>OY728164.1:36907810-39407810 GCA_963277665.1 Viscum album
AAATACAAGAATTTTTTATGAATAGTGAACTACCATAATTTACAAAATAAGCTAAATACACTAATTATAGAGTCATGTATGATGTTCTGATGATGTAAGACCAATTTATTCGGATTCAAATTATAACAACACTATTATTGGTCATGGAAGATTCACAATTTCTAATCTTGTGGAGAAATAATAAATTAATTAATATAAAATTGAGAAATCCCTGCTCTCATCCACTATAAAACCCCCCCATTAATCCCTCTTCTAATCACTCCTATAAATCCTTGTGCCCTCTCAAAATTCAATCCAAATATCCTTCTAACCACCTCTCCCACTCCTAGCAAGCCTTGGTGTCAAAAATTCCCCAAACATCTACCTTAAAGATGCTCTCTAACAAGTTTGGATCAAGAGGTAAATTCATCTTATCAATTCCTTGTCTTTCCTTTCAAGTACATTTGTTTTCTTTTTCTAAAATTACCTATACATATTCATATTGTTTATGAATCTAGTTGCTTACATGTACTGGAATGTTTTCATGATAGTGTAATAAGATATCATAATCTCTTCCTTTTACCTTTTTTATACTTGTAGTAAGAACACCATCCGAGATGTGTCAATTTAACACATTCAAGGACGATGGGTTTTCGACTTCAATTATCATTTTCAATTCTGGTCAGGAAACCATTATTGATATTGTTGAACTAGATTACTATATATGTAATATAACCTATGTAATATTCTGTAATCCATTTGTACAAATGGTATTAAGTTATAAACAAAAATGTGTTTTTGTAATCAAAACCAACAAATTAACCAAAACAGATATCATTAAAGTTATATATAATATTTAATCCTCAATCAATGTAGCCAAGTTATATAGGATACCACTAACACCTATGTATGATCACAAATAATATTCATATTCAATATTCTAAATTTACATCCATTCCACATGAACTCCGTTACATAAGAACATGTAAACTAATTATGAAAATAAAGATAACAAACACTACAGAACGAAACAATTCAATACAATAACTTCAAAATATTGGAATAAATGAACAAAATAGAATTATGATAAACTAAAAAAATATCAAATATGATCTGAAATATTTTATTAATAATTATAATATCATATTCTAATAGATTACCTTCAAGATTGGAACACGGTCAGATTTAATGTCGGGGTTTTTCCACTCGAACATCCATTTTCATTGGGGTTAATTTTTTTGTCTAATTAACTCAATGAAATTCTGGTATATTATTATGTATTCATCATAAAATCATTTTTAGTGTTCTATATATGTTTACCAATTGGAAACCTTCATTATTTTATTGATAATTACACGTTTTAAAAGGATCTTATTATATTGTTTCCAAAATAAAAGCCTGATCCAAGGGAATTTCTCTAATTCATACCTATTTTAAAGAGAACTATATAATTTTTTAATGGAAAAAATTATATTTATAAATTCACTCATATTATTAAAAAAATAATATCTTACTTCATTGTTTGGTTTTAGACAAATATTCTTCCAAAAGAACTCTTCTTTTTATAGAAAAAAAATTTATCTCAAGATTTAATCAAATATTTTATAGTCATATCTTCATCTATATCAAAAGTCTTGTTGGTTATTAAGTATTATTGAGATTATTATTCTATTTTATCATATAACTTATATAATTTAATGTTTTATGATTATATTGTCTATTTATTTTATATCTTCAAACCATTCATCAGTTTACATCGAATGGTTAGTGTTTTTTCTTAATGTTCGAGGAATGATATTTACATTTCATATATTAATTTCAATATGAATGTTTATGTTGTTTATGAGTATCCCCATTCATATGAGGAATTCATTGTACATAGTAATTTTCAAGAGGGGGCCCACTACAACACCTTATTTAATTAGTAGGTCCTACAAGACAAACTACTATTTTGGAACAAGTCCTTGACAAAGTGATTATTTATTGTCTTGGAACGAAGCCTTGACGGTATGGTTTTGTTCTACCGCATTATGAATTCCATCATTAAGAAAATAAAATTTATGGTTCATTTGCTTATTAGAATAGTATAATATCCATGATTATGATTTATTATTTCATTACTTACTCAGCTCTTATTTGTGCCATAATGTTTTCATGTTTTTGTTAAAGGAAAATGATTTTTTCTATGTTTTCAACATGCATAATTTTTCTGTTATAATATCTTTTTCTATAAATATAACCTTTTCTGAGCACTTTAGCTAACCCATTTCATTTATTTTTCCATACCTACGTTATGTTGAAGATATCATCTATCGATTTTTCAAGGATGCAGTTTATTATCTTTTGTTATGTATCATATTTTGTTTAATTTCAAAATGTAAAATGGGTTCCATGTATGTATCATGTTTATCCAAGACTAATAAACTAATTAGTCCTTTAGGATGATTATTCCTTGATTATATACCAATGTAATAAAATAAGGCACCAGATCTGGGCAACTGGGGTCGGGTCCATACAGTTTGTATCAAAGGAAGTTTAGTAGAAATCTTGGGAACTAGATTTAGAAAATATAGGTTAGGAAACAAAGCCCAAAGATGGTCTTTGAGGACAAACAAACAATGACATCCTATAATATTGGTAAATAAAATATTATGTTTATCTTTCTAGAAAATATGTCCCTACCTGGATACAAACATGTATAGGTTTCTCTGGAAGAGATGTACCTAGGAGTGAAAACTCCGACAGGGAGTTTCGGGCTTAACCCAAGGTATCCTGGGACAATGGGCCTTGATTCACTATTGTTTTCACTCTCCCATGGGATATTCTTAAGATAATTTTCATTTTATTTACCCAGCACTGTGAATGATTTATTTCCTAAAAGTAACCAAAGATTATGGTTCTAGGATTTATGATCATAAATTTATGCTTTGGCTATACCATGTATAGAGTCATAGAGAGTTAATAATTTTATGAGTTAATATATAATATGTAATTGATTAGATATAACTCCTATAATAAGTATTGAAAATTTAACCAATGAATGAGAATTGAAGTGTAAGAAGGATCATATCTCTAACTATCTTAATACATCTTTTCAAAGGAAGAATGTCTCTCATGTTCCCTAATCATATTATGAAATAAAATAACATGTTAAAAAGTCATTTAGCTACTACTATGAGTCCTATTTATTTTAAGGGAACAAAAATAATAAGAGGATGTCAGAGAGATATAAGGATAATGTGATGAAGGGAAAGAATTGTTTTCCCACATGTGATAACTATGGACAGAATCACCTAGGTAAATTCTTGAAGGGAATGTGTGTTTGGTACACGTGTGGTGAAAAATGGCAATAAGTTCATGATTGTAAGGGTCCGAAAAAGGTTTCCAATTTACAATACATCAACTGAAAGGATATGGGACACTATACAAATAAATATACTAATCATCAATGTAATATACCTCAAATGATGATTTTGGATAATGAGCAAGTTATAATTGTTGGTCGGAGTGGATAATCAAGAGGGGGGGTGAATTGAGTTCCAATTAAAATTTCTGTTAAACTATTGTCTATTTAAAATCCCCCAATTTATAAAACAAGTTAAACTGCAGTTATTTTATACAGATTATAAATGTTTACTTATCTTCTTTAAGATTGATTAGGTCTCAGTTAATTTAACCACAAGATCAAACTGACTTTTGAAGATATCCGACTAATTTACAATAAGTGTAAACACTTGCTAATTTAACTATCAAATTAGATTAAAAATAGTTTTCTATTTAAAGTAATAGCACCAGAGTATAAAAGATATATTTAGTAAACTTTAAACTTAAACTAATGATTCACAACAGATGTAACAAGAGGTTCAGTCTCAAGCTGAGACTTAGTCCTCTCAAATTTATATAAATTTGATCCACACCCTGGATTGGGGTTAACAATAGTTTACACAACTGTCTAGTCCACGTAGGGACCTATACAAATATTCTTCGTGGGAAACAAAATAGATATCAGGCCACACAAGGACCTCTTCCACAGTTGACGTGGGTAAACAAGAGTTAAGAGTTTTAGAGTGAGGATTTATATATCCTCCATTTCAGTGTAGGAGACAATGTGTGTGTGAGATATACATAGTACACCACACTGCTCGAAGGTAAATAAAAAAAATCACTTTGAGAGAATAAATACGATTTTAGAAAGCTCTAGTGATTAGTAATGCAGCTCTGGACTCATTGGATTCTGCAGAATTTCTTCTTAGTCCTTCTCTGGTTTTTCTGTTGAAAAACAGAGTGTCGTAGTTCAGCTTGTGTTATACAGAAGTGAAAAGGATCTCTTGATTCATTATGTGTTCTTCAGTGATGTTGGATTGCACTTATGCGAGTTCTTTGAAAGTCTTGAAATCTATTTCTTGATCAGTATTGTTCTTTTTGTTTAGCATAGTACTCTCAGGCGTATAAAAGTTTTTCTTGTTGTATCGTCACACTTTTCTCACTTCACCAGTTTCACGTGTACTGCATCTTAATCTTCCTTATATTCCACGAGTTCTAGTAGTAGGAATGATTCACTTTTCATAGGTACGAGATACGGTTTCTTGACATGCCAAAAACTATCATTAAATAACATTAATTGCATTAAAAACATCAAATATGATTGTTAGTATTATTTAAATAATATTGACAAAAAGTTATGAAACAGTGTCACAGTGATTATGTAAACAGTTTCTTGTTCACGGTAGATGGTTCGCTGTATGAGGTTCACGGTATGAGCTTCACAGTATGTCCACGTCATGGTGTCTATATCATGGTGTCTCGGTCACGGTGAGTCCATCACGGTGTCTGGGTCATGGTGTCTGGGTCACAGTGTCTGGGTTATGGTGTCTGGGTCACGGTTTGTCCTCCACGGTGTCTGGGTCACGGTGTCTGGGTCACGGTGTCTGGGTCACAGTTTTTCCTTCACGGTTTGTACTTCACGGTGTGTACTTCACGGTGAGTCCTTCACGGTGTGTCCTTCACGGTGTTGGGGTCACTATGACTATGTCTTTTACACAGTCTGTCTTACTGTGTCAAATATCATTGTGTTTCTATACTTAGAAAAATAACTGTATTTATACTTAAACAATAATATGTAGAATATGGATTATGCTTAATCATTAGAGATTAAGACACCTTGAATCGTAAATATAAAGGCTTGATAATATATGTGACATTTGTAATCATGCATAGGACTTGTAAATAATAAAGAGAGTAATTAACATCCATAATATTTGTTATCATTAAAACATGATGTGTAGTTATTATTGAGATTGAAGAGCATTAGCAATATGTGCAATGAAGATTGATATTAATCAGTAATAGGATATGTGATCATTAAAACATTATTAACACATGACGAGTCCAACAATATCCCCCTTTTTGATGATCACAAATCATGTATAGTCAAAATATAAATGAAATGCGATATTAAAGAAACATAGCATATTAGAAGAGCATATCTCATTATAGTACTAACTCTTGTAATTTTTCTCCCCGTTTTATACTTGTATTTTTTTCCCCTTTTGGGATTATCAAAAAGAAAGAAAAATAAAAAGAAACATGAAATTTTTCATTAAACAAAGGGCTCATAATACAATAAAAACATTAAACAGCAAATGACATCCCATCAAAAAGAAAACAGTCTCTAGACTCTTCAGGGATCCACCTTGTCTTTGCCTTTTTCAGCAGCAGGAGCTGGTGCCGATGTAGAAGAAGTAATAGATGTGGTAGACAAAGAGGGTAAGAGTAGACCTTCAAAAACAGATGGAGCCAAATTAGGAGCAATAGAAGATCTAGGCTGGGGTTGGTCAGGAATGACTGGCCGAATCTGAGAAAGTGCTTGGATGACTGACATAGCAGAGGAGGGTAAGGCAGGTAGACCAGGTCTAAGGGGTGCAGCAGCTGGAGCAACTATTGCAGTACTCTGCACATGAAGATATGGCTTCAAAAGATTGATGAAATCAGTAATGATTTCACAACCATATTGCAGAGCCTTTTCAAAATCATCCTTATTCTTATGAATTTGTCCAACAATCTGGTGAACTGTGTAAGTTTCTGAACTTGAGTTTTAAAAGATTGATTTACCATAGGGATTCTAAAATTTTCCACAAGATATCTAAAGTGATCTGTCATGTCAATTTTAGAGAAAATCTGGGGGAGATAAAAATATATTTTCTTAGTGATCTCTTGTTGAGCATCATTTCCAATCTTAGAATGAATCCTAACCAAGTCCAATGCTCAATCATTTTTCTTAACCACTTCTGAAAAAGAAGACATATCGAAGCCATCGAAGGCATTCTGAAGTTCATCCTTGATTATGGATCTCAGCAGAGAATCATCCAAAAGAGAAACAGAAGGTTGACCTGAAGCTGGAAAAGATTTTACAACTTCATAGCGAACTTTGAGCTGTTTGAGAACTTTTTGCAGGCATCAAGTGTATTCATCTGTAAGCTTATTCAGATTTTCTACAAGCTCCCTCATTCTTTCTAGCATCTTGGTGTGTCTTTTTCCAATCTTCTCATCAAAATATAGTAGATATGGATGAACTTGTGACACAATCTCCCTAGAAAATATGGAATCAGATGTATTAGGAGAAGTAGCAACAGGTGCAGGGGCAGAAACAGGAGCAGACACTGATCTCAAAGACAACTCATTCTACAAGGCTTCTACCATATATTTCAGATTTTCAATAGTATCACTTAGAAACTTATTTTCAACTCCAACTTCTTGAATTTCTCAAATCATCTTTGTTTGAATATACAATATAATATTTTACAAGAGATTTGATGCATCATCTTGACTTAGTTGAGTCACTAGACGAGGTTGAGAGGATAAGATCTTCTCAACTCCAGTAAATAGTGTTTCTCAAAAAACATTCAAATCATCTTTAGTCACAAAAGAATGATGCTCGGGTAAAGGTACAGGTAAAGGTAGAGGTTCAGGTTCTGGTTGCGCTTCAGAGTCATCTTCTGACACAGATTCAAATTTAGATTGAGGATCTGGTTGTAGTACTGGTTCTGGATGAGCTACAGACTTCAGATGAAATAGAAAAGAAAGATCCATTCCAGTTGTATTCACTTTTTGTGAATCATTCACATCATAAAATCTTGGGACTCATACCGAGTGTACACAGAATATGTGACAGTAGGTTGAGAAGTATTTGTAGATCCAGCTTCCATAATCTCAAGGTTTTGAGGTTCCTCCCTCTCAAATTGTGTTTCCCTACCAGATTATTGAGGCTCAGGAACATGATCAAGATCCACATGATCATCTTAATATATTCAGCAAACTCTTTCCTTGCCAGCTGAAAGGCAATTTCCATCCTCTCTTCAACATAGGGACTATACTCAAGAACCGATTGTTCCACTGGTTGAGCTTCCGGACATTCTTCTTTCTCAACAGGGAGATCCTCTTCAATAGGATATGTCAATATGGTTGCTTGCTGTTATGAATTAGGATGAACCAATTTTCTTGCAGCATTAGGATGAGTTTCTAGATTGACATCCTCACTAGAAGCAGGAGATTCCTCTTCTCTCAAACCAACAAAGACTTCTTCTCCGTGACGTATTTCAGTAGGGATAACAGCAGGGACAAGAGTCCATTCTTTTTCTATAGGAGGAGTTTCCATTGGAGATATTTCAGCTTCTTCTCTATGTGATACTTCACCTGTTACTTCCTCTTCTTCTTCTTCTTCTGAATAATTAGCCACTTCATCTGGTTCCAAACTAGGATCAGATAGATTCTTAGGTCTTTTTGGATAATCAACAGGATTAAACTTTTTATAGAGTTGATCATTACCGCAACCCACTGCTTCTTCCAGGGGTTCCAAATTATCTTCATCCTTTTGATGATAGGCATGGATAAGCAGAAATAAAAGTCCACTAACTTTTCTTCTTTCAGTCCAACCATCCCTTTGGAAACTAACATGGCTGAAATCATCCTTGAGTAAAACAAGGAGGTGGATTTGTAAGTGACTTTGATCAGATCACAGAAATGGTTAATAACATACTTGCATATGGTGATCTTATGACGATTCTTCAACAGGTGAATCATGAACACATCCTGATACTTCATTATTGAAAAATTCCCTTTTCTTGGACTAATCAAATTATTAACAAACTTCAAAATAAGTCTAGTTTCCCCATATAATTCAGTAGCTATGGCCCATCACATGGTTCCATTTATAGTTAGACTTTCCAAGGCATTCTACAGATTTAAGATATCATAAGATGGAGGAGGGTTTCTATGGTAATATTCACAAACTCCTTCATATGGAATTCTTAGGCATGCAGCCCACATCCTCGAAGAGAAAGACCCCTTCTGACCACTAATCCAGCTAGTCACCATAAAGCTTTCTCCAAAATCAAAGGAAAACTTCACATATTGGTAGAATTCAGATACCAGCCTTGGGTAAATCCGTCTATTTTTTCCAGAGAACCATTCATGCCATCCTTGTTCTCATAAAACTTTCAAAACTAAAGAATTTAAAGATTTAAACCATTCAAGGAAATGTTCTTTTTCAGGTACAACAGCACGGCTTACCAAGTTTGGGTTTAGAGGTCCTTTGGGATCTATCATTGGTATCCTCTTCTGTTTCATAGAGTGGCAATTCTCAGACGAAGGTGAAGATGGACGCTTTATCCTTGGCATCCACTGAAGGTTCGGGCGAGAGGGAAGAGAAAGTTCAGGAGAGAGTTCGGGTAAGGAATCGAATGAACCCCTTATGTTTTATCATTTCAGAATGTCAAACATCATAAAAAGAAAAACACGAGAAATCAAATAGTAGTGAAATAAAAATTACCGCAATATGGGTTAATATAAGAATATAAATAATTTTAACTATAAGACCGTGAGTAGGCATTATGGTGTGATGAAAAACAGTCATCACGGTGAGACAGTTTGTAACGTCCTGGACCCGGGTGCCATGAAACAGGTGCCCCGAATTCGGTTCACCACGTGACCTCAAGCGCATTTCCACAAACGCCAGAGGCTGCCGACCAGTAGCGTGGGCCCAGGTCTAATAGTGGGGAAACTATGTCCTCATTTTTCAAAGTGTAGCGCAGTAGAATACAAAATAAAAAATACAACGAATAACGGAAGCAACAAACCAAACAAAACTAAAATATACAACAACAGCGTATATAACCAATAGTATATAGAGAATGGTGCCACATGTCTTATGTTCTAAGAAAATATCCAGAACATGTTACATAGCTATACAATACAATAGAGTACAAGTACAATAAAACAAAATAGCTAACAGCGGCATCGCGAGCCTTGGACCGGTCCCATGCCCTCCTATTCCTCAGCAACAGTCAAGTACCTGTTTAGGGACTCTTTCCCCTATCCACACTAACCGAAGGCCTATGCCAAACTGTGTGTAAGAATGCAACGATAGTGTAATATAGTAAAATTCAATAAAATAAGCAATACTCAAAAGTAACTAATTAACAGTTATATTTCCATTTTATTATTCATTTAATCCATTAAATATTATAAATCACTACAGTGCATTTCTATGTAAACAGTCCACGTCCTTAGAAAAGCAAAACCTTACCCTCAGGTAAGCAAAATCCAACCCACAAGTATAGTCCTCATGCATAACAGAATTTTCCCTCAGGCGTAGGAAGTGTTTCCCTTAGGCATAGAAGTCAAGCCCTCAGGCACGAAAGGATTCCCTTAAGAGAAATAATACATCCCTCGGGATAAATAGCAATGTCCCCTCAGGATAATCACAACAATGCCCTCAGGCTAAAAACAACAACGCCCTCAGGCTAAACAGGTAACCGGGCCATGCACAACTGAAAAAAAGCAGTAACAAGCAATTCCTCTCTAGGCAATTCTACAATTACTAGTTTAACGAAATACCCTTGGGTATCCTGTCCAAATGGCTAAACAGTGAAACAAACCCCGATGGTGGTTCCAGATCCAAGGAAAGATCCCAACCAGCATTTTATTATCACTATTTAATCACCTATTCAATTCTAGCCATTAAATATAGCAATGACATCAGCCACACGACACCACAACATGGGTTCGTGGCATGAAAATGAAAAAAAACGCACGACAATTGGAAAATAAACACAAAGACACCTACCTTATACGCCAACGAACGCTATACCCGAATGCTGACTCTAGAAAAGCCCAAGAATGGAAAATATCTGACAAAGAACAAAACCCATTCAAATGTAAATAACTCCTGTTGTGAGACGAATTGGCAAGAACCAGCCAAGGAGGTGGAAGCCCTTAACCGTGTGGTTCCAACAATATCGTCCGAGGCGGAATCCGATTCTAGACGAACACCCGGTAGATCTTCAATGGTCCAACCTCATCCTTTGGCCCCAAACTGGCTTAAGTGGCTCCTCTGCCAAATGAGGAGGCTACTGTCTGTTTTAAGCTGAAAAAACAAAGTACACAACGTGTACTTCATTCATTTAACTATTAATTTTGCGGCACCACTGCACTTTTCATCCATCGACATGAGTACACGGCATGTACTCCCATGTACATGGCATGTACTGCTTCCCAGCTGGCGGTTGCTCCATCGCCTTACTTTTTGACCTGCCGACTGACTACATGGCGTGTGAAGGACCAATACACGCCGTGTAGTCGGCTCCTACACCCTTTTTCACCGGCAAGGCCACACGCCCTGTGTACTCATCCCAACATGGCCAGAAGTACATGGAGTTGGGAAAAAGTTCATGGTGTGTAGTTCCAAAATTTAAGAATTTTCCCGATTTTCAATATTTTCTCAAAAAAACATAAGGAAAAAGAAAAATAAGAAACCCGTACATCAAAAATAAGGACCAGGTTCTTACAAACTTCCCCCCTTATAGAAATTTTTCCCAGAATTTCCCTACCAAGGGTAGCGAAGATAAAGCTTCGAACAACTCTGGCCACTGAGCATGTACGTTGGCGTCCCGCTCCCAAGTCTCATCTTGCACTCAGCCATGCTTCCATAGCACCCGTACGTGAGTAACTGACCGGCCTCGGAGAACCTCCGTGTTCCTGTCAAAAATACGGATCGAATGCTCCTCAAAGTGTAACACCCCGAGATTTTATGAAAAAAATATTCTTTTTAATTTCATTAATGTCTTGTGTTATACGCTACACCAAAAGGAGCTTTCACAACACACATCTCTGACCTGGCATGAATTACACGCAATCGTGACCTTCCACGATAGCGTGTGTTGTACTCAACACCAAGTTTCGATAAACAACGATATGCTATTAAAATATTATTAAAACGAGCCGTTAGGAATAGTAATAACCACTTTTTGAAATTTTGTAAATTTTATTTTTCAAAATGGAATTCATTTTTGGATTCGTAATATCAAAATTAGCTTAGGGTGAAATTTTGGTAATTTTCGGATAAATTTCATATTTTGATGAATAGTGAAAATTACTAAATTTTAATTAAAAACAACTTTTTCAATCGAAATAATTAATAGTGATAAATTATTAATTTTAGTGGTTTTAAATTATATTTAGAATATATTTTTACAATTTAATACAATGTTGGTCATTGGATGTAATTTCACATTTAAACCAGACATAAACAAGTGTCAATCTTTTGATAGTTATTATCTCTTAAAAACACGCTATTTGTTGTGACAGTGGAAATTAATTATAAAATTAATTAATGCAACTTATATGTTGGGAATTTTTTAAAATAGAAATCATTTTTGAATTCGGAATATCAATTATATCTTAGGGTAAGATTTTGGCATTTTTCTGAAAAACTTCAATTTTTGATGAATAGTGAAACCACTAAGTAGTAGGTTAAAAACTGAATTTTGCATAAAACATAATTTTACCACTTATGTGAATGGATTTCGAAAATCCGACAGACACGGTTGATATCAGTAAGAAAAATTTGGTTCAATGAGATAAAAACAATTTTTTGGTGAATAGTAACTTTTACTTTTTTTTACCGCAGTTAATAGTAAATAGGGTAACTAAGGGTAAATATGATATTACTATTACCCTAACACATGTCCTAATTCTATTGGATAAGTGTAATTCGACCAGAAACAACCTTATGAATATAATATGACCATTTAGGTCCACTTGGATTAGATTACGACATTTAATATTATTTTATTTAATGAATAGTTAAAATAGTTAAAATCAAAGTTTAATAAGTAAATCATTTTTAATATGGGGTTATACATAAGGTAAATTCGACTATAAATATTCATTAGAGATATAAAAAGGGTTACTATATAATGGTATTTTATTTGTAATTTTTAGACATTAAATAATTTAATTTATTTATGACACAATGATGATGCGGTAATTATCTTATTAATAAAATATTGACATAATTGATGTTATAAACACCAAAATAAATGTAATTTGAGACTTTTTATGAATTACACTAAATTTCTAGGTTACTATGATATATTAGTGTTTATTTAATCAACTTGGTTCGAACATATAATTCTGTTATGACTTTCAAAAAAATAATATAACAAATAGTGTCAAAATTGACACAAAATAGTTTTTAAATCAAATATTATATTATTAATTGTTATTTTATTCCTAAAAATCTAAGGTTCGGCCAAATGACATAGATAAGGATATATATATTAATAATAAACAATTTGGTGTTCTTTTGGCATGTTATCGTATGTGTATTAACCATATAGTGTAAGAAATCAAAAAGACACGGTAAAAGTTAAATTATTTAACTTAGAGTTAAATCTAATTGATAAGGTTAAAATAATAACCTAAACATGTCTAAATCCTTTTGGTTGATATGATTTAGACCCATCCCCACTTTAGCTTCGAAATAAGACCCTTTGGAACCATTATAAACCGATTTTGACTTTAATATAAAATAATATTTTGAGATATTCCTAAGGTGCCCCTCTCCTCCCTTATAAAAGGACACCTCCTCCCCCTCCTACTCACACCAATTTGAGCACTCAAGCTCGGCCAACACCTGCCTAAGTCCCTTCTCCACTTCCCTAGAATAATCCTAGAGGTCCTGGTCTTCTTCAAAGACCAATCTTAGTTCCCTAAGTGGAGGATTCAAAGAGGCGTTTCAAAGAAGAGGTAATATCCATTACTGATCTTTTCAATTTCTTTCTTCTTCCACTTCTTCTTCTAAGGTTGTTTCATTATGAAGTAATAACATCAGTGTCACTCATATACTGATATGTTATTATAAATATGAAACAACTCTAATTAACCTTCTATCCATCCTACGGAAAATGGAAATCACCGCGCATGCGTACGTACGGAATACCGTCTCCACGCCTTGGTGTAATCTACTTTTCCACCAACACCTTACATGGATGGGTATTATGGTGTAAAAAATAACTATACATAGTTATTATAACATAATAATTATTCTGATATATTGTATCATCCACTCCAATTCAATTCAATAATTATGGAAATGATATCATCGCTCGTGCGTACATACGGACTACCGTCTCCATGACGCGATGAGATTCATTATCCATGTTAACCATTTAAGAATGATTATAAAGTATATATAAGCAATAATAATAATATATATGAAATTATAAAGCTACTGTATTTATGTGTATATATATGTATGTCATCTACTTAATTCCATTCAACTCAATAAGGAAACGAAAACAGCATTCATGCGTACGAACGGTCTACCGTCTCCATAAACTGTGTATTTCCTTCCATTTACGGATTTATTATATATATGTATATTCTGAATATATATATATAAATCATATTTTATATTCTGGAATTAAGTAATCATGATCTAAGTAATCATATGAATAATTACAAGTCAAAACACGGACGACAAATGAAACAATTTTACCCAAAACGCTCTTTAACATGGAATTTACCAAAGAACGGGTAATATAAAGTCATAAGTGAACCATATATGATATCATAACAATGAATATGATTCTGTAATAAGTCAATAACATATTTAAATCATTATAAAGGAGGTTCGGACACTTACAAAGCAAGTCGGACCTAAGGTAAGGGAAATATCACAATCTCATTTTTTATCCGAGATTGTTTATACTTTGATATTTACTGGGGTGTATTTTATCATCCAAATTCATGTTTCCTCAATATGTAATATTATTTCCATCCACATAAAATTGTTTAAATCCAATTTTACCCTTCGGTGAGTTTTTAGTAAAGGGTATGAAAGAAATCTTTTGTCGTTTTTCAAACGAGGTACTTTTTGACATTTCCGACAAAAGTACGAAGAATGTTTTTTTAACTTATACGGCATGAATGGATTTTTAAAACATTATTTCCAAGAAGAATCCTTTACAAGTTTTCACGATTATTTTTTAATCAACTTCTTTTAGTTTAAAGTTGTATGCCATTTTAAGAAAGGAAAACTGTTTTTGAAGAAGAATGGATATTTTCCTCAAAAATGGAGTTCAAGTGTTTTATCAAAATTATTTTCCATCTAAGATAATAAAGGGTTCTGTTTTTATCCCTATTATTACATTGATTTGATTATGTTTTGATGTAATTATTTTTATGAATTACTTTATCTTATATGAACTGATTTATGATGTCATGATGTTTAAGATTCCCATTTGTATTACATGGGTTATGCAATGATGTATGATTTATGATTTTGTGGCACACATAAGAATGGTATCATTATGAGATGGGTGGGAACTATATCTCCCTCCAATGCATTGGGTAATTATTTTATATCTCATGAGATAGACAGGGCTGGAACGGTAGGTTATACCGGTTCAGAGAAATAGGACTGGAACGAGGGTGACTCGGTTCAGAAAGGGACTTTGTCCACTAAGATAGTCTTGGAAATGAGTATTGATTAACAAGAAAAGACTCTCTATGATTATTTGTGTATGCCACAAAGTCTCATGTTTTAAGTTATGATTATTGTGATTACATTTCACTTCTATGATTTGTCCCATGTTATGAAATTATGATCTCTTTTGCAGGTTAAGATTTCCAAAAGTTATGTGCTTGTGTATACGATAAGATTTATATTTCTTTTGTTTACCCTTACTGAGAATTTGAGCTCACTATTTTATGTTTTCTTTTCCCCAGGATATAAAGAAAGGTTTTAGGTAAAAAAAGGAAGATCTTTATGGGAGATATTGGAGATCATTCCCCACAATTAAAAGATTACGTTCCGAGTTTCCAAAGACACTAAACTATTACGATCCTTGTGTGAATATTTTTTTGTTATGTACTATGTATTCCGCATAAGTAATGTAATGTTCATGTACGTTAAGCTTAGGGTCTCTACAGTTGGTATCAGAGGAAAGGTTTAGTCAACCTTTGGAAACTAGGATGCGAAAACGTTAGTGAGATCCCTAGAGATATTTCTAAGGTATGTCTAGGGATGTCCCTAAGGTTAAGTATACGTATATGTTATAGTACTAAAATTACGCTAACGATCATAGAATTAAACATAAAATGTTAGATATTGAAGGTACTCCCCCTTTATTTTGTTGTTTTCCCCTAGCATGATTTTTTTCCTCTCACACTATTCTTTTTGGGTTTTAGAAAATTGCTGGAAACAAGATGATTCACAATAATGGAGAATATGATGGACAATGGAATGATATTCTTCATAATGAAATGGGATTTGGAAGTCCAGACATCATTATTATGCCGAATTAGCAATCTCGTAATATGATCAATAAAGTAAAATTTGGTAAGTTTTCGGACTCGGCTAATAAGAGAATGATGGAGTTTCATGATGATCATAGAGGAAAGAAAGTTCAATTTCCCCTATGTAAATCATGTGGGAAGAGGCATCAAGGAGAATGTTTCAAAGGAACTGGAAGATGCTTTGGGTGTGGAAAAGAAGGACACAATGCAAGTAAGTGCAAAGGAAAAGGTTCAGTTAACACCATGGATGTGGATAATGGTATTGCTACGACATCCACAGTGGTTAAATGTTTTAAATGTGGAATGTACGGGCATTATGCAAACTAATTCCCTAAGGGAAAGTCTCATGAAGAGAATCAGTATGGTCATATGGGAAGTATTTATGTTGATGATGATGAAGAGACTACAAATGATATGTGAGATGAAAGAATTGTTGAAGCTCGTTCAATGGTTTAAGAAGGTAGTGGAATGATTACATGTTTATCAAGTGTAATGTTGTATAAGTAATCTCATGGTACTATGGAATAAAGAGACATATAAGGATTGTTACACTATTGTATTTCCTAAGTTTTTAAAGTGTATGATTAATGGTACTAGTAATCATGAAATGTTATTCCGATATTTTTTGGAAATTAGATGATATGCGCATAATGAAGGAATAATAAGATAATGAGGTATTTGATTGTATTCGCGAGCTCATGACTGATATAAGGAGAAGGTTATATTATGGATTGAGTATATAGAATTATTGGATTTTGGTATGTGGAAAGAGTTAACTTTTAACTGCATTCATGTTTTCACTAAGGTTCAATGGGTATTCAAGAGAATACGTGATTAAGGCCTTTGAATGTTTGGAATGTGACCAACAGGACATATCTTATGATATATGGGGATCAACGACCGTATTAAATCTCTGGTAATCGTTTTCACTATATTATGATAGTGGACTGCAGTATTATGGATAAGCCTAAAGATTAGAATGGATTATGTTGTACATAAGTTAGTATTGTTTAAGGATAGATGATTTTTGATATTATTGATGGGATGTTATAGTAATGTAGTTTTAGAAAAAGGACAACCTGCAGGACGGGCGACAACCCTTCGCGTCGGACAAGGATGTGGGAATCGAACCCACAACTGAAGTGCGACTGGCCTTTATCGCCTACCACTGGCCTATAGGAAGTCCATGTTTAGTAGAAAGTAGTTTTATTATATTAAGCAGTATGATATATGAAGTATAAGTTCATTTTAGGAACTATATATCATTAATCTCACTATAGATGGACATATGTATTTTTTGATAACTTTTCTAACCTTTTGAGACAGATGGAATGACCCATCATTCTATCACATGATCTGCTAACACATCACGAATGACAAATTCAACTTCATTTCTTTATGAGATGAAGTAGAAATTGTCCAAAGAACGACAAACGGTGAGACTATACCAAAATCACGAAAGTATTTCTTCTAATTCCAATTTCATCAACATTAGGGAAATGATCTTGAAAACCAAAAATATTGTCCTAATGCTCTTATATTTGATTAATCAGATGGTACCTTAGATCGTCACAAATTCATGGATTTGTGATTGCTATCTTTTCCATAGCCATGTTCTCTACCACTCTCCATCAGAACATGATGGTTAGATTTCTCTTCCATATCCATATTTTCACCAATGTGGAAACCCAGTGATTAGTCTATTTGGGTAACCGTTACATTTCATACTTTTGTTTTTAAAGATTGGTTTTGGTATTCCTTTATACGATGTGGGTTTCGATTAAAGAAACTTTTGAATAGTAAACCATTTATAACCCCGACGAATTTCGAGGGCGAAATTCATTTTAAGGGGGGTAGAATGTTACACCCCGAGATTTTATGAAAAATATTATTTTTAATTTCATTAATGTCCTGTGTTATACGCTACACCAAAAGGAGCTTTCACAACACACATCTCTGACCTGGCTTGAATTACACACAATCACGACCTTCCACGATACCGTGTGTTGTACGCAACACCAACTTTTGCTAAACAACGATATGCTATTAAAATATTATTAAAACTAGCCGTTATGAATAGTAATAACCACTTTTTAAAATTTTGTAAATTTTATTTTTCAAAATGGAATTCATTTTTGGATTCGTAATATCGAAATTAGCTTAGGGTGAAATTTTGGTGATTTTCGGATAACTTTCATATTTTGATGAATAGTGAAAATTATTAAATTTTAATTAAAAACAACTTTTTCAATCGAAATAATTAATAGTGATAAATTATTAATTGGAGTGGTTTTAAATTATATTTAGAATTTATTTTTACAATTTTATACAATGTTGGTCATTGGATTTAATTTCACATTTAAACCAGACATAAACAAGTGTCAATCTTTTGATAGTTATTATCTCTTAAAAACACGCTAATTGTTGTGACAACGGAAATTAATTATAAAATTAATTAATGAAACTTATATGTTGGGAATTTTGTAAAATAAAAATCATTATTGAATTCGGAATATCAATTATAGCTTAGGGTGAAATTTTGGCATTTTTCTGAAAAACATCAATTTTTGATGAATAGTGAAACCACTAAGTAGTAGGTTAAAAACTGAATTTTGCATAAAACTTAATTTTACCGCTTCTGTGAATGGAATTTCGAAAATCCGACAGACACGGTTGATATCAGTAAGAAAAATGTGGTTCAATGAGATAAAAATAATTTTTTGGTGAATAATAATTTTTTAATTTTTTTACCGCGGTTAATAGTAAATAGGGTAACTAAGGGTAAATATGATATTAATATTATCCTAACACATGTCCTAATTCTATTGGATAAGTGTAATTCGACTAAAAACAACCTTATGAATATAATATTCCCATTTAGGTCCACTTGGATTAGATTATGACTTTTAATATTATTTTATTTAATGAATAGTTAAAATAGTTAAAATCAATGTTTAATAAGTAAATCAGTTTTAATATGGGGTTATACATACGATAAATTCAACTATAAATATTCATTAGAAATATAAAAAGATTTCCTATATAATGGTATTTTATTTGTAATTTTTAGACATTAAATAATTTAATTTATTTATGACACAATGATGATGGAGTAATTATCTTATTAACGAAATATTGACATAATTGATGTTATAAACACAAAAATAAATGTAATTTGAGACTTTTTATGAATTACACTAATTTTATAGGTTACTATGATATATTATTGTTGATTTAATCAACTTGGTTCGAACATATAATTCTGTTATGACTTTCACAAAAATAATATAACAAATAGTGTCAAAATTGACACAAAATAGTTTCTAAATCAAATATTATATTATTAATTGTTATTTTATTCCTAAAAATCTATGGTTCGGCCAAATGACTTAGATAAGGATATATATATTAATAATAAACAACTTGGGGTTCGTTGGGCATGTTATAGTAACTGTATTAACCATATAGTGTAAGAAAACAAAACGACACGGTACAAGTTAAATTATTTAACCTAGAGTTAAATCTAATTGATAAGGTTAAAATAATAACCTAAACTTGTTTAAATCAAATTGGTTGATAGGATTTAGACCCATCCCCACTTTAGCTTCGAAATAATACCCTTTTTAACCGTTATAAACCGATTTTGACTTTAATATAAAATAATATTTTGAGATATTCCTAAGGTGCCCCTCTCCTCCCCTATAAAAGGACACCTCCTCCCCCTCCTCCTCACACCAATTTGAGCACTCAAGCTCGGCCATCCCCTGCCAAAATCCCTTCTCCACATCCCTAGAATAATCCTAGAGGTCCTGGTATTCTTTAAATACCAATCATTGTTCCCTAAGTGGAGGATTCAAAGAGGCGTTTCAAAGAAGAGGTAATATCCATTACCGATCTTTTCAATTTCTTTCTTCTTCCACTTCTTCTTATAAGGTTGTTTCATTATGAAGTAATAACATCAGTATCACTCATATACTGATATGTTATTATAAATATGAAACAACTCTAATTAACCTTCTATCCATCCTACGGAAAAAGGAAATCACCGCGCGTGTGTACGTATGGAATACCGTCTCCACACCATGGTGTAATCTGCTTTTCCACCAACACCTTACATTGATGGGTATTATGGTGTAAACAAATAACTATACATAGTTATTATAACATAATAATGATTTTGATATATTGTATCATCCACTCCAATTCAATTCAATAATTATGGAAATGATATCATCGCTCGCGCGTACGTACGGACTACCGTCTCCACGACGCGATGAGATTCATTCTCCATGTTAACCATTTTAAGAATGATTATAAAGTATATATAAGCAATAATAATAAAATATATGACATTATAAAGCTACTGGGTTTATGTGTATATATATGTATGTCATCTACTTAATTCCATTCAACTCAATAAGGAAACGAAAATAGTGTTCATGCGTACGAACGGTCTACCGTCTCCATGAACGGTGTATTTCTTTCCATTTACTGATTTATTATATAAATGTATATTCTGAATATATATATATACAAATCATGTTTTATATTCTGGAATTAAGCAATCATGATCTAGGTAATAATATGAATAATTACAAGTCAAAACACGGACGACAAATGAAACAATTTTACCCAAAACACTCTTTAACATGGAATTTACAAAAGAACAGGTAATATAAAGTCATAAGTGAACCATATATAATATCATAACAATGAATATGATTCTTGAATAAGTCAATAACATTATTTAAATCATTATACAGGAGGTTCGGACACTTATAAAGCAAGTCTGACCTAAGGTAAGGGAAATATCACATTCTCATTTTTTATCCGAGAATGTTTATACTTTGATATTTACTCGGGTGTATTTTATCATCCAAATTCATGTTTCCTCAATATGTAATAATATTTACATCCACCTACAATTGTTTAAATCCAATTTTACCCTTTAGTGAGTTTTTAGTAACGGATATGAAAGGAATCTTTTGTCATTTTTCGAATGAGGTACTTTTTGACTTTTCCGACAAAAGTATGAATAATGTTTTTTTAACTTATACGGCATGAATGGATTTTTAAAACATTATTTCCAAGAAGCATCCTTTACAAGTTTTCAAGTTTATTTTTAATCAACATCTTTTAGTTTAAAGTTTTATGACATTTTAAGAAAGGAAAAATGTTTTTGAAGAAGAATGGATAATTTCCTCAAGAATGGAGTTCAAGTGTTTTATCAAAATTATTTTCCATCTACGATAATAAAGGGTTCTGTTTTTATCCCTATTATTACATTGATTTGATTATGTTGTGATGGAATTATTTTTATTAATTCCTTTATCTTATATGAATTTATTTACGATGTCCTAATGTTTAAGATTCCCATTTGTATTACATGGGTTATGCAATGATGTATGATTTATGATTTTGTGGCACACATAATATTGGTATCATTATGAGATGGGTGGGACCTATATCTCCCTCCAATGAATTGGGTAAAGATTTTATATCTCATGAGATAGACAGGGCTGGAATGGTAGGTTATACCGGTTCCGTGAAACAGGACTGGAACGAGGGTGACTCGGTTCAGAAAGGGACTTTGTCCACTAAGATAATCTTGGCAATGAGTCTTGACTAACAAGAAAAGATTATCTATGATTATGTGTGTATGCCACAAAGTTTCATGTTTTAAGTTATGATTATTGTGATTACATTTCACTTCCATGATTTATCCCATGTTATTAAATTATGATCTCTTTTGCAGGTTAAGATTTCCAAAAGTTATGTGCTTGTGTATACGTTAAGATTTATATTTCTTTTATTTACCCTTACTGAGCATTTGAGCTCACCCTTTTATGTTTTATTTTCCCCAGGATATAAAGAAAGGTTTTAGGTAAAAAAGGGAAGATCTTTATGGGAGATATTGGAGATCTTTCCCCACGTTTAGAAGATTACGTTCCGAGTTTCCAAAGACACTAAACTATTACGATTCTTGTGTGCGTATTTTTTTGTTATGTACTAGGTATTACGCATAAGTAATGTAATGTTCATGTACGTTAAGCTTAGGGTCTCTACAAAAAGGACGCATCATGATGAAGCTCAACCTCCTCTGGCTGAAACATGTGAGATGGGTTTGAATTGTAGCAACGCAACTGAGACACGTGGAAGACGTCGTGCATGTCTTGGTACCGTTGCGGTAACTGCAACTGATAGGCACCCGGCCCGACTCTCTCCAGAATCTTGAATGGCCCCACATACCTTGTTGAAAGAATACCTTGTCTCTTGATCCGTTTGTGTCCCATCCTCGGAGAAACACGTAGAAAACCATGATCCCCGACCATGAACTCCAAGGGTCGTCTGTAGCGATCAGCATAAGATTTCTGATGTGACTGCGCGGTAGCCATCCGCTTCAGAATCAACTGGACTTGCTCATACGTCTCCTGCATGAGTGGTGGCCCCAGCAAAGCTGCCTCACCTGCCTCTAACCAGCACAACGGTGATCGGCATGGCCTACCATATAAAGCCTCGTATTGTGCCATCTCAATAGTTACCTAAAAACTATTGTTATAGGAAAACTCGACTAAGGGTATATGCTTCTCCCAAAATCCACCAAAGTCTAGGACGCATGCACGCAGCATGTCCTCAAGCACCTGTATCGTACGCTCTGACTGGCCATCTTTCTGAGGGTGGTAAGCTGTGCTCAGAAGCACCTGTGTACCCAACACCCTCTGAAAACTCTGCCATAAACGAGACGTAAAGCGGGCGTCCCTATCTGAAATTATAGAACGAGGAACTCCATGAAGACGTACGATCTATCGGATATACAGTCGTCTGAGCTCGTCAACACCGAAGGTATCCTTGATCGGCATGAAGTGAGCTATCATCGTGAGTCTATCCACAACAACCCAAATGGCGTCATTGCCTCGAGGTGACCTCTAAAATCTTGTCACAAAATCCATCGCAGCATCATCTTATTTCCACTCTGGAATGAGCAACTCCTGTAATAGCCCAGATGGTCTCTGATGCTCTGGCTTCACCTACTGATAGGTGGAACATTTCGTAACAAAACCAGCTACATCTCTTTTCATACCCGACCACCAGTACTGACGTCTCATGTCATGGTACATCTTGGTAACCCCAAGATGTATTACCCAAACCGAAGCATGAAACTCCCGCATCAGCTCCTCAAGTATATCCCATGGAACCCATACTCATTTATGGAAACACAAAACCTCATCATCGCCTATCGTCCAACCAGGAGGAGGGTCCTCACTAGCCACTGACTCCCGTAGGACTAGGCCTTCAGAAATAGATAGCTGTCTCATCCTCACTCTATTCAGGAGGGTAGAAGTCACAGCTAATGATGAAAAATAAATCTTCCCCTGACTGTCATGCACCTCCAGATGAATTTCAGAGAACCAAGCCATGAGCCTCAACTCACCACTGGCCTCCTTCACTGCCTGCATCTGAGTCTTCCTGCTCAGTGCAATAACTACTGCATTATCTTTTCCAAGTGTATAGGCAAGCTCAAAACCGAAGGACTGTTGGTACTCAACCCACCTTCTCTACCTCAGATTCAGGTGATGCTGAGTGAAGATATACTTGAGACATTTGTGGTTAGTGAAAACCAAAAAATTATCTCCCAACAGATAATGTCTCCAACAGCACAACGAATGGACAACTGCTGCGAACTCGAGACCATGCATCGGGTAATTCCTTTCTTGTGGCCTCAACTTCCGAGACCTGTAGGCAACAAATCATTCTCCCTACATCAAAACAGCACCCAGCCTAATCCTTGATGCATCACAGTAAACTGTATAGCTCTTCCTCTGCTCTAGGAGTATCAGGATCGATGCTAATGTCAACCTTCCCTTCAGGTCCTGAAAAGCTGTGTCGTTAGCTTATGACCAAACGAACTTCACACCCTTCTTAGTCAGTCCTGTCAACAGTCCTGCTAAGCGGGATAAGTAATGTATGAAGCGTCTGTAGTAACCAACCAGCCCTATGAAACTCTGTATGTCAAACATGTTCTTAGGCTGCTCCCAAGAAACTACTTCTCTCACCTTCTCTGGGTCTACTGCAACTCCTGCCTCTGAGATGATATGAACCCGGAAGTGAATTGGGTCCATCCAAAAGTGGCACTTCGAGATATTAGCATATAGCCGATGCTCTCTCTGTGTACTCAGTACGATCTCTAGATGGGTGGAATGGTCATGTCGAGTGTGAGAGTACACCAAGATATCGTCCACAAATACTACCACAAAAGAGTCAAGATTCCGATGGAACACATGATTCATCAGATCCATGAAACTGCTGGTGTGATCGTGAGTTTGAATGGCATAACCATATACTCATATAGACCATACCCACTCCTGAAAGCTGTGAGAGGTATATCAGATGGTCTAACACGCAGCTGATGATATCCTGATCTCAGGTCAATCTTTGAGAAAACTCGTGCTCCACAAAGCTGATAAAAGAAATCATCAATACTCGGCAAGGGATATCGGTTCTTAACCATAAACTTGTTCAGCTTCTGATAATCCATACAAAGTCTAAGTGTACCATCCGCCTTCTTCACAAAAAGGACCGGAGAACCCCAAGGAGAAGTACTGGGTCTGATAAAACCCTTTGCATGTAAATCCTCTAACTGCCTCTTGAGCTCCTACAGCTCAAGTGTAGCCGTCCTATAAGGAGGCATGGACACCAGCGCTGCTCCTGGGACAAGCTCAATAGAGAAATCCACCTCACACACCAGAGGTAGACCTGAAAATTCGTCTGAAAAGACATCCCTAAAACGATCAACCAGTGGAGGGAAATCTGTCTGATAAGTCCCCTGATCATTCAGATATAATCTCATAATCTGGGCTGTGACTCCACCTCGCCCATGATGCTCTGGTCCAGCTCAACTCACCTGAACATCCCATTTTCCCTTGCATAGAAACTCTCCGACCTCTGGTGATGTAAAACACACCCTACGATGATATCAGTCTACAACGGCTCGAAAGGGAACCAACTAGTCCATCACGAGAATGACGTCATAGCTCATCATCTATAAGACATAGAGGTCCTAAAGGAAGTGACACCCAACAACCTAAAAGAGTAACTCGTTGCACGGATGCACACCATCTGTCCTAGTCCCCAACGGAGTGTCTAGCATCAAGATATCGGATGAAGTAGAAACACAAAGACCAAGGCTCTCTACAATGGGTACAGATATGAAACTATGTGTAGCACCTGTGTCAAAAAGCATTGAAGATAAGAGAGAAGCTACTTGAATAGCACCTCTGACTGTTGAAGGTTCGAGATCCTACTATTGCTTGGTTTATTGCACTACATATGCCTGTACAGTGCCGCGGCCCTGTGACACAACCTGGATACCCTGAGCTATACCGCCCTGCTGCCTCTAAGATCCTAGTGTCTGGCTACCACAGCCACGACCACCATCTCTACCTTCATGCCCTGACATATTCCAGTTCCCCGACTGGTAAGAAGCCACTGCTCCCACTCCCGCACACGGAGTCTGCACATAACCTCTCTCACAAGCCATCGGTGGGAATTCCTTACAAAAGCACTGCATATGACCCATCTTTCCTCATGCTTGGAACTCCACTGGGTCTCGTGGACAATGAGGTATCTTTTCCCCCTCACTGTCACACTGGTAGCACCTGATCAGACCACCTGAAGAAGCTGCCCGACTGGTACTACCACCCTATGAGAAGTCCATCTATCTATTCATGTTGCCACCAGAAATAGTACCTGTAACTAGTGCTGAACTACCCCTGGCCCACACCGCCAGCTTCTCGCAGGTTCCTCTCTATGATCAACGCCAGGTTCACAATGGCGTGTACAGTAGGCAACCTGAAGACATTCCCCAGCACTCGGATGTCATACTGAAGACCATCCTCAAAACTTCTGGTTCTTAACGTCTCATCACCCACCAGCACGGGTGAAAAACGCTGAAGCTCAATAAAACGAGCAGAATAGTCCATCACCGACATAACGCCCTGCTGCAGATTCATGAACTCTCAATATCCATCTCCCCTCAGCATCTCGGGAATGAAGAATTCATAGAAGACTTTCTTAAAGTCTTCCCACGCCATGTCCCTGTGATGCTCAGACTGGGTGGTAACATCCCACCACCTCTTGGTGGAATCACGTAGTATGTATGTCGTGAGATTGACCCTCCACCTGGAAGGCAACTCAAGTTGCTCGAAAATAGTCTACATTGACCCCAACCAAGACTCTGCAGCATGTGGTCCGCCATCCCCAGAAAACGTAGGCGGATGCTGCTGCTGAAAGATACGAGTCATCTCATCCATAGATGTCATAGCCTGCGGTACTCCTTGAAAGGTCTTCAATAACCGCATAAAGACTTCACAGAACTGCGCCTCCGTGCCTGTGTCTGGTATAGTAGATGTTTCCACATCTGGCTCTACTGGAGGATCAACTAGTAGCCCATGGCGCACCATCTCTGGAGTAAAGAAGCCACCGCTCTCCGGGCGAACAATTCGAGGTCGTCTAGGCGGCATGACACTACACAGAAAAAATAATACCTAAGATTCAATATTATTAAAGCCGAAACGAAGAAACCACAACGAAACAAGAGGAAGAAGGCATCTCCAAATTTAAAAAACAAGACTACATGGCATGTACACTGACTACACGACGTGTACTTGACTTCCCTTTCCCTGCCCAGGTCCTTCGACATGGCTAAGCCACATGGCTCCCATTAAAAAAAACTACCTGGTGTGTACATAATCTACATGGCGTGTATGGTGTTATTTTCCAACTTCCCATGTCGCTTGTGACACGGCCGACTACTCAGCTTGAAACTACACGGTGTGTTACACCCACACACGGCGTGTACATCACCCTGTTTCTTAGCCACACGGCTAAATCCACATGGTGTGTCCTCAGACAAGACTACATGGCGTGTCCTTAGAGGTACACGATGTTTTCAAGGAATGGTGGAATCGACCCGTGTTGTTAGTTACATGGTCGAGTCCCCAGGTCACACTACACGGCATGTTCATTATTGACACAGCTTGTTTTGTACAGGAGTTCATCGAACCGTGTTGTTAGTGACATGGCCGGACTCCGGGTCACACTACACAGAATTTACAAAAGCTACAAGACATGTTTTACCCAAACCTTTCCCTACCCCATGTCGCCACCCACACGGTTTGTGACACAGGAAAGACTACACGATGTGTATTCAGGGTACACGGCGTGTACTCAAAAAGATCATTTTTCTTCCCGAATATAAGAGCTTACATGGCATGTACAAAAATACTACACGACGTGTATACTGGGTTTCCGGACACTATGCCTCAAAAACATCCCCGGAACACAGAAAATACTAAAAAACAACACCCAAGTGAAAAATTCCAACCCGTGGGGGCCCATACTCCACAGGAATCAATGTTTGGAATCTCATATGTGTTATAACCATTAAACAGTCAATGATCCACCAAATTTATGTCAATGGGGGACCATAATCCCCAAAAACCAAGGTTTGGCGTCCATTATATAAACAAGCTCAAACAGAAATACCATATCACAAGGCAGGTATTTATCAAGCAGCTATCACAACAACATTCCTTATTAGCACAACATCTATCACTACAACATGCAAATTCTAATGCACCTACCAGGCATGGAATCTATTCTTGGCATGTGATATCTAGCATGTGCCTATATGATGAATTATATGGAATACCCTCATCTCATAAGGTTGCAACTCAAGAGAACTGATAGATAAATTATAAATAGCACAATCTCAAAGTGCGTCACCCAACGGTGAAAACATATCCACCGTAAAATTGCAAAATAAAAAGAATGAAAAATACGAGATAGACTGGCTTTTCCATGTACACTGGTTAGCTAAGTTCGAGCACAACTTATTACCAACTACCGTTTTGTCCTATCCCTGACTACGACTCCAAATAGTAAGTCAATGAAATGTAACCTGTGTCTAATACCACTTTGTAATGACCCAGACCCGGGTGCCACGCAACAGGTACCCCAAATCCAGTTCACCACGTTACCTCAATCACATTTCCCCAAACTACAGAGGCTGCCAACCAGTAGCGAGGGCCCAGGTCTGATAGTGGGGAAACTATGCCCTCATTTTTCAAAGTGTAGAGCAGCAGAATACAAAATAAAACATACAACGAATAGCAGAAGCAACAAACCATACACAACTGAAATAAACAACAGTAGTGTATATAACCAATAGTATATAGAAAATGGTGAAACATGTCTTAAGTTCTAGGAAAACATCCAGAACATGTTACATAGTTGTACAATACAACAGAGTACAAGTACAAGGAAATAAAATAGCTGGCAGCGGCATCGCGAGCCTAGGCCTGGTCCCATGCCCTCATACTCCTTAACAACAGTCAAGTACCTGTATAGGGACTCTTTCCCCTATCCACACATATAGCAACGTCATCCATTTGGGCCAAAAAGCATGCCCCAAACAGGGTGTGAGAAATATATCTCATGAGGAACCCACCAAAGGCCGGTGCCCAACTGCATGTAAGCATGCAATGATGGTGTGCAGTAGTAACATGCAATAAATTAATCATTACTCAAAAGTAACTAATTACTAGTTATATTTCTATTTTATTATTCATTTAATCCAATAAATATTAGAAATCACTAAAGTGAATTTCTATGTAAACACTCCACGTCCTCAATCTAGCAAAACCTTACCCTCAGGTAAGCAGAATCCAACCTACAGGTATAGCCCTTAGGCGTAACATAATTTTACCTCAGGCGTACGAAGTGTTGCCCTCAGGCACAGAAGTCAAGCCCTCAGGCACGAAAGGTTGACCTCAGGCGAAATACTACAGCCCTTGGTCTAAATAGTGCAGTTCCCTTAGGCTAATCACAACAACTCCCTCAGGATAAATAGAACAACTCCCTCAGGCTAAACAGGTTACCTGGCCATGCCCAATAGTAAACAAGCAGTAACAAGAAATTCCTCTCAAGGAAATTCTACAATTACTACTTTAATGGAATACCCTCAGGTATCCTGTCCAAACGGCTAAATAGTGAGACACACCCCGAGGGTGGTTCTAGATCCAAGAAAATATCCCAACCACCATTTTATTATCATAATTTAATCACCTATGCAATTCTAGGCATTAAATATAGCAACGAACTCATCCACACGACACCCTAACATGGGTTCATGGCATGAAAACGCACAAAAATGCACGACAGTTGGACAATAAACAAAAAGCCACCTACCATATACACCGACGAACGTTATACCCGAATGCCAACTCTAGAAATGCACAATAACAGTGTAGAGCTGACGTAGAACAAAACCCATTCAAATGTAAATAACTCCTATTATGAGAAGAATTGGAAATAACCAGCCAAGGAGGTGGAATCCCTTACCCGTGTGTTTCCAACGGGATCGTCCGAGGTGAATACCAATTCCAGAAGAACACCCAGTGGATATTCAAAGGTTTAGCCTCCTCATTTTGCTCCAAACCGGCTCAAGTGTCTCCTCTGCCAAATGAGGAGGCTACTGCCTGTTTTAAGCTGAAAAAACAAAGTACACTGCATGTACATCGGAGTACACGGAGTGTACTTCATTCATTTAACTATTCATTTGGAGGCACCTCCACACTCTTCATCCGTCGACATGAGTACACGACATGTACTCCCAAGTACACGACATGTACTACCGCCCACCTGGCGGCTACTCCACTGCCTTACTTTTTGACCTGCCAAAGGACTACACGACATGTAAAGGACCACTACACCATGTGTAGTAGGTTCCTACACTATCTGCCGTTGGCAAGGCTACACGCCCTGTGTACTCATCCCAACACGGCCAGAAGTAGAAGGCGTGTGGAAAAAGTACACGGCGTGTAGTTCCAAAATTTAGGATTTTTCCCCATTTTCCATATTTTCTCAAAAACACTTAACAAAATGGAAAAAGAAGAAATTCGTACCTCAAAACTAAGAACCGAGCTCTTACACAGTTGGTGGTCGTCACAGTGAGACAGTGACCATTCGGTACAGTCACGGTGAGACAGTGAGTTAACAGACCATGAGCACAAGATCATAATGGTGAGATCGTATGGATGAAACAGTAACAGTAAAACAGTGATCATGAAACCGTAAAGTAAAGTAAAGTATTGAGTATTAAGATCCGTAATATATCTATTTATGATTAATCATACCAAGATCATGTATGATTTAGTCTAATCTTTCGGAATTTAATGGTTTAGTGAATATAGCATCAAGTTGATATTTAGTACCAATGAATTCCAAAATGATATCACCTTTTTGATAATGATCCCTCAAAAATTGATGTCTTACATCAATATGTTTTGTCCTAGAATGAAAAACAAGATTCTTAGAAATATTAATGGTACTTGTGTTGTCCAAATTTATTGGGACATGTCTGAATTGATATCCATAGTCTATTAATGTGTGTTTCATCTAAAAAATTTGCACCCAACAACTTCCAGCAGCTATGTATTCAGCTTCTGCAGTAGATAACGCAATAGAATTTTGTTTCATACTACACCATGATGCTAGTGACTTGCATAAAAGATGACATGTTCCATAAGTTCTTTTTCTATCTAACTTACATCCAGCAAAATCAGTATCATAATAACTAACTAGTTCAAATGATTTTCCTTTGGGATAGAACAGTCCTAAATTGGGTGTATGCTTGAGGTATTTGAAAATTCTATTTACAGCATTTAAATGTGACTATTTTGGGTTTTCTTGAAAACGGGCACACAAACACACACTAAACATAATATCAGGATGACTAGCAGTCAGGTAGAGTAGAATTCCAATCATTCCTCTATAAGTGGTTTGATCAAGAGATTTACTATCTTCATCATGATCCAACTTACAGGTGGTACTCATGGGAGTTCCACTACCTTTTGTGCTATCCAATACAAAATGTGTTAAAATATCTCTAGTATATTTACTTTGAGTTAAAATAATTACATCATCATTTTGAACGATTTGAAATCCATGAAGGAATTTGAGTTCTTCCATTAAACTAATTTCAAATTTATTTTGCATCATTTTAGAAAAATCAGCACATAGGGAATTTCATGATGATCCAAAAATAATATCATCTACATAAATTTGTACAACTAAAACATCTTTAGAAATTCGTTTGACAAAAAGAGTAGGGCCATCTATACCTTTTGTAAATCCTTTAGTGATTAGAAAAGTACATAATCTATCATACCAAGCTCTTGGAGCTTGCTTTAAACCATATAAAGCATTTGATAATTTGAAAATGTGATTTGTAAAATGAGGGTTAGAGAATCCAGGTGGTTGTTCAACAAAAACATCCTCAGCAATATATCCATTTAAGAATGCACTCTTGACCTCCATTTGATATAGTTTGAAAAATATATGTGGAGCATAAGCAAGTAAAATCATAATATCTTCTAATATGGCTACAGGAGAAAAATTATCCTCATAGTCAATTCCTTCCTCTTGACTATAGCCTTGTGAAACTAGCCTAGCTTTGTTTCTAACTATGTTTCCAAATTCATCTACTTTATTTATGAACACCCATTTAGGGCCTATGGTGAAAGTGTCCTTAGGTCATTCAACATGATTCCACACTTTATTTCTTTCAAAATGATTGAGTACTTCTTTCATAACAATTACCCAAAATTCATCATTAATAGCATCATCAATGTTTTTAGGTTCAAGTTGTGACAAGAAGGCTCGATGTTCAACCTGATTTCTAAGAGAAGCTCTAGTCTGTGTCCCTCTATCAAGATTTCCTACAAAAACAACTAAAGGATGATTATTTAGAATTCTATTTGATCTAGTAAAAGTAGGACTAGAAATTCCAGGTTCATCTATAGGTTCGGGTTCCATAGCAGCAGATTCTGGAATATGTCCAGAACTGGATGTTTTTACAGCAGGTTCTTTAGATTTGTCATTAAGGTCCAGAATACTCAAATCTTCCTCATGATTTTCAAGTGAGGTCTTAGGCTCATGTGTATCAGTTTCATCAAACATGATGTGAACATATTCTTCAACAAATTTGGTTCTTTTATTAAAGACTCTATAGGCTTTTCTAGTTATGTAATATCCTAAAAATATTCCTTCATTACTCTTAGAAGCAAACTTATCATGATTATCTTTTGTATTGAGAATAAAAACAATGCAGCCAAAGACTCTAAAGTAATTGACTTTTGGTTTTCTATTATTCCACAACTCATATTGGGTCTTCTTAAGAACAGGTCTAATTAAGACCCTATTAATAATATAAAAAGATGTACTCACAGCTTCAACCGAAAAGAAAATAGGCAGGTCATATTCATTAAGCATAGTTTTAGCAATTTTTTGTTGGGTTCTATTTCTTCATTATACTACACCATTCTGTTGAGGTGTCTTAGGAGTAGAAAATATATGACTATAGCCATTGTGTGAGCAATAGGATTCCAATTTAGGATTTTCAAACTCACGACCATGATCACTTATTAGAGTTTTAATCTTAAGTCTACTATGGTTTTCTACAGACTTGGAGTATTTAACAAAATAAGAACAAGCTTCACTTTTGTGAGCTAAGAAGTATACCCACGTATACCTAGAAAAGTCATCTACTAGGACATAGACATAGTGCTTCCCATTTAAGCTAGAAACTCTTGATGGTCCCAATAGATCCATGTGAACCAACTCAAGAGGTTGAGAAGTTGAGACTTCTTTCTTTGGTTTGAAATAGATTTTGTGTTGATTTCCCTTTTGACAGGGATTACACACATTTTCATTGGGAAACCCATGTTTGGGTAAGTCTCTAACAAAGTTCATCATAGTTTGTTTTCTAGGTTAGTGTATATTGTAGTGTCCTAATATCCTATGCCCTAACCATGAATATTTATGAAAGGCATTGAAACAAGTAGCATTTTTTAGATAACGAATTTAAATCAACAACATAAACATTTTCACTTCCTAAATTAGAATATACTAAAACATTTTTAGAATTAAAAACATTAGAGGAATCATTTTCAAATTTGACATTAAAACCATCATCACACAACTGAGAAATACTTAACAGATTATATTTCAGTCCATCAAAAAATAAAACTTTAGAAATTAAAACTGAATCAGTGTTACCAATTTGGCCTAGGCCGGTGATATTTCCTTTAGAATTATCTCCATATGTGACATAGACTCCATAAACCTTTATTTAACTCTTGAAACATGAGTAATCCCCAGACATGTGTCTTGAACATCCACTGTCCAAATACCATGTTTTCTTGTGGGAACTCTTCAAGAAGGTTTCCTACAAAATAGTTTTAGATAGAGTACGATTTTGGTACCCAGATCTCCTTGGGTCCAGACAGGTTAGAAATCAATGATTTTGGTACCAAAATTTGTCTTATGGGTCTCATATAATTTACAGAATCATTAAATTTTGAAAGATAAAATCTATTTGATCTATAACTATATGAATAACTAGTTGAAGCATATTGATTTCCAGAACTAGAACTAGTACTATTTTGTCCAGATCTAGGAATAAATCGATTCTTAGTAAACTCTCTCTATCCAGGATTGTAGCCTATTACAGTAGTATATTTTTGTGCCACTTTCTTTCCTAGAATTTGAGTTAGTGTATCCTTTCCATTTGTGAACTTCTCTAAGATATTTCTAAGTTTCTCATTTGACATTTTCAGTTCAGTGTTCTCCTTTAACAGTTGAGCATTTTTCTCTTTTTCAATCGTAAGTTCGGTTTTAACAGTATTAGTGAGAGCATGCTATTTCTTTAATGATTTGTATTTATCCCTAAGTTCATTTCATGTATCTTCCAGCATATTACAATATTCAAATAATTCCTCACTAGTTATGTTTTCAGAATCAGAATCAGATTCTGCATCATCTCTGGAATAATAAGAATTTAAAACAGGCGTATCTAAGGTTACCTCAGATGTGTTTGTCATGAATCACATATTGGCACGATTCTTTTCAAAATCAGACATTTCAGATTCACTTGTGCTGTCTTTTGAAGAACTCCAGGTAGCCTACATTGATTTCTATTACTTATTGTCCTTGTAATCATATTTCTTCTTGAATTTTAACTTTGTGTAGTCTGTATTTATGTGTCCTTTTCTTTTGTACTCATAGCCAACAACTTCATCACTTTTATCTGGATTTTTCCTGTCCTTCTTCCAATGTCCCTTATTGTCATACTTTCCTTTGGAATTTGTTTTTCTAAAAAATTTCCTCTTCTTATAAAATTTATTAAACCTTCTGTCTATCTGAGCCACTTCAGCATCGATTTTAGAGTTTGAGCTTTCACTTGTTGAACTGTCAGTTTGTATCTGATCTTTTTCTTTGTCCTTGTTCTTTGAAGCAATAGTCTTGAAAGCCACAAATTTTTAATTTTTGGTTCATTATCTTTCTCTTTATTTACCTTGAGCTCATCCTCATACATCATAATCTTACCAATGAGTTCTCTGACAGGTAGACCAGCAATTTCACATGAATCTCTGATTGAAACAGATGTGCCTCTCCATCGGTCTGGTATTCATCTCAGTATCCTCATAATTTGTTCCTTTGCTGGAACATCATTACCGAGTGAATTCATTGTATTGACTATCTCATTAAACCTGGGATACATATCAGAAATGGGTTCATCAGTCTTCATTTAAAAATTATCATATTTAATAATATAAGTATTTAATCTCATTTCTTTAACATTGGTTGTTTCTTCATGAGAAACACCCAAGGTATCCAAAATTTTCAAAAGAAGTTTTGAAAGAAGAAATTCTGTTAAACTCTTCATCTCCCAGAGCACAGTACAGGGGATTCACAGATTTATAATTATTATTGTAGGTAGTCTTTGTAGGTTCATCCCATGTTGTTCTTTCGGTTTCTGGAATTTTATATTGAGAATCTATAACAGTCCAAATATCAAAACCAATTCTTTCTAAATGAATTTTCATTTTAAGCTTCCACTGAGCGTAGTTTGTACCATTGAAGAAAGGTGGCATGTTAGTAGCAGCACCCTCTAGTCTATGGTCCATAACTAGATTTTATAAATTAAATTTAAAGAGATAAAATTTAGAACTAACATAAATTTAAGTTCTTTAAAGATGCAACTAAAATCATATTTGAAAAAGAGAGTATTTCAAAAATCCTTAAACAAAAACCACCTCTGATACCAAATGTTGGTCGGAGTGGATACTCAAGATGGGGGTGAATTGAGTTCCAATTAAATTTTTTATAAAAATATTTTCTATTTAAAATCCCCCAATTTCTAAAACAAGTTAAACTGTAGTGAATTTATACCGATTCTAAATGTTCAATTAGATTATCTAAGATTGATTAGGTCTCAGTTAATTTAACCCATGGTCAAAGTAACTTTTGAAAATAACTTACTGATTTACAATAAGTGAAACACTTTCTAATTTAACTATAAAAGTAGCTTTAAAATAGTTTTGTATTTCAAAGTAATAGCAGCGGAGTATAAAATATATATGTATTATACTTTAAACTTAAACTAAAGATGCAAAGAATATGTAACAAGAGGATCAGTCTCAAACCGAGACTTAGTCCTCTCAAATTTATATAAATTTGATCCACACCCTGGATCAGGGTTAACAACTGTTTACACAACTGTCCAGGCCACGCAGGGACCTCTACCACTGTTCTTTGTTGGAAACAAAACAGAGATGAAGGCATACAAGGACCACTTCCACAGTTGATGTGGGTGAACAAGACTTAAGAGTATTAGAGTGAGGATTTTGATATACTATAGTTCAGTGCATGAGATAGTGTGTGTGTGAGATATACACAGTACAACACACTGCTCGAAGGTAAATAAACAAACCACTTAGATATAATATATAAGAGTTTAGAATGATCTTGTGATTAGAAATGCAGCTCTTGACTCATTGGATTCAACAAAATTGCCTCTTAGTCCTTCTCTGGTTTCTCCATTGAAAAACAAAGTGTCGTAGTTCAGATTGTGTTCTACAGAAGTGAAAATGATCTCTTGATTAGTTTTGTGTTCTTTAGTGATGTTGGAATGCACTTATGAGAGTTTTTTGAAAGTCTTGAAATCACCGTCTTGATCAGGATTGTTTTTATTGTTCATCAAAGTACTCTCGGGCGTATATATGTTCTTCTTGTTGTATCGTCACACTTTTGTCGCTTCACCACTTTCACGTGTACTCTATCTTAATCTTCCTTATATTACACATGTTTTTTAAGTAGGAATTATTCAAAATTCATAGGTACGAGATACAGTTCCCTAACATGCCAAAAACTATCATTAAATAACATTAATTTCAATAAAAACATCAAATATGACCATTAGTATTATATAAATACTATTGTTTAAAATTTAAGAAACAGTGCCACTGTGATTATGTAAACGATGTCTTCTTCACGGTAAATGGTTCATAGTATGAAGTTCACGGTATGAGCTTCATGGTATGTCCACGTCACGGTGTCTAGATCACGGTGTCTCGGTCACGGTGAGTCATTCACAGTGTCTGGGTCACGGTGTGAGGGTCATGGTGTCTGGATCACGGTGTCTGGGTCACAGTGTCTGGGTCACGGTTTGTCCATCACGGTGTCTGGGTCACAGTGGCTGGGTCACAGTGTCTGTGTCACATTTTTTCCTTCACGGTTTGTCCTTCACGGTGTGTCCTTCATGGTGTGTCCTTCACGGTGTGTCCTTCATGGTGTTAGGGTCACTCTGACTATGTCTTGTACACAATCTATCTTACTGTGTCAAATATCACGGTGTCTCTATTCTTAGACAAATATCTGTATTTATACTTAAACTGTAATATACAGAATATGGATTAAGCATTATCATTAGAGAGTAAGATACCTTGAATCATAAATATAAAGGCCTGATAATATATGTGAGATTTGTAATATTGCATAAGACTTGTAAATAATAAAGAGAGTAATTAACATCCTTAATATTTCTTATCATTAAAACATGATGTGTAGTTATTATTGAGATTGAAGAGCATTAGAAAGATGTGTAATGAAGATTGAGATTAATCAGTAATAGGATTTTTGATCATTAAAACATGATTAGCACATGAGGAGTCCAACAATATTGAAACCACATATGAAGTATAATGATTAATATGACTAGCCAAGAATTATTCATTTTGTATATTTTTATAGTAATGTACTAGTTGTATAAAATATGAGATATATAAATATTGTACTGCAGTACTCTTTCATTATGTATTTGAGGTCATATGATGAATGTTACAAGGAAAAGTGATTCGTCAGAAAGTTAAACTTTTTATTAAAAAAATGTTCAAGGGAATGACAACCCTTAATATATATCTGATTTTGAGATAATGATAAATAAATCATTGATTCATAAATGTACTGACTATAAGAGAATTGATTATTAACTTGTTAATAAGTGGTCTATGCTATCATCAATTAATTTTATAGTACTTTTGGATTTAAGGAATATATCAAATAACAGGTATCTTACTAAATAAATATGGAAGAATGTATGTTTCCAATATTGTTGTTATGGTAATTCATGTTATTACGATATTTCAAGAGGGTACATGATGATGTTATTCACATGTATGGAATGTGAATTTTAGAGGTACTTCTTATCGATTAAGGGTTAATGATAAGTTCATCTGGGAAATTTATAGGACTTCATTATATTGTGTTGAATCATTTTATTTTGGTTTTTTAACCATTTATGAAAAGGTTTATGATGATCGTTGTATGAGATTTTAGAGGTCAATGTGTTGCTTCACCAACTGGAATAACCCATGCTATGTGATGAGGTATAGATAGTTAAACAATAATAAAGGGATTATTTTATATGTAGAAATGTATATTTATACTCTTATAGAGATGAATAATTCCTCAAATCAAGTAAAATAGTCTTAAATAAAATGTTTTCAAATATTCATAATCATTGATAATACATATAATTTTTTTATGTTTATAGTTTAGTTGTAATCAGAATTCATCTGAACATGTACTCTATCATGTTACATCATTACTTCATAGTAAGATTTTTCTTCCATGTTAATTTTTCTTCCAACTAATGTCACCCAATTTGAAAGAATACATTTTGGGTTGACCAACTCATCACCATTAACCTTTTTTATGAGGATATTTTATTAAAACATTTTCTTATGTGGGGTTCTATAAGGGAATTTTCAAGTATTGACCATTGACTTTCGATGTTAAATTTCAAATTTCAAGGAAAATTTTTTATAAATTGGGGATAATGTAACAACCAAAAAATTTAAAAAATAGATTTATTATAGAATGCATGGATCAATGAGTCTATAAAAACACCACATTGTTATATCCTAACCATGTTAAAATATGTTTTCCACTTATTTTATGGGAATTTCGAAAATTTATATACACAGTTGCGATGACTAAGTAATTTGGAGTTTGATAAGAAAAACATAATTTTTGATTAATTATAACCTACCCTTATGAATAGTTATATAGCCAAAATAATAGTATCCGTACCTATGATTGTATATATATAATATTCAAGTTAGAGTATGATATACCTATATTTTTGAATAAATAAATAAATTTTTTAAATTTGTTTATTAAGAAAAAATCGCAAATTTGATTAAATATTAAATAAATAATATTTAAAAATTTATTTTGAAAAAATTGACATCATTTTTGGATTCTAAACGTTGAAAAATGGCCTCGGTAATTTTTTGGGGTTTTTTTTGAAATCCCAAAATTTTTTATGAATAATGAAATACCATAATTTACCAAATAAGCTAAATACACTAATTATAGAGTCATGTATGATGTTCTGCTAATATAATACCAATTGATTTGGATTCACATGATATCATTACTATTCATGGTCATGGAAGACATAATATTCCTTGTCTTGTGGGGAAATATATAATAAATGAATATAACATTCAGAAATCCATTCTCCCCTGCACTATAACCCCCACATCACTACCTCTTCTCTTCACTCTTATCAAGACTTATTCCATCCCAAAATTATATCAAAATTTCTGACCAGCCTCCTCTCCCACTTTCATTAAGCCTTGGTCTCATTAAAAACCAAAAACACTCCCTTAAGGCAGCTTTCAAGGATGTTTGGTTAAAGTGGTAAATTTTTATTTTCAATTCTTCGTCTTTACTTTCAAGTTCATTTGTTTTATTTTTCTATTATGACCTCTCCATATCCAAATTTTATGATGAATCTAGTAACATACATGTACTAGAATGTTTACATGATTGTGTAATAAGTTATCATCATTTAATCATTTTACATTCTTTTTTAATAGTTGTAAGAACACCATCTGAGATGTGTCAATTTACCACATTCAAGGACGGTGTGCTTTCGACTTGTATTGTCATTATCAATTACAGTCATAAAACCATTATTGATATGGTATAACCTGATTATTATATATTTAATAAAACCTATGGAAGGTTCTACAATCCCATTGTACAAGTGGTATTAATTTTTAAATAAAAATGGGTTTGTTGTAATCAAAACACACAAAGTAACCGAAACAGTTATCATCACAGTTATATATAATAATTCATCCTCATGAGACATCACAAAGTTATATAAAAGACCATTAAAAACTTTATATGATCATGAATAATATTCGAATTCAATTCAGTAGATTTACATCCATTCCACATGAACTCCATTACTAAAGAACAAGTGAACTGATTATAAAAATAAAGAAAACAAACACTGCAGAATGGAAAAATTAAACATAATAACTTAACAATAATGGAATAAATGAACAAACTAGAATTACGATAAACTAAATACATATATAATGGGATCTGAAATAGTTTATTAATAATTATAATTTCATAATCTAGGAGCATAAGTTCCAGAGTGGAAAACATTTGAATTTAAGGAAGGGGGTTTTCCACCCGAACATCCATTTTCATTCGGGTAACTTTTTTTTCTAATTACCAAAATAAAATTATGGTATATTTTTATGTAATCATAATAAAATATTTTTGAGTTTTCTATATATGTTTTCCAACAAGAAACAATTATTTATATAAAATATTTCATTATATTTTTGAAATACTATCATACTTGACTTTTGTATATACATTTTTTTTGAAAAAACTATTCTTTTTAAAGTAATAGAGCTCTTATCTAATGATTAATCAATGATTTTATAAGAGTATCTTCATATATTTTAGAACTCTTGTTAATTATTACATATTATTGGCATTATTATTCTGTTTTATCATCTACCATATTTAATTTAACGTTTTATGATTATTTTGGCTATTTAATTTCTATCTTCAAACTAGTCATCAGTTTACATCGAATTGTTAGTGTTTCTCCTTAATGTTTGGGGATAGCTATTTACATTTCATATATTAGTTTAAATAAGAATGTGTATGTTGTTTATGATTTTCCCCGTTCATATAAAGAATTCATTGGACCTAGAATGTTTTGGGTGGGGCCCATTATAGACCCTCAATGCATCTATTGGTCTCATGAGACAAACTACAGTCTTGGAAAAAGGCCTTAAAAAAATGATTATTTATGGTCATTGCATGAGGCATTGACAGTATGGTTATGTTGTCACGTATTATGAGATCCCTTACTATGGAAATATTATTTATGGTTCATGTGGTGATTTGACTAGTATAATACACATGATTATGATTTTTTATGGCATTACATACTCAGCTCTTATTCCTGCCATAATGTGTTCAGGTTTTTGTTAAAGGAATATGCTTTTTTATGTATTAAACATGACTAATGTTTATGCTATGATATTTTCCACTGTATTTCTTACCCTTACCGAGCATTTGAGCTCACCACTTTCCTTTTCTCCTTCCCCAGGATAGGAAGAAGAGATCATCTATTGAGTTTTCAAGGATGTAGTTTATTAGCTTTAGTTAGGAATCATATTTGGTTTCATTTCAAAATGTAAAATGTGTTATGTATGTGTATCTAGTTTATTCATGAATAATAAACTTATCGGCCCTTTAGGATGCTTATTCCTTGTTTATATACCAATGTAATCAATTATGGCACCGACCTGGGGCTACTGGGGTCTTGTCCTTACCACGTTCTTATGAATAAGGAAGATGAATAAGTCTAAACATATTAATCATCTACCTCTAACTTTTATAGCTTCTCAAACAATATATTAGATTCTTACTGCTCAATGCTAAAAGATAAATATTACTCTTTAATAAAGAATCATATATCACTAAAATGCATTCACAATTCTTTTTTAACTGATAAATATGTAATGTTAAAACAAATTCATGAAGTAATATAAAATTTTAATCCATATACATCCACATGTATAATTTTGGAATTTAAAATTAATGAACATCAATATGACGTAGATTCTTTAAAATTTCTATTAGTAATTAAACTCTAGGTGAAACATATGTAAATTATATTTTTAGGAAAAAATTCCTTAAAATTATAGAATATGGAATAGGAAGAAGGTGTAAAAATAAAAATAATACAAAAATGATTTTTTATCTATCTCAAAATAAATCAACATGCTTCTTTTGTTGAACAAAAGGACATTTTTTTAATTAAAACATGAAACGTTAATGAATCAAACCAGAAGAAGTACATGTGCAAAGCCATGAAGTTAAATTTTCTAGCCAGAGCTTGTTCGAGTCGAAAGGGACTGAGCCCGCAAGCTGATGGTCCCTGTTGTTCCCTTCCCTTCTGGTAAAGGAGAAGGTGCATAAGGAGAAGTGTTAGAAAAGTGAGAGAATTGTCCTAATGGTGATGCCAAAAGACTAGAGTCCACCATCATTGTGGTCAATAACATCGATTACGGTAAGGAAGTCAAACTCAAAAATGATATCACTCCATCCACATTCCAAGGATAGCAACATACTAGAAAGGATGGCCATAGCCTCAACAACTGCCGGTTCCCATAAAGCTCGGTGTGGTTCATACTTTGCAGCAAGGATTTTCCCTAGATGATTTCGGGCCAGGAGGCCGAGAGCAACAAGCCCAACCATTGGGAGTGACGCGTCCAATAATCATCTAAAACATTAACATAATATTTGATGGCCAATGTTTCTAATCTTTATGGTCCAAAAAATCTATAGGGGAATTTTTTAATGGTTTAGATGTAATTTTTTTAAATTTATTTGAAATATTATTTTCATTTTTTCAAATTTTGAATGCATTAAAAAATCCATCATTTTCAAATTGAAGACTAAGAAATTAAGAAATTAATTATAACTTATATAATTTAATCAAATAAGATATATTTTAATGTCCATGTCTTCTTTGACATATCCATGACTCTTCAATATCTGCATTTAAACAATTCATTTTTTTCAAACAAAAAATTTATATCAATTGTATAAACATTTTCAGTTTAAGGAGCTCTAAATTTAAGTAGTTTATCATAAAAAAATTAATAATTATTATATAAATTAAATTATAATCCATCATCACAAAATTCAAAAATAATTATCAGGTTTTTCTAAACACATTTACATATTGTAATTTTTATTGAGATTTGTATGGGATATCCAATAGGTGCATATCCAACAATAATTCATTCTCAATTTTTCCAACATTTACTAGTACTCAATCCATTTTCATCAGTGTGTGTAAATTATAAGTGTCTATACAAATATGTCTAGAGAAACCATTATCCATATACTATAACGATTTTTTGTTCATATATCATTTTTCCAACAAAAACATTTAACCACACGCTTGTTTTGTTACAAATAATTTCTTATGTCCGTCTATGTCAGTAATAAAATATCATGGAAAGTATCATAACATAAACATTAGGAATGTTGAATACATAAAAAAGCATTTTCATTTAACAAAAACATGAACACATTATGGTAGGAATAAGAGTTGAGTATGTAATGCCATAAAAATCATTATCATGTGTATTCTACTAGTCGAATAACCACATGAACCATAAAATCTATTTTCATAATGGGAGAATTCATAATACATGAGAACATAACCAAACTTTCAAGGCCTCATGTGAAGACCATAAATAATAATTTTGTCAAGGCTGTGTGCCAAGACAGTAGTTTGTCTTATGAGACTAATAGATGCACTGAGGGTCTATACCGAGCCCCACCCGACACGTAATATTTTGGTGCTCGTTTTATCACTTGAACACATAGGAAAACCTTGGTAATTACAATCAAAAATATGATAAAGAAACATTTCTAGGATATTATTCTATTTATAAATCCTATATTGTTTATAATAAATATTCCAGGATTGTTGATGAATCAGTTCATGTGAATTTTGATGAAACTAACCCTTTTGATAAATAAAAAATAACAAATAAATGAAATTATTAGCTTTTTTGACATCATGAGACTTGATTCACATGAAATTTATTTTAAAAATAAAATAAATAAAATTGATTCTACTATAGAAGAAAATGAGATTATAGAACCTGAAAGTGTGTTACCTAGATAGATAAAAACCATAATGGATCATCCTTTAGAAATTGTTATATGATATATAGACACAATATTTATAAGGATAATAAATATTTGAAACAAAGTGGAATTTTATTCCTTTATATATAAATTAGAACCTAATCATATTGAATAATATTTAAATGATACAAATGAGAAATTAGATATGAAATATGATATTATTAAATTTAGTATGAATAATTATTGGAAAAAATTAGATAGACTAACCAATTATATAGTAATAGGAACCAAATGGATCTTTAGAAATAATCAATTTGATTAAGGGATAATTACTATAAATAAAACTTGATTATTTGAAAAAAGATACATTCATAAAAAAGGGATAATTATATTGAACCCTTTTCACATGTTTCTAGGTTAGAATCAATTACAATTTTGATATCATATGCATATAGTGTGATTTACAAATTATATTAAATTAATGTAAAATACACATTTTTAAAAGGAAATTCAATAGGGGAAGTTATTATTGAACAAACACTTGGTTTTGAGAAACTCCATAAACAAAATTCAATTTCTAAACATAATGAATCCTATTAAGTCCATAAAAAAATCCTAGAACTCGGTATGAATTATTGAACTCATTTTTATTGAAAAATGGATTTTCTATGGGAATGGAGATCCTAATATATCTATGAAAAACATTTTGTCTAATATATTATTAGAATAAATCTCTATTTATGTTGTTATCATCACATAATGAAACAGAGAAAATTATACTGATTTTTAAAAACTAATGAATTTTGTTTGGAAATGAATATGATGGGAGAATTGAATTTCTTTTTAGGATTTGAAAATTATCAAAAAGACAAGGGATATGTTTAAAATAAAGGTATATATATTATTGGTCTTTTGAAAATGTTTGGACTTCAAAATATAAATAATTAAATAACTCCAATTTATACTAATATAAAATATAATTTGGATATATATGGAAAAATAGTTGAGAACATGTTATATAGAGGTATTATTGGTAGTTTACTATATATTATTTTATAAGTTTAGATATATTGTTTTATATATGTATATATGATAGATTTTAGTCAAAGGAAAAATAATCTCATCTTACTAATGTAAAAAGTATATTTACATATCTAAAAGAAAATATATTTCAATATCTTCTTTACCCAAACACATCTGATTTTATTTTAATTTCATATTCAAATGCTCACTTTAGAGGATATTGAATATATTGGAATAGAACTTATGGAAGCAGTCAATTTTTGAGAAAAATCATTATCATCATGGTCAGGTAAGAAATGACCTTATGTAACTCTATAAATATATGAGGAATAATATACATATCTTTTGGTAGTTGTTGGGCACAAGTGTTGTAGATGAAACACACAATAAATAATTTTGGACATAAATTTAAAAATATACCTCTATTATGTGATAAAACAAGTTCAATTAGTATTTCTAGAAAACATATAAGTTCTTAAATAAATAATAATGTTGATATAAGGGATCATTTTCTAAGAGATCATGTTCTCAAAAATGATGTATCATTAGAATTTGTAAATACTGAATATCAACAAGTTTATATTATTACTAAAACAATTTCCACTGCTAGTTTTTATATTATTATCAGTGAGTATGGAATAATTAAAATTAAATAAATGTTAATTAAATTATTTAGTTAATTTCTATGTAATTTTTTATTCATTTTCATATATTGGAATTTTATTCATTTATTTACTATTTAAATAAAAATAAATTATTTTATTCTAATTTTTTAAAAGGAATGCTTTTCCAAATAAAGAAAAAATTATTACAACAATTAATTGTCTTGATATATTAGAATCATTTCACCCAAAACTATTTAAAAAGCCCTTCCTATCACTCTTTCTCTTAATACCCTTTGATTTTGAAACATTAATACTTATAGTTCTCTCGTATTTATTGGAAACACTAAAATTTATAACCCTTATACCTTAAAATTATTAGAAATATCAATGAAAAAGATAGGATATGAAGAACAACCTAGTGACATAAAATATTAGTGACTCACATTCATAATGACTTGCCAAGGAATAATTGTTGATTTAGACTGACTGTGTTGAAAAAATTGTTATTGACACGAGCCATCACCTTTCATGGTTTTGAATTTCTATTTAATGAAGAAAATATAGAATTTATTTTTGAACTAGAACTGAAGTATTTATATAAGTATGTTCATATTTATTTTGGATAAAGTGAGTATATCATTACCTCTTTGGTAAATGATAAATAATTTTAAATCTTCTTGGAAAAAATAACACAAATCATAAAATTCTCACATGAAGGTGTGTTCTATTATAATATTCTTCCAATACGAAATTAGGAATACAAGTTAAAATATATAATGTCATTTAATTTTGTTTCTTCATTGATTCAAAATCAGAATGTCAATGATATTTATATATACCATATAGTGCATATCAATTTAATATAGTCTACAATACTCCCAAGATTTATAGAATTGTAGAATATTTTTTTATTAACATGTATTAAATGTTCATATTTATTAGTGACATCATGCTAAACTTACATTGGTATATTCTTTAATATCAAGAACATTATTTTCAATCAGAATATCAAATGAATTATTATATGTATTGTTGAATTATTTATCTTCATGTTTACATAAAGAATAAGATTATCCATCTAGATACTCATACTATTCTTTATCAAAATAACATTATCAATAATGGAACCATAAAACAATTATTTTATTTATGGAGCACAGTTCAAGGGAAACAGTTGTCTATTGGTGATAATGAACAATAAAAATCAAAACCTATTGCATAGAGAGAAAAATAAAATATCAAATCTCCTATATCAATTTGTATTCATAATTACAAAGCCTAATAAATCTAGAAAATATGTTATTGATCTGAAAATAAATATAAGACCCATGGATGATAATTATGATCGTGATGAGGAAGAGACTAATGTAGTTGTCAATGAACCTCTTGTCGCAGAAACCCGAAACATAGAACAACATCCATATGAGAACACAAAATTTGACACTACCGATCATAGAGAAGAAAGTACATCATTATTTTTATGATTAAAAATTTCTCATATGGAACAACATGATGAAATTAAACAAACTTATAAGAAAAGTGAACGTAGAATAGAATATTCTAGTGAAATGACTCAATGTGGTGATAAAGTTAAAACATATATGGTTAAACCACCGATGTTATTGAAAATAGAACTATATATGCTATTGTACAATCCTTAAATAGAGAAACATATTTTTCTATAGACACAATTGATGTTCTAAATAATATTTACTTTTCTAGGGATAACACTATATACAAGCCCTTTGTTGTAGTGGAAAACACTCATCCATAAAAAAATTAAGAATAAAGAACATATGATTATATGACTAATCAAATTGAAGATCTAATAATTACTTTTAAAATAATAGAGGCGAACTATATTTTTGATCAAAATAGGATTATGAAATAAAATATCTAGATGATTTAATAAATTCAAATGTTTCTTCTAGTGTATTTTCAATAATTTTGAATCAATTACAAAATCTCATAAAACATTCATTTTTTGAAAATATTTTGGTTATTTTAATTGAGAAATAGTTGATGAGTTTGGAAAAATAAAAATGGAATCTATTCCAAAACAGGTTTTTTAGATTTAAAATTATATCTTGGAAGTCAATTTCAATCCATAAAAGGAAGGGTTAGTCAATCCGATGCTTCTACACTTACACCTCCATCTTCTCTCGATTTATTGATAAGATTTTAAGAAATTACATATGTGATGGATAATATAGATGATTGACTTCATACTATTCATTGTAACAGTGAATCTCTCATTGTATTGTTTGAAAATAGAAAGGTATTATTGAAAAGTTGACATCTAGTGAACTTGAAATGAGAATTCTTCTCTATCAGCTATTTGATAATATTAGATAGTTTCTACAGATAGGGAAATGTTTTCATTAATTTTTGTGATTCAATATTATTGAATGTTTAAATATTTCATAGGAATCTGGAATTTATATCAAATAGCTAGCTAAAAACCTTTTAGAAAAATTATATGACAATATGGAAGTGTAAAAATGAGATTTTCAGGATTCCCAATATTCATGAAAAGATGAAACTTTATCATAAAATATCCTTTCACCTTCAAGCATCACTCCCTTTTAGATAATTTTATCAGAAAAAATCACTCTTATAATGATTAAATATCAAATTATTTAGAATTATTTTATTTATTTTAGTCTTTTTAGTATTATTTATGTTAATTTTTACATCCAGAAAAAATGTATTATTATTCAAAATTTGAGTAATACAAAAATCATATATATTTATCTGTTATATTAAATATATTTTAATCAATTTTAATATTTTTTTTATATCTCAAAATGGGGAGAATGTTATTCAATCACAATATTCATTAAAGACCGCTCTGGGAATGTTCCTTGGAGAATGGTGCCTTCCTGGATTTCTTGTCTTCGCCTTATGGATGGATTATGTCTTGAAGTGTCGCATGCCAACCGGGAGGTGAATCAGGTTGCAGATGTCCTGTCTAAAAGGGTTATTATAGAGGTCAGCTCCAGTTGGTCTTTTGTTTTCCCCCTATTGTGACAATTGTTTTTGTAACTATAGAGATGGTCTCTTATATATGCGGCTTTGTAAAGCCCCTTTCTTTTGAGAAACATTGTAATGTTTAAGTTTTTATTTTTATTTTAATGGATGTAGATTTCTTTCTGTCTTCCAAACCTTCTGTTTATTTTATGATCAATTTAATGAATCATGTTTAATTATATAAATTATTCTTCTTTTAGGGATGTCAATTCTCTCATATGATTGAAAATTAAATGATTGGGATCTATCAGGAGACATTCTGGGATATTATTAACTAAAACAAAGACATAACTTCAATATATATGGATATAATATTTTATGTTCTGATTTACTTTATAGATGATATGGGTAAAAATATATTTTTCAATATCTATTGAATAGAGAACTACTACAAAGAGCTAATGACTATCTTATTTAATAAACAAGATTCATTTTGAAGAGATATATTTAAAAAATGTTCTACTAATATAGCTACTTTTCATTTCATATTTTTCGTTTGGAAGATCATTCCAAACCAGGATCAATTCATAGCTATTAATACTTGAATACATTCATATTTGAAGAATAATATTCATATTCGGTCAGTTTCTCCTGTGATTATTAATTTCAACATATACCATCAATAAATAAAACAATTTTGATTTATTAGAGTTTTGAATTCTTTCAATCATTTGTGGTTATGTGTTAGTTTCATGAAAAAGATTCGGAGAAACTAGTTCCCTATATAAACTGTAAGGCTCTATTTGGAATTTATCTAATGGTGTCAACTACACGCATTCAATTTTTGAATGTCCTTTCAAAAGAGTACCATGTCCACTGAAAGTCACCAAGAATGGAGAGAGAGCATTCATAGAGTGAACTAGGGGTATTTATGCCTAGATCCTCTATAAAAATTCTTATGTTATTCTTTACCATTTATGATGTACCAAAATAATTTATACAAGATAATGCTACACGTATTTATAAAACGTAATTAGAGTTAAATTCTATAATCATTCACGATTATCATAAGGAAAAAATTCACCCCATCTTGTTTACATTTCTATTATTCCATCCTACAAAAAATTAATGCATATAAATAATAAATTATGTTTACATAGATGAAAATTATTGAAAAAAATCCAATCATTGATAAAAATAATGAAGAAAATATCATTTTTTTAATATATTTTGAAAAAAAAAATAAAAACAATATCGAGAAAATTAGAATCATTGTAAATAACCATAGAAAATTTTTATTTTAAACCTAAAATAACGTAATAGTTATGATGTAAGGAAAATCTATTCATTAAATACTTGTAAAATCAAATATTTATATCACACTTTTAGCAAAATGTAAAATGTATGTTATTAGGAGAATAAAAAAACATTACTTTAAAAAAAATTGAATAAAAAGTAAAATTAAATTAGGAAATAAATAAAATAATCATTTATATAATATAACACTCTTGAAATACTTTTAAGAATCATGGGAAACAAATTAAAATTTTAGTGATCAAAGAAAAAATAAGATAAAATTATCATAAAAAATGGTTCCCAATCTTATTCAGATCAAATAAAGTAAAATGAAATTAAAAATAAGTAAATAAGATATAGAACATATATATAATATAATATATGTATTTTAGTATATATAGCTTATAATTTTCTATAATGTATGTCTAAACACAAATAATCCAAAAATGATACTATAGAGTAAACCCATTACATGGACTTCTTCTTGTCCATAAATGTTATATCCTCCAAAATAATCAATTTAAATTTCATAAATAAAATATTTAGAAAACTTTTCATCATGTTTTTTCAGTCAATAATAATTTGGATTCAATTAATTATTTTTTCTTATTTATGATGACCATATACTTTTTCTCGGTCAATTTCCACCAAATTACTTCAATATAATGACTGTGGATGGTGGCCTTATAAAATGGTTCCATCACATGCATAATTTTAATAAATTAATTAATATTTATTTCAATAATTATATATATTTTGATTTAAAACCTGCTTGGGGGTAAAAAAACTAATCTTATCACTTCGTGGAGGTGGTAGTCCACAAGAACACATGAATCACCTTATCTTTTTCTAATTGATTTAAGGGTATGAAGGTAAATTATAAGTTATATTTAAAAAATAATCATTATTTCATTAAAATCAGATATAATCAATACTTATATATTTATAATCACCAATGAAATGTTTTTTTGAAAAATGATTTATATTACTATGTGGATATATTAAAAGATATACATCCATGACAATTATTTTCATTTTCCATAGGATGGAAATAAAATATAAATGGGGTGATACTTTTCATAAAAAAAATCTAATTATGGTTAATATAATGATGTAATTTTATTAATATTGTTATTGATGTTTTTGAATACGGTTAATAAGAAGGGACCTTGAAAACTTTGGGTAAGAACAAATATCTCTTCTTTTGGTAACCTCTTATCGGTTACACCAAAATTATTATTAAAGTGTTCCGTTAGAGAAATCAATATATATACGACTAAGGGAGTGATTTTGGTAGGAACTTTTTTATATCTCAGAAGATATAAATAGATTAATATATGTGAAAAATAACGGATAAGTAGTTCCTTTTTATAATTAAGGTGAGTGACATCATTTTAATTATTCTTAACTATTAAATATTATAATTATTGTACTCATGTTTAATTTAAACATAAAAAATTCAATAAAAATATAATATTATAAGGGTATAAATTCCAACTTCCAAAAATAATTAAGATGATATATTATTACTTATTCACTTCTTTAAACCATAGTTAACATGGTTTAACTATTCACCATTGTGATTTTTTTACTAATGTTAATATTCAAAATGAGTAAAATTGAAATTAAACTAATTTTTAATTTTCAGCCGCATGATAAAAAATAATAAATTTATTTTTCAATACAAAATTTGTTTATGTTAAAGAAATTAATTTTAATATAAATTTTTTTAAATGCAATGGTTTTTTTCGTAGAATAATATTTATTTATTTATAAAAATAATTACATAGATATAAAAACATTGAAAACAATTTAATTAATTAAATAAAATTTTTCCAAAAAAATCATATTAAAATTTTTAAAAAATTAAAATTTATAATTAGAAATAATATATATCATGGTTTTTCTGAAAGGTGACATTTTTACAATTTTTTCAAGATAGAACTATTTCTGAAAAATCCCCAAAAATAATCCAAATATAAATTCAATATTTTATGATAAAAAATCATATATTTTTTATGAAATTAAAATTCTAGAAATCATAAAATTTAATTTTTTATATAACCATGAAATATATATATTATAATGATAAAATAATAGGACTTTAACTGGACAATAGTCAAGGGAAGAAATGCTTACTCGTTATAGGATGGCCTAATGTATTACACTAACTATCTTCATTATATGGTGTTTTGGTTCATATTTTAATAAATATATCATGATATACACATTAATAATGGTATCTAAATTAATATATTATGTTCAAATTATCAATAATTTTCATTTAAATGTTATAAATGTAATAATGGTTCTTTATCACAATTTTAAAGTTTTGACATCATGTTCCATGTTGTGCACCAATATTTTTTTATAATTTTTTACTAGTACCCAAATATTAATCGTTGAGAAATGATTTCATTTAAATAATGGGATTTATTAAACCAAATATATTATAAATTTTAATTTATTTATATTTGAATTTCAACAATGTCATATGTATTTATTTTATAGTATCACATTTTATCAATATTGTTTATATTTCAATATTCATGGATTGAATATTAGGTTATAATCTTATAATCCCCATTTATATTATTCTTCAATGGTTAATTTGGGGGTCTCGATTATTTATTCTATTCTATCTCTATTTGGTACTCAAATCAATTGAAGTAATATTTATAAGAAAAGTTGACCTTATTTCACTTTTTTTTGGTTAAGAGTCATTATATTTCACATAAATATTCTATATTTTATCTCATTAATGTTCCTTTTAATAATTAAATAACTTCTCAATGATAATTACTATTAAATTTTAATTTCTATTAATTTTTTTAAATAATTTTTTTTAACAATTTATGAATAATTAATTTTTTGATTTCATTACATATGTGTAAAAAAATATCATTTTAAGATGTTTTGAATAAAAGAACATATTACTAAAAAAATCACCATTAATCATTATATATAGTTTATTTCAATGTTTAGTTTTAAAAAAAATTAATATCTATTTCCATTTTATTTTTATCTATATATTAAATTAAGAGGATATTTTATTCTAAATATCTTTGAAAAAATATTTCATATCAACAATTTATATTTTTTATCTTTCACACATCATTTTATTTCTGAAGTATACTTTATTTTCCAAAATGTATTATTGATAATTATTTATTAATTAATGTTTTCAAAGTATCTTCAATAAACCATTAAGTGGGTTTTAGAAGTGAGTTATAACTCTTTACACAACAAAGCCACAAAATTATTATGATAATGTTTTTTTAATGTTTCACTACCATTTTTGTCCCTTTTATCCAAAATAAATTCCCATTCTCAAAGAGATTCATTTTTATGAATTGATGGTATTCTTTCCCCCATTACAATTTTTTTATTTGTGCCAAATTTTTACCACATGGATTGATTCCCAGTTCATTTCCTTCCTTGAATTCATATTCTATGTCACTCTCTTTCAGTGTTTTGGAATCATATCCACATTCTTTTGTATTATGTACATATTTAGAAGAATTTTCACTTTTAAATAGTGACTGAAATATATACCCCTAATTATATAAAATGTGAAATTTAGAAATCTTATTGAAATCTTTATAGTGAATATTAGAATTACATATACATAATTCAATAAAAATATTTATTGATTAATAATAAATAGGTATTATATTTGTAATTGATCATACAATATTTGATGAATGCATTAGAAATGTGTATTTAATAGGTGGGATTGTGATTTATATATCCTATGGTTTCATTTTAAAAGGTCCCATGAGAAAAAAAGTAGGAATACCTTTATATTTGGGTATTTTGTGTGACAATGCCAATTTATTTCAAATATACTGGATAAAGCCTTAATGTTAACTGAAAGATGTCTGACATTATGCATTCTATCATTATGAAATCATTTTTTGTTTCCCATGTTATTACTAAAATTTTATTATCCTTGGATATATTAATTTCAAAATTTTATGGATAATATGGAACATTTATTAATTATCACTTTTCCATATTATTTATTCATCATGTACTATATATATATTTCACTATATTCAACCCCTTTCTAGAAAATTTTACTCAACCTTTATATTTTTTTCACTAGGGTACCAAGAGGTTATTTGAGAATGATTTCACGGATGTAGTAAAAGAAATAATGTACTTTTCATGTGGTTTATCTAATTTACTATATGATTCTAATATAGTATAAAAATCCTGTGATTATCTAATATCCAAAAACAACCAAAATACTAAATATTGAATGATAATATCTCTTGTGCATTATAAAAATGAAATAAATTATACACCAAAACTGGGTTATTGGAGTTGTGTGGATATTTTTTTTATCATAAAAATACCAACAGAAACATTGGGAACTGGTTTTCTGAAGAACCTAGCTAGCATGAACATTTGGATAAAGCCATAGAATTTTCATCAACATTTAAATGCAGTATAATGTTTTTTCTTCTATATTAGTAATTTTATATGATAATTATGTTTATATAATTTTTTTAGATATAACATAGTGTAAGTTAATGAAATAAGATCAATTACCATAATTAATATTGATATTTTCCTCTTTCGAAATTTAATAACGTCGGTATTAAATTTGAGAATATAATGACTCTATTAGGTTAGTTAAATAGGGTTTTCACAATATACTATCTAATTTTAATGAGAAAAAAAATCATTAATGTAACACCCCAAGATTTTATGAGAAATATTATTTTTAATTTCCTTGATGTCTTATGTTGTACACTACACCATGTTTATCCTGATCTATAAACAACACTGTATTAGCTTGTATTATACAAACACTATTCTTGGCTTGCGTTAAACGCAAGAGAAACCTTCCTCGATAGCTTGCGTTGTACGCAATACCGAGTTTCACTAAAATACACTATGTTATTAAAATATTATATAAACTAAACATTATAAATAGTAATAACCACTTTTTGAATTTTTATAAATTTAATCTTTCAAAATAGGCTTTATTTTTGGATTTGGAATATAGAAATTATCCTAGGGTGAATTTTTGGTATTTTTCAGAAAACATTCAATTTTTGATAAATAGTGGAAACACTGAGTTATTGGATAAATATGATATTTTATTTAAATAATAATTTATTTTATTAAAATTTATTTTAGGTCAAAATAGATACATAATACTTATATAAGTTCAATGAAATTCATTAGTGTCATTTTATAATAAATTTAGATATATAAAATGTTTATTGGACTTTTTATCGTCTTTTACCCATCTCCTTGGAGAATTTGCAAATTTACATAAAACATAATTTTACCACTTCTGTGAGTGGAATTTCAAAACTCTGATTGACACGGTTGATATCATTAAGTAAAATGAGGTTCAAAAAGATAATAATATTTTTAGGTGAATTGTAACTTTTTAATTTTATTTACTATAGTTAAAGGTAAATAAGTTAATTAAGGGTAACAATAAGATTATAAAATTACCCTAACACCTGCCCAAATTTTATTGGATTAATAAAAGTTTACCCATATCACATAAGAGTCAGAATAGATTCATTTCATGGACATTAGACGAAAAAAATTATATAATTAATATTAAAACCAAAGAAAGTGACAACATGTCGCTCTCTTATATCATATAAGTGTAATAATTTTAATTTAGTGATAAAAATCATAAAACGCTAATAATTAATAGTATATAAAAAGGTAATAATATTATCTACATCATGGGAATTTATTTAATATTTTTAAGTATTAAATATTTATCAATAATTATGACACAATTGTGAGATTGAAATTATTTTATTGATTGAAATATCAAATAAATGGTTTTAAAAACATTAAAATAAAAATTAGATGATCAATATATGTGCAAGATGATTTATCTAGATAAATATGACATGTTTTTAATCTATTAAATAATTTTTTTCAAAAATAACTTTTGTTTGGATTTTATTTAAATTCAAATAAAATAATAGTGTCAAAATTGACACTATTGTTATTTTATAAAAATAACATATTATAAAATTGTTTACAAATCACAAACGTATTTAAAAATTATAAATTGAAATTTATATGGTCTAAAATTTAATAATGTATACAATTATATAAAACTCAAAACACATAAGTAATTATTTATAACCATTTAAAATTTAGAATAATATTATCACAAATAATATAAAATAGATTAAATAAGGATAAATCAAGTTGATAAGGGTTAAAATAATTTCCTGACATGTCTAAATGTTGATTGGTTGATGAGATTACAACCCTATGTAATATAATTTTATAATTTGAGTTATTTTTTGAGGTTTTTATGTTGGGTTTGAATTTATTATAAATTAATATTTCTTATGTTTCCAAAGGTGCCCCTCTCCTCTCTTATAAAAGGGCACATCCACTCTCTCCTCCTCACACCATTTTGAGCATTCAATCTAAGAAAAACCCTACCCAAATACCCTATATATTGTCCTCCCTTCATCCTATAGTAATTACATTAGTTATAAAGCCATCTTATGGAGCCATTTTGATCCAATCAAAAGGAACAACCTAAAGAAGTGTTAAATATCTCCCCACCTATTTCAAGTTCCTTTTTTCTTCCACTTCTTCCTTCTTTGTTGTTTCGATTCTAAAATAAAAACTCTAGTATATTCTATATATTTTGAATTTATTATAAAAATTGTATAACCATATTAGTTATTTTTTCCATCCTATGAATGAAAAAGACACCACACGTGCATACGTACGGATTACCGTCTCCACGTTATGGTGTAGTTTTTATAAAAATATTTTATCATTTTGATGGGTATAATAATGATTATAAATGATATAAATAATAAATATTATAGTATTATCATTTTATATATATGATATACCATCCAATTTTATACTATTTTAATATCAAAAGAATGATATTGCTGCTCGTGCGTACGTATGGACTACTTTCTCCACGAACGCGATGAGATTAATTTTCAATGATTAACCATTCAAGTATGATTATAAATATATATAATAAATAATTATGAATGATATTAAATAATAATGATACAGGATTTATGTACATATATGTTTCATCTACTAAATTCCATTCAATTAAATAAGAAAACGAAAACAACGTTCCTGCAAACGTACAACCTACCGTCTCCATGAACGGTGTATTTCATTCCATTTATCGATCAATCATAAATATTTATATGCTGAAAATATATTTTATATAGATCCTATTTACATTCTGGAATTAAGAAAATTCGGATATACGTAATAATATGAAGAACAACAAGTCGAAACACGTCTGATAAATGAACTGATTTTACCCAAAACACTGATTTAACATGAAATTTACAAAATAACGGGTAATATAAAGTCCTAAGTGAATCATATATGATATAATAAATATTATTATGGTTATTTTAAAAGTTAATAATTTGTTTAAACCCACTATACAAGAGTCTCGGACAAATACAGAAAAAAATTAACATAAGGTAAGGGATAATTTTGAAAATCTCATTTTTATATGAGATTGCTTATACGAAAGTATTTACTGGGGTTATATTTTTCAACCATTTCAATAAAAAAAATTATAAATAATACTCTTACATGTATTTTTAAATTCATGTTTACCCCTCTTTTACTTTTACATTGTGTTATGGAATAAATCGTTTTTTAACCATACGAGGAACTTTTTGACTTTTTCAGCAAAAGTACGAGGAGAATGTTTTTTTAACATATACAGCATGAATGAATTTTTTCAGTTTCATAACGCATAATTTTCATGAATCTACCTCTATATGATTTCATAATTACTTTCAAAAAAATAATTTTCATTTAAAATTGAATGCCATTTTGTGAAATGAAAATGATTTTGAAGAAAAAAGGATATTTTCCTCAAAATTTCATTTCAAGTGTTTTCTCAAAACAATTTTCCATCTAAGATTACATTAGTTAGTATGATTATGTTTCATATATAATGTATCTATTATTTACATGGTTTGATTCTTCTTATGATGAAATGATATCCAATTGTTTTATATGGGTTTTGTTATGATGGGAGGAGCTTTATGAAACCAATTTTATTGATTGGGTTATAATGAATGATTTATGATTATTGTACGGGACAAGTAAGAATGATTTCATTATGAGATGGGTGGGACCTATATCTCCTTCCAAATCATTAGGTAAATATTTATATCTCATGGGAAAAACACGGATAGAATTGAACGTGAATCTGGTTCAGTGATACAGGGCTGGAATGACATGTAATCCCAGTTATGTAATATACATTTTCCACAATGATGGTCTTGGTAGCAATGCGTTGGATACTATGGAAATCATAACATGTGTTTAATGGATGCCACAATTACATATTTTATTCCCTTACCATTCTATCCTGATTAATATTCCTTTATGATCTATTCCTTATGAACTGCCATGATTTATGTCATTACCCATGATTTTGATGTTTTATGTTCATGTTATTACGTTCAAATGTTTAGCGATTGTTTTATGTTTTCCATGTTTACCCTTAATGAGAATTTGAGCTCATTATTTTTATGTTTTCTTTTCCCCTGGATATAATAAAATGTTTTTTGTAAGAAAACCAAAGGATAAGATCTTTATGGGATATTTTGAAGATCTTTCACCATGATTAGAAGATTATGTTCTGAGTTTCCATAGACACTAAACTATTACGGTCCATGGGTGTCTATTTTTTTTTATGTATTATGTATTCCACAAAATTAATGTAATGTACTTGTATGTCCCGCTTGGGTCACTATAATTGATATTCGAAGAAAGGATTAGTTATCCTTTGGAAAATAGGATGTGAAATCTTTAGTGAGATCCCTAGAGATATTTCTATGGAATGTCTAGGGAAGTCCCTATGGTTTAGTATAACCATAAGTTACATTCCAAAAATTATTATGAAAAACATGAATAACCGAGGGTGAACCTAAGTTGTGATAGGTTAAAGAAGGTTTCATAAGTTATACATCCTATAAGTGAATTTTTATGATAATGTGGTTCCTTGTTATTTTAACAATTTCTTACTCTATGTTTTCTAGTTTTAATTAATGGAGGGAATGAGAAGGAATTCAGTTATCATTGATTCCAATGGAAAAATTGGTGACAATGATCAACAAAATTGTGTAATACCTGGAAATAAGGATATTATGATTATGTCAAATTAGTCATCATGATATACAATTAATAAGGTGATCTTTAGTTATATTCCTAAGTCATTGAATAAGAGAAAGATGGGCTTTTATGGATGCTCTCATTGTGAGGAACATAGAAGGGGGAAGTTGAATCTTTCTACATATCATGAAAAAGGGAAGAAGAACCTTAAAGAATACCTCAAATGGAGGGGATGATGTTATTTGTGTGGGGAAAAGGGTCATAGAGTGACATACTATTATAGAGTTCAATGTCTTATCCATGGAGAACTAGGGCATTACCCAAATCAATGCCCTAAACTAAGAGGTTACTTCTAAATCATGGAAGGTATTATTCCATGACAATAATTGAAGAGGATGGATCTAAGTGTTTATGTATTTCTATTCAAGAATAATGTTGTTGAGGTAATTTTATGGTATATTGGAATATCTATATATTGGGCCATTGTGGTTTTCCATAAGAATATGGAACCAGTAACCATGAAAAGTGATTGAAATATTTTTGTAAAGAAGAAGATATGCACATAATTAAGGTATAAGGAGAAAATAATATGTTTGATAGTATTAATGAGCTCATGACCGATATAAAAAGAAAGTTAATGGTCAAAACTGAATTTTCATTTATATAATAATTTATTTTATTTAAATATATTTTTGGTAAAAAGAGATACATAATACCTATATAAGTTCAATGAAATTCATTAGAGTCATTTTATAATAATTTTAGATATATTAAAAAATTATTGAAGTTTTTACCGTCTTTTACCCAACTCCTAGGTGAATTTGAAAATTTACATAAAACATAATTTTACTGCATCTATGAGTGGAATTTAAAAAATCCTATATACAAGGTTGATATCATTAAGTATATTTTGGTTCAATAAGATAAAAATTATTTTTGGTGAATCGAATCGTTTTACATTTATTTGCTACAGTTAAAGGTAAATCGGGTAATTAAGGGTAAAAATAAGATTATAAAATTACCCAAAAACCTGAAAAATTTTATTGGATGAATAAAATTCGACCCATATCACTTATGGGTCGGAATAGATTCATTTTATGGACTTTGAACCATGAGAAGTATTTAATTATTATTAAAATCAAATAAAGTGACAACTTGACTCTCTCTTATATCTTATAAGTGTAATAATTTTAATTTAGAGATATACTTCATAAAACATAGAACATGAATAGTCTCTAGAAATATAATAAAATTACATACATAATGTGAAATTATTTAAAAATTTTAGGAATTAAATAATAATTATTAATTATGAAACAATAGTGATGTTGAAATTAATTTATTGATTGAAATATCAAAAAAAAGGTTTAAAAAATATTAAAATAAAAATTATATAAAATATTTAATGTGATCGATTAATTTTATAGATCAATATGAAATGTTTTAAATCTATTAAATATTTTATTTAGAACATATCTTCTGTGTGGATTTTATTAAAATTCAAATAAATGAATAGTGTCAAAATTGACAGTACTGTTATTTTATATAAATAACATAATATAAAATGGTTTACAAATCACAAAAATATTTAAAATTTATAAATTGAAATTTATATGGTCTAGAATGTCATAATATATACACGTATGGACAATTCACAACACATAAGTAATTATTTATTACAATTTAAAATTTATAATATTATTACCACAAATAAAATTAAATATATTAATTAAGGATAAATCAAGTTGATTATGTTTAAAATAATTTCCCAACAACTAAATTTTATTGGTTGATGATATTAAAATGCTATATCATCTAATATTTGGATTTGGGTCATTTTTGGAGGTTTCTAATTGGGATTTAAATTTATTATAAACTAATATTTGTTATGTTTCCAAAGGTTCCCCTCTCCTCCCATATAAAAGGGCACCTCCTCCCTCTCCCACGTACACAATTTTGAGCCTTAAAACTCGACCAAACCAAGCCTAGATACCATCTCAATAGTCCTCCCATAATACTAGAGGCATTTCATTTGTCAGAAAGCCAACCTATAGAGCAATTTTGATCAAATCAAAAGGAAGAACCTGAAGAAGAGGTAAATATCTCACCACCTATTTCAAGTTCCTTTCTTCTTCCACTTCCTCCTTCTTTGTTGTTTCCATTCTAAAATAATAACTCCAGTATATTATATATATTTTTATTTTATTATAAAAATGGTACAACCATAATAGTTATTTTATCCATCCTATGAATGAAAAAGTCACCATACGTGTGTTCGTACGACTAACTGTCTCCACATCGTGGGGTAGTTTGTTATTCAAAAATTTCAACATTTGGATAGGTATAATAATTATTATAAATGATATAAATAATAAATATAACATTATGATGGTTCTGTATATATAATATACCATCCAATTATATGCGATTTGAATATCAAATGAATGATATTGTCACTCGTGCGTACTTACATACTACTGTCTCCACGAACGCGATGAGATTCATTTTCCTTGATTAAAAATTCAAGTATGATTATAAATTATATTTAAAAAATAATCATGAAAGATATTAAATAATAATTATACTATATTTATGTTCATATATTTTTCATTTACTTAATTCCATTCAATTCAATATGGTAATGAAAATAGCGTTTATGCGTACGTATGGCCTACCGTCTCCATGAATGGTGTATTTCATTCCATTTATCGATCTATAATATATATTTATACTATGAAAATATATATTATATATAAATCATGTTTTACATTTTGGAAGTAAGTAAATCAGGATATATGTAATAATATCAAGAATAACATGTCGAAACACGTATGATAAATGAAACGATTTTACCCAAAACAGTGCTTTAACATAGAATTTACAAAATAACGGGTAATATAATGTCCTAAGTGATTCATATATGATATAATAAATATTATTATGGTTATATTCCAAGTTAATAATATATTTAAACCCATATATAGGAGTCTCGGACACATACATAATAAATTTGACATAAGGTAAAGGATAATTTTGCAAATCTCATTTTTATATGAGATTGTTTATTCGTAAGTATTTACTGGGGTTATATTTTTCATCCATTTATATAAAACATAATTCCATAAATTGTTTATTATTATTCCATGTATTTAAATTCATGTTTACCCCTCTATTACTTTTACATCGTGTTATGGAAAAAATCATTCTTTTGTTTACCATATGAGGAACTTTTTGACTCTTCCGACAAATGTACGAGGAGAATGTTTTTTTAACTTACAAAGAATGAAAGAACTTTTACTGTTTCATAACAAATAATTTTAATGATGATTACTCTACAATATCTTCTGATTATTTTTTTAAAAAATCTTTTTCATTTAAAATTGAATTGTATTTTGTGTAAATAAAATTATTTTGAAGAAGATAGCACATTTTCCTCAAGAATTCATTTCAAGTGTTTTGTCAAAACTATTTTCCATCTAAGATGACATTATTTATTATTATTATGTTTCATGTATAATGTATCTATTATTTACATGGTTTTATTCTTCTTATGATGAAATGATATCAAATTTTTTTATGTGGATTACGTTATGATGGAATGAGGTTTAGAAAACCCATTTTATTTGTTGGGTTATGATAATTGATTTATTTTTATTTTGTGGCAAAAGTAAGAATGATTTAATTATGAGATTGGTGGGACATATATATCCCTCCAATGTATTTGGTAAAGATATATATGTCATGATATAGACATGGATTGAACGACAAGTGAATCTGGTTCAGTAATACAGGGCTAGAACGACAAGTAAACCCAGTTCAGTAATGGAGTTTTCCACAATTATGGTCTTGGCAGTAATGCCTTGGCTTCTATGGAAATCATAACATGTGATTAATGGTTTCTACAATTAAATGTTTTATTCCTATGCTATTTTATCATGATTACCATTCCATTATGATCTATGCCTTATGTAGTGATAAGATTTATGTCATTACCCATGATTTTGATGTTTTATGTTCATGTTCTTATGTTCAAATGTTTAGTGATTGTTTTATGTTCTCAATGCTTACCCTTACTGAGCATTTGAGATCACCATTTTTTTGTTTTCTTTTCCCTAGGATATAAAGAGATGTTTTAGGTACAAAAACAAAAGGAGAAGATATTTATCGGAGATGATGAAGATCATTCACTATGATTTGATGATTATGTTCTGTGTTTCCAAAGACACAAAACTATTACAGTCATTGGGTTTCTGTTTTGTTACGTATTCAGTATTCCGAAAAAGTAATGTAATGTCCATGTATGTCAATCTTGGGTCTCTAAAGTTGGTATCATAGGAAAGACTTAGTTATACTTTGGAATCACATTGCGAACTCATTACTTAGATCCCTAGAAATATTTCTATGGTATGTCTAGGGATGTCCCAAAAGATTAGTATAATTATAGGTTATAGTCCTAGAATTATTGTGACGATCATGAATAACCATGGGTGAAACTAAGATGTCATAGGTTAAAGAAGGTGTAATAAGTTATATATCCTACAAGTGACTTTTTTTGATTATGTGGTTCCATGTTATTTTAACTGTTTCTTACACTATGGTTTCTGGTTTTAGTCCGTGGAGGGAACAAGAAAGAATCCGGTTAACATTGATTCCAATAAAAAAATTGGTTACTATGATAAAAATACTTTTTCTAATTCCTAGAAAGAAAGCTATTATTATTATGCCAAATTAGTCATCGCGATATATGATTAACAAGGTGAACTTTAGTTGTATTCCTAAGTCATAAAATAAAACGAAGATGGAATTTTATGCATGTTTTCATGGAGAGGAACATAATGGAAGGAAGATTATTATTTCTACATATCAATAAGAAGGGGATATGAACCTTGAGGAATACCTCAAATGGAGGGGAAGATGTTATCTGTGTGGGGAAAAGGGTCACAGAGTGACAAACTGTTATAGAGTTCAATGTCTTATCTGTGGAGAACATGGGCATTACACAAATCAATTCCCTGACCTAAGAGGGTAATTCTAAATCAAGGAATGAATTATTCAATGACAATAATTGAAGAGGATGGATTGAAGTGTATATGTATTTTTATTTATGAATAATATTGTTGAGATAATTTTTTGGTATATTGGAATATCTATGTATTGGTCCATTGTTGTTTTCCATAAGAATATGGTACCAGTAACCATGAAAAGTGATTGAAATATTTTTGGAAAGAAGATGATATGAGAATAATGATGGGATAATGAGAAAATAATATTTTTGATAGTATTAATGATCTCATGAATGATATAAGGACAATGTGATATTATGGTTTGAGTATATAGAATTATTGGAATTTCGGTATGTGGAAAGAGTTATCTTTTGAAAGCATTAATGTTTTCAATAAAGTTCAATGGGTATTCATTTTTCAATAGAATTCATGATTAATGTATTCACATGATTGGAATGTGACCAACAACAAAATATATCTTATGATATATGGGGGAAATTTGAAGGAATTCACAGGCTCGGTAGATGAAATTTCTAGTAATAGGACATAAGTATTTTTGATAAGCCTAAAGGTTGGAATGGATTAATTTAGACATCATATAGTATTTCTTAAGGCTATAACTTTTTGATTTTAGTTCTGAAATTTTATAATATTATAGTTTTAGAAAAAGGTCATCCCATAGGATGGGCGACAACCTGTCGCGTCGGACAAGGATGCAAGAATCAAACCCACAACCGAAGTGTGAGAGGACTTTATCACTTACCACTGGCCTACATGAAGTACCTAGTTAGTATAAATTAGTTTCAATATATTAAGTGGTATGATATATGATGTATAAGTACATTTTAAGAACCATATACGATTAATATCACCATATATGGAGTTATGTATATACAATACCTTTTTCTATCCTTTTGTTTGAGAAAGATGAAACGGCCTATCATTCTATCGCATGATCTGCTAACACTTTAGAAATAAAAAATTCAACTTCATTTCTTTAAGAGATGAAGTGGAAATTTTTCATGTAATGAACAATGTTGATATTTTACAAAAATCAATTAAGTGTTTCTTCTAATTCGAATTTTTTTCAACTTTAGGGAAATAATATTGAAATCCTAAAATGTTGTACTAAGCGGTACTATAAATCATCACAAATTTATAGCTCTGTGATTGTTGGATTTTTCATATCCATGTTCTCTAACACCCTCCATCATAACATGATGGTTAGATTTCCCTTCCATATCCATATTTTTACCAATGTTCTTTTATGTGGAAACCCAGTGATGAGTGAATTTGGGTAACAGTTACGTTTCTTTTTTAAAATTAAGTTTTATTATTCCTTTTTACAATGTGGTTTTCTATGAATTAAACATTCATGTTGTAAACCATTTATAACTACCAAAAAACTTCAAGGGAACAATTCATTTGAAGGGGGTATAATATAACACCCCGTGATTTTATGAGAAATATTATTTTTAATTTTATTGATATCTTGTATTGTACACTACACCATGATTATCTTGAACTACACACAACACCATATTATCTTGTAGTATAAACAACACTATTCTTGGATTGTGTCACACATAATAACAACCTTCCTCGATAGCTTGCGTTGTACAGAATACCGAGTTTCACTAAACAATGATATGTTATTAAAATATTAAATAAACTAGCCGTTATGAAAAGTAATACCCACTTTTTGAAATATTATAAATTTTATCATTCAAAACGGACTTCATTTTTGGATTCAGAATATCAAAATTAGCCTAGGATGAAGTATTGGTATTTTTCTAAAAACATTCAATTTTTGATGAATATTGAAAACACTAAGTTATTGTTTAAAACCAACTTTTTATTTAAATAATTATTAATTTTATTTAAATTTATTCTAGGTCAAAATAGACACATAATACCTATATAAGTTCAATGAAATTCATTAGAGTTATTTTATAATAATTTTAGATATATAAAAACATTATTGATCTTTTTAAAGTCTTTTACCCACCTCCTAAGAAAATTTGCAAATTTACATATATCATAGTTTCACCGCTTCTATGAGTGGAATTTCAAAAATCTGAGAGACAATGTTTATATCAGTAATTAAAATGTGGTTCAATATGATAAAAATAATTTTTTGTGAATAGTAACTTTTTTACTTTTATTTACTTAATTTAAAGGTAAATCTTGTAATTAAGGGTAAAAATAAGATTATAAAATTACCCTAACACCTTCCAAAATTCTATTGGATAAATAAAAGTCAACCCATATCTCCTAAAGAATGGAATATATTCATTTCATGGACTTTGGACGACAAAAATTATATATTTATTATTGAAACCAATGAAAGAGACAACATGTCACTCTCTTATATATTATAAGTGTAATAATTTTAATATTGTTATAATCTTCATAAAACATTGAACATGAATATTCTACAGAAACCTCATAAAATTGTCTACATCATGTATATTTATTTATAATTTTTATGGATTAAATAATTCTCATTAATTAAGACACAATAGTGTTGTTGAAATTATTTTATTGATTGAAATATCAAATAAATGGTTTTAAAAATACTAAAATAAATATTATATGAACTATTTCATTTTCTTGATCAATTTAATATATAATTATGACATTTTATTAAGCTTTGAAATATTATAGTTCGAACATATCTTCTATGTGGATTTTATTTAAATTGAAATAAATGAATAGTGTCAAAATTGACACTATTGTTATTTTATAAAAATAACTTACTATAAAATTTTTTACAAGTCAAAAAAATATTTAAAAATTATAAATTGAAATTTATATGGTCTAAAATTTTATAAAGTATAAAATTATGGACAATTCACGAAACATAAGTAATTATTTTTAACAATTTAAAATTAAAAATATTATTACAAAAAATAAAATTAAATAGAATAAATAAGGATAAGTCAAGTTGATAAGGCTTAAAATAAATTTCCAACACGTCTAAATTTTATTGGCTGATGGGATTACAACCCTATATCTTCTAATATTTTTATTTGGGTTATATTTTTAGGTTTTTAAATGGGGTTTGAATTTAAGATAATTTAATATTTCTAATGTTTCCAAATGTGCCCCTCTCCTACCTTATAAAAGGGAACCTCTTACCTCTCCTCCTAAAACCATTTTGAGCGTTCAATCATGTCGAAAACCTACCCAAATGCCCTATCAACTGTTCAAACTTCATTTTATAGGCCTTTCTTTAGTCATAAATCCAACCTAAGGAGCCCTTTTGATGAAATCAAAAGGAAGAACCCGAAGAAGAGGTAAATATCTCACCACCTATTTCATGTTCCTTTCATCTTCCACTTACTCCATATTTATTGTTTCCATTATAAAATAATAAATCCTATATAATATATATATTTTGATGTTATTATAAAAATTTTACTACCATATTAGTTATTTTATCCATCCTATAAATGAAAAGTCACCACACGTGCGTACGTACGGCTTACCGTCTCCACGTCGTGGTGTAGTTTTTAATTCAGAAATTTAATCATTTGGATGGGTATAATAATGAGTATAAATGATATAAATGATATATATATCATTATGATGATTCTTTATATATGATATAACATCCAATTATATACAATTTTAATATCAAATGAACGATATTGTCCCTCATCATTAAGTATGGACTATCGTCTCCACGAATGCGATGAGATTCATTTTCCATGATTAACCATTCATGTATGATTACAAAGTATATATAATAAATAATCATGAAATATATTACATAATAATGATACTGGATTTATATACATATATTATTCATTTACTTAATTCCATTCAATTCAATATGGAAACGAAAACAGCGTTCATTTCTTACGTACGACCTACCGTCTCCCTGAACAGTGTATTTCATTCCATTTATCGATCTATCATATATATTTATATGATGACTATATATTATATATAAATCATGTTTTACATTATTTAATTAATTAAATCAGGATATAAGTAATAATGTCAAGAACATTTTGTCAAAACACATACGATAAATGAAACGATTTTATCCAAAACGCTTATTTAACATGGAATTTACAAAAGAACGGGTAATTGAAAGTCCTAATTGAATAATATAAGATATCATAAATATTATTATGGTTATGTTTCATGTTAATAATTTGTTTAAAACCACTATATAGGAGTATCAGACACATATAGAACAAATTTGACATAAGGTGAGGGATAATTTTTCAAATCACATTTTTATCTTAGATTTCTTTTACGTAAGTATTTACGGGAGTTATATTTATCATCCATGTACCTAAATTTTTTTTTGCATAAATTGTTTAATATTATTCCCTGAATGTTTAATGTCATGTTTACCCCTCTTTGACTTGTACATTGTGTTATGGAATAAATATTTCTTTTGTTTACCATACGAGGAACTTTTTGTATTTTCCAGAAAATGTACGAGGAGAATGTTTTCTTAACTTATATGGAACGAACGAATTTCTATAGTTTCATAATTCCTAATTTTAATGAAACTTCTTATAATATATTTAATGACTATTTTCAACAATAATATCTTTCTTTTTAAAATTGAATGGAATTTTGTGAAAAGAAAATGATTTTCAAAAAGAAGGGAATTTTTTCTCACGAATTCATTTCAAGCGTTTTGTCAAAACTATTTTCCATCTAAGAATAAATTTTTTAGTATGATTATGTTTCAAGTATAATGTCTAAATTATTTATATGGTTTGATTATTCTTATGATGAAATTATATCCAATTATTTTATATGGATTACGTTGTGATGGGATGATGTTTATGAAACCCATTTTATTCTTTGGGTTATGAGGAATGAATTATGTTTATTTTGTGGCACAATATAGAATGATTTCATTATGAGAAGGGTGGGACCTATATCTCCCTCCAATGAATTGGGTAAAGATTTATATCTCATGATATAACATGGATGGAATGAAAAGTGAAACTGGTTCAGTAATACATGGCTAGAACAAAAAGTAAAGCTGGTTCCATAATGGACTTTGCCCACTATGATGGTCTCAGCAGCAATGCGTTGGATACTATGGAAATCATTACAACTGCTTAATGGTTTCCATAATAACATGTTTTATTCCCATGATATTTTATCATGATTAATATTCTGTTATGATCTATGTCGTATGATCATCCAGGATTTATGTCATTACACTTGATTTTGTTGTTTTATGTTCAAATGTGTAGGGATTGTTTTATGTTCTCCATGTTTACCCTTAGTGAGAAATTGAGCTCACCCTTTTTATGTTTTCTTTTCCCCAGGATATAAAGAAAGGTTTTAAGTATGAAAATCAATTGGGGAAGATCTTTATGAGAGATGTTGAATATCTTTCACCATGATTAGAGTATTATGTTCTGAGTTTCCAAAGACACTAGACTATTACAGTCCTTGGGTGTATGTTCCAGTTATATATTAAGTATTTTGAAAAAGTAATGTAATGTTCATGTATGTCATGTGTGGGTATCTAAATTTAAATAATGATTCAATGAATTTGTAATACTTATTATGGTATAAAAATTCATCCATTAATGTAACTAATAATCCTTTGGTATAATAACACTGGATCAAGTCCTTAGAAAAAATTATTTATATTCCTATGAAGTAATTAAAACGATATTTTAATTATTTTAATTTATTATTTAATTAGGCATTGTAGTAAATGTTATCATTGATTCAAAATTTTATGGAAGAGGAACAAATTGATTAAAAGGAGACCAAATTCATTATTATAAATAATAAATACCATCTACTATGAACAGATGATAGTTTTGATCATCTTCAAGTTGAAAAATATCTTCAAATACAAATCTTCATTATGTATATCATTTATTTTGGGATATGAAGGATGATATATCGATGATTAATGTTTATACAAGGTATGGATTTAATAATTTTATAATAATTCCGTTTGGATTGAATAATGTAGCTTATGGGATCATCGATCAAATAAATCGATTAATAATGGAATATATAACTAATTTAAACTTTGTATTATTTTATCATTTATTATTATACGATAAAATATATCAAGAGCAGAAAAATCAGTTATAAATTATTCTTGATATTCTTAATGAAAACGAGTTAAGTGAAAAATATAATAAAAGTGAATTTTGGATACCGAAAATATCATTTCATTTCCATATTCTCATCATGTATGGTATATATACTGATCCTAAAAAAATTGAGATAGAAAATGAATTTCCAACAGTAATGAATAAAACTGATATACATAATCTCATTATTTTAACATGTTAGTATCTTTGATGTTTTTTTAAAAAATCACAATTTTCTAACTCATTAGAAAATTATAAATATAATGTTGTCATGTCCAAATTGTCAAAGGGATGTAAAGAATGTATTCATGAGTTATAGAATAGACCATTCAACTCACCTATATTAGTATCTATATCAATAAAGGATATATATTTGATATATAATGATGTGTCAAAAAAGGAATTGGTTATTTCTATAAACAAAATTACTGATCTATTTCTCATGAATTGAACATGTAAATGTTCTATGAATAAATTTTTTTATCTTGAAATTTGGAGTTGTCAACTATAATATTTTCCCTCATGATATTGATTTACCATATAAATAGAAAGGGGCGTTTGATATATACCTATCATAAGATATTGAAACAAATATTACCATGAAAAAAGAAATAATCTTGAGATAAAGGAGATGGATATAACTACTCACTGACTAGATTCTTTAATACACTATAACCCCAGGGTAAAAAGAAGCCTGATTATTAATTTTGTAGGGTGTAACGTAGAATTTTTTTAATGATGTTTATATGAAGATATCCAATACTAATGTTTTTAGTAAATTCAGATATATAATTTATTTTTGGAATATGAAATATAACACATTTTCTAAATTATTTACAAACCATAATTAATGTAGAAGATACAAAGGTACTCATATGATAAATTTTTTTTAAAAATGATTAGTTTACACATGAATGACTGGAAATTGGAAGGAATCATCTAAAAATAAGGTATATTAAGACTTGGGCAGAGTCTATGTGTCTAAATTATACCTGATTTGGAAAGGTAATTAATTTATGAATAACATAGATCAAATTTCTCTACTAACCATAATAATACAAATATATACTAAAATTTGTGGGAATATTTTTGGTGGGTCAATATGAATTGAGAAATATTTAAAAATATATAATGATTCTTTCTTTATAATCAAATAATATATGAGAGAGAATATCCTATTGTTTTTAGTAAACCTCTCGCTATAAAAATATATTGGTGGGAAGAAATTAATATAGACTTTATCACCGGGTTTATAAATATTAATAGGAATAATGGACATATATTTGTTATTATGGATCACCTTACCAATTATACTGAATTTTTTAATATAATATTAAAGTGTAAATTAATTTTTATTCATAGAAACTTATTTATATAAGAAATAGATTTTCATTCCATTTTCATACTTATATTGAAAGTTATTTTTTAAAACATTATAAATTTAGTATTTTAATTTTTTTTCAAATTTTGAATCAAATTATTATAATATTATAAATGAATAAATTTATATTTTTTTGAAACATATGTTTCTATTGTAAAAGTTTCTCATCACCATTAGGGATAAATAGGTTAACCAGATTGTTGACAAGAGAAAAAAGGTTTCTAATATACTAAACATGAACCATTAATTTTATTGGTTGATTTTATTTTGGCCATTACAATTATGTCTTTTCAATTGTGTTTCCCTTTAAAAACATTACCATTATAAAAAAAATTTATATTATATTAAATTTAAGAGTATTTAGAAAAGTCCCACCACACTCACTTATAAGATGATTCCATTACGAACTCACTTTTTCCTAATCCCTGAGAATAATTACATAAAAAATTCCAAAAAAATTCATCCCCAACTCTATTTTTTAGATCTTATAGGTTACATTCAGACCAAAAGACAAATATCTGAATGTTTTTTGTGTAATACAAAGGGGGATATCCAAGGAAGAAGTAATTTTCATATCTAATTTCATTCAATATTATTTCTTACTATACCTCTTAAATGTCATTAATTACAATACTAAAATAATTAAATCTATATAATTATTTTATTAATAAATTATTATTGGAAGTAAATATACATTACCTACCTCCTTTATATCCCCATGAAAATGAACAGATTGCCCATGTGGATTACAACCTCCCTGAATGATATGTTAAATTTTTCATCACCACCATGAAACAAAAGATATAAAGAGATAATTAATGAATAAATATGATATCTTTGAATTGATTAATGCTTTCTAGAAATAAATAATATTCTACCTTCCTTCCATAGATTCATTAGAAAATAAATCATCCATTTTTATGTGTGGACTACAATATCCTTGAACAAAATTTTACATTTTACATTACTACCTAACATGGACAGATCGAAAATTGAATTTTTTCTATAAATATGATATTCATAAAATATTTATATTTATATAATGATAGAAAAGTAATTATTTTAAATATATTAAAAATAAATTTGATAATGTAAATTCAACTTCTCAAAAGGAACATACCGAGACATTTTTCATAATTTGAATTTATTTTCTAAAACCAATTATGATGTACAAATAATTCCCCATTGGAATGAAAAATAGAAATTATAACTAATATTATTATGATTATGGATCAATTTTATTACCCAAATAACCCTAGTCATGATATTGAAGTTGTTTTGGAAAAATTAACCAAATAACCTTCAAGTGATCGATATAAGTAAAAAAATATACAGTAAACAAATATAAGATAAATATAAATAGACCTAAAAATTAATTATAGGCAATTAACATTATTATTATAGAGTTTAATAAATTTAATTGTGTTATTCATGAGGATAGAATGCCTCTGGCCATGCGGGAATCCAAGGTAAGAGTTTCTTATCTTAAACATCATTCTTTCATACATGATTTGAATTATACACTTATGTCTAATATTCATGGTATAAGATTATTATTTTAGATATTTTCTCATGATAATATATTTAATAATATTAAGTAAATTTTCATTTAATCTTCTATCATTCAATATGGTTCGATTCAAATGTTTTAAATAATGTAAGGGTTATTTCCCTCAATTGTAAAATTTGTGGACACATGATTCATGTTATGCAACATGATTTATTGTACATGGCCTAGTTACTACCTCAGTAATATATTTTGAAAAAAATAACTTTAATCATTGGATTCATAAATCCAAAATATATCTCAAAATCACATGATTTTGGTTCAAAAAGTACTATGGATTTAAGAGTTTATTTTACAATCTCAATTTTTGTTACGATTATTTATGTTTAAACATCCATCAAAGGAATTAAAAGATAATAATATATAAAACCCAAATTATTTTACAATAGAGTTTTTATTTATTGATATTTCAAGAATTATTTGCATTTTCAGTCACATTGGTACTCAAAACCACTAAAATAATGTTTATATGAATGGCTGGCTATCATTCTTCTTTTTTTATGAAATTATTCTATTCAATATTTTGATTTTTTATTGGATTAAAGAATTATATTATATATACTTTAATGATCATATATGGTTGTTTTAAACTATATCATTTTATTTGTATTTTTATTTGAATCTTTTTATCTTAATATATACAAATTATTTTAGACTTACCTTATAAAAGTGTGAAATGAATATATTTATAACGTTTTATTCATGAATAAATGTTCATACTATCATGACCATTATTTATTATTTGTCTTCTCTTCCATGTATTCATGTTTTATCACCTAATAACTATTAAAATTATTTTTATATTTTTTCATTTTTTAATACAATGGGATTTTATTTTCATAAATATTTTGTAGTGTTATTTCATGTTATGTTTGGGAGTTTTTATATTTTACACCACATATTCATACTCAATAATGATTTCATTTCAATATTCATTTAATGGATATTCTATTAAAATTAATATTTTAAAATTATCTTTATACCATCATGAATGTTTTTAGTTGATTTATAATATCATTTTCACACAGAACATACAAAACTGTTTATCAGAAAATTATTTTAAATGTTTCACATATATGTTTACCTCTTTATTCAACTAAAAATTCATATACGAAAACAAATTATTTCACATTAGTTGATAGAATTAATTACCCAATATTTATTTACGTTTTATACCTTATTATTCCCAAAAAGTTATATTCTCTATCATTAAATTCCTTGAAACAATGTTTTCCATCACTCTCTATCTTTCTATAGACATTATACACATGATCCTCTTAATAATGGATATTTTTTTATCATTTACAATATATCAAAATCATCTAAACTATATTCTCATTTTATATGTAATTTCTCTTGAAGTAATCTTATAAATAAATCTTTCAATTTAGAGAGGAATATTGAAATTTCATATACGTGATTCAATATTGTTATTTTTATACAACATGAAATACTCATTATGTTTTGTACTGATCAATTTTTATATATTTAAAACATTGTACATGTGTAGGTGATGTTTGAGGATCAATATTATATATCCCATTAATGTATTGGGATTGGTTTTTGGAGATAAATAAGATAGAATATATTATTTTTTAGGTATTTGGTGTATTTCTACACATTTATTGAATGTAACCTGATAGAGGGAATAATAATAATAGAATTATGTTTTTCATTTTTCATTCTATCATTATGAAAGTTGTTATTATTTTATATGTTATTACTATTTTTTATTATCCATTTATATATTTTCTACTCATGTTACTGATTATATGGGACATTTATTGACTATTAGTCTTCCATATTATTTTTAATTTATATATTATTATCATATTCCACTGTACACCACCCATTAATGGTCATTAAAGATCACCCTTGATTTTTCCCTTTTCTAGGGTGTCAGGAATAGATACTTGAACGAAGTCATGGGTGTAAAAATAGAAACAAGAATGTTTTAATGAATGTTATATATTGTATGTTATGTTTCCAATGTAATATATAAATCACGTACATATCTTGTGTTTTAATAAAACTAAACTTCACAAACATTTTTTATATTAATTATTGTATATTTAATAAATGTAATAAAGAATCACTGGCTCTGGATTACATGATTCAAGTTTTATACATTATGTTACAATATCTGTTCACATATGGGGGTGTGTATATCTAATCATAGTAGGACATCCAAATTATTGAACATCACAAAACATAAAAATCAGGTATTCATAATAATAAATGAATAAAATGATAAAATAAACTCTCCATAATTCCACATTACACCACTCATATGACCTCTCAAAATCATGACATTGAATAAAAATATTTTTCAACCTAATAATCCACACATAAGATCAACACTAAAATCCATATCAACATAATAATCTCCATAGAGAAAAAAACACTTAAAATATCTTAATCTGTAAATACTTAGTTATTATATATTATATGATTCATAATAAAGTGGTTCAAAATCTATGAAAGAGAATTATTGGCCAAGAGAATTACTAAAACCCATAATAAAGGATAACACACCATCAATAAGTAGTATATATTAAATAAATAGAGAAAATATAATCACAAGTCTAAATGGTATCTAAAATTATCCTAGATAATTTTTTAATTCACTATAACATTAATCTATTAGATAATTGAACAATTAATGAAGTAAGATTAATGATAAAATTTAATGTTATTTTTAGGATAAAAAAATATCAAGTTAACCTCTGAATAAAATTCCAAATGAATGATAATCCCATAGTGATGGTAAAGATTAAATTGACCCCAATTAGTGTTTTTTTTTGTTTCATCTTTAGAATTTTGGTGGGTAATGGGTTGAGAAACCATGAAATTCATGTTTTTAATATATTTTATCTTAATACTATTTAGATCTATATTTTCTTAAACAATTAGTATTTTCAAAATATGGATTTTAATATTAGAATATCCTATTTACAACTAATTTCTACTTAATCTATCATCTTTTTGGCCTACATGACTTCCCCTCCTAACCCAATTACAAAAATATCTATGGGAGGTCATTCAAGGGTTATTTCTATAATAAATCAATTTTATCTTCCTTCTTCACTCATTATTAATAAATTTTATTCTATCTTAATGACATTGGTTTTATGTTCTAGGAATTTTTATTCAGTGGATTCTATATAATATAGGAACACTATTTATGACAGAATATAGTTTACTCATGATAGATAGGGTAGAAGTATATAACGCAGTCAATCATTTATGATGGTTTGTTCAATGTGTTTACACAAAAATATTATTTTCGTAATTTAATCAAAATTAAGTAAGTTCTTCCTATTTTAAATTTTTTCATTTTTTTTACTCTAGTAGTAATAATAGGATGTTTTTGATGTTTAGTATATAATTTAATGATTTATTGGAGAAGTATGAGGTTTGTTTATTTTTCATTTAATGGGGTTTTTTGATAAACATGATATGAATATATCATTATAAAAATTAAACTATTTTTTATATTGCTTCTTTTAGCCCTGTTGGATTCCTATGTAAAGGAAGGGGCTCGTTGTTATTAAATTTTATAAATTAAAAAACAAAAGAAAGTTAAATGATTATTTCTATTGGATAATTGATAATTTTAGTCATTTAACATTAATGTAATATACTTTCATAAGTATTTTGAGACTGTATAGAATTATTCTGTTATATAAATTCTTCAATGACAATATAGATAAATTTAAATCAAATTTTCATTTGTTTTTAAAGTCGTATTTAATTTATAGATTTAAAAAATTATAATGGTTTTAACATGAATTGAATAAATGATTCAAAATTGGTAATTTAATTTTTTGGTCACTAAATACATAGATGGAATGATATTTATACTTTTTTGGGTTAATGGTGTAATTTTGAATGTATTTGAGTATTGTTTTTGAATGTCATGTAAATTCATTATAAAAATTATTAATTTTAAAAACATTTATATTTTGAAGTATTATTAAATAAAATAGGGAAATTATTATATTCTTTATAAATGTGGTTTGTGTTATATTTTTTTATTAATATTAAATTAAAAATAAATTTATTTAAATGTCGATAAATATTCTTCTTATATTTTTTATGATTTGAGATAAAATAGATATAGGATTATTTAAGTTAAAAAAATATATTTTTAATTATTTTTTCTAAGAAATATAATTATTACCACTGGGATGGATGTTGGGAATTATCTTGGTATGACTTTAATAATTTTTTTTTGAAAAGGAGGAAAGATAATATTAATGAAAAATATTAGCAGCCATACAAACAAAGATTAATGAAGGGAAATTGTCCAGCCATAGCTAGTTGGCATCGAAGGGGCCTGAGGCTGCCAGCTAATGGGCTGCATTTTTTCCTTCACTTTTGGTATAGTAGGTGTTGCAGCAAGATAAGCCTTTTTGTAGTGAGAAGATTCTCCGGATGATGAAGCAAAAGGGCTGGAGTCTAGCGTCATTGTGGTTAATAGCATTGATAACAGTAAGGTAATCAGACTCAATGGTTTATTATAGTGTTATGGTATTTCCAATGCAATATTTAGGATTAATTCTGAATATTCTTGTTAGATGTGGATTTTTAAATGTCTTGAATGTTATTTATGATTTTTTTCAAGGTTAAAATACGTGGTTTATAGATTATATAGAGTAAAATTTGGTGAAGAATGGTTATATTGGATCAACAACATAGTTTATGAACAATGTATCCCTTTATTGTAGTTTTTTACCTATATTATCACTAAATATCTTAAAGAATATTTTTGGTCACTCATATGGATTATAAGATACATTTTAATAGTGATTTTATATTCTTATGTTGTAGATACAAGTGTGGATAGATGAGTGATATATAATTTAAATGATTTTCCAGGATATATGTGTATCGTTATAGAGAAGAATTATTATATTGATCTAGGGTGGTGAGGAAAATTATCATGTGGAAATTTATTTATTATACCCTTCTATATTTGTATTCATTTTTTCATTTGATGTGTACATTTTTATGTTTATTGTTGAAAAATTTTAAGAGATTTCTTCAATTGGTAGTTCATTTTTATGATTTGATTATTTTAGTGTTTTTGTGACTAGTGGATCATCTCTGTGTGTGTTTATAATAAGACATAAAAGGTGACCAGTTTAAAGTAGTTTTGGTGATGTAATTCTCCTCAATTAAATTCATTTATTTTTCTATAATAAAAAAAAGTTTTATAACATATGTCGTTTGATGAGAAAAATCTATGGACATGGATGAAGTTCATATGATACCACTACTCCAAGGTATATCCTCATAATATATTGGGATATATCATGACCAGATGTAATATACAATACACTAGTAAGGGGTTTTTTAGTTAGGTAAATTTTAAAATTTATTTAAATTATTTTTTTTGTTGGATTTAGTTTGGATCATGGTTCTGCAGGATATACTTTTCTCCTTGATTAATGGTTGATCCATGATTGAATTTTGTTACATTAATATGATATTCTATTATTTTGATAAGAAATCTAAATATGGGTTCTTATTCTATATGTGTTATCTTTGGATATAATATTTTTGGAAAAATATGGGTGTTCATGGGTGTGTAAGTGGAGTTCTGTGCGTGATTGAGAGATTCAATCATATTTTTAGAGCATGATATTATTTCACTCCAATTAATAATTTATTTACATAGGTTGTATTTATAATTTTTTAATTAATTGAGTTTCACCTATAAAAATTTCATATATATGATCATTTATCACATTTACTAAAAGTATTTAAGGATATATTGAATAAAATATTGAGTTATATTACTCAAAATGTACTCATAGAAATGGAATAATTTTCTTATATGTGTATGTAAACCAATCATTTATGTAAATGTACTGGTGGTGACATATGATGAAGTTGTTTTCTCATTGGGAGAAATATCTTAGAGGAAAATGTTTTCATTGTAGGATGACATGTGGGTTTGAACTTATTTAATATTTATTTTAGTTATGTATTATCTAACATCAATTTTTTCATTTATTTGTATGGTATTTGTATAATATATATTATTTACGAATTTATAAAATTATTTTAGTGTATACGTTTTATTTTTTATATATATTAATATTATTGGGTTTTAATTGTCAACCATGTTTTTTTCCAATAACGGTATTACTTATATATGTATTATTATTTCCTAATTTCTAATAGAATTTTATGTGGGTTAGTTTTCATTGGTTTGTTGAGGTATATTATCCCCTTTATGGTTTATTTTTACCAAAAAACATTATCATAATTTCTTTTATTATTTGGGAATGTATAATTTGTTTTGGATATATGTAGATTTTTTTTGGTATATAAGGGTGAAGATATTGAAAAATGTTATTATCATAATAACGAATTACATGACTGTGGAAGAATAATGTTACAAATAGTTTTCAATGGAATGAAAGGTAGGTAGAATTAATTCCATGTATTCATATCCATGATTGAGAACCATGTTATATGGGATATAATTTTTCCAGAGAATTAACTTTTTTTTGGTGAGTATTCCTTGTGGAGATCTCATGTAGGGAAATAAATGAGACATATGATTGAGGAAAATGTATTTGGAAGTAGATGATTTTTTACCAGAATTATATTTCAATTTTGGTATATAATAGAATATAAATATATATGGTTATTTTTTTGATTATATATTGTGTGAGAAAATATTTTTTTTCTTTTTAATGTTTTTACTTTTTAAATTTGTTATGAAATATTTTGGGAAAATATACTTTAATTTTAAATTAATTCATTTATTAGATTCTATTACATTCCTATAAAGGCTGTGTTTTTTAGAAATTTATTAATACTGTGATATTTGTAATTATTAAGGGTTTATATAAACCTATGAAATGATATTTATAGTTAATAAATATATTTTAGAAGGATTTGTTTCATTTAGAAAAATATGGTATATAAGTTTTACTTTAATCCCATATATTAATGATATATCTTTTAAAAAAATATTTTATTTTTTATTGGAGTTTGTTAAATGATGTTGGACCGGATTTATAATTTATTGTATGATGTGTGATAATCCATATTTATTTGGATTAAAAAAATTATCCCGAATTTCTATCTTTTAGTAATATATTTTATCTCGGATGTCTGTTGTACATCTATGATTTTATTTTTTTTAGGATATTGATTAATTTATTTTTCTCTAATAATATATTGAGGTATTTTATGTCCTTTTGGTGTTGAATATAATGAACTGGGATGTTTGGTTAGGAATGTTTCATTAGAGTAGTTTTTATTAGGAATGTGAGCTTTCAGGGTTGAAGTGTAAGGACACAACTATTTAAGCCAATAAATTATTGTTATTTCCTTTAGGATTATGTGATTTATATCAAAAGAATTTATCTAATCAAATTTTTGATATATTTTTGAATAATATTGGAATAATAATAACCTTGGAGAATTGTGGTTATTTTGGGAATTAAAAATTATGCCAAAAGTAGAGAAAGAGATTAATGTTTTCATATATATGAATTTACATCATGATATTTATTATGATTTGGAGGATGTATAGTATAATAATTTAGAAATTTTTAAAATGGAATTTGAAATTTTTGATTGGCCATGAATAGTTGGATAATTAAATTAATTGTCATGTACATTTAGGTGAAAAGGATTATAGTGGGGAGACCTTACATGCTGAAAATTTTAGATCAAATATTTATTGTTTATATAATATTTTAATGATGATTTAAGATAGAGTTAATATATTGATTTGTTTTATAATATCCTTGGAATAACTTTTTTTAGTTGTAAAAGTATTCAATGGTATATATATATATATGAAACTATGTGGAATGGCGGGGGGGTGTAGGGAATTTCTAATATTTATGAATAATATGTTTTTGGAAACCATGAATGTTATTCTAGGAATGTTATAATTGTAACACAATATATTGATGTGGCTTATAAATTATATCAGAAAAGTACAAATTTTAAAAATATTGTTTTTGATTTTAGAATTTACATTATCAATATCATCACATCGTCTCCTTTTCTTTATATTACACATAATCTCTAATCCACTTATTTTCAAATAAAAGAGTATGGAAATAGATTCATCTTTAATTTTTCTCATATAATTAATTTATAGTCTCCCATACTTTCAAATACTTCATTAATATTTTTCCAAATTTACTACGGTGGTGTGTTTTGGAACTTTCAACATGGGGGGATTTCCCTATGCATAAAAATACCATCTTGAACATTATATATTATTATCATAATGGATAGTGAAGTATCGGTTGAGTTACATAAATAATATTTATGGGTTTTTATGGTTTTCATCCACTTTATAAAAATTTCCACCTTTTTATAAAGTGGAATTTACCGAGAATGAGGTTCATAAATCAAGTAGGGGGAATTTTTGGGGAGCCGGGATAAAACATATATGTTAAAATATGCAACTCATGGATATAAATAATATATTCATCATTTTTTGGATTCAATTAATCATTAAACTCTTAGATAATCATGTTTGATAATATACCCCTAGAGGGATATATGGGTGATACCAAATTTTATAAAATAATGAGGTTATTTTTTTGTGGGTGGGTATCCCATCTTGTATTAAGATTGGACAATGTTGTAGGCTATGGGGTTTCCATTATTTTTTCATGGTCTAAGGTATTTTAATTATTATTTTTAGTTCAATTCATGATAAAATACCAAAGATATAATATTTTATATTTAATAAATATTGTAGTTCTAGGTTGATTTTGTCTATTATTTTTGGTGTTCTTGAGTCTAATAGATCTTATAATTGAATGGAACATAAAAGGAATAAATTTTGATGAGTTAAACATGTATATATCATTATAGTGATCCCAATGAAATCCATGATTTTGAAATGGGTTGAAATGATACACACATAGTAGGATTACTCATAATCTTTAACATAATCCATCCTTATATGTATCCATTGATAACACATTAAGAAGAGATTGATTCTCTTAGGATGTTTTGTTAGTGGATTGGGAGAGTATTTATTATAATAATTAATTTAAGGTCTATTTTTTAAATGGTTATTCTTATCTATTATGGTTAAAATTGAAATATTTATTGAAATATTTACTTTGGATTGGATTATCTGAATTTTGGATGAGTTATGTAATTTATGGTTTTTAGGAATTTCCCTTAGAAAGGGTATGTAACCACGATATTAGATGAATGTTGGATTTTAAATTTGATATATTATACAACAAAGATCGATTTTCCTATAATGTGACTATTTTTCATTAAATTTTCACATTTAGAGAGACTTTCTAGTTTATAGTTTTTAATTTTAGAATTTATGTAGATCACTCATAAATAATTCAAGTGAATAAATGTCAATGACTAACATTGGGGAGTTCATGATAGAAATAAAAGCCTAATATGTTATGTTCCTCATCCTTTATCCATACAGAAGGTATAATTTTTTGTGTATATGGGTAAAACATTTATTATAATGAATGTAAAAGGGAGACTTTATATGGATGCATTTTCTCATTTCTAGTACTATCTTAGTTGAGATGGATCAAAATGAGGATTTTAGGTCAGTTAGATTCCATGAGTATTTTATTTTAGTTATTTACTATACATGTGGACATGTGTTTTCATTTTTTCATTCAATTTTTATAGGAATAAATATATTTTATATTTGATGTGTTTACATATAAATTTTAGTTTTTTAGTTTTTTTATATAAAAAATATTTATGTTTCGAATGATTCCACACAGTGTTATGCCCATAAGTTGTTTTATCCAATATATCAATAATTCATGGTCCAAATATGATATATTTTAGTATTAATTAGTTGGGGATGGATTATAAAAATAATTTTATCCACAATAATTATGATTCATGGAGTCTTTTTGTTTGTTTCGTTTAATTATTGGGGAATGATCCTAATGTATATGAATGAACTGACTTATATCTATGAAATCCTGGTTTGGGAGTTATATTACCCAATTTAGATATCCATAGTTTAAATATAATTCCTTTATCATAAAATTTGGTTAAATAGTTCAAAATTTGAAGACAAAAACCCATTTAGGAAATTTTTTTACTAAAATATTACAGAACAACTACATATAATTAAATTTTAATTATACATTAAAAACCCCAATGGAATTTATTATAATAAAACAAAAATTAATATAAATTGGAATTATAAATGTAATTTAAAATTGTACTTTATAATAATATTTGAAATATAGTATTAATATAAAAAATCAATAAAAGAAAATTATCTATTATGGATAACCAACTCCTCTACTGGATATGATATACAATACTTTTATACGACCCCATCTCCATAGATATACTAATTTGACTATAGTTTTCCACTAATGAATAAATATTAATTTAACTATTATTAATAATGGTACAAAACTTCGAAATCATCATTAAATCAATGCATGTATGGGTGAGTAAAAAAAATAATTTAAAAAATTTTCCAAATGAATCCCCTAGTTTCCATTATTTGTGTGATACATTATTATTTATATTAATTTTATAATTAATTAATCTATAAATATATTAAAATTAATTTTTATTCAATATAAAATTATAAAAAATTTATTTAAATGAATAAAGATGTAATAGTTTCCAAACCCACACAAAAATTTCATTTGATTTGTAAGAAATCAAAATCACATAAGAGTTTTATTCATATAGTGTGACCCCATTCAGTTAACCCACATAATAACATTAAATAACTTCCCAATAGATGTTCTATTGGTAAATATGATTGAATAATATTCATATTTCTCAGATACCTGTATTCAATCTAGGGAAAATTGATACTTGATTAGTCAGCCTACTCTAAACCCACAGTCAAAACATAGAATCTACTAAATTCATAGATTAATAAGACATTGGCTATTGTGTATGAAAGAAAATAAATCTCCAATAAAATATTTTTATACTCAATACCACTATAAAAATTTAATATATGTATACCTAATGTTGGTACTATTACATAATCATTTTCCCTCATTATTTTAAAAATATATTAAAAAACATTTTTCTGGGAAACATTTATACCATCTTCATGATCTCATTAAAAATAAACAATTAAAAAATTATAATAAATATAACATAAAAATAAATTAAAAATAATCATTATTTTAAAACAAATAATTAATAATAATATAAAAACCATATTTCTGGAAATGCAATGTTTTAATCCAAACATTACCACCAAAATACCAAATTAAAATCATGAAACATTTATTTATCATAATCAAAATAGATGATAAAATATTTTAAAAATTAATTAATTAGAAAATAATTTTTTTTATTTTGAATAATATCAATATATATATATATATTATTTCTGCAAATGGGAAAAAGTAAGATCTACCTATAAAAATAATTTTCTTAAAAAAAATAATTTTTAAATTATAGAACATGGATATATATAAAAAACACTTATCGTTATTTGAAAAAGAAACTATATAATATAAATTAAGTTACATTACATAACCAATACTAACAGGGAATTATTCTTATGATAGTATAGAAGAGAATAAATAGAAATCATGAGTATTAGAAGACATCAGAAATTATTTACATTAAATATTCATTTCATATGAATAAATAATAGAAGGGAACTAATAAAATACAAATTATATATTTTCAAACTATCCAATAGTGGAAATAAAATTATACTATTGTGTGAATGTGAGTTATATGAGATTTTATTGAATACAATGTGTAATTTAATAAAAAAACTAGTCAAATTCTTATGATGTCCAATTATTTTTCATCGATTAGAAATCATGTGTGATTACTGATGTGGTCGGAGGTCGTCACGACCCTAGAAATTATATTTTGTAATATAAACTAGCACAATGTTGCATGGTTGATCCACAGAGAAGGCATGCGAGTTATCTAAGATTAAAATCAAAATATAATATCCTTTTGTCAGTAGTGGAGGAAGTGAACATCTTCTTACTTTAAATATCTTTTATTTTTTAATAAGATAATAGAAACAAGATCGGAAAAATACTTTGACTAAGGAGCTAAAACATACACTAATGTAACTATAAACTATAGAATAACCAATGAAGGACTATTCCTATCATTAAAGAAAATGGAGCATAAATCCCCCAAAAAACTCAGGAGATTTAATATACTAGTTGATATAGTTGACACCTTCATATGTTTTATTAAGTCACACTTCACGATAAATTAAATAATCCCACATGCCATGAAACTCAACAGGAAAGAAATTATGTACTGGAGTTCTCCACAATAAAACTTAATTTAACTTCTTGAATGATGAAAAATTACAACATTTAAATGTAAACTCACAATAAATTTCTGTTGTTGTTGAATGTAAATGTAGCAAAAAATGTAATCAAAAACTACTTCATCAGTTGATCATGAATTAATGAATTTGTAAAAAAAAAAGATATTGAGGTGTGAATAATTATACATTGAATCATAAATCAATCTCACCGAAGGATTGTTATTCTGAAATATTGAAAGGAATGTGATGAAATTAAAAAGAAAAATCCAATAGTATCAAATTCCAGATATGAGAACATATCATCTTATGATCATATATATTTAACAACTAAAAACACACAAAAAAGTGTTCAAAATATAAGGATAGAGGGAAGAAGAACTCCATGAGCTCTAATATCCTCTATGAAACCATTGTCTCCTTCTTTTCTCATGTGCTTCTCCTAGGAGTCTTCGCCCTTAAAAATGTATGTTCGTCTAATGTGAATGAGAAACCACCTAATTCCACTAATTTCTCTACCTTTAATATCCACTGTTATTTTTACAGGTCACCACTTCCTTCCACCGACTTCATGTGTCCTCCACTTATGCACCACACACATGCGTTTTATCATGATAGACATGTCATACTTTCTTTTCCCTTCTAACACTCTTCTTGTGAGTTAGTTGAGTGAACTTGGATGCTTTTTAGGCTGTGGTGTGAACATGCACATGTTTCAAACTCCATTGTGAACCTACAGTGCTAAATAAATATAAAAATATTAAAACACAAAGGCATAAATAATTATTAAAATGTTAAATAAATTTAATTAATAAATATCTAAATTGATAATTATTATTAAATATTATTATTATGATTATTAATTAATTATGAAGTCTATGATTAAATAAAATTATTTTGTTTTTAATTTATTGTTATCAATTATGTTATTTAATTAGAGTAAGTATTATTAATAATTAGTTAGTATAACATAATTAAATTCTTAAATTAAATTAATATCAATAGCTTTATTAATTTAATTACTATATTTATTCTGATGAAATTAAATTATAATTAAAGTGTAAATAACTTTATTTTTGTTAACAATTAATTTAATTTATAAATTACTATTTTTTTATTTTAATTTAATAAATTATTATTAGTTTGTCTAATATTTTAGTATATAACTTATCTATTTATTAATATTATAATTTTTATATATTATAATAGTTATTTATTATTTAAATAAAAAATTAATTTAAAATTAATATTATTAATTTATTTTTATTTTATTATTTATTTTGTTTTTTTTTCTATTTTTAATATTCTGTTATCCTCCCCCTAAATTCGATACATGGGGGGAAGGTCATTGGTTCCATATTTAGGAAAGGAAAGAGGCAAATCCATCTTCCTCCATAAGAATAGGCTCCGACCAGCGGGTGTTCATCTCCTTCTCACTCGGCCTCGAGCACCTTTGGCGACTGGGCAGGTGGTGGATCCTCTGAATATACAGCAATATCCTCCTTAGTTCATCCTTGCAGTGGCAGTCGTCTCCTCCTATTGTCTTACGAGATAGCTTGGGTAGCGAACAATATGGCTTCAATCTCTAGAGATGCACAACTCCTCTCCTGATAGCGGCACTTCCCACAGTGGTGACATGTTAGCTCAACAATGTTTGGCGGCTAGATTCGGACTCCTCATAAGATTTCCAAAGTGTAATGTCCTAAGTTCAATAATGATGTGGATTCATATGGCTATGACTCCGGTTTCTCCAACAACAATGACTTAAAGCTCTTCCTCCATAAGTTTACGGTCGATATGGAAACCAACCATGAATTGGTGTTTTTAGATCATGGAAGGATTGAGTATGAAATGATCTAGTTTGTGATGTTGTATCAATTATCTTATTTTAATCTTTATAAAACATCTTAATTTTATTTTCTGTAATGTGTGGACGGTTATTTTGTTGACGGTGAGTGGGAAATGCAAAATACAGTGACATACGGAAGCGGTGTCTCACAATGGCTATGGTGAGAAAGTACAGGAGGGAAGATAGTTCCATGAGGAAACAGTGGCAAGGGAAAAGTTAGTAGAAAATGATGTCAAGAATTATTAGGCCACTAGTTATAGAAAAAGTTCCAGGAATTGATGAGTCACCTATATGGATGGGGAAGAAGTAGCAGGAGTTACAATGGCTGAAATTATAGTGACACCGTAAAGTAGCTATAGTTCCACAACTGAATAATAAACTAGTGGCACTGTAAAGTGTGGAAGAGGAGATGGTGAGACCATAAGAGGGATGAATATTGAACAGTGATGTAGAGGAGGGGAAATAATGTTGAGGATGGTCACATTAGTATCACCTTGGGAAGAGGAGATGGCGAGACAACATTATTGTGGCATCGTGACTTTGGAAGCGATGGAATAATCGCTGAGACAATAACAGACGAGGATTAGACTAGTGCCACTATAACACTGAAAAATAAATATAAGTGTAAAATAAATTAAAGCTTAAATAAAATCTGAACAAAATAATTAATTAAAAATAAAAAATAATTAGAGAAATTAAATATTCAGGTATTCATAAACTTCAATAAACGTATTAAACGATTTTAACATAAGTTAAATTATTAGAAACTTCAATTTATAATACATAAATTGGTAAAAAACTAAAAATAAATTAATAACCCACTATATTATTAATAGAATAAATAAAATTTAAACATTATTAAACATAGTTAAATTATTTAAAATAGTTACTTTGTCAAATTAATTTAATTTAATTAAAAAAATAATTATTCTATTATTACAAAAATTTTTTAATTATTAAAATTAAACTATAGAGATTTAATAAATGTTGTAAGTTTAAAAAATTAAATTTATAAAAGTTGAATTGTTAAAACATGACTAATAACTAGATTATGTTATTTTAAATTAATTATGTTTTAGAACATGAAATGGAAAATTAATATCTACATTATTTATGTGCAAACGAAAAACTAATTAATTAATTTATAAGTGTTACATTATTAAATAAGTAGAGAAAAATCACCAAACTAAATAAAAATTTATTAGACCATATAATTTATGAAATATATTAATAAACTAATATATAACATAAAATACAATAATTAATTATAAAAATTGATTAAATAATAAATTTAATAATAAAAATAAAAAAGTGTTAATATACAGAAAAAAGTGAAAAATTAAATAAACAAATAAATAAATATTAATTAAATAGATGTAGGAAAACATGTGTTTTTTTGGCCACATAAAATCCTCCCACACATAAGTATTGTTTGTCCTCAAACAATAACTTGTTTAATTATCATTGAGAAACCGAATTGTGTTTAAGATTTATCTCAAACTGTAACATGTCCAACAATTTGAAAACAGAGGACCAAAACATGTAAATAAGATTTATAAAATGAATTGTTCAATTGAATCTTTCAATGAAAAAAATACTCAAAGTGTAATCTTGAAAATTTTGAATCATTGAGAAATGAAGATGCCTTGCCACATGTGTCAACCAACCAAATGAAACCCTTCAATCCAAGATCAGGTTACAAGTACATGAGTGAAAACAGGTAAAATTTATGTGGAAGTAAATACAAAATCAAAGAAATTTTGTATTTGAAGTCATCATCTAGGATCCAAAAATTAATATTTTTTTCACATTAAGGAAACACCCTAAATGACTCCCATATAAACCAGTCGACCCCTTCTTCATCTAGAATTCATCATTCCCCTCACCTTAATAAACATGATTTTGACCCTGAACACTATATTTTATTTTTCCCAATCCATGTATCATGTACTAAGAACTATTCATGTGCACTTATTCAAAGTGTATAAAGGGATTATAGTATAAAAGAAACACACCTAGCATTTAGGGTCTCAGAGATTCACTGTGAGATCCCAAATGCCCTTATTACTCCAGTTTCAAAAGATTTTTATGAAGTCCATTTACATTGTCTCATTAAGTTGATTACATAAATAATTATAATGAAATGGGTTCCCTAGAATCAAGATAAAACTTTTAGTTCCTCGGATTATGATTATGAATCCACTAAAAGGTTACCCAAATTACTCTAAAAATTAGTTTCGAAACCAAATTTCAATTAAATTTCCAAGAAAGGATCACTTAGAAATCATCCATCCTCATTAATTTGAAATTAAAATCATTTATTAACTACCAGTAAATGACTATATTTAGGAAAGTCCCACTTTGTTTCAATTTAAAGCCTAAAATTATGAAATAATTTTGACATTTTTTGAACAGAATTACCCAATTTTTGACAAAAAGATTAATGTTGCAGTGGGATTTTATGGGATAACAATTAATCACAGTCTGTCACAGTCAAGAATTAACCCCCTCTCCAACAATTAAAACCCAACATTGTCCCTAATGTTGAATTATAAGTGGAGAAGTACAATTAAAAAATTTATGTTCAAAAATGATTTTGTATTTAAATAAATTTATTAAATATATAAATGGTCTCTTAAAGTTCAAAAATATCATTTGGCACTATGATTAATTTACAGAAGGTTCCAACAAAATTACATGCATTATAATTTATGTCCAGTATATAATTTTTGATTAATTCTAAAACATGGAATGTAACATGTGGGGGAAGAATGAATTGGGTGTAATGAAAGTCATAAAATAAGATTCAATTGGATTTTTAATTAAGTATAAATCATGCATTCCTAACACCACATTGAAAAGAAGTTCCAACAAAAACACATGAACTAACCCACAAGTATCCCCCAACACATAATTTAATGTAGTGAATGGTCTTCAAAATTCAATGGAATACAAATCTAAGAAAAGAAAAACATACAGATTTTTTTGAACAACAATGTGACATTTGTTGAAAAATTTTACAACAAAGTGACAAGAAGAAGAATTTATTTCTTAAGTATGCAAGACAAGAAGAATATTTTTTTCTAAAGCATTAAGGAATTGAGAAATGAAACAAAATTTAATAGTATGGTACTTCCATGACTCAATGTTATTTATTAATCATCGAACAATAGAATTAAACTTCTGCATGAAACCTACAACAACATCCTAAAAATTAGAGCATGTAATCCATGTAAAAAGCAGCAAAGATAACGAATTAAAAAGGAAACAAAGAATCAAATTACTCAATGTAAAAAAGAACATAAAAAAAGTGAAAACAAAGAAGGATCATGGGTTGAATCCCATAATGAACTGAGTTTTCAGTCTTTATAAAGACATTATTTAATAAAAAAAATATTTATTCACACATCAACAACCATAGGTTTTCTCCCATGCAACACTACATTTATAGTCCCCAGTCGGACATACCATGAAACTAAATGTAGTAATTAGGTGGATTTGGTTTCTATAATAATAATTACCACATGAGGTTGAACCAATTTTTTTAAATAGTGAAATGAATTGTATGGGCATCAAGACATACCAAAAAAAAATTCATCTCTCATAGCCTAAAAAAACTTTTAAGATACACCCCTTTATAATGGTAATCATTGTGTTGTACACTTCTATATTATGTACATATTTTTCAAGCTTTTAATTCACATGAAGGGAAATCATTGAATTAGGTGCTTAAATGGGTGTGGCATTGTCCTCAAATATATCTTTATTTACCTCAACATTAACATATTCAAATTCTATAGTGGTTGTGGGTGAATACTGAATATAATATTCAAAAGGGGATTCAATAAAGTGTTTAACATAATCATAGAAACTAAAAATCATGTGTTTATACACTACTAATATACTATCAGCTTCAGGGAAGGATTCAACACCTGACTTAGTTGAGGATTTAAGTGACTGACAAGGAAGATAATTTATTTGACCAGTAGCATATTCTGGTTTAACAATGTTGTAAATCTCTTCCAAATGTTCCTCGTTTGTTAAAATATAATTAACGTCAACTGCTTCAAAAAAACCAATTAAACAACCATCATCTAGTGTGGGTTTGACATCTACATCAAGTTCATGTTCAAAAGGATCACTTTTCATAACAATGTCTATAGTGTGTTCTAGAATGTTCTGTTCGATAGAGAGATATGTTCAATTCAACTTCAATAAATTGAAATTCAAGATTGTTCAAATTCAAACCATTTTCCCCTATAAAAGACAATACTACTTTCTATTTCTGTACACACATTTTAGAAAATTTATTATTATGTAAAGAATGTAGTGAACGATTGTCAATCAACTTTTCCACAAACCACACAACCTCAACTTCTTCAATCCAACAATATTTCAGAAATTATTGGGTTTACAATTTTAAAACACAGAATAGTGGTTTTCAATTATGGTTTAAAATTTTCATATTCTGTTTTATCCTGTATAATGTTTTCATCCAGATTATACCCAATATCAATTTTAGTCTCATTGTTCACTAATTTAGAAATGTTGGGTGTAGTGTATATTACATTCAATTTTTCAGTTTCAAGTTTGACTTCAACCCGAATGATTTCATTATGTGAACTTCTAAAAAATGATCTTTCTCCAATGTAGGAATTATGAAGAGAATTGGGAATTCATTTTCACTCAGTTTCAATTAATCTTAGGAATTTTCCAAATCAACATCATTAATGTTCTTGAGGGGGTCTTCAATTATTTGTTCTTGATTTAGTGAGTTTATAGTTTCCAAAATTGGTTCATGTGATTCATATTTTTGAGAAATAATTATTTTTTCCCAATTTAAATATAACTTTCCTCTTCAACATGATTTTCAAATCTTTTATAAACATTTTACTTTTTTTCATCAAATTATCTTTATTCTTTAACCATATGTTGTAATTCCAAGAGCATGTCTTCTATTCTTTTAATTCATAGATCATTATCATTCGTGTATTTAGTTTGAATTTATTGGGTTTTAATTAACTGAGTACTCAAAACATCCTCCCTAACATCTATTTTTGATAAAACATGACAATATTTTTCATGGATGTCAGGACTAGGATCAATGTTGTCTTCATTGACATCAATGTGATGGAACTGTTGTGGCTAGTTATAGGCACACTGACATCCAATGTGTCCAAAATGACCACAAAAATCATAGTAACGACCAATGTGATACTTAGAGCCTTCATAACATTCCATTTTTTTAAAAAAATTTCAGATTAAACACACTAAAAAAATTTTACATTAAAATTTGAAAATTGAAATCATATCCACTATAGAAGAACAATTACATGTTTTTTAGCATATTTTTTTGTTCTTTTTTGTTATTTTATGTGTGTTACTTGTCTTATTTTTTTTAAAACCTTATACATTAAGTGCATTCATTCCCTAAAAACAGAACCAAATTTTTTGATGTGTTTAGAGGTCATCACAGCCCCAAAAATTATATTTATTAACCTACAATAGAACACTAGTATAGGGTTGATACAAAGAAAAGTCAAGTGAGTTATATAAGGTTAAAATAAAAATATACACCACTATTGTCAGTAGTGGAAGATCTGAAAATCTCTTAACCTTAAATATATTTTAATTTTTTTAATAATGTTGTACAAACCAAATGAGAAAACTAGTTTTATTAATGAACTAAAACTTACACTAAAGAAACTATAAACTATTGAAGAAACAAAAGAATAATCATCCCAGAAGTAATGAAAAATGAGAAAAGATCACATGAAATTCTTAGGAGATTTAATCTAGTTGTTGAAATGGTTGACTCGTTCACAAATTTTATTATGTCACACATCAAGACAAACTGATGAATCTCCCTTTCCAGGAAATTTGGCAGGTAGAGGATTATGTAATGGAGTTCACCACCCCAAATCATAATTAAGCTTCTTGAAATATAAAACATGACAACATTTGGAAATAAACTCGAGGTCAATTTCCAATGTTTTTATAGTAAAATCATCCAAAAGTGTATTCAAAATCCACTTCACCAGTTGATCTTGAATTAATGATTCAAAAAAAAGAAAAAATTGTGGTGTAAACAATTAAACATAGAATCGTAATTCAATATCAATGATTGATTATGATTCTGAAATATTGAAAGTAATATGAATAAATTAAAAAGAAAAATCTAGTAGAATTAAATTCTTTAGCTGAGAAGATATGAGCTTATGATCATATTGATTTCAAAACTAAAAACACACGAAAATAGAGCACAAAATATCTGGATAGATGGAAGAATTATTCACATATTTCTACTATTCTCTCTAACTCCTTCGTCTTTTAATCCACTCATGTGCTTTACCCAGGAGTCTTCACTCTCAAAAAAGCATGTGCGTCAAATGTGAACGAGCATCCCCCTAATTATGTTTCTTGATCTGTCTTTAATATCTACTTTGATTTTCTGCACGTCACCATTTCATTCCACCGACACCATGTGTCCTTCACTTATGCACCGAACTGGTGCTTTTTATCATGACTAAAAAGTTTGGATAGTTTCTCCCATCTAAATAAATACTTTTATGTTAGTTGAGTGAACCTATACTCTTTTTAGGCTTTGGTGTGAACCTGCACATGTTGCCGACTCCACTGTGAACCTGCAGAGCTAAAACAATATAAGACTGTTAAAACATGAAGACATAAATTATTATTAAAAAGTTAACAAACATTATTTAATAAATATATTAATTGATAATTATTATTAAATATTATTATTGTGATTATTTAATTATTATTAAATATTTAATTAAATAAAATTATTATGGATTTAATTTATTATTATGAATTTATTTAATTAATTAGTGTATGTATTATTAATAATTTGTTATTATAACATTATTTAATTATTAAATTATATTAATATCAATAACATTCTTAATTTAGTTATTATATTTATTCTTTTTAAATTAAATAATAATTAAAGTGATAATAAATTTTTTTAGTTATTAATTTATTATATATAAAAATTATTGTTATTTATATTTTAATTTACTAAATTCTTATTAGTTTTAATTATATTTTATTATATAGTGTATTTATTTATTAATATTATAAATGTTATATATTATAATAGTTATTTATTATTTAAATTAAAGATAAATTTAATTATTAATTATTAACATACTTTTTTATTATAATTTATTTTGTTTTTTCTGGGTTTTTAATATTCAATTAACCTCACCCACAATTTGATGCACCGGGGGGGGGGGGTTCTTTGGTTCCTTCACAAGGAATGAGAAGTGGCGGCACTGTCTTCCTTCCAAAGAATAATTTAAGGACAGTGGGTGTTCATCTCCTCCTCACGCGGCCTCGAGCTCCTTCGGCGACAACACAGGTGGTGTTACCTCATGATCTGCAGTAACGACCTCATCAAGTCATTCTTACATTGTCGGTCTGATCTTCCTATAGTCTAGTTAGATCGCTCAGGCGGGGAAAGGCAGGGCATCAATCTCTGAAGATGCACATCTCTTCTCCTCATAATGGCGCTTCCCACGGTGGTCAGAGTTTATCTAAATTGCATCCATTGGATGGATTCATCCTCCTCCTCAAATTCCCACAGAGTGATGGCCTCAGTTCAACGATGATGTGGCTTCATGCAGTTGTGACTCTGGGTTCTCAAACATAAATGTCACAAAGCTCCTTCTCCATAGGATTATGGTTGAGATGAAATCTACTGTTGATTTAGGGTTTTTAGACCTAGGGAGGATTGAGTTTTGAATGATATGGTTTTTGATGATGTATCTATTATCTAATTTGAATTTGTAGAAAACTTCTTAATTGTTTTTTCTTTAATGTGTTTATGGTGATTTGGTTAACGGTGACTAGGAAACGAGGAGTACAATGATATAGGTAAGTGGTTTCTCACAGTGGCTTTTGTGAGACAGTGAAGGAGGAAATATGGTGCCAGGAGGAAATAGTGGAAGGTGCCAAGTTGAAAGGAAACAGTGTCAAGAATTTATATTCCACCAGAAATAGAATTGGTAACTGGAATTTATGTGCCACTAGTTTGGATGAGGAAGCAGTAGTAGTAGTTACAGTGTCTGAAATTAATTCGACACCATAAAGTGGATATGGTGCCACAGCTATGGAATAAACCGGTGGCATCATAATGATTGTAAGAGGAGATGATGATACTGTAAGGGAGAGGAAAAGTGGATTGTAATGTAGAGGAAGTGAAAAAATGTTGAGGATGGTCATACCGGTGTCACCGTGGGATGACGAGAAGGTGAGATTGTATTGCTGCGGCACCATAACTGAGGAAGTTGTATCAGACTTCCTGAGACTGTAACATAAGAGAATTATACCTATGCCATCATAACACTGAAAAATAATCTTAAGTGTAAAATAACTTAATTATTAAATAAAATATGAACAAATTAACTAATTAAAACATAAAATTAGTTTGAATAATTTAAAATTTAGGTACTCATAAACTTTAATAAACTTATAAACCCATTAAACATATGATAAATTATTACTAACGTCAATTCATAAAACATTAATTGGTTCTAAACTAAAACTAAAATTAATAAGCAACTAAATAATTAAAAGTTAATATAAAATTTTCACATTATGAAACATAGTTAAATTATTTAAAATAGTTACTATGTCTAAATAACATAATATATGTAAACAGATAATTATCTTTTATTAAACAATTATTTTAATTTATGAAATTAAATTAAGGAGATTTTAAAATTTTCGTATGTTTATAATCTTAAATAAATAACAGTTTAATTGTTAAAAGATGACTAATAATTAGATTATGTTATTTTAAATTAATTAAGTTTTAGTTCCTGAAATTCTAAAATAACATCTACATTATTTATGTGCAAAAGAAAAACCAATTTATTAATTGATTAGTGTTAAATTATTAAATAAGCAGGCAAAAATTACCATACTAAATATCATGTATTAGACCATAAAATTTAATTTAGATATAAATTATTTATTTCAATGCATAAAACACATGAATTAATTTTAAAAATTGATTAAATAATAAGTTTAATAATAAAAATAAAAAAGTGTTAACATATAGTAAAAAATGACAAAATAATTAAATAAATCAGTAAAAATTAATTAGTTAGATGTGGAAAACATCTGTTATAAGCCCACATCGTTTACCATACATGACATTTTTCATGGATTTTTAATTCATAAAATATATTAGAGTTACATATTTATGATTTATGATTTAATAATGCATACTAAAGGATATAAACAATCTTGGAATTTTAATTTTTTTAGTTTCATAACATTTCCTGGTTTATAGATAGTTAAACTTAACCATTTTAGAACATTTTATCTCGAAATTCATTTTTTACAAAACTAGATAATTGAAAATAGAAATATAATTTTTACACTATAATGTGTATTTATAATTTCACCCTCCACATGAATAATTTCATATGAAATTAATTAAAAATCATCTTATATAAAAATAGTTTTACATTGATATCTTATATGACATTATCCCTCTATGTTTTCCTCTTATACTAGTTTATATTCACAAAAAACATTAAATAGTGATGTATTCTTTCCAATTAGTTTTATTTAGTTTTTCACGGTGATTTAAATTATATTTAAATAATGGTTTCATTATAAACAATTTTATAAACATCCAAATTTATTAAATGTTAAGTGTTATGTTCATTAATTTTCAACACATAAATATTAATGACATCATGAATTATACCTGACTGCTATAAAATGTAATAAGGTACTTCAATTATCTAATATATTTATTCACTTGAAAAGTTCCCACACCTTGAGTTTTTTAATTTCATTTTTCTATAGTTTTTGATGCTCTAACTGAGGAAATACTGATAATAATTATTGATATATTATAAAAAACAAAAGTTATCATTAAATAAACTGAATTATATCCCAAAACTGAGAAAAAAACATAGAAAAAATTTATTCCAATATGTTAGGATTATATTTATGTATGTTTAGGCTGTAATTAGGATAAGTAATTATTGAACTCAATATTTGTGTGTTGTGTTTTTCATTCATGTGATTAGAGGTATAGTTTGTTATATGAAATGTTGGGATTGATTTTTAATAACTATGTATCTATGTTATGATGATTAAGAGTGAATACCCATAAGTTGGGCTAAATATAACATTAAAATATTTATTGTTAAGGGTAAAATATTACCAAAATTGGTGTTCATAATTATACTCGTCACATTTAGAAACGTTATTCCTGATATTAATTGTGTGATATGTTCATTAAATACATTAAATCTAATATGTCAATTTATAATATAGATTTTTTTAAAATTGTTTTAAAATAGGATGCCCAAATTTATTCCCTCTCATTACCATTTCATCAATCTTAGTGTATTAACAGTGGGCATCTAAGCTCTTAGTTTCATCACAAATTAGACTCACAATAATTAAAGATATTTAATTTTTAGTTTCTATTGAAAATTCAATAAGAAGTGAATAATTTAATAACGCTCTATATTCTATAATAATAAAAATATGGAGTATACACCATTGAACACATTGAATTATAGTTTTAATGACAATGAAATGTAACATAGAAAGAAAACATGATAAAATAAAAGAAAAAAAATTATTTTCTAATTTTAGGTTATAAAATAATATTAGTTTCTATTATATATTTAGATAAATTTATTCTTTAAGAAACTAATTATTAAAATACCACAATATGTTAAAATATATAGAAATAATTCTTTATGCAAACTTAAATCAGAAAAAAATTAAATCTTGAATGATTTGAGTTGATATAGTTTAAAAATAAACTGTTTAGAATGTTAAAAAAATCTTGTTATATAAATACCAATATTTAAATGATTAATTGATAATTAAATATGTTTCTTAAGAATATTATTTCAATTTTTTACAAGTGGAGAGTATTATATTTCAATTTATTTTACAAGATAAATCATATGACAATTATAGTTTCATTTTTATAAATCCATCAACAATGTTACCAAATAAGTTTTATATTTTTTGGTTGTCTGAGAAACATTTATGAATACATTAACATATTTGATAAAGGATTGGGTAATAATTATATGGACTGAAAATATAATTTTTTTTCTTTATAAAAATTAGACTAACCATTTTGAGATCAAAAGATCTAGAAATGTGGATCATGGAGAAAGGTTATTCAAAAACAAAATAAATTATTATACGTAATAATAAAATGATTTTTCCAATGAATGAATAATATGTTCCACTAAATGATGAATATAGAGGATATTATTTATGTAAATTATGATCAACTAGAGATCAAATAAAATATGGTAAAGGAGCTCGTAAACATATTTCTAAGAAAAATATAATTCATGAATTTAATATTGATATAATAAAAAAATAGTGTGATGATAGTGTAAATTATACTAAAAAATTAGGAATCCCATTGTATGAAATGTATTTATCATGATGTAAAATTGATTAATTTGGAATTGGAACAATTTGAGTCTTCCAAACAATCTAAGACACAAGTTTCATTTTGACATTATTCTTATGTGAATGTTTGTGCATAAATATCTCTATCTTGTGGAAAGATGATTTAATGGACATATAGTGATATATCCATATAAGGGTTAACAAAAAAGAATCATTTTGACTAGGAATTATTTTTATCAATTATTATATTTTCTTAAAATTTCATGTGAGAAATAAAATTATACATACAATAAGTTGATACGAAATATTAGAGTCCCATAACTATCTTAATTGTCACAAACCACGATGGGATGCCATTAAAACAGAGATTCAACCTGGTGTGTGTCATGGACTAAAGAGAAATTCCAATCCCCATAGGTTGGAAAAAAGTTTCTAGGTATCAAAAATATATCCTAGGAATGATTTCAGAAATTTAAATAATCATAAACAAAAAAACTATAAAAAATATACAAAAACTGAAGAATCATAACCTATGATGGAATATTTTTTTTGAGATTCAATTATACAACTATAAATAAAATCACAAGAAGGCCTAAAAGAAAAATGAAACTGGAAATTCTCCCAAAAACCATCATATGACAAGAGGAATTTCACAATCAATTCACCAACACAACACATGTAAAGTAAGGCCACTGGCAACCCGAAACACCATCTCCAATCATGTTTTTTTTCTTTTTTCGAAAATTACCTATTACACTTACCCCAAAGGGTGTAATTATGGTTTCAGCCAAATATCATTATTATAAAACCTAATAAATGGATTCCATGCTATAAAATTTATATAATAAATAAAAAAGATTTTTTATAAAAACAATTTTGAAATATTTTTATTGAAAACATTTTAAAAGGGAAATAGGTTTTGATTTTTAAATAACAAACAATGTACAATGCATGCTTATAGAAACTAAGATATCACAAAAGTGCACTATGACATAAGAAATCCATATAGACACTAGATACAAATGGGGCACTAGGTATATCAAATCTCGATGAAATATGGTATAAAAACCATGACTAATAGCTTTCTCATGAATGATCCACAGTGTGGGGAAACACAATGGGTCCAGTGGTCTCTAATAGAAATTATTTATTTATATTGTTCATCATTAAGCCTTCTAGAATATGTTGGGAAAATAAACATAGAATCAATTAGTCTAATAATCCTAGTATCCCACTAGTTACATAGGTTTTCCTTTTTGATCAATTCAAATTTCACACACCATTCAAATCACCACATTCTATGAATCAAGCCAAAAAATAATAGTGTTCACAATAAATAATTATTTCCCCAAGAAAAACATAATTTAAATATAAACGAAGACTACAATCATGTAAAAAATGTTTCTCGCTACATGTACAATTTATTAAACATCGAGCTTAATTTATATTAAAATTTCAAGAAACATGATAATGTTTTACAAATGAAATATACCCAATTTCCTTTAGAAAAATAATTTTCATGCCTTATACATATCAAACCCCTTCTTAAATACATCTTTCAACAAACCATAAATCATATAACTTGTTTAAACACTCAAGAAAGAATATAAAATTTGTTAAATAATGTTTAATGACATAACAAGCTACCTAATGTGAAGAAACATCCAAAAAAAAGTTGAAAACCAACAAATTCACCTAAATAGATCCCTAGAGAGGGAATAAAGAATCGTAAACATAAATATTAAAAAAAGAATCATATCTAACCCTAAAAATAACAAACAACTCAATACAAAAAGGAAACACAAACAATGATGAGAAGGAACCATAGAAAAGGGTGATAAACTGAGAAAACGTAGACATACATGGGGAATCAAGGAGACACCACACCAAAATCAAATAAAAATGGAGGGAAAAAGGGTGAAATGGAGGAGGGATAGATTCCTAGAATGAAGGAACTTAATTGTTTAGGACAAATAAGGGATTTGTGATATAATATGGGAGAGAGATACATTAAAAGCAATTTTTTTATGACTTAGACATGTCGCATGGTTTTTTTCAAACCACGAGGAATCCATTATACCCTTAAATTCCATGCAATACTGGTCTCACAATTACTCCACACTTTTTACAAACCATTCACTATTTATATAATAATCATTTATCCAAAACCTATACTTGGACACATGGTTACCTCGGAAAATGCACACATTTTAGATTACCATGTCCCAAATGTGAGAACCATGCTGTAAAGCATATAAATATTAAATTTTTTTCAATTTTTACACAAAAATCTCATGGAAAACTAAAAAAGAAAATATTGAAAAAAATAAATGGAAAAAATCCACAATATGAAATCTCATTTGGGGGAATTCTCCCCACAATGAAAATTTTCAATCCTTTAATGTCAACTCAAATGTTCATCAGATTATAGATATAGATATTCTTAATAAAATATTGACTTCCACTTCCGAGTATCATGTATATCAATACCATACAACCATATAACAATGACCAATGGAATATAATTCCCTTGAAGAATCATATCTGGAAAATACACTATCTACACTGGAAATTTAAACACAGATAGATCAGACTTTATTTCCAATTCTACTCAATTTAGAACATGATACACATTAGGGTTATGCTTCTTCAACTAGGATACATGGAACATATAATGAATTGAAGTCAACTACGAAAGTAAATCTAACCAGTAGGCCACCTTACCAAATTGCTCAGGGATCTCAAATCGTCTGAAATTCCTCGAATTTATCCTTTCTTACCTACACAAATAGTGATGTCCCAAGTGATGTTACACTTTTAGGAACACCTATTCACCTACATAAAATTCAATATTTTGGTGTCTATAATTACCATTAGATTTATTTGAGACATTGTGCTGTAAAAAACTACCACCTATTCATATTAACCTTCTTAGATGTCTCATGCACTAATATTGGTCCCAAAAACAAGGTCTCACCTACCTCAGTCCATAATAAAAGAGACTGAAATGGATGACCATAGAATGTTTCAATGGGATCCATTTTGATCGAGGATTGATAACTTTTGTAATGTGGAAATTCTACCAATCCCAAATGGATGTCCCAAAAACAACTGAAATCCTACACCCAAGATCATAGCATGTCTTATATGATTTTATCTGCTCATTTTATATGAACATCTGCTTCGGGATGGTATGCCATATATAACTGAATATATGACCACATTTACTTCTGGAGGCCTTCCCAAAACCACGATGTGAAATGGGGGGGGGTCCTTGTTAGAAATGGTTGTCAATGACACCCCATGAATCCCCACTATTCCTCAAACATATACTATCCAAACTAATCCACTTTGGCTGAATATATAATTTGAAAGAAGTGAGCTAATTTGTTCACGTGATCAATCAATGACCATTTGGAATTCCTCCACTCGGGAGTACAAGGTAAGTTGATGGTAAATTCCATAGAGATATCATCTCACTCCCTAGATCGAATGGGTTTCACCTAATGAAAAACATAGGGACATTGATTCTATGCTTTCACTTTTTGATATGTATAACACCTCAATACAATGACATTTAAATCTCTTCTCATTGCTGGACACTAGAATAGTTGACGTACATCATAATAAAACTTGGTGGATCCAAGATAAATGATCCACTAAGACCTGTCTCTATCTTGCATCACTGCCTTCCTCTGAGGCAGTGGCACCAAAAAATGACTCTTTATTGAACAAGATTCCCTTTATGGGGAAATGACCAATAACATGGAATCTCCCCACTATGAAGAAATTGCATTGACAACTAGCCCAACTCATTTCCAGGGTAACCCTACTAAATTAATTCCATAAGTGATGGATTATACATAATACTTTCCAATAAATCACCTCCACTACGCACCATGGTCTCCAGATGAAACTATGCTAAAAGACCCATCAACATCCACTCGTCACAGGACTCCATCAATACCTACACTAAAAACTTTATGCCCAAAGTGTCTACCAATACATTAAAGTTACATGGGGTAAATTCTCTTTCAATGTCAATCCCTGTATGGTACTCAATCCAATGATACTACCTCAGGATCAAATATTTTTGTGGGAAAATGTAGGCCAAGATCCTATAATCAAAAAACCCCCAAATTTATCCCTAAAAAGCTAGTGGGGCAATGTCTACAGGGATTCCATTACTTATACTAACTATAGGTCATGGTGTAGATAGTTCTTCTCATGTGGCTGGAGTTAGTGAGAGCCATACACCCCCTCATGGACATCCTATACAATTACACAACATAGACCCATCCTCGAGGTATCACAGTAAACTGCATATCCTTTTCCCAATTCTGGACAGATCAACACAATGGTAGTGGTCAATCACCACATTATCTTCTTCAAAGGACACATGTCATTATAGACTCCCTTGAAACATCACCACCTTTTGGGAGAGCTCCATCTTGGGTGAGTAAAGCCGAGAGATGTTCCTAAAAAACAGACAATGTAACATTCCAGACCTAGAAAGATTCTGATCTCTAACACATTGGCCAGTTTCTCTATTGACATAATATCATTGATCCTCTTATGTTCCATTGGAACCCCTTACTCTAACATCATGTGGACTAGAATATTCACATCTGGAATCCATAAGGTTCACGTTCATAATATCTCATAAATAAAATGGTCCAAAAGAGTGCCAAAAATGATCATCAAATGTGGCTTTTTATCCTCCCCCATTTCCAAAATATGCCAGTACATAATCTATGAATAAACCAATTAAATAATTATGATACTATTTAATCACCCTACTCATAACTACCTTGAAGGATGATGAAGTATTTTGTTTAAACCAAAAGTCATGACCCAATACTAAAAAAAGTCAATACCTACTTCCAAAAGAAGTTTTTGGGACATATGAATCTATAAATATGAAGTAATGGTAACAAGAATGAAATTATATCTTGTAAACCCATCATTTCCCATTTAACAGATCAAAAAGGTCATCTATATGTGGAATGATATACTTGTTCTTGGTGGTTACCTTATTCATATTCTAGTAATCGATACATAACCTGAGAGATCCATTGTCTATATTTTCAACCAAGACTGAAGTGGCCCAAGGATATATTCTTGAGAGAATGAATAATTTAGTTTCCAAATCACCCATTAATATCATTAAACCTCTCATACCAATGGGGGCTATACAATATAAGAAAAGAGTTATGATATTCAATCCTGGTTCCAAATCTATCAGGAACCCCACATCACAGTTGGGATAAAATCCTGAATATTCATCATAAAATATCTATTGGAACACTTCCTAACATAAGAGGTAAACCATCATCTAGAGAAACAAACTCATCATAAAACACTAGTGATGATAAATGAAAAACAATATATCCCAACTCTAGAAGTGGTGGTCTAGCACATCCCGGCTAGGGATACAATTCACCATTAAAAACCTAGGTACTTCTATCAGGTTCCACAATACTCACCCATAAACTATAGTTGTTAAAATGTGAATGAGATAATATAATAAATTCCATGATGAGGATTAAATCAAAGTGTTTTATATCCAATAACAGTAAATTCCATTCCATATTGATTCCTGAAATGCTGAGTGGACAAGATGGAAACCTGAATCTTTACCCTTTCTGCTTACCCAATGACATTAATCAATAAATCATATAAGAAATATAATCAATTTGAAAAGTCAGAAAATTTACAAAAATGAATGATATAAATGAAATAGATGAACCAATGTAAAATAATGAATTAGTTAAAGATGATGCAATCAGAATGGTACATTGAACTGTCGAATGTCGTTCATCTGATCCTAGTTGGGCCTGATCCACAACATATATATGATTTGTCTTAAATTGAGTCTGAGTTAGTCCATTCACATGAAGCTCTACCATGAACATACACTTTATAAAATGTGATCCTCCTATACCACCATGAAAACCAAACATAAATCCCAAGGTCCCAGATGGATCTAATAGGGATTACTTCCCCCTAGAATCCACTAACCCTTCAGCACTCTGATGTGTTGTGGTCACTTTTCAAAAGCACTTAAGGTGTCCCATATATCCACATCAGTGACAATGTTTCCATGGGGACATGCACACATGTCTAATTTACCTGCACTCTCACACAGGTGGAACACAATGTATATTTACTTTGAAGTCACATATTAAGAATAAAGGGATGGATGGTCTAAACTACCACCTACATTATTCACATACTCTAAATTCTTACTATTTTTCTCTAATGAACATCAACTCCCCATAATTGACATATCCCAATAAGAGCCATACATTTCCACGCAGTAAATCTCCACTATACAAGAACTGTCAACCACATAGGAAAAACTCATAACCTTAAACTGAAATACCTGGGAATAGAACTCTAGTTGTATCCACTTTTTAGACCTCTGAGCCTTCATCATCTCATTGGATATGATTTCTATTGTATTCCAAACTATATCAGCGAGGATGTTGGGGTACTCAATCACAGAATCGTTTCCCTAAACAAGATCCATAAACTCTAGAGATAGTTTATATTAAATACCTCATGACAATACATTCCATTGAATGATTCCTTAATGTGATTCATGTCCATCTACTCATGATAACAAGCTTTCACCATTGAGTCTCACTACCAACAACTGGGACATTCTACCAAGAAAGAGGAAAATTTCACTATGAAATCCCATGTTGTTTCACGTAATTAGAATATACTCTCTATTATCTCAAGTCATTCCTATGCTTCTGGATGTTCTGTACTACCCCATAATGAAGGAGGCTTCTTCTTAAGAAACTCTTATGATTTTTGCCTTCATAGTACATTTATTATCTTTTCTAAGCATATCAGGTCCAAGACCCACACTATGTCTCAATGCTTACACAGTAAAAAACATAGCTTCTACTGACATCTAATTAATTGGGGAGGGATAAATTTGTCATTCCTTATCCTGTGGTTTCAAATGAGGTCCCTGGGAAGGCATTTTTCAGAAAAAAGTAATCACAAGAAAAAAAATCATCAATATGCCCATTTTGAGAAATATCAGAAATGGAATAAAATACAAATATCTCATAAATAAAAACAAATCCAACCCATCATAATGAAAATAAACAAACAAACAAACCACTCCACCCCCAAAAAATGTTCATATACAGTATACAAAAGATATATATCTCTTACGAGAGAAGTCAAATAACATACAAAAATCCCACAGAGACATAAGATCTATAATGAGGTGTTCTCGTTATGCACCCTACACATGACCCGAACCTCACAAACTGACAATCCTATCTTGATTATATCTAGAATCTTATCAAATAAATTGAACCAAAATAGAATAACCAAACCCTAATACCATTTCATTATGAACTAATTCAAGACTCCATCTGACCTAGCGCCCGACCTAATTTGTGCCATGGAACGCTGGGCATTCCCCATCCCTATAGGCTAGAAATATGTTCATGTATATTGAAAATGTAACATGCTAAAAACATCCTATGTGTTAAAATCATAAAATAAAAACTATAATAAATAAACTAAACCAACTAATCATAACCAAATAAGCGAAGATAACCATTTTCAATCCATATACATACCAACTAATCATAAAAATTTCAAAATACGTTTTACACCACAAGAATAATTTATTAAACAACATTCAATATTTATAGAACAATTTAATGAAAAAAACAAGGTTTTCCATTGGAAAACACCCAATTTTCTTTTAGAATAACCATTTTCAATCCATATACATATCAAAAGACTTTATAAACACCTTTTTCACCTCATCCATAAATCAGAAAGCATGATTAAACACTATTGAATGGTTATAAAATTAGTTAAATGATGTCGAATCATTGAACCCCCTATCTCAAGTGAATAAATATAAAAAAAAATTGTTTAAAGAAACAACCGTAGCTCAATTAAACCTAAAACCCCTATAAAAATTAAACCCCAAGAAATAAGGGAAGAAACTACATAAATGGGGGAGAAACCAAAAAAGAGAGAATCACTTGGACAATCGTGGAAAACATGCCAAAAATCACCTAAGAAATAGAGATTCAATGTTTTTAATGAAGAATGGAGAGGTCCGTAGGTTGGATGAACCCATGTGGATTGAGAAATTTGGGATTAGGGTTAAAAATTTGGGATAGGGAAAACATAAAAATTCAATATTTAATGGAGTAGAGAGGCCACAAGGTTTTCTTGTACATGTTTTCAAACCGTGTGGAAACCATGCTTCCCTTACTATCCATGAAAGACATACTGCATGGTCATCCAACATTACTTACAAACCATGTTCTATCAATTCTATAATCATCTATAAAAAACCCCACATGGATACACAATTACCAAAGAAATGGATTACAATTTAGAAAACTATTCGCCAACTATACACACCATGTTGTAAAGCCAATAAATTTCAACTTTTCATCCTTATTTCTCAAAAATCTCATGGAATGATCTTAAAGAAAATCTTGAAAATAAATAAATGTAAAAAATACCCCAAAAAAGAAATCACACGTATAACCTAACATGTAGATTGAATCATGAAAAACATTATATTCTCATCAAAATAATCATATAAATAAGATAAAGTAACACAAAAATATAAGGGAATCAAATATTTGTAGATTATATTTAAAAGATAGAAATAATGATTTATTGGATACTACTGGTACTATCTATGGATTTGGAAAAATGTTAAATATTTTTGTATTAACATTTCAATAATAAAAATTAAAATAAATCCTACATCATGGGATATTAATAGATAAAAAGAGTACATATAATATAGGAATAATCTATTTATATATAATAGATTTGAAAAATTTTGATTTTAGATTCTCATGGAACAAGGGCACCCAATGGGATAGAAATAATAAATCATTCTCTAGCTAGCTTGGTGGGTCATCCTCTACATCTAAGATTCATTTCCTTCTTTATGAAAGAGGAAGATCTCATATAATTTGACTGGAAATTAGATGTTTAAATGCTCATTATATTAACAATGTCTCTACATCTAGAATCAACATGGTATGTCCTATCATTAAATGGGCTATGTTTTCCCATGTAAGAATTAGTTTTTCCATTATCGAAAAGAGTACTTATAGATTGATGTGAAATTAAAACAATTGAAGAGTAGTTTTTTTTATTGAAATGTGTGACCCTAAATAAATAATGTTCATGTTCATGTTTTTCTAGACTAATGAGGACTCATGACATAAGTCAGTAATCAAACATTATGGTATTTAATCCTTATCTTGAAAGAAAAATGGAAATAGACTAAAGTGATAGAATAATATCATATTATTGCATCCCTCTTTCAAGGAGGGACATCATTTAACACTCCATGAAGTAAACACCTTTAATTTATTTATAATATTCTCTTATAGATAGAGTGAACACGAGCTACATGATTTACATATGAAATTTAAATAATTAAGGTTGTTTAAGAATGCTATTAAAGTAGAAGTAAATACCATACCGTCTACGAGGCTTCCACCCTTGGATTCAAATAATGCATTTAAAAATATAAGGGAGAAATTATAAATCTATCTTTAACCCCACCAAAAATATTATGTTTAAAGATCCCACAACGAGGAAAGATGTGTAGAAGTAGGACATAATTGAATGATTACTAGATAAGGAATAAATAGGATAAATTATTTTTTTAAGATGGACTATTATAATAGAGTATTTAAAAAACAAAAAACATACGTAGATATAATATTTTTTAAATGTCTACTTTCCCCATTCTCATATGATGGACTCGGAAGATGCGTTACACCTTATACAATGGTCTATTTTGGATCCTTTTTAATAAAATTAATGATGTTCATAATATGATGTTGGGATATAGCACAAATCATTGATAAATGGATAATCATAGGGGATATAGTAACTCGGTAGGATCTCAGTAGCCTAGTAGACCGATAAAAAATACAAGGAGTGAATTATATCTAAAATCTTTTGATCTTTTATTCATTCCATATGTTATTGGATAGAGGGAGATATCTATTTAAATGGAAGATGATGTCTTCAGATCGGGAATAAACACTCGATTTAAGCTAAATATCAGGGGAAATTATGTGGATCGGTATGCTCTCATAGTGAGGATACAAGAGCTTGAGAGAATATAGATAGTTCTTTGGCTGGACTGAGGTATCGGGGGAGTCCATAGAGAGGGATTTTGAAAACATAAATTTGTAGTGCCCTCAAAGGAGTAGATTTTTTACTTAATGATTTAGTTAGTATGATTTATGATTTAGTAGTATTATTGGATTGAATTTCCTCTAATATGGTTTAGGGGGTATGAATAATAATTGTAGGCCATGTATTCTGGTGTAAATAACTAAAACCACACCCCTGGGTTCCCGAGCTGGCTTTTGTGGATGAAATATGGTTTATTTTCCATGAAATGGTGGGATAGACTTAGGGGAGGAATTGGGAGCCGTGAAAATTTATAATTATTTATGGGATTTGGAAATCGAGTAGGATTCACTACATTATGTAGAATAAGGACAAATCAAGGGTGTGAAATAGCAAGGTTGAAGTGGTTAGAAAGTGGTGGGCAGGTCACATGTTTGGATATGTCCCATAGGTACATAATTAAAGGGAGTTCCCAATGTCAACAAGAAAACAATTGATAATTTTGTGTTATTAAGATCAAAATAATGAAATTTAAAAACATGACAAGATTAGAGCCTCAAAAAAACACTCCATTTATTTTTTTGTAAATTTATATTTACAGCTCAAAAATAAAGGTTGACAGTAACAATGTTATCGAAGAGGAATGAATGTTATTTGACTTCTAAAATAATAAGTGAATTCCAAATAATGAAATATAATGTAAATGAAAAATATGATTCTACCCATTAAGTTTACTAATTTTAATAGTGATGGAAAATAGAACAAATAGTTATCCCATTGTTGGAGATGAAAATAAATGAATCTTTATTGAAAAAAAACTATTATGATTTTTATTATTAGTAATGGGTTTTTGAGAACCAAATTTTCCCCATATATAATATTATTCAATTTATATATGTAGAGAATTAAAATAGATTCATGTAATGGGATAGTTATAATATTTAATGTTGTGATTATTTTACATCTATCTTGATGTATCAATCTTAGATGTGATACGATTATTTTATATCTTTAAATTTTTTAAATGTGATTAAACATGATAAATAATATCATGTATTATAAATTATAGGGGAATAATGATATAAAACAATTCAGAAAACTACCATATTTTATCATGTAATATAATTGTATATTTTTTAGAATGTGATAGAGGATATCATGAAATATTTATGTTTATTTGATTTACCCACCCATGTTTCAAAATTTGCAATGTTGATGTTAATATGGGGAAACTAAATTAATAAATGACATGAAAAGTGGTATATTTTAGGAAGACATTTCTATGAATTTTACATATTGGGGTGTTGATTAGAAATTGTTTTCTACACCTAGAATTTATTACGTAGATATAATGTTGAATAATTGATAATATATATTTTTACTTATGTATTTATTATCAATAATTATGAGAGATAAATTAAATGAGTAAAGACACATTTACATAAGATTTATATAATTATATTTTAAAACAATCTAAAATGTGTATATTGTTGAACTAATTGATGTTTTATTATATTTTTTTGTCCACAATAATTGATGTTAATAGGTTTTGATAAGATAAACATTGAATGAAGTTTAATTACCTATGAATATGTGATGAGAAGATAAAGAGTGAAGTACCGTATTGTTTTGATTATCATGTTAAATATTTATTTTATATTATGGTGATAGAAAATATTAGATTATACCATTCGATATCTCGTTGGATGTCTATTTAGATATGTCAATGGTTTAAGAATTTAGTGATTGTGGTGTTTCAAGTAGGGTTTATGTAGACCTCCTTATTTTAATGTTCAAAAAATCATGATTGAAACATTTAAATGAATTTCATGTTTTATGAAATCGTATCATATTATGATATAGGTGATAAAAGATAACACACCGCTAACTCGAGACACAGTTTTCTATAAACCACCTCTAGACTGAAAATCAAGATACGTCTGAGACACCAGTAGATGATATACTACCAGTAGAGACATTGACATCCATATATAGTCATAATAGAAATTTGTCTATGTATATGACACCTTGAGTCCAGAAATTTCTATATGAGACACTTCTAGAAGTGAGCTTTGATGGATATGTCTAGGAAACCACTAGTGTCATGTTGTTAGTGTCATGCCCCCAGAACAAAAAAACGTCAAACTTCTAGAAACCACCAGACTAAGCCACTACCACTATTACCTAATACTTATCTTTCAATAACATTATTATAATTTATACATTATCTAATATAATTAGAATTATCATTTTAATAGTTTTCTCTTATATTTTTGTTAGAGTGCATTGATGTGAGTGTAAAAAGAGAAATATGAAGAAGTAGAGACCATCTAGATATTTCTATCTTTGGTGATAAAAAATAAGCATTCTCACTCATGTAGTGTGTCAGAAAGAAAAAATAGTGGATGAAGCTGAATGATAGCATTCCGAGAGCTCAAACATATTATTAAAACATAAAGCTATACATGATTTCATATGATAACTTATCACCATCAACAAACACTCAAGCAGGTACTCTATCTACATAATCACATCTTGGGATTTTTTATAGTCAAGAAAAAGAGAGTGTGACACTATATACAACTAATGTCTTCAATAGAATCCATATTTATCATTATATCCAATAAAATCAAGAGTCACATGCAATATTTCAATAGACTGAGCATTTCTAAACTCAACAGTTTTATATTTTTGTGGTCATATTTTTTATAACATTTTGAGCAAAGTGTGTGTGATATTTATTTTACCACATGTACATTGTATCTTTTACTAAAATGGATGATATCTAAATATATTATCATCATTTTTCACCTATACTCTCATGGATAATAGTTTAATACGAGTTCCTTGTGTGACCTGTTTATTTTTAGTCCCATGTATAATTGTGGAAGAGGTCGTATGTGACCTATACAGTTTCCAAACAAATGTAAAAACCAATCCGTGTTTTAGATCAACTTATTTATTTTTTTAAAATTCATGGTAGTAAGTTATTACTAAGTTGAGAGGACTAAGTCTCAACCTGATATTGAACCTCTTGTATTCATGATTTCCAATATGTTCATTAAATTTTTTTTACATTATTTTCTTATTAAAATTGAAAAAATATGATTATATAATATATATATACATTTATATATTATCACAATTTGTGTTCATGTAGTATTTTTATAATGTAAATTTATTTTAAAGGATCTAATAATGTTATTTATTAATCACCTATGACAATCATTCTTTAGATAAATATTTAGAATGATTATGATCAATATTATACTAGAGATTTTGATAAATTTGGTTTTATTTAAACATGTTGGGTATTTGAAAATAATATATTTTTAACAAAAAAAGTATTGGTAAATTAATTCACCCCATCATGAATTACTCACTCCTAACAACATTTAGAATCAAAGGTTTCATTCATTGGTATTACGGTTTTTAAAATTATTTTAAATGTGATTTTAGTTTTAATTCAACGAACATAAGTTTCGATTATTTCTAAATTACATTCTTTAAATGGAAAATCATAAAAATGGTTCTACTAGTAAAATACCACCATTTTAAATGGTGACAACTATACTCAATGGAAAATTGAGATGATAATGCATATAGGTAACAAGGTTTTTTATATTTTATTAGCTGTAGAAGAGTGATATTTTATACCTAATACTTCATGATGCACATGGAATGAGGAAAAATTGATAGCTTAAAATAATAACTGTCATCCATGAATTCCATATATTGTGAATTAGGTGATGAAGAGTCCAATAGAATATCTTCACGTAAAAATGCCTATGAAACTAGGATAACTTATCTATTTCTTATGAGTTAATAACTAATGTTAAAGAGATAAGATATAACACATATACTATCGAATATAAAAACATTAAAAATGATTCCTGATGATCATATTTAGGACATGTACTATAAGTTTAATGAAATTTTCAACATAATGAACTCCCTTGGAAAGAATGTATTTAACAATGACAACATTAGGAGATTATTGAAATTCTTACTTGAAAGTGGGAGATGCACAACTATCTCCATTATAAAATTACATGATATTGGAATGATTTTTGTAAAAGAGATTATTGTAATGATTATGAAGTATTAATAGGAATTAAATGAATACATGAATAATATGAAAATCCTAAGATAAATTTATTACCTTTCTATACTACTTCATCTAATAAATAAAAAATAAAATGGGAATGAGAAATTAACAGATGATAGATCCAATGATTGTGAATCTCTTTTTGACAATGATAAGGAGATGGCTCACCAATCTACGAGATTTATGAACATTTTTATTAAAAATAATATGTTCAAAAAACAGAACATTAAATAGATATATGACACTATGGGAATATGGAATAATTTTTTGATGAATGATGGTGAATAAAAAGAAGTTTTGGGATATAAATGTAAATGTAATGTTCATATAAAATCACAGTGTCCAATGATTATGTAAAAAAAATAAGATGGCAAGGGAAAAAGATTAAATATGTTATGGAAGCAATAAGGAGTGTTTCATAGAATAGCTCTAGTGATGATTATGTGTCACATGAGGAGAAAACATATATAAAGAATATTTGTTCCATGATTAAATTTGTTGAGGTACCAATTTCACAAACTATTTCTAATATTATTCTTGTGAATAATTCATATATTTATGACAATAATAAATAAAATCATAATATATCAAATGTACAATTATTTGAATATTGAAACATACTAGAATACACCATTAATGAGATAAAGGATAAATATATTGTTTTAAAAATGTTCTATACTATAACTGAAAATAGAAAATCTATACTATCTATAGAAAAATAGAAAAACATAAAACTACTTAAATATAGTACTAAACTTAAACTACATAATATACAGTTAAATAATCTTTTAGAAATATTTACAAATTGTAGAGAAAAATATTACTCTGATTTTTGGTGACCCGTTTTCACCAAAATATGTTACTAGAATTGGATATGATCCTAGATAGAGAAGAATTGTTAATAAATATTCTTAAATCCAAACCTGAATGTTCTTATATACATAATTTTTTTAAATGGATAAGCAATGTTACTATTTCAAAAAAATTAAAATATAAATACGGAAAAACTATCAAGAAATTGTGGGTTCCCAAAGTTCCAATTTAAATCATTTATAGACCCAATTCGCTCAAGGTACCAAAATCAAACCTTGCATAAAATCTATTTAAAAAAAAATTACTTGAATGCCTCCCTTTAAAGTCTATAGAACATGAATAATTGGTGTTCAAGGAATATAATAAAAAATTATTACTGATATCAGAGCCTTATCAAGTATTATGGTGACCAAGTAACCATTATTGATAATTAAAAGTGAAGATCATCTCTCTATTCTATATTGGTATCAATAATTCAGTTTTAATTTCAATAGTAATTTATGTTTATAGTTCAAAAAATAATCTATATAGTTTTTTCTTAGTTATGTGATGATGTTTTTCATGTCATATTTGTTATTTTTTCATTTATTATGATTTTTTTTAATTTTTACATCATTGAGGATTGATTATATTTATTCTCTTAATTTAAATTCCTTCGTTTCTAAAAATGTTTCATTCTTAAGTACCTTTTCATAAAAAGTCATTGAATTGGCATACTATACTATGACATTACACAATTTTATCACTTAAGAAGCTAACTAAGAAAGGGTTAGTTAGGGATCTACCTACACGAGAGTTACCATATAATAAAGTATGTAACCCCTATCAAAATAAGAAACTAAAGAAATAGTTTTAAATTTAGGAAAATAGTTTCAAAATATAAACCACATGAGTTAATTCACATGGATTTACTTATAACATATTGACATTAAGTTATGAATGGGAATAAATATGTTTATGTTCATTAAGATGATATCTATAGGAACACATATGCTTACTTTTTATCTCCCACAATTAAATATTTCTCTTATATTATAATGTATGCTATGTTTGTAGAAAATATTCATGTCTTTATGATTAATTTCATAATAATTATCCATGTTTTTGAGTTTATAATCAATATTTTGAATCTTATTTCTCACAAAAATGGATACACTCATAACTTCTGTGATCCTATGACCCCTCAACTGAATGGAGTTGTATAAAGGTGAAATATAACATCACATGAGATGTCATGGACCATGATAAATGAGAATGATCTACCTATCCATTATTGTGAATAATTTCTCAATATATCTTTCTATATTATAAATATAGTCTTGAATAGACATATAATTAAGAAAACACCCTTGGATATATAGAACTATAGGAAACCTATGGTTAATTAGATAATAATTTTTCTAAAGTATATATACATAATAATAACGATAATTTGATCAAATTTGATTCTGAATCTGATGAAAGAATTTTCAATGGTTATTCAGTGTTGATCAAATTCTATAGAGTTTTTAGTATGATGAAAAAAGGTGGAAGAATCTATTCATGTAATGTTTAATGAAGCTGATCCAAAATATCCTTAGACCTCCCTAGAAAACCTTAATGATGATTTGAATTATATGAAATTAAATTCTAAACCTTTATTCTCTACCTTTAAATAAGATGAAAATCAGATGGTTATAAAAAATTTCCTATGATTCTAAAACCTGAATTTAAAAATCCATAAGTGACCAACACATTTTTTATAGAGTAGTAAGAAATTGTTAGTATCACCCTCTAGATGAGGTTGTATTACAAGTAAACAGGGGAACATATACTCGAAATTCTCAAGGAAATCATGTTTAACATCATTCATTGTTGTCTCAATATAAACACAAGAACATTAATGAAGATATTTATGATGAATTCTAGGTAATAACCTTGAAGTAATAAATAAATAAATTTGTAAGAAACAAAGATTAGGAGCTTGTAGATAGACCCATGTACACCATTACTATTGGTACTAAATGGGTGTTTAGAAACAATTTTTTTGAGGTAATAACTATAGATCCAGTCATGGATAAACTTATAGCTCAAGGTTGTAGTCTATAAGAAGGAATAGCCTGTGTAAAAACCTTTTTCAACATTATATAATCTCATATCCGTATAATAAATGAAATTCTATTAAACTCATATAATTTCATGTTTTATAAATTCTATGTCAAGAGTGCATTATTAAATTGTTTTATTATTGCGGATGTTTTTAAATTCTATGTTTTTTAAAATACCCATTTTCCAAACCCTGTTTTAAACTTATGTAAACCAATATATGTTTTGAAGAAATCCCCTAGAGATTAGAATTATATGATCTATAATTTTATTATTTCAAAAGGATATTCAAATGGTATAAAAAATTATATGATTTTTCAAATGTAATTTCAAATGATGTTCTAGTAGTAAAAAAATTTGTTGATGATATTATTCATGGATCTTCATGAAATTATTTATGTACTGATTTTAATTTGTTGATAAAAAATTAATATCTAATTATTTTAATAAATGAACTAAAATTATTTATATTACATTGAACTTTTTAAAACAATGAAAGAATTATTTTAAATCAAATAATCTATACTAAATATATTTTAAAACTCTTTGACCTGGATAGCACTATATGTTGTGATACTTTTATGAGTACTACCTATAAATTGGATCTTGTTGAAGATGGGAAAATAGTGGATCATGAATGTTAAAAAGGAATGACTTCTATTATACTTAATTTTATTTCTAGAGGACTAGATATTATTTTTAGTGTGTGTATGTGTGCTTATTTTCAAGAAAACCCTAAATAGAAAAATCTAAATTTTGTTAAAAAAATTTAAATATCTCATGTATAACATCATTATGGGATTGTTTTATCCTGTTGTATAAGAATTTTATTTAGAAATTTATTGTGAAGCTAATTTTTGTGGATTCATGTTATATAGAAATAAAACCTCCTCAATATTCTACTTTTCATTCCAGTATCTAGTTTCATAGTGTAGTATGAAACAAAATTTTGTTTCTTTGTCAACTGTTGAAGTTGAATACCTAGATGTAGCTAGTTGTTGTGAAAAAATTGTTTTGGTGGAACTCACATTAATTTATAATGGATATTAATTCCACTATTTTCACATAAACAGTGACAACACATCTTCAACAACTATTTCTATGAATTTTATTTCAAATTATATTATACAACATATTGATATAAGATATCACTTTTTGAGTGTATATTTTCAAAAATGAGATATCACTCTTGAATTTATTTTCCTAGAACATTAGTTAGCAGATATATTTACTGGTCCTTTGAATTCTGAGAGAATGAACTATATGAATCATGAGTTATGAATTATAAATTTTGGTTATGTATAATTTTCTAATAGAACACAATGTTGTGATGATAGACCATTATAATTGATACACCATTGATTTAAAATGTCATTGTGGTTGACACACCATTGAGTTAACATACTATTGTTGTTGAAACACTATTGATTTGACATATCATTATGGTTCACACACTATTGGGTTATCACACATTTTTCTTGTCATTTTGTAACAATGTTTTTATTTTTTGAATTTTTGATTCTCTCAAGTTGAAATTATTGGTTTATTTTTCGTCATCATTATATCTTTTTCATAACCCCGATATTTATTCTATCCCATTTCTTAAATTTTAATAATTTTTTATTATTTTTCTCTCAATTTTAAAATACCAAAAATACCTAATGACATAAAAATGGATTTATGTTTATTCCCAACATACCAAGATCCCAATGGGATTTCCAATATATTTCTCTCTCGATCCTCATACAACCCTTTACCTCTTTCTTTTACAACCTTCTCCTAAAAATCAACCCTGGTTCTAGTTTTCATACTAAGAATTAAGTGACCATTTTAATTTTCACCATTTAAATCAATATCCTCTTAGAATCATAAGGAAGAATAGAGTAAACCTACTCCAATTTCACCAGTTAATCCTGAACTTTCCAACTGTGTTGTTTAAACTAAAAGGGAATTGAATAGATGTGTATATTGTATTGAAATTATATAGTACTCAAGGTACAATATAACCAATTATGGCTAGAATTGTTTTAGTAAAATAAAATACCCTTCTACCCTAAGTTGGTATATGAATTCTATCATCTGGTGGAGTTTTCCTTTGATCAATATGGTTTTGATAAGTTTAAAAGTCATGTAAAAATTAAAATTAATTGGGTTTTTTATCACCAAAACAGGGTAAAAAATTTAAAGTACACCCATAAAATAGTATATGACAATTTCCAAGTCGAGATTCCAGTAGATTGTGATATATTTGTGTATGAAGAGGCTTTGTCTGATCAAAAAAGAGATTGTATGACCAGAAGACTTTATTCCCCAAATATTGATAGGAAATATAGGTTGTTCATAACATTTTTATAGCACAGTCTATGTCCATGAAAGATTCATTTCACAACTCTTGGGTGATGATTTTTACCTTCTACACCTTATTAAAGAGGGTCATAATATAAATCTATATAGATGCATCATGGTGAACATATGGGAGATAACCAATCCATCTTCTAGATCCAATTCCATGACCTATCCCAAGTTCCTTTCTTCCCTGTTAAATGGAAAAGGCATAGTACTTTATTATAGAGTGTCTATTGAAGATATAGTGTTTTATTTCTTTGAAGATTTATTTTTTTTCAAGGATGATAAATAGTAGGAACCCCTATAAGAAATCATGGGTTAGAGATTGTGGATGATATATGATGATCACAATAAATTTGATTATGCTACAAGGGTGAAGGATTTAGTTGATCAATTTATTTATCCTGATGAAATATTTTAACACTTTGATGATGACGATGATATAGAATATTTTGATGAATATGTTGAAAAAGATTCATCTGTGAGTGAAGGGAGTAATCTCGATCTTTCTCCCCAATATTCTCCCATTTAATATGGGGATCCTAACCCACCTAAGAGACTGCCAAAAAGATAAATTATTTATAAAAGTGATGATATATAGACATAGGTTTAGGAGAAGATCAATTCAAAATACGTTAAAAATGGATGATAAAGATGAGAATTTTTATAATGAAGAGGAAGAATAAAATGGTGAAACTGATAATTCTGAAAGTGATGATGATGATGATAACTCTGGTCCTAACGATTAAATAGGATAAATTAATTGGAAAGAATTTCATATGCCTCTAATGTTTCTACATTCAGCTATTATATCTATTTAGAATCCATATCTATCTAAATATGTTGACCCAATTATTATCTAAAATTTTGTGTTTGATAAGGGGAAGAAATCCTCATATGTATAGATATTTCAAGTAGTGATAGCAGATGATAATGTTATGGGAATCTTTATCCACTGGTCAGATATTTTGTAACTCTTATATATTTAAGAATATGGGTGTTTTAGCTGCTGTTGAGAAGCATGTTGGTGAGTAAGCGATAAAGGAGATACCTTCTTTAGAGAAAGGCATTGATAATCAGTTGGTTGTTTTTTATACTATTGAGCCTCCTATTAACGTTAGTATTTAAGTAAAATCTATGATTATTAATTAAAGGGATGATGTTTAGATGATAGTGGTACCTAATATTGATAAACATATAGACATTAAACCTACCATTGTTAAACACACATCAACTGCATAGTTTTGATATGTATAAAGATGTCTTGATGTATTAGTTGTACATACTATTGTGTTAACTCATACCATTGAATTTGTATTAGTTGTCTTTCCAATCCAATGGGTTTATCCTATATAATAATAATGGTTAAATTAATTCATTGATTTAAGGATTACACCGAAAATGGTGGAACATAGGTTTAAAATGTGTAATATACTAAGGGATCAAGGATTACTCAAGTAGTATTTTAAGGATTTTTATAAATGATGTCTTCTGTTTGATCTCATACCCTTGAACCTGCACCTATTACTCAAAATCATACTACCTTACTAGTTGAAATTGTCAGAAGGAGTGACTTTAATTCATTTTTTAAAGAGCTAAATTTAGTCTTCAATGAGATGTATAAAAGTTGGTATTCTCTTTAGACAAAACATTGTTAAAAGTATTCTAGATATCTTTTTGAGTTGGTGATCCAACATATCCAAAAAAACACAATGAAACACTTATAAGAAGATGAGAATAAATATATGAAGATTTAATGTGTATTTGAATCATTCGTGGTTATTTTTTAAGATCTAATTTCAATCTTTTAGGCCTCCATGTAAGTAATTCTAAAAAGTATTGAGGATACATATTTTAATACCTTTACTCTATTTTCTCCCACGGGGATTGTTTATTGATTAAGAATAGTTTTTAGAGATAAAGTTCCAAAAAGTATCTAGTTGTCCTTCTTGTATCACTCATGTAATACCTTTTTGAGATGTTGAAAAAAAATGAGCACTATGCAGACCGTTCTCACATGATAATAATGATGATGACAAAACCATAGGTTGGAAAATGAGACTATAAGAAAATACATTAAATATTATCTCTCAAGGATCTACATGAAGCATGATATGGAAGAAATATTATTATTTTTTTGATTATCTAATAATGCTCACTTTCACTGAGGAAATAAAGGAACATGTGAGACAATTAAAGGAGATGACGCCTTTTTTAAGTTGTCTTATGGTGGTGAATATTGGTTTATTTAGTTTCATGGAATGTGGTTTCTATATCATTATTAATTTATTAAATTTGATGAAACCACTTTTTTCTATTTATGATTTGGTGTTTGTGGCCCATGAATCAATTCTAATTACCCTTGAAGTCACACTTTAACCACGATTTTATCAAGATGTAATGGCTCCTCTAGCTACTCACTTCTAGCCTTATCATGTGTCTCATGCTCTATATTTATGATAGATTAGGCCAATTTCTTTTGTGGATGATCAACCAAGAGCTATATCTTGATTAAAACCTATTGTTACTTTAACTCTTCCTTGACCTAATCTTATTTCTTCATGTTAAGAGAACGAAAATGATAAGGGAAAAATAAAAATAACCCATGGACCCCTCCACCAAATCTTGAACCTCTAATATTATTATCATAGAATATCTATCATTCATGGAAATTATTTGTAATATCTTTTTTATTTTCTTTTTGACTAACGTTCCTATCTATCGGTCTACTTATTATAAATTTATTTACATTATTTACTCTTATTATGTTTATTTTTTGACAATCTGAAAAGGGGGAGAATCTTTTATGGAATATTTTTGTTTGGTTTGGCTTGGATAACTTTATGATATATTGAATTTTTTATTTATTATAGTAATGTTATTATGTTATCTTTAATACTATAAATTTTTTAATCTCTCTATATTTGATCTATGATACCTTCCTTTTACACTTATATTTTTCTTATTAATTATTTGATTCCATTTTCACATACTATGAATGATATGTTATGATTTGTACCACCTTTGATAAAATATTTTGAAATTTAAAATATACTTAAATGCCATGAATTGTTTTGTCACCAAAAAGTGTGAAATTGTTGAACTAATTGTTTTAATGATCACAAAAATCATGATAATAATGATATTAATGAATTTCATTTTTTCTTTAATCATATCAAATTGTAATCAGGTGATTAAAGATGATAAATCGATGGGAATAACATCACCACCTCGAGACACTATTTTCTTATACTCACCACTAGTATAAAAATCACTCTATGTCTGAGACACCATCAGATGAGATAACGCTAGCAGAGACATCATCATCCATACACTGTAAAAAAAAATTTGGATATGTATGAGATGCCATTATACTAAACACTGCAAATTGAGAGACCACGAGAGAAAATATTTTTTGGATATGTCTAAGACACATCCATTGTCATACCACTAGTGTCATACATCTAGAAAAAAAATCTACCAGACATCGAGAGACCTCCAAACTAATACACAACCACTATCTTATTATATATAAATTTTAATAAATTTATTCTAATAGATAATTTATAAAACATAACATTATTTATTATTTTCATTATTGTCTATTAAATATTAAATTGAGTTCATCGATGTGACTGTCACATGTCCAGTATGAGGATGTTGAGAACATACGGATATTCCTACTACTACTAATAAAAAGTGATGTAGACTCAATCATGAAGTATATGAGAATGAAAGAACAGTGGATGAAGTCGGAAGATAGAAAGTTGAGAGGTAAAACATAGTTAACACAAAAAAAAGATTATCCTGATTGAAAATAAGAATAGATCACCTAATAAAATCACTCAACTGAGATGATAATCTACATCATTATATCAAGTGATTTCAGTAAATCAATAATAAGAGTCGGACACACTCTGTTCTTATATAGTTTTAATGGTATCCCAACTCAAGATTCAATACCAATCAAATCAAGAGACAAAAGAAACATTTAAATAGAACTAGATTCTATAATCTCAATGCTTTTATGTTGATATGTTCTATTTTTATTATTACATTTTTAGAAGTTTGGGTCCATACCCTATTTTATCACATGCACATTATCTCTGGTACTGAACTATAAGGTACCTATATAACTTCACATATTTTCTTTCACCTGTACTCCCATAGATAAAAGTGGTAGTGGTCCTTGTGGGGTCTATTTACTTTTTACTTCGATGTTTAACTATGGAAGAGGAAGTGTGTGACTTGTATAGATTTTAAACTGTTGTAAAACATAATCCACGTTGTGAATGAACATGTATATTTATTTAAAATGATTGGTGGTAGGTGATCAACAAGTGGAGATGAATATGTATACACTTTAGACAAACCTATTGTATTCAAACATTCCATTATGTTATTTAATTTTGTTTTATTTATTTCCTCTTTAAAACAAAAAATTGTTTTTACTGTAAACAAAATATATACTTTGATAGTTAATATCTATTTTATTTCATATAATATTATGATCAGGTAAATTGATTTCAAAGGATATAATAATATTATATATTATTCATTTAAAACCTAATCAATCTTAATTGAAATCATTATGAATATTAAGTTCTATATCATAATTCATATTTTGATAAAGTGGGTTGTTTTTAAAGATGTTGGGGATTTAAAAACAATCTAGTTTAAACAGAAATTTGTATCAGGTACTCAATTCACCCACTTATACAGTTATTGAATACGACCAATATTTTTTATTTGAAAGGTTTTATGTTTTCTAAATGTAAAAAATCTATTAAAATAATTATAGATTTTTTCTTCTTAATATTTCATTGGAATAATGAGTTAAGAATGTTCTAATGAATAATAATCAAACAGAACTATGTTCTGAAGGATCCATCCTTATGTTTTTAATTAATGAATTATGCTTCACATGGGAATCACCTCGATGATTTTGAATTTTAATAATATAAAAATAAGTGAAACATAATAAAATATTTGTTAAAATATTATTTTTAGTTGAATTAAATACTAAAAAATTATAATGTAAATTATAAAAACCCATGTATAATATTATAATTTATAAAAAATCGAACTTACATTTGAAATATTTAATAAATTCATTAGAGTGGGATAACTCATTTGAAAATATGTTTATGAATTTTTTGAGGTTCATTGAGATGAATTGGAGTGACTAGAGGTGATTTAATGATGTTTGTAGTTGATTTACATAAATATAAAATGGTTTAAATTCATGCTCATGAATTACCATGAATTTTAACTGAAAATATGTGATTAAATTTTAATTTCCTACATTTTACAACACTTGAATGTGTGGTAGATAGGATATATATGCTTAACACAACATTTCGTAGTAGTAAATATATTGAAATGAGATATGTATTAGGAAGTTTGTGATATATGAGCTATAGAAGATCAAATTAGCTACCCAGTATGGGAAACATTGGTGGATACTTCGCTATAGAAGAGTATATTTAGGATATAATAGTAATTTTTATAATATTTTTCCACTACAACTCTTTATAAATATTCCTACATATGAATAAATCTATGGAAATTAATTATATGATATATTAAAATATAGAATTATATTGATATATCAGTGATTCCTAAATTCAATGTAATGGTAATAAGATGGTATAAACAATAATTTATTCTCAAAATTAACTTAACCAAGGAATAATAAAGTCTATATAAAAAATATATATAAGCGTTCCACATGAAATAAAAATGTGAAACTGGGGAATCATAAATCATATCATAATAATGATTTTATATTAATAAATTATTTTCATATATATATATATATATATTATTCAATCTCTGGTAATTTTATGACATGGAGAAAAATATAGTTTCTTTAATGAATCCGTATGTTGATACTTCATTTTCAAAAAACATTATTAATTTTTGGAAAGAATGTTATATATTTTATAGAAATTCAACAAAAAAATAGGTTGTATCACTTAGAAAATTAAAATCAGATAATTTCAGGGATAATTTAATGTAAAAATAATTATGGATAAATAAAGGATAAAATTATATAATTTATTTTTGGAAAATTAAACTAAAAAATGAGGAGATTTATTGATGATTTTCTAACAGATCTATAATATGATATTTTGTAAATTTAGGGTATTTTAATTATGATTTTTAAATAAATTATAAAATAAGATCATATAACCATGATATTTAAATGGATTTAATTTTCAGTTATTTTATTATTGTACAACATATTATCCATGTAATGTTAAGCCAATATTTTTATAGAAAATAAATATTAAATAATTTTTTTAATAAAGAGAACTTCACTCATGTTTAATTAATTTTTTGTTGGGCTGAAGGTGAATGAGATAAGAGAGCGAAAGAAATATTTTTTCATAATATTATATTTTTTGAATAAAAAATGATCGCAACACTTTTTAATGGAATAAATTATCTTTTGAATAAGATTAAAGGGAAATGGGAGAGAGTGACATTGACATGTATGACATCTGTTGAAAATTATTTTATTACTACTAAGGGTAGTGTATTGGGATATGTAATAGTGTTTCTATTCATATTTTATATGCTTAATTTGATGAATAATTGATATATTTTGTAACACTACTATACAATTATGAAGAGGCATCCTGTAATGATTACCCCTAAAATGATCATGAAGTGATCCGTCCAAATACCTTGATGTGCAGATGAGAGGTATCCCTTTTGATTACTGTGGTTAAGGAATGATATTATATTGTAAATAATCTTATAGAAATATTATATTTCTAAATGATTTACTATAAAGGTGATTTTGATGAATCCAGTTATATTTCAACATACTCATTTAGTGCTTAGGTTTAGAAAGGTGTTATTTGGTGCTTCTTTAGGCACTTGGTTTGGTGCATGTAATATAGTTAGTTCTAGTTTAATGGTTTTGAGTCCATCCCATTTACCATGAATAGTTTCTCGATTATAAATTATAAGTCATATGTGTAGTGTGTAATGACCACCATGAACATAAAACTAGCTCACATATTATGAGGCAGCCTTGTAAAAATTTTGAACCATTATTGTATTTACTTTTCTTAATTTTGTACATGTATTTTTTATGTCTGAGACAATGGGATATACTCACACTATAATTTGTATATGTAACATGGAATGTGGTAGAATTGATGAAAATAGGCTCCACTAAGTCACCCCCTCTCACTACATCTACGTTGATTCTTTTGGAAGAACAATAATCTAACATAGAAAATATTTGAGTAATATTTGTATTGAATCCTCCAAGCTCATCTAACCAATACAAAATTAATTAAAATATAATAATAAAATAAAGTATTTAAAATCATAATATTTATTATTTTTGAAATATAATTTATTATGATTATAATATTAATTATATATAACTTAATATGTTTATACAGAATTATTGATTCTAAATGGTTTAACAGAGTTGATTTTCAACATGGATAACATATGATTCATATTTAACAGCTTACTTTTATTCTGATTTAAATAAATAAATTTACTCAACTAATTTACCATATGTGAAATAAACTAATCATTTATATATTTATGTGGCCTATTTTATATAATTACAGCTAAAAAATTTCTTCTTAGGTAAGGTCATTCCCCTTTGTAAATTGATTGGGTTAAGTAAGCCTATTTAGTTAAATGGGGTATTTTATTAATGAAATAATGTTGGATAAAAATATAAAAAATCCATAAAAATCCAACCAATAAACAAGTCTTTTCACCTATATCCACTGATGATGGAAAAAATTTATTTATGATGACTTTTATCATTAATGATTTCTTTTAAATTTATGAAATTTAGTTAGTAAATTTTACAACAAATATATCCTAAGAGATACTACATTCCAATATCATTTTAAAAGAATATTTATTGACATGGTTTACCCTAAGATACATTTATTAGTGTTTTACAAATGAAATAATGATAATTACTATTATATAAAATTTCTATGAATTTAATCTAATCACCCAATGATCTTTTAATTACTGAAACATATTGTTAAAGAATATCCTCCCAAACATGTAAAAAATTATTAAATATTTCATTATTTATTGAATGATAATTTTCTCATTAGATTCATTGAATAATATCCGAATTTTAAAATCAAGTATATTTTTTATAAATACAACATTTACCACGTGATTAAGGTCAAAAATTCAGTTTTTTGAGGTTAAAAACTCATAATGACATTGGTTTCTTTTTTACACTGAAGTGTATAATCGAAAATGAATTTTCAAAGGAATGAGATTCATAGTGTGTTTTATTATTATAGAGAAATGTTTACTTTGGAAAAAATTATTATATTTTTGGGTAATTATAATATATCATAATTGTTAGATTTATATGGAGTTTATTTACTTATATATGTAATAAATTATTAATGTTTGTTTTTTATAAATATATTATAAAAGATAAGTGGTAATTATTTACAGGGGAATTATTTTAGTATTCAGTAGATGTATATTTCTGTAATCATTAAAATGAATCATGGTCCAGTAAGTGGATTAGCGGGGGGGTCTTGAATAAATAATTTAGAATGGTGTTATGAGGTAATTAATGGATTATTTTAAACATTTTTTATCTAAAATATCTCTCTATTAGATTTAATTTAAACCATAAAAATTATATATATTCTATTTTTTACATATATAAAAAAATAATTTCATATAATTAATGTGTTATAGAGGATAAAGAGATAGTTGTGTAAAAATAATGATTAGAATAACGATATATTTTGATTGATGATTTTTAACCATCATGAAATTGAGGCAGGTGACTCAAGATTCTCATATTTTTATTTTTCTATATAAATTTTTCATTTATTATTAAATAATAATTGGCGTATTTCTCATGATAACCATTGATAAATATTATAATTTAAAATTAAAAATTCGATATGATTTTTTATGATTGATATATATTATATTTAATAAATATAATTAAAATATTTATGAATTTTTTATGACTTATTTTTTGGAAAAATGAAAATATTGTAATGAATCATCAAAATTGAGGAAAATAAAATGTATCATTCATAAAATTTATTTATGTTTATTATATGTGGTATTATTTTTGAATATGATACTATAATTAATATTATAAAATATATAAGGATATAGATTTTTATGATTTGTTGCTATGATGAAATTACCACGGATACATATTCATTTTTCAAATATGAATAATTTATTGAGTCATAGGGATTGATTTTCATAATAATTTTTTTTTGATAATAGTAATATTTCATAAAGTGGTTACAAGGTTATATTTTATTCATTTTATCATCACTCATTCCAAATCGTTATGGGATCCATCTTACTTTTTCTTAGAACATCCATGGATGGGAGTTCATTATTTAGAAAGGATAATATGAGATAAACATATATATTATAGGGTAAAAATGTTATTGTTCTATATATTCCTAAATATGCACTTTACTCAATGGGTTTTACTAGGGTTTATTAGATTTCACATAAGGTTTTCCACTCTAAAATTAGTTTATTCAAAATTAGAGATTGGGTTATATTCCAATATGAATTGTATATTAATCTTATAAAATATGACACTTGTAACTGCAAACAAATGTGGTGGATATAGAAGTAAGATCCTATATTTCATTATATGTGAACTTTTAGAAGGAATTTTAATTTTCAATTATTAGAAAGGTCAAATCTTGTACAAAGACATTCAATAGGAAATAAAATTTCAAAAATGATAGTAAAAATTATATTTAGATATGTAATGAGTAATTAATGTAGATACGATGTCTCTATATCATCCTAGGGTTTATGGGCATGAAACTATAGTTTTTGAATGGTGCATCCTATAGAGATTGTTGATGCATAATTAGTAGACGACCAGAAAAACCTATTGTGTAATGGTGCATGGTTTGAAAAACTATGTGATAGAGTTAGGCTAACAGTGTGGGTGTCTTCAATAAACATCATATATTTTTTATTACTGGTGCATTATCTAATAAACCATATTCCATACTTGTGAATGAGTTTTGGAATTTGGGTAGATCAAACGACATGGTTGGCTCAGAGTTTGGCCAACCACATGGACAAACCATGTGGTTCATTAAAAATGGTGAAACTAGATTTTTCCCATACAATCAATATGATTTAGATCCCTCCCTTTTCACCTCCTTCCCCCCCTTGTGAATTTAGACCCTCCTATCATTACCATCTTCAAATCCCATCAATGGGGTTCCCTAGGTATACATCCATAGAATTTTGAGGTATAATTTCCCCTATGATAATCTCTCTTTACATTATCCTCCCTCTGTTTTAAAATTTATAGTTTATTCGTTAGGGTTTTAATTGATGATTCCGCTATAACTTTTTAAATCATTAATAATAATGGTTATTTTCTCCTCCTAGGAAGAGGGTGACTCAAGTGGACATGTAAATTTAAAATAACTCTATTAGGTTGTGGTGTGTCACTATAATGAATTTCAATGTTTTAATGGTGAAATTAATTTTCATGGATAATTTTTTAATGATTTTTCTTCTGTATTATGCGCCATTCATGGGTTTTAATGTGTGTTGTGATAGTATAAATAATTAGGTCATTATTTTTAGGTGGCATGATTTACTAATGAGGGCTACGTAATTTTTCCTTTTTAAATAAAATAATATAAATTATTTATATAATGATAACTTTATTTAATTAATTATAATTTTATTATAATCAATTAACTTCGGGTGATTTGGTCATGTGGTAGGGTCCTGATGCCACAGTTGAGCTTCGATAGGCCTTAAAAACTACGTCCATCCAATGGAAATAAATTGAAGACTTTATAAAAGTTAGTTGGTCATTCATAACTATCTTTTATTACTTATCCATGGGTATGTAGTATGTAAATTCAAAGACACACCCCTGAGAAAGAAACACGTGGTTATAATTATTCAATTGAAATGTTTAAATTAATTCTTTGAGATGACTATGGGAAATGAATTACATGGTTCACTAAACACATATATGAGTTAGCATCATTAATTGGACCCTAAAGGCTGAGGATTGGATCCCTAACACACTAATGAGTCTCTAGACATATTAGGTGGTAAGGATACACCTTGTGAGATATGGGTTCTTTTATAGATTCCTAAGATGAAAACCCTTTGGTGGGCCAGGACTCATTGGGTTGTGTAGACCATCCCATAGAGAGATTGGAATGGATATTGATTCATAACCAATAATATGATGGTTTCCTTAATGTTATGACCACAGATAGCCAACCAGGATATGTTACCCTTTTTATGATGCCATGGGATGTAACACCTTGGAGTGTTATGTGTTGACCTGAGACCATGATACTAACTTATAGGATTCCAAGATGGATGTATCCACTTATATATATATATATATATATATGTATATGGACCTCGTGTATCTGATGTAGGATGTCTCTATAGAGTATTATCCTAGGGGAACCTAATGGGTTCGCAGATGATCGACTGACTCTAGCTAAGTGTGTTATGAGTTTTGGAAGAGATACTAGTGGGCGTCATAGAACCCATACCAAAAATGTGATATTAATTTGTTGTGGTAGTGGGGATTATTCTAGTCATTCTATAAGCCTCACTAATTTATTTATTTATTATCTCTCTTATAGTTTAGGTAACTACTTTTCTAGACATACTTCCTTGAACATATCCCATGGAGTTTGATGCGATGTTATTCTGTGATGGGGATAGAAGAGGAACTTCCTAGGATTATTAATTTGATCTCCCTTTATTTACTATGTATTATATCATTCAAAGTCTGATACATTTCCTTATATTTAATTACATGGATGAGATCATATTGACAATAGAAGCATATTAATCGTTGGCCAATACATTTAATCCTTATATAGAATTCTTCAAACTAGATCAAATGGAAAATGGATTATATAATAATTGGTAGATACATTGTTTTCTTATATTGAATTCCTTGGAAGATGTCATAGGTCTTGTGCTCATATTAATCATTGTGAGATACACTGGGTCCTTATTTAAAACACATTGGATGTGCTAATAGGTTAAATATAGTATTATTATACTTGATTGTTAAGTGGATCTTTTGAATTCCTTTTTTATAAAGTTATATCTTGGTCATATGTCATAGTTCATCCTTTAAAGTCATATATATATGGGTATATATATATATATATATTTAGAAGATTCCATATGACATTCTAGCATTGGATGGAATAAGTATGGTCATTTGGGAGCACATAACCAAGGATCAACTATTATTTTATTTTATATAAATTTGGTTACAATAACCACATCAGTGGTATATTAGCTAGGTTAATCACCTGTTATGTCTATAAAATTATGATAGTATCCTCATGTACAGCTATTATTACTTAATTTATTTTGAATAGTTAGTTTTTATTATTATTGTAATCATATTTAGTAGATCATATATATATATATACTGAATTTATAGGCTATATATGATACTATAATGTTTTTTTAATTTATTTTTTTTACAAACCCTTGATATGGGTATAACTACACTGGGGTACCACCAGTATACATTCACTTTGTTGTAAGTACATGTTTAGACAATCTTAAGACTAATTGAGTATGATGGCTCAAATATGTTTATGGATATTTTTTATCTGGTTTCAATCATATTCAGTAGTAGATCCCTATAATTTTATTAATTTTTCTTTATATATACACCATTATATGTTTTCATCCCAATGGTAGATCATATTCATATATATGATAGGGTTATTCAAGATTTTAATGAATTTCATATTTTATGTCATCTTTATTTTATATTTATAGCTTCTATACACATAATATTTACTTAAATAATTATTTTTTTTGGTTATTGACACTATTTATTTATTTTGTGATGTGGGTAATCATCTTAGAATAGACAAACCCTAGGTCCACAATACTAGTTGGAAAATATATTCCAATTGGGAGGCACACTTGTGGCCTTGTCGCTAACCGGTTCAGTTACTGTTTCTAGAGTGATATAGACATAGAAGTAAAAAATAGTTATCAAAGTGTTCTCTTTATATTTTACTAATATTTGGGATATGTTATATTCCAATATTAATGTAATTTCATAACATTTGATAGATGTCAGACATGTGTGTTGTAAACACATGTTCCAGTAAGAATTTATTCTTTCCATGGTATGGGATTGTGGTTCCTGATATTAGATGTCATAATTGTATATGAATTTTACCTATAGGGATGCACATGATGTGTGAAGTATATGATTTATTATGTATTCTAGATATCAACCAATTTTTCAAAGGTTATATTGATGATTTTCACCCGTGGTTGATAAAGGAAAGTCATGTATCATGCAAAATTTTCAGAATGTATGGTCTATATGTTTTAGGGGTTCTCTTATGTGATTATATTGATGAATAATCCTTAGAGTTTAATGTATCACAAAAACCTATCTGGTTTATCGAATATAATTTATTTGTGTAATTATACTCAATAGGGACCTAAAATATCAATGTATATATATAAATATATATATTCATTATAATATAATTTCATATTGATCTATAGTGATATATTTGATGGTGAGGATGATTCTTCATTCCTCATGCATGGGGGGTTAACCGACCATAGTAGGTTAATAGGTAGCATGCTTCCTTAGTGATGGACCCATCATGGTGAATTGATTCTTAGGTTCGGTTATTTAAATTTTCATTAACATCCTATAACGGGTTTTCCCAGAAAACATGGAATATAATTTTACATTACTTAACTATGTTTTTAGGTGTGAAAAAAATCATTGAGATGATTCTATGTGTATTATTTTGAAAATTATAGGTCATATTTTGTAGTTATTTCCTTTACAATATTCTCTTTGTGTTTCCTTTTCAGTGAATTTATCTAATGATTCATAAAAATATATAGATTTTTACCATTAAGATTCTTATGATAATTTACTAAAACAATCTATGTTTATTATTATTTTTTCAGATCATCAAGTATTGTACTGATAGGTAGAAGAAAATTTAAACTTCATTATATCTTTTAAGGGTATTATCTTATATTGATTATCTTTGAGGATTAGTTCTTTTCCATTATTTTTCATGACATCATGAAACTTTAGGTAGTAGTCCATTAAACTGATTCTCAATAATGATTAGGTCTGAGTGGGATAAGGGTTGGAAGTTATTATCTTAAATGTGTAACAAATTAATGTTTATCCTCATGTTATTGGTTACTAATGGGTTTCATTTAAATGGATTTACTATTATAACAAATATAGTATTTTCCACTATAACATATATATTTAAAACATATATAATAGAATCTTTTTAACCCTCATAGGTTAGTGTTTTATTTACCTTCCGTTTTTACCTATTTTTAAGAGGGTTGAAATGTTAATTTGATTCATTTCATTAATATAAGTTAATGGATGATTCCTCATAAAATTTGACCTTTATGATAGATTTGACTTATGTGCTATGTTATTATACCTGGTAGCCTCGGTTTGAGATGAAAACAATAGGGTTGTGTGGATTACCTAGAAGAAATGTTTTTTAATTGAATCCCTATAGGTCATAATTGGGATAGATTTTGTGAAACATGTGATAGGGGTTTGTCAGTGGTTTACATATTATTTTTGTGATATTGATTTATCATGTTATATTCTATTGAGATTGATTCATTGGAGGTTATCAAGTGTATATATATTTTTATGATTATGACATTGGTTTCTGAGGAAGTACCTAGGGTTTTTTATCAATACTATGTTCGAAGAGGAGCATAGATTGGGTGTTTGGTCTTTTTTACTATTGGTTTTTTAGTTAGAAATATTTTCAAAGCCCAGGTAGATTCTCATAAGTGGAATAATGCTATATGAGGGGTTTTCATGGAATAAATAATGGCTTAGGTGGAGTACCTTACATCAATGAGGAGTTAAAATGAATATTCATACTTGTTAGGACTGATATTCCATAATGCACGATCATAATATCGTTTTTTATGGATGACTCATGATATTTTAATTCATGTATTGAATTAGGTCTTACTAGAAAGTACACCTATTCTGTTGGGTATGATAAGAATGTTATTTTCCATTTTCACATGGTATAATTTAAATCCTTAATTAGTGAGTATCTATGTGTGAAAAAGGATTATGTGGTTTTTTTGAAAAATTGGAAGAGCGGTTTCCTAGGAGTTGTGAGGAAAAGAGAAATATAACTATGTTGTAGAGGAAACAGTGATAAGGGATTTGGTGTCATGAGGTGGTTGACCTAATGGTGTACTTTGACATACATTTTTGTTAGATGTGGTGTTATGGTTTGGATAAAGGAATGTATAACATAGTTAATGTAATAATTGATTAGGATATTGATATAGTCCAATCAATTTAATATTAGTGTACTCTATATTTAGAAATGATCATGCCCAATATCAAAAATAAATATGGAGTAAACTTCGATTTTGGTGGCCATAAACCAATCTATGTTAATATATATTATTTTTTATTGGAGGAAATATAAGGGAGTAATGTTCAAGGAGTTTTATAGTGTATGATATATTGTGGGGCGTACACTATTGAACATGTTAGGGTGGTGCCCCCCATTATCAGTTGAAGCATGGTGAGATCAATGGTTAATGTTATTATAGATTCAATGATGAATTACTTTCAAATTTAATTTTGGAACATGTAATGAGAGAATTTTCATCCATGATGTTTGATTTTAACTAATATGTATGGTTCATTTACATTAATGATTAGGAACATTTTTTTAGTGTGAGGAAAAGGTTTCTCTTGAATTAGGTCATAAAACATTGATCATTAGAATGGAACCCTTATGTGAGAAGAATCATATAGGTATGAGACCAGTGGTTTAATTAATATAATTTATAGTTTCCATTGGAGAATTTAAGGTATTTTTAGATCATATCATTGGATACTACATACATAATTCGGTGAGTGTGCTTGGAATAATCACAATCCACCTTGGGATAATGGATCTGGAGCTGTGGAATAGTGATGTGTCAGCTTATGAAGATGATCATTTTCAAGAATATTCAACTAGTGGAAGATCAAATAATTTCCTCATAGAATTTATATGTGGTTTATAGTGAACCAAATCGTATATTACATTGGTGTTACACAGGTTTAGTCTAAACATCTATTGTGGTATTTCAAGGAAAATCAAGCTCGCCTAGGTTTGTCTAGGTCAATTAGAGTTTGACCATTATTGATTAAATAAATTACTAAGAGTATTTTCATCATGAATTATAATTTATAGTGAGTTGAAAAGTCTTCCAGGATAATAGTTTGGATGACATGGATATGTTTCATTTTGTAATTCTAGAGGTGGCTATGCCATTTCTCTAGATTGGTTGTTTAAAGTTATAATATATAATGGGAATATCTATAGGCCATTTGGTAGAAGAAACAATTACATGATCAAGTCTCAAGGTAGAAATGATTGACTTGGGGTCATTCATTTTTTTAGGAATTGTTTTCAATTTTGACTTTTTTTCGGTTTTTTAATACCCATATGATTAATGTGGAACATTAAATTGTGTTATAAATTCATAAATGCAACAGAAATTGTTTTCATGAATTCATGACCCATGTAGTTTTGGTTTTTCATTTTAAAAAACACAATATATTCATAGAGACTAAAAGTATTTAGGTGGGGTGGTTTAAGATCCAAAATAATCAAATGTATGAGACTCAATTGGGAAATTAAATATTCTATTACTAGTTAGTGAAAATTTTAATGGAAATTTTGATATAGACTTTGAATGATTAAATGACTCTAACTGATATTTTACACTTTTAATGTGTATTAGAAGTTATATTATTGGTTTTAGAATCAAAAAAATATTTTAGTTCCTGAATCATGAGTTTCTAAATGGTGCACCCTAGATATAATGCTTAGAACATGGTTAGTGCTAACCATCTAGCCAAAAAATGCAACCCTACTTATATAGGCACACATTTGGGGAAAATGGGTGACAGTATTGGGATAAACATGTTAGTGTGTTAGATAAGGTGAATACATGTTACATAGATGGATCATGATATGATAATCCATGATCCATACTCATTCATGGGATATTTTTTTTGGGAAGTTCCAAAGGGACAGTTTGGTCAACAGTGTAACCATACATTTTGGATAATTAAAAAGGGTGAAATTCCCCATTTTTTCCTATGATACCTAATAATTTATCCCCTATCATTTCTCATAGTTACTCCATTTTGTGATTTTTCCCTCTATCCTATCCTTACCATCATCAATCTGTATAAATGTTTTGTCTTTTAGTATACTTCCATGGTATTTTTAGGTTTTATTTCTCCTCTGGTAAGGACTATTTATCTTTTTCACCCACAATTCTAAATTTCTTATTAAATTATAAGGGTTTTCATTTTTTTAATAGATAATGCTGAAATAATACAGCATGGATAGGGATTTCTCTGTACCTAGGTATAATGTGAGGCAAGATTCCTTTTTCACTTCACCATGTGATATTTTGTTGAGTAATTCCACTATAATAAATTTCACAAGTTTTAAATCCTAAATCAAATTCCTTATTTTTATTAATTAATTTTATTGGGTATTATTTTTGATATATATTTTTTAATGTGATGCAAGATATTATTGAATGTTAGGTTGCAGTTTCATTCCAACATGATCTGCCAATGACATTTGATTATAATTTAATTATAAAAAAAATTCATAAAATTGATTAAATATTTATATGTTTAATTAATTAATTATAGTTTAATTATAATGAATTATCTTTATTTTTGTTTTAAAATAGGTATCTTTATGACTTAGTTGATCTTCTGTGGGCCTTGTAAACTTCTATCGACACTAGGAAAAATTGGATGGTCTCATTGAAGGTGGTCATTCGGTCATACCTTCGATTTATTACTTATGTAAGTTTACATAGAATTTAAATTATTGGGCTCATCAGTGAAGATGAATCCCCATTATTATGATTATTAAAAATTACTATTTTACTAAATTAATTTTGTTGATTATAAAGAATGAATACGAGGAGACTCAATCAACCCTACTTGGATAGCTTCATGACATGGTAGCTAATAGAGTAGGCATGGATAGTTGTGTAACTAACTGGTCTCCGGACCTCTTATAAGGTGAAATTTGAACTTGTGTGAGTTTGGTTCCTTTGTAGAGCCCATAGTGGAAAAAACATTGGATGAATAGAATTTGGATAGGTTTGTGAACCATAATAGTGTGACCATGGCACCGGGATTAGTTCATGACTCATCTCCCCATGGATTCATTTGTGTTATTACCACATGTTAGCTACAATTATATAATACCATTTTTATGAATCCATGGGATAAAAAACCCTATACTGACAACTATTGACCCATTATAGTGGTACTGTTATAGAGGATCCAATGAGGGATACCATAACTTCTGATGTATATATGGAAATTGGGGATATCAAGTAGCATTTCTGTAAAGAGTATTTATATAGGAAATTCTTGTGGGTTCCCTGATGATTGGCCATCTATGACAGGTTGCATTGCGGGTTTTGGTAGAGATAGTAGCAGGTGGCATCTAGTTCCTTTATAGAACACATAATCCTAAGGGGTTGGGGAAGTGGTGATGGTTTTTGGAATTATGATATACGCAATTGTTTATTTATACATTCCCTTAGTTACTATTAATTTATCTAAATTTATGGACATGGTTGTTGGTACTCTACCCATGGGGCCAGGTGAGAAGATATTCTATGATGGGGATTTTCACAAGTCCTTCTTGAGATACTATATTTTAAAATACATTATTTACTAATTATTATATCACGTTTAGGGAGATACAAGGATTCATTAAATGGTCTCATATGGAAAATTGAATTATATAACACATTATGGAATACATTGGTTCCTTATAGGGATTTCAATGTATGAGGTCCCATGGAATATGGATATTATATGCCATCAGAGGTAATTGGGTCCATTATAAGGAATATGGTGGATGTTATTATTGGTTCTAGAGATCATATTAAGACATTATATACACTTGGGTTCCATATATAAAATTAATTTGACTAAATAGTAGGTCAAATAGACATCCATTATTCAATAATTAATACTTGGGTTCAATATATTGAAACCATTGGATGCGATCATGGGGAAAATGGAATATTAATAACCATGATAGTAAATTTTATCATTTTGATGCCCTTGTTATGTAGGGATTCCTTGGTCAAACACCTTGGTTCCATTCTTGAACCAATATATATATATATATATGGGTAAAGATGTATATATTTATATATACATGATGGATCATGTTCTAAGATATTTCAATGTATACTGAAGCAAGTGTGGTTAACAAAGATCATGGTCCTCAAGATCATCTATGGTCTTATTTTACATATGTGTTGTTACCATGACTCCATTAGTTGTGTCCTAGCTAGTATGATCCCCTAGACTAACCAAACATTGCTGACAACATTCCATTCGTACAAAATTGTTTATTTTGAATATTTATAGTAGTTAGTTGTTAATACTATATATATCTTATTAAGTAGACAAAATATAAATATATTACATTAAATATCTATAAATGTGACCACATTGGTGGTCCCCTTTTAACTTTTTTACTCACTCCATTCTTAGGCTTCCATCACATTGGGGTACCCGAACAAACATTCACTTGTTTATAGGTACAGTTTGGGTTTAATCCTATGACTAATTGTGTAGGAAGACACATATATGTATGTGGTGGTGTCTTGCGTCGGATTTCATAGATTTTGTATTAAATCCATGTAATTTTTTTTGTATTCATTTAGTTACTATTGAATATGTGATCAAATCATCACTTTATGTGTAACATGGCCATTTTTGGATTTTAGTAGCTTTCATTTATTTTTTTATGTTTCTTTATATTTATTACATCCTTAATATAATTATTTACTTATATTCATTATTTTTGGTCATTTTCAATTTTTCATACTCTTATATGAAAATATAATTTCCCAACAAGAACACCCTTGGCCCTCACATCAATCCATAATCCTTTGGAATAAATAGATGTGTTCTTGAGTCCTTATTTCTAACTGGGTTAGTTACTATTTATAGAGTGAGTTGAGTCAAAATGTGATAGGAGAGACTAATATTTTTTACATATTCAAAATATAATAATTTATGTGATGGAGTTTTAAAAAAATTTATGCATATATAATGTAGAATTTTAATTTCTTAATTATTACATAGCTTAGATATAAATTTTCCTAATCCTAGGTTGGGATGTGTATTGAATGATTGATAATGTTGTTAATATCTAAATATATTTTTATATTTGTGAATATAATTTTCCTATTCAAGATATGTAAAGGATGGTTGGCGTAAAAATACACTTACATTACATATAATAGATGAGATAGATATTGTTTAAATTTTGATGTTGTGGTGCTACTATAATGTGGTGATGGTTTTAGTTGTGGTGAAGATAGTCTCTATAGATGAAAACCTTGTAACTATAAGGGACTAAATTGGTGGAAAAATAACCATTCATTTTGTTATATTTATGGTTTGTTAGCAATGCTATCAATGTTGTGGATACCTATAGTTGTAATATGTTTTGTGATGGAGTGATGATGTAGGTGGAAGTTAGGAGTTTCCTCATATGTGGACACCAAAAAAATATGTATCTCCTGCTATTGGATAGTTTAATAACGATTATATATTGTAAAAATATCTCTATAGGTTGTTAGGATCACTGATATATTTTATTGAAGTCTCTATAGTTGTAGAAATCAATGTTTTAGATGTAAATTGGATGTGGATTTGTTTTTAGAGGATATTTTATTATATTTTACTAGGAATATTTAATGGATATGACCCATTTTATGAAAATAGATTGATGGTTTTAATTTTTCTATGAATATTTGACTATTTTGTTTTAGTCACTTAATTCATGGATATATTATCTTGCAATAATGACATGGAAAAAGAGGAATATACTGATTATATTGATAATCTCAACTATAATTTATATATATCATTTTTCATATTATCTTGATAGTGTTGGATGGAATGTATAATGATATTATCTATGTAAATAAGATACTTTTTTGTGAATGTGGTTTGTATTTAAACTTATTAATGTTCTAAAAGATTTATTGGGTTCTGTGGTCATTTTTATATGATATTAAGATATTTTTATGATAACATGAATTCATGGATGCATTATTCATATATTGAGGGTTATTAATAAAAATTGATATAATTTATGGGGATGCAAAATATTTTTTCTAAGGTTAATTCCTAATATGTTTATTTTTTTTGAACTGCTAATACTTATCGATAACTAAGAAACTATTTAGTGTAGGATGTGTGGGCCCTAAATCAATCATATTATTGGATTAAATGGAATATAAAAATATTAAAAACATGATAGTATCATATTAATGTGAGGGTTTTTTATTTATTTTGGAGTATGATTTGATGGTAATTGAATGTGTTGTTATGGAATCAATATTATTTGAACAATGTATATTTATTAGATCTAATAAAACATCTAGATAAATAAGGGACCAAATAATTATAGTGAAAACACAATACCCTATGAAATAATACTTATTTAGTAACATTATTTTCAACACCTTGTTATTTTAAATTAATAAATTGTTTGACTGTGTATAAAAAAATGCAACACCAAGCTTAAACAAACAAAAAAATATTATTATTTATATATGATCATTATAACATAGATATTTAATACATGGTAATAAATAAGATTAATATAATAATGATATATATATATATATAACCACCTAATACAAATTTATTGATTGATTCTTAGCATATAATCAATCAATTTTCATGAATTTCATTTTATTCTTTAAAAATATGTTTTTATCAAAAATGTTTTTACTGTTTTCTATTATTGCATTGTTGAATTAGTTTCTGGAATACTTATAAATTTCATTTGATAAAAATAATATAAATTTTGGGAATCATCATATCATAAATACATTATATTTAAGTTTAGGTATTAATCTAAAAAGCGGTATTCTAGTGAATAGTAAAAATTTAATTATTTTATGGAAAAATATATTATGGTCTCAAGTAGTTAAAAAGTTATATTTTTTAGATAGATTAAATGTAAAATTAATGAATTTAAATCTATAAAAATTAAATTAACTTAATTATATTCAATTTTATTATTGAATTTCTGATAAAAACAATTTTATTCATAAAAAGATAATTTTTAAAAAAAAACTTTTTTTATTGTATTTACCATTTTTACCTTAAATTAATTTTAGCCAATATTATAATTATAATAAATATAAATATAAATCATATTTTGAATCACAATTTCCAAAACTGGTAAATATGAACTTTTACTTTTTTTTCATCATGAATTGTAACCATAATATATTTTCTTCATTACCATAATAAAGGTAAAATGGTTTTACTAGGGTTAAAACTAATGTGATATGGTTTCATATTCACATAAAAATCCTCTCGATTTCTTTTTTATGGGACTATTTCATTAATAATCATCGATACATTTATTTTGTGACCTTAAATTTCTATTTTAATGGATTTTGATATTTATAATATTTTAGTATACGATAATGTTAAAAATGTAACATTGTTTCTTTTAGTATATATAATATTTTTATAAGGATTAAAATGAAATATGTTCATTTATAAATGGTGAACTCAAATATTAATTAATTATTTTAAATCATTATTAATTAATCATTTACCATAATTTATTATTAATTGACGTAACAATGTTTGTGAAAGATGTAAAAAAATCTAGTAAATTATTTTAAAAACTCAAAATGTAATACTTTTTATGTGATTTGAAGTTGTAAAAAAATAAGATACATATAATATATTACAAATGTGTGATATTTTTACATTTTAATTTCATTTCCTTTATGTTTTTCTCAAATTCAAATTATGACAACTATTCTTAAAATGTAATTTACATTATTTTATGTTAATATATTATATTTTGTTATTTGAAAATCATAAAAATATTTAAAATGAAACATATGATTATAAATAGTCTAACATTTCACCAATTTTTCCATTTAGGATACAATTATTACCTTAAAATTAAAACTCAAACCCTTTAATATTATTAAATATATTACAGATATTACGATTAAAATTGGTTAACCTTGTGTTGAATCCAAATTAATAGGTTTATAATTACATAGAAACCAATATAAATTTGATTGGATGATTAAATTAATAATATATTTCCCCTTTACACCAATATATTTCATTTTGAAACCATTAAACATATTTTATACATATAATATATTATATTTTTCATGTATATAAATAGTTGACATTAAAGATATTTTATAATAAAAAAATATTTTTTAAAATTATTTAAAATTAATAAAAATATTATATTCTGAAAATTGATTTTTTTAATGTTGAAAATATTTTAAAAATCTATTTATTGGAATATTTTCTATTTATTAGAACATTCATGACCCCTAAAGGGTAAAAACCTTGATAGCACGACAACTTTCAATAGAATTAAGATGGGTTAAAACTATTTGATAAGGGTATAAACCATTTGATAAGGTTTAAAACATAACTAAAACATGTTCAGATTTTATTTTATGAGATTATTTCTACTAATAATAATATTTTATTCATATTTATCCAATTTAAATCTATTTTTCCTTGGATATTAATTTATATTTATTCAATGATTTATATAATTCCAAGAGCATCCCTCCACTCACTTATGAAAAAGAACCTCCTCTTATAAATTATTAAAAATGCTTGAGACTTATATGTCATCCAATAGAAACCCTAATATCATTATATATTCATTAACCATATTGTAAATTTTTTTCTTTACAAAAGACCATCCTTTCAAGGCTTAAGTTGTATGTCAACAGAGGTTTCTAAATGACGAGGTATTGCTCATGACTGAAAATTTTCAATTTTATTTATCCAGATACATCCCCTAAAACTATGGTGTAAATTATATAATAATTAATTCAGTATATTATATATACATTATTTTTATTATGAATTTAACTACCATTATCCAGTTTTTTTTGAATTCTTTCAAAAATGATAATTTCACTCCTGCATATATATGGACTACCACATCTATGAATCTATTTGATTCATATTCCACTTCTTTTGTACATAGATGGTAATAAATATAAATTTCATTAATATATTTGATATATATGATATAATAATAATTATTTATTGGTAAAATATTATTTAAATTTCCTACATTCCATCCATTAAAAAATTTCTGAAATGCTTATTTCTATCTATTACATACCACCTACATGAATAATGTAATTAAGATTATATATAAAAATTGTATTGACAAATGTAAATGTAAATATAATGAATATATATGATATTTTTATCATTATTATCTTTATATAGTTGAATGAATATTGATTATTTTTAAATACTAGAATTTCCAAATGTAATCATATACAACAAGTGAAACAAATATCACATGGAAGGATGATTTTAATGAAATTTTATCACACAAGTTAAAAATTTATAAGTAAATAATATATGTTAAGATATATATATATATATAGATGTATTGTTCTTAAATATTTTTATATCAAAGTTATAATTATTATACAGATGGTTGGAATCCATATAGTGGAAGAGAAGACTTGAGTTATGGGATTTTAATCTCACTTTAATTTTTGTGTGGCACCTTCTATATTGAAAACATGTTTCTTTTATGTAGTTTATATACCTCTCATGAATTGTTTTAGGACTGTTATCATGAAATTCATGGGATATATGTATTATTATTAATTTTCATAATTCATGATGTTTTGATTTGGTAATTATCAATGCGGTAATGGATATATGTTATCATTTCATTATTTATCAGGACTTTTTTTGATTATTTTTTTATGAATGAATTTTATAAAGTATCTATCAAGATAGAAATTAATTATATTGAGGTATATTTATTTATATATTACATGTTTTTCTTTTTTCCACTCTTTATTTACTATTGAAAGTAAAATAATTGTTTCATGGAAATTGGGCTTTATCTAATTGTTCGGTTGAGAATAATTTTTCATCCATGTCCATGTTTACAAGAAATTATTAAAATAATGTTATAAAAAATTTTTTTAAATAAAATATTACTATTTTTTATATTTTAAAAATTTATATGTATTTAACTTTTCATTTTTCAAACATTTTAATTTTTAATTCTAATGAAAAAAGTTAAAGGAATCATTGTTTAAATATACTCTGCAGGAACAATATTTCATATTATCTTGACCACTAAATGTTTTGAATTTTTATTTAAATGTATCCATGGTTATTTTCAATGAAATACCATTCTATAATTATGTAGTGATTTTTTGATTTTAACATAGGGATTTATAAATTAAAATGTTATTATCCTAAAAAGATATTTTAGGGATATTTTAAATGAGATTTTATTAATGATAACATCATTTGATGTTATTTATGATTTACTGTGGATATGATCCAATTAAGCAATAATTAATTGTTTTCTAGATAGTTTGGGATTATGAATATGAGATATTTTTTAACCCATTTATTTTACATTGTTAATTCTATGAAGAATTTAAAACATTTTTATAAAACTTATTTTCTTTTAATGGGTTATGATATGATGATAATATGAATGTATTACGATATTATAGAATTGATATGTATAGATTCTAATATGTGATGGGTGAGACTGAAATGATATATCCCTTCTAAAAATTGTGTAATATTTTATATCTCATGAGATAATTGTGTAGAAAAAACTGATTTGTTTCATCTAAAATAGGAAAACAAATTTAAGAACATGATCCGTTATAGAAAAAAATTATTGTACACAATCCACTTATGGAAATAAGTTGAACTTTTTAGATCCACTATAGGAAATAGGTGTGGATGTCTGATCTATTTTTATGTGGGAAACATCTGTTGATTCCTAGTCCACTATGATAGGAATCTCATGGTAGTTAACCTTGATATATGAAATTTCTTTTATAACGATGATGGTGGCACTCAATTATGAAACTATTTTATGTATATGATCTGAAAAAATGGTTCATGATTGATTTCTAATGATTCATCAGTCTTTTGACACATTTATTTTGATATGATAATATTTTATATTGTGAAACATGGTTATGTTATATGATATATTGCGTATTAATGTAGTATTTTAGGTTCATGATATCATAAACTTATGATTATATAATAGTTTTATATGATCAATGATTGATATCAATCATATTTACGATTATTCAGCATCTTCAATCATCAATTATTACATTCCCTTTCTTAATGATATGAAGAATGGTTTTAAGTGTTGTATTTCAAGAATGGTAAAAGTTTTAAGAACATTATGAGGAATGATGGAAAAATTATAAAAATAAGATGTTTCTGTATTAGGTTTTCAAAGACATGAAACTTTTACAGTTCTCGAATGGATAGTAGTTTTATATATTGAATACTCATCTAAAAAATGTAATATTTTTGTATGAAATTATTGGTATGTTATAGTTGGATGTACATTAGGGTTTAATGAATATTGAGAGATTATTATTAGATAAATATGGTTAAAAAATGGGGAAACGCCAACTGATAGAATATCATCCTAATATTTTGATAAGATGTAGATTATTTTGTTTTCTTACAATAAATGCATTCTAGGATACTATAAATTGATATCAGTTTGGAACATATAAATCCTTGGGTAATAACATTGAAAATATTTGGATGGCTATATCATGACTATCTGTCTGGTATATGTTGAATATTCTCATAGCACACACCACATTTGAAATTATCAGGGGATATTCTTAGGTTAACTCACATATTTCTAATAATCCATTATGATATATTTGAATATATAATATCCATGAATGTTGTAACGCCCCGACCCCAGTTACCCAGAGTTGGTGCATTATTACATAACATTGGTATGATCACAAAAAAGATCAAATCCTGAATGACCGATTGGTTTAGTAGTCTTGGAAACACTAGATATATTCATAAGTCTTACATTACATCATAAAATGAAAAACTAATACAACAACATATTGTCTCCATAATCCACACTCATATCCCCACATAATATCCCTGCAGGTCATTCCTAATTTACTTCTTCACTTCTTGGAAAAAATAAAACATAGAAAAGGGGTGAGCTCAAATGCCCAGTAAGGATAACAATATAGCGAAAACTTCCATAAATAAGAATAAACATTTAAGGCAATGTATAACTAAAACAAAAGCCTTTTAAACTTGAACTTTAAACATAGTATGGCATAAATAAAATGAGATAATGCCATTTACTTATTCACATGGTTATTCTACTAATCGAATAATCACATGCAAAATCAATAACCACTTTCATAATGATGGAATGCATAATGCCAGACTATCATAACCACATAGCCAAGGCCTCGTTCCAAGACTACAGATAAGATTTTGTCAAAGCCTTGTTCCAAGACACTAGTTTATCTCATGAGACCTACCGATGCATCGAGGAGCTATAGCGGGCTCCACCCGTCACATATTAAGTCCAATGCATTCCCATATGAAAAGGTTTAAACATAAGATAAACATTCGTATTAAAACTAGCATACAAAATGTCAATACTTTCACCATAAACTATGAATGGTATAAAAATATCACATCCACAGTGAAACATATCACAAAACCTTCAATAAAATATAGAAGTTTTGTATCATAATAAATCAACTTCAAATAATCTTAAAATCCATCAATGAATGTTGACATAGATGAAATCAAAATTCTTTTTAAAGAAATATCTCCTTTTATTTTGAAATCATTTAAGATCCATATAAAATAAAACATTTTCTTTGAAAATATTCTTATAAGCTTTTATGGGAAGCATTGAAGATTTTATATCGGCAGAAAATAGCCGCACCCGCAGTATAAGTCAAAAAAAACATTCTTACCTTAATTCTGTCGAAAAGGTTAAAAAGGACCTTATTTTGAAAACGACGGAATGATTCCTTTATAAACCTCTTATAAAAAGTCAAACAAGGGTATAAAGGACTTTAACCCATATTCTTGTAAATAATAAATATGTTTTGAAATAAATTTTGAAGAAACATGGATGTGGATGATAAAGAAATCCCAGTAGATTATTACGTATAAACAACCTCGGATAATGAAGAGATTGTGAAATAACCCTTACCAAATTAATCAACTGAGTCGTATGGCCAAAAGTTAATAACCACCAAATGATTTACAGAATAACATGAATATAAAGAGAATCATGATAATATATATCAAATGGTAGTACACAATACACCACTTTCAATAATTCAGTGGTGAACAATGGAAATCTCACGGAATTGAAAGTGAGATAAGAAAATGCCTTACCACATTAATCAACTGAGTCGTATGGCCAAAAGTTAATAACCACCAAATGATTTACAGAATAACATTAATATAAAGAGAATCATGATAATATATATCAAATGGTAGTACACAATACACCACTTTCAATAATTTAGTGGTGAACAATGGAAATCTCACGGAATTGAAAGTGAGATAAGAAAATCCCTTACCTTGTACTTTTCCTTGGTTGGGGTAGGTTAACCTCCTGTATAATGGTGAACTAATTGTTATTAAATTATACAAGAATCATATATATTAATATGATATCATATATGATCTTTTAACATTGATTTGTTAATAATATCATAGAATTATCGTCGTTTCGGGTGATAACTTACTCATTTTATTTTATATGTTTTGTTACATAAGCCATTTTTGTTGTATATTATTCATATCCATAATGATATCAAGTCCGTAAACATTATTTTTAAATCATCAAATGATAATTATACTTGAATGGATACGATGGAGAATGAATCTCATCGCGTTCGTGGAGACGGTAGTCCGTACGTACGCACGAGCGACAATATCATTCTTTTGATATTAAAATAATATATAAATGGATGGTATATCATATATAAAGAATCATTAACATGTTATATTTATTATTTACATGAGTTACACATCATTATTATACCCATCCAAATAATAATATATTGAATAACAATTACACCACGACGTGGAGACGGTAAGCCGTACGTACGCACGTATGGTGACATGTTATTCAAAGGGTGGATAGAATACTGAATATGGTTGTAACATATTTATAATAACATCACAGTATATCTAAGATACTTGAGTTATTATTTTATAATGGTAAGAACAAAGAAAGAAGAAGTGGAAGAAGAAAGGAACTTGAAAACGGGTGGTGAAAACATTACCTCTTCTTCGGGTTATTTCTTTTGATTTGATCAAAATGGCTCCATAGGTTGGCTTTCGGATCAAACGAAGGCCTCTAGGTTGTAGTGAGGGATGTTGGGAGAGTATTGGGGCAGAGTTTGGCCGAACCAAAAGGCTTTGAAGGTGTGAAGAAATGAGAAGGAGGAGTGCCCTTTTATAAGAGGGGTGAGGGGCACCTTTGGAAAAGCTAGAAATATTAATTTATAATAAATTCATATTCGGTTTCTAATGGCTCCAAAGTTGATTATTCAAAGGTTAAGGTGGGGATAGGTCTAAAACCACTCAACCAATATATTTTAGACTGGTTTGGGTACTTATATTAACCTTATCTTTAAGTATTAACTCTAAGTTAATTAGTTTCACTTTTACAATGTCTCTTTGTATTTTTTAAAATATGGTTAATAAACATACTATATACATCCAAGAGACCCCCAAGGGGTCCATTAATGATGAAACTATCATGATATAAGTCTCTTGGCCGAACCTTAGATTTTTAGGAATTTAATATCAATTAATAATATAATATTTGTTTTAAGAACTCTTTTATGTCAATTTTGACACTATTCAATAGTTGATTTTTGTGAAACTCATAACAGATTAATTAATTCGAAAAAATTCAATTAAATCAATACTAATATATCATATTATCCTAGAAAATTAGTTTAATTCATTAAAAGTTTCATATTATATTTATTTGGGTATTTATAATATCAATTATTTTAATGTTTCACTATTATAGTAATTACTGCATCATCATTGTGTCATAAATAAAATAAATTATTTAATGTCTAAAAATTATAAATAAAATATCATTATGTAGTAAATCGTTTTATCTTTCTAATTAATATTTATAATCTAAAATCCAACATATATAACCATATGTAACAATTGTTTTGATAAAAGATATATGCTTGTGTCATTTTTGTATTCATTTTAACTTAATTAAAATAAAGTGTCATTATCACTTAAAAGTGGATCCATGGGGTCCCAAAATCGATTCAAAGATTCCCATGGTCAACCATGTATCAACCAATAGGGTTAAGACATGTTTTAGGGTAATTTAGAATTATTATAATATTATTTTTTAACGCTTATTTACCGGATTTACCCTTAACCATGGTAAATAAAATATTTACCGCAGTAATTATTCAAAATGTCTAAAAATAAAAGTTACCTATTTACACAATTTGAACATCCTGATTCCAAATATGGAATCTATTTTCCTAAATTCAAAACATAGAAGTGGCAGAAATTAATTTAAAATTAATTCCCGCTGTCAAAACAAAAAGCGTGTTTTTTAGAGATAATAACTATCAAAAGATTGACACTTGTTTATGTTCGGTTTAATTGTAAAATTATGTCCAATGACCAACATTATATTAAATGGTAAAAATATATTCTAAATATAATTTAAAACTACTAAAATTAATAATTTATCACTATTAATTATTTTGATTAAAAAAGTTGTTTTTAATTAAAATTTAGTAATTTTCACTATTCATCAAAATATGAAAGTTATCCGAAAAGTACCAAAATTTCACCTTAGGCTAAATTAGATATTCCGAATCCAAAAATGAAGTCCATTTTGAAATATAAAATATATATAATTTTAAAAAGTATGTATTACTATTCATAACGGCTAGTTTGATTGGTTGTTAGAACTCGGTGTTGCGTACAACACACGCTATCACATTATTCAAAGAGAAGCGTACCATAGAAGCTTGGGGTGTTACATTCTCCCCTCCTTCAAATAATTTCGTCCTAGAAATTTCTAGAATACTATCGCATGAATAGACTCGGGTGGTTCTTCCTCATAAGTTCCTCGGGTTCCCACGTTGCCTCTTCCATCTTATGGTTTCTCCACAAAACTTTTACTAGACGCGTCGTCCGGTTTCTCAGTACTTGTTCTCTCGTATCAAGAATCCTGACGGGCTCTTCACAATAGGAAAGATCGGGTTCCAGTTCTAATTCTTCATACGTGAGTACATGCGTTGGATCAGGCATGTATTTCCTCAACAGAGATACGTGGAACACATCGTGAACTTTGGAGAGACTTGGCGGCATTGCCAATCGGTAAGCTATAACCCCAATTCGTTCTAGAATTTTGAAAGGTCCGATGTACCTGGGACTCAATTTACCTTTCTTACCAAAACGTATGACTCCCTTCCACGGAGATACCTTCAGGAAAACATGATCACCGACTTGAAATTCCAAATCCTTCCTTCGATTATCGACATAGCTCTTCTGCCTACTTTGAGCTTCTTTGATGTGATTTTGGATTACTTTCACCTTTTCCACCGTTTCCTCCACCAGTTCTGGGCCTACAAGTTTTCTTTCACCAACGTCATCCCAACAGGTTGGTGTACGACATCTCATTCCGTATAACGCTTCATATGGTGCCATCTGAATACTCCAATGGAAGCTTTTGTTATAGGAAAATTCTACCAGAGGTAAATATTGATCCCACATACCCTGAAAGTCAAGTGAGCAAGATCTCAACATGTCTTATAAGGTTTGAATAGTTCGTTCTGATTGTCCGTCTGTCTGAGGGTGGTATTCAGTGCTCAAATGAAGTTCAGTATCCAGGGATTTCTGAAGACTTTTCCCGAATCTTGAAGTAAAACGGGGATCACGATCAGAAACAATCGATAGGGGTACTCCATGAAGTCTCACAACTTCATTAATATATAGTCTTTCTAGACGTTCCAGGGGTAGATCTTCTCTTATAGAAAGAAAATGTGATGACTTGGTAAGACGATCAACAATAACCCATATTGCATCGTTCCTTCTAGGAGTCTTTGGTAGCCCCATGACAAAGTCCATCATAATATTGTCCCATTTCCACTCCGGTATGGGAAGAGGTTGCATGTCTCCTCCAGGCTGTTTCCTTCCAGCTTTTACTTGTTGAAAAACCATACATCATGACACAAAATCAGCAATCTCCCTCTTCATGTTGTCCCACAAAAAATGTTCCTTCAAATCTCTATACATTTTGGTGCTCCCAGGGTGTATAGAGAAATTGGAACTATGAGCATCATCCAGCAATTCCCTTTTTAGATCAGGTATATCGGGAACACAATGTCTCTTCCCAAATTTCAAAATTCCATCTTCATACACAAAGTCTCTCAATCTCCCATCATTCGCAGGTTTAATCTTCTTTTGAAATTCTTCATCATCGGTATGAGTACTCTTAATCCTTTCTATTAAAGATGGTTTGGCAACCATTTGAAAAAGAAAAGATTTTTCGCCTTCCCTGGTTATTCCCATGTCCATCTTCACTAGATCCATGAAAATTGGATCCCTTTCAATTCTCATATTGTTCAAAACTCCATGGTCTTTTCTACTCAAAGAATCTGCCACCTTGTTTGCTTTCCCCGGGTGGTAGTGTATCGTGCAATCATAATCCTTGAGTAATTCAAGCCATCTCCTTTGCCTCATGTTCAGTTATTTTTGTGAGAAAATATACTTCAAACTCTTGTGATCAGTATAAATCTCACATTTTTCACCATAGAGGTAGTGCCTCCATATCTTCAAAGCAAAGATCACAGCTGCTAACTCGAGATCATGAGTAGGATAGTTTTGTTCATGAATTTTCAACTGTCGTGATTCATAGGCAATAACTCTATCATTCTGCATAAGGACACAACCAAGTCCTTTCTTTGATGCATCACTATAAATAACGAACCCATCATTCCCCGATGGTAGAGTCTATATAGGAGCATTGAATAATCTTTTCTTCAGTTCTTCAAAACATTCTTCACACTCTTTTTCCCAAACAAATTTAACCCCTTTACGTGTGAGCTTCGTTAATGGGTTAGCCTATCGGGCAAAATTCTGGACGAAACGTCGATAATAACCTGCCAAACCAATATAACTGCGTACCTCAGTTATACTCGTAGGTGCTGGCCATTCTTGGATTGCCTTGGTCTTAGAAGGATCAACAGAGATTCCATCTTTAGAGACAATATGGCCAAGAAAAGAAATCTCCTGAAGCCAGAATTCACACTTGCTAAACTTCCCATATAATTCATGCCTCCTCAGAGTCTTCAAGATAGTGCGCAATTGATTTTCATGATCTTCGTAGGTTTTGGAGTATACCAAGATATCATCAATAAATACCACCACAAATTCATCAAGATACTCCTTGAAAACTCTATTCATCAGATCCATGAATACAGAGGGTGCATTAGTCAATCCAAAAGGCATTACAGTAAACTCATAATGAGCGTACCTGGTTCGAAATGCTGTCTTCGGAATGTCTTCCTTCGTTACACACAACTGATGGTATCCAGATCGAAGGTCAATCTTTGAAAAGTATTGAGCTCCATGTAGTTGGTCAAATAAATCATCAATACTAGGTAGGGGATACTTGTTCTTTATCGTTATAGCATTGATCTCCCTGTAGTCGATACATAACCTCATAGATCCGTCTTTCTTTTTAACAAAAAGAACAGGGGCTCCCCATGGAGAAACACTAGGGCGAATAAATCCCTTATTACTCAATTCCTCTAGTTGTTTCTTTAGTTCAACTAATTCTACAGTGGCCATTCTATAAGGGGTCTTCGATATAGTCCTTGATCCAGGAATTAAATCAATTGAAAACTCAACTTCTCGTTCTGGAGGATGTCCAGGTAAATCTTCCGGAAATACATCTACAAATTCTTTCACAACAGGTACATCCTCTATTTGAACATTCCTTTCCTCACCCGCAGTTATTTCATTCTCTTCCTCACCAATAATTGAATTTAGTTGAGCTATTGAGGGTGGATCTAAAAAAAGAAATAGGTGGTGACGATTCTGCTCTAAAGATAAGGTGTTCCTTATCATTATCATCAATAATCATAACCTCTTTCTTTTTACAATAAATCTTCACATCATAGTCCGAAAGCCAGTCCATACCGAGGATTATGTCAAACTCAATCATAGGTATGACGATGAGATCAGCAGATAACGAACATTTATGTGCTCTAATGGGGACTGATTCACAAAACTTTGTTGCAATGATACTTCCCTTAAGAGTTTTAACTGACAACTCCCTTGTTAAACCAAATTGGAAATATCTAATTTTCTTAGCAAACTGGGAAGATATGAAACAATGCGATGATCCAGAATCAAATTATGCATTTGCTAAACTTGAGGAAACCATTAAATTACCTTCCACCACGTCTTTCGGAGCTTCTACCTCAGCAGTAGTGATAGCATAAGCTTGGCCTTGATCCCTTGGACTTTTCTGAGGTAAGTTCTCCTGACGCTTAGGACATTCATTCGCATAATGTCCCATCTCCCTGCAATTGTATCACTGAACGTTGGTGTCTTCCTTCTTCCCTTTGCAATCACGATCTTGGTGGCCTTTTTCACCACACTTGTAACAGACTCACATTCCCTTCAAGCAAGCACTAGGATGTTTCTTCCCACATTTACCACAAGATGGATATTCAACATTTCCTTTCTTCCCCTTATTTCCATTCCCAGATTGATCAGCAGGCCTCTTCTTCTCTTGCTTTTCTTCTTCTTCTCTTACTTTGCTTTAAGTCATAAGACTTAGATAATTCCTTTTTGGTCTGGATAGCACATGAGACAATGTCTTCGTACGATGAAAAGGATTGTGAGACTAATGCTCGACGGAGAAATGGTTTTAACCCATCAAAGAAACGATCAATCTTACTTCTTTGGTTACGTATATAATCACCAGCGTACCTTGCTAACCTTGTAAAGTTAGCCTCATACTTTGTGACATTATCATCCTCCTTCTGTCTCAGACATAGAAATTGCCTTTCCATATCTGCTCGATGGTCGCGAGGAAAGTATTTTTCTAAAAACAGATTTTTGAACTCCCTCCATTACATATTTGATACTTCATCATCTTCCTTCATATTTTGAATCAATGACCACCATTGATCAGTATCTCCAGTGAGGCGGTAAACTGCCATGATAACTTTTTCCCTTTCACTGCTCCCTAAAGCCTGAAATACTTTTTCTAGGGAAAATATCCATTGCTCAGCTACTAAGGGATTTTTACTCCCATTGAATGTTGGTGGTTGTTGCCTCATGAATCGATCTAACATTGATCCTCCACGTTGCGGATCAGGGTGCTCCATACGGGTAAGGTTATTATTCATAACCTGAGTAAGTTGTCCCAGTATGGTGATTAGCTGATCGGCTCCAGTTGCATCACCAGCTCCACTATAATTATCTTGAGTAGGAGGGAAATCCCTACATGGAGTGCGTGCATTGATACGGTTTCCATTTCTTCCACTAGGTGCCATTTCAAAACAATGGCATAAACTAGATCAATTTATGAATCAAAATACATAATCCCATACTTATAAAACACTTAACCTAAATTGAACTGTTTATGGATATAATCCATAATCATAAGAATGTTTTCTTTGAGGAAGTATATACTCATAATCCCTTCAAAATGATTTGTAAAGAAAAATGAAAGTTATCCTAAGAATATCCCCCGGGAGTGTCGTAACCAAGAGTGCAGCAAGGCCCGTTGTCGTGCACCAGTTCCCGTTCGAGTCTAGCTCAAAGAGGTGTTTTCGGGTTTTACCCCTAGGTACATCTGTGCCAGAGCCGCCTCTACCTGCTCGTATCCTGACAGGTATGTATTGTTCGGAAAACTCACAAAATCTCTAAAATACCAAAATTCTAGGAAGTTCTTCTATACTAATCCTCAAATTTCATCTTAGGTCTACGTGCTCTAATCAGAGTTTATCTAAATCTAGCTTCCAAGGTTTGTACTAAACATCCTCTGATACAAATGTAACGCCTCGACCCCAGTTACCTAGAGTTGGTTCATTATTACATAACATTGGTATGATCACAAGAAAGATCAAATCTCGAAAGACCGATTGGTTTATTAGTCTTGGAAACACTAGATATATTCATAAGTCTTACATTACATCATAAAATGAAAAACTACTACAACAACATATTGTCTCCATAATCCACACTCATATCCCCACATAATATTCCTGCAGGTCATTCATAATTTACTTCTTCACTTCCTGGGAAAAATAAAACATAGAAAAGGGGTGAGCTCAAATGCCCAGTAAGGATAATAATATAGCGGAAACTTTCATAAATAAGAATAAACATTTAAGGCAATGTATAACTAAAACAAAAGCCTTTTAAACTTGAACTTTTAACATAGTATGGCATAAATAAAATGAGATAATGCCATTTACTTATTCACATGGTTATTCTACTAATCTAATAATCACATGCAAAATCAATAACCACTTTCATAATGATGGAATGCATAATTCCAGACTATCATAACCACATAGCCAAGGCCTCGTGCCAAGACTACAAATAAGATTTTGTCAAGGCCTTGTGACAAGACACTAGTTTGTCTCATGAGACCTACCGATGCATCGAGGAGCTATAGCGGGCTCCACCAGTCACATATTAAGTCCAATTCATTCCCATATGAAAAGGTTTAAACATAACATAAACATTCTTATTAAAACTAGCATACGAAATGTCAATACTTTCACCATAAACTATGAATGGTATAAAAATAGCACATCCACAGTAAAACATATCACAAAACCTTCAATATAATATAGAAGTTTTGTATCATAATAAATCAACTTCAAAAAATCTTAAAATCCATCAAAGGATGTTGACATAGATGAAATCAAATTTTTTTTTAAAGAAATATCTCCTTTTATTTTGAAATCATTTACGATCCATATAAAATAAAACATTTTCTTTGAAAATATTCTTATAAGCTTGTAAGGGAAGCTTTGAAGATTTTATAACGGCGGAAAATAGCCGCACCCGCCGTATATGTTAAAAAAACATTCTTACCTTAATTCTGTCGAAAAGGTTAAAAAGGACCTTGTTTTGAAAACGACAGAAAGATTCCTTTATAAACCTATTATAAAAAGTAAAACAATGGTATAAAGGACTTTAACCCATATTCTTGTAAATAATAAATATGTTTTGAAATACATTTCGAAGAAACATGGATGTGGATGATAAATAAATCCCAGTATATTATTACGTATAAACAGCTCGGATAATGAAGAGATTGTGAAATAACCCTTACCACATTAATCAACTGAGTCGTATGGCCAAAAGTTAATAACCACCAAATAATTTACAGAATAACATGAATATAAAGAGAATCATGATAATATATATCAAATGGTTGTACACAATACACCACTTTCAATAATTTAGTGGTGAACAATGGAAATCTCACGGAATTGAAAGTGAGATAAGAAAATCCCTTACCACATTAATCAACTGAGTCGTATTGTAAAAAGTTAATAACAACCAAATGATTTACAGAATAACATGAATATAAAGAGAATCATGATAATATATATCAAATGGTAGTACACAATACACCACTTTCAATAATTTAGTGGTGAACAATGGAAATCTCACGGAATTGAAAGTGAGATAAGAAAATCCCTTACCTTGTACTTTTCCTTGGTTGGGGTAGGTTAACCTCCTGTATAATGGTTAAATAATTGTTATTAAATTATACAAGAATCATATATATTAATATGATATCATATATGATCTTTTAACATTGATTTGTTAAAAATATCTTAGAATTATCGTCATTTCGGGTGTTGACTTACTCATTTTATTTTATATGTTTTTTTACATAAGCCATGTTTGTTGTATCCTATTCATATCCAGAATGATATCAAGTCCATAGATACTATTTTTAAATCATCAAATTATAATTATACTTGAATGGATATGATGGACAGTGAATCTCATCGCGTTCGTGGAGACGGTAGTCCGTACATATGCACGAGCGACAATATCATTATTTTGATATTAAAATAATATATAATTGGATTTTATATCATATATACAGAATAATTATCATGTTATATTTATTATTTACATGATTTACACATCATTATTATACCCATCCAAATAATAATATATTGAATAACAATTACACCACGACAGGGAGACGGTAAGCCGTACGTACGCACGTATGGTGACATGTTATTCAAAGGATGGATAGAATACTGAATATGGTTGTACCATATTTATAATAACATCACATTATATATATGATACTGGAGTTATTATTTATAATGGTAATAACAAAGAAAGAGGAAGTGGAAGAAGAAAGGAACTTAAAAAGGGGTGGTGAAAACATTACCTCTTCTTCGGGTTCTTCTTTTTGATTTGATCAAAAGGGCTCCATAGGTTGGCTTTCTGATCAAACTAAGGCCTATAGGTTGTAGTGAGGGAAGTTGAGATAGTATTTGGTCAGGGTTTGGCCGAACCAAAGGGCTTCGAAGGTGTGAAGAAATGAGAAGGTGGAGTGCCCTTTTATAAGAGGGGTGAGGAGCACCTTGGAAAAGCTAGAGATATTAGTTTATAATAAATTCATATTCGGTTTCCAATGGCTCCAAAGTTGACTATTAAAAGGTTAAGGTGGGGATGGGTCGAAAACAACTCAACCAATAGAATTTAGACAGGTTTGGGTACTTATATTAACCTTATCTTTAAGTATTAACTCTAAGTTAATTAGTTTCTCTTTTACAATGTCTCTTTGTATTTTTATATTATATGGTTAATAAACATACTATATACATCCAATCGACCCCCAAGTGGTCCATTAATGATGAATATATCATTATATAAGTCTCTTGGCCGAACCGTATATTTTTAGGAATTTAATATCAATTAATAATATAATATTGGTTTTAAGAACTCTTTTATGTCAATCTAGACACTATTCAATAGTTGATTTTTTTGAAACTCATAACAATTGATTACTTCGAAAAAAGACAATTAAATAAATCCTAATATATCATATTATCCTAGAAAATTAGTTTAATTCATTACAAGTTTCATATTATATTTATTTGGGTATTTATAATATCAATTATTTTAATTTTTCACTATTATAGTAATTACTGCATCATCATTGTGTCATAAATAAAATAAATTATTTAATGTCTAAAAATTATAAATAAAATATACTTATGTACGAAATCTTGTTATCTTTCTAATGAATATTTATAATAAAAAATCCAACATATATAACCCTATGTAACAATTGTTTTTCTAAAAGATATATGCTTGTGTCATTTTTGTATTCATTTTAACTTAATTAAAATAAAGTGTCATTATCACTTACAAGTGGATACATGGGTCCCAAAATCAACCCAAAGATGCCCATGGTCGACCATGTATCAACCAATAGGGTTAAGACACGTTTTAGGGTAATTTAGTATTATTATAATATTATTTGTTAACCCTTATTTACCGGATTTACCCTTAACCATGATAAATAAAATATTTACCGCAGTAATTATTCAAAATGTCTAAAAATAAAAGTTACCTATTTACACAATTTGAACATACTGATTCCAAATATGGAATCCATTTTCCTAAATTCAAAACACAGAAGTGGCAGAAATTAATTTAAAATTAATTCCCGTTGTCAAAACAAAAAGCGTGTTTTTAAGAGATAATAACTATCAAAAGATTGACACTTGTTTATGTTCGGTTTAATTGTAAAATTATGTCCAATGACCAAAATTATATTAAATGGTAAAAATATATTCTAAATATACTTTAAAAATAATAAAATTCATAATTTATCACTATTAATTATTTTGATTAAAAAAGTTGTTTTTAATTAAAATTTAGTAATTTTCACTATTCATCAAAATATGAAAGTTATCCGAAAAGTACCAAAATTTCACCTTAGGCTAAATTAGATATTCTGAATCCAAAAATTAATTCCATTTTGAAATATAAAATATATATAATTTTAAAAAGTAGGTATTACTATTCATAACGGCTAGTTTGATTGGTTGTTAGAACTCGGTGTTGCGTACAACACACGCTATTGCATTATTCTAAGAGAAGCGTACCGTAGAAGCTTGGGGTGTTACAAATGTACAAGGTTAAACCTAAGGTAACATACATTGGTATAATGTTTTCATTATTTAGATATCCGATAGATTATTTTTCATGATTATATAATATCTCACTAGGAATATTCTTTCTCACAATACACACATTGGTATTCGTAAATTATTGGATGTAGTATGATTCATGTAAATACATAATGTGATGTGAATTTTAATTATTTTAATCATGAGAAACTAAATTATATAATATCATGAATGTGAAACCATGTTATTATGCCCAATCAAACATCTCATTATATAATTTACAATATCAACATGGTTCTGTTTTCTGACACACCAACTAAGATAATAAAGGATTTTTGTAATTATCATGGAGGAAAAAAGATTTGTCTTCCCATGTGTTTGGAATGTGGGAGGAAGACCTCATGGGATTATCTCAAAGCTAAAAGAAGTTGTATTCTATTTTTAAATGATGGGAATATGGAATAAAATTAATGATGAAAATTTAAAAAATTTATGGAGGGAAATGATGGTCATCATAAGGAACTATTTATTTTTCAATGTATCATGTGTGGGGAATATGGGAATTATCCGAGAAAAGTCTCAAATGAAAGGGTTAACTCCATGATCAAGGTAGGATCTATGTTATTATAACCATTTAAGTGAAAGGATTTATGTTTTATGAACATGGATTCATGATTTCTATGTAGAAGTGTAATATCAATGACATTTTTATCATAAGAATCATGAAACATCTATGGTTTATCTCAAAATAGTTATTTTTTGTCGATTTTAAAACACATTTAGTGATAAGGGACATTATTTGGAAACATTATTAAGGGATAAAATATCCTTAATACATGCTTCATGTTGATAATATAATTTTTACTTTGGGTAAATAAATGAAAAAGAAAATTGATAATTATTGGTCAACATGAAATTGTTTATTTATTATATTACAATATTATTTATGTCATGTTTATTGATGGTTATTATATTTATGTATTAATGGAAAAATTATATGACATTTTTTAGCAATATGAATAGTTTTAATTTTTGGAATCATATATGTTTTCATTCAGGGTAAACATTTGAGTTATAGATACCATCATCAGTTCATATATTTTAGGTTAATCGTTTGTACAATGGAAAAAATACACCTTTTGATGTTTAAAGTTATAGGTTTTTAGGTTATTTAAAAACAATTATTACGTTTTAGGAAGAAAAATCAATTGTTCTAAAAAAACATTTAGGTTTGTATATGATTTGTTATTAATTAAATAATTGTTTTTTGGATAGTGGGATATTAATAATATTTATTGTTGAAAAGTGATTCATTGACCAAGTGATTTTCTTATAAATTTATTTTCAATATAATGATTTCCCTTCATTATAGTATCTTCATTTAATCAATTTTGTTTTTTAAATGATCAATAGAAAATATAATATATAGAGATTTATTAGGGTCATCAATGATATATTTCTATTATGTTGATTTATTTTAAACCCTCGGGTTTAACATTTCATTTTACAAGAAATTTTATTTTAGAAGAATGCAATTAAAATTTTTGGGATATAAGATTAAATTTATGTGATCACATTATATTTCAAAACATTATTTAATTTTGAGGTTGTTATGGTTAAATGGGATATCGAGTTACAATTTTTAGAATAATTAGAGATAAAGCATTGGTGTTATTGTAGAAATTTAGAAGTAAAGTATGTTACTTATTCATATGATGTTATATTAAATTTTGATATAACCTTAAATTTTTTTTACCATTTGTTTGGTTATTTTTTATAGATAAGAGTAATATTATAATATCCTTTTGTGGAATTATGTGATAAGATAGAAGTATATTTTAGTGCATTGGTCAGGAAAAAGTATTATTCAAAACTCATCATTTGGAGAAATAGATGATATTTTTATGGAAATTGATTAAATAATGACATTATACTTTTAAATTATGTATTATATTTGTTTTAAAGGAACTCCAATACCATGAGAATATGATCCTAGAAGTAAATTGTATCCATGTTATTTGAATGTTTTTTGAATCAAAGGACTATTTTACATATGATTGATTTATGTTTTTATGGTTGATTACTTTCCACTAATCACTCAATTTCTTGGGATCGTTTCCCTCCATCACCCTAAATTCTTATTCAAACATTAAAATTTTCTTCCATGTATATATATTGACTTTCTAATAATTTTATCCAATTGGAAACCTATTTTGTATTAATTTAGTTGATAATGGAATCTTCCTTTTCATGTTTTTCAAGAGAATTTTTTACTAACCTTTTATTTGATGTTGGTTTTTAGTAGAAGAATTTTTAAATATCAACCCCATGATTTAATATATTAATAAAATTTTGTAATGATGAAATTTATTAATTTTTGGGGGATGGGATACCTATTGAATTTAAATTAATGCAATTTTTTATAGAACATACAATATGGAACACCGATCATAAATAAACCAAAAAATATATTTTTTAAATATGACTATTATATACTAGTCCACAAATTGGTTGGGTTCAAAAGTATTAACTGAATTATGAAATATATATAAATGAGTTTCTAAATAAAAATTATTTATTATTTATTAGGTAAGAACCCAGATCTTGGTTTTAGGTATGTTTTTCCTTTTCTGGTAATTTTTTAGAAAAAAAAGAAAATATGGAAATTTTCAAAATACACGCCAAGTACTTTATAAGTACATGCCGTGTAATTTGATGTCACACAAGTCATTGTGCATGCCATGTCCGGGCCACACACATGATGCGTAAGGGCGATGTGGAGGTCGCTTAAAGCAGAGTATGGAAAACCTAAGTACACGACGTGTACCGAGGAAGTACACACCCTGTAGTTTCTTTTTTTCCTTAAACAGTCTGGTGTCATGCCTAATAGACAAAAACACCTTCATCTCCAGGTTCATTGACCGAGAGTGACCCGTACGGACACGATCACCCTCCGAGCCCTAGAGCCTCCATCTGTGTGCCGAATCAATCGTCGTCGATTGCGTTGGAACCGTAATAGTGAGCCCTTCATTCTGCTTGAGTTTCATTCCATGATGTTCCCTCGTTCTCAAGATATCGTGGGTTGAACATTTTTTGTGTTCTTGTAGATCTATGCCATTCTAGGGAGAATCAAGCCTCGTGGTTTGGCCTTTGGCCACTATACCTGTTTCCACACCTTGTGACCGTAGGATGGAATAATATTCTTGACATGCTGATGTTCTGTAGAATGGTTATCCAAGTATCTCTTTAGGTGTACTTTGGCCTTATAGCATCATTATGCACTGACTGGAATGGGACCGTGATAACCTGGTGCTATAGACTATAAGAGATAGACTGAGTGATCTTCCCAGAGAGTCTTGAATATTATAGACTACAAGAGGGTAGACCGAGTGAGCTTCTTCAGAGTGTTTCGGTTATTATAGACTATAGGGGATAGACTGAGTGAGCTTCCCAGAGAGTCTTGGATATTATAGATTACATGAGGGTAGACTGAGTGAGCCTCCTCGGAGAGTCTTTACTTGTTTGAATTTCCTTAAAACCTTTCCAGGCTAGAGAAGGAATTGAATAAGTGAGCTTCATTGGAGAGACTGTGGTAGACATGAGACTATAAGAGGAATTGATCGAGTGATCTTCCTCAGAGTGTTTCTAGAAGTTAGGGCTATAAAAGTTCTAGACCACGTGATCTTCCTCAAAGAGTCCCTAACTACCCTAGACTATAAGAGGAATTCACAGAGCGTGCTTTCCCAGAGAGTCTTATAAATTCGTATGACCATACAAGAGTGGTTAGGGTGAGTGCACTACCCAGAGGGATGTCGGTACTTCTTGGATAGGACCGAAGGGATTGGATATGAGTACTTCCCAGAGGGGTTCCTATTGTGGTTATTTGTTTGCTTCACTGCTACTTGTTGTCCTGTGAATTGTTTACTGTTGTATATCATCATGTTACTGTTTAACGATTACTACTGTTGTTTACTGTTATTGTTCATTGTTTATGTACTTTACATGTTATATACTCATTGACTGTTAGACACATATCATCGGATGGTTACCTTCTGGGATATAGTCTCACACCATGTTTGGGACATTCTTCTGGGCCCAAACAGACTATTTTGTTATAGGTATAGACAAGTAAAATCACCCTTTGAATTTTGGTACTTGATTGATTCGGAGTAGGAGAGCATGGGACCAAGATTAGGCTTGCGAAGCTGAGGAGGTGTTTATCTTTTCTTTTGTACATGATTTTTGTTCTATTTTTCTTTCTAGTATTGTGACCTATTTGGATGATTTCCTAGATATGTATCATGCATCATTTCATATATACATATGTGGTCCAGTGGATTATTATTTTAGTCTTCCATTGTTTTCTTGATCATTATTGTTGGATATTTACTGCTTCCATTAATGCATGTTTTGTTTACTTCCACTGTGTACTCATCCAATGAGGGCATAGTTTCGCAGTATCACACCCAAGGCCCTTGCTGCTTGTTGGAATCCTCTGGTGTTTGGGAAAATGCGCTTGAGTCTATGTGACCAACCGGGTATGGGGATCATCTGGGTGGATTCCAAAATTGGGACATTACAAAGTTGTATCTGAGGCATTTCTTTTATCTTGATTAAATCTTTGGAGCCTTATCATGCGATAGGACGAATTCGGTACATGGTAATGAGCTGTGCCCGGGATTAGCTAACCTGTGTACAAAGAAAAGGCAATTTACCTCGTTATTTCAATTTTATGGTTTGAGATTCATTGTTTGATATGATTTCACATAGAGTGATTCACATGCTTTGTGCTATTACCATTGTTTTTATTGCCTTTCTATTTTTGTCGCAATCTAATGAGATGATGGTATTACATCTCATGAATCATATAGGAATTTGTTAGAAATCACATGCCATGCATTCTTTCCATGCCATATAGGGTGGATTGGCGATTTCATGTTGTTGTGATAGATGTTGTGTAGATTATGAATGCTTTGTGATAAATGCTTGATAGAATCCCTGTATTTTGATAGAGAAATTGTTTATATTGTACCTTACCTAAATGAATGCCAAATTTTGGTTCTTGAGGTGTTATGGGCCCTCATGAATCAGAACGTGGTGGGTCATTTTTCTTTTCCCCTTTTATACGATAAGTAGGAGATGCAAAGATTTGATTCGCGGGGAGTATGGGCCCTCACAGATTGGAATTTGGCACCTCATGTTTGTTTTTCAGTGTTTTCTGGGAATCTGTGCAGTTTCTGAGATACTACCCAGAAAAACCCAAGATACAAAGCATGTATTTGACTACACAACATGTAGATTTTAACTGTGTCGCTGACTGTGTGAGCAGAAACACAGGGTGGTGGAAAGGTTTTCTGAAACACGTCATGTACTGTGGTTACACACCGTGTAGTAGTGAGCCATGTACCCAGCCGTGTCAATAACAACACGGGTCAGGGAAGATCGTGTAGTACACGCCATGTTGGGGACGCACATGCCATGTAGTCTTTTCCTAGGTACCCGGCCGTGTCACGAACAACATGGGATGGTGTAATCTCTCTTATACATGCTGTGTTTGTTCGGAACATGCCGTGTAGGGTCAGCCGTGTAGTCGGCCATGTAACTAACAACACGGGTCTCCAGAACCTTTTCTAGTACAAACTGTTTCCTTAGTTAACACGTCGTGTATTCTAGGGTTAATAGGATCATGTGAGGTAGCCGTGTAAATAGACTCGGGCAGGGGATGTATATGAGGTACATGCCCTGTGTGGGGGACGACACGCAGTGTAGTTTGGGGTGTTACACGACCAAAGGTGGAAGAGGTATACTCCCATTTGAATGGATTAAGAAAACACGCAGTGTAGCTTTATACATGCCTTGTAGTCATGTTTTGTACACTTGATTGTTTCTTCCTCATGTTCCCGTTTTGTACTCTTGTTTTCCCTAACCTTGATAATCCTGATCTATGGTGTTCTTTTGATCATTCAGAGCTATGCCTCTGAGACTTCTTCTGGTCAAAAGTCACCTTTCAGGTGGTGATCAGACACCAGATATGACCGAACAAGAACCTCTACAGATCCTCATACTGTTCTAGCCTTTGATCCAGTAGTTATATCGATTGAAGGTGTCGATGCACAGTTCAGGGAGGACTTCCTGAACTGATGCAGTCCTTTCAGGGAGATCCACCTCCTGCCCCATCGATGGATGAGTTGACGCGGGTTTTCCAGTTGCAGCATCCTCTTTCTTTATCAGGGGATGGGGAACCCCAGGCTGCAGATTCATGGAAAGAGGCCACACTGACGATATTCGAGCATCTGGAGATACCTCCAAATAAAAGGGTAAAGCTTGCAACTTATATGTTCTGAGACACCGCCAATAGGTGGTGGGTGGTGATCTCAAAGTCAGGATGCTAGGAGGGGATGACTTGGGATGAGTATCGGTGCATCTTCTACGATTACATCTATCCAGAGACCATGAGGGACGAATGAGCCTGGGAGTTTATGAGTCTTGACCAGGGTACTCTTTCTGTTATGGAGTACTCGTCTCATTTTACCGAGCTGTAGCACTTCACACTGATTCCAGCAGGTGATGAGTTGTTCCTTTCTAGGAAGTTTGAGGAAGATCTCAGGTAGGAGATCTGTTCCTAGTTGAATATCTTTAGGATTAATTTTGTATCCTCGATTTTCAACTAGGCACTGATCACTGAGCGCAATCTGAGAGATTATGGAGCAGTTTGTGAGGGTGGTTCGACCTCCAGAACTAGTGTTCCTCCTTCTGATATCATGAAGTGCCATAGGGAGCTGTCTCGAGGAGATCAGAGTCAACATAGTGCATCTTCAGGTAGCCAGGTTGTATGCAACCAGTGTGGTTGGAGCGAGCATACTAGGCCTCAGTGTCAGAGAGACCCTATGGAGTGTTGATCTTGTGGTAAGATGGGGCATCTTCAACGTTTTTGATAGATCTTCTCACCTACAGCTGGGGGTAGGGGTTCTTATATGACCTCGCGTATAAGGGATATATAGACAGTGTCTCACCAATCAGAAAACATGAGTTCTTCTGGGAGTTTAGGCCGAGGTGGAGGTTTTGGTTGTGGTTTTCAGTCACCTGGTTACTGGCGACAACATAGTGGATCAACTCAGAGTGGTCAGCCAGGGGCGCAGGGATGCGGGAGAGGCCAGACTTTCACTATGGAGCAGACCCTTCAAGAGCAGGATCCTGGTCCTTCTACATTCTGAGGTACGATCTAAGTAACCTCTGTGTTATCTTCAACTCTTTTCGATACTGGTGCTTCGCATAACATTATCTCTGTTACTATTGTGGAGAGCCTTGGGCTCTGTATCTTTTCATCTGCCGACATTTTGACTCTTGATACACCATTGGCAATGAAGACGTCCAACGTACGATAGTTCATAGAGTGCCCTCTTGAGGTTTCAGGGTGTCACTTTTTATGTGATATCAATGTCCTAGTGATGACAGGATATGATGTCATTCTCGATATGGATTGGTTAGTTCCCTTCCAGGAAGTCGTTGATTTATATCGTCGTTGGGTGAGTTTCGTATCACTTGAGGGGATATCTTTTCTTCATAGAGAAGAGTGGGATTTCGAGGTGGGTAGAGCTAGACCAGAGCATCATGGGCTAGGATGAGTTACAAACCAGATTTCTAGAATTTATCTAGATGACCAGAGGACTTCACGGTTAAAATTTCCTCCAGTAGTAAATCATTTCAGGGATGCATTTCTAGAGTACTTTTCAGGTTTACCTCTAGTTATTTAGTGGGACTTCTCGATTGAGCTCGTTCCAGGAGTATCACCAGTGACCATTCCTCCTTTTAGTATTGCTACAGCTGAGTTGCAGGAGCTTAAGAAGAAGTTGGAAGAGTTGCAGGCAAAGGGTTTCATCCAACCTAGTACTTCTCCTTGTGGTTCATCTGTTCTGTTTGTGAAGAAGGCTGACGACACCCTTAGGCTTTGCGTGGATTATCGGAATCTGATCCAGTTGATGGTCATGAAATGATATCCCTTGACAAGGATCGATGACCACTTTGATCAGCTTCGAGGAGCCCTGGTGTTCTCAAAAATCGACTTGAGGTCCAGTTATCATCATTTGCATGTTAGACAATCAGATATACCTATTAAATCCATCAAGAGCAGGTATGGTGTATATGAGTATACAGTCATCCCATTTGGTCTCAGGAATGCGCCAACATTTTTTATGTCACTGTTGTACCGAGTGTTCCATCCATACTTGGACTCTTTCATGGTGGTCTTCGTGGAAGATATCTTGGTGTATTCTCACACTTGACACGACCATGATACCCATCATGAGATCGTTCTGAGTACATTTAGAGAGAATCAGTGATATGCTAAGCTGTCTAAATGCAACTTTTGGATGGATTGGATTCACTTCTTGGGTTACATCATCTCATAGATAAGAGTATCAGTAGACCCATAAAAAGTGAGAGTTGCAGTTTTATGGGAGTTGCCGAAGAACGTATTTGAGGATCAGAGTTTTCTAGGGCTGGTTGGATACTACAGGAATTTTGTAAAGGACTTTTTACGCCTTGCAGCACCGCTGACAGGTCTGACCAAGAAGAGGGCGAAGTTCTTATGGTCAAATTCTTGTGAGACAACCCTTCATGAGTTGAAAGGGAGGTTGATGTCAGAATTGATACTAGTCGTGCCAGAGCCGGGCAGGAGATATACAATTTATTGTGATGCTTCAGGTGTTAGGAAGGGAGCTATGCTTATGTTGGTGGGATGGAGTTGTTGCGTACGGGTCTCGGTAGTTGAGGCCACATGAGAGGAACTACCTGACGCACGATCTGGAGTTGGCAGATGTTGTTCATGCCTTACCATGTTGGAGACACTATCTTTTGGGAGTGAACTTTGGGTTTTTCACTGTCCACAAGAGATTCAAATGCATCTTCACTCAGCTAGACCTGAATTTGAGACAGCGCAGGTGGGTTGAGTATCTTCAGTCCTTCAACATTGAGCTTGCCTACATGCCTGCGAAGGGAAATTAAGTTGCTAATGCGATAAGTAGTAGAACTCAGATATAAGAATTCCAGGAGGCCAGTAGTGATTGGAAGCTTATGTGACTGTTCTCTAAGATGCATATGGAGGTGCATGAGAGACAAGGACATACTTTTCTATCTTCGGTATCTGTTGCCTCTACACTTCATGATCGGGTAAGGATGAGGCAACTATCAGATTCAGAAGTCCTAGTCTTATGGGAGTGTGTGTCATGAGATGACCCTCTTCCTAGATGGACCATTTGTGAGGATGAGATCTTGCGTTTATAGGGACGCGTATGGGTGCATGTAGACATACACGAGGTACTGATGTGGGATTTTCATTCCTCTGTTTGGGAAGTTCATCCTGGTTTTACCAAGATGTATCGGGATCTTCATCACCAGTATTTGTGGCCAGTTATGAAGAAGGATGTTTCTGGTTTTGTTATGAGATGCTATACTTTTTAACAGGTGAAAGCGGAGCATTAGCAACCAGCAGGGCTTTTACAGCAGTTACCCATTCCTGAGTATTAATGGATCGATTTCACGATGGAATTGGTGACCGGGTTTCCATGGTCACCTCAAGGGAATGATGTTGTTTGGGTTGTCGTTGATAGGATTACAAAGGGTGCTCACTTCTTTCCGATTAAGCAGATCATCAGTGTTAATGAGATGGGACAGTTTTACATCCGAGAGATTGTACGTCTGCATGAATTTCCACAATCCATTGTCACAGACAGGGATGCACATTTTACTTCTTAGTTATGTTAAGGGATTTAGAGGGCTTTGTGTACAGAGGTACTTTTGAGTACAACATACCATCCCCAGACTAATGGCCAGTCCAAGCGTACGATCCCGATGCTTGAGGATATGCTCCGATCATTCATTCTAGACTTTTGAAATTCTTTGAACAAGCATATTAATCTTTTGGATTTTTCCTATAACAAAAATGTTCAGGAAACCATTAAGATGGCACCTTATGAGGCTTTGTATGGTAGGCCATGCTGATCACCTTTGTTCTGGGTGGAGACAAGAGAGGCAGCTTTGCTGGGACCTTGCCTTATTCAGGAGACCTCAGAGAAGATAAAGTTGATTTAGAAGAGGATGGATACAACACAGTCTCGACAGAAGTCTTATTTTGATCAGCGGAGATGACATCTGGAGTTCGAGGTTGGGGATTAGGTTTTCCTGCGTGTCGCACTACTTTTGAGACACAAGATGATTCAATGATAGGTTAATCTTTCACCACAGTACGTCAGGCCATTTGAGGTTTTAGAGAGTGTTGGTCCGGTTTCCTATTGGTTGTAGTTTCCGCAGTGGTAACGATATATGCCCGGCATCTTTTACGTTTCTCAGCTCAGAAATTACTTTTCAGACCCTTCTCATGTCTTTCAACCTGAGAGGTTGAGCTGAAAGCGTATGCATCATTTGAGGAGCATCCTATCTGAATTTTCCATCATATAATGAAGGTTCTTTGTGGTCGGTATGTCCCTCTGGTATGGGTGCTATGGTAGCACAGGCGAGTATAGGATGAGATCTCGGAGAGGGAGGCTGATGTATGATCACATTGGCCCAAGATGTTCAGGGTTTTTTCTTCCACACCTCGCTAGGGAAATTTGGGGATGAATTTCTTTAAGGTGGGAATTTTATAAGATCCCAGATCTTCGTTTCAGGTATGTTTTTCCTTTTCTGGTCATTTTTTAGAAAAAGAGGAAAATTTAGAAATTTTCAAATTACACGTTTTGTACTTTGATGCCATGTCATGCCGTGTGTTGTCCATGTCCGGGCCACACACACGGTGTGTAAGGGAGATGTAGAGGCCGAATAAAGTGGAGTATGGAAAAGTGAAGTACATTCCAAGTACCCAGGAAGTACACACTGTGTAGTTTCTTTTTTCCATTAAAAGTACCAGGGTCGCGCCGAATAGACGAAATCACCTTATTCTCCTAGTTCCTCGTCTGAGAGTGACCCGTATAGCCACGAACACCCTCCGAGCCCTAGATCCTCTATCTGTTTTCCAAATCGATCACCGTCGATTATGTTGGAACTGACGTGATGAGCTCTTACTTCTTCTTGATTTTCATTCCATGATGTTCCCTCATTCTCATGATATCATGTGATTAACGTTTTGTGTGTTTTTATAGATCTACGACGTTATATGGAGAATCATGCCTCGTGGTAAAAATATATTGATCTCCTAGCATCATGGTAGGTGGTTTGTGCCTTACCTTTCGAAGTCTTTTAGTTTTATGTGCAAATTCCACCAATACCCGTGAACGGGGTATCACATGTTTACCTTTTTTCCCTATTGTTTTCCTTCCTTGATTGTTTTCTTGTGTAGAGTTAATCTGATCTGTTTGAGGATAATTGATGTGCTTGGATGTTTTTTCCATGCCTTGTTCTTTTTATGACATTTGGTTTTGTTAGTCTTTGGCTGCTATACCTGTTTTCATGCCTTATGACCGTAGGATGGAATGATATTCCTGACATGTTGATGTTCTGTAGAATGGTTAGCCAAGTAGATCTTTAGGTGTACTTTGGCCTTATAGCATTATTATGCATTGACTAGCACGAGACCATGAGATCCTAGTGCTATAGACTATAAGGGACAGACCAACTGATCTTCACAGAGAGCCTTGAATGTTATAGACTACAATAGGGTAGACCAAGTGAGCTTCCTCAGAGATTCTTGGTTATTATAGACTATATGGGATAGACCAAGTGAGCTTCCCAGAGAGTCTTGGATATTATATACTACATGAGGGTAGACAAGGGGAGCTTCCATAGAGAGTCTTTACTCGTTTGAATTTCATTAAAACCATTCCAGGCTAGAGAAGGATTTGACTAAGTTAGCTTCCTTATAGAGTATGTGGTATACCTGAGACTATAGGAGGAATTGACTAGGTGACCTTCCTCAAAGAGTTTCTTGACCTTGGGTCTATAAGAGGGTTAGACCGCGTGATCTTCCTCAGAGATTACCTGACTACCCTAGACTATAAAGGGAATTGATCGAGCGAGCTTCCCTAGAGAGTCTTATTAATTCATATGACCAAACCAGAGGGGTTATGCTGAGTGCACTGACCAGAGGGTTGTTGGTACTTATTGGATAAGACCAGAGGGGTTGGTTCCGAGTACTTACTAGAAGGGTTCCTGTTGTGGTTAGCTATTTTCTTCACTACTTCTTGTTGTCCTGTGGATTGTTTACTGTTGTATATCATCCTGTTATTGCTTTCCGATTACTACTGTTGTTACTATTACTATTCAATGTTACTGTACTTCACCTTCAATATACTCACTGACTATTAGGCACAGATCATTGGGTTGTTTCCTACTAGGATATAGTCTCACACCATATTTGGGTCATGCTTTTGGGCCCAAACAGACTATGTTGTTGAAGGTATAGAAAAGGGAAAGCGCCCATCAACTTTTGGTACTTGATTGCTTTTGAGTAGGAGAGTACAGAACCAAGCATAGTCTTGCGATACTGAGGAGTTGTTTATCATTACTTTTGAACTTTTTTTGGTACTGTTTTTATTTCCAGCATTTTGACCTATTTGGCTATTTTCCTAGATATGTATCATGCATCATTTCATATATACATATGTGATCCAGTGGTTAATTATTTTAGTCTTACACTTTTTTCTTGTGCATTGTTGTTGGATATTTACTGCTTCTGCTATTACATTTTTTGTTTACTTCCACTGTGTACTCTGCCAATGAGGTAATAGTTTCCCTAATATCACACCCAAGGCCTTCACTACTAGTCAGCAGCCTCTGGAATTTGAGGAAATGCGCTTGAGGCCATGTGACCAACCGGGTACGGGGCGCATCTCAGTGGCTTCTGTAACTGGGACGTTACATATTAAGAAGTAAGAACTTAATTTTTTGTAAAGTCATTTTATCCAAAAAATATATGGATTCTTCAAAAATGTTACTTATTTTTTGGTGGATATTACAATTTTTATATGATAAAATGTGATTTTATTTTGATAAAATTCATATTATTTTTTAAATAACTATGAAAAAATTATTATAGAGTTAATTTTATTGATTATTTCAAAAATATTGATATTCTAATGAATAATGAAAAACAATAATTTTTTTGGAAGAATATCATTTATGTTACAAGTATAAAAAAATTCACATTTTTAACTGGTTTTAATGTTGAATTATTTCTATTAAAATTTTAAATCTCCAATTATATTTTTTGGAATTAATTTTATTATTGTATTTAGAGTAAAAATATTTTTATATTTTAAATCCATTTTTCTATAAACTATTTTCCTTATGTTTTCTGTTATTTATCATTTATTAATTTTATCCATTTCTATATATATAATAATGAAAAATATATTCCATATTTTTAATATATATTTCAAAATTTGATAAATACACCTTTTACTTTTGGCCATTACGAATAGTAACCATAGTAAACTATTATTTCTGCTTTTTGTAAAAATGGGTTAATTAGGTTTAAAACAAATGTGTTAAGGATTAAAATCCATTTAAACACATTATTTTCATTTAATTTTATGAGTATATTTCATCCATACTCATCCAAAATATAAGGATTATTAAAAATTTTATTTTATTTTTTGACTTTAAAATAATCAAGTAAAAGATATTTTAATAAATGTTAATTTCCGGATTTTATTACACATGTTATATTATGATAGGGATAAAAACCCATATATTCTTTTCTAAATGGTTATATGAAATATGAATTAATTATTTTATAACTATTAATTATTTTTAAATTTTAGAATATATATAGTTACCTTAATATCTTATGCAACTTAGACACATATCCTGTTAATGAAGTAAAAAAATAAAATAAATGGTTTTAAAAACACCAAAAAAATATTTTTTTAATGTTTTAATTTTTATTACTTATTTAGATGATAAATATATAATATTAGACTCTTTCTAAAGGGTTATATTCAAATTAAATTATTTTCATGTTTTTTTTCAATGTCAAATTTGATAAATAATTCATAAAATTATATTAATGTTATTTTATGTTAAATATATTTAATAATAAAAGGAAAACTATGGTGATATGTTTTCTAAATATACATCATCTTTATATTTTTAAGCCTATTTATACATTATAAGTAAAATTATGACCACATAATTTAAAAAAAACTCATTTCCTATGTAATGATTAAAATTTATTATCCATGGCATTAGACAAAAAATATGTTTTCAAATTATATATAAATCATTAAAAATCTTATATAATGATTACATTAAGAATATATATTTATATTCATTGAATCCATGATATTTTAGAACCATTTGACATGTGTTATAGATAAAATATACTATAATGTTTCAGGTATTTATATAAAATTTTCAATAATTATATTTTAAAGTAAGATAAAATTTAAATAATGATTTTTAAAAAATTATATTTGAAAATTTAAATGGAATACGATTTTAAATATCATCAATTATCAATTTATGTTTTACAGTTCTATTTATTGTAACTTTCTTGACCCTAAAATGCGAAAAAAACATTGATATCATGGTAACTGTCAAAATTGTTTACAGGGGGTTGAAACTAAGAAAATTGTTTCAAAAAATTGTTAGAAATTTTCAAAATTTTATTGGACTGATAATTCTGACACATCATATCCTTATATTTTTATTTAATTAAATTTTAAATTTTTTCCCTTAAAATATAGTTATATTAATTTAGTAATTTTTGCAGTTCCAAGAGTAGCACTCCCCCCACAATGAAAGATAACCTCTTATAATTATTTTTTCATAAGTATTTGTATATATATCCAACACAATACCTACAATAATGTCATCCTAGTTTCCATACCGAGAATATCGAACTTCTTATCTTTCATAAATATCATTCTTTCAAGGCTAAAGGTATATGCCAGTAGTGGTGGCTCCATGAAGAGGTATAATAGTTAACAGATCCTTTTATATTTTATTCCATATTATAACTTGTATAAATATTATGTATACATTCTAAAATAATTAATTCAGTATCATAAATAAACTAAAATGTTATTATAATGTAGTAAACAACATTATCCACCAGGTTACCGTCCCTTGGAAACTAATAATGCCACTAATGTGTATGTAAGGACAACCACCACCAAAAAATGATGTGATTCATTTTTTCAATCAATTTTTAATATATGGTAACAAATAAAATTATTATTAATCTATATTATATATATTTTAAAATAATTATTTAATAAAGGTGAATTATTTTTAACATTTATCTTTTATTATCGTTCTAAAAATGAAAATAATGGTCATTCATATGTATGACTAACCAAGTTCATGAATGGTATAATTAATTATATATATATACTTGTCATGTATGATAATTAAAATACATATAATGAATATATATGATATTTAATATATAGAAAATGTTTTTGAGATTATGGTACCATGTTAAATATATTACAACTATGACTGGTGAATGAAAATGTGAATGAAATAAAGAACCTATCATCAGCTAAAATAGTAATTTTAATGAATTTTTAGCACACTGTGGATAAAAGATTATAATAAAACATATATGGTTTAATATATATAAATATTATTTTTAATGGTTTTACAATTAATATATACATATTAATCATGAGGTTCAAATGTATATAGAGCAAGATGAGACATGAGGTAATAGATTTTTGTCTCACTGTTATTTTTGTAGACACATTCCAGATTCACCACTTATTCTATTTATGTGTTGTATGTACTAAAATTAATTTATTTTAGGTTCTCTTATGAAATTAAAGAATATATAAATATCCATATAAAGTCCCCTCTTTTACGATGATTTCAATCAGATGTTAATAATGTGGTGGGTGGCTTATTAGTCAATCTCACTATTTATCAGCATTATTTATGGTTATGTTTTTTAAAATGTAATTTTGTGAAAATATATAAAGAATCCCATAATTTTCCTTTTCATCTACTTATTTCTATATATTAATTGATTTAATTTCATATTACACTCTTTATAAACTCATAATTCCAAATGAATGATTTTAATTAAAAATGACCTCATTTATCTATTCAATCTAAAATCCTCTTTCTTCAATGCCTATTTTTTCTAATAATGTTTTAAAGAATGTTATCCGGATATTATTTAATAATTTTTTTTTACCAACTTTAAATTTTTTTTTAAAAAAATTATATGAAAATTCATTTCATACATTGAATGATGTAGTTTTTCTGATTTTTTTAAAAAATGTAATGCATCATTATTTTTACATACTCTTCAAGAACATAATTTACAATCATCATGAACACCCAATGTTTTAAAGATTTCCTATCTAATGTTATATCTTATTATTACAATTATAATATTTTACATAATATTATAGAAATTTCTTATATTAAGATAAGTTATTTCAAAATGAGAAGGTTTATTTCTTCATGAAATATTCCAGTGGAATTTTAAATAAATATCTATATATTATTTCAATTACTAATGTTAATTATACATTAATGCAGATATGATCAATTATATAACTCCTCCTCTTTCTTTATATTTTTTATGGTTATAATGATAATATTATTATGAAAACCATTTTATTCCAATGGTTATTCTAATGATAATGTATTAAATGTTTCAAAATCATTTTTATTGAACATGTTATGATATTATGACAGGATTGATGTTTTATGAATTTTTATAACACATATATATGGTTTTTATTATATGGAAGGTAGGGAAATAATTTTATAACACTCGAATGAATTCTTCAATGATTAATTTCTGATGAGATCAAAATGGAAAAAAATTCAATGTACTTGATCCACTATGGGAAAAAAGTTCATATTCCTAAGTAAATATGGGAAACAAATTGATGTGATTGATTCACCATTTGAAAAATGATTTTATTGATATAATGTGGGAAATAATTGGTGATTTATGATTATTTATGATAAGAGAACAAGGTTCTAAATACTGATCAACTATGATTTTAGGGTCACGGTAGTTATCCTTTATATATGAAATTATCTCTATACATTTCATGATGATACACTATTATGAAATGATTTTATGGTTCTCGACTGATTTTATTGATCATTATTGAGTTCTGATGATTCCCCACTCTTATTATTCATATATATTGAAATTATAATGTTTTATTCTATGAATCTAGTTTATGATTTATGAATGATATGGTATAAGAATTGTTTTTTATTTTCAAAATATCATACCCTTATGATTATCATATATTTTCATATAATCATGTAAATATATATATCATGTCTACCCTTTGTGATAATATAAGAACACCATTAATTATATTTTATTTCCCCATGTTTTGAAGATTAGTTTTTTGTAAGCTATGTAAAGAAGTTTAAAAGTGATAATAACATTATTAGTGATGAAGTATAATAAACCTAAAAAATATTTTCTTGTATCTAGTATCCAATGATACTAAATTCCTATGGTTCTATAATGGATCAAAATAAAATTTATGGAATATTAATCTAAAAAGGTGAATATTTATATTTGAAAATCTTGATCATTTATAATTGAAATGAGTGAAGTGTGTCGTCTCAATCTAGAGATTACACTTAGTGAACTATTGTAAAAAATCAGGGGATAATCCTAATAATAATATATCACCCTCTTAGTTTTTTATGATAGAGATTATGTTGTTTTAATAGAAATACATTATATTCTAGACACTACAAGTGGATATGGTTTTGGTAATGCAAAAATCTAGGGATAATAACACTTATAATATTTGGCTTATTATACCTTGATGGTCATATTCATAAATAGTTAGCTCTCCCTTACATTTCACCTGGTTTGACGCTATTTGGGTGATATGCTTATGTTAACACACATTTTCCTTATAAGACATTATCAAGTATTTGAATAGATGATATACAACTACAACATATGTTAATCTTATGGTGTCACATATTGAAAAGTAGGTACCATAATTTAAACATCATATGAATGGTTTTTCAAGATTTTATGAGTCCTCACAATGACTATTGATTCTCTCCTAATACATATTTTATTCAATTATTGTATTTATGAGGACTCATGTTAACATATAATGTAACAAACAATGGAATGATTTTAATCATGAATCCAAAAATTGGAATGGGTGCTGGATGGTAAACATCTTTATTATTACTAGTTATTTAACTCATAAAATAATAAAATATATCATCTTAGTTGAGTATACTGAATCATCTAATATGAATAAAATGGAATTTCTTGGAGACTATATATGTAAAAATAATAATCATTCAATATGTTAAGAATTTAAGAAGAATCACTCATTGGAATGTTTCAAAGGATTGATATGATGTTTTATGATTGTATATGAAGGGAATATAATATGAAAATGAAAAATGAAAATGAAAATTTTGATGGAGGGAAATAAATATCATCATAAGGTATAATTTATATTTCATTGTATTATGTGTGGGAAAAATTGTCATTATTTTAGCGAATTCCCTAATATAATGGTTAACTTCAATATCATTGGATGTCTTATACTCTACCAACAATTAACGTAATAGTATTTTGGTGTTTATTTATAGGTATTTTAGAATTAGGTTGTAGAAATTTTATATATAAGATATTTACGATATAAAAATCAAGATAAATATAATAATTTTTATAAAATACATTTTATTTTATAGGTAATAAATCATATTTACTGGTAGGCTGAATTTATTAGAGACACATAACTATGATATAGATAAAAAGTAACACATACAAGATATTGGTATAATAATGTTTGTGTGGATATAGATATTATAAAGTAAATAGGATAATATGGGTGACAATGATATTATATATCCATTTGATGAAAAATTTATTTTGTCCATATGTGATGAATATTATTACTTTTTTAGATTTATTAAAAGTGTATGTTAATTATTTTGAGTAATAATTGTATTTTTAATTTTTGTAAAAAAATAGGATTTCATTTTCATTTTTTATTAGATTTATAGATATAATCATGTATTTACAAGTCTCTCATTTATCAAGAGTTCAATAAAATAGATACTCCATTTGATGTTTTAGGTGATGGAATTTTATTGTGATTTGAAATATTTAGTTGTATTTATGAATAATACACTATTAAGGATTAAATTAGCTTATGGGTTAGTATACTTCATGATCTAATGTTAGTTTTGTCTTATTTGATAGTGTGAAATATGTTATCCTTATGGATTAAAGGGAATTCATTGCCAAGGTAACTTTTAATACATTCTTATGGTTATGAAATAGACTAACATTCATGTTAGTATGTAAATTTTATTGATGTTTTTTTAATTTTACTACATTGTAAGATTATATAGTTATTTTTCATGGTGGAAAATGATATTTTGGGAGATGTTTTATTCGGTTGAGTTATATGTAAGCCTTAGGTTTAACATGTGAATTAACATGAAATATTATATGGGGAGAATTCTATAAAAAAAATTGATATCTAAGATGAACGGTATTCCATCTCATTTTATAATAAATCAATCATTAATGTTGAGGCTATTATTTTTAATTTCCATGTTGGGTTATTTATTTTTTGAATAATTTGAACCACTTGTGTTATTGTGTAAATTTTAAAGTAAAATGTATAATTTTTTCAAATATAGGTTTATAAATTTATCATATTATAGTAACATGTGTGTTACAATTTGGTATTTGTAACTATATAATGAAAATAGAAAGGTATTTTTATCCACTTGGGGAATTATGTGATCTAAATGACGTTAATTTAAGTACTTCATATATTAAAAATTCATATTTAACATTAATTGTCTGGAAATAAATATGAGATAATATAGGAAATTCAATAGAGTATGAAATTTTAATTATCATATAATTATATTTAATTTTGGTAAAACAATTACAGAACAATAATATATAGATATTGGGAAAGATATATAGTCCTATTACATTTATGTTTTATTAATATTTTTTTTCACACTATATAGATTTATGGGTTTTTATTCGTTGACATTCTCAAAATATGTCACTTTCTTATGATCAATGTTATCTTGAACTCCGTATATATTTTAGATATAAATGTTATAATCCCTATCATATATTTCTTATTTGTGGAATCTAGAAATATATATTTCTTATTCATTGCCTCTAGAAGAAAAAGGGTTGAATATTACCCTTCCATATTACATATTCTTGAAATATATAGAGTCCATGAATCATATCTGTACTTCCTATAGATTCTCATATAGGTTTTGGAAACATGCCAAATCACTATTTGGTGTCATTTTAATGATGGAGAGATTTGAAAACAGGATGTTAACTATCACTCAAGATGGTTTTAGGGAAAAAATCTGAGCCATGTTTCCCACAGCAGAAGCTACCATCATTTACAACATATAGAAAACATGAAATTTCCATTACATTGAAAAATCACATAACCGTTTTCCCTGAATGATTTATTTTCTTATACAATGTGGTCATATCTACCTCTAAAATTTAGACAGATTATAAAAAAAATAATTTTTTGATCTTTTTATTCTGAAAACATTTTTTCCACTAGTTGGGTAAATAAACCTCTCATGCAAAATTTCACTAGATAGATTAATCCAAAATATATATGGTTGAAGGTGAAGGTGTATGGGGAATTTTAAGGATCAATAGAACCTTCTTGATATGGTGGTGTCTTTCACACCCATCATGGATTCATCTAAGTTAGATTCGATCATCACATTGGAAAGTGATCCTCCATTGAAGTTGAGTTATGGGTGACAATCAAGGTCATCATATGTGATCTCCATCATGATTGGAGACACCTTCTGGTAGTATCTTACTCTACTGTTGTCGTACATTTCATTAGAATCGATCCAGGGATGTTCCATGGAGAATACTATAGGCATGGATTGAATGCCTTCAGGTTTCTATGAAACATTAACATAATGTCAATAATGCTTATAGGGAGGACAACAGGTTATAGATGCACTTTCTAAAAGAGAACTTTTGTAGTATAGCTTGAGATGGACTTTTATTCTACCATATTTTTCATTCAAATCTTGATGATTCTGTTTTTCTTTGGGTTTTGTATTCCATCTTACGGAAACCCCTTATAATTCCAATTTCTCTATTTTATAAGAAATATTTCTACTAATGGGATTTCATGGCTCATTAACCTGTTTTATTATGTAAAATAGTTTATTTACTCGATCCACTATGGGAAAAAATTCAACATACTTGATCCATTATGGGAAATATGTGGTGATTCATGAACCTTTATTATATGTAAAATTGGAGTTGATGTCTAATCCACAGTGATTTTATGGGATTAGTAATTAGCATTAACCTACGAAATTAATTTTATACTTATGATGGATCTATACTATTATTAAATTTTTCAATGCATATAATCTAATATTATAAATCATGATTTATTTATGTGACTGATTACTCATAAAATTGGTTTATTTTGAAATGATAATGTTTTATACTATAAAGAGAGTTAATTATTTTTTATAGATTGGGTATGAACTTTTTATGTTATATTCATGATCTCATACCCATCCTCTTGTCATATACATTCTTATGATCATCAATTGATATCTCTAATGTTTATCACCACTAGTCATCTGAACTCATTTATTCTTATGTTTCATATACATTGATTATGTGGAAATGTTTTTTATGGTGGTTGTCCAGAAGGGTATAATTTTGAATAACCTTATTAGAGATTAAAAAGAATTTCACTATGTAATATTTTTATTTATCTAGTCACCAAAGATACCAGCCATTTATGATCATAGTGTGGATCATAATTTTATGTATTTAATGTTTATTTGAAAATATGTAATAATTTTAATTAAATGATTGGTGCACTAGATAATGACTTTAACCTATATTTATATGTATAGATTCACGCATCATATAATTTCTGGTCATTATTACTAGATATGTTTATTATGGAGAGATGTTGTATATGGTGTTTAATAGTGTGGTAGTTTTTTTGACATTACCCATATATATCATTCGGTTGATTCTATATCTACAAATAGATATGTTGATTTTTGTGATGATATCAAGGTATTAATTGTGAATAAGTGTAGAAATACCTTAAAAATTTATGTCAAATGATATACATCGAAGCTAGTCTATCATGGAATAAATACATTGGTTAATTAAGGAGTAAATGTTGCAAATAATTGGATGTTTGTCTCTAGTTATGAATATATTCACTACCTAGAAGAAGTTGATATTAAATTTTGGTTAATTTTGAAAATATATGAGATATATATTCCCTTAGAAGTGTTTTTTTGTGAGATTGGATGGGTCTACAGTAGAAGAAATACTAGGGAGAACGAAATGTGAACATTCCTGGATGGATTCATTTTCATGTGTTGCTCTTGAAAGTGTTATAGAAATAGAAACTTAGAGTTATATATAGAAGGAGATGTTTATGATCTAGTAAAAACTTATTCGATTCAAGATTCATTTGAGATGGGAAATAATTTCATAGAGAGGATGAGATATTTCCAAGTGAATATTCGGTAGTTAAATTATTAGATTTTTTCTGGAGGAGGGTGTAATATGGTTTTAATCATATTAATGTTTAGAAAAGATAGTTTGAGTCTGTTGATAAGTAGATATCATTTATCTAATATATGAAATAATGAGCCATTTATTGTAAATGAAGGATTATAATTATTCACTTATGAATGTATAGACCATACATGATCTATATTCTATTATGCTTACTATGATCAAGGGAGGATTGAGCAGCATGTCATGGATGGTGAAACACCATATAAATTCCACAAACCTTACATAAAGAAGTTTCCATAATAATATCATTATTCATAATGGTTAGGATCACCAGAATAGGTTTTTTCTTCGGGAGAATACTTTTTAAGATATTAATATAGAAAAGAATAGATATATGACAATTTAGGTAACAAAGGATGGTTATAGATATAGTAAGGATGATGAGAAATTGTAATAGGGAATCTCTAGAAAATATATGATAAAGAGGTAGAGGGGAATAAGTTATTTGAGCTATTATTTACCTTAGTTCTACTCTTAATAGTATTTTGATTGATATTGGATCATTAATATTTTTAACCACCAATTTTATGTAAAATGGTTCTAAATTATAGGAGAGAAACATCACATTTCATAAGAATTATCTACTCTAGTGAGAGTCCAAACAAGGTTATCTATGGTGTTTTATTGTTAGATGATTTTGGTAAGGGATTAGTTTTAGAGAACCCCTCTATTAATATATATGAAACAAAATAATTTTATCCTCTAGATAAATTGGTTATATTCTTTAGAGGTTTATATTAATTGTTTTGACAATTTTTTGTTTTCTATGTTCTATATGTTGATCATACATTGTGTGTATTGGAAAGTGGTTTCCAATTTGGGAATAGGATTATTAAAACACAATTTATTATAACGTAGTTATAAAATAATATAATATGGTAGACCATCCTCGAGTTATGAGGGATTATTCTAATGTTTTACAAGATGATTTTAAGATCATACATCTTTGGAAATGGATTTAATGTTCGATATATTTGTACCATGGTGATTCAAATTACTCTATAATGTCTTATTAGATGAGACTCGTAAATATTCAGAATTTAAAGATTATAATTGATAACATTGTTCAGATGTGTTTTATTCATTATAGTGTTTCCCAATAGGCTACAAAAAAATTGTTTTAAACAAAATATATGAAATATTTATGGAATTTATATGTTACAAATCGTTAAACCATGTTATAGTGATGAATCACTCTCCTATTAAAAATATATATAATTTTTTATCATTTGAAAGGATTAAGTTAGATTTATAATACTTATTTATCCTCAATATAGTACTAGATTAGAGTTAATGACGAGGATGTGCCTAATAGATATTCATTGTGTTGATACTGAAAATTTATTTAGTTCTAATGTTGTTTTTGGTTATAAATACATAGTTGGTGTTTTTAATGATTCTTAATTGGGTATTTCAATAATATCATACGATTTTCATATATTATTCATTGATAAAATTTTTGTATATTAAAAGATATAGGTGATTAATATAGTGAATCTCATGGAGGATGTATATTTGTTTCGGTAAACTTGATTGTTTAAGAAGATCTTTCCATACTAATTTTCAATAAGTTGTGTGTATTTTATGAGGCATTTCCTAATCAGATTATGAGTGGATCATAGAATTAGTGAAATAGTTATTTCATAGAACCCATAAAAGTATGTATCTAATGTATGAAGTATCTTATTCTTATATGGTTATTATATGCATCCTAAACATGGAAATTATGAGATTAATAATTCATTATCAACATTTAATAAGAATGGTATTTCTTTATCTTGGGTATGATATGGCCTATTTTCTCTTAAAAATCATAAAGAGAAATTAAAAAAACTCAAATTCTACTATTTCAAAAATACATTATTAATTTTAAGATATAATGTAAAAAATATCATCATTTATTTTGATATGTTTGGATGAAATATAATGTTGGTATTTATTAAGTTTCATGAAATTTACATTCGTACAAATATAATTATTTTACTCTTGATTTTTTGTGGTATTATTATTGTAAATAATATTTTCTATAATTATTTTAATACTGAATATTCAATTTATAAGTGATTTAAATATATCTTTTTTCAATAATATTTGAAATTTATATTGTGTAAATGTGAAAATTCCTATTATACTATGTCATTAAAATAAAATACACCCCTTAAATCGTAATGTGGTTGATTATTCGTTGATATTCAAATCATCTATTGATGTTTCTCACTAGATGAATGAAGAATAGAGAGTGATATAGTTATATCCTTCATTATATATTTATTTAGAGATTAATGAGAGATAATGTATTTATTAGATGAAGGTAAAGTATTTATTATAATTTCAGGTAGAGGAGTATCCATTCAAAGGCCCTTGGATGGAAGTATGAAGACATTAAGTAATAGAAAAATATTCTATTAATATTTGAACTATGAATAAATAGAATCATATTTTCTTCCAAGGAAAACTCAATATTATATAGAATATGATTATATGAGTTTTATATACCATAGAATATGAATTTTTTTTGTTTTTATGAGTTTTATAGTTTATTTTTGGTGGTATATCCTAGTATTAAAATGATGTATCATAATTATAAAAAGTAAAATTTTTATGTGGTACGAGAAAATTTCTATTCATTTTTTATCACTATGGCTAATATTTGATTGATGTAACCAGAACATAATGTTTAACCATGTTTATTATGTTCATTAAGTATAACTTAGTTGAATTGTAAGGCCACATACATGGATTTGATGCTATTTCCCCACACTCATAGAAGGTTCTATAAATGTGGGGTATAAATTACAATATCTAAGGAAGTTAATATATTACTTATTGATAAAAGATTTTATATTAGTGGATAGTATAAAACATACATGTGTGGTATATGTGGTGATGATTCTTTTAATATTTAAGACAATAATAACTAATCATGATGCTCATTTTACCTCATGAACATTGAGGGTATTATAGTGTGCTTTTGGTTACTAATTTTTACTTTCAACCACATTATATAAACATATTGATTCTAAAACTGAGTAGATAATGTTTTACATTGGAGGATCTCTTGAGATCCAATATCAAAGATTTTATTTGATTATGGGAAAACAATTCTCCATTTTTTGAGTTTGTATGTAATAATAATTATCATTATTTGATGAATGTGAAACTATATGAGTCCCAACAAGAGTGATGGTGTAATTTTCATGTATGTTGGGATGAAAATATTTAGGTGAACAAATATGGGATATATATAGAATAATATATGACTAAATTAAATCATATTACCCAAAATAAAATAATTAATGCTTTGACTAGATAAAAACAATTAGGTATTTATGGAAGAAATCACAATGGAAAAGGAATCTCAATTATGACTGCAACGTCCTAAATTTTTCTAAGATTTTCTTATTTAATTTTACTGTATAAAATTATTTATAAATAATGGAATAGATTAAATTAATTAGAATTATTTTTGAATTATATTTTTTTATGATTATGTTTTAATATTTTTTTATAATAAAAAGGTTTAAAATTTGTAAGTATTGAAATGGCTAAGCTATTCAAAGTTGGGGTGTTTAAAAAATTATTGAGGATATTGTAGTCTATTGAAATTAAAGTGTATCATATTAGAGTCGCATTATTTGAATGAAATGAAAGTGCATCATTGAATTATAGAGGTGATTTTTACCCCTATGTTTAATTTTGAAAAGAATTTGGGGAGGTTATACTTTTTTATAAAAAAAATATTTAGAAGGGGTTATTTATTTATTTATGTAATTAATCTTTAATATAATAATTATTTAACCGCATTATACGAGATATAAGGTGTTTAATAACATGGTAAATATTAGATTATGTTGGGGATGAATATTTAATTAATTTAATGTCATAAAACATTGTCAAGATAGTGGATTAATCTATGTTTTATAATAGATAATTCAATGAGTTTCTTCATTAAAACTAGTAATCTAATTTATAGTGTGTGTTGTTAAGTCCCCATTGAATCTATTTTCAAGTGATTTAATATTCTTCATTACCTTTTCTTTTCAATCCAAAATGTTCTATATAAAATATATATGTCATAGTGGATAAAGAGTGGTGAATGAAGAATAAGAATAGATTAATGGTCAATGATGAAGGATGATTTATAGTCATCAAGGAATTATGTTATGTGATTCTAGAATATCATTTTTATTAATCTTTTTGAGTCCATAATGATATTATTATTCTACGATGGGATTATAATTCACGATAACATTTTATAAAGTAGATAATTGAAAAATAAAATGTGAATATAAAGATTATGAGATAGGTGAATGTTATTTTCAATATGAATAATTTAAATAAGTTGTAGTTTTAATATGATTAATACTTGGGTAATATCTAAATGGTTTAATTAATTTTTAGAATTTATGAGAAATATATTTCATTATTTATAAAATTTATTCTTTCTTATTTTTAGGGAAGAATTAGTGGAATTGGATAGTGTGATAAATTTATAAGAAATATAAAAATAAATAAATAATATTGAAATGTTAGTATGATGAAATATCTATTTATAATTTTTAATTATTGATATATGTTTATTTTTAATATTTAGGGATTCTTTGAGGTATTAATTATTGAAAAGGTAGTAATATTATATTAAAATATGAGTAGTTTTTAAGGAAATTTCCAAAATGTTCTTCCAAGTCAGTATGTGTGTCATAAAATGTTTTCAAATAATTTATTTATATTATTTAAATACATATTTTTCGAGTTATTTGGATGCAAAGAGGTTGGGTAGGTTTCTAGGATGGATATACCACATGTTAGTGAAAATGTAATTTCAAATAGTTTGTTACATAGGGGTGGTGTAGTTTTCACACATGTATTTAAAAATTTGCATGAGGTTATTCCATACCATTATTCTGGTCACAAACCAATATTAATTCTATATTTCTTAAAAATAATAAAATAGGGATCAATAATGTTTCATTTGATGGATAAGGAATCTATGTACAACATGGGATTCCTAATGTGAAATATCTAGTAATGACGTTTTTAAACATATTTATGCCCCAAATTCAAGTAAAGATAACCAAAATTGGTTTATATGATAAGATACTTTCTATGGTTGAAAATGGTTTGATCATGGTTTGAATGAATGGCATGGTTTTTTACTCTATTAATTAGTATTTATCACCGATTGGCCAAGGTGAGAGATGTAATGGATGGTGGGGGTCTAAAATCATTTACATTACATAGTAGTTGTGATGTTGATGTTTTAATTATTATAATATGGTTTTTGTGTTATAATGGATTCTTTTTATTATTATATGTTGGTTCAATACAATTAATGACGATGTTGTTGTGATTGTTTAAGCTGTGGTGAGAATAGTCAGTGTGGGTTGAGAGTTTCCCAACCATTATCTCTCAGTGGTGGTGCGATGATGAAAATATAGATTAAATGGATAAATATAGTGAATATATATGATTTTTGATAGTGATAATACATATTTATGTTTAGATAGTCCTCATGGGTGTAAACCTAGAAATAGTTGGTCTTTAGGGGGTGGATATATTCCAAAACATTATGTTTTATGGGGAGATCCTATTGACTGAAAAAAATGGATATCTTTCAATAATATTTGTATAGGATTGATTTTTTTTGTTTTGGGTGTGAATAAGATTTATATATTATTTATTGAAGGTTTTGTGATATTTTTTATTAGTTATATATAATATTTATGAAGAATAGGATGTATATTGTACGATGGTTTGACTCTAATATAGTTGTTTCATTATTACTTTTATATACGTTGTTGATAGACTCCTTAGTATAATTCATTCACCTGGAAAAATTAATTTTTTAGGGATGAATCTACAAATTATATTTATATGGTCATATAAATTTTATATATAAATGTTTTTAGATTATGTTTATAGATTAGGAGGTGGTGGTATGTGATATTAAATCTAGAAAAAAAGTCTTATCACGGAGGGTGCTTTTCACAGTACTATTATAGAGAAATAAAAGGGTTTCTGGGTTTTGTGATTATTTTACAACCTTATTTGTATTGTATAAATTAAATTTTTACAATATATTATTCATGTAATGATGGTTTATAATGTGGATTAATATTAATCATGGTAGGGATGATCTTCCTGTAAAAAAATTGAATTTATATAGGTGGGATTTAGTGTTCACAAAACAACCTCTTTTCTATAACAATTAATGTTTCATGGTAGTTTGATCATTAAATATTGTACCAAAACAATAGAGTTTGTAACACATTGAATTTTAGACACAATCATAGCCATAAAATTAACCAAATAATTTAATCTATAGGCCTCATACATGGATGGGGAATGATGAATTATCTAGTTGATCCAAAAATATATATTCAAGTTCATGTTTTATGTTCTCACTTTAACAATTCCTAAATCTATTTAAATTTTATATTAGTTTGAGGAGGTATGGTCACCAAATTTATTTAGATTACATGTTTAATTCTTAAATGTTTACTAAATATCTGTATAAATAACACCCTAATATCTAAATCTATATTGTATTTTTTTATTACATACATAAATAAATTATTTTAAATAATATTCAAGGTGTCCCACCAATATACTTCTCTCATTATACAATTTAGTCATATCATTCATAATATCCTTCTTCATAACCAAGGGAATTGAAAAATTAAGAAAGGGTGAGATCATATTATTTATACGGGTAAATGTAATAGATGTGAATTAATGGACATAAATTGACAAAATATGAGCATTTGGGTATGACTACATAATAATTGTGCATAGAAATAATTAAAAATAATATCACCATATATCATACAAAATTTATCATTTTATAAAGATATTTGAATAAAATAATACATTAGTCATATGAATTTTGAAACAGGATTCATTAATCTTGATAAGGAGAAAATTATGTAAGTACATTTCATAACATAATAAAGTGGAAAAATAATACTCATAAAAATTATAAAATATTTAAAGGCTCACCATTAAGAAATTAAAATCATAGTTTACCATTATTACCATATACCCATAAGATTGATGAATTTTTAAAGCTACTATAATCACATCATAGTCTTATTAGTTATAAAATAATTCCAAATTTACTATAAGGCTATAATGGGACACTAATTTTATTTCTGATAAATCATTAGAAAATATTTTAAAAAAATTAATAAAAACATCATTGGAATAATAAAAATATAAAGAGTAATAATTAATTTGGAAATTGGTTATGATTTTAGTAAAAGGAATTCCTGGTGAAGCAATGGAAAATAAATATTATTTTAATACTTTTGTAAATAGAGTCAGTGTTGGAGGACGAAATGAGCACTAAAATATTAAAATATGACTCCAAATTTAAAATAATTAAAGTAAATTTAAAAATTCATTGATTAATAATATAATTAGATATAATGACATACATAAAACCAAATAAATCATTTGGATATAGTGGAAAAATAAGTGCATCTTAAAATAAGGGGTAAGATTTTTTTATATTACAATAACTACTTTAGGTAAATCATTAACTATAGAAGATGTGAAATTGTAATTGAAAATGTATAACTTAGTAAAAATTATATGGGAGTATAATAAAGTTTAATTTAGTGAGAATTAACATACCATTTATGTATAGGTATAATTAGTCATTACAATCTCGAATTCAATGTTATAATAGAAAAAACCCTTCCTTTAATTTTCAATACCATGGGAACACTTTAACCCCTATATAATAAAAATAAATGTCAATGTCACATATTTTAGAACTATATTCACATATATTAAATGTTACACAATTTATTTATAATCATTCATTACTTGTATATTTGTCAGTTATTTTTTATTTTCTCCATCACATACTAGTAATTTTAATTAATTCACATGAGTTTTAAAATGGATATTGAGGCCCCATTATTTTATAGAGACCCAAAAATTTTATACATATACATTTCATTTTATTAGATCATTGTTCATTACCTAACATAATGATACATTCCAGAATCATATAGTTCTACAACCATTGAAATCTTGGATTCATAAACAACCAGTTCACAAGTATACTATATCATCTCCCACTAGGTTCTTCATAACTCAAACCCTTATTATACCAATCATAAATAATTCCATTATTTATTACCTTGGAAAATGAATCATTTGAAAGGGTGATACTTTTTTGTAACTAATGGAAAAGAATAGAGATATCAATATAACATGAGAATAAGTTTATATGAACATTAAAATGACATTTGAAAACCTATCTTTTTATATTATAGATCATAAACATAATTCAAGAAATCAATCATCGAAATTCATCATACATGAATCATAATGGAATAAAAAAATAAAATACATGGAATAATAACATCATAATAATACATGGAATTATGGAAATTAATTAATAATATAAAATCATTTCTTTATATGTCAAGGATCATTGAAAAATAAATCCCAATGGATTGGGTTTCTCCCCAAACGATCACAGTAGTTATTTTTCACACCCAACACTATCATACTAGATTGTGTTCACTCCCCAAACAATCATAGAAGTAATGGTAAAGTATAACTTCAGAAACTGAATGTGGTTTCCATTAAAACCTATACCTAATCTACCCTGTGGAAAGGCCCAAATGGTGATACCTATCCCCTAGGGTGGGTAAAAGTGTCTGGGTATGATAAACATTGGTTTTGTAATGGTTTACCTAATTTAGGGTACATAATACATCCAATAACTATAAGTATATTAATCAAAAAATTACCAACCAAACAATCATTAAAAAAAAATCAAAATAGAATACATAGTTTTAGACATGACACAAGAGGTCCATAAGTAAAAATTAATTAGAAAAAAACCGACCAAGGACCCCCACATGATAAGGGGTCATCACCTACAAGCTGTCTCCACAACACCACACCCTGGAATGAAACCAACTGTAGAGACCCGAAGCCTGACGTACATTGACATTAGATTACGTTTGCGGAATACTTAGTACATAACAAAAACACACAGACAAGGATCGTAATAGTTTAGTGTCTTTGGAAACTCGGAATATAATCTTCTAATCCTGGTGAAAGATCTTCATTATCTCCCATAAAGATCTTCCTTTTTTTATACCTATAATCTTTCTTTATATCCTGGGGAAAAGAAAACATAAAAGGGTGAGCTCAAATGCTCAGTAAGGGTAAACAAAAGAAACATCAATCACATCATACACATAAGAACATAGTGTTTGGAAATCTTAACCTGCAAAAGAGCTCATAATATCATAACATGGGATAAATCATAGAAGTGAAATGTAATCCCAATAATCATAACTTAAAAATGAAACTTTGTGGCATACACACATAATCATAGAGAATCATTTCTTGTTAGTCATGACTCATTGCCAAGACTATCTTAGTGGACAAAGTCCCTTTCTGAATCGAGTCACCCTCGTTTCAGTCCTGTTTCACTGAACCGGTATAACCTACCATTCCATCCATGTCTATCTCATGAGATATAAAATCTTTACCCAATGCATTGGAGGGAGATATAGGTCCCACCCATCTTATAATGAATCCTTTCTTATGTGTGCCACATAATCATAAAAGATACATCATCGCATAACACATGTAACAAAAATGGGATTCTTGAAACATCATTACATCATAAATCAATTCATATAAGATAAAAGAATTCATAAAAATATTTCCATGAAAACATGATCAAATCAATGTAATAATAGGGACAAAAACAGAACCCTTTATTATCTTAGATGGAAAATAATTTTGATAAAACAAGTGAACTCCAATCTTGAGGAAAATATCTTTTCTTCTTCAAAAACATTTTTCCTTTCAAAACATGTCATACAACTTTAAAATAAAAGAAGTTGATTAAAAATAAACTTGAAAACTTGTAAAGGGAGCTTCTTGGAAATAATGTTTTAAAAATCCATTCATGCTGTATAAGTTAAAAAAAACATTCTTCATACTTTTGTCGGAAAAGTCAAAAAGTACCTCGTACGAAAAACGACAAAAGATTCCTTTCATACATATTACTAAAAACTCACCGAAGGGTAAAAATGGATTTAAACAATTGTAGGTGGATGGAAATAATATTACATATTGATGAAACATGGATGTGGATGATAAAATACACCCTAGTAAATACTTACGAATAAACAATCTCGGATAAAAATGAGATTGTGATATTTCCCTTACCTTAGGTCCGACTTGCTTTGTAAGTGTCCGAACCTCATGTATGATGATTTAAATCATGTTACTGACTTATTAAATAATCATATTCATTGTTATTATATCATATATGGTCCACTTATGACTTTATATTACCCCTTCTTTTGTAAATTTATGTTAAAGTAGTGTTTTGGGTAAAATCGTCTCATTTGTCGTTCGTGTTTTTAACTTGTAATTATTCATATGATTACTTAGATCATGATTACTTAATTCCAGAATATAAAACATGATATATATATATATTCAGAATATACATATATAATAAATCAGTAAATGGAAAGAAATACACCGTTCATGGAGACGGTAGTCCGTACGTACGCATAAACGCTGTTTTTGTTTCCTTATTGAATTCAATGGAATTAAGTAGATGACATACACATAAATATAAATAATTCCAGTATCATTATCAGGTAATATATTTCATTAGTACTTATTATATATACTTTATAATCATTCATGAATGGTTAATTATTGAGAATGAATCTCATCGCGTCGTGGAGATGGTAGTCTGTACGTACGCACGAGCGATGATATCGTTCCCATGGTCGTGGAATTGTGTTGAAGTGTATGTATACTATTTCAGTATCAATATCACTTTATAATAATCATATATAGTTACTCATTAAACCTTTATACCCATCCAATTAAGGTGGTGGCAGAAAATAGATTACACCACGGCGTGGAGACGGTATTCCGTTCGTACGCACGCGCGGTGATTTCATTTTTCCGTAGGATGGATAGAAGGTGAATTAAGGTTGTTTCATATTTATAATAACCTATAAGTATGTAATTAATACTGATGTTATTACTTTGTCATGAAGCAACTAAAGAAGAAGAAGTTGAAGAAGAAAGAAATTGAAAAGATCGGTAATGGTTATTACCTCTTCTTTGAAACGCCTCTTTGAATCCTCCACTCAGGGAACTAGGATTGGTCTTTGAAGAATACCAGGACCTCTAGGATTATTCTAGGGAAGTGTAGAAGGGATTTTGGCAGGGGTTGGCCGATCTTGAGTGCTCAATGTTGTGTGAGGAAGAGAGGGAGGAGGTGCCCTTTTATAAGGGAGGAGAGGGGCATCTTAGGAATATCTCAAAATATTATTTTATATTAAAGTAAAAATCTGTTTATAATGGTTCCAAAGGGTCATATTTCGAAGCTAAAGTGGGTATGGGTCAAAATAATATCAACCAATAGGATTTAGACAAGTTTAGGTTATTATTTTAACCTTATCAATTAGATTTAACTTTAAGTTAAATAATTTAACTTTTACCGTGTCTTTTTGTTTTCTTACACTATATTGTTAATACACTTACTATAACATGTCAAACGAAGCCCAAATTGTTTATTATTAATATATATATCCTTATATAAGTCATTTGGCCGAACCTTAGATTTTTAGGAATAAAATAACAATTAATAATATAATATTTTATTTAAAAACTATTTTGTGTCAATTTTGACACTATTTGATATATGATTTTTGTGAAAGTCATAACAGAATTATATTTTCGAAAAAAGTTGATTAAATAAACACTAATATATCATAGTAACCTATAAAATTAGTGGAATTCATAAAAAGTCTTAAACTACATTTATTTTGGTATTTATAATATCAATTATGTCAATATTTCATTAATAAGATAATTACTGCATCATCATTGTGTCATAAATAAATTAAATTATTTTATGTCTAAAAATTACAAATAAAATACCATTATGTAGGAAATCTTTCTAGATTTCTAATGAATATTTAAAATCTAATGTATCTTATGTATAACCCTATATTAAAAATGTTTTAGTAAATAACCTTTGATTTTAACTCTTTTAACTCTTCTTTGAATTAAATAATAATAAATGTCCTAATCTAATCCAAGTGGGCCTAAATGATAATATTTTACACTTAAGGTTGTTTTTGGTCGAGATACACTTTTCCAATAGGATTAGGACATGTGTTAGGGTATTATTAATACCATTTTTACCCTTAATTACCCTATTTACTTTTACCCGTGGTAAATAAAAGTAAAAAGTTACTATTCACCAAAAATTATTTTCTTCTCATTGAACAACATTTTAATTACTGAAATCAACCGTGTCTCTTGGATTTTTGAAATTCCATTCACAGAAGCGGTAAAATTATGTTTTATGAAAAAATCAGTTTTTTAACTACCACTTAGTAGTTTCACTATTCATCAAAAATTGATGTTTTTCAGATCATTGCCAAAATTTCATCCTAAGCTATATTTCATATTCCGAATTCAAAAATTAAGTCTATTTTACAAAATTCATAACATAGAAGTTGCATTAATTTATTTTATAATTAAATCCCGCTGTTAAAACAAATAGCGTGTTTTTAAGAAACAATATCTATCAAAAGATTGACACTTGATTATGTTTGGTTTAAATGTGAAATTACAACCAATGACCAACATTGTATTAAATTGTAAAAATATATTCTAAATATACTCTAAAACCACTAAAATTAATAATTTATCACTATTAATTATTTCGATTGAAAAAAGTTGTTTTTAATTATAATTTAGTAATTTTCACTATTCATCGGAATATGAAAGTTATCCGAAAAGTACCAAAATTTCACCATAGGCTAAATTCGATACTCCGAATCCAAAAATGAAGTCCATTTTGAGAGTTAAAATTTCTAAAATTTTAAAAGGTGGTTATTACTATTCATAACGGCTAGTTATAATAATATTTTAAAAACATATCGTTGTTTATTGAAACTCGGTATTGCGTACTACACACGCTATCGAGGAAGGTCGCGATTGTGTGTAATGCAAGGAAGGTCAAGGATGTGTGTTGTGCAAGCTCCCTTTGGTGTAGCGTACAACACAAGACATTAATAAAATTAAAAAAAAATATTTTTCATAAAATCTTGGGCTGTTACATTCTACCCCCCTTAAAATGAATCTCGCCCTCGAAATTCGGCGGGGTTATAAATGGTTTACTATTCGAAAGTTTCTTTAATAGAAACCCACATCGTAAAAAGAAATACCAAAACTTGGCTTTAAAAACTAACAATTACCCAAATAAACTAATCACTGGGTTTCCACACATGGATATGGAAGAGAAATCTAACCATCATGTTCTGATGGAGAGTGGTAGAGAACATGGCTATAGAAAAGCGAGCAATAAAAAAGCCATAAATTTGTGGCGATCTAAGGTACCATATGATTCATCATATATAAGAGTACTACGACAACAGTTTTGGTTTTCAAGATCGTTTCCCTAAAGTTGAAGAATTTGAATAAAATAAATACTTACTTTATTTTGGTACAATCTCACTGTTGTTCGTCCCTTGAACAATTTCCACTTCATCTCTTAAATAAATGAAGTTGAATTTTTTATTCATGAAGTGTTAGTAGATCATGTGATAGAATGACGGTTCATTCCATCTGTCTCAAACAAAAGGTTAGCAAAAGTTATTAAATATACATAAGTCATTCTATAGTGATATTAATCAAATATGGTTCCTAAAATGGACTTATACTTCATATATCATACTGCTTAATATAATAAAACTAGTTTCTACTAAACAGGGACTTCTTGTAGGCCAGTGGTAGGTGATAAAGGCCAGTCGCACTTCGGTTGTGGGTTCGATTCCCACAGCCTTGTCCGACGTGATGGGCTGTCGCCCGTTCTGCAGGTTGTCCTTTTTCTAAAACTATAATACTATAACATCCCATCAATAATATCGAAAAAAAACTTCTATCCTTAAACAATAATAACTTATGTCCAACATAATCCATTCCAATCTTTAGGCTTATCCATAATACTGCAGTCCACTCTCATAACATAGTGAAAATGATTACCAGAGATTTAACACAATCGTCGATCCCCATATACCATAAGATATGTTTTGTTGGTCACATTCCAAACATTCAAAGTCCTTAATCATGTATTCTATTTAATACCTTAGTGAAAACATGAATGCAGTTAAAATTTAACACTTTCCACATACCAAAATCCTCAAAATTCTATATACTCAAACAATGATATCACTTAGTCCTTATATCAATCAGGAGCTCATGAATACTGTTAAACATTTCGTTTTCTCGTTTTCCCTTCATTATGCACATATCATCTTATTTCCAAAAATATCTCAATCACTTTGAATACCACATTAGACCAATACATAAATATTCCAATACTCCATGATACAACATTATTTTGGAATCCCATTACATAAACACTTAATCATTCCACCACATCGTTATCATATTCAACATCGCCAATGTTGATCGCATGTGACTTCCCTTTTCCCTTTGCCTTAAGCGGTTGCTAATGTCGATCATCACTAACCCTTGGATTAGGGCATTTATTAGCATAATTCCCCATTTCCTTACACTTGAAGCATTGAAGTTTTGGTTGTGCGTTCTCTGCAGGGTTTGCTTTATTCACATCATTAGAATCTCTTTTTCCATTACTTCGACACTCAGCTGCTCGATGACCTTCTTTTCCACACATAAAACATTCTCTAGTCCCTTTAAGAAAATCTCCACCATGCTTCTTTCAACACTTTGTGCATAAAGAAACATTCATCTTCTTTTCACCATTATTCTGAGATTTCTCCTTGAACTCCATCTTTCGTTTCTTGTCAAAACCATGAGATGGATATGTAACACCAACATCCATTTCTACCTTGATAGCACAACGCACAATTTCTTCATAGCTACTGAAGTCTCTTATAGCTAATTCCCTTCGAAGACTTGGTTTTAAGCCACTGAAAAATCGATCAACTTTACTTTCCGATTGGATGATAATACCAGAAACGTACCTTGCAAGTCTTGTAAAATTTGCTTCGTATATACCAACAGATTCATCATCCTTCTGCTTCAGCTCAAGAAACTCCTTTTCCATCTTTGTTCGAAGAATACGAGGGAAGTACTTACTGAAAAACAAGTTCTTGAACTCGTCCCATTCCATGGACTCAATTTCATCTCTTTGCCTCGTATTCTTGATAAGATTCCACCATTGATCAGCTTCACCTTCCAAACGATATACTACTAAGATGACTTTATCATGCTTAGAACATTGATGAACTGAAAATATCTTTTCAGTGGTACTGATCCATTGTTCAGCAACAAGTGGATCAGAAGACCCACTGAAAGAAGGTGGGCGTTGCCTCATGAAGGGATCAATAGAATATTGTTCCCTTCTCTGGTCATTTGGAAGTCCAGAATGATTCATAGCTTGTGTAAGTATAGCAATAAGATTTTGCACTCCATCTCCCATAACATTTGTTTGTTTAGGAGGACAATCATTGCATTGTCCATTGCATTGGTCAACACGGTTCCTTTGGTTTCCAGCCATCGTCTAAAACCCAAAAAGAATAGTGTGAGAGGAAAAAATCATGCTGGGGAAAACAACAGAATAAAGGGGGAGTACCTTCAATATATAACATCTTAGGTTTAATTCTATGATCGTTAGCGTAATTCTAGTACTATAACCTATACATATACTTAACCTTAGGGACATCCCTTGACATACCTTATAAATATCTCTAGGGATCTCACTAACGTTTTCACATCCTAGTTTCCAAAGGTTGACTAAACCTTTCCTCTGATACCAACTTTAGAGACTCGAAGCCTGACATACATTGACATTACATTACATTTGCGGAATACTTAGTACATAACAAAAACACACACACAAGGATCGTAATAGTTTAGTGTCTTTGGAAACTCGGAATATAATCTTCTAATCCTAGTGAAAGATCTTCAATATCTCCCATAAAGATCTTCCTTTTTTTATACATAAAACCTTTCTTTATATCCTGGGGAAAAGAAAACATAATAGGGTGAGCTCAAATGCTCAGTAAGGGTAATCAAAAGAAACATTAATCACATCATATACATAAGAACATAGCTTTTGGAAATCTTAACCTGCAAAAGAGCTCATAATATCATAACATGGGATAAATCATAGAAGTGAAATGTAATCCCAATAATCATAACATAAAACATTAAACTTTGTGGCATACACACATAATCATAGAGAATCATTTCTTGTTAGTCATGACTCATTTCCAAGACTATCTTAGTGGAAAAAGTCCCTTTCTGAATCGAGTCACCCTCGTTTCAGTCCTGTTTCACTGAACCGGTATAACCTACCATTCCAGCCATGTCTATCTCATGAGATATAAAATCTTTACCCAATGCATTGGAGTGAGATATAGGTCCCACCCGTCTTATAATGAATCCTTTCTTATGTGTGCCACATAATCATAAAACATACATCATCGCATAACACATGTAACAAAAATGGGATTCTTGAAACATCATGACATCATAAATCAATTCATATAAGATAAAGGAATTCATAAAAATATTTCCTTGACAACATGATCAAATCAATGTAATAATAGGGATAAAAACAGAACCCTTTATTATCTTAGATGTAAAATAATTTTTATAAAACACTTGAACTCCATTATTGAGGAAAATATCTTTTCTTCTTCAAAAACATTTTTCCTTTCATAACATGTCATACAACTTTAAAATAAAAGAAGTTGATTAAAAATAAACTTGAAAACTTTTAAAGGAAGATTCTTGTAAATAATGTTTTAAAAATCCATTCATGTCGTATAAGTTAAAAAAACATTATTCGTACTTTTGTCGGAAAAGTCAAAAAGTACCTCGTACGAAAAACGACAAAAGATTTCTTTCATACATATTACTAAAAACTCACCGAAGGGTAAAAATGGATTTAAACAATTGTAGGTGGATGGAAATAATATTACATATTGATGAAACATGGATGTGGATGATAAAATACACCCCAGTAAATACTTACGAATAAACAATCTCGGATAAAAATGAGATTGTGATATTTCCCTTACCTTAGGTCCGACTTGATTTGTAATTTTCCGAACCTCATGTATGATGATTTAAATCATGTTACTGACTTATTAAATAATCATATTCATTGTTATTATATCATATATGGTCCACTTATGACTTTATATTACCCCTTCTTTTGTAAATTTATGTTAAAGTAGTGTTTTGGGTAAAATCGTCTCATTTGTCGTTCGTGTTTTTAACTTGTAATTATTCATATGATTACTTAGATCATGATTACTTAATTCGAGAATATATAACATGATATATATATATATATATTCAGAATATACATATATAATAAATCAGTAAATGGAAAGAAATACACCGTTCATGGAGATGGTAGTCCGTACGTACGGATAAACGCTGTTTTCGTTTCCCTATTGAATTGAATGGAATTAAGTAGATTACATACACATAAATATAAATAATTCCAGTATCATTATCAGGTCATATATTTCATTAGTACTTATTATATATACTTTATAATCATTCATGAATGGTTAATTATTGAGAATGAATCTCATCATGTCGTGGAGACGGTAGTCCGTACGTACGCACGAGCGATGATATCGTTCCCATGGTCGTGGAATTGTGTTGAAGTGTATGTATACTATTTCAGTATCAATATAACTTTATAATAATAATATATAGTTACTCATTACACCTTTATACCCATCCAATTAAGGTGGTGGCGGAAAATAGATTACACCATGGCGTGGAGACGGTATTCTGTTCGTACGCACGCGCGGTGATTTCATTTTTCCCTAGGATGGATAGAAGGTGAATTAAGGTTGTTTCATATTTATAATAACATATCAGTATGTAAGTAATACTGATGTTATTACTTTGTCATGAAACAACTAATGAAGAAGAAGTTGAAGAAGAAAGAAATTGAAAAGATCGGTAATGGTTATTACCTCTTCTTTGAAACGCCTCTTTGAATCCTCCACTTAGGGAACTAGGATTGGTCTTTGAAGAAGACCAGGACCTCTAGGATTATTCTAGGGAAGTGTAGAAGGGATTTTTGCAGGGGTTGGCCGAGCTTGAGTGCTCAAATATGTGTGAGGAAGAGAGGGAAGAGGTGCCCTTTTATAAGGGAGGAGAGGGGCACCTTAGGAATATCTCAAAATATTATTTTACATTAAAGTCAAAATCAGTTTATAATGGTTCCAAAGGGTCTTATTTCAAAGCTAAAGTGGGGATGGGTCAAATTCCTATCAACCAATAGGATTTAGACAAGTTTAGGTAATTATTTTAACCTTATCAATTAGATTTAACTTTAAGTTAAATAATTTAACTTTTACCGTGTCTTTTTGTTTTCTTACACTATATGGTTAATACACTTACTATAACATGCCATAAGAACCCCAAATTGTTTATTATTAATATATATATATTTATCTAAGTCATTTTGCCGAACCTTAGATTTTTAGGAATAAAATAAAAATTAATAATATAATATTTGATTTAAAAACTATTTTGTGTCAATTTTGAGACTATTTGATATATGATTTTTTTGATAGTCATAACAGAATTATATGTTCGAATAAAGCTGATTAAATCAACACTAATATATCATAGTAACCTATAAAATTAGTGGAATTCATAAAAAGTCTTAAACTACATTTATTTTGGTATTTATAATATCAATTATGTCAATATTTCATTAATAAGACAATTACTGCATCATCATTGTGTCATAAATAAATTAAATTATTTGATGTATAAAAATTACAAATAAAATACCATTATATAGGAAATATTGATAGCTTTCTAATGAATATTTACAATCTAAATTATCTTATGTATAACCCTATATTAAAATTTTTTAGTAAATAACCTTTGATTTTAACTCTTTTAACTCTTCTTTGAATTAAATAATAATAAATGTCCTAATCTAATCCAAGTGGGCCTAAATGATAATATTTTACACTTAAGGTTGTTTTTGGTCGATATACACTTGTCCAATAGGATTAGGACATGTGTTAGGGTAATATTAATATCATTTTTACCCTTAATTACCCTATTTACTTTTAACCGTGGTAAATAAAAGTAAAAAGTTACTATTCACCAAAAATTATTTTCATCTCATTGAACAACATTTTACTTACTGACATCAACCGTGTCTCTCGGATTTTTGAAATTCCATTCACAGAAGCGGTAAAATTAAGTTTTATGAAAAATTCAGTTTTTTAACTACCACTTAGTAGTTTCACTATTCATCAAAAATTGATGTTTTTCAGAACAATGCCAAAATTTCATCCTAAGCTATATTTCATATTCCAAATTCAAAAATGAAGTCTATTTTACCAAATTCATAACATAGAAGTTGCATTAATTTATTTTATAATTAAATCCCGCTGTTAAAACAAATAGCGTGTTTTTAAGAAACAATATCTATCAAAAGATTGACACTTGATTATGTCTGGTTTAAATGTGAAATTACAACCAATGGCCAACATTGTATTAAATTGTAAAAATATATTCAAAATATACTTTAAAACCACTCAAATTAATAATTTATCACTATTAATTATTTCGATTGAAAAATTTGATTTTAATTATAATTTAGTAATTTTCACTATTCATCAGAATATGAAAGTTATCCGAAAAGTACCAAAATTTCACCTTATGCTAAATTCGATACTCCGAATCCAAAAATGAAGTCCATTTTGAGAGTTAAAATTTCTAAAATTTTAAAAGGTGGTTATTACTATTCATAACGGCTAGTTATAATAATATTTTAATAACATATCGTTGTTTAGTGAAACTCGGTATTGCGTACTACACACGCTATCGAGGAAGGTCGTGATTGCGTGTAATCCAAGGCAAGTCAAGGATGTGTGTTGTGCAAACTCCTTTTGGTGTAGCGTACAACACAAGACATTAATAAAATTAAAAAAAAATTCATAAAATCTTGGGTTGTTACACCAACCGCCCGAGATACCATCTCTAAAGTCACTTCCCTTACCTGAATCAAACATGATTAAGTCTACATACACTCAATGGTGTATGTAGTGATTGATCCTAATCCCAATAAGATACCACCCAAATATTCCATATAACAGTCAATATAAGATAAAAATCATGAAATTGTTTATAAACAAGGAATGATAACCATAATTTTTGAAGTTAATCTTTTACTGGGAATCAAATTTCAAGGGTTTACATTAATAATAAATAAATTCAAATATTACATTTGATATACTAAATTTCTCATCCAAAAACTCCATAAGTCAATGTTAAATTCCCAATATTCGATGAGAATTAGTAATGGGAACACCCCTAGGCACTACTTAACTCTAGGATCCAGGTACAACTATCTCGTTGTAAAAGTAACAAAATAAAATATATATTCTCAAGAACAATCCACTATTATGGAACACACCCATAACTTAGTTGTCCCTAATTATCATCCTTATATTTTTGTTAATGATTCCATTGTCAAACTTTTTATGTAAAATAGGTAAAACCCCACTCCGGATCACTAGCATACTAGTACATGTCCACCCACCTTGATACCCAGTTTTCCCTCTTTGTTCTCAAACATGTTCCAAAAGATATGAAATTTATTTTACATAATTAAACACTTTTCTTTCATAAGGACTCAAAAATGTTTCTAAATGTTCCTTTAACCATTCGTATTAATCAAATAACAACTTTGAATTTCATAAAAAAATTCACAAATTATAATAAAACATCACACATAAAATCCACTTAAAACCCCTATTTTAAAACCAAATGCATACCAATAATACTCTAAACTAAAATTGGAAGTAGTAAAAGGTTTTTTAAAAAACCATTACATGAATTTTAGAAAATCACCAATTGGTGCAACATGGATTTCTCCTGAAAATCACCAATTTTCTCACCGAAATGGAATTTAAAAATAAATTTCTTAAAAAATTCTACAAAAAATATTTTTCAAAACAAAAACAATAAAAGAGGAATGTTTTGAAAATATATATCCATCTATCTAACGCATTATACAGTGATTACACAAGGAATAACCTTCCAAATGTGTAAAATTCCTCAAATAATAGTGAGAAACTTCAATCACACCACCACCACACCACAAAGGAGTGAAAATGAACATAAAAACATAATATTCTTCCATGAAAATCAAAATAACCATAGGTATGAAGACTAGCATCTGGACAATTGGAGCATCATGAATAGGTGGAGAATTATTAATGAAATTAAGGAAATCAAAAGGAAACTCACATACATAATAACCATAGATGAAATATCCCCAAATACACAAATAGTTAAATCTAAAAGCATCCATAATTTTAGGAAGGTTCAAATAAGGATGATGAGGTCGAGTGGGGACTGAAATTGGGGGAAAGTGTAAAAAATGAATGATTTATGAAAGAAAAAAATTCCATTTCAAAATTAGGACGATTTGGTAACCCTTGAGGAAATTCTCCATAACTCCAAAGAGGCAAAAAGGAAAATTGGAGTGTGTATAGGGTTTTTAGGATTTAGGGAGAGGTGGAATAACTAAAAAATGTTCAAAAATGAATGACATATAAAAGAAATAAATTCCTTCCATAAATTTTGAAATGGACTCACGAGTTGTCCAAATGCCTGAATAAAACCCCAAAGTCCACAATGATTATGAGTTCCTATGGTATCCTAATATATATAATAGTTTTTATAGTTCAGGGGAGGCCAATTGGGAAGTATAATGGGTGAAAAATGTTGAGTAACAAAGAGTTATAAAAAATTGTTTTTAAATCTGGAAATGGGCTCATAGATTGGCATAAATCATGATGAAACCACCATTTTATCTAAATATACATGGGAAACCCCCACAAAAAAAGAGAAAATAGAAATTATATGAAAAATAACATTAAAATATGTCATTTATGTGACAATTCTCTCCAATATAAAATCATTCCACCCTCAAAAATCCAACTTCATGCATAATTAGACAATAGAAACAAAAACTGCTCTATAACCCAAGAATTTTTCTCCCTTGTATCATGCTCATCAGTCAAATAAATCCAGAAGTCCCAAACAAGATAAATAGTCTTCCCTAAAAGAATTTTTTTCTCAGGATTCCATAAAATGCACTGGTCACTCAACCATATAATTATCTTCTTCCAAAACTGACTCATCCCATCCCAGAACATGTGATGGGTCTAGATTATTCTTCTTTAGCTGGGAGACATGGAAATCATAATTGATCTATGTCAAATAAGAGAAAAAATATAACTAATATTCAACCTTACCAATCCTGTCAGGGATTTCAAATGATTCTACATTCCTTTGTGTTTTCTTCCCTCACTTACTAAGAAGATGATGACCCAAGCAAGGTGCCACATTAAACAATACCCAGTCACCCACAGAAAACTAAAAATATTAAGGCTTATGATTAGAATTATACCTGTTTCAACTCTGAGATATCTACTAATATTGTCTAATCAAATAAACCTCGTTTGTCGTCTCCGGCACAATAATCAGAACCAAGATTTTGGTCTCACCCACCTCCACCCTAATCATATGAGATCAGCATGGTCTACTTTAATGCTCCTCAAATGGTGAAATATATATTGAGGATTGGTAGCTATTGTTATAGGAAAATTATACTAATACCTAATGGATATTCCATATACCTCAAAAATCTAACACACATGTATGAACCATGTCTTATGTAATCCGATTATCCTACTCATTCTGACCATTTATTTATGTGTGGTATTCCATACTCAACTGAATGGGAGACCCCAATGCCTTATGAAGGCGTCTCTAAAACTAAGAGGAAAAAATTTCCCTATGTTAAATGATGACTGATTAAACACCTTGGATCCTTACAATTCCAAGCACATACAAACTTCCCAATTCCTCTACATTGGTAGAATCTTTTACTGAAATGAAATGTTATGATTTGGTAAGATGATCAATCACCACCTAGATTGCATCCATTCCCTAATGTGTATGAGACAAGAAAACTATGAAATTCATGGAAACCTCAAACAATTTCCTGGTAGGAATGGGTAAAGTTTGATGAAAACTAGGGGAAATTTATCATATTTTTTTACTTACAGACAAGTATAGAATCATGATACAAATTCAACTGTGTCACATCTCATTCATGGTCACCAGAACTAGTGAAAAACATCATAATATATCTTGGTGGTACCATGTTGGATAGCCCACTAAGAATGGTGGCTATCCTACCTCACCACCTTCATTTTAGACAAAAACACCACAAAGAGGCACTTGAAGCACAAGAAAACCTCATGGGACAAATAAAAATCATAAGACAAATCTTTATCATGAAAAAACAACTTCTACCACTAACAAAGCTCATCCCTAGGAATCTATTGCTGAATCAGCTCCACAAGAGAACGGGTCAACTGAATGCATGCCATGAACACACCAACATTGTTCTCCTTCATCTCCACATGCATCTGAGAAAAGATCCACATCAGATTCTAGTCATCACAAGACATCCTCAAATACTATGATGATAATCTTTTACTCAAGGCATCATCCACCAAGTTACCCTTCCCTGGTATTTTGAGAATATCGAAGTCGAACCCCTTCAAGTACTCGATCCAATGCTGCTTCAAAAGGGTATGATCCTTATGTGAGAAGATGTAGGCAATGATCTTGTGATCATAATAAGTAAATAACTTTTCCACAAATAGGTAGGGATTCCATTTCATCAGATAATTCATCACAATTTCTAACTCCACGTCATTGGTCAGGTAATTCTTATCAGGTGGTTAGAGATGATACAAGTTGTACACCACCATGAGATCATCCTACATAACAATGCACCTGGGACCCATACCTATAGCATCACAATACACCACATTGCCCTTTCTAGATTCTTGATATATCTACACATGGGAGAGGCAGTCAACCTCCTCTTCATCTCCTCAAAGGGTTCCTGACTGTAACACCCGAGATTTTTATGAGTAATATTTTGTTTTTATATATCATCAAAGGAATCTTTCACTACACACTTTCTTGGCTTACTTTACACGCAATCGCGACCTTCCTCGATAGTTTGTGTCGTACACAATACCGAGTTTCACTAAACAACAATATGATATTAAAACTAGCCGTTATGAATAGTAATAACCACTTTTTGAAATTTTATAAATTTTATTTTTCAAAATGGACTTCATTTTTGGACTCAGAATATCGAAATTAGCCTAGGGTGAAATTTTGTTATTTTTCTAAAAACTTTCAATTTTTGATGAATAGTGAAACCACTAAGTGGTAGGTTAAAAACTGAATTTTGCATAAAACTTAATTTTACTGCTTCTGTGAATGGAATTTCAAAAATCCGACAGACACGGTAGATATCAGTAAGTAAAATGTGGTTCAATGAGATAAAAATATTTTTTTTGGTGAATAGTAACTTTTTACTTTTTTTACCGCGGTTAATAGTAAATAGGGTAACTAAGGGTAAATATGATATTAATATTACCCTAACACATGTACTAATTCTATTGGACAAGTGTAATTCGACCAAAAAGAAACTTAGGAATAAAAATATGACCATTTAGGCCCACTTGGATTAGATTAGGACATTTATTATTAATTTATTTAAAGAAGGGTTAAAATAGTTAAAATCAACGTTTAATAAGTAAATAATTTTTAATATGGGGTTATACATAAGATAAATTCGACTATAAATATTAATTAGAAATCTAAAATGATTTCCTACATAATGGTATTTTATTTGTAATTTTTAGACATTAAATAATTTAATTTATTTATGACACAATGATGATGCAGTAATTATCTTATTAGTGAAATATTGACATAATTGATGTTATAAACACCAAAATAAATGTAATTTGAGACTTTTTATGAATTACACTAATTTTCTAGGTTACTATGATATATTAATGTTGATTTAATCTACTTGGTTCGAACATATAATTCTGTTATGACTTTCACAAAAATCATATATCAAATAGTGTCAAAATTGACACAAAATAGTTTTTAAATCAAATATTATATTATTAATTGTTATTTTATTCCTAAAAATCTAAGGTTCGGCCAAATGACTTAGATAAAGATATATATATTAATAATAAACAATTTGGGGTTTGTTTGGCATGTTATAGTAAGTGTATTAACCATATAGTGAAAGAAAACAAAAAGACACGGTAAAATTTATATTATTTAACTTAGAGTTAAATCTAATTGATAAGGTTAAAATAATACCCTAAACTTGTCTAAATCCTATTGGTTGATAGGATTTCGACCCATCCCAACTTTATCTTCGAAATAAGACCCTTTGGAACCATTATAATCCGATTTTTAATTTAATATAAAATAATATTTTGAGATATTCCTAAGGTGCCCCTCTCCTCCCTTATAAAAGGGCACCTCCTCCCCCTCCTCCTCACACCAATTTGAGCACTAAAGCGCGGCCAAACCCTGCCATTTTCTCCTCTCTACTTCCCTATAATAATCCTAGAGGTCCTGGTATTTTTCAAAGACCAATCTTAGTTCCCTAAGTGGAGGATTCAAAGAGGCGTTCCAAAGAAGTGGTAATATCCATTACCGATCTTTTCAATTTCTTTCTTCTTCAACTTCTTCTTCTTTAGTTGTTTCATGATAAAGTAATAACATCAGTATTACTTACATACTGATATGTTATTATAAATATGAAACAACCCTAATTCACCTTCTATCCATCCCACGGAAAAATGAAATCACCGCGCGTGCGTACGTACGGAATACCGTCTCCACGCCGTGGTGTAATCTATTTTTCCACCATCACTTTACAAGGATGGGTATAATGGTGTAATGAGTAACTATTTATGATTATTATAAAGTAATATAGATACTTAAATAATATATATATACTCCAATACAGTTCCACGATCATAGGAACGATATCATCACCCGTGCGTACGTACGGAATACCGTCTCCATGATGTGATGCGACTCTTTCTACATGATCATCATTACATAGTAATTATATAAATGAATTGAATGAATAAATATGATATATGTTACACTAATACCATTCTGGATATAAGGTATCTATAACCTTAAAAGAAGAATAAGAATGTATTCGGCAAAACACGCATAAGAACAAAAGGCAATAAAGACCCGAGTAACAAGTAACAATGAAATATTACTAACAAGAAGCTAAGAATATGACCATATATGATATCATATAAATATGTATGATTCTGGAATAAGTCAATAACATTATTTAAACCATTATACAGGAACTTCGGACACGTAAAAAGCAAATCGGACCTAAGGTAAGTGAAATATCACAATCTCATTTTTATCCGAGATTGTTTATTCGTAAGTATTTACTGGGGTGTATTTTATCATCCACATCCATGTTTCATAAATATGTAATATTATTTCCATCCACCTACAATTGTTTAAATCCATTTTTAAACTTCGGTGAGTTTTTAGTAAATGAAATGAAAGGAATCTTTTGTCGTTTTTCGTACGAGGTACTTTTTTACTTTTCCGAAAAAAGTACGAAGAATGTTTTTTTTAACTTATACGGCATGAATGGATTTTTAAAAGATTATTTCCAAGAAGCTTCCTTTACAAGTTTTCAAGTTTATTTTTAATCAACTTCTTTTATTTTAAAGTCGTATGACATGTTATGAAAGGAAAAATGTTTTTGAAGTAGAAAGGATATTTTCCTCAAGAATGGAGGTCAAGTATTTTATCAAAATTATTTTACATCTAAGACAATAAAAGGGTTCTGTTTTTATCCCTATTATTACATGGATTTGATTATGTTGTGATGGAAACATTTTTATGAATTCCTTTATCTTATATGAATTGTTTTATGATGTCATGTTGTTTAAGAATCCCATTTTTATTACGTGGATTACGCTATGATGTATGGTTTATGATTATGTGGCACACATAAGAAAGGATTCATTATAAGATGGGTGGGACCTATATCTCCCTCCAATGCATTGGGTAAAGGTTTTATATCTCATGAGATAGACATGGCTGGAACGGTAGGTTATACCGGTTCAGTGAAACAGGACTGGAACGAGGGTGACTCGGTTCAGAAAGGGACTTTGTCCACTAAGATAGTCTTGGAAATGAGTCATGAATAACAAGAAATGATTTTCCATGATTATGTGTGCATACCAAAAAGTTTAAAGTTTCATGTTATGATAATGGGGATCTCTTTTTACTTCTATGATTTATTCCATGTTAAGATTTTATGATCTCTTTTTCAGGTTATGATTTTCAAAAAGATATGATATGATTTTTATTTCCTTTATTTGCCCTTGCTGAGCATTTGAGCTCACCCTTTTATGTTTTCTTTTCCCCAGGTCAGGAATATGGATATTAAGTAGAATATGCTAAAAGGGACCCTAGATATGATGAAATAAATGGGAGACATTGTAGAAGATTTATGAACCAGTTGTTTATGTTTCCCAGTTTCTAAAGACACTATACCTATACGGTCCTTTGTGGTTTTTTCATATGTTGTAATAAGTGTGCTTCAATTTTGATGTATTAACAATGTATGTAAAGTATGGGTCGTTATAGTTGGTATTAGAGGAAAGGTATAGTCAACCTTTGGAAACTAGGATGTGAAAGCCTTAGTAAGAACCCTAAGGATAAGTCTAAGCATAGAACACAATCTTAGTGTTTTAGAAATGGCCTTGAATAACCTAGTATAAGACCTTAAGCATGAAAATTTTATTATTGAATTATGTGGTTTTCCTATTATTATTAGTGTTTCTCACACTATTATTCTTGGTTTTAGTCAATGGCTAGAACCTGTAGGAACCGTGTTAATATGGAATGCGATGGGAAATGAAATGATTGTCCCCCTGAGCAACCAAACGATATGGGACCTGGAATGAAAAATCTTGTAGCCATGCTAACACTACTTTCTCAAGCTATGAATCATGCATGACTTCCAAATGAGCTAAGGAAGGAGAAAAATTCTGTTGAATCCTTCATGAGGCAGCGTCCACCTTCTTTCAGCGGGACTACTGATCCATTAGTTGCTGAACAATGGATTAGTACTACTGAAAATATATTTTCAGTTCTTCAATGTTCTGAGCATGATAAAGTCATCCTCGCAGTGTATCATTTGGAAGGAGATGCTGATCAATGGTGGAATCTTATTAAGAATATGAGGCAAAGGGATGAAATTGAGTCTATGGAATGGGACGAGTTCAAGAACTTATTTTTCAATAAGTAATTCCCTTGTATTCTCCGAACAAAGATGGAGAAAGAGTTTCTTGAACTGAATCAAAGGGATGATGAATCTGTTGGTACCTATGAAGCAAATTTTACAAGACTTGCATGGTATGCTTCTGGTATTATTATCCAACCTGAGAGTAAGATCGATCGATTCTTTAGTGGCTTAAAACCAAGTCTTCGAAGGGCGTTAGCCACAAGGGACTTCAATAGCTACGAGGAAATCGTTCGATGTGCTCTCAAAGTCGAGATGGAGATTGGAGTAACCCATCAGTCACATGGGTTTGATAAGAAGAGGAAGATGGAATTCAAAAGAAAATCTAAAGAGCACACTGAAAAGAAGATGAGCTTTCCCTTATGCTCAAAGTGTGGAAAGAAACATGGAGGGAGTTGTCTTAAAGGGACAAGTAAATGTTTTAAGTGTGGAAAGGAAGGTCATCGGGCATTTGAATGCTGTGATAATGGGAAGAAGATGTCTAATGATGCAAACAAAGGAAGGGATACACAGAATGATCCTACTACACTTCAATGTTTCATGTGTAAGGAGATGGGTCATTATGCCAATCAATGCCCAAATCCAAGGGTTGATGATGATGGTCGACATCAACAAAATCTTAAGGCTAAAGACAAAGGAAAGTCACATGCAATTTCTATCAGCGATGTGGAGTACGATAACGAAGTGGTGAAAGGTACACTTACCATCCACTCTAAAGTAGCAAATGTTTTATTTGATTCTGGATCCAACCACTCTTTTATTTCTAAAGAATTTTCTAAGGGTATCACTGTATTACCTCAACAATTAGATGTTGAGTTAGCTGTGACAACACCTAATGGCACAACAGTCACATCAATAGTTTATAATTCTCCTCCGATCAAAGTTTGTGGGAAAGTGCTTCCTGCAAATCTTGTGATCCTTCCTTTAGTGGAATTTGATGTGATTCTTGGCATGGATTGGCGTTATCTACATGGAGCTCATATCAATTGCCAAAGAAGGGAAGTCACATTTCATATTCCAGATCAATCTACGATCGTCTATCAACGCAAGGATGAACATAACCTTCCAGTGGAAATTCCTTCCATCTTATGGGTCTTGATTCCACTAAATGAAGGTTATTTATCTCAAATGGTTGGTGAGAAACTCACGATTAAGAATATTCCCATTGTACGGGAGTTTGATGATGTCTTTCCGGAGGAATTACCGGGTCTTCCACCAAATCGTGAAGTTGAGTTTTCAATAGAACTCATACCGGGTGCATTGCCTATTTCAAAGACACCTTATAGAATGGCCCCAATTGAGTTGCAGGAATTGAAGAAGAAACTCCAAGAGAATCTTGATAAGGGATTCATACGCCCTAGTGCGTCACCTTGGGGAGCACCTGTTCTATTTGTTAAGAAGAAAGATGGATCAATGAGACTCTGTATTGATTATCAAGAACATAACAAGATCACTATCAAGAACAAATATCCTCTCCCACGCATTGATGACTTATTTGACCAACTACGCGGTGCTCAATACTTTTCCAAGATTGATCTTCGTTCAGGGTATCATCAATTAAGGTTCAAAAGGGAGGATATACCAAAGACGGCTTTCCGTACAATGTATGGACACTATGAATTTATAGTGATGCCATTTGGTCTTACTAATGCCCCTGATATCTTCATGGATCTAATGAATACAGTCTTTAGAGACTATCATGATCAATTTGTGGTAGTCTTTATAGACGATATTCATGTCTATTCAAAGAGTAAGGAAGTGCATGAAGATCACTTGATAATTATATTGAAGACCCTGAGAAAGAAGAAGCTTTATGGCAAATTTACCAAGTGTGAGTTTTGGCTTAAAAAAGTTGCATTTTTGGGTCACATAATCTCAAAAGAAGGGATATCTGTGGATCCAGCAAAAACAGAGGTTATCGAAAGATGGTCGAGACCAACAACAGTAACTGAGATCCGAAGTTTTCTTGGTTTGGTTGGATATTATCGACGTTTTGTAAAAGATTTTTCACGATTATCTAATCCACTCACCAAGTTGACTCGGAAAGGAGTTAAGTTTGTCTGGACAGAGGAATGTGAAGAGAATTTCAAGGAGTTGAAAAGAAGGTTATTCAGTGCACCTGTGCTCACACTGCCTTGTAGTGGAGAAAGGTTTGTGATCTACAGTGATGCATCCAAGAAGGGATTGGGGTGTGTTCTTATGCAAAATGATATGGTGATAGCTTATTCCTCACGACAGTTGAAAATCCATGAGCAAAATTACCCAACACATGATTTGGAGTTGGCTGCGGTAATCTTTGCATTAAAGATTTGGAGGCATTACCTTTATGGTGAAAGGTGTGATATTTATACTGATCATAAAAGTTTAAAGTATATTTTCACACAAAAGGAGCTGAATATGCGCCAAAGAAGATGGTTGGTGATGATTAAGGATTATGACTGCTCAATCCATTACCACCCTGGGAAAGCAAACAAGGTGGCAGATGCATTAAGTCGACAAGAACATGCTAGTTTATCCATGATGGGGATCACAAAAGATCCAATATTTATGGATTTACAAAGGATGGATCTTGGAATTATAATGGAAGGGGAAAAATCTTATCTTTCTCAAATGAATGTTCAACCATCTATACATGTGAAGATTAAAGAGGCACAGAAAGAAGATGTCGAGTTACAAAAGAAGGTGAGAAATGTTCCTGAATTCAACCTTGATTGTGATGGGATAATAAAGTTCAGGAATCGGGTTTGTGTTGCTCCCATCCCCGAATTAAAGAAGGAGCTGCTGGATGAGGCTCATAGTTCATCATTCTCTATTCATCCTGGAAGCACGAAGATGTATAGAGACCTGAAAGAGTACTTCTGGTGGGATGGAATGAAAAGGGATGTTGCTGAATATGTCTCTCGATGCTTGGTTTGTCAACAAGTTAAAGCTGAGAGACAAAAGTCTAAGGGGATGTTACAACCATTACCCATACCCGAATGGAAATGGGAAAACATCACTATGGACTTTGTCACAGGACATCCTAAAACATCCAAAGGCAATAATGCTATCTGGGTCATACTTGATCGTCTTACAAAGTCTGCACACATCATTGCTATTAGAGAGGATTTCTCTCTAGATCAGCTTGCCAGGATATATGTAAAGGAAGTGGTAAGATTTCATGGAGTACCACTTTCTATTATATCTGATCGGGATCCGAGATTTACCTCGAAGTTCTGGCGAAGTCTTCAGCATACTCTGGATACAGAGTTGAGTTTCAGTACTGCTTATCATCCCCAGACAGACGGTCAGTCTGAGAGAACAATTCAAACCCTAGAAGATATGTTGTGAGCTTGCTCTATGGATTTCAAAGGAGGTTGGGATCAACACCTACCTTTGGTGGAATTTTTTTATAATAATAGCTTTCACTCCAGTATTCAGATGGCTCCTTATGAAGCTCTCTATGGAATGAAATGCAGGACTCCTACTTGCTGGGATGAAGTTGGGGAAAGAAAACTATTAGGACCTGATCTCGTTGATGAAATGGCAGAAAAGGTCAGATATATTCAACAACACATAAGAGCAGCTCAGAGTCGACAGAAAAGCTATGCCGACAACCGAAGAAAAGACCTAGAGTTTGAAGTAGGTGATAAAGTGTTCTTACGAATATCTCCCTGGAAGAGGGTTATGAGATTTGGGAAGAAGGGGAAGTTGAGCCCTAGATATATCGGTCCTTTCGAAATACTGGATCGGGTTGGAATGGTAGCTTACCTATTGGCGCTTCCACCTAATCTCTCTCAAGTTCACGATGTGTTCCATGTATCTCTCCTGAGAAAGTACATACCTGATCCTTCACATGTACTCAGCTCAGAAGTTATACCGCTGGAGCAAGATCTTTCTTATGAAGAACAGCTGATAGAGATTCTGGATCGTAGCGAAAAAGTCCAACGAAACAAGACCACTCTCTTGGTGAAAGTTTTATGGAGGAACCACCAATTACAAGAAGCTACATGGGAGCTTGAGGATATGATCAGGGAGAAGTATCCTCATCTGTTTGTTACAAAGTGACGAATTTCGAGGGCGAAATTCTTTTTAAGGGGGTTAGAATGTAACAACCGATATTTTTATGAGTAATATTTTGTTTTTATATATAATCAAAGGAATCTTTCACTACACACTTGCTTGGATTAATTTCCACGCAATTGCGACCTTCCTCGATAGCTTGCGTCGTACGCAATACCGAGTTTCACTAAATAACAATATGCTATTAAAACTACCCGTTATGAATAGTAATAACCACTTTTTGAAATTTTATAAATTTTATTTTTCAAAATGGACTTCATTTTTGGACTCAGAATATCGAAATTAGGCTAGGGTGAAATTTTGGTATTTTTCTGAAAACATTCAATTTTTGATGAATAGTGAAACCACTAAGTGGTAGGTTAAAAACTGAATTTTGCATAAAACATAATTTTACCACTTCTGTGAATGGAATTTCAAAAATCCTACATACACGGTTGATATCAGTAAGTAAAATGTGGTTCAATGAGATAAAAATAATTTTTTTGGTGAATAGTAACTTTTTACTTTTTTTACCGCGGTTAATAGTAAATAGGGTAACTAAGGGTAAATATGATATTAATATTACCATAACACATGTCCTAATTCTATTGGACAAGTGTAATTCGACCAAAAACAAACTTAGGAATAAAAATATGACCATTTAGGCCCACTTGGATTAGATTAGGACATTTATTATTAATTTATTTAAAGAAGGGTTAAAATAGTTAAAATCAAAGTTTAATAAGTAAATCATTTTTAATATGGGGTTATAAATAAGCTAAATTAGTGTTTAAATATTCATTAGAAAGCGAAAAAGATTTCCTAGATAATGGTATTTTATTTGTAATTTTTAGACATTAAATAATTTAATTTATTTATGACACAAGGATGGTGTAGTAATTATCTTATTAATGAAATATTGACATAATTGATGTTATAAACACCAAAATAAATGTAATTTGAGACTTTTTATTAATTCCACTAATTTTCTAGGATACTATGATATATTAATGTTGATTTAATTAACTTGGTTAGAACATATAATTCTGTTATGACTTTCAGAAAAATCATATATCAAATAGTGTCAAAATTGACACAAAATAGTTTTTAAATCTAATATTATATTATTAATTGTTGTTTTATTCTTAAAAATCTAAGGTTCGGCCAAATGACATAGATAAGGATATATATATTAATAATAAACAATTTGGGGTTCGTTTGGCATGTTATAGTAATTGTATTAACCATATAGTGAAAGAAAACAAAAAGACACAGTAAAAGTTAAATTATTTATCTTAGAGTTAAATCTAATTGATAAGGTTAAAATAATACCCTAAACTTGTCTAAATACTATTGGATGATAGGATTTCGACCCATCCCCACTTTAGCTTCGAAATAATACCCTTTGGAACCATTATAAACCGATTTTGACTTTAATATAAAATAATATTTTGAGATATTCCTAAGGTGCCCCTCTCCTCCCTTATAAAAGGGCACCTCCTCCCCCTCCTCCTCACACCAATTTGAGCACTCAATCTCGGCCAACCCCTGCCATTTTCTCCTCTCCACTTCTCTATAATAATACTAGAGGTCCTGGTATTCTTAAAAGACCAATCTTAGTTCCCTAAGTGGAGGATTCAAAGAGGCGTTTCAAATAAGAGGTAATATCCATTACCGATCTTTTCAATTTCATTCTTCTTCAACTTCTTCTTCTTTAGTTGTTTCATAATAAAGTAATAACATCAGTATTACTTACATACTGATATGTTATTATAAATATAAAACAACCCTAATTCTCCTTCTATCCATCCCACGGAAAAATGAAATCACCGCGCGTGCGTACGTACGGAATACCGTCTCCACGCCGTGGTGTAATCTATTTTTCCACCATCACTTTACAAGGATGGGTATAATGGTGTAATGAGTAACTATTTATGATTATTATAAAGTAATATTGATACTGAAATAATATATATATACTCCAATACAGTTCCACAATCATAGGAACGATATCATCACTCGTGCGTACGCACGGAATACCGTCTCCACGATGTGATGCGACTAGTTCTACGTGATCATCATTACATAGTAATTATATAAATGAATTGAATGAATAAATATGATATATATTACACTAATATCATTATGGATATAAGGTATCTATAACCTTAAAAGAAGAATAATAATGTATTCGGCAAAACACGCATAAGAACAAAAGGCAATAAAGACCCGAGTAACAAGTAACAATGAAATATTACTAACAAGAAGCTATGAATATGACCATATATGATATCATATAAATATGTATGATTCTGGAATAAGTCAATAACATTATTTAAACCATTATACAGGAGCTTCGGACACGTACAATGCAAATCGGACCTAAGGTAAGGGAAATATCACAATCTCATTTTTATCTGAGATTGTATATTCATAAGTATTTACTGGGGTGTATTTTATCATCCACATCCATGTTTCATAAACATGTAATATTATTTCCATCCACCTACAATTGTTTAAATCCATTTTTACCCTTCGGTGAGTTTTTAGTAAAAGAAATGAACGGAATCTTTTGTCGTTTTTCGTACAAGGTACTTTTTGACTTTTCCGACAAAAGTACGAAGAATGTTTTTTTTAACTTATACGGCATGAATGGATTTTTAAAACATTATTTCCAAGAAGCTTCCTTTAAAAGTTATCAAGTTTATTTTTAATCAACTTATTTTATTTTAAAGTCGTATGACATGTTATGAAAGGAAAAATGTTTTTGAAGTAGAAAAGATATTTTCCTCAAGAATGGAGTTCAAGTATTTTATCAAAATTATTTTCCATCTATGACAATAAAAGGGTTCTGTTTTTATCCCTATTATTACATGGATTTGATTATGTTGTGATGGAATCATTTTTATGAATTCCTTTATCTTATATGAATTGTTCTATGATGTCATGTTGTTTAAGAATCCCATTTTTATTACGTGGATTAGGCTATTATGTATGGTTTATGATTATGTGGAACACATAAGAAAGGATTCATTATAATATGGGTGGGACCTATATCTCCCTCCAATGCATTGGGTAAAGGTTTTATATCTCATGAGGTAGAAATGGCTGGAATGGTAGGTTATACCGGTTCAGTGAAACAGGACTGGAACGAGGGTGACTCGGTTCAGAAAGGGACTTTGTCCACTATGATAGTCTTGGCAATGAGTCATGAATAACAAGAAATGATTTTCCATGATTATGTGTGCATGCCACAAAGTTTCAAGTTTCATGTTATGATTATGGGGATCTTATTTTCACTTCTATGATTTATTCCATGTTAAGATTTTATGATCTCTTTTTCAGGTTATGATTTTCAAAAAGATATGATATGATTTTTATTTCTATTATTTGCCCTTGCTGAGCATTTGAGCTCACCCTTTTATGTTTTCTTTTCCCCAGGTCAAGAAGATGGATATTAAGTAGAATATGCTAAAAGGGACCCTAGATATGATGAAATAAATGTGAGACACTGTAGAAGATTTATGAACCAGTTGTTTATGTTTCCCAGTTTCTAAAGACACTGTACCTATACGGTCCTTTGTGGTTTTGTCATATGTTGTAATAAGTGTGCTTAAATTTTGAAGTATTAACAATGTAGGTAAAGTATGGGTCGTTATACTGACATTCTGGGACCCAAAAAAACCTCACCCCTTCTGGCAGAGTATGGTCATGGGCGAAGCAAGCCCCGAACAAACCGCATGTTGTATCCTTCAAAGATGAAGACACACCAAATCTCAAAAAAATTCTACGGAAACATCCATGAAATCCCTACCCTAATCTTCTTGATATCCAATGAAAATACCTTCTCATAGATCACATAACCCAAAACGTCACATCCCTAATCCAGAAGGTTCACTTAGATAGATTTACATTAGGGAAATGACCCCGCAAAGTTTCCAACATGATCCGCATATCATGCTCATGCACCTCCTTGGATCCAAAGTAAACCTGGATTTCATCCATGGATACCTTGAAAAAAGAGTTGAGGTAATTGTGGAACACCTTTTTCATGAGTTCTATAAGGACCACTAGTGAATTGGTCAATTCTAAAGGCATAACCAAGTACATAAAGTGGTAGTTCATACTTCGGAAGGATGTTTTCAATTTATCTACCACTTTCACCATGGGTTAGTGGTATCCCAAACGAATGTATATTTTGGAGAACCACATTCCCCATTCAACTAATCAAACAATTAATCTATTCATGGAAAATGATAATTGTTCTATATGGTTACCCTTTTTAGATTTCATTTATAAATACAAAACTGAAGGGATTTGTCTGCCTTCTTTTCAAACAGAATGGGAGCTGCCAAAGAAGAGATTCTTGGGAAAAGGAATCCTTAGGAATCTAAATTTTCTAGATGTATTTTTTATTCCTTCAGCTATGTGGGGGACATAAGATATGAAGGAATAGATATAGGCTATTTTATAGTGCCAAATATATCAAAAACTCCACTTCCCATTTTGGGGGAAAGCCAGAAAAAAATGTGAAAATACCAATAGGAACTCATACAAAACATGGGGTAACCAACCCTCAAGATCACAACCATTGCACTCTAGAACATGTAATGATAACTAGAATACAATATTTCCAAAATTTGGGAGTGGAGGTCCAACATGACCGAACTGAGCATCACATTCCCCATGAAAAAACTGAGGAATCAAATTAGTTGCTATGAAACAATCCCACCACTTATAGAAATCAATGTTCTCTTGAATGTGAAAAAAACAATCCATGATGAAGATTATGTCAAAAATATCCATATCCATGACAATGATGTCCCACTCCTTCTCTACCCATGAAATTGTAGGTGCACATGATGGGAACCTGAGACCCTGCTCCTTCTTACCAAGAGGTGTAACCTACTCCATCACAACAGATAAGAACATAGTTGTAAAATTCATCATTCTCACAAAAAAAGGAAGAGATAAAAGAAAAAGAATCCCAAGTATCAAAAAGATCAACAGCTATAGATGATGAAATCATGATGGTACCTCGAACTATCAAAGTCCCTACATCTGATCCTGAAGATGATTGCTCCACCGCATTAAGATTCCTACTCTCTTCCTAAGAACAACCACTTTTTTATGGCTCTAACCTAAACTATCCCTACTTATATGGTGATCTAGAACAACCTCACCAACCACTAAACTGAGATACCCATGTCCTCAATGGCTCTGAATGAACTAGAACTCCCCTGGAAGCCACTTATCCTACTCCATTCAGGAGTGGATGTGCATCCTATAAAAATGATTCAAGAATTCTATACTTCAACACTAATATTAGGGATTTAGAGGATATGTGAATGTTTTCAGGTGTTCCCCGGCCTCCCAATATAGTGTCCCATAATGGACCTTTCATTATATGGCACATAATAATACTTCCTCGTTGGTTGTCCTAAACTACCACCTCCTTTTTACCTGCTCCTCTCACTTCCTTTTATTCTTAAAATAATTTCCACTTCCCATCATTAACACTACTCTAGAGAAACCAAACCTCCCCGTGTGGTCAATCTATTCAATACAAGACTAATCAACAACCTAGGTGTAAGTCTTAAACTTGAACAAGAAGACCATAGATTAGATATCAGGCCACAAACCCCTCTCGAACATATGAGCCTTCATATGATCATTGGAGACCATTTATAGATTATACTAGAATAGATCATCAAAAAAAATTTCATACTCCATCATTGAAAGCTCCTCCCAAACCAGCTACATAAACTCTTGGAATCATTCATATGCTAAGAATTCATGATACTACTAGTCATTGAAGGTATCCTAGAAGTCCTTCTATGCCATCTATTCATGTTTCCCAGCCTGAAGCAAAATTTCTCACCACCTGCAGCTCAGAACCTCTATAAGAAAATAGACACAAATCAACTTTTCATCCTCATGTGTATTAAGATTCAGGAAAATACATTCAATCTTCTCGATCTACTACTCTTCTCCCCTGGGTTTTGTGCTACCTCATAAAGTGGGAGGCTTTTTTATTAGGTACACCTGGGGGTTTTCCATCCTTGGACCAGACTCCACTTCCTTAGCTTGATAAAGAGTGGGAGATACTCACTATATTAGGGCTTAGACAAAACTGACCACGTCTTCTACCATCGTTTGATCAATTGGTTAGGGGGAACTCTCTCCAGCATCTTCCCATGGGTGAATGGGAACTTTTTGAGGACGCATGTTGCTATATATGGAAAAGTCACAAAAAAATCATTAGTACAACAATTATGAAAATTTTCCGCAATTAAATGAGTTAAATATAAGTCAAACCGATTACAAGAATGAAATAAACAACCAATTCACTCCCACCAGATGAGTACATGCATTTTGCAGCCTGCACAGCCCACATGGAAGTGAAGTCAAAAAAATCAATACCACCATCCCATGGTTACTAATGGTTTTTCATGAGAGGTTTTGGACAAGCACCCCAATCCTTAAGAAACATTGATCCCTGACGATCCTAGATCATATCTAACCTGACTCACCCAAAAGTAATAATATGACCAAAAAGATAAACCTCCATCTAATTCCATTTTTTTCACAAACAGAATTTGGTTTCCATTTAAAATATCAACTGACCCAATCATTGGAAAGACCAGAATGGTGTTCCCTATCCTCACATGCTAGTAAAAGTGCCTACGTATGATAAGCAATGGTTTGGGAATGGTTTACTAATGTTAGGATATAATATACAACCAATAATAATAAGTGCACTGAATCTGAAAATTACCAACCAAACCATCCTTAAATAAAATTTACAACTGAATTAAAGGTTTTAAACATGACACAATAGGTCCAAAACTACAATGGTAGAAGTAAAAAGAGCCTAAGTACCACCACATTATAAGGGGTCACCACTTATGATCCATCATCAAAACAATTCACCATGGAAGGAAACTAACAACCCATCCACCATCTCTAAAGGAATTTCTCTTACATGAATCAAACATGATCTAATCAACAAACACCCAAATGAGTACATAGGCTCTAAGCCTCAACCCAATAAGATAACACCCAATAATTCCTCGATAAAATCATTATAAATTAATAATATTTCAGGTTTTTGTAAACAATGAATGATGGGGACAATTTATGAAGTGAAAATTTTAAGGGAAAATAGTTTTGAAGGGTTAAATTTAGAGAATCAATACATTTAAACAAAACATATAATCTACAGAATTTTCCATCCAGACACTTTATAAGACAATAGAAAATAAAAAATAGTCAGTGAGCACTAGTCAAGGGAATACCCCTATGTACTAGTTAACTGTGGACCTTAGGTACCATGTATTTCAATATAAAAGATACCAAATAAAATATTAGTTCTCATGGACAAGCCAATAGAAGGTAACATACCCATAACCTATTGGTACCCAATCATCATCCTTATAGTTTTTTTTAGTGTTTTCAATGTAAAACCTGCTATTTGAAATAGGGAAAAACCCACTCTGGATCGCTAGCATACTAGTACACCTCCACCCATCTAGATACCCATGTTTCCCTATTTGTTTTCAAACATGATCAACATGATATAAAATGTCATTTACATATAAAAATTCTGGTTATATTCATACACACTCAAAATAGTATCTAAAAATTCCGTTCCCAAGATGTATTAATCAAATAAATAGTTAGAGTATCAATAAAAAATTTTCTCAATGTATAAAAAAACCTTTCACAAAAAAATCCACTTAAAACCAATATTTTAAAACCAAATATATACCAATAATACACCAAACCATAATTGGAAGCACAAAAATATTTTAATAAAACCATTGCATGAATTTTTGATCATCCCCAATTGGTGAAACATAGATTTCACATTAAAAAGACACAGTTTAACCAAACAAAATTCATCTAAAAATCATATGCATAAAAAATGATACCAAAAACAGTTTTTGGACCAAAAACAATGAAATAGAAAAATTCTAAAAAATAGAAATCCAATAATCTAACTCGTTCTACATTTTTGACACATGGAATCACCTACTAAATGTGTCAAAACTCACTAACCCTTGTGAGAAACTTCAATCAGACCACCGACACACCACAAGGTAGTGAAAACGAACCAAAAACCAAAATATGGGAATAAGAGACTAAAAAACCCTAGGTATGAATCGCTAGATTCTGAACATTTGGTTGTTCAAGAAAAGTGGGATATAACTTAAGGAAATGGAAGGAACTAAGAAGGAAACTCGCTACCTTGAAAATAATTGAAGAAATCTCGCCAAATACACCAAAAGATGAATCTCCATGTAGTGAAAATTGAATGTGATGTTTGAATAAGGATGTGAATGATGAGTGGGGACTGAAATGGGGGGAAATAGTAAAAAATGATTGATTTAGGGAAGAAAAAATTACACTTTTCAAATATGGATGATTTGGGTAACCTTGATGAAATTATTATAATCCACATTGAAGATGAGCTATATAGAGGGAAGATGGAACATGGGGAGTGCATCTAGGGTTTTGGGGCTTGAGTGAGGGGTTGAATAAATAAAAAATAAATAAAATGAATGATATATAATAGATACAAATTATTTAATTAAATATAGAAATGGGATCGCGGGTTGACCTAACACCAGACTAAATCACCCAGATCCACCAAGATTATTAGATCTTAATGTGTCCAAATTGATATGGGAGTTTGATTTCGTCATGGGATGCCATGTGAGAACTTGAATTGGTGAAAATTTTGACTTACTAATGTGTTATAATAGAAAAGAATTTTTTTTAAATCGGTAAATGGGCTCATAATTTCATCCAAATCATGAAGAAACCTCAGTTTTTTCAACAAAAATCTTGGGAAACCCCCCCAAAAAATCCATAATAGAGAGTACATGAAAAAACCATTAAAAAAATCATGTATGTGACATTTAATGAAGAACATTGGGGAAAATCTCCCTAATAACTAGGTTCATTCCCATTTCCAATCCTATTAATCTAATGATATATAGATATTTATCTGATGATTTGAAGGGATGTATAGTTCCCAATAATCAGACAATACAAACATTTATGTTCCATAAGAACATAAAAATTTTATCATTTCAGAACCATGATAATAATTGGGTTTGAAAAACATTTCACCATATCATAACACATGGAAAAGAAATTGGTATAATAAACATTTAATATATACTTTAAAATATAACCAAATGAAAAGGAAAATGTTTTTGAAATAAATCTTTGGATAATCAATATAAAAATAAAATTGAAATAATAAGGATTGAATCATTGGATCATATACATAATAAATATTAATTAACACCAATGTATTTCATATTATATAGAAAACGATTATGAAAGAGCACATGGAACATTTCATGAGGAAAATATAATTTAAACTTTAAAACTAATTTTTGAAAATATAATAACATCCCAAATATTAAAAACAATTTTATTTGAAAATATCATTTAATAATTATAAAAAATCTTCAAATAATTGAGCATTCATGTGACAAATAATATTTTCCTTCACGCACACATTAAAATAAATATCCATTTGACATTATTTTGTAAAAGACAAAATATCCATTTTGTACTAGAAAGAAGACTCATTTTAAATAGTTTTTTGAGAAATTAAAAATTGTTAATAATTTATTTTAAAAAATATTTATATAATATTAAATAATTTAATTAAATACATTATAAAAAATGAACAAGGAACAAGATGTTTTTTTAACCCAAGATAAAAAAAAGCTGATTTTCAATAAAACATTATTTTGAACTATTGAGAATAGTAAGAGAGTAAAATGATTGATAAAATATATTGATTATATAAAAAACTAGTTTCAAAGAAATGTTATGATATTATTTTAGAGATATATCATAATATTTAATCACTGGAACATTATCATTAACAACCCAAATAAACAATTATCTTTTAACAAAACACCCTTACCACATTGGTATGTTTTGAATCATAATTCAAAAGAATCGAAGAATCATATATTTATATTTGTATCATATAATTTTATTATATTAATTATATGATACATTCATTGGAAATATATACAACACACAAATGTAATATGTATGATTTAAGTCATGTGTCCCAAATAAATAATAGGGAGGGAAAAACACAATACATAAAGTCTCTAATTTCTTCATAAATTTTTAAACCATCATTATAATAAATATAGGTTTATAATAAATATATTTCAAATCTATAATCATATATATATCACACCATACATTATTTACTTATGAACTTTTTATTCTATTTTATTATGTATTCCAAATTAAAATTATATTAACAGAAATAATTGTTTCATTTTTCTTATATGTTTAGATTTGGTATTTTTGTAACTTTTATACTAATCATGGTTCTATAATATCAATAATTTTATCTAATATATAAATATCATACATATTTATATTATATGTGTTTATATTAATCAATTAATGTTAGATATAGAAAATGAATTATATCGTTCATGGAGATGGTAGGTCATACTTACATATGAATAAAGATTCCATTTTTATTTGGATTGATACCATGAAAAAAAAATATCACTTTTTCATAATAATACTTCCAACATATATATCTTTTATGTTCAATAAATAAATCCTTATTACAATCAATTTAAAAAATAAAGGAAAAATTAATCACATTACATCGTGTAAGAGGTAGCCCACATATACGCATGAGTGACATTATTGATTCTTGAAGGATTGGTGGGTAAGACAGTTGATATGATATTATAATTACTAGAGTATAAAAATTTTAATACTTACTATATATAAATATTAGTTCTATCATTATCTCTATCTTTTTGTGGTGGTGATGGAAAAAATAATTACATTGGCTCGTGTAGAGGTAGTCTGCCATGCCCATTATTGACGGTTTTATACCTTAGTTTATGGAATAGTATATGGATATAGGTACTTAAATTAACATAATAATATTTAATTATAGGTTTCAACAATATCAAATTATATTATCATATTATAATAATATTTAAAGGAGGTTTAATAAGAAAAAATTATAAATTCATGGTTAATAATGATACATCTTCTTCAGAAAATCTCCATAGGATAGAATAAAAATACAACATAAGTGGGTCTAAAAATAAAATAATGGAATATACGATTTGGGGAGGGATATAAATAATTTAATTTTTTTGTTCTTTATAAAATAAAATAGTTTTTTTAAGTGTGAATAGTAACATATATGTGGTAACCTTTTATAAGTGGGGGAGCGGCCACACATCACACATTTAAATCAAAAAAGTTCCAACCAGATTTTAATCATAAAAAGGCTAAAAAAATGGATAATTATATAACATATGATGATAGTATTTAGGAATATTTTTATGAAATGGGATTTATATAATGTTGTAGTTCATTTTACACATTATCAATTTAGATTAACCCCTAGTAATATTGTTTTAACATTAACAATTTTTATAAATTATTATTATTTTTAAAATGTATTTTGATACAAAAATTGAGTTAAAAAAATTATATAATAATAATTATAATAATTATAGATATGAAATACAATTATACACATTACATTCATATGTTTCAAAATTTATTTTAAATTTAAACCGGAGGACCAATTAAAAAGTAGTTTTCCAAAGAGAAATTTTTTATTAGTATAGAATGTTATAATATAAAAAGTGAGCATGAACATGATCACAATAACCAAAATTGGTTCTATAATAATTTAATTTATCTAAATATAATTTTAAAACATTTTTAAAAATATTTAAATCTATAAATTATTTATATAGAAAATATTTTTTTAAAAGAAAATTAGTATTGTCACTGTTCAATGAAAAAATTTATTTTCAGAAAATTTTGAACAAATCACATTAGGATAATTTTAAAATTTTGATTCCAAAAATTATGAATAATTTTTGAAATAAATTTTCAAATTGATTAAAAAAAATATTTTATTATTGTTTGAATATGTAAATAAAAATAATTTTTTGAGAGAAGTTATTTTCAAATCATATAAAGACCTTTATAAAAATTAAGTTAATATTTATAAATATATTTTATTTATCTCATGAAAAATTTAACTATTTTTCACAATGTGTTTATTATTATGAATTTCATAAAATATTTGGCCTTATTTATACTGTTCTTTTTAAATAATAATATTAATAGTATATTATGATTCCTTAAAACTAGGTGTTTCATTTAATGGAAACTATTAAAGGAATTAAATTAATTTAAATTATAGTATTTAATAAAATATCAGGGTCTAACATTACACTATCCTTAAAATTAATATCTCTCTATAAATTTCATTACTCTAATACTAATAATTGAGTAAAATTCAACCTCAGTATATCCTTACATTCCCATGTAGCTTCATGATGTTGTTGGTTAATCCATAAAACCTTAACCATGTGAGTGGTGATCATTCATTGAAAATCTTATCTAGGATATAAAATCTCTATTTGTTTTTAATCATATCAAAGATCATGATCTATTTTTATTACCTCTTAGTTTATAATTTCTGATGGAATAGTTATGTACATCTTCATGAGATATACATGGAACACTTTTTGAACATAATTGAGGTTTGTTGTAATTTTCATGTGATAATAAAATATACCTACATGATCAAGAATATTGAAGGTAAAAATATTTATAGATATCATCTTTTCTATCAACCTAAATATTATAACATTATTCAATGGAGTAATTCATGGAAACACATTTTCACCAACATTATCCTCTATATCATGATGAGGAATATCAACATAAATTATTTATCTACATTTTTCAGACCTTATATCTTATTGAATGACTCCAATGTTTTATATTATTTAATCATCTCTCCCTAGTCCATATTGATTTAATTATCTAACATTATCCTTACACATTGGTTGTCTACACTTTTTTTATAGAAGGATTCATAATAGTTTATTTAAATTCTTGATTGAAATATATGTTTCTAATAATCATCAACTAGAAGAAAGTTTTGATCCTAGCCACCTTTGATTTCCACATTAAAATATTTCAACACATCCGAGAAGGATTGAATTATTCAATTAAACTAACCATATATATGGGCATGATACATAGAACTAAAACTCTATTCTCTATTAAGGACTTGTTCAATACTTCCGACGAACTTCAAGGAAAACCAAAAATACCAATCAGATACAATAGAATTCATTACTTCCAAGAACCATACCACATCCTTAATGTATATATTATGATGCATATTGAGAGAGAAATATGTTATGATGGATATTAAGTATTCCAATATTCTTGGTTGACCTAATTCAACCCATATAGAATAGTTCCATAAATAATTTGGGGGATTATGAATAATAAACTATGGTGATGTTTACCATTTTCATTATTGTGTTGGTAATGGTTCTAAAATCCCATTTATGTATTCCCTCTCATCCTTATCTTGATGAAAAACCATGTATAAAGATACATCCTTTATAATATCTCTCTTCACTCTATACCAACATAAATACTCATTAAAACTTTTATAAATTTTTTTACTTCCAATAATCATAGAGAATGGATAACTATAATCTTACAATAATAATTCCTTCTTCAAATTGGGGATCAATAGAATGAAAACACAACTTTTAAACCATATCATTCCATTATAATAATTTTTTAAAATTGTAACATTTCTATCCAATTTTACTTCTTTACATCTACCTTTTTTTCGTAATTATTCATATCATAGAACGTTTGTTTAAAACTTATTTGATAAATATAATATTTTCCCAATTTTTTATGATTTCTAGATCCATCAGTTTGAGATAATGAAATATTAGTTGTTTTTTTATTCTCATCCAAGATAATATTGAATGATCGGTAATGCCCCAACCCAATTAACCATAGTTGATGAATTAATAAATAATTTTGGCAGGATCAAAAGTGATCACGTCTTGAAAGACCAATTAGTTTAGTGTCGTTGGAATTACTAGATACATACACAAGTTTTACATTACATCATAAAAATCAAAAACAATGTGTCCCCTTTGAAAACACTCATATCCCTTATCCTATCCTTATAGGTTATGCATAATATACTTCTTCACGTCCTAATAAAAAGAAAACATATGAAAGGTGTGAGCATAGTATCCTAGTAAGGATAATAATATATTGGGAACTATCATAAACAAGCATAAAAATTTTAGGCAATGTATAAGACTAAAACAAAATCCTTTTAAACATAAACTACAACATAATATGGAAACGATAAATGAAATAATTCCATTTACTTATTCACATATATATTCAATATAACACCCCAGGTAAATAATGAATAATTCTTTTTCATATTTATTAATATTTAGGAATTAAATATTAATTTTACTTTAAAGGTATTTCTATGTTCGATAGCGTACCCGATACGCAACAATGAATTTCTTTGAAATCTTACATTGCACACTTGTAATAAAATAATATTATTTTATATGGTAGTTAACATGTAGCCATTTTATTGGAGGGAATTAATAGAAATAACAAAAATATGATTATATATGTTTGTTAAATGGTTTTACATTTATCCAATAAGGGATAAAGGCATAAAATACGAAAAGAATTCAATTTTAGGCATTGATTTTCTAATATTCACTAAAAGGTCGAACTATCGCCTTTTGATGGAGAACCATCTTTAAATATAGTTTTGGTCACTCTTATACATTCTATTTACCCAAATAATTTTCTTCTTTATAATTGGGACATCAAAATTTACTTTGTGTAAATGTTTTGTATTTTTCTGATAAAGTTCATTTTTTAATGAATAGTGAAAACTGTTGTATTTTAATTCAAAACCTCATTTTAATATAATTTATTTATATGATTAGATTATATTTTAAATTGGTTTTAAAGTGAAATTAGAATATATGTTCACCATTTAATCCAATAGTGGTCGTTGGAATTAATTTCACATTGAAATTGGACTTAAACATGTGTCAATCTTTTGATATATATTATTTCATAAAAACATGCTATTTATTCTGACAGTGGGACTGAATTATTAAATATAGCTTATCATGATGTTTTGGGATTAAAATAATTTTTTGGTTAATAGTAACTTTTATGTTTTTAATCGAGATTAGAGGTAATTAGTGTAATTTAAGGTAAAAATAATGTTTTAATAATATGAAATGACCTTCACACATGTCCTAACCTTATTGGCTGTGTCATGGACGACCACGAAAATCCATGGGTCAACATGGGGACCTCATGAAGCCACTTTCGTATGAAAATGGCATTAATAACTTTTTATTTAATGTTAAAATGAAAATGTCACAAACATGCGTTGTTTTACTAAAACAAATTTTACATGGGGTTATACAAGTCATATTTTTTACTATAAATATTAATTAGAAAGTTGAAAATATTTCCTACATCATTAGAGTTTTTTTATAATTTTTATATATTATATAAATTGAATTATTTATGACATCATGATGATGCAGTGATTACCTCATTATTTAATGATTTAAATAAAATAAAAAGATAATGTAAAATCTAAGACCTACACTTGTCAAAAACCTATTGGATGTGTGGATTTATAACTCTAATCACCTTATCCAAGAAATATAACATTTTGGGACCTTTAAAATCAGAAAATAATTTTATAATAAAGTAACCTTTTATAACTTTCCTAGAGTGCCCCCCCCCCCCTCTCCTCTTATAAAAGGCACCCACTTCTAACAACTTACCCACACCTCTCAAGCCCTTGGCTTGGCCAACCACTGGCCATTTTGTCCTTACACATCCCTCTCTTACTCCTAGTATCCTCACATTGGGAAGATGTCTTTCCACGTAAGCCTTTGAGCTCAAATAAAATAGAGTTACCTGATTTAAAGGTAGTGTCTTCTCTTGTGTTATTATGTTTTATTTTTCTTCTCCAACCACCTAAACTCTTTATATTCTTTTCCTTTGTAACAACAGTAGTATATTAAATATTCTAGGATGTTTTTATGTGAATTATTTTATCAACACTTACACACACCTTTGTCTAATGGTTAATGAACATAATGTTTCTGTGGATGGAGAATTTCTGCCTCACGAAACGATGATTTTTCAATATTATTTTAATACCTTTAATGGTGGCCATTAATATGTAACTCTATTTATATATGATATATTTTATGTTTATGTTTTCCTTATGATTCTTTATTTTTCATTTTTGGCATATCGTTATGGTTTCCATTGTGGGTAAACATGATAATTTCATTTTAGGAAGTGCGGACTACCGCCCCCCCAAAATGATTTGATTCGTTAATGCCATTTGTGGGAACTATAAAGGATTGAGTTAATGTTATTATATATGATGTTATACTGGAATTATAATATACCCTTATATCATTATGATTTCACTCCATTAATTACAAAATATAAATGAATGTAGCGCTCATGCGTACATACGGCTTACCGTCTCCATGAACAGTGCATTTCATTTCTTACCTCTAAATGTTATATAATATTATAAATAAATGTATATGCTAGATATATATGAAATATATGATATGAAAATCATGAATATAATTCTGGATATAATGAACCTTTGACCACATAAACAACATGTAATTGTAAGAAGTCCATTTCTGACTTAAGTACCAAATATCGTCAAAACAAGCATTATTAACTTAAATAATTACATTGGGTTCATAACATGGTAATAAGTGATATAAAAAGAATAATGAACTTGAAGAAGGTTATTAAGCAAGTATAAATTAAGTCATGTTTATTATTCAGGATGTTAAAGAATGATCGAGTCAAGTCAGACCCGGGGTAAGGGAACTTCTTAACCTAATTTTCGTTCTTTGGGTTAATCTCCTACATTCAAATTATGTCATGAGATTATTATGTACTGTATTATATTTGTACTTTCTTTATGTGTAATTATAGTGAATACACATAATAGATCTATTTTATTTAAAAATGATCTTTGTAAGGGACTTCGTCTCAATATCCTTTCATTGAGGCATATTATGTTTTATACACAACTTTCTTTTATATGGGGTATAAATCCCTTTGACTTTTACGTTTATTCAAAAGGAATATTTTTATACGAGTCGTTTACTAAATGAAAAAAGGGGATGTTTTTTTGGCCGTACGTATGCGGCGACAATGAATTCTCGGCCTCCGTGACCATTATTTGAGTTTTGGATTCCTCTACAAGCCATAAAATTCTTTAATAAAAATAAAAACCATGTTATACTTTTCTTTTATTTTGGTATTAAAAATTGTTTTGATCATGTTTTTATTATATCAATGTGTTTTTGATATCGTGTGATTGAAATGTGGAAATTTTATTTTTCCTTTATTCATGTTCTATGTGATATGAATATGTTATGGTTCTTGGGAATTGTTTATGAATATTGGTGGTTCCGTGATAAACTAAGGGCAGGTAAGCCCGATATAGCTCTCCAATGCATTGGGTAATGCAAAGGATTTAAACGTTAAGATTTCTCTGAAGAGATTTAGGGAATATACTATGATGGTTATTCCAAATGTAACCATGAGGGTTAATCACTACGTATGAATGTTATGAATGCCTCAAGTTACCTTTATGTATTATGATTTCTATGATTTATTCATGATTTTATGAGGTATGTTAAAGTGATTATGTTTTATTAGTAAAGTATGATTTCATACATGGACTAATGTTTTCATTTCGTACTTTTATATCCCTTACTGAGCTTTTTATGCTCATCCAAAAATTTTGAAATGATTTTCACAGGTCAAGGGAAAGGTACATGATGTGATGATAGTGTCATGGAAGTGTCAAGAATGAATCCATGTTTTATTTTAAATATGTTTCCGTTGATGGGAAAAATGAGTACTATCTTTTGTGTAACCACTTTGATTAAATGTGGAATGCAATGCATGTTTTATGATCTAATTCTCTAAAACTCTAAACCTAAAAAGATCCTCAACATGTATTCTTGAAGTAACTCATGATTAAGTAATATTTAATGCCGGGGCCTTATAGTTGGTATCAGTGGTCGGTTTAGATAAATTTAAAAATTATATTTCTATTAAATTATTATTAAATAATATTTTTATGGTCAAATTTAAATGATATAGCATTTGATGATTACCATGTTGCTTTATCTATGACATGTTTGTTCAGAATGGTTTTCCGCCAAGGAAACAGGGAAGCAGTGCTAGGAAGGCATACAGAAGTAAATGCCCATCCAAATTAGCATCCTGAGATGGTCAGAATTGGAACTGAACAGTTTGTTGCAGTAATGGCACAATTGACTCAAGCGATAAATGGTGGTGGTATCCATGCATGAGATCATCCAGGTCAACCGCAGAGGAACATGTCAGTGGTGGAACATTTAATAAGGAAAAATCCCCCATCATTAAGGGGATCATCTGACCATGTGCTAGCTGAAGGGTGGATTAAAGCACTGGAGAAGATTTTCGATGCCATGGGGTGTTCAAACAATCAAAAGGTCAGTCTTGCTATTTACCGTTTAGAGGGTGAAGTAGATCAGTGGTGGTCGATGGTTAAAAATATCAGCGATGCTGATGAGATTAATGCTCTCAACTGGGATGAATTCAAAGGTATGTTTATTGAGAAGTACATTCCTAAGGCAGTTCGACTTAGGATGGAAAAACAATTCCTGGAATTGTGGCATGAGGAAGACTCAGTGGCTTCCTATGAAGAAAGGTTCACTCGATTGGAAAGGTATGCTTCAAATTTTATCCGAGACCTTGATAGTAAAATCAATCATTTTTACTTAGGATTAAATCCAAAATATCGAAGGGCTTTAGCTTCTCGAGAGTTCAAGAGTTATGAAAATCTTTTTCAATGTGCTGAGAAGGTGGAAATGAAGTTTTCTGATGATCAAGTGTTCTATAACAACCAGCAGAATAAGAGACCGAGGTGGCAGGAAAAAGGAAATAATTCTTCAAAAAGGTCGGACAATAAGAAAACTAGGTTTCCAGTTTGTGGTAAATGTTGGAAAAGGCATGCTGGGGAATGTCTGTTGAATTATGGAAGGTGTAACCAATGTGGTAATATGGGACATAAGGCTCATGATTTCACTGAAAAAGATCAGGATGATGGTAAGACCAAATTTTATTTACAGTTAGTGAAATGATTTATGTGAAATGAGTTGGGTCACTATGCAAATGAGTGTCCGACAAAGAGCATGAGTGATGGGAAACCAATAGACTACAAGTAGAAAGGGGTGGTGAAATCCTTTGCAACTATTTCAGAAGATGTCATGCTATCAAATGAAGTTGTATCTGGTACATTTTTTGTTTTTTCAGATTATGCCGGTGTGTTGTTTGATTCGGGGTCTACACATTCTTTTATCTCTGAAAATGTTTCTAGAAAAATGGGAATACCATCTCAAGAAATGACTCTTGAACTTGTGATAAAAACACCAGTGAGAAATGTTGAGGCAAAAATAATTTTTAAGAATCTTACTATCCTTATCCGTGGAAAGAACCTACCTAAAAAACTTATTGTTTTACCTCTAGTAGAGTTTGATGTTATCCTGTGTATGGATTGGATCTCTATTTACCATTCTAAGATTGACTGTAGAGCTAAAGAAGTTTCTTCTCAGAAAGAATTTCAGATTGGGTGCATGAATGAACCCTTATTGTTGATAACATATCATGAGGCTGAGAAACATGTAAAAAATGGATATTAATGTTACCATGGACAGATTGTGAAAAAAAGAAACTGTTCAGATTAATGATGTGCTAGTGGTAAATGATTATCCTGATGTTTTTCCTGATGATTTTCCTGAAATAATACCAGATCGAGAAGTTGAATTTATTGTTGACTTAGTTCCTGATTCTAAGACAATATCAAAACCCCCTTATAGAATGGCTGAAACTGAACTTTTAGAGTTGAAGGAGCAATTGCAAGATTTATTAGACAAAGGATTCATTCGACCTAGAACATCGCCATGGGGTGCCCCTATTTTATTTGTTAAAAATAGAGATGGTTCTATGAGACTTTGCATTTATTATAGAGCCTTGAATAATATAACTGTTAAGAAAAAGTATCCTTTGCCCTATATCGATGATTTTCTTGATCAGCTCTAGGGAGCTCAGTTTTTTTCAAATATTGACCTGAGATCGGGGTACCATCAGTTGAAGGTAAAGGAAGAAGATATTCTAAAGACCGTGTTTCGAACAAGATATGGCCATTATAAATTTGTAGTAATGCCTTTTGGGATAACTAATGCAGCTGACGTATTCTTGGGCCTTATGAATATAATTTTCAATGAGTTCATGGATTAGTTTGTGGATGTTTTCATTGATGATATTTTGGTGTTTTATAAAAGTAAAGAAGAGAATGATAGATATTTAAGGGTTATTTTACAAACCATAGATGAAAATAAATTCTATGTGGAATTCAGCAAGTGTGAGTTTTGGTTGAGACAAATTTCATTCCTTGGTCACATTGTTTCTAAAGATGGGATAACTGTTGATCCTGCAAAAACAATGGTTGTTAAAGAATGCCCAAGACCCACAAATGTAATTGAGATTCGTAGCTTCCATGGTTTGGCAGGCTATTAACGAAGGTTTGTTAGAAATTTTTCACACTTATCTAGTCCAATGACTAAGCTAACTCGGAAGGGTGTTAAGATTATCTGGACAAAAAGATGTGATGATTGTTTTCAGGAACTGAAAAGAAGATTGGTGAATACTCCAGTTTTGGCACTACCTTCTAGGGATGGTGAGTTTGTTATCTGAAGTTATGCTTCATTGAAAGGACATGGTTGCATCATAATGCAGAATGATCAGGTAATTGCTTATGCTTAATGACAGTTGAAAACTCATAAGGTAAATTACCCTACAGATGATTTGGAATTAGAAGAAATTTTTTTGCTTTAATAATTTGGAGGCATCATTTTTATGGATTAAAGTGTGAAATATATACCGATCACAAATGTTTAAATTATATATTAACATAGAAAGAATTGAACATTAGACAGAGGAGATGGATAGAATTAATAAAGGATTATGATTGTACAATTCATTACCATCTGGGAAGAGAAAATAAAGTGGTTGATTCTTTGAGTAGAAAAAGTAATGCATCATTAAAAATGTTGTGTTTGGAACGTGATCCATTGGTTAAGAATTTGATGAACATTGGAAAAGAAGTTGTTGGTGCAGGAAGTTCTCTTGTTTTGTTTTAGGTATCATTGAGATCATCTCTATCAGACAGAATTATGCAAGCACAGAAGCAAGACATCGAGTTGTAGAAAAAGGTAGAGATGGTTCAGAAGGGTATGTTTCCTGAATTCAACATTGATAATGATTGTGTTTTGAGATTTGGGAAGCGGTTTTGTGTGCCTTTTGATTCATAGTTGAAGAGAGAGTTGTTATGTGAAGCTCATCGTTCTCCATTTTCATTTTATCTAGGTAGTACTATGATGTATAGAGATCTTCAAGAGTATTACTGGTGGGATGGAATGAAAATGGATATTGCTGATTTTACTGTAACGTTTTTGACTTGTCAATAGGTAAAATTAGAGTGGAAGTTACTGAAAGGGATGCTTCATACTTTACTAGTACCAGAGTAGAAATGGGAGAATATATACATGGACTTTGTTGTGGGATTGCCGATGACACCTCGAGGTAATAATGCAATATGGGTTAATTTTGAACGCTTGACTAAATATTCTCATTTCCTTTATATATGAGATACATTTTCCCTAGATCATATTTCTCGTTTGTATCTTAAAGAGATAGTCAGGTTACATGGAGTTCCTCTCTCCATTGTATCTGATTGTGATCCCAGGTTCACTTCTAACTTTTGGAAAGGCCTTTAGATGTCTTTGTGTACTGAAATAAATTTTAGTACGACTTATCATCCTCAATCAGATGGGTAGTCAGAACGAACGATTCAGAGAATGGAGGATATGCTACGTGCTTGTTCTATGGATTATCAGGGTAGTTGGGACCAACATCTTTCTTTGGTTGAGTTTTCTTATAACAAAATTTTTCATTCCATTATAGAGAGGGCTCCATTTGAGGCATTATATCGTAAACGGTGTCGAAGTACATCTTTTTGGGATGGAGTGGGTGAAAGGAATATGATGGGACCTGAATTGGTAGAAGAGATGGCAGAAAAAGTTCAATTGATTCAGAAACACATGAGAACAACTCAGAGCAGGAAGAAGAGTTATGTGGATAACCGGAGGAAGGATCTATCTTTCGAGGTAGGTGATCATGTTTTTCTCAATGCTTCACCATGGAAAAGTATGATGAGATTTGGTAAGAACGGAAAGCCAAGTCCAAGGTTCATTGGACCATATGAAATTCTGGAGAAAGTTGGATCAGTTGCTTACCGAGTGGCTTTACCTCCGAGTTTATCTCAGGTACACAATGTTTTTCATGTTTTGATGTTGATAAAGTATATGCCAGATCTATCTCATGTTTTGAGCCCAAAGGTAGTTCAGTTGGAAGAGAATCTCTCTTATGAAGAACAACCTCTCCAGATTCTTGAACGAAGAGAGAAAGTGTTAAGAAATAAGGTAATTCACTAGGTAAAGGTTTTGTTGGAAAACCATATGGTTGAAGAAGCAACATTGGAATATGAAAATCCTATAAGGGATAAATACCCCCGCTTATTTTGATAAGTGAATAAAATTACGAGGACGCAATTCCCAAAAGGGGGGAAGGATGTTACATCCCATGTAAATAAAGAATAAAACAATTTCATATTTATTAATATTTAAAAATTAAATATTAATTTTACTTTAAAGGGGTTGCTATGTTCGATAGCGTACCCTATATGCAACAAAGAGTTTCTTTGAAATCATACATTGCACACTAGTAATAAAATAATATTATTTTAAATGGTAGTTAACACGTAGCCATTGTATTAGTGGGAATGAATAGAAATAACTAATATATGATTATATATGTTTGTAAATTTTCTTTACATTTATCCAATAAAGTATAAAGGCTTAAAATATGAAAAGAATTCAATTTTAGGCATAGATACTCTAATATTCACTAAAAGGTCGAACTATCGCCTATTGATGGAGAACCCTCTTTAAATATATTTTTGCTCACTATTATACATTCTATTGGACAATATAAAATTCTTCTTTATAATCGGGACATCATGTTTTACTTTGTGTTAATTTTTGGTATTTTTCCAATAAATTTCATTTTTAATGAATACTGAAAAAAGTTGTATTTTAATTCAAAACCAATTTTTAATCTATTTTATTTATATGATTAGATAATTTTTTGAATTGGTTTTAAAGTGAAATTAGAATATATTTTTACCATCTAAACTAATATTGGTAATTGTAATTAATTTCACTTTGAAATTGGACTTAAACTAGTGTAAATATTTTGATATATATTATTTTATAAAAACACGCTATTTGTTAAGACAGCGGGAATTAATTATTAAATTAATTAATGTGACTTATATGTTTTGAATTTTGTAAAATAGGCATATTTTTTGAATTCATAATATCAAATATAGCTTAGGGTGATGTTTTGGTATTTTTCTGAAAAACATCAATTTTTAATGAATAGTGAAACAACTAAGTGGTACTTAAAAAACAGATTTTTTAGTTTAAATGAAATATTACCACCTCTGTGTTTTGAATTTCAAAAATCCTACATACATGGTTGTCATTAAGAAGTAAAATGTGGTTCAATGGGATTAAAATAATTTTTTGGTGAATTGTAACTTTTATTTTTTTTAATCCCTATCAGAGGTAATTAGTATAATTTAAGGTAAAAATAATGTTTTTATAATATTAAATGACCATGAAACATGTCCTACCCTTATTGGATGTGTCATGGCCGACCAAGAAATTCCATGGGTCCACTTGGGGACCCCATGGAGCCACATTGGGAGGAAAATTACATTAATAAATTTTTATTTAATGTTAAAATGAAAATGTCACAAACATGTGTTGTTTTACTAAAATAATTATTACATGGGGATATACATGTCATATTTTTGACTATAAATATTCATTAGAAAGATAAAAATATTTAGTACATCATGATATTTTGTTTATAATTTTTAAACATTAAATAAATTAAATTATTTATGACACCAAGATGATGCAGTGATTACATCATTATATAACTATTTAAATAAAATAAAATGATAATGTAATATCTAAGACCTAAACTTGTCAAAATCCTATTGGATTGGTGTATTTAGAACTCAAATCACCTTATCTTAGAGATATATAATTTTTGGACCTTTAAAATCTGAATAGCATTTTATAATAAAGTAACCTTTTATAACATTCCAAGAGTGCCCTTCCACTCCTCTTATAAAAGCCCCCCACCTCTACCACCTTACCCACACTTATCAAGACTTTTGATCAGCTACCCCTGCCCATTTTGTCTCTACACTTCCCTATATTACTATAATAATCCTCACATTGGGCATAAGTCTTTCCAAGGAAGCCTTTGAGCTCAAATCAAAAAGAGTTTCCTAATTTAAAGGTAGTGTCTTCTCTTTTGTTCTTATGTTTTATTTTGCTTCTCCAACCCCCTAAACTCTTTCTATTGCTTTATATTGTAAAAAATACATTATCTTCAATATACTAGGATGATTTTATGTGATGGAATCGAGCTACACTTACACACACCTTCTTCTAATGGTTAAAGAACATAATGTTTATGAGGACGGCGAATTTCTGCATCACGAAACGATGATTGTTCAATATTATTTTAACACCTTTCATGGTGGCCATTAAGATGTAACTCTATTTATATGTGATATATATTATGTTTATTTTTGCCTTATAATTTTTTATTTTTTATTTGTGGCATACCTTTAGATTTTCCATTGTGGGTAAACACGATAATTTAATTTTAGGAAGTGCAGACTACCGCCCCTCAAAGTGATTTGATTCGTTAATTCCATATACGGGACATATAAAAGATGGATTTAACGTTATTATATATAATTTTATACTATAATTATAATATACCCTTATATCATTAGGATTTCACTGCATTAAATACGAAATATAAATGAAAGTAGTGCTCATGCGGACGTACGACTTACAATCTCCAAGAATGGTGCATTTCATTTTTTACATCTAAATTTTATGTGCTATTATAAATGCATGTATATGATGGATATATATGAAATATATGATATCCAAATCCATGAATATCATTCTGGATATAATGAACCATTGACCACAAAAACAACATGTAATTCTAAGAAGTCCATTTTTGACTTAATTACCAAATATCGACAAAATGAACATTATTTACTTAAATAATTAAATAGTGTTCATAACATGGTAATAAGTGATATAAAAGGAATAATTAACTGGAAAAAGGTTCTTAATAAAGTATAAATTAACTCAATTTTATTATTTAGGACGTTAAAGAATGATCAAGTCAAGTGGGACCCGAGGTAAGGGAACTTCTTAACCCAATTTTCATTCTTTGGGTTAATATCCTACTTTTAAATTATGTCATGATATTAATATTTCCTATCTTGTATTTGTTATTTCTTTATGTGAACTTATAGTGAATACACATAATAGATATATTTTATTTAAAAATGATCTTTGTAAGGGACCTTGTCTCAATCTCCTTTCCTTGAGGCATATTTTGTTTTATACACAACTTTCTTTTATACGGTGTATAAACCCCATTGACGTTTACATTTATTCAAAAGGAATATTTTTATACGAAGCGTTTACTAAATTAAAAAAGGGATTGTTTTTTTTTGTCGTACGTATGCAGCGACAATGACTTCTCTGCCACCGTGACCATTATTTGAGTTTCGGCTTCCACTATAAGCCATAATTTTTTAATGAAAAATAAATACCATGTTTTACTTTTCTATTATTCATGTATTGAAAATGTTTTTGATAATGTTTTTATTATATCAATGTGTTATTGATATCTTGTGATTGAAATGTGGAAATGTTCTGTTTCCATTATGCATTTTTTATGTGATACGATTATGTTATGGTTCTTGGGCATTGATTATGAAGACGAGTGGTTCGGTGATAAACTAAGGGCGGGTGAGCCCGATATAGCTCTCCAATGAATTGGTTAACACGATGGAGTTAAACCTTAAGGTTTATCCGAAGAGATTTAGGTAATATTCTGTGATGGGTATTCCAAACGTAACCATGAGGGTTACTCCCTACGTAAGAATGTTATGAATGCCTCAAGTTACCTTTATATATTTTCATTTCTATGACTTATTCATGATTTGATGAGGTATGTTAAAGTGATTATGTTTTATGAGTAAAGTATGATTTTATACATGGACTAATGTTTTCATTTCATACTTTTATATCCCTTACTGAGATTTTTATGCTCATTCCAAGTTTTTGAAATGACTTTCACAGGTCAATGGGAAGGTACATGGTGTGATGATAGTGTCAAGGAAGTGTCAAGAAAGAATCCATGTTTTATTTTAAATATGTTTCTGTTGATGGAAAAATTGATTACTATCTTTTATGTAACCATATTGATTAAATGTGGAATGTAATGCCTTTTTATGATCTAATTATCTAAAACTCTAAACCTGAAAAGATCCTCAATATGTATTCTTTATGTAACTCAAGATTAAGTAATGTTTAAAGCTAGGGCCTTATATTCAACTAGTCGAATAATCATATGTAATAACAATATTTAAATTCATAATGATGGAATTCATAATGTCGGACATCATAACCACATAGTCAAGGCCCTCTGCCAAGACTATTGATAACGATTTTGACAAGGCCTTGTACCAAGACACAAGTTTGTCTCATGAGGCCTACCGATGCATCAAGGAGTTATAGTGGGATCCACTCTCCCCTTATTAATCCCAATGCATTCCACCCATGAAAAGGTTGAAACATAATCTAATCATTGATATTAAAACTATCATACGAAATGTCAATATTTAACCACAAAACATGAATGGTATAAAAATAGCACAACTAGAGCCAATCAAAACTCATTCAATACAATATGGAAGATTGTATTATAACAAATCATCCTCAGTAAAGAATAATAAAAGATATTTACATTGATAATAATAATAAGTAAAGCTATTTGATATAAATATCCATTTTTTCCATTAAAACATTTAAATGTCTCACTATTTATCAAGAATCCATTTAAAAGGGATTTTTAAATTAGATTTTGACATACCAAATTGAATATTTTAAAAGTAATTTTAATTTAATAACATTAATGTTCATATAAATATATCCTTAAAACAATTTCAAAACATGGAAATTAATTAGAAATATTTAGAATAATAAATCATTAAGACATGAAAAATGATACTTTTGTTTTTCTTCCTAACCAAATGAGAGACACTTGAATAAAAATAATTTTGTTAATAAAAAATTTATAATATCATGAGAATAAATGGATTCATGATAAACTATATCATTTTACGGTTTGTACACCATATAAAAATGAATTGGCCATTAAAACAAAGACGTATTAATGCAATGCAAAATGACCTAAAATACTTTTTAAAACCATATACTGGGTTAAGGATAAATCAATGAGTTAATTATGTGTGAAAAATATAAATAAACTTAATATGATTGGATATTCAATGTAAATAAATCATATGACATTCACACAAATTATTTTAAAAACAACACCAATGACTCATATGTTTAACTCAATGAATAGAAATTGAGTAAAGATTACTCTTATGAAGTTCATATCATTGACATGAGAATTTATCCAAGGAGTGATTATGTGTATCAAAATTATATCCACACAAAGGGGATTGAAAATTAATACAAATATAAATAAATACTGATTCCACACATAACCTTGGAGAATAACTACTGATGTATGCATAAAGCCCAATGAGTGGAAATTGAAATTTTAAATTCCCTTAAAGAAATGGTAGCTTACAAAAAATACTCACCATGAAAGATCATAAAATGGAGATTTAAATACCCATAAATTAAATTATTTTACACTAATAATTCAATAATGGGAAGTACATAAATCACACATAAGGAAATAATGTCCAATATAGCATGAATCACACAAGAATAAAAAGTGTGATGAAAACCCCTTACCTTGTACTTTTACTTAGTTAATGGTAGGTTAAACTCTTTTATAATGGTGTAATAATTGTTATTAAATTATATAAGAAACAAATATAAAATATGATATCTTATATGATCTTCTAATATAGTTTTTTAATAAAATTTTAGTAGTATAATTGTTTTGGGAGTTAAATAATTTTTTTTCTTTTATATGTTGTTTTATATAACTCTTTTATGATCTGGATATGATTTATTTTATTAATATAATGTTGATATTAAGTTATTAAACATTTTTTTAAATAAAAAAATGAACATTAATCTAGAATGGTTACGATGAGGAATGAATCTCATTGCGTTCTTGGAGACGGTAATCTGTACGTACCTACGTGCGATAATACCATTCTATTTATGGTGAAATAATCATTAATTGGATGTCATATAATATTTATAGAATCATTAAAATGCTATATTTATTATTTACAACAATTATACTCCTTATTATACCCATCCAAATAAACAAGTGTTAAATAACAAACTACACAATGTTGTGGTGATGGTAAGCCATACGTATGAATGTATGGTGACATGGTCATTCATAGGGTGGATAGAATAATGAATATTATTGTATCATATTTATAATAATTTTATAGTATATATAATTTATTGGAGTTATTATTTTGGTATTGAAACAACAATGAAAGGGGATGTTGAAGAAGAAATGAACTTTGAATGTGGTGATGAAATTAGTACCTCTTCTTTGAGTGCTTCCTTTTGATTTGATCAAAAGGGATCCTTAGGTTGGATTATGATAAAATTAAGTCCTCTAAGATAATTTGAGGGTATTTGGGAAGATATTTGATCAGGGTTAGGTTGAACCAAATTTCTTTGGAGGTGTGATTATCAGAGAAGGGGAATTATCATTTTATAAGAGTGGTGCGGGTCATTTTAAGAAAAGTTTGAAAAAAAAATTATTTCTAGGATAAGGTGTTTCTGAGTCAAAATCCTCTCAACCAATAGGTTTTATACAGGTTTAGGTCACCATAATAATCTTGTCATTTAGATTTTTCTTCATAGTTAAATATTTTAACTTTTACCATATATTCTTTAATTATTATAATAAATGGTTAATAAAATTTCAATAAAAATCAAAGATAACCCCATGTGTCTAATTATTGATTTATATAACTTTTTTTATGTCCTTTGGCCAAACCTTAGATTTTTATGAATATTATATCCGTTAATAATATATTATTTTTTCTACGAACTCATTTATGTTAATATTGACACTATTTGGAATTTTGTTTTTGTGACATTCATAATAACTATATCACTTCAATGGAAATTTATTTAATCAACCCTGACATTTCATATTAACATATAAAATTCGTTTAATACATAAAAATTTTCATTTTGAATTATATTATTATTTATAATATCAATTATTTTAATCTTCCAATAATAAGGTAATTACTGCATCATCATTGTCTCATAAATAAATGTAATTATTTAATGTCTATAAATTATAATTAGAATCCCATTATGTAGTAAATAATTTTATCTTTCTAATTAATATTTATAATATATTTTATCTTATGTATCACCCTATATTAAAAATGGTTTTGTTATTAAATGTTGAATTTAACAGTTTTAACTCTTCTTTAAATAAAATAATAATAAATCTCCTAATCTAATCGAAGTAGAACAAAAGGATCATATTTTATTACTAAGGTTTATTTTTAACTAAATAAACTTATCTAATAGAATTAGTAAATTTTTTAGGGTAATTATAATATCATTTTTACCTACAATTAGCATATTTACTTTTAACGGTGGTAAATAAAATTCAAAAGTTACTATTCATCAAAAATTATTTTCATAATATTGAACCACATTTTAAATACTTATGTTAGTTGTGTTCGACTGAATTTTGATATTCAATTCATAGAAGAAGGACAATTTTGTTTATGCAAATATGTAAACATTCTTAGATGGTTGGTAAAAGACAGTAAAAAGTTAAATAATATTGTATAAAACTAATCTTATTATAAAATGACATAAATAAATTAAATTGGGCTAATATAGGTATTATTATTAAATTTTGAATTTAAAATGTATTTAAATAAAAAATTATCATTTAAAAAAATAGGCGGCTTTAAGAAATAACCCATTCTTTTTCAATATTCATCAAAAACTGAATGTTTTTAGAAAAAGTCCAAAAACACCCCCAAAGCTAATTTTTATATTTAAAATTAAAAAAATTAATTCTATTTTCGTAAATTCAAATCATAAATGTTTTATTAATTTATTTAAAATAATATTATCGTTGTCAAAACCAGAAAGCGGGTTTTAGGGAAGTAAAAACAATCAAAATATTGATATGGGTTTTTGTCCAATTTAAATGATAAATTACTTAAAATGACTGAAATTTGATTAAATAAAAAAATATAATCTAATTATATATAAAAACCATTAGAATGTAAAATTTAACAAAATAGATTATATTTATTAAAAAAGTTGCTTTTAATTAAAATTTTGTAGTTTCACTATTCATCAAAATAAGAATGTTATCAGAAATGCACATAAAATTTATCCAAACAAATTTTTAATGTCCGGCTTCAAAATAAGAAGTTTATTTTGTGAAATTTAATATAAAATAGTGTCAAATATTGGATTAAAAAAGGAATTTCCATTAAAATATTATAAAATTGTATTTTTTGGAAAAATAATTCTTTTATCTAAAAAATTTAATTTGTTCTTATATTATGTCTTGAAAACACATAATATGGATTTTAAAATTATATGGAGTATATAAAATTCAAATTTTGGTTATTACTATTCAAAAATATTTTTAAACGACTAGTTTGATAGGTTGTGATGCGCTTGAACTCGGTGTTGTATACTTCACACGCTATCATATTATTCAAAGAGAAACGTACCCTGGAAGCTTGGGATGTTACATATTTTCCTAATTAAATAAATTTTTCCCTCACAATTTTATATTTTTATTTGGAAATATAAGGTTAAAAAATATGAGATACCTTTAGAGAAGACACACATCAGAAATAGGGTTAATAAAATTTAGTCTTAATTAGAGGGAAAGGGAAATGAAAAAGTCACCACCAAATTAGGATTTCTAAAAAGAGAAAAATGGTGGAAATTATAATTATAGGAAAATGTAAATATTTATTGGTATTGATTTTGGCCATCAATAAAAAACATGTGATTATAAAATTGAGGGCCTTAAAATCCATAAATCTATGATTAGTTAAAATATCACCAGTTCAACAAAACATAAGGTATTTGGATAACACATTTTTGGTTTCCAGTTTCATTCCCTAAAGTTTAAGAATTATTTTGTTCATAGAATAAGAAAACAAAACATGACAAGTATAGGTATATCCTTTATCTAATTTCTACCACAAACTCATATTTTACTTTAAAATATAAGTATTCAAGATCACTTGGTCACACCTGAAGTGATACAATCAAATTCTAGAGAATCACATAGTACACCAAAGATGAACTATATATTTCCCTTGGAATTAGACATTAACCAAAACCAAAATTGTTAGTACAAGATCAGATGATACCTAAAAGGATAATCCATTATAGAAAGAAATACGACTCTTAATCTCCAAAATTAAAAAAACATTACCCAAAGTTCAACAAACACCATACAAAATACAATTGTCCATAAAATTATTAAAAATATTCAAAATAATGTTTGAAACACAAAATTTATAATGATTTGATCACATAGACTTCCATGATAAATCTAAACATTTATCTCTAAATAAAATTGACTACTATTAAAGAAACATACTGAAAAGTAATTAAATCAATCCCATATTATCTATGATAGGTTAATATTTTTTCATAAATAAACCAAATATATCTATGTCTACAAAAAATATACATTATCCAAAAATAAAAATACACCTTTACTCCAAAAATGAAATCCCATCATATTCAATTTTTTAGGAATTTAGTGTTCCCTAAAGAGAGAACGTCTTACAAAATAACATTTATCACTTAATCAACAAATCAATTTCCTATACTAAGGATAGAAAATATGTTCCTAAAATAAACATATTATTTATCCATTAAATCATTTAACTATAATTAATTAGTCATACAAACCAGGGACTTCATGTAGTCCAATGGTAGGCGATAAATCCTAACAGCAATTTGTTTGCGGGTTCAATTCCTACATCTTTGTCTGACGTGATGGGTTGTCCGATGGTCTTCCCATTTCCCCTTTTCAAAAAATATATAATTTTATAACATTACCAAAAATGAGACAAATTCTTCATAAATAACCATAAAATATTTTAACTACAAATGTTATCTCATACCTTTAATTGTATTCTCAAAAAGTACTGACATATAAATGACTCAATTTCAATGATCATATAAACCCAAATGGTTCTTTATAACTATACACACAAAATAAAAGTTAATTATTGCTCAAATTGACTTTTCACATATCAAACTGCTGGGTTACACATACAAGACAATATTCTTCCAATGTAGTCCCATCAACAAAGAGCATTAATACTTTTAAAAATTTCTCCATCCATTTATTTCCACATAGGATCTTCCTGGAATTTGAGGATATCCTATAGAACAGGACATTAACTCTGGTAATTACTAGGTCCCCTAAATTTACAAAAAATAAATGTAAATGGATTCTTAGGACCAATTTTATTTAATTTCATAATATTCTTAATTTTTCGTCAAAAATTATTTACATTATTTTCTTATTTCCTATAAATAATGCATTTGATTATTCCATCAAGTCACCCCAAATGGTGTCTCCTCCCAAATTTCTAGCATGAAGGAAAATGATATTTCTTTTCTCCATGGTCTCCACTAATGGAGCTCTTATCATTCTCCACCATTATCTTCTTTGTTGAGTTTGGGAGTTTGTTAGTGTGTATGTTGTTGATCATAGTTTTGGAAAATTGATTCGGTATAAAAGTGATATCTTTTACACCTATCAACATTCCATTTCATTTATAATTTTCACAATAGTTCCCAATTTGAATATCATGTTAAATTTTACTATGACTTACTTGGAATCCATCTATTGACTAAAACTAGAAAGTAGAGTGTGAGTAACAATAGTCATAAAATATTTCAGAGAATATCATGAAACCATATTTTCAATATATAAAAAAATTGGATTAATCAAGGTTATATATTATGGTATTATATTAAAATCCATAAAATCATTTTATAATAAAAATTTGAATTATCATAAGCATATCCTTGGGGAGTGTCATAACCAAAACTGCAGCAAGGCCCGTTATCGTGTACCATGATACCCTGGGTCAAGCCCGAAACTCCATGTAAGTGTTTTGACTGCTATGTACATCTGTTCCAGAGACGCCTCTTCCATGTTGTATCCATACACGATTGTATTGTCTGGAAAATACAAAAAATATCTACATTACCAATATTATGGTGAATTATTCTATTCTAATTGTCAAATTCTATTTTTGTTAATGTTCTCCTATCATAGTTATTCTAATTCTAGCTTCCATGGATTGTACTAAACATACTATAATACCTATTGTAATGCCCTGACCCCAGTTACCCAAAGATGATGAATTATTAAATTACATTGGCATGATCACAAGAGATGAAGTCTTGAATGACTAATTAGTTTTTTATCCTTGAAAGTTCTAGATACATACATATGTTTTACTTCAAATAAGAATAAAAAAATAAAAATGTTTCCTATTTGAACATGATTATATCAATTAACATATCCCTATAGGTCATGCATAATATACTTCTTCACATCCTGGGAAAAATAAAACACAACAAAGGGGTGAGCATGGATCCTCATTAAGGATTAAAATATTGTAAAAAATGTCATAAAAAAGCATAAACATTTAGAGAAAAAATATAAGACTAAAATACAATCCTGTTAATCATAAACATCATTATAATACCAAAAAGATAAATGAAATAATTCTATTTATTTATTCACATTGATATTCTAATTTTCGAATAATCACATGTAATACCAATACCTTATTTCATAATGATGTAATGCTTAATGATGGACATCAGAACCACTAAGTCAAGGCCTTGAGCCAAGACAACAAATAAATATTTTTTCAAGGCCTTATGCTAAGACACTGGTTTGTCTCATTAGACCTACAATGCCCTGAGGAGCTATAGAGGGCTCCACCCATAACTTAATAAGACCAATTCATTCTTAATGTGAAAGGATTGAAACATAATCTAATCATTCATATTTAAACAAGAATATGAAATATCAATATTTTCACCAAAAACACTAAATGGTATAAAAATAGTTAATCTACAGTCAAACGTAACTAATTAAATACAATATGGAAGATATTATCATAATAAATAATCATCAATCATGAATAATTATGTATATTTACATAATTGAAAATAATATGTAAAACTATTTGAGATAAATAACTATATTTTCTTTATAACGTTTAAAGGTCCAAATATTTATCAAGAATCCATTTAAAATAAATTATTGAACAAAATTTTACAATACTACTTTAAAACATTTAAAAGTAATTTTAATTTTAAAACATTCATGTCCATATAAATAAATCCTTAAAGCCATTTTTAATACATGGGAATTAATGAGAATGATTTAGAAAAATAATTATTTAAATCATTTAAAATTATATTTTAGTTAAAGATCCTAAAAAAATGGGAGAATCCTGAATAAAAATAATTTAGGTTATAAAAACTGTATAATATCATGACAATAGTTGTGTTCATGATATATTATGTCATTTTATAGTATGTACAACATATAAAGGTGAATTGGTTCATAACAGTAATGAAGTCTCAATGCAATGTTAATTGAGATGAAATCCCTTATAAAGACCCTATTCTTAGGTTAAGAATAAATAAATGACATAAGTATTTGTGAAGAATTTAAATACACTCAATATGATTAGATATTCATTGTAATTAAATCAGTGGAATTTCACACATATTATTTTAAAAACAACACAAATGACTTTTATGTTTATGTCAATTAATTGAAATTGTGTTAAGATTACTCTTATAAATGGAGTAATTATTTGTTGAGAATTTATCAATAGAGTGATTATGTGTATCAAAATTATATCCACACAATGGGGAGTGTAAATTACTAAATAAATAAATAAATTTTTATTCCAGACACAATCTTGTAGTAAAATAATCAATGAAGTATGCGTAAAGCCTAATGAGTGGAAATTGGAATTTGAAATTCCATTACCGATTTGGTAACATATGAAACATATAACCCATAAAAAATGATCATACAATGAATATGTAAATACCCATAAAATAAATTATATTACACCAAGAATACAATCATGGCCAGTACAAATACAACACAAAAGGAAACAGGGGCCAATATAGCATGAATCTCATGGGAATAAAAATTGAGATGAAAACACCATACATGTAATTTTCCTTAGTAGAGGGTTGGTTAACCTCATGTATAATGGTTAAATCACTATTTTTAAGTTATATAAGAACCATGTAAATAATATGATATCATATATGATATTCTAATATTGTTTTGTTAATAATATTTCAGTAATATCATTTTTTGGGACTTAACTGATTTGTTTCCCTTTATAGGTTTTGTTACATAAGTCATGTTTATATTTATAGGATTTATTTAATTCATATCTAGAATTATATTAATTTATTATACATTAATAATAATAATAAAATGAAAATTATTCTCTAATGGTTATGATAGGTAATTAGTCTCATCACGTTTGTGGAGATGGTAATCTGTAAGTATGCACGAGCGACAATACCATTCTATTGCTGGTGAAATCATTTTTAATTGGGTGGTATATCATTTATAACGAATACATTAAATGTTATATTTATTATTTACATCAATTATACTCATTATTATACCCATAAAAATGATGAAATGTTGAATAACAAACTTCACCACGACGTGGAGATGGTAAGTCGTACGTACTCATATAGGGTGACTTTGTCATTCATAGGACAGATATAGTAATGAAAATTGTTGTACCATATTTATAATAACATCATTGTATATAGAAGGAATTGGAGATAATATTTTGGTATGGGAACAACAATGAAATAGGAAGTGGATGAAAAAAGTACTTTGAAAGAGGTGATGAAATTATAACCTCTTCTTTGGGTTCTTCCATTTGATTTGATCAAAAGGGATCCTTAGGTTGTATTATGATCAAATTAAGGACTCTAGGTTTATGTGTGGGTATTTGGGAGGATATTGGAGTAGTTTTTGGACTAGTCAAATGGAATTTAAGGTGTGATTTTGAGAGAAGGAGATGTACCCTTTTATATGAGCGGTGAGGGTCACATTAGGAAAATCTTGAAATATTATTTTATTATACAATCAAAATTGGTTTATAATGGATCCAAAAAGACTTAGTTTTAGGAACACATGAGTCTGGGTAGAATAAATTTCCAAAAATAGGTTTTAGATAGGTTTAAATATCAATATTAACCTTATATTTTAGATTTAACTCTTAGTCAAATAGATTATCTTTTACAATTTATTTTAGTATTATTACAATAAATGGTTAATAAAATTACAATAAAAAGCTAATGGAACCCCAATTGTTTCAATATTGATATATACAACCTTATCTAAGTCCTTTGGCCAAACTGTATATTTTTAAGAATTTTATATCAATTAATAATATAGTATTTGTTTCAAAAATTCATTTATATCAATTTTGACACTATTTAGTATTTGGTTTTTGTGAAAGTCATAACAACTTTATCACTTCTAAAAAATTTATTTAATAAAACAAAAAATTTCATATTAACCTATAAAATTCGTGGAATTGATCAAAAGTCTCAATTTACAATTATATTAATATTTATAATAACAATTATTTTAATCTTTCAACACTAAGGTAATTAATGCATCATAATTGTGTCATAAATAAGATTAATCATTTAATGTCTAAAAATTATAATTAATATATAATTATGTAGGAAATAGTTTTATAATTTTAATGACTATTTATTGTCAAAATTATATTCTGTATTACCATATATTAAAAATTATTTAATTATTAAACTTTGAATTTAACAATTTTAACTCATCTTAAAATAAAATAATAATTAATGTCCTAATATAATCCAAGTGGTCCAAAAAGATAATATTTTATTCCTGAGGTTGATTTTGTTTAAAATACACTTATAAAATAAAATTAGAACATTTGTTAGGATAATCATAATATCATTTTTACATTTAATTAAAATATTTACTTCTAACCATGTTAAATAAAATTCAAAAGTTACTACCCACAAAAAAAATTATTTACATACTATTGAACGAAATTTTAATTACTGATGTCAATCATTTCTCTTGGATTTTTGATATCTAATTCACAGAAGAGGTAAAATTATGTTTTATGCAAATTTCCAAATGTGCCTGTAAGGTGGGTTAAGACTTATAAAAGTTAAATATATTTTTATATACCTAATATTATTATAAAATAACATAAATTATTTAAATTGGACTAATATAGGAATGATTTATCTTTTTTGACTATAAAATAAATTTAAATAAAAAATAATTATTTAAATAAAAAGTCTTCTTTAAACAATAAGGCAGTGTTTTGCACTATTCTTCAAAAATTGAATGTTTTTAGAAAAATATGAAAATTTAACCCAAGGATAATTTTTCTAGTATGAATTCAAAAATGATTTCTAATTTTAGGATATTCTAAAAATATAAGTTGTATTAATTAATTTAAAAAAACCCATTGTCAAATACTGAATGCTGGTTTTTGAGATGTAAAAACTATCAAAAGATTAATATGTGTTTATATACAATTTAAATGTAAAATTATGTACAATAACCAAAATTAGATTAAATTATTAAAATATAATATAATTATACATAAAAACCATTCAAATTTAAAATTTTAGATTATAAAATATTTTGATTAAAAAGATGTTTTCAATTAAAATATAGTATTTTTCACTATTCAGCAAAATATGAAAGTAATCAAAAAAGAACCAAAAATTTATCCAAACACAATTTTTATATCATGATTCTAAAGAAGTTGTTTTGTTGTCAAAATAAATATATAAACGTGTCAAATATTTTATTTAAAAATGGTTCTCCATTAAAAGGCAATAAAAGTTCATTTTTTGAAAAATACATCATTAATATAAAAAAATGTATTTTTTGTAATATAATGTCTAATAAACACATAATATGGATGTTAAAATTATATGTAATATATAAAATTAAAATTTTGGTTATTAAAATTCATAACATATTTTTAAATGTTTATTTTGAAAGGTCGTGGTGCTCTTTAACTTAGTGTTGCGTACTTCGCACACTATCTTATTATTTAAAGAGAAACATACAGTGGATGCCTGGGGTGTTACATAATCCAATCAACTCAATTAATAATTGTGACACCCCAATATTCCATGGTACGCTTCTCTTTGAATAATACAGTAGCATGTGTTGTACGCAACTTCGAGTTCAAACACACACCACAACCAATCAAACTAAACATTATGAATAGTAATACCCACTTTTTGAAATTTTATACATTTTATATTTCAAAAGGGAATTAATTTTTGGATTCTTAATATCAAAAATTTCTAAGGGTGAATTTTTGTTACTTTTCGGATAACTTTCATATTTTGATGAATAGTGAAAATTACAAATTGTAATTAAAAACAACTTTTTTAATCAAAATAATTAATAGTGATAAATTATTAATTTGAGTGATTTTAGAGTATAATAAGATTATATTTTTACCACTTAATCAATTTTTGGTCATTGGACATAATTTTAGATTTAAACTCAACATAAGAAAATACCAATATTTTGAATGTTATTATCTCTTAAAAACACTTTTTTTTGTTTTAACAATGGGAATTAATTTTAAATTAATTTCTGCCACTTATGCGTTTTGAATATAGAAAAATGGATTCCATATTTATAATCACGAGGTTGATATTTTTTAAATAGGTAGCTTTTATTTTTAGACATTTTGAATAATTACTTCAGTAAATATTTTATTTACCATGGTTAAAGGGTAAATCCGGTAATTTAGGGTTAAAAATAATATTATAATAATAATAAATTAGCCTAAAACATGTGATAACCCAATTGGTTTATACATGTCCGACCATGGGAATCTTTGGGTCGATTTTGGGACCCCATGGATCCACTTGTAAGTGATAATGACAATTTATATTAATTAAGTTAAAGTAAATACAAAAATGACATAAGCATATATGTTTAAAAAAATATATTTTTACATAGGGTAATATATTTTATATTTTAGTCTATAAATATTAATTAGAAATATAAAAAATATTTCCTACATAATTTTATTTTATTTATAATTTTTAGACGTTGAATAATTAAATTTATTTATTACATAATAATGATGCAACATTTTCCTTATTAATGAAAGAATCATATAATTAGTATTATGAATGTTAAAATAAATATAAATTCAATGTTTTGATTCCATACAGAAATTTTTTTGGTTACAATGACATGTTAGTATTGATTAAATTAATTTTTTTAATTAATAAATTTTCCAAGACTTTAACAAAAATCCATTATTAATTTTTTAAAAAATTTCCAAAAATGAGTTTTTAAAACAAATATTATATTATTAATTGAAATTCTATTACTAAAAATATATGGTTCTGCCAAAGGATTTATATAATTATAGGTGTATTATTAATGGAAAAATTGGGGGTCTCTCGAAAGTTTATAGTTTTTTTATTGATTATATAATACAATCATACAAAGAGACATGTTAAATGTCAAACTAATTAACTAAGAGTTGAATCAAGAAGATAAAGTTAATATAGTGACCCAAACCACTCTGAAACCTATTTTCTGAGAGGTTTCCAACCTATCCCCACATTAAACTTTAAATAATCCATTTTGGTGCCATTATAAACCGAATATGAATTTATTATAAAATAACATTTCTAGCTTTTCCTAAGGTGCCCACACGCCTCTTATAAAAGGGCACTTCCCATTCCCTATAATTCACACCTTCAAAGCATTTTGGATCGACCAATCTCAACCCAAATATTATCTAAACATCCATCAATTCAACATAGATGATTTATTTTGATCATAAATTCAACCTAAGGAGATCTTTTGATCAAATCGAAAGTAAGAATCCAAACAAGAGGTAATGTTTTCACCACCCATTTTCAAGTTCCTTTCTTCTTCAACTTCTTCTTTATTTATTATTTCCATTATAAAATAATAACTCCAGTATCTTATATATGTTGTGATGTTATTATAAATATGGTACAACCATATTCAGTATTCTATCCATTTTTTTAATGGCATGTCACCATACGTCCGTACGTATGACTTACCGTCTCCACGTAGTGGTGTAATTGTTATTCAAAACATTATTGTTTATATGGGTATGATAATGATATTTAATTGAATTAAATAATAAATATAACATTATAATGATACTTTATATATGATATACCATCCAATTATATATTATTTTAATATCAAAAAAATGATATTGTCGCTCATGCGTACGTACGGACTACCGTCTCCACAAATGCGATAAGATCCATTCCCCATCGTATCCATTCAAAACAAATTTTTATTTTATGATTAAAAATAATGTCTAAGGATTTCATATCATTCTGGATATTAATAATATACAACCTAGGGATAACAAACATGGCTTATGTAACAAAACATATTAAAGGAAATGATTATGTGAACACCTGAAATGATGTTAATACTATGATATTATTAATAAAGCAATGTTAAAAGACCATATATGATAACATATTAATGTATATGTTTCATGTATAATTTAATAACAGTTATTTCACCATTATATAGGAGTATAACCTACCCTTATCCAAGGAAAATCACAAGGTAAGGGTTTATTTCACAATCTCTACATTATTTGAGGTTTTTTATACGTAATTATCTACTGGGACTTCTTTATAATCCACATCCAAGTTTCCTAAAAATGTATTTCATATAAATATTACTATTTTAAAGACTATGGAATAATGTCATTTATACCCTTATTGAATTTTTATAAGATGTTTACAAAGGAATCATTCCATTATTTTCCAAACATGGTCCTTTTTAACCTTTTTGACAAAATTAAGGTAAGAATGTCTTTTTTAAATTATAAGGTGGGTGTGGCTATTTTTAGCCATTATAAAATCGTCAAAGGTTCCCTTACAAGATTATAAGAATATTTTCAAAGTAAATGTTTTCTTTTATAATTATGTGACTTTTAAATGATTCCAAAAAAAGATAAATTTCTTTGAAATAGTTTTGATTTCCTCTATGTCAACATCCATTGATAGATTTTAAGCTTATTTGAAGTTGATTTATTATAATACAAAACTTACATATTGTATTGAAGGTTTTGTGATATATTTGACTATGGATGTGTTATTTTTATACCCTTCATGGTTTATGGAGAAAGTATTGACATTTCCTATGATAGTTTCAATATGAATGATTATGTTGTGTTGAAACATGTTCATATGAGGAATGCATTAGACTTAATAATTGACCAGTGGAGCCCGTTATAGCTCCTCGATTCAAAGGTAGGTCTAATGAGACAAACTAGTGTCATGGAACAAGGCCTTGAAAAAATCTTATTTTTAGTCTTAGCACAAGGCCTTGACGATATGGTTATGATAGTATGACATTATGCATTCCATCATTATGAAAGTGGTTATTGATATTGCATGTGATTATTCGACTAGTAGAATATCTATGAGAATAAGTAAATGGAATTATTTAATTTTATCTTTGTCATATTATGCTGAAGTTCATGTTTAATAGTATTTTGTTTTAGTTATACATTGCCTTAAATATTTATGCTTATTTATGAATGTTTCTTCTATATTTTTATCCTTAATGGGCATTTGAGCTCACCCCATTATATGTTTTATTTTTCCCAGGATGTGAAGAATGTTAGGATGGTATGTCTGAGTATGACATACTCTATTATACCAAACATAGGATCAAAATATGAATGAGATTTTTAGATACAAGAGGGGGTGAATTTTATACTTTTAAAAATCCCTTAGGAAATTTTTTATAACCAAAATTCACAACTCCTCTAAGTTCTAATAACATTCTTGATTACGGAAAATTGATTCCAGAAATGAAACTTCACAAAAGTTTACAAAAACTAAGATTATACCTTAAAGCATATAGAATCTAACTAAATCTGAGTTCATGTAAGTATGTATAAGAAAGTTATAATTTCCATAACAATACAAAATGGACAGAAGAAAACAAAGTAGTAAAACTACAAGTAACAAAAAAACTCTTTTAAACCAAAGAGAAGGGTATCCAAAAACCCTGGATAAGAGGTATCTTGATTTATACTTTCAAGAAAGTCTGTCTTACCCACACCCAGTGTAAGCCCTTGATACAATGATTGGAGTCTGTCTTTCTATCCCCACAAGCACTCAACTACTAGGTAGTTGGCACCTCTATTTTCTTATCCCCGGAAGCCCTCGATTTTATACAACAACAATCGGAGTCACATGAAGAAAATCTGCATGAAGTAATGTTTGAACAATATGTTCAAACAATCTTCACAAAGTGTGAGATTTTATAAGAGCCTCTCTCTCTCTAGAAATCAATTCAGTAGAATGTAAGCTCAGATGTCAATAATGTTGTCATGTATCTTGTTATTTTTTCCAAGGAACTCCTATTTATAGGCTCAGATCCAACGGTCGGCTCCCTCCTCCAATGGTCATATTATTCCTTGAATTTTAGAGGGACCTGTACACGTGTCACTCAAACAACGGTCAGTTGATAACTGAAGTCACGACATCGTTTTATAATAGAACAAATGAAAGAATAACTAAAACTGATATTCAAAATGGATATAATATGAATGTTCGGAATGTAAGAAGATAAAAGTTTAGAGTCTATAATACAAGGATATTCGGATTTTGTTTATCAGAAGAATTCGGAGTCAAACATCATACAAGTTCGTATCCATAATTTGTAATCAGAATTCCCAATCATAATTCATAATGTGAATTAATAATCAGAATTCATCATCAGAATTCGTAATGAGAATTCGTAATCAGAATTTATCATCAAAATTCATAATGAGATTTTGTAATCAAAATTCACAATCAGAATTAATAATGAGAATTCATAATCTGAATTTATCATCAATATTCTTAATGAGAATTCGTAATTAGAATTCATCATTAGAATTCCTAATGAGAATTCGTAATCAGAATTCATCATCAGAATTCGTAATGAGTATTTGTAATCAGAATTAACCATCAGAATTCATAATGAGAATTCGTAATCAGAATTCATCATTAGAATTCAAAGTTAGAACTTTATATAAGTTCGTAATCGGAATTCAGAGATGAACTTCATTAGAGTTCATAACATGAATTTGGATCCTAAAATAGAATGCTTCATATCCAAGTATTATACGATTCCGAGGTTTTTTATATGAATTCTATTTTTATACTTAAGAGAAAAATGTTGATAGGAACAATGAAAACAAGGTAGGGGTAAATTTCCTTGGGCAAGTAAATTTTCCTTATGGAAGAAAAATAGGGGTAAAATGAGTTTTCTCTTAAAATAAGTTGTTTGTGATTTTCAAAATAAGAGGAATGGTCAAGTCAAAGAGAAACATAGATGACTTAACAATCTCCCCCTTATATGAAGGAATGGATAATTCATAAGGAAAACCTTATTTACTCAACAATCTCCCCCTTTATGGAAAGCACAAACATCCTTACGAAAAATAATGTAGGAATCTTCAAATAAATTTATATACTTTGAAATTAAAGCTTATCTCCCTTTGATTATGAACAAAGGTGAATATGACTAACTCCCCCTTAGGCTTTGAAACTCTAAGGATTTTATTCAAGATTTTTGGAATTGGATTGTCATTATGAATATAAAATTCTTCGTAATGAGAACTCCCCCTTAGATAAACTCCCCCTTACATAGGGATACTTCTTCTATACTTCTAAATCTTCTTCCTTCTCTTCTTTATAATTCCTTTTCCTTCTCTCCCTTTTTGAATTTGAAAAAGAGTTTGAGGGAATGGAAAATAATATGGTACCTGAAATATTAGTAAATACATACAAACAAGACAAGCATCGACAATTTCATTGTGATTGGAAAAATTAGGTCAAGGAAAAAATACAACAAAATATCGGAGTGGTCTATTTTGTTTCTTTTTTCCTTGGGTATTAGCATCTTGAAAATTGTCTTAAGCTTCTTCATTTATTTTTGGTCTTCTTCTACTTGCTTCTCCAAGGAAGTGATATTTTCTTTTTGAGACTTCAGGGCCTCTGTCTGAGCCTTCATGGCCTCTTTTTGAACATTTAAGAATTCATCATGATTCACATGTTTTTCATGCATCTCACTCTGAAAATCCTTCTCTTTTATTAGGCTTTTAACAATATACCTCAACATACCATTCATATCTTTATCATTCTGAATATGAGTATTTTATTCTAAACTTATCTTTTCCAGAAGAATATTCATCTTGGCATCCTCTTTATCAAAATCTTCTTTTACATCATTCAAGAAGTGATCATGATTTTCCAAATCTTAATTGATTTTATTTGACCATAAAGTCATTTTCGGAAAGATTTTTTGTGGACCACGTAATTGATAAGAAAATATCTATGTTCTACCTCAATTTTCACACATTTATCCATCACCATGGATACAAATTCTGACTTTTGATTCATGTTGTGCTGAAGCATTTGGCATCTGGAATCTATTGTAGGAAAGGACAGAATATTATGAACCAATTTCTTTAGGGACTCGACAACAAAATCATGTCCCAAAGTAGATGATTATGAATCAGACAATTTACAAGGAGATGGTTCTTCCTCTAACACTACCAACTTCCTCTTAAAGGATCCTCTTTCTTTTTTCTCCCTGATAATATCTTTTTTTGGGGTGTCAACAACTACTTGTTTACCCTTATCAACCTTCAGAACTATTTCCTTATCAAGAGATTCATGTTCACTCTCAGATAACATTACTATCTTGTCTTTATCATGTTTTTCTTTTTGAGCTACAGCTTCAACTTCCTCATGATTGATAATGTCGTGATTATGACTTTAATCTTCATATGGCTAGTTCACTTCCTCTTCACCCTTCCTTCATCTGTGGGTGTAGCCAATTTTGAGGATCTGGATTGAGAAGTCCGGTGTGAAAATTTCTTGGATGGGGTTCCCTTATCTTGATATTCATAAATTTGATTAATTATATCAACAGAACCACCACTGCTCTCAGCTTGCTAAACTTCCTCCACAACTTTCTGAACTTTCTCCATTACTTCATTCTTAATTTCCTTCTCCTTGGAATTTTATGAAGTCTTCTTACCCGGAGTCTAAGTAAATTGTTCTACCAAAAAAGATTTCGGAACAGAAATATTTTCCGAAGTAATTTCAGCATCCCTAAGAAGGGATTGAAAAAATTTGGCTTCTTTCATCATCTTCTTCAGCTTCTTCTCTTTGGAATGTTTCTCTATCTCATCGTCAGATTTTTCTTTAAAGACCTTAGACTCAGTATGATCCATACCGAACGGTGGATCCCCTGATTTTCTAGTGTTTTTATCTTCCCTACACATTGCGACTAATTCACCAAGATAGGGCGTTTTCTTCTTTGGCATAGGAGGTGCGGATTGTGATTCCTTAGACTTAGGACTTTTATCTTCAACTTCTACATCTTTCAACTTCATTTTCTTCATAGCCTTCTTGGAGGGTTCATCATATTCTACATTTTCTGGATTACCTTCTGCCTCTTCCTCTAGAAGATCATAGAACTAACCTAACTATTTTGAGAAACCAACTTTCATTCTCTTCAGAGTGTCATCACTGATCAGCATCACTTTGCAATTTCTTGGCTAGGAGCTACATGGGATTTTGATGGATTCTAGGCATCAAAATATCAACATAGAATGCAATGCTGGATACCTAATTATCTAAGCTCTAAGATTGACATTCTTGATGTTCTGAATCGTAATGAGGATATGTCTCATGAGATTCACCTTCCTTAGATTTACCAAAAAATATAGAAAATACATATCACTCTTCTTGAGGGTATCTTTTTCTCTCATCCTTGGAACAATGAATCATTGTACCGAGAGATGTAGAATCCGATTATTAGTTGAAAGATGTGAGATATTTTTTGTAGTGTTGATATCAGAAACACCAAGGCACTCTATAGCCTTCACATTAATGAAATTTCCTTCTATATCTAGCAACATGTTAAAGCAAAATTCTGCCTCCCCTTCATATGATAGCCCGACCAAACATGTGCCTTTGGGGTAAGATAAAGCATACATATTCCCATAGCATTTGAAAGAGAACTTCTCCCTCCTATCTTCCTTGAAATAATTGGCTGACTCATAAAACTCTATTAGAAAATATGGATAGACCATATCCTGATATTCTTTCTTAGAAATGGCTACATCTTCTCATCCATTTAGCTAGATGTTCTTGGAAATTAGAGAGTCAGAATTATTGTCGAAGTTTTGGTGTACCAACCTCTCCCTATATTTCTTCCACTCTGAGATTTTCTTGACTTAAGACATATTTTGAGAAGTTTCTTCGGTAGAGATTCAGACAGACCACTTCTGAATAATTCGGAATGGGCTTATGTAGAGTGGCAGGGCTTCGAGGCGCGAGAGCTTGGAAACCGATGTGGGACAACCATCGGGGTTCCCATTTATATAGGTGGTGGAGGTGACCTTTCAATTTCCAAAACCAATCTAACGGTTGAAAATATCTCGGATCTGATCTGACAGTTGAAAACATACCCACAATGAAATCTTGTATCTGATCATTTTAGGTTTTAAGAAAAACATTTGGATTTATGAAGAAACGAATCTGAAAAATTTTGAAAACAAAGGAAACAACTAGCAAGTAAAAGTGACTAAAAAAACATAATTAAGGAATTCAAACCTTTCAGATTGGATAGAAATATTATTCGTAATAGGTGATATTCTTCTTGAAGAAAATTTGAGTATAAAAAATTCACTACGAAAAAATCACAACAAAAAGTCACTAGAAAAAACTCACTATGAAAAAGTTACTAAGAAAAACATTATACAAAAAAGTTACTACAAAAAACATACTACAAAAAAATTTAAGATCACAACGTTTTATTGCAGAAACATTGAGTACCAAAACACGATTACAAAAATATTGAATATGAAATCCCCAATAAAAAAATTCTATTAAGAATGTTTCAAACCAAATAATTTTCATTACAGAAACATTGGAAAAAAATTTCTACAAAATATTTTATTACGAAAGATTTGAAAATCTTACTATGAAAATTTTCATTACAAAAAATTTTGGAAATATAACTACGAAAATTTTCATTTCAAAAAATTTGAAAATATATCTTTGAAAAATTTTCATTTCGAAAATAATTTTGAAAATCATCAATAAAAAATGTACTCCCCCTATGAAAAGGAGTTTATTACTATAAGCAGACAGGTTCATCATAAAGTTAATGGAGGATGATTAACTTATGGATATCATCCCTATCTTCTGTTTCATGTATTCAAATCTATCGGAACATAACAATTTTGTGAAAATATCAGCAAGTTGATACTGTGTTCTGATAAAGTGAAGAATGATATCTCTTTTTTGTGTGTGATCCCTAAGAAAGTGATGCCTAGTGTCTATGTGCATTGCACAGGAGTAGTGTGTAGGGTTTTTACAAAGAGAAATGGAACTTGTGTTATCAAACAAAATTTGAGTCTTAGTAAAACTCAGGCCATAGTCTGTGAGTGTGTGTTTCATCCACAACACTTGAGCACAAAAACTTCCAACTGCATCATATTCAGCTTCAGCAGTGGAAAGTGATACTATGTTTTTCTTCTTTCATGACCAAGAAACTAATGAATCTCCTAAGAAATGGAATGTTCCTGATGTACTCTTCCTATCCATTATGCATCCACCAAAGTCTACTTCCTAAAAACTCATTAAAACAAAATCATTTCTAGAATTTTTAAATGGTCCTAAATCCATGGTTCCCTTTAAGTAGCAAAAAATTCATTTCACTGCCATGAAATGAGATTTTATTGGATTATATTGATATCTTACACATAAGCAGAATGAAAAAATTATTTCTGGATGAATAGATTTGAAGTAAAGTAGACTTCATATCATACCTCTAAAATATGTTTGATCTATTGGTTTCCCATATTCTTCATGATAAAGTGTGTTTGAGGTACCGATGGGAGTACTTATAATCTTAGTGTTTTCATATCCATACTTTTAAAGAAGATATTTAATATACTTATTATGGGATATGTAGATTCCTTATGGTTTTTGAGAAATTTAAAAACCAAGGAATAATTCTAACTCACTCATTACACTCATTTCAAACTAAGATTTCATTAGATCTGCAAAGGAATCAGTTAAGGATTTCTATGTTGAACCAAATATAATGTCATCAACATAAACTTGGGCAATCAAAAAAAATTTCTTTCTTTATAAAAATGTTTGGATATGCATTTCCCATAACATTGTTGTTTTGAAGCAAAAATAATGTAAATCAATTATACCAGGCTCGAGGGGAATGTTTAAGTCCGTACAAAGCTTTGGTAAGTCTAAAAACATGATCATGATGTTTTGTATCTTCAAAGCTAGGGGTTGTTCAACAAAATCATCCTTTTGAACATAACCATTAAGAAAACCACATTTCACATCTATTTGAAAATGTTTGAAATTGAAGAATGCTGCAAAGCCAAGTAAAATATGAATAGATTCAAGTCTTGCTACTAGATCATAGGTTTCTTCATAGTCTATTCTTTATTTTTGATTATAGACTTTAACAACCAATCTAGCTTTATTCCTAACTATGACACCATTTTCATCAGAATTATTTATGAAGAACCATTTTACTCCAATTATAGAAGTTTCCATAGGTTTTTCATCAAAGGTATATACATTATTCCTTTCGAATTCATTTATTTCATCTTGCATAGATTTTATCCAACCATCATCACCTAAAGTGTCATCAGTGATTTTTGGTTCCAATTGGTAATGGAATGCTAGATATTATATATTATTTCATAAGGAACTTCTAGTCCTTACAGGTTGATTCACATCACCTATGATACTATCATTGGGATGATTCTTTAGAAATGACTTATTTTGGTTTTGTAAAACATGTTCATCAATATATGGTAAGAAATCTTCCGGGGTAAATGTTTTAGGAGCATCTTCTTGAACATTTTCGTTATCAGAACGATCTACTATCAAAGATTGATAGTCAGTTTTTGATAACACATCCAAGGATGTAGGATGGGGTTTTATAAAAACATAAGTTTCTGTTTATTCAAAATTAACATGTACTATTTCTTCAACAGTACAAGTGTTTTTATGGAAAACACTATATGCCTTAGAAGTTGTGGAGTAGCCTAGATAAATTACATCATCACATTTTTGAGTGAGATTTTGTAAGTTATCTTTAGTATTCATAATGAATACCTTTCAACCAAAAACCTTAATGTAGGAATGTCATGGTTTTCTACCATTCCATAACTCATAAAGAGTTTTATTAAGAAAAGGTCTAATAAAAACATGATTTATAGTATAAGAAGAAGTACTTACAGCTTCATCCAAAAAAAATGTTTGAAAACAGAATACTCACTCAACATAGTTCTAGGTATATCTTGAAAAATTCTATTTATTATTTTTGAAAACACCATTTTGATGAGGTATTATGGGTACTGAGAATTTGTGAGTAATACCTTTTCTACTACAAAAAGTTTCAAAATCAGAATTTTGAAATTCTCCTCCATGATCACTATGAATATTTTTCAGTGGATGGTTTTCCCCATTTTTAACTTGGGCTCTAATACATTTGAAATAATAAAAAGCTTTAGACTTCATTTCTAGAAAATAGACCCACGTAAATCTTGTGTAATCATCAACTAAAACAAATACATTGTAATTTACCCCTATGCTTCCCGTTTGTGTTGGACCAAAAAGTTCTATATGAAGTAGGTGTAATTCATCAGTATTGGAGGCTTCACCGACTGATTTAAAACATGATTTATATTTCTCGATATAGTGACAAGGGTCACAAACTTTTTCAGAATCAAATCTAATATCTGGTAGATCCATAACATTTATTTTCATAGAATGTTTGCATTAGTTCCTAAGGTTACATTGTCTGAACCTTCTATGCCATAACCAAGAATGATATTCCATTTCACTAAGGCAAGGTAAGTCTTGGATCATAAGGTATTCTATGTTTAGTGAGTAAAAATTATCTTGCCTATGGGCAGAAAGAATAAACTCTTCTTTGGAATTTTGTACTAAGCACTTATCATTCCTAAAATTCACAAGGTAGCCTTCATCACATAATTGGAATAAGCTGATGAGGTTGTGCTATGGTCCTTTAACAAATAAAACATTTGAAGTCAATGTTTTTCATAGAAGAACAATGTTACCTATACCAATAATTTCTCCCTGAGCATTATCTCCTAAAGTTACTTTTCTTCCTTTAATCATGATAATATTTTTATAATAGTTTTTGTTGCCAGTCAAATGCTGGGAACATCCACTATCTATGTACCATGTATTGTAGTTGGTACTTTTCCTATTTTATTTAAAATAAGAAAAAAGTTAGGTTTTCAGAATCTAGACTTTCTCAGATCTGGAAATCTCATAAAGTAAAATTTTGGGAACCCACGTCTTCTTTGAAAAATAAGCTTTAGGAAATCATAATGACTGAGTTTTTTATAGAGAAATTATTTTCCCAATGACCACCACATTCACAGTTATTATATAATGGAGAACTTTGAGGAACAAAGTAATTGTTTCTAAAAATCGGTTTTGAACATGTGTAACAAAAACAAGAAGTATTCCTTCGAGGTCAGATTTGTGAATACATTTTATCAAAATGTTCCTTACATAGGGTAATGTATGACAAACACTTTGTCAAGGAGAATATTTCATATTTGAGTTTTATAATTACGTTTATGTCTTCAAAAAAATTTGAACTAGAGCTTGGCTTGAAAACATTTTTCTTAGAAATTACATTTTCTGGATGTTTAGAAAGTTTATTCTTATCAGAACAATCTTCCTTAAAGTTTTTTGAAATACTTTCAAAATCATCATTTTTTTTATCAAGATCTTTAGAAAGATCTGATATTTCCTGAGTAAGAATAATATTCCTAGAATTTGCCTTATCAAGCTTTTTCAAGAGTTTTGAATTCTCATTCTCAAGGATTTTGGAAAATCAAGAAACTAATTCATAGGTGGGTAAAGTATTATCTTCATCAGAAAATCATTCTTCATCTAAATAGTTATAATATTAACTATCATTAGAATTTAAAGAAACATTAGTCATTGATTAATCATTGTGTACATTAGCCATCAAGAAATAATTATCAATAGGTATCCTGGCTAAAAGACAAAGATTCTACTATCTAGAAGATTCGTAATCCGAGGATTCATATGAAGAATATCCACCACTGGCACTCCATGTGTCTTTGGCTTTCAACACTTTCGTATATTTGGACCGGTAATAATTCATTCTATTTTTCTTAGAATACCTTTTCTTTCTTTCTTTTATCTTGATCATAGGGCAGTCATGAATTATGTGTCTAGCTCTATTGCATTCATATCATGTAACTTTGAAATCATTCTTGTATTTCCTTTCCTTCTTCTTATATTTTGATTGAAAGTTCTTCTGTCCAGCTATCATGTTCATCATTCAAGCAAGATTTGATTATTCATTTTTTGAGGATTCACTTCCACTAGATTCGGAATGGATAACAACATTCTTAGATCTGGATCTAGTAACTCTCTTAGGAGTCTTGGCTTTCATATGATTGGAATTAGTAGTAAAATCTACACTACAATTTCCATTTTTCTTTTTCACAATATCAGCATCTCTCTTTATTCTAGTTTCATGCTAAATAAGAGTTCCAAACAGCTCATTAATGGTAATCTGAGTGACCTTTCTATTCTCATCAATTGTAGTCCATTTAGATTCCCACTCATTTGGCATGATGTCGATGATCTTGTTAATAAGGGATTCATCATCTAATCCTTTTTCACCCATTGATTGTAAACAATTCATAATAGTCATGAATCTCTATTGCACATTGAATATGGGTTCACCATAAGGAAAACTAAAACCATGATATTCATCTCTAAGCATGGCTCTTCTGGTCTCAATTACTCTAGACGTTCCAAAGTGAGTAACTTCTAGTTTCTTCCATATAGAATTTTCTGCTTCACAAGATGAAATTTGGCTATATATATTTCTAGACATTGAACAAAGTAATGTATTGTGTACCTTATAATTGACTTGATACTCATGATTTTCTTGATTTGTAAAGGCAATTACTTCATTATCAGGAATTTTTTATCCACTGGTAAGCATAACAAAATTTTCAACCCCAGTGTTGATAATGAAAGTCTTCATGCGATCTCTCAAATATTTGTAATCATTACCATCAAAGATGGGTGGTATGATTGGACTGAGATTATCTATGGAATCAACATGTATTCCATCCATTTTTAATAAAACCCTTTCAACAAAAAACTTGTTAGTTGAAAAATTTTGTAAACAAGGAAAATATTCTAGGCAAGAAAATATAGAGTAAAAGTATCTCTAAAAAATTTAATCTTAACTATGAGTCTGAAAAATAGATTCTGAAAAATACGAATCTGGAACTGTGGATCCGAAAATTCAATTCTGATAATTCTCTTCTGAATCTAATCGTGAGAGTAATTCAGATTGAACCAAATCCTCTGATACTAATTGTTAGGATGGTATGTATGAGCTTGATATAGTCTATTATACAAAACATAGGATCGAAATAATAATGAGATTCTCAGATACAAGAGGGGGTTGAGTTGTATACTTTTAAAAATCCCAATGGAAATTTTTCATAAAAAAATTTCACAACACCTCTATGTTCTATTAACTTTATTGATTCTGGAAAAGTGATTACAGAAATGTAACATCACAAAAGTTTACACCAACTAAGATTCTACCTTAAAGCGTATAGAATCTAACTAAATCAGAGTTTAAGTACGGATGTATATGAAAGTCATACATTCCTTAACAATACAAAATGAACAGTGGAAAACAAAGTAGTAACACTACAAGTAACAATTAATAACTCTTTTAACCCAAAGAGAAGGGTATCCAACAATATTGGATAAGAAGCCTCTTGATTTATACTTTCCAGAATGTCTGTCTTTCCAACACCCAGGGTAAGCCCTCGATACGAAGACCTGAGTCTGTCTTGCAATCCTCGCAAGCCATCAACTATCAGTTAGTCGGAACCTCTGTCTTCCTATCCCCAGAAGCCCTTGATTGTATACCACAACAATCGGAGTCTCACAAATCAAGTCAGCATGAAGCCAAGTTTAGACAAGCTGTTCAAAATTTCTCTATGATGCCTGAGAGTTTATAGGAGTCTCTCTCTCTAGAAATCACTTCAACGACATGTAATCTCATATGTCAGAGATGTTGTCAAGTATCTTGTACTTTTTTCAAGTGATCTTTAATTTATAGGCTCAACGCCAATTGTCGGCTCCCTCCTCCAACAGTCATATTCTTCCTTGAATTTTGGAGGGACCTATACACGTGTCACTCAAACAATAGTTAGTTGATAACTGAAGGCACGACATTGTTTTATAAAAGAAAAAGTGAAAGCATATGTAAAACATATATTCGAAATGGAGATAATATGAGATTATAGAATGTATGTAAATAAAAGTTCAGAGTTTAACCAATAATAAATTCAGACTCTATAATACAAGGATATTCAGATTCTGTTTATCAAAAGAATTCAGAGTCAAACTTTATACAAGTTCGTATCCATAATTTGTAATCAGAATTCACAAACAGAAGTCATAATGAGAAATCATCATCAGAAATCATCATCAAAATTTGTAATGAGAATTAGTAATTAGAATTTATCATCAGAATTCATAATGAGAATTCTTAATCAGAATTCACAATTAGAATTCATAATGAGAATTCATAATCTGAATTTATCATCATAATTTGTAATGATAATTTATAATCATAATTCATTATCAAGATTCGTAATGAGAATTCGTAATAAGAATTCATCATCAGAATTCATAATGAGAATTTGTAATGAAGAGTCATCATCAGAATTCGTAATGAGAATTCGTAATCAGAATTCATAGTTAGAGCTTTATAAAAGTTCGTAATCAGAATTCCGAGTTGAACATCATAAGAGTTCTTAAAATGAATTCGGATCTTAAAACAGAATGATTCATATCTAAGTATTATACGATTCTGCGGTTTTAGATATGAATCCGATTTTTATACATAAAAAAATATTGATATAAACAATGAAAACAAGGTAGGGGTAAATATCCTTGGGCATTGAAATTTTCCCCATGGAAGAAAAAAATGGGTAAAATTAGTTTTGTCTTAAAATAATGTGTTTTTGATTTTAAAAACAAGTGGAATGGTAAAGTCAAAGGGAAAACTAGATGACTTAACAATCTCTCCCTTATATGAAGGAATGTAAATGTCATAAGGAAAACCTTATTGACTCAACAATGAATTATTTTATGAATGACCTACAGGGATAGTATAAGGGGAAATGAGTGTGGAGACAAGATGTTGTTGTAGTTTTTACTTTATGATGTAATGTAATCATTATGAATGTATCTAGTGTCTCCAAGAATACTAAACTAATCAGTCTTTCAAGACATGATCTTTTTCAATCATTCCAATTTTATTTAATAATGCATTGACTCTGGGTAACTGGGGTTGGGGATTTATAGTTGGTATCAGAGGAAGTTTAGTACAAACCTTGAAAGCTAGATTTAGATAAACTCTAATTAGATCACATAGAGCCTATATGGACATTGAATATTAGTATAGAATAACTTCCTAGAATTATGGTATTGTAGATATTTTGAGATTTTTCCACGCAATACATACCTATATGGATACGAGCAGATATAGGTGGCTCTGGTACAGATGTACCTAGTGGTAAAACCCGAAAACACCACTTTGAGCTAGAATCGAATGGGAACTGGTGCACGACAACGGGCCTTGCTGCACTCTAGGATACGACACTCCCTGGAGGTATGCTTAAGATAATTCTAATTTTATTTAAAAACCATTGTGAAGGGTTTATGAGTATATAATTCCTCAGAGAAAACATTTTTATCGATTGTATCCATAAACCGTTCAATTTATTTTATGTGTTTTACAATTTTGGATTTATGTATTACAGACCATAAACTAATATAGTGTACGCTATTATTTAGAAATGGGGTTTAGTGGATGAAATTGAAATTATATCAATGCACTCACTCTATGTAGGGATTTCCCTCTTGCTCAAGATAATTATAGTGGAGCTGGTGATGCAACTGGTGCTGATCAGCTAATCACCATATTGGGACAACTCACACAGGTTATGAATAATAACCGTACCCGTATAGAGCAGCCAGATCCACATCATAGAGGATCAATGTTAGATCTCTTCATTAGGCAACAACCACCAACATTAAATGGGTGTAAAAATCCATTAGTAGCTGAGAAATCGATAAATTCCTTATAGGAAATATTACATGCCTTGGGGAGTAGTGAAAGGGAAAAAGTTATCATGGTAGTTTACCATGTCACTGGAGATGCTGATCAATGGTGGTCATTGATTCAAAACACGAAGGAAGATGATGAAGTATCAAATATGAAATGGAGGGAGTTCAAAGAGCTGTTTTTAGAAAAATACTTTCCTCGTGACCATCGAGCAGATATGGAAAGTCAATTTTTGCATTTGAGACAAAAGGAGGATGAGAATGCCACAAAGTATGAGGCTACCTTTACAAGGATAGAGAGACATGTAGTAGATTATATACGTAACCCAAGGAGTAATATTGATCATTTCATTGATGGGTTAAAACTGTTTCCCCATCAAGAATTAGTCTCACAATCCTTCTTGTTATACGAAGATATTGTCTCATGTGTTATCAAGAAAGAAAAATAATTCTCTAAGTCTTATGTCTTTAATGAAAAGCAAGAGAAGAGGAGAACTACTGATCACTCTAGAAATATAAATAAAGGGAATAAAGGGAAAAATTGAATATCTATCATGTAGTAAATGTAGGAAGAAACAACCTGGTACTTTTTTAAAAGTAATTGGAATCTGTTACATGTGTGGTGAAAAAGTCCACCAAGCTCGTGATTGGAAGGGGAAGAAAGAAGCTACCGATGTTCAATGCTACAACTACAGGGAGATGGGACATTATGCAAATGAATTTCCTAATCGTCAGGAGAACTTTCCTCAGAAAAGGAAATGGATCAAGGACAGGCTTATGCTATCACTACTGTTGAGGTAGAATTTTTGAAAGACATGGTGGCAGTTAATTTAATGATTTTCTCAAGTTTTGAAAATGTTTTATTTGATTCTAGGTCATCTAATTGTTTCATATCTTCCATGTTTGATACGAAAATCAAATAATTCAATTTTATTTAACAAGGGAGTTGTCCGTTAAAACTCCTAAGGGAAGTATCATCACAACAAAGTTTTGTGAATCAGTCCCCATTAGAGCATATAAATGTTCTTTATTTGCTGATCTCATCATCATATATATGATTGATATTGATATATTTCTTATTAAAGATTTTCATTTGGACCATGATGTGAAAATTTATTGTATGAAGAAGGAGGTTATGATTTTTGATGATGGCGATAAAGAACACCTTATCTTTAGAGCTGAATGATCACCACCTGATTCTTATATAGATCCATCCCCAGTAGGTCAAGTAAATTCAATTATTGGGGAGGAAGAGAACGAAATAACTGCGAGTGAGGAAAGAAATTTTCAAATCGAAGATGTACCTATTTTGAAAGAATACGTTGATGTTTTTACAGAGGATTTACCTGGACATCCTCCCGAAAGAGAAATTGAGTTTTCCATTGATTTAATTCCTGGTTTAAGGCCTATATCTAAGACCCCTTATAGAAAGGCCACTATGGAATTAGTGGAACTAAAGAAACAACTAGAGGAATTGAGTAATAAGGGATCTATTCACCCTAGTGTTTCTCAATGGGGAGCCCCTGTCCTTTTTGTTAAGAAGAAAGATGGATCTATGAGGTAATGTATTGACTAAAGGGATATCAATGCTATAACAATAAAGAACAAGTATCCCGGACCTCGTATTGATGATTTATTTGGACAACTTCATGGATCTCAATACTTTTCAATGATTGACCTTCAATCAGGATACCATGAGGTGTGTGTGTGTATAAGGAAGGCACTCTGAAGACAGATTTTCGAACCAAGTATGGGCATTACGAGATTACTGTAATGCCATTTGGATTGACTAATGAACCCTCTGTCTTCATGGAACTAATGATTAGAGTTTTTAAGGAATATCTTGATGATTTTAGTGGTATTTATTGATGATATCATGGTATACTCCAAAAGATACGAAGATCATGAAAATCACTTGCCCATTATCCTGAAGTCTCTTAGAAGACATGAATTATATGGGAGGTTTAGCAAGTGTGAATTCTGGCTTTACGAGATTTCTTTTCCTGGCCATATTGTCTCTAGGGATGGAGTCCTTGTTGATCCTTCGAAGACAAGAGCAATCCAAGAATGGAAGAACCAATGAGTATAACTAAGATATGCAGTTTTATTGGCTTAGTAGGTTATTATCGGCATTTCTTCCAGAACTCTACTCATATGGATAACCCATTAACAAAGATCACATGTAAAGGGGTTAAATTTTTTTGGAAAAAAGAGTGTGAATAATTTTTTTAAGAACTGAATAGAATATTAGTCAATGCTCCTATATTGACAATTCCATCGGTGAATGACGAGATTGTTATTTATAGTGATGCATCGAAGAAAGGACTCGGTTGTTTCCTTATGCAGAATGATAGGGTTACTGCCTATGCATCACGAAAACTAAAAATTCATCAGAAAAACAATCCTACTCATAATCTTGAGTTAGCTGCTGTAATCTTTTCTTTGAATAAATGGAGACATTATCTCTATGGTGAAAAATGTGAGATATAACTGCTCACAAGAGATTGAAGTATATTTTCTCACAGATATAACTCAACATGACGCAAAGGAGATGTCTTGAATTACTCAAGGATTATGTTTTCACGATACCCTACCACCCGAGAAAGGAAAATAAGGTAACAGATGCTTTGAGTAGAATAGTTCATGGAGTTTTGAACAAGATGGGAGTTGAAAGGGATCCTATATTCATGGATCTAGTGAAAATGGACATGGGAATGACCATTGAAGGTGAAACATCAATAATTTTTCAAATGGATGTGAAAACTTATTTACTAGAAAGGATAAAGAGTTCTTATACCGATAATGAAGAGTTTAAGAAGAAGAATAAAGCTGTGAATGATGGGAGATTGAGTGATTTTGTGTTTGAAGATGGAATTTTGATGTCTATGAAGAGACATTGTGTTCCTAATATACCTGATCTAAAAGGGAATTTTTAGATGATGCTTATAGTTCCAATTTCTCTATACATATTGGGAGACCAAAATGTATAGGGATTTGGAAGAACATTTTTGGTAGGATAACATGAAGAGGGAGATTGCTGATTTTGTGTCATGATGTATAGTTTGTCAACAAGTGAAAGCTGGAATGCAATAGCCTAGAGGAGGATTGCAACCTCCTCCCATACCTGAGTGGAAATGGGAAAATATTATGATGGACTTTGTCATGGAGCTACCAAAGACTCCTAGAAGGAATGATGCAATATGGGTCATTGTTGATCATCTTACCTGGTCATCACATTATCTTGCTATAAGGGAAGATTTACCAGTTGAATTTCTAGAAATACTATATATTAATGAAGTTGTGTGACTTCATGGAGTACCCCTATCGATTGTTTCTGATCGTGATCCCCGTTTAACTTCATGCTTCTAGAAAAGTGTTCAGAAAGCCTCATATACTGAACTTCGTTTGAGCAATGACTACTACCCCCAAACTGATGGAAAATCAGAAAGGACAATTCAAACCTAATGAGACATGTCTTGATCTTGCTCACTTGACTTTCAGGGTATGTGGGATCAATATTTACCTTTGGTAAAAATTTCATATAACAATATCTTCCATTCAAGTATTCAGATGGCACCATATGAAGCATTATACAGAAAGAGATGTTGCACACCAACCTGTTGGGGTGATGTCGGTGAATGAAAACTCATAAGACCTAAACTGGTGGAGGAAATGATGGAAAAGGTGAAGGTAATCCAAAACCACATCAAAGCAGCTCAATGTAGGCAAAAGAGCTATGCTGATTAACGAAGGAAGGATTTGGAATTTCAGGTTGGAGATCATGTTTTCTTGAAGGTATCTCCATGGAAGGGTGTTATAAGTTTTGGTAAGAAGAGAAAATTGAGTCTCAGGTACATCATAACATTCAAAATTCTAAAACCAAATGGAGATGTAACTTACCATTTGGCAATGCCTCTATGTCTCTCCAATGATCACGATGTGTTCCACGTATCACTATTGAGAAAATACATGCCTCACCCAACGCATGTACTCACCTATGAGGAATTAGAACAGGAACCCGATCTGTCTTATTGATAAGATCCTATCAAGATTCTTGATACGAGAGAACAAGTTCTGAGAAACCGGACGACTCATCTAGTAAATGTTCTATGGAGAAACCATAAGATTGAAGAGGCAACATGGGAACCCAAGGAACTTATGATGAAGAACCACCTGAGTCTTTTCATGTTGAAATATTCTATAAATTTCAAGAACAAAATTATTTTAAGGAGTGGAGAATGTGCCACCCCAAGCTTCCACGGTACGCTTCTCTTTGAATAATACTGTAGCGTGTGTTGTACGCAACTTTGATTTCTAACACACACCACAACCAATCAAACTAGCCGTTATGAATAGTAATACTGAATTATCAAAATTTTATACATTTTACCTTTCAAAATGGACATCATTTTTAGATTCGGAATATCGAAATTAGCTTAGAGTGATTTTTTGGTACTTTTCGGATAACTTTCATATTTTTATGAATAGTCAAAATTACTAAATATTAATTAAAAACAACTTTTTTAATCGAAATAATTAATAATGATAAATTATGAATTTGAGTGATTTTAGAGTATAATTAGATTATATTTTTACCATTTAATCCAATTTTGGTCATTGGTCATTATTTCACATTTAAACTAGACATTTGCAAGTACCAATCTTTTGATAGTTATTATCTCTTAAAAACATGCATTTTGTTTTAACAATGGAAATTAATTTTAAATTAATCTCTGCCACTTCTGTGTTTTTAATTAAGAAAAATAGATTCCATATTTAGAATCAGGAGGTCCAAATTTTGTAAATAGGTATCTTTTATTTTTAGACATTTTGAAAAATTACTTCGGTAAATATTTTGTTTACTATGGTTAAAGTGTATATCCGGTAAATAAGGGTTAAAAAATAATAATATAATAATAATAATAATAAATTACACTAAAACGTGTCCTAACCTTATTGGGTGATACATGTCTAACCATGGGTATCTTTGGGCCGATTTTTGACCCCATGGATCGACTTTTAAGTGATAAAGACACTTTATATTAATTAAGTCAAAGTAAATACAAAAATAATATTAGCATATATCTTTTAGAAAATAAATTTTTACATAGGGTTATATATGTTATAGTTTCGACTATAAATATTTATTAGAAAGATAAAAAGAGTTCCCTACATAATTGTATTGTATTTATATTATTTAGTCATTGAATAATTAGATTAATTTGTGACGCAATAATGATGCAGTATTTTTCATATTAATGGAAGAATAAAATAATTAGTATTATAAAAGTTAAAATAAATATAATTTGAAAATTTTGATTCCATACACAAATTTTATTCGTCAATATTACATGTTATGATTGCATAAATGAATTTGGTTCTAATTAATAATTTTTTTGAGTCTTTAACAAAAATAAATTCTTAAATATTGTCAAAATTGACATAAATGAATTTTTGAAACAAATATTATATTATTAATTGATATTGTATTCCTAAAAATATATGTTTCAGCCAAGGGACTTATATAATTATAGGTGTATTATTATTGGACCAATTGGGGGTCTCTTGGAAGTATATTGTATTTTTATTGACTATATAATATAAAAATACAAAGAGACATGGTAAATGTCAAAATATTAAACTATGAATTAAATCAAGAATATAATGTTAATATAGTGACCCAAATATCTATAAAACTTATTGGTTGAGTGGTTTTATACCTATCCCCACCTTAAACTTTAAATAATCCACATTGGAGGCATTAGAAACCGAATATTAATTTATTATAAAATAAAATTTCTAGCTTTTCCTAAGGTGACCCTCACCCCTCTTATAAAAGGGCACTTCACCATCCCTCTAATTCACACCATCAAATCCTTTTTGATCAGCCAAACCCTACCAAAATATTCACTAAACTTCCTTCACTTCAATCTAGAGTCTTTTGTTTGATCATAAAGCCATCCTATGGATCCCTTTTGATCAAATCAAAAGGAAGAACCCGAAGAAGAGGTGATGTTTTCACCACCCTCTTTCAAGTTCCATTCATCTTCAACTTATTCTTTCTTTGTTATTTCCATTCTAAAATAATAAATCTTCTATCTTATATATATTGTGATGTTATTATAAATATGGTACAACCATATTCAGTATTCTATCCATCCATTGAATGACATGTCACCATACGTGCATACGTACGGCTTACCATCTCCACGTCGTGGTGTAATTGTTATTCAAAAAATTAGTATTTGGATGGGTATGATAATGATGTCTAATTTAAGTTAATAATAAATATAACTTTTAATCATTCTTTATGTACTATATACCATCCAATTATATATTATTTTAATATCTAAATAATGATATTGTCTCTCGTGCAAACATACGGACAACCGTCTCCCTGAACGCGATAATATTCATTATCCATCGTATCCATTCAAGACTAATTTTAATTTGATGAATAAAAATATGTTTTAGGTACTTGATATCATTATGGATATGAATAACATACAACTTATTGATAACAAACACAGCTTATGTAACAAAACATATAAAATAAAATGAGAAAATGAACACCCGAAACGACGATAATAATAAGATATTATTAACAATGCAATGATAAAAGATCATATATGATATCATAATAATGTATATGATTATTGTATAATTTAATAACAACTATTTCACCATTATAAATGATTTTAACCTACCCTAAACCAAGGAAAAGTACAAGGTAAGGGATTATTTCACAATCTCTTCATTATCTGAGGTTTTTTATATGTAGTTATCTGCTGGGACCTCTTTATCAACCACATCCATGTTTCTTAAAAATGTATTTCAAAATCATTCTTACTATTTTATAGACTATGGGTTAAAGTAATTTATAACCTTGTTTACTTATTATAATATGTTTATAAAGGAATATTTCTATCTATTTCAAAATAAGGTCCTTTTTATCCTTTTCAACAAAATTATGGAAAGAATGTCTTTTTTTAACTTATACGGTGGGTGCGGCTATTTTCCGCCATTATAAAATCGTCGAAGCATCCCATACAATCATATAAGAATGTTTTCAAAGTAAATGTTCTTTTATAATTATGTGACATTTAAATGATTTCACAAAAAGATATATTTCTCTCAAATAGTTTTGATTTCATCTATGTCAACATCTTTTGATGGATTTTAAGGTCATTTGAAGTTGATTTATTATGATAAAAAACTTTCTTGTTGTATTAAAGGTTTTGTGATATGTTTGACTGTGGATGTGTAATTTTTATACAATTAATGGTTTATGGAGAATTTATTGGCATTTCGTATTCTAGTTTTAATACTAATGCTTATGTTATGTTTAAACCTCTTCATATGAGGAATGTGTTGGACTTAATAAGTGACAGGTGGAGCTCATTATAGCTCCTCGATGCATCGTAGGTCTCATGAGACAAACTAGTGTCTTGGCACAAGGCCATGACAAAATCTTATTTTTAGTCTTGGCACAAGGCCTCGACTATGTGGTTATGATAGTCTGGCATTATGCATTCCATCATTATGAAAGTGGTTATTGATATTTCATGCGATTATTCGACTAGTAGAATATCTATATGAATAATTAAATGAAATTATTTAATTTTATCTTTTCCATATTATGTTGAAGTTCATGTTTAAATGGCTTTTGTTTTAGTTATACATTTCCTTAAATATTTATGCTTATTTATGAAAGTTTCTGCTATATTGTTATCTTTACTGGGCATTTGAGCTCACCCCTTACTATGTTTTATTTTTACCTGGATGTGAAGAAGTATTTTATGAATGACCTGGAGGGATAGTATAAGGAGATATGAGTTTTGAGAGAAGATGTTGTTGTTGTTTTTACTTTATGATATTATGTAAACTTTATGAATGTATCTAGTGTTTCCAAGGCTACTAAACTAATCGGTCTTTAGAGACTTGATCTTTTGCAAACATGCCAATGTCATGTAATAATGCACCAACTCTGGGTAACTGGGGTTGGGGAATTACATTATTACCATGTACTAATGTGATCATATGTATGAATTATAGGTTCCCCATCATTTTATTGCTATTACATTACTCTATAGTTTGAATCCCTATTGATATGAACCTTAGAATTTATATCTATAAATAGAGGTGGAAGGTGTTGTATAGTCAGGATCATTCATGTGATAGTGGATTCCAACATATCCTTGTCAATGTAATAAAGACCCATATAATTCAATTCCAGTTAATTTTAAACTTCATACAGATTAGGATCACATGACAAGGACTATATTAGTGAATTTCAAGTATGTTCATCCATTACTAATGGTGTCCTTTTATGATCATTCAATCTATACTAAATAATGTTCTTTTAATGGTTATCTATTCAGGACTATAATTTATTATAGTTTGGGGCCAAAAAAAATTCCTCTGCCAAAATAATGTAACACCATGAATAATTTAATATATCCCATATAACACAACATAATATATAAAAGATATATTGGTCTAGGGTACCTCAAACTGGATTACGTGAGACTTTTTCATGAGGAGATATTCCTCTTTTAACCTAACATTTGACTTAGGTGAAGGTAGTCTAGGAATTACATTGTGTTAGATGACCATGATATGTATTGATCATTGATGGTTTATAAGAGAGAATGATTAAGGGATTATTATAGATCCAAATGGTTATGGAGATGGTCTAAAGAAGCTGATTCAAATATATTAAAATGGTTTTTCTAGCGAAGAATCCACATTTCCACTAAGGTTGAAATTCATCATTATAAAAGGAACACATTATTTATTTTATATTGAGTATTTTATATATTTTTTATGAAAACTACGTGACATATTCTATGATGTTCCTAATTACCATTATCAAATAAATACATGATTGAGAGGGATCACAATGGTGTGCATAACCCAGTAATTTTCCTTTCGAGGTTGTGTAGGTTTATTTTTATATGTGATTCAATAGTTTATTTCTTCATTATAATGTCAACTATATAGTTAATTTGAGATATTATTTTAGCCTAATTAATGTACATAAAGGAACAATGTTCCAAGTTGGCCATCATGACATCTAGGAATGAGAAACTATGAACACATAGCATTTATAAAAGGATTAAGTAATGTGGTTCCCATTTATGATTATCCTAGATGAATGGTATCCTATCTGGGAAAATGTAGGGAGACTTGAAAAGATTGATCCTTTTAGGGTAGATCTAGGTGACCTGGGTGAATAGTATGCTAGTAAAGTTGATTTGGGAGGGCAGTGAGAATGACTTCCTAGTTTGGATATTCTAGGTGGCTTGGGTGAATGGATCCCTAATAAGACTATGAATGGTGTTCATGAGGAATGACACCATAATATGGCTGATCTAAGTGTCGGAGATTTTTGATGACCCAAAAGGGATGATCTTATTAGGTTGAGTGAATGGCACTTTAACCAGGTTAATCATGGTGTATTGGGTGAATGGTACCCCATCAGGGCTCTCTAAAATTGGGGTTCCTTCACCATAGTTGATAGGGAAGTGTTATATCAAAATTATTAATTGAAAAATCCTTTCTATGAAATAATTACATCGACTACCAATTTTTTTCATTATGCTTTAAATTCTGGAGTCACATAAAGAATATATAGAGAGCAAGAGAGTGTAAAACATTGGATGAACAATTCATTATTTAATACTCATGGTCTAGGTTATATCGTTCCCTATCTCTATCAAATGGTGGAAAGAGGAATTTGTATATAAAAAATATTATTGGTCACTAAGAGAAGTGGATAACCACCCATAACCTCTTATTAATCCCTTATATAGTTATCCAAAACTATTGTATCATGGAAGAAACCTAATATAATTTATATATTTTAGGGTGTATGGAAAATTATTTTATAATTAGACTTTGGTACCTGAGTCTATGAATGGAATTCCCATCATGTATCTTTAGATAGTCATATTATAATGAACTAAAACACCCATCATGTAAAGAAACCAAGGCACAAAATCATGGAAGATGATGCACATAATGTAAGATGAACTGAGTGAGAAAATAAATTATGCAACACCCCTATTATTAAGGTAAATGGGAGTGGGAGGAAATGAGTTGAATGTATTTTATTCTTGGTTACATTTACGATAGATACCATGTGTGGAGTTTCCATATCACCACACATTGTCCTTCCACTAAAAATTATCTTCACCCCACTAAATCATTCAACCCTATTTAAATTGAGTTCCAAGAAATTTAAACTATTTCATTACCTTTGTCAGTAATAGTATCTGATTTTATATTTTTTACTGCTGATTTTGGGTTTTCATTTTTTTTATATGATTAAAGACATGTTTTCATCAAAAAATCCCATTGCTCTTAGCAAGAAGATCAGGATCCGGAATGAGACAATCCTCAAAAATAATATATAATAAAAAAAGGGGTTAGGAATACAAGGGATTATTACATAAGAGAGTGTGCATGAAACCACATTGATCCACCTCCACCATCGGAGCATAATAATATGGGGCTGTGAATGACCACATCGTATCAAGGTCAGGTATAGACTTTTTGGCAAGTGTATCTGCAACCTGATTAGCCTCCCATTACACATGAGAGACAAAAAACTTTAATTGATTGACTTTAAAGAGACATTAAACCCACTGAGGCAGCACACGCCACGACACATTTCACGTTCTAGTGCTCAAAGCATGAACAACAATCATTGAGTCAGATTAAATCTAGATCCATTTCCAGTTAAATTGGACAGCATACCTTATCTCATAAATCATGGCCCATAGCTCAGCATCAAAATCAGTACCAAGGCCAAGGTAATGATAAAAGAATCCCGTAACGAACCCACGAAGTATGCGAAAGACTCCTCCACATCTAGCTGGACCTGACACACCTAATGCAGCTCCATCAACATTTACATTGAAGAACAGTGTAATCTGTGGTATCCATTTGATATTTTTAAGCATACGATGATTGCGTGGATGTCCTGAAACACCAAGAATCCTATGATTTTGGATTTCAGAAATGATGTTAGACATTACACCATCAGGGATCAGTGTTGTAGTGTACACATCCCTATGGATGGATCTCATTCCATTCCAGACATCATCAACCACCCCATCAAACAGATCCATGTTCCTCAAGTCCCACAAGGCTTCAGAAACCACTGTACTAGCAGTAGTAAAGTGAATAAAAATATTCTCACTGTAGCGCACCTACAGCAGCCCGGGCAGCAGATCAATAATCTGATTTATGGAATCCACCGCGAGTCTGAACAGCACACCCAAATAATTCTAGAGTTGAAGGGCTTGATCACACTACATGAACCCATGTAGCATAGTGTCTTCCCCACCCCTGTAAAAATCACACCTAGATGCCATCTGAAATCCACCCCGCGTTAAGTGTTCAGAAGTGGGGAGTCTATTTTTCCAGATCCTCCAAAGTCGGATAAACCGGGCTGGCTGAAAGAATGGAGCTCTAAGTTTCATCATCCAGGTTGGGGCATGGTCATTCCCACCACATAGACTCTTGTAGAATTCTTTGGTGTCAATGTTCACATTCCTGCTATGTATCCAAACCAGTTTGTCACAATCCATAAAATCATAACTATTAATTTGAGACAGCACATAATTAGAAATATTCGGCTCATGAAAATATTGATATGAGAGAAAATATGAGATGGATAAAGAAGCAACATCAGGTGTGACATTCATGAGATTCAAGGGCCAATCCAGCCACAAGGTGCTCCAATAGCTATGATTGGAATCCCTACTGACCAGCCATTTAGAATCCTATTTAATTGCTGCATAGTCCTGCTTAAGGGAAGCCCATACCAAAGACTAGAGATGGTATTTATATCCATTAACCAGCCGCTTTGTGAACCTGCCCGACAAGAATTCATCATCAACATCATTTGATATCAGCCTCCATGTGAACTTTCCAATCAAACCGTCTTTAAATTTACGATTATCCTTAACTCCAAATCCTCACATTTCCACAGGTTTTATGCATTCCTTCCACTTAATTGTGACCAACATTCTTTCAAATATTGATCTTGTCCATATAAAATTTCTCACCAGACATTGATGTTCCTTAATCAATCCTCAAAACCATTTCTAGATAGAGAATGAGTAAATGAATTTGGATGTAATCACTGATTTCCCAAGGCAATCCCTCCCATCCATGGACATAGATTTTTCTTTCCAACTGGATAGCTGATGAGTAATTCCAGCATAAATTCCTTCAAGATATCGTCATTTCTCCCTTCATTAGAAAAGAGGCATCTGAAGATACTGAAAGGGCAGGAATCCCTGCTTCACCCCAAGATAATGAGTGATCCTATTCTTTTTTTCCATAAGAAATTCAATTGCCAAAAAAAAATTTAGGACTTGTCCAGGCATATAGCATGTCCAACCCCATCCTCATAATGTGTGAAAAGTGCCTTAATATTGGATATGGTTCTCCCTGAGGCTTTTCCCAACAATAGGATATCACTATCATAGAGAAGATGGGATGGGGAATGATCATTAATACATGCTGTCATCTTCTTATACATACCAATATGAGAATGCTCATTGATGCATCAGCTTAAATAATCCTATAAAATGGAAAATAGAATACCCAATAATGGGTCCCCTTTCTGAATTCCTCTTGAGCAAGAAAAGAATATTATCGGTGCACCATTCACAAGAAATGACATCCGTGAGGATCCAAGAATAGTGATAATCAGGTTCATAATGCAATTAGAGAACCCAAGCCTACAATGTATATCAATTAGGAATCTCTATTTAAGGGTATCAAAAGCCATAGATATGTAAATCTTAAGGTCAAAGTTCCCTTCCTTTGACTTCCTTCGCATTAGGTTAACACTCTCAGAGGCCATGAAATGGCATTGTTGTATGTTCCTTCAAGGGAAAAATCCATATTGATTTGCAGTGGTCATTCCTCAAACAGTTCCACCCATCCTACACATAATGATCTTACTGATGAGTTTAAGTATTGCATTTCCCAAGAGAAACAAGTCTGAAGTCTTTAATGTCAAGAGATGTTTCCTTCTTTGGAATGTGTGCAATGAATCACGAACTCATCCCATGGGGCATATAAGAATGGGAGAAGAAATCCTTTATGGCATGCTTAATATCATCCTACACAATATCCCAATAGAACATAATAAATTTATTAGTGAAGCAATCAGGACCCAGAGCACTCTCAAGATTAGGAGAGAGGATAATAGATCTGATTTCATCCTTAGATGGAGGGGTTGTAAGAGACTGATTCATCTGCTCATCAAAATTGGGGATGATGTTGTCCACAAGGTTATTGGAGCAATGATGTCTATTGTTAGAGTACCAAACAGTAAAATAATCAACAACAGCTGATGTTATCCCATTATCATTAGAATAAATAAGATTACAAATTCTGATCACATTGATTATAGCAGACACTCTCTTCTCCTTATGTAGTCTATTAAAGAGCCTAGAGTTCATGTCACCACATTTATGCCACTTCACATTCATCTAATTCCTATATAGCCTATCCTTTACCATGAGAAGGTAATCAAGCTTATTCTGCACTATAATCTTCTCCCTAGAAAGGGTGGGATGATGCTCATCATCAATCAGAATCTTTCCAAGATCCTCCTTAGTATTTTGATTTTCCACATAAATATTAGAAAAAGATTCCCTTCTCCATTCCATTATCAATCCTTTGATATGCTTCAGTTTGACAATAATTCTGTACAGTGGACTCCCAATGGGCTCATGCCTCCAAACCTCCAAGACAATTTCCCCGCCCCCTGGAATGACAAGTCAAGCATTATTAAACTGAATGGGTGTGGGGACTGAACTCATCCTTTGGAAATTGACATAAAAATGATTGTATTATGATCATATTCGTACTTGGGAATAGTAAACCCAAAGACCCCAGGTAATTCATTCTATTCATCAATTTTCACAAGGAATCTATCGTGTTTACTATCTTGCATTTCATCCCATGTGTATCTACACCATGTGAAGTCAGTTCTAGCAAGAAGAATCTGAATTAAATTACAGGAATCAATCCACTCAGAGAAATCATAGGCTGCACCCCATTAACATTCGTCCCAGATTTTCCCCGATGTGTCAAAATAGTGTTGATGTCAGCAACAAGCACCCACTTTTGATCCATCCTTAGAGATGTAGCTTTAAGATCCTCCGAGTGTTACCTTCTCCGCATGTAAGAAGTGGATCCATAGACAAAAGAAATAGAAATATTCTGTCGAGGACTATTACAGCTAAGCAGAATATTTCAAGGTCCATTAAAAATGAGTTAATATGAATGTTGTCATGTCTCCGGACCCATAAGTGGTCCATGATCAAGCCATTCTGATTTGTAGATATCATATTGAATCCAAGAGAACTCCATTTGAATAATTTACAATTGAAAAAGATAAGCTTTGGCTCTGAAAAACTTACAAGAATCAGTTTATAAGTCATGATATAATGTCAAAGGTCTCTGACTGTATGGGTATTTCCCATCCCTTGACAATTCTAGTATAAAATACACATTAAAATTGAGCCCTGCCCCTTGTCTGGGGGCCATCTGTTCTATCAGTATCACATTGAGTATTAACATTCTTGACTTTACATTTCTTGGTTCCATTAGAGGTGGATTTGGACACCTTGCAAGGTTGGAATACCTCACTTCTCTTCTTATCTTTACTGACATCATTCACACCAGTCTTCTATTTCCATGAAGAAACATCCACACCAGAATCAAACTCAGGACCAGTCGTCCTTTCGACATCATCCTCTTCCATTTCATCAGACCATAATTTCCCAGTCTAAGGATTGAACATGTTCTTACATTTCAGTTGGGAAGGATCAGTGTTAATTTCCTTTTTCTTTCTAGCCACTTTGGAAGGAGAAACCTGGACAACGTCTCCAGCTGGGTCATAACCAGCTGCATGAGCAGTGCCTGGACCACACCAATTCTTGACATTGCCTAGAATTTAAACTTGATCAGGCATCGATGTTCCTCCTGTAATATTATTATCATAGGTAGGTATCGTGTATACAACAACATGATCCCCAATGATTTCCCCCAGTCCCAAAACATAAACATTCTGTGTGATCCTCTGCTCAGAACCTAATCATTTCCCACATTCATGGAGTTCCAATGCATTATTCTCAGCCTGTTCTAGTTCAGTCTGCACTGCAGCAGGAAATGCAACCAGGCTTCCAACCTGCCCCAAAACATTCACATTCTTGTGAGATCCTCTACTCAGAACCTAATCCTTGCTCACATTCATGATTCTCCAAGGCATTTTTCTCAGCCGGTTACAGTTCAGTACGCACCACATCATGCGATGCAACCAAACTTCCAGATGTGACTTTATTTCCAGAAGTAGTTCCAATTTCCTGAGGATCCTCCCCTTCAGCCATAGAGGCTTTTTCGTCTTGAGGATCCCCCCATCAAGTAATGTCACCTGGTTAGAACCACCATCACCTTGTAAAGGCAATGTTACTGCATTTCCCTTTATTTTATTGCATATGGTATCATCATTCCCTTTTCTATTACACAGCGAGAATATTTTATCCCTCCTGCACTCAGAGGTTAGGTGACCAAAGATTAAACAGTTCATAAAAAATTTCGGCCTCCTTTCATAAAGGATTTCCAATTTCATGCTATCATGCCTCATTGTGAGGAGAACTTCTTCCACTAAATTTAGTGACAAGTCAACTTAAACCAAGACACTGCATAATGCCCATATCCGGGATTATCAGTTTGACTATCCATACGAATTAGATTACCTACATCTGAGGAAATATCCCATAGGATACCCGGATGCCAATAAATCCAATTAAGTTTATAGATCCTAATATACAGTTGGGTGTGCATGCATCGAACAATGATGGGATCAAAATTCCTATCCCATTTCAGGATACATAAGAAGCCAGGGTACAATGATAAAGTACCTTTTCTCCACGCCCTCCTCTTTCTCTCATCACTAGCAAATACAACATGGTAGTATCCCTTTTTCATTTTCATCATTCTCCAATCATCAAATCCCTATAAATCTGAGGTCTTTTTCATCAATTTGTTGAATTTAAAAAGACATGGCCTCATGGTGGTGAGAAACAGAGCAATAATCGAGTGCCGACATAGGTTGACTCATTCTTCAAAGGCTTCTTGATTGGCCGAGACATGATAAACCATTCCTTTCTTAATCACACATCCAGGTGGTGGGGGGCCAAGGTCTGGAAATGATGTTCTAGATGCACTCTTTAAAACATTCTCAAATTTCTTCTGCTCACTTTCTGGGCCAGCGTGAGTGAAGAAATTACTATCCTTCCTGTAAATTTCAAACAATCCCTTGTGGCCAACATAATCTCCATTTACACCAGCCACATCATCTCCAGGGAATTACTCCGACGAGTAATCAGTAGATCCAGGATTCACGCTTATCCCGTGGGCCCCATGAGCCTCCAACAATACCATTGTTCTTACTTCTTACAAAATATAATTAATAATTTTTTTGACCATCTAATTTGGAACTAAAACTCCAAAAACATCTAAAATTGGATTCAAGATACGATATTTATGTTGTAATACATATATTAATAAACATATAACTCTTCCCTAAAATTTCTTCCATAAATTGTTAAAATTATCAAAAATTAAATTAAAATTATGAAATTGATTTCATGTAATTTTATACATATCAAGAGAGAACAATCTTGATGGTGTCATACTTTCTAAGAATCCATTACACATGCATTTCACTCCCTTCATTCTATGGTCTCTTGGTTCAAATTAGTGTTGTACCTCTTGTATCCCCTCGTGGTTTAATTTTCATGATCACAATCACTTTCTTATTTTTCTAACATTGTTTTAAGTGTTTTTGTTTTATAGGCAAAAGATTGCCAAGGAAATGGGCCATGAAGCACATCACGTGGACTGAAATTCAATCCACCGGCCAACCGGTGTGATAGCACCGGCCAGCCGGTGGACCTGGTAGAGGCATTGCCCACTGCCAGGCTCCACCGGTCAGCCGGTGGCTTGACCACCGGCCAGCCGGTGGCATCCAGTCAAACAGTGGTAGCTACTGTCTGCCCACCGGCCTGCCGGTGGCTCTGGCACCGGTCAGCCGGTGGTGCCTGGAAAAGAAGAATCAGCTACTGCCAAGCCACCGGCCAACCGGTGGCCCATCCAACGGTCAGCCGGTGGAGCCAAGACTCGAAATCTCCCAAATTCCTCAAGCACTGGCCAGCCGGTGGGACTGTACCGGCCAGCCGGTGGAGCCAGTCAAACTAGCCGTTGCAGTTTGACCAGGCTGGCCCACTTGGCTCCCAACGGCTCTTTAAGCCTCTCCAACGGCTCCGAAAACTCCCCAAGGGTTCCATGCCTATAAATAAAGGCCAAGGAAGCCCCGGACACTTACCGGATCACATACCAAGCCAACGGACACATTTTCCATCATTTGGCGTACCTCCGGCGGACTTCCTTCAAGGAACCCACCTTGCTCCAACAACTTCCACATCCAAGGAGCTCCTTTAAAGAAGCTTGGAAGCATCCATCAACATAATCAATCAATCAAAGGTGCCCAAGGCTTCTCCCAATTACGGTTTTTATTGTATATTTATTTTGAGCTTTAAATTTGGGTTTGTGCCTACAAACCCCAACACCTTTTCTCATCCCTCTTTCTTTTGGGTTTCACATCACCACTAAGGTGTGAAGAGGTTTCTTCACGCCTTTCCTTTTAAAAGGCTTCTGTCATAGGTGAGCTAGCCTTCACCTGTAATAAGGATAGTGGGTTCCTGCTCAACCATTAAAAGCAAGTGGGTTCTTGCATAACCATCAAAAGCAATCTGTAATAGGTTCTAGTGCTACCTCAAATCCTAGTGGGTTTCTTGCTAAAACCATTGAAAAGAAAGCGGTAGAATCTCTCAATGGTTTAGTTGGGAGCGGAGACGTAGGCCGGGTTTTGGCCGAACTCCGTTATCAATTTTGTGTCTTGCCTCTTTACTTTCCACTGCATTTTAACTTTGATTTTTTATTTGTTAATTTATTTTTTAAAATGCAATTATCCCCCCTCTTGCCATCACTTCCTTCTTTCTCCGCCAAACATTTGGTATCAGAGGGAAAATGTGAGTAATACCCTAACCGGTTTCAAATTAAAGATCCATTGTGATGGCATCCACTTCTTTCGCCCCCGAGGGCTACTCATTGGGTCGTGCTCCATTTTTTGATGGAACCGACTATACGTATTGGAAAACCCGCATGACCACTTTTTTAAGAAGCATAGGATATCCTATTTACAAAATTGTCATGCAAGGTTATTCTTTGTCTTCCCCCGACGAATCCAAATGGACCCCCGCTGATATTAAGAATTTTGAGCTTGATGTCAAAGCCATGAATGCTCTTCATTGCGGGTTAGATAGAAATGAATTTAATCGTGTATCCACTTGCACCACTTCACATGAAATTTGGAAGCTTTTAGAAGTGACCCATGAAGGCGCTAATAAAGTCAAAGATACTAGATTAGATATGTATAGACAAGACTTTGAATCATTTTCAATGCATCCAAATGAGTCTATTTCTGAAATGTTTACACGCTTCACTGACGTTTGCAATGGTAGAAAATCTCTTGGTGATGATGTTTCAGCTGAAGCAATGGTCATGAAGACTCTATGGGTCCTTCTGAGCTCATGGGCACCTAAAGTGACGGTATTCCAAGAAGCTAAGGATGTCAAAAACATGCCGGTTGAGGATCTCATTGGATCCCTAATGACCTACGAGATCACGATGTGGAGGCAAGCTCAAAAGGAGGGCACACCAATCAAGTCACCAAAGAACATTTCCCTCAAGGTACAAAATGAAGTAAGCTCCTCCTCATCATCCTCATCTTCCTCATCTTCTTCATCTTCAAGCGGCGACTCGGAAATGGAGAATCTCGCCCGCCAAATGCACAAGTTTATGAAGAAGCACAAGAAGAAGAAATCCCGCAAGCATCGAAAGCAAGAACCCGACAAAAGATCGGAGCCCAAGGTAAAATGCTACGGGTGCGGCCACAAAGGGAATTACAAGCCCGATTTCCCACTCAACAAAAAACGGGCCACGCAAAACGAAAAAGGAAAGAAAAAGGTCCTCAAGGCGACATGGAGTGACACCTCATCATCCTCCTCCTCCTCCTCCTCAAGCGACCAAGGTACAAAATGCCTAATGGCAAAACATGAGGTATCATCATCCTATTCCTCTTCTTCCTCCTCTAGTTCTTCTAATTCTTTTAATCATTTATCATATGAAGAACTCCAACATGCTAGAGACCAATTAGAAAATGGTTTTCATGAACTTTCTTCTAAATTTGTTTCTTTGAAAAAGAATTTCAAAAAACTTTCCTCTGAAAAAGAACAACTTCTCAAAGAGAAGGAGGAACTCTCCCTAAAAATCCAAAATTTCCCAAATGTTGATTCTTTGGAATCAACCATCAAGGACCTTAGAGAATCCTTAGCCAAGTTCACCCAAGGTGAACAAAATTTGACCAAATTATTGGGTTCTCAAAGGGTTTCTAGGACCACTCAAGGACTTGGCTATACCAACCAAGCCTCCTCCTCCCATGCACCCACTGTTTTTGTAAGGGGGAGCTCTAGTTATAAATTTTGAAATTATTGTAAAAAACCTGGGCACCTAATTTATGAATGTGATTGCAAAAATGCCCATTATGGTATGCCTAAATCTATTTACTTTTCGGATGAATTTTATAGGAGAAGACCCTCCATGAGACAAGTATGGATTGAAAAATCCCGTCTAGCGAGTCTCTCCGGACCTAAAATTGTTTCTTTTCAAAATCCCTCTCCCCGGTGACTTTTTGTTTTTATTTAGGGGGAGTTAGGATCGTTTAAGCCTTTTTGTGTTATTTTCAAACTGTTATTCAAACTTTGTTTCAAAATTCTCAATTTCAAAAATTTCATTTGGTTTCAAATTTCAATTTTTTTTAAAAACTTTCAATTCAAACTGTTATTCAAATTTTTCAATTCAATTTTCAAAAATTCCAATTGATCTTGATTTTCAGTTTTCCCTCAATCAAATTTTTATGCCCCACGCTATTTTGATAATCACAAAGGGGGAGAAATTTCTTGATTGATTGGGGGAGAATATTTTCTATCATGCTTTGATTTATTTTCAAATTATCCTTTAAGAATGTCTTTAATTTTAGTATTTTACTTTGATTGTTTCGGTGATTGTGATCATCAAAATAGGGGGAGATTGTTGTACCTCTCGTATCCCCTCGTGGTTTAATTTTCATGATCACAATCACTTTCTTATTTTTCTAACATTGTTTTAAGTGTTTTTGTTATATTGGCAAAAGATTGCCAAGGAAATGGGCCATGAAGCACATCACGTGGACTGAAATTCAGTCCACCGGCCAACCGGTGTGATAGCACCGGCCAGCCGGTGGACCTGGCAGAGGCATTGCCCACTGCCAGGCTCCACCGGTCAGCCGGTGGCTTGACCACCGGCCAGACGGTGGCATCCAGTCAAACAGTGGTAGCTACTGTCTGCCCACCGGCCAGCCGGTGGCTCTGGCACCGGTCAGCCGGTGGTGCCTGGAAAAGAAGAATCAGCTACTGCCAAGCCACCGGCCAACCGGTGGCCCATCCACCGGTCAGCCGGTGGAGCCAAGACTCGAAATCTCCCAAATTCCTCAAGCACCGGCCAGCCAGTGGGACTGTACCGGCCAGCCGGTGGAGCCAGTCAAACTAGCCGTTGCAGTTTGACCAGGCTGGCCCACTTGGCTCCCAACGGCTCTTTAAGCCTCTCCAATGGCTCGGAAGACTCCCCAAGGGTTCCATGCCTATAAATTAAGGCCAAGGAAGCCTCAGACACTTACCAGATCACATACCAAGCCAACGGACACATTTTCCATCATTTGGCGTACCTCCGGCGGACTTCCTTCAAGGAACCCACCTTGCTCCAACAACTTCCACATCCAAGGAGCTCCTTCAAAGAAGCTTGGAAGCATCCATCAACATCATCAATCAATCAAAGGCGCCCAAGGCTTCTCCCAATTACGGTTTTTATTGTATATTTTTTTTGAGCTTTAAATTTGGGTTTGTGCCTACAAACCCCAACACCTTTTCTCATCCCTCTTTCTTTTGGGTTTCACATCACCACTAAGGTGTGAAGAGGTTTCTTCAAGCCTTTCCTTTTAAAAGGCTTGTGTCATAGGTGAGCTAGCCTTCACTTGTAAGAAGGCTAGTGGGTTCTTGCTCAACCATTAAAAGAAAGTGGGTTCTTGCTTAACCATCAAAAGCAAGCTGTAATAGGTTCTAGTGCTACCTCAAAGCCTAGTGGGTTTCTTGCTAAAACCATTGAAAAGCAAGCGGTATAATCTCTCAACGGTTTAGTTGGGAGCAGAGACGTAGGCCGGGTTTTGGCCGAACTCCGTTATCAATTTTGTGTCTTGCCTCTTTACTTTCCGCTGCATTTTAACTTTGATTTTTTATTTGTTAATTTATTTTTTAAAAGGCAATTATCCCCCCCTCTTGCCATCACTTCCTTCTTTCTCCGTCCAACAATTAGGTTTAGGTTTTTATATGCGTATATTAATATATTTATAATTCCACCAACTCAATTGGTTTCATTCTTCAGTTACATTTCATCCTAGATCCTTCCTTAGTCATTGTAATATTTCCCCAACTATTTGGTAGACATGAGGGTTGTGATCAAGGGGTTCATTATCCATTAACAAATACTCATTATTCTAGTCATATAATGATGGTCACATATTCAATAATGTGTTAGTGAACATGAAATTTTTGGAATTTGGTGGTGGAAAATCTTCGTGTATTCATCTTTATTTTCAAATTTTTATGGGTTTTATATGACGAAGGATTTATTTTTCTACATCATATAATCACTTTTTTAATTCCCCATCACACTGGACAATATATTTGTATATAATGATAGATAATATGGTAACATTTGATATTTTAGTGGAATTTTTAGATCAAGTACATCTGGTTACCCTGGTTTTGGGCTTTACAATTTTAGTGGTTTACTTTAGTGGTTATTACTCCTATTTTTGGACGAAATCCATATCTATTGTTCTCTTTTCTCTTGATTAATCATGTTGGATCTGATTTGGTCAATTTTTATAGATCTTGATGTGTATTGGGATTATGTAGGTGGAACACTAGAGGGTGATCCGCATGAGCTTGATTTTCACTATCACATCCTCTATATAGGGTTTCTCTTAGTAATTATGTCTTTCATTCAGAAAAAACATATTATGGAAATTTTTAATCTACAAGTAGATATGAGGTGATTATTTGTGTCATCCAATGTTACTAAGGCTTGTTGTTCTCTTCTTTTTCCTAGATTGTTTCTTCTGGTTCCTCGGTGGGGTCATAACATTGTTACATGGATTTTTTTGGGATAATGGGTGTGAAATGGTGTATTTGTACTGGTTTAGTGGATTATTTCATTTTTCATCTATGATGATAATGAATATGGTCATTTTGGTTAATATTCGGCCTATTAGAGATGTCATTTTAGGGACTATAGAGTCATCTATGATGACTTAAAATGAAAATGTTTCTTATTTCGAGGTAATATCCTAAGATGTTTAAGGTAATGAGTTTGATTTATGATCCTTTATTATTAATGGAATCCAACTAACACATTTTTTTTGAAATTTCAGTTAATATTTTATAGCGTTTGCGATTGGTTACAATTTTGTGGCATTTAAAATTTGAATTTTTTTTCTCAGTTCACCTTTTAACTTTTCCATGGTGTTCTTTATTGTGTATCTATTGGGTAGGAATATATCTACGTGTGGGTTTCATAATTTTATAGGGTTCACACTTATCCTATAAAATTATTTTCATAAAATATGAAAAATATAGATTTGGGGTAATGGATAGAATAATCATACCATTACTCAGAGTGTCGTGGTTGGGACATCCATGTGTGGGAATGATTTAAATTTAAAAAAAAATTCGTAACATTGTTTATATTAAATAATATTTTATTCTCCCATTAGTTTGTATTATTGAATAATCATTATTCATTAAATATAGATATAAATTAGGAGGTAATATTCACTCAAAAAAATCCATGGTTTTTTTATAATTATAATGTAAACTATTTTTCAGGGTATATAATCTCTATATATCTATAAATATCAAATAATTATTTAAATGATATGAAAAAACCCTTTGATTGTGATGATGATTGTTTTTTTAAATTAATGCTATCAATAGGTATTTGGTTATCCTGAAGAACCCAATAAATGGAAAGGATGATGTAACCCATAATTAAAGATGTTTTCAAAGAAATAGAAGATTATTGAACCCATTGTATTTAGATTCAACATAGAGTTCCTATTATTTGAATATAGTTTTATATAACATTTCATATGACCAGATAATTTTTCATGTTTTCAAATAAGAATTATCAATAATTTAGAGGAATTGAGTTTTTCAATTATGATGATGGTAAATAGAATTATAAAAATAGAACTACTTTTTAGAGTCTTAGAATACACATTCAATAAGTAACATAAATATATAGTTATTTCTAATAGGCAATTAGAAGTAATAAAAAAAGAGCTGATGGCTAACGAAAAAACTATATACTACATGATCAGGATAAAACTATCTATTAAAATCATTGACAAATTATTGAATGAAAAAATGTATCTCGAAAAGATTTGATTTGAGTATCCATCATTGTGTTGTTTAAAAAAATGTTTGCTAAAATATGCGAGAATAAAACATATATACTAAATTTTATTGATATCAAAATATAAATGAAAAAATGATAAAGGCTCTACATTTAATAGAGTCTAATAAAAATATTTTATTGAATTTATTTTTAGATGAAAAATAATGATATCATAATTGTGGTAATGAAAATACATTGAAATAATCTTGAATAGTATTTAGAAGATTCATAATCGATAGGAATTGTGTTGAAGAGATTTTTTAGGATTTGATTAATTATTAATATCTTTGAAATTGTTTTGAGATTATTTGGAAGGGCTAGGGATGGTTTAAAATGTTTTAACATTTTTTACTATGGGTTGAAGAGGTAATGAAATTATGAGTTGAAGTTTCACATTTGACAGAAGAATTTGTATTATTCTATAGAATAAGATATTTTAAAATTAATAGGATTCACAATTGATATATAAATTTTTTTATATGGTTTCCATTATTTACATACTAATAGGTAATAATCCTTGAATATTTAAATATGGAAAAGGAAAAACATTCCTACGATAAAAAGATTACTCATATCATGCAATAGACTTACCTTCATAACATCCCATTTATGCTACATAATATTCAATCTAACGTTTTTGGGGATATTTAATTGAAATTTAATTTATATGAAGTGGTACGTGATGTTATTTTTAATATTCAACATTTTAAGTATTGCAATGATGTTGAATAATAAATTTTTATTAATGAAAAGTTGCAAGATGATAAGAAAAATATTTCAATCTGATCTAGAATATTAAACATCAATGTATTTCTACATATGTACATACAAATGTTGATAAAAATATGTGGATTTTATTGAATATTGAATGAGTGAACAAGATTTAAATTATATAAAGAAATTGGGAGAATCATTGTTTTACAATAAGAGAGTATAACTTTTTTATGTTCAAACTTTATTAATTAATATTTAAGCTGATGTACTTTATTAAGAATTTCTATCAAGTTGTAATTAAGGGGATATTGTGGAAAAATATCACGTAGTTTTCATAGTTTGTATATGGAAAAAATATCCATTTTATTTTATTTAGAAAATATAACGCGAATAATCCGAAAAAGAGAAGGGTATAGAGAAGGGAAGTTAGTGATATACTAAAAATATTCTACTCATCAGGGATAAAAGAATATAGTAAAAATATAGATCTTCTTCTATTGAAGTTTATCAATTTTGAAGGAGAATAATATGAGTGATATAGAGGGTAAAATATTACTCTTCTACTACTGAAGATCCCATACATAAAAATCATGAAGAATGAGGATCTAATCCTATTGAATATCATTAAAAATATGATTGTATATTGAGGAGGAAAATACAATGAGTTCATACATTACATTAACACATTGACTATTCTAAATTAAAAAGAAAGTGACTAACATTCATGTTGGTACCGCTGAACATCTATTATTTTTCAAAGATAATAGTTTGAGAAATAAAATCCATATTTATAATCATATGTAATACAGGTTCACTCTATAGGTCATTTTCATTAGTGAGGGTTGGAGGAAATTTTAGCCTATTTGGAGTTAGTATAAATAACATGTTGAAAGACAATAAGGCTTTTGAGACTTATCCTAAGGGATAAATCATTCTACCTTTTCATGTGTATTAACTTTATTATATTAGTGAATATCCTATGTGTCATACTAAATAAAACATTTTAATGGAATAATAAACCATATTTCGTGTGATCATTATAGAAACAACATAATCCATAATCGCTTTACTTTTCATCTTACACAAAATGTTTCTATCTTATATGGTTTTTTAGAACAACTCATTATAATCTGTGTAGAGTTCCAAACTGATAATGTGAAAAGAATATAGATACATTATTGATAAAACTAATTATCCTAACTCAGTTTGAATTTAGTCAATTGTACATGTAACATTAATATATATCAATGATAGATCCAAGTTTTCTTAGTTATTATGTTTAATACTTTGTGAGTGTTTGATTTGGTTTTCAAAATTTGTGTGTTTCATGACCCAGTGGTTCAAATCGGGTTTAGATGAAATTAAAATAAATTTTAAATGAAATTATATTAAAATTCATTATATAATTCAAATATCAGTAAAATAAATAAAATAATATATTTATATGTCATATAAATTTAACTTATTATTCCCAAATTCTGTTATAATTATAGAATGTAAACTTACTCATCAGTAGAAAAAAACAGATCACATGAGGTGTGTGTTGAATGAGGTGAGTGATAAGAAATATTTAACATTTTTTATAAATATTCATTAAAAACCCCTTATAAAATTAATATTATATTGATTTTATGGTTAAATTTAAGAAGAAGGGTTTTTTACAAAGTTAATAGAAATAGGCAAACTGTATAAACACTTCATTTGTAACATCTCATTTTTAATTATACCTTTAATACATTGTTTTGTATGATAAGAAAAAATAAAAAAGACGATTATGTTTATTAATGGAGGTTATATGGGATGATTTTATATAAATAGGTGAATTTAGGAGTTGTAACACCCCAAGATTTCATGGTACGCTTCACTTTGAATAATACAGTAGCGTGTGTTGTACGCAATTTCGAGTTCTAACACACACTAGAACCAATCAACTAGCCGTTATGAATATTAATAAACACTTTTTGAAATTTTATACATGTTATCGTTCAAAATGGACTTCATTTTTGTATTCATAATATCGAAATTAGCATAGGGTGAATTTTCGATATTTTTCTGAAAACATTAAATTTTTTATGAATAGTGAAAAATCTCTAAGTTATAGTTTAAAACTGAATTTTTTTTTAAATAATTATTTATTTTATTTAAATTTAAATAATTTGAAAAAAGATTCATAATACCTATATATGTTTAATGTAATTCATTGGAGATAGATTAGATTCATTTTAGATATATAAAACTTTTATTGACCTTTTCACGTCTTTTACCCTCCTCCTAGGAAAATTTAAAAATTCACATATAAATTAATTTGACCACTTTTGTGAGTGGAATTTAAAAAATACGAGAGACATGGTTATTATCATGTAGTAAAATCTGGTTCAATAAGATAAAAGTAATTTTTGGTGAATTATAACTTTTTACTTTTATTTACCACGGTTAAAAGTAAATAGGCTAATTAAGGTTTAAAATGATGTTAATATTAACCTAACACATGTCCTAATTCTATTGGACAAGTTTATCTCAACCACAAACAACCTTAGGAATAAAATATTATCATTTAGGTCAACTTGGATTAGATTAGGACATTCATTAATATTTAATTCAAAGAAGAGTTAAAAGAGTTAAAATCAATGTTTAATTAGTAAAACATTTTTAATATAGGGTTATACATTATACAAATTATATTTTAAATACTCATTAGAGAGTTAAAAATATTTCTGACATAATTGTATTTTATTTCTAATTTTTATACATTATATAATTTAATTTATTTATGAAACAGTGGTGATGCATTAATTACCTAATTAATGGAATATTAAAATAATTGATAATATAAATACCCAAAATAAATGTAATTTGACATTTTTAATGAATTATAATAATTTTATAGGATAATATGACATGTTATTATTGATTTAATTATGTTTTTTCGAAGTAATCATTCTGTTATGATTTTCAGAAAAATCATATACAAAATAGTGTCAAAATTGACATAAAAGAGTTTTTAAAACAAATATTATATTATTAATTGATATTCAATTCCTAAAATTCTAAATATTTTCCAAGAGACTTATATAATGATATTTCTATCATTAATGGTCACTTGGTGGTCTCTTTGAAGTTTTTATTATGTTTATTAAATATATAATATAAAAATATTAAGAGACATGGTAAATTTGAAACTAATTAACTAAGAGTTAAAACTAAATGACAAGGTTAATATATTGACCCAAACCAGTATAAAAACTATTGGTTTGGTGTTTTTAGACCCATCCCCACCATATAATTACAATAATCCACTTTGGAGCCATTATAAACTGAATATGAATTTATGATAAATTAATACTTTAATTTTTCCAAAAGTGCCCCTCCTCCCCCTTATAAAAGGACACCTCTTATAACAAATTATTCATACCTTCAAAGGCTTTTGGTTCGGCCAAACTCTTCCAAAATACCCTCTCAACTATCCCCCATTAATCCTATAGGCCTTTATTTAGTCATAAATCCAACCTAAGGATCCATTTTGATCAAATCAAAATAAAGAACCCAATGAAGAGGTAATGTTTTCACCACCCTTTTTTGAGTTCCTTTCATCTTCAACTTCTTCATTCTTTGTTGTTTCCATTATAAAATAATAAATCCAGTATCTTCTATATAATTTTATGTTATTATAAATATTTTACCACAATATTTAGTATTTCATCCAACCTTTGAATGACATGTCACCATACATGCGTACGTACGGCCTACCGTCTCCACGTCGTGGTGTAATTGTCATTCAATACTTTATAATTTGGATGGGTATAATAAGAATTTATAATTAATGTAAATAATAAATATAACATGATAATGATCCTGTATATAGGATATACCATCCAATTATATATTATTTTAATATCAAAATAATGATATTGTCGCTCGTGCGTACGTACGGACTACCGTCTCCACAAACGCGATGAGATTCATTCCCCATCATATCCATTCAAGTCTAATTCTCATTTGATGATTAAAAATAATGTTTAAGGACATGATATCATTCGTGATATGAATAAGATACTACCTTTCCATAACAAACACGACTTGTGTTACGAAACATATAAAATAGAACTAGTAAGTTAACACATGAAATGATGATAATACGAAGATATTATTTATAAAGCAATGTTAAAAGATCATATATTATATCATATTAATGAATATTATTCTTCTATAATTTAATAAAAAAATTTTAACCATTATATAAGAGTTTAAACTACCCTCAACCAAGGAAATATTCATGGTAAGGATTTATTTCACAATCTCTTAATTATCCAAGGTTGTTGTTATGTAATTATATACTGGGACCTATTTAACATCCACATCCTTGTTTCTTAAAAATGTATTTCAAAACAATCTTAATATTTTATAGAATATGGTTTAAATTCAGTTATACCATTTTTTGAATTTTTATAAGATGTTTATAAAGGAATCATTCCGTCGTTTTCCAAACGAGGTCCTTTTTAACCTTTTCGACAAAATTAAGGTAAGAATGTATATTTTAAATTATACGATAGGTGTGGCTATTTTATACCGTTATAAACTCATTGAATCTTCCCTTACAAGATTATAAGAATATTTTAAATTTAAATTTTTTATTTTATAATTATGTGGCTCTTAAATGTTTTCAAAATAGAAAGAGATATATCTCTAAAAAGTTTTTTGATTTCATCTATGTCAACATCCTTTGGTGGATTTTAAGTTTATTTGGAGTTGATTTATTATCATACAAAATATCCATATTTTATTTAAAGTTTTTTGATATGTTTGACTATAGATGTGCTATTTTTATACCATTCATGATTTATGGTTAAATTATTGGCATTTTGTATGCGTGTTTTAATACGAATGTATATGATATGTTTAAACCTTTTCATATGAGGAATGTATTGGACTACTAAGTGACGGGTGGAGCCTGATATAGCTCCAATATGCATCAGTACGTCTCATTAGACAACTAGAAATGGAATTGGCTAAGGCCCTTTCCTAATTTGATTTATTGTTTTGGCCGAGGCCTTAATCATTTTTAGAAGACTTTTCCATGGACTTGACAACATGTTTCAGAATGTCTGGGATTATACATTACCTCATTACGAAAATAATATTGATGGTTCATGTTGTCATTCTACTTGTAGAATACCCATTATTATGTTATATTATGGCATTATTTACTCACCTCATATTCTTTCCCTAAAATTATTCTTGTTTATTATTGGTAATGGCTTGTGGTTTCAATTATTTTCCATGCTTAATATTTATGTCATTTTCTGCTGTAATACTTACCCTTACTGAGCATTTGAACTCACCAATTTCTTATGATTCATTTACCCAAGATATGAAGAAGTTAGTTATGAGTGACCTACATGCATAATCTCAGAGGCTTGGGTGTTTCTAATGAAATATATTTGTGTTGTATTTCTCTTCAAGATGTAAAGTTGAACATATGTATGAGTCTTCTTTTCAATAATACTAAACTGATCGGTCTTTCGAGACATGATTTACTTGTGACCATGCCAATGTTATGTAATAATGCACTGACTCTAGGTAACTAGGGTCGGGGAGTTACAGTTGGAATCATAGAAAGTTTAGTACAAACCATGGAAACTAGATTTAGATAAACTCTGATTAGAGCACATATCTCTAAGATAGACTTTGAGGATTAATATAGAAGAACATCCTAGAATTTTGGTATTGTATATATTTTGTGAGTTTTCTGGGAAATACATCCTTGTATGGATACGAGTAGGTAGAGGTGTCTCTGGAACAAATGTACATAGGGTTAAAACCCGAAAACACTGATGTGAGCTTGACTTGAATGGGAACTGGTGCACGAAAATGGGCTTTGCTGCACTCTTGGTTACAAAACTCCCGAGGGATATGATTAGGGTAATTCTCATTTTCTATAAAACCATTATGAAGGAATTATGAGTATATACTTCTTCAATGAAAACATTTTTTTATGATTATGGGTTATATACATAAATTGTAGAATTTATGTTAAGTGTTTTATAAGTTTGGAATTATATATTTTGATTCATAAACTAATCTACTTTATTGAATTTTTAGAAATGGTTCCTAGTGGAAGGAATAGAAACTGTATCAATGCACGCACTCCATGTAGGTATTGTCCTCCTGCTAAAGATAATTATAGTGGAGCAAGTGATGCAACTGGTTCTGAACAGATAATCACCATACTAGGACAACTCACTCAGGTTATGAATAATAACCTTACCCATATAGAGCTCCCAGACCCACAGAGTGGAGGATCAATGTTAGATCTCTTTATGAGGAAACAACCACCAACATTCAATATGAGTACAAATCCATTAGTGGCTTAAAAATTGATAAACGTTTTAGAGAAAATATTCTATGATTTTGGGAGTATCTAAAGGGAAAAAGTTGTCATGGCAGTTTACCACCACACTGGAGATGCTGATCAATGGTGGTCCTTGATTCAAAACACAAAGGATGACGTGGAAGTATCAAATATGGAATGGATGGAATATAAAGAAATTTTCTTAGAAAAATACTTTCCTCTTGACCATCGTGCGGATATGGAAAGACAATTTCTGAGTCTAGGCAAAAGGAGGACGATAATGTTGCAACGAATGAGGATAACTTTACAAGGCCAATGAGGCATGCTGAAGATTATATATGTAACCCAAGAAGTATGATTGATTATTTATTTGATGGGTTAAAACCATTTCTTCATCGAGAATTAGTATCACAATCCTTCTCATCATACGAAGATATTGTCTTTTGTGCTATCAAGACACAAAACAAATTATCTAAGTATTATGACTTTAAATCAGAGCAAGAGAAGAAGAGAGCTATTGAACACTCTGGGAAAGGAAATAAGGAAACCTTGAAGAAGGGTAGAATTGAATTTCCACCCTATGACAATTGTGGAAGGAAGCACTTGGGTTCTTGTCTAAATGGAAATGAAGTATGCTACAAATGTGGACTGAAAGGCCATCTAGCTGATGATTATAAAGCAAAGAATGACGATACTAATTTTCAATGCTAAAATTTTAGGGAAGTGGGACATTATTGAAATGAATTTCCTAAGCGTCAGGGAAACATACCTTAGAAAAGGCCAAGGGATCATGGCCAATATTATACAATCACGGCTGCTGAGGTTGAAGCCACGAAAGATGTGGTGGCAAGTAATTTAATGGTTTCCTCATGTTCAGCAAAGGCTTTATTTGATTCTGGATCATCACATTGTTTCATATCTTCCCTGTTTTCTATGAAAATTAGATATTTCCAATTTGATTTAACAAGATATTTTTCAGTTAAAACTCATAAAGGAAGTATCATTGCTACAAAATTATGTGGATCTGTTCCCATTAGGGCATATAAATGTTCTTTATCTGCTGATCTCATTGTCATACCCATGAATGAATATGATATAATCCTCGGTATGGATTGTCTTTCGGACCATGATGCGAAAATATATTGTACTAAAAAGGAGGTTATGATTTTTGATGATGATGATAAAGAACACCTTATCTTTAGAGTAGAATCGTCACCACCTAATTCTTACCTAGATCCACCCCCAGTAGCTCAACTAAATTCCATTATTGGGGAGGAAGAGAATGAAATAACTGTGGGTAAGGAATGGAATGTTCAAACAGAGTATGTACCTATTGTGAAAGAATATGTTGATGTGTTTCCATAAGATTTACTTGGACATCCTCCAGAACGAGAAATTAAGTTTTCCATTGATTTAATTCCTAGATCAAGGCCCATATCGATGACCCCTTATAGAATGGACACTATGGAATTAGTGGAACTACAGAAATATCTAGAGGAATTTAGTAATAAGGGATTTATTTTCCCTAGTCTGTCTCCAGGGGGAGCCCTTGTACTTTTTGTTAATAAGAAAGATTGATCTATGAGGTTATGTATCGACTACAGGGAAATCAATGCTGTAACAATAATGAACAAGTATCCCATACCCCTCATTGATGATTTATTTGACCAAATTAATGGAGCTAAATAATTTTCAACGATTGACCATCGATCTGGAGACCATCCGTTGTGTGTGAAGAAGGAATACATTCTGTAGATAGAATTTCTAACCTAGTACGGACATTACGAGTTTATAGTAATGCCTTTTGGATTGACTAATGCCCCCTATGTATTCATGGATATAATGAATATTGTTTTCAAGTAATATCTCGATGACTTTGTGGTGGTATTTATTGATGATATCTTGGTATTCTCCAAAAGCTATGAAGATCCTGAAAATCACTTTCACGTTATCCTGAAGACTCTTAGAAGACCTGAATTATATGGGTAGTTTAGCATCTGTAAATTCTGGCTTCAGGATTTTTTTTTCTTGGCCATATTGTCTCCAAATATGGAATCTCTGTTGATCCTTCTAAGACCATGGAAATCCAATAATGGCCAGAACCGACGGGTATAACTGAGCTACACAGTTTTATTGGTTTAGCATTTTATTATATGTGTTTCGTCTATAATTTTTCTCGATTGGCTAACCCATTAACGAAGCTCACACGTAAAGGGGATAAATTTGTTTGGAAAAAATATTATGAATAATTTTTTGAAGAACTGAAGATAAGATTAGTCAATGCTCCTATATTTTCTGTACCATCGGGGAATGATGGGTTAATTAATTATAGTGATGCATCGAAGAAAGGAATTGGTTATGTCCTTATGCAGAATGATAGAGTTATGGCCTATGCATCACCACAGCTAAAAATTCATTAGAAAAACTATCCTACTCATGATCATGAGTTAGCTGCTGTAATCATTGCTTAGAATATTTGGAGAATCTATCTATATGGTGAAAATTTTGATATTTATACTGATCAAAAGAGTTTGAAGTATGTTTTCTCACAGAAAGTACACAACATGTGGAAAAGGAGATGGCTTGAACTACTCAAATATTATGATTTTACGACACACTACCACCCAGGGAAGGAAAATAAGGTGGAAGATGCATTGAGTAGAAAAGATCATGGAGGTTTGAACAAGATGAGAGTTGAAAAGGACCATATATACATGGATCTAGTAAAGATGGATATGGGAATCACCATGGAAGGAGAAACATTAATACTTATTCAAATGGTTTGCAAACCATCTTTACTAGAAATGATAAATAGTTCTCAAACCAATTATGAACTGTTTGGAAAGTGGATTAAAGCTATGAATGATGGGAGTTTGAGTGACTTTGTGTATGAAGATGGAATTTTGAAATTTGGGAAGAGACATTGTGTTCCCAGTATACCAGATCTAAAAAGGGAATTGTTGGACGATTCTCATAGTTCTATTTTATCAATAAACGCTGGGAACAATAAAATGTATAGAGATTTGAAGGAACATTTTTGGCGGGACAACATCAAGAGAGAGATTGTTGATTTTGTGTCAAGATGTATGATTTTTCAAAAAGTGAATGATGGAAGGAAACAACCTGGAAGAGTCATGATACCTCTTCCCATAACTGATTGGAAATGAGATAATATTACAATGGAAATTATCATGGGACTACCAATGAATCTTAGAAAGAATGATGCAATATGGTTCATTATTGATCGTCTTACCAAGTTAGCACATTTTTTCTATAAGGGATGATTTACCACTCAAACACCTAGAAAGAATATAGATTAATGAAGTTGTGAGACTTCATGGAGTACCCCTATCAATTGTTTTGGATCAGGATCCCCGTTTTACTTCAAGATTCTAGAAAAGTATTCAGAAATCCCTGGATACTGAGCTTCGTTTGAGGACTTCTTACCACCCCTAATCTGATGGACAATCAAAACAAACTATTCAAACCATAGAAGACATGTTGAGATCATGCTCACATGACATTCAGGGTATACAGGATCAATATTTACCTCTGGTAGAATTTTTATATAATAATAGCATCCATTAGAGTATTCATATAGAACCATATGAAGCGTTATATGGAATGAGATGTCACACACCAACCTGTTGGGATGACGTTGGTTAAAGAAAACATGTAGGCCCAGAACTGGTGGAGGAAATGATGGAAAAGGTGAAGGTAATCCAAAAATACATCAATGAAGTTCAAAGTAGGCAGAAGGGCTACACCAAAAACCGAAGGAAGGATTAAGAATTTCATGTAGGATATCATGTTTTATTGAAGGTATTTCCATGGTAGGGAGTTATCCGTTTCGGTAAGAAAGGTAAATTGAGTCCCAGGTAAATAGGACCTTTTGAAATTCTAGAACTAATTGGGAAAATACATGCCAGACCAAACACATGTACTCACTTATGAGGAATTCAAACTAGAACCTGATCTTTCTTATTGCGAGGAGCCCGTCCGGATTCTTGATAAAAGAGAACAAGTGCTGAGAAACCAGTTAACTCATCTGGTAAAAGTTCTATGGAGAAACCATAAGATGGAAGAGGCAACATGGGAACCCGAGGATCTTATGATGAAGAACCACCCAAGCCTTTTTATGCAATAATATTCTATAAATTTCACGGACAAAATTATTTGAAGGAAGGGAGAAGGTAACACCCCAAGCTTCCATGGAACGCTGCTCTTTGAATAATACCGTAGCGTGTGTTGTACACAACTTCGAGTTCTAACACACACAACAACCAATCAAACTAGCTGTTATGAATAGTATTACCATGTTTTTGAGATTTTATACATGTTATCATTCAAAATGGGCTTCATTTTCGAATTCCGAATATCGAAATTAGCTTAGGGTGAATTTTTGGTATTTTTCTGGAAACATTCAATTTTTTATGAATAGTGAAATAACACTGAGTTATAGTTTAGAAGTGAATTTTTATTTTAAAAATTATTTATTTTATTTAAATTTAATTAAGTTCAAAATAGATGCATAATGCCTATATAATTTCAATGTAATTAATTGGAGTTAGTTTAGAATAATTTGAGATATATAAAAAATTTATTGAACTTTTTACCGTCTTTTACCCACCTCCTAGGAGAATTTGGAAATTCACATAAAACATAATTCCACCACTTCTATGAGTGGAATTTTGAAAATTTTTGAGACATGGTTAATATAAAGGAGTAAAATTTGGTTTAATAAGATAAAAATTGTTTTTGGTGAATAGTAACTTTTTACTTTTATTTACCACGGTTAAAAGTAAATAAGGTAATTAAGGGTAAAAATGATATTAATATTACCCTAAAACACATCCTAATTCTACAGAACAAGTGCATCTAGACCAAAAACAACCATAGGAATAAAATATTATCATCTAGATCCAATTGGATTAGAGTAGGACATTTATTATAATTTAATTCAAAGAAGAGTTAAAAGTTTTAAAATCAATGATTAATTACTAAAACATTTTTCATATAGGGTTATAGATAAGATAAATTTGATTTTAAATATCCATTAGGAAGATAAAAAAATTTCCTAAATAATTGTATTTTATGTATAATTTCTAGGCATTAAATAATTTAATTTATTTATGACATAATGGTGTTACAGTAATTACCTAATTAAGTGAATATTTAAATAATCGATAATATAAATACCCAAATATATGTAATTTGAGACTTTTTACGAATTTCACTAATTTTATAGGTTAATAAGAAATGTTATTATTGATTTAATTATTTTTTTTAAGTAATAATTCTGTTATTATTTTCACAAAAATCAAATGCCAAATAGTGTCAAAATTGACAAAAAAGAGTTTTTCATACAAATATTATATTATTAATTGATATTCAATTACTAAAAATCTATGTTTCGGACAAGAGGCTTATATAATGATATTTGTATCATTAATGGACCACTTGGGGGTATCTTGGTATTTTATAGTATTTTTATTAACTATATAATATAAAAGTACAAATAGACATGGTAAATGTGAAACTAATTAACTAAGAGTTAAAAATAATAGATAAGGTTAATATAGTGACCCAAAACTGTCTAAAACCTATTGGTTGGGTGGTTTGCGACAAATCCCCACCTTAGACATTGAATAAAACACTTTGGTTCCATTAGAAACCGAATATGAATTTATTATAAATTAATACATTAAGTTTTTCTTAAAGATCCCCTCCTCCCCCTTATATGAGGACACCACTTCTATACAATTATTCATACCTTAAAAGCCCTTTTGTTCGGAAAAAACTATACCAAAATACCCTCTCAACAATCCTACCTTAATACTAGTGTTCTTACTTTAGTCATAAATCCAACCTAAGGATCCCTTTTGATCAAATAAAAAACAAGAACCCGAAGAAGAGGTAATGTTTTCACCACCCTTTTTCTAGTTCCTTTTTCATCAACTTCGTCTTTATTTGTTGTTTCCATTCTAAAATAATAAATCTAATATCTTCTATATGATGTGATATTATTATAAATATTGAACAACCATATTCAGCATTCTATCCATACTTTGAATGACATGTCACCATATGTGCGTACGTACGGCCAACCCTCTCCACATCATGGTGTAATTGTTATTCAATATATTATTATTTGGATGGGTATAATAATGATGTGTTATTAATGTAAATAATAAATATTAGATGATAATGATTATGTATATATGATATAACTTCCAATTATATATTATTTTAATATCATAATAATGATATTGTCCCTCGTGCGTACATACGGACTACCGTCTAAATGAACGCGATGAGATTCATTCCCCATCGTATCCACTCAAGTCTAATTCTCATTTGATGATTGAAAATAATGTTTAAGGATGTGATATCATTATGGATATAAATAAGATACAACCTATCCATAACAAACATGACTTATGTAACAAAACATATAAAAGAAAATGAGTAAGCTAACACCCGATACGACAATAATAATACGAAATTTTTAACAAAAGAAATGTTAATAGATCATATATGATATCATATTAATGCATATGATTATTTTATAATTTATTAACAATTATTTCACCATTATAAAAGAGGTTCACCTACCCTTAAGCATGAAAAAGTACAAGGTAAGGTTTTATGTCACAATATCTTCATTATCCGAGGTTGCTTATACGTAATTATCTACTGGGACCTATTTATCATCCACATCAATGTTTCTTAAAAATTTATTTCAAAAAATTCTTACTATTTTAAAAAATATGAGTTAAAGTCATTTATACCCTTGTTTGACTTTTTATAAGAACTTTATAAAATAATATTTCCATCGTTTTCCAAACGAGGACCTTTTTTACCTTTTTGAAAAAATTAAGGTAAGAATGTCTTTTTTTAACTTATACAGTGGGTGCAGGTATTTTCTACCATTATAAACATGTCAAAGCTTCCCTTACAAGCTTATAATAATATTTTCAAATTAAATGTTTTATTTTATAATTATGTGACACTTAAATGATTTCAAAATAGAAAGTGATATTTCTCTAAAGGGATTGTTGATTTCATCTATGTCAACATCCATTGATAGATTTTATGTTTATTTGGAGTTGATTTATTATGATACAAAACATGCATATTGTATTGAAGGTTTTTGTGATATGTTTGACTGTGGATGTTCTATTTTTATAACATTCATGTTTTATGGTTAATTTGTTGACATTTATTATGCTAGTTTTAATATGAATGTTTATGATATGTTTAAACCTTTTTATATGAGGAATGTATTGGACTTAGTAAGTGACGGGTGGAGTACGCTATAGCTCCGGGATGCATCATTAGGTCTGATGAGACAACTAAACATGGAATTGGCCGATGCCCTTTCCTAATTTGATTTATGGTTTTGGTCGAGGCCTTAATCATTTTTAGACCTCTTGGTCGAGCCCTTGAAAACATGTTTCAGAATGTCTGACATTATACATTCCATCATTATGGAAATAATATTGATGGTTCATGTGGTTATTCACCTTGTAGAATACCCATGATTATGTTTTATTATGGCATTATTTACCCAACTCATATTATTTCTATAAAAGTATTCATGTTTATTATCGGTAAAGGCTTATGGATTCAATTATTTACCATTCTTAATATTTATGTCATTTTCCACTGTAATTCAAACACTTAGTGAGCATTTGAACTCACCCCGTTCATATGTTTCATTTTCCTAGGATTTGAAGAAGATAGTTATGAGTGACCTGTAGGAATAATCTATGAGGCTTGGATGTTTCTAATGAAATATATTTTTGTTGTATTTATCTTCAAGATGTAATGTGGAACATATGTATGAATCTTATTTCCAATAATACTAAACTGATTGGTCTTTCAAGACATGATTTCCTTGTGATCATGCCAATGTTATGTAATAATGCATCGACTCTGGGTAACTAGGTTCGGGGCATTATAGGTGTGGTTTTTAATCATCCATTTTTTTGAATCATTTTCCTATCATATTTTACACATTCATTTATTTTTTTATGAAAAATGCCTCCCAATCCCCTTAGGTTCATTTGATGTCCTGATTCCAAATAATTTTTTTATGAAAATAAACCTCTGAATATGATATATTTAATTAGAAAATGGTAATATATGTTGAAAAAACATGTTTTCTTGGTGAAGGGATGTTCTTAATGTTTAAGAATAATATTTTTTATGTTTGAAAATATCATTATACATTATTGAGTAAAAATATTAAAATATTATATTAATTCATTTAAAAGCTAATTTATGATATTTTTTTCATATATTTATATTTTACCAGTTATATTTATTTATATACATGATTATTTAAAATTTACTCATAATAGTCAATTTATTATTTCTAAAATTAGGTTACTATCTATAAGATCATATTTCTGATGGTAACATTACACATTATGAGGACCATATTTCCTCTTAATTCCCCATATATACATATTAAATCAGAAATAATTGATTTACATAAATTTATGTAAAACCCTATAACCGATTTTGGGTTTGGAAACTGTAGGGATTAGAATTTTTTAATTTAGTGGATGGTTTGTTTTGAGGAATATGGTTCAAAAAAATATTTAGATAGTTTGATCATCCAAATGGTTGTGTTTTTTAGGTTGGATAAGGCTCAAGAGTTCATGAAGAGGGACTAGTTGGATGATGCTTTTATTTTGAAAATGCAACTGGCCACTGGCCAGTTGGTGGGAAGCTACATGCTAGCCAGTGAGCTAGAAAATGGCCCATAACCACTACAAGATCAACCTTTCACCTTGTAACCCAACACCAACCGACCATTGAATCCACAATATTGAAACTCAAGATTACCGGCAAGCATGTGGGGGAATTCTTCCAATTTTAACCTTTTAATTTTTTATATGGGTCCCCTCATTCCTTTTTTATTTTTTGTATGTGATTAGGCCCCACTGTACACCCTTATCATCCTTTAAACCCCTTGGATTTGGGGTTTTCAACAATTTATGAAAATCTAAGGTGTTCATTCTCAGAATTTTATCTTACTTCTTTCTCAACTCATCTTGTTTATGATTTTTTTTCATTCAATAGTTAGGGTTTTGATTATGATTTGATCATGATATTATAAAATCATGTGAGTGAAAAGGTGATTCCATATGTCTTACATAGTGTATTATTCATTGAACTGTATAAATTCACTTCTTGGATGTCTATTGGATATATGTTGTGCCACTGATTTTATTATTGTTTTGGAAAAAAATTAATTAATTTTTTGATTTAATTAGGTTCTTTTGATAAGGACTGGGTATGGGATGACATTTACAGTACTTCATGAAACTCTAACATAGTTCTAATTATAGTTTATGTGTAGTGAGAATTACCGATGATATCTTCAACATTTATTCCAATTTGAATAAAATATTATTTCAATTTTATATTTTTTGGACAAATGGTGAATTATTTATAGTTTTTTATAAATGAGTTGGATAACTAATTATAATTGATGAAAATTAATTATTGGGTATAATGGGAATATATTGGATCACATGGACGATATGGGATACATTAGAGTCTATACGAGAGATACTGTAATACTTTAAAAAGGATAATTTTCTGAAAATGAAGTGGTTGGTCCCTAAATATATAAAAAAAATCCTGCCATATTTTTTATTGATTCTATATGTAGTTATACCATCCTTAGTGTGTACTGACCTAATTTAAATTAAGTGTTTATATACTCATTGACTTAGTTAAACAACCCTTTACTTTGTCTTGAACTTTTGAAAAAGGTGATTCCTAGTGGAATGCCTTACTGATAGAGTGGTCCTTGGAATTGGACAACAAAATGGTATTCTATGTTTAATAAAAAGTAAATGGATAATATTAAACGATGAAACTAGTTGAAACCATTAAAATGATTTGGATTGATTTTATTAAATGACTTTCTATGTTGAAATGTATAAATAGGGAATTGTGAACTAAATTAATGACTGTGAAATTATATTACCCAATTATAAATTTTATAAATGGAATTGAAGGCTTATTAATTACTTATGAAATTAAGTGTAATTGTAATTGGAATCCATATATTGTTATGTTTCCCCAATGTTGGACCTAATGAATTAGTAAGTGTTAAATTGTAAAATTATGAATTATAATCGAAATTATACTATAAAATGTAATGATAATTGAAATTTTTTTAATTGGAATATAATGAAAAATTCAAACCAAGGATATTATTATATTATCTAATGAAAACAACCCTAGAAGTCATTTATGATATTTTTTATAGAAAACAACCATTTTGTGTGGTATATGATAATAGAGAAAATACCATTTTTTGTTGTCTCTATAAAGAAAACATGCATTTTGGGGGGTCCATGATAATTAAGAAAACAACTATTTTTTGTGGTTTGTGATAAATAAAATAACACCCAGTTTTTTCGAGGTCATCCAGGACCAATGAAAAGAACTATGTGCGATGTTTTGATTTTAATTGGGTAGTTCGGTTGGTATAGTTTTCAAAAAATTATCGGAGTCATCCTACATTTGTTGATAAAGGTGTCACCAGATCTTCGGTGTCACCATGTATCGTAGGGAAAAATGTTTATTTAGTAATCTTTATTTTCAATATTTTTAAATTTGAGAAATTATATAATGACAAAAACTCCCATAAATGTTTATCAAATTGGTTATATTAAGCGAGGTAATTGGTGGTGGCCAATTGAGTTTCACTCAAACACTTCATGGGATTCCATGTAACTTGGGTACTCAATAAGATTCTACTCATATTTAGGAATAGAGCGGTGTAGATTCTAATGCATGATGATTATATTTCTTGTATAGAGTATGAATGGTGAGACCGGAATATACTTGGGACATGTTAGTAATGATCTTAGACTTTTTTGTTTGTTTGTTTTTCATATTTTTGGTATAATCCATTGATAGAGGATCTATCATAGTATGTATAACATGGTTATTCAATTACCTCGTATGATATTTGTAGAGACCTGAAGCTTAACGTACATGGAAATTACATTACTTTTTTCGGAATACTTATTACATAACAAAAACACACACACAAGGACTGTAATAGTTTAGGGTCTTTGGAAACTCAGAATATAATCTTCTAATCGTGGTGAAAGATCTTCAACATCTCTCATAAAGATCGTCCTTTTTTTCTAACTAAAACCTTTCTTTATATCCTGGGGAAAAGAAAACATAAAATGGTGAGCTCAAATTCTCAGTAAGGGTAAACAAAAGAAATATCAATCACATCATATTCATAAGAACATAACATTTTGGAAATCTTAACCTGCAAAAGTGATCATAATATCATAACATGGGATAAATCATAGTAGTGAAATATAATCCCAATAATCACAACTTAAATCATGAAACTTTGTGGTGTACACACATAATCATAGAGAATCATTTCTTATTAGTCCAGGCTCATTGCCAAGACTATCGTAGTGGACAAAGTCCATTTCTGAACCGAGATCACTCCTCATTTCAGTGCTATTTCATTGAACCAGTTTAATCTGCCGTTCCAGCCATGTCTATCTCATGAGATATAAAATATTTAACCAATGCATTGGAGGGAGATATAGGTCCCACCAATCTCATAATGATACCATTCTTATGTGCCACAAAATCATAAACCATACATCACAGTATAACCCATGTAATAAAAATGGGAATCTTAAACATCGTGACATCATAAAACAATTCATATAAGATAAAGGAATTCATAAAATTAATTCCATCACAACATAATAAAATCATTTTAATAATATGGATAGAAATAGAACCCTTTATTATCAAAGATGGAAAATAATTTTGATAAAACACTTGAACCCTATCCTTGAGGAAAATATCATTTCTACTTCAAAAACATTTTTCATTTCCTAACATATCATACAATTTTAAACTAAAGTAAGTTGATTAAAAATAAACATGAAAACTTGTAAAGGAGGATTCTTGGAAATATTTTTTTTGAAAATCCATTCATGCTGTATAAGTTAAAAAACATTCTTCTCGTACTTTTGTCGGAAAAATCAAAAAGTACCTCATACGAAAAATGACAAAAGATTCCTTTCATATCATTTACTAAAAAGTCACCGAAGGGTAAAATAGGATTTATATAGTTGTAGGTGGATGGAAATAATATTACATATTGAGGAAACATGGATGTGGATGATAAAATACACCCCAGTAAATTTCAAAGTATAAACAATCTCGGATAAAAATGATATTGTGATATTTCCCTTACCTAAGGTCTGATTAGCTTCATAAGTGTCCGAACCTCCTGTATAATGAATTAAATAATTTCATTGACTTATTCCAGAATCATACTCATTGTTATGGTATCATATAGGGTTCACTTACGACTTTATATTACCCGTTCTTTTGTAAATTCCAGGTTAATGAGTGTTTTGGTTAAAATCGTTTCATTTTTCGTCCATGTTTTTATCTTGTAATTATTCATATGATTACATAGATCAGGATTACTTATTTCTATATAATAAAACCTGATTTATATATAATATATATTTAGAATATACATATATATAATATATTAGTAAATGGAAAGAAATACACCGTTCATGGAGACGGTAGGCCGTACGTACGCATGAACGCTGTTTTCGTTTCCTTATTGAGTTGAATGGAATTAAGTAGATGAAATAAATATATATACACATAAATACCGTATCATTATTATGTCATATATTTCATTATTAATTATTATATATACTTTATAATCATTCATGAATGGTTAATCGTGGATAATGAATCTCATCGCGTCGTGGAGACGGTAGTCCGTACGTACACACGAGCGATGATATCGTTCTCATGATCATGGAATTGTATTGGAGTGTATGTATACTATTTCAAAATCAATATCAATTTACAATAATCATATATATTCATTATATACACCATTATACCCATCCAAGTAAGGTGGTGGTGGAAAATAGATTACACCACGGCGTGGAGACGGTATTCCGTACGTACACACGCGCGGTGATTTCATTTTCTGTAGGATGGATAGATGGTGAAATAGGGTTGTTTCATACTTATAATAACATATCAGTATATGAGTGATACTGGTGTTATTACTTCATAAAGAAACAAATAAATAAGAAGAAGTGGAAAAAGAAATAAAGTTGAATGAATTGGTAACGGACATTACCTCTTCTTTGAAACACCTCTTTGAGATCTCCTTTTAGGGTACTAAAATTGGTCTTTGAAGAAGACCAAGACCTCTAGGATGATTCTAGGGAAGTGGAGGGGAGAAATAGGCAGGTTTTTTCCAATCTTGAAGGATCAAAGTGGTGTGGGGAAGAGGGGGAGGAGGTTCCCTTTTATAAGGGAGGAGAGGGGCACCTTTGGAATAACTAAAACAATTATTTTATTATAAAATAAAATTAGGTTTTAAATGGCTCCAAATTGATTTATTTCAAAGATAAGGTGGATATGGGTCTAAATCATCTCGTATAATAGAATTTAGACAAGTTTAGGTTCCTATTTTAACCTTATCATTTATATTTAACATTAAGTAAAATAATTTTACTTTTACCATGTCTTCTTGTGTTCTTATACTATAAGGTTAATAAACATACAATAAGCCACCAAACGAACCCCAAGTTGTTTATTATTAATATATATAACCTTATCTAAGTCCTTTGGCCGAACCATAGATTTTTAGGAATAAAATAACAATTAATAATATAATATTTGTTTTTAAAACTATTTTATGTCAGTTTTGACACTATTTGGTAATTGATTTTTGTGAAAATAATAAAAGATTTATTAGTTTGATAAAAGTTAATTAAATCAATAATAACATGACATATTAACCTATAAAATTAGTGGAATTCCTAAAAAGTCTCAAATTATATTTATTTGGGTATTTATAACATCAATTATGTTAATATTTCATTAATAACATAATTACTGTATCATATTTGTGTCATAAATAAATTAAATTATTTAACGTCTAAAAATTACAAATAAAATATCATTATGTAGGAAATATTTTTTGATTTATAATGAATATTTATAGTCAAATATATCGTATTTATAACCCATTATTAATAATGATATACTTATTAAACTTTGATTTTAACTATTTTAACCCTTCTTTAAATAAATTAATAATAAATGTCCTAATCTAATCCAAGTGGGCCTAAATGGTCATATTTTATTCCTAAGGTTGTTTTTGGTCGAATTACACTTGTAAAATAGAATTAGGACATGTGTTAGGGTAATAATAATATCATTATTACCCTTAATTACCCTATTTACTTTTAATCGTGGTAAATAAAAGTAAAAAAGATATTATTCAACAAAAATTATTTTCATCTCATTGAACCACATTTATTTACTGACATCAACCTTGTCTCTCGGATTTTTTAAATTCCACTCACAGATGTGGTAAAATTATGTTTTACGATGAATTCATTTTTTTAACTACCACATAGTGGTTTCACTATTCATCAAAAAAAATGAAAGTTTCTAGCAAAATACCAGAAATTTTTCATAAGATATATTTGATATTATAAACTCAAAAATGATGTCTATTTTACCAAATTCAAAACATATTAGTTGCATTAATTAAATTAAAAATTAATTCTCGTCGTGAAAACAAATAGCGTGTTCTTAAGAGATAATAACTATCAAAAGGTTGACACTTGTTTATGTCCGGTTTATTTTTGAAATTACATACAATGACCAACATTGTATTAAATTGTAAAAATATATTCTAAATATACTTTAAAACCACTCAAATTAATAATTTATCACTATTAATTATTTCAATTGAAAAATTTGTTTTTAATTAAAATTTAGTAATTTTCACTATTCATCAAAAAATGAAATTTATCCGAAAATTACCAAAATTTCACCCTAAGCTAATTTCGATATTCCAAATCCAAAAATGAAGTAAATTATGAAAATTGAAATTTATAAAATTTCAAAAAGTGGTTATTACTATTCATAACGGCTAGTTTTAATAATATTTTAATATCATATTGTTGTTTAGTGAAACTCACTATTGTGTACTACACACGCTATCGAGGAAGGTCGTGATAGCGTGTAATACAAGGAAAGTCAATGATGCGTGTTGTGAAATCTCCTTTTGGTGTAGTGTACAACACAAAAAATTAATGAAATTAAAAAGATTACTTTTCATAAAATCTCAGGGTGTTACATTCTACCCCCCTTAAAATGATTTTCGCCCTCGAAATTCGTCGGGGTTATAAATGGTTTACTACTCGAAAGTTTCTTTAATAGAAACCTACATCGTAAAAAGGAATTCCAAAACCAATCTTTAAAAAAAAGTATGAAACGTAACAGTTACCCAAATAAACTAATCAGTGGGTTTCAACATAGGTGAAAATAAGGATATTGAAGAGAATCCTAACAATCATGTTCTGATGGAGAGTGGTAGAGAACATGGCTATGGAAAAGCCAGCAATCACAAAGCCATAAATTTGTGACGATCTATGGTACCATCTAATTCATCAGATATAAGAGCACTAGGACAACATTTTTGGTTTTAAAGATCATTTCCCCTAAAGTTGATGAAATTGGAATTATAAGAAATAATTTTGTGATTTTGGTGTAGTCTCACCGTTAGTCATTCTTTGGACAATTTCCACTTCAACTCTTAAAGAAATAAAGTTGAATTTGTCTTTCGTGATGTGTTAGCAGATCATGAGATAGAATGAGGGGTCATTCCATCTATCTCAAACAAAAGGTTAGAAAAGTTATCAAAAAATACGTAAGTCCATATATAGTGAGATTAATCATATATGGTTCCTAAAATTGACTTATACTTCTTATATTATACTTCTTAATAGAATAAAACTAGTTTCTACTAAACATGGACTTCCTGTAGGCCAGTGGTAGGTGATAAAGGCCAGTCCCACTTCGGTTGTGGGTTCGATTCCCACAACCTTGTCCGATGTGATGGGCTGTCACCCGTCCTGCAAGTTGTCCTTTTTCTAATACTATATTACTATAACATCCCATCAATAATATCGAAAAATACTAGCTTATGTCCATCATAATCCATTCCAATCATTAGGCTTATCTAAAATACTTCGGTCCATGCTCATAGTATAAAGAAAATGATTACTTGAAATGTCACATAACAATCATGTGAATTCTATAATTTATCCCCATATATCATAAGATATATCTTGTTGGTCATATTACAAACATGTGAATACCTTAATCATGTATTCTACTGAATAATGAATACCCATTGAACCATAGTGAAAACATGAATGCAGTTAAAAGTTAACACTTTCCACAAACCAAAATCCTCAAAATTCTTTCTAATAAAACCATGATATCCCTTAGTCCTTATATCAATCATGAGTTCATGAATACTGTTAAACATTTCATTTTTTCCCTTTATTATGCACATATCATCTTATTTCCAAAAATATCTCAATCACTTTCCATGGTTACCAATACCATAAAATTATTGAATACCACAATAGACCAATACATAAATATTCCAATATTCCATGATACTATATACAACATTATTTTTGAATCCCATTACATAAACACTTAATCATTCCACCACATCGTTGTCATATTCAACATCGCCAATAGTGATCAAATGTGACTTCCCTTTGTCCTTTTCCTTAAGCGGTTGCTCATGTCGATCATCACTAACCCTTAGATTAGAGAATTTATTAGCATAATGCCCCATTTCCTTGAACTTGAAGAATTGAAGTGTTAGTGGTGCGTTCTCTGCAGTGTTTTCTTTATTCACATCATTAGAAACCCTTTTTCCATTCCTTCGACACTCAGCCACTCGATGACCTTCTTTTACACACTTAAAACATTTTCTAGTCCTTTTAAGACAATCTCCACCATGCTTCTTTCCACACTTTGAGCATTAGGAAACATTCATCTTTTTTTCACCATTATTCTGAGATTTATCCTCGAACTCAATCTTTCGTTTCATGTCAAAAATATGATATGGATAAGTAACACCAAATTCCATTTATACCTTGATAGCACAACGCAAAATTTCTTTATATCTACTGAATTCTCTTATAGCTAATTCCCTTCAAAGACTTGGTTTTAAGCCACTGAAAAATCGATCAACTTTACTTTCAGGTTGGATGATAAAGCCAGATACATACCTTGCAAGCCTTGTAAAATCCGCTTCTTATATACCAACAGATTCATTATCCTTTTGCTTTAGTTCAAGAAACTCCTTATCCATCTTTGTTCGAAGAATATGATGGAATTACTTATTGAAAAATAAGTTCTTGAACTTGTCCCATTCCATGGACTCAATTTCATATCTTGGACTCATATTCTTGATAAGATTCCACCATTGATCAGCATTACATTTCAAACTATATACTGCTAAGATGTCTTTATCATGTTTAGAACATTGAAGAACTGAAAATATCTTTTCAGTTGTAATGATCCATTGTTCATCAACAAGTGGATAAGAAGACCCACTGAAATAAGGTGGATGTTGCCTCATTAATGACTCAATAGAATATTGTTCCCTTCTCTACTCATTTGGATGTCCAGAATGATTCATAGCTTGTGTATGTATAGAAATAAGATTTTTCACTCCATCTCCCATAACATTTGTTTTTTCAGGAGGACAATCATTTCATTTTCCATTACATTGATCAACACAGTTCTTTTGGGTTCCAACCATCGTCTAAAACCCAAAAAGTATTGTGTGAGAGGAAAAAATCACACTTGGGAAAACAACATAATAAAGGGTGAGTACCTCTAATATCTAACATCTTAGGTTACCGTAATTCTAGAACTATAACATATACTTATACTTAACCTTAGGGACATCCCTATACATACCTTAGAAATATCTCTAGGGATCTCACTAAAGTTCTCGCATCCTAGTTTCCAAAGGTTGACTAAACCTTTCCTCTGATACCAACTGTAGAGACTTGAAGCTTAACATACATGGACATTACATTACTTTTGCGGAATACTTAGTACATATCAAAAACACACACACATGGACCATAATACTTTAGTGTCTTTGGAAACTCAGAATATAATCTTCTAATCGTGGTGAAAGATCTTCATCATCTCCCATAAAGATCTTCCTTTTTTTCTACCTAAAACCATTCTTTATATCCTGGGGAAAAGAAAAAATAAAATGGTGAGCTAAAATTATCAGTAAGGGTAAACAAAAGAAATATCAATCACATCATATTCATAAGAACATAACATTTTGGAAATCTTAACCTACAAAAGAGATCATAATATCATAACATGGGATAAATCATAGTAGTGAAATATAATCCCAATAATCACAACATAAAACAAGAAAATTCATGGCGTACACACATAATCATAGAGAATCATTTCTTATTAGTTAAGGCTCATTTCCAAGACTATCTTAGTGGATAAAGTCTATTTCTGAAACGAGTTCACTCCTCGTTTCAGTCCTGTTTCACTGAACCAATTTAACCTACCGTTCCAGCCATTTCTATCTCATGATATATAAAATCTTTACCCAATGCATTGGAGGGAGATATTGGTCCCACCCTTCTCATAATGATACCATTCTTATGTGTGCTACAAAATTATAAACCATACATCATTTCATAACCCATGTAATAAAAATGGGAAGCGTAAACATCGTGACATCATAAAACAATTCATATAAGATAAAGGAATTCATAAAAATGATTCCATCACAACATAATCAAATCATTTTAATAATAGGGATAGAAACCGAACCCTTTATTATCTTAGATAGAAAATAATTTTGATAAAACACTTGAACTCCATCCTTGAAGAAACTGTTCTTTCTACTTCAAAATTTTTTTTCCTTTATTAACATGTCATAAAATTTTAAACTGAAATAATTTGATTAAAAATAAACTTGAAAACTTGTAAAGGAAGATTCATGGAAATATTATTTTAAAAATCCATTCATGTCGTATAAGTTAAAAAAACATTTTTCTCGTACTTTTGTCAGAAAAGTCAAAAAGTACCTCATACAAAAAATGACAAAAGATTCCTTTCATATATTTTACTAAAAACTCACCGAAGGGTAAAATAGGATTTAAACAGTTGTAGGTGGATGGAAATAATATTACATATTGAGGATACATGGATGTGGATGATAAAATACATCCCAGTAAATTTCAAAATATAAACAATCTCAGATTAAAATGAGATTGTGATATTTCCCTTACCTTAGGTATGATGTGCTTTGTAAGTGTCCGAACCTCCTGTATAATAATTTAAATAATGTCATTGACTTATTCCAGAATCATACTCATTTTTATGATATCATATATGGTTCACTTACGACTTTATATTACCCGTTCTTTTGTAAATTCCATGTTAAAGAGCATTTTGTGTAAAATCGTTTCATTTGTCGTCCGTGTTTTGACTTGTAATTATTTATATGATTACATAGATGATGATTACATAATTTCAGAATATACAACCTGATTTATATATTATATATATTTAGAATATACATATATATAACTGATCAGTAAATGGAAAGAAATACACCGTTCATGGAGACGGTAGGCCGTACGTACGCATGAACGCTGTTTTTGTTTCCTTATTGAGTTGAATGGAATTAAGTAGATGAAATACATATATATACACATAAATCCAGTATCATTATTCTGTCATATATTTCATTATTACTTATTATATATACTTTATAATCAATCATGAATGGTTAATCGTGGAGAATGAATCTCATCGCGTCGTGGAGACGGTAGTCCGTACGTACCCAGGAGCGATGATATCGTTCTCATGATCGTGGAATTGTATTGGAGTGTATTTATACTATTTCAGAATCAATATCACATTACAATAATCATATATATTCATTATTTAAACAATTATACTTATCCATGTAGGGTGGTGGTGGAAAATAGATTACACCACGGCGTGGAGACGGTATTCCGTACGTACGCACACTCGGTGATTTCATTTTCCATAGGATGGATAGATGGTGAAATAGGTTTGTATCATACATATAATATCATATCCGTATATGAGTGATACTTATGTTATTAATTCATAATGAAAAAACTAAAGAATAAGAAGTGGAAGAAGAAATAAAGTTGAACGAATTGGTAACGGACATTACCTCTTCTTTGAAACGCCTCTTTGAGATCTCCTTTTAGGGCACTAAAATTGGTCTTTTAAGATGACCAGGACCTCTAGGATGTTTCAAGGGAAGAGTAGTGGAGAAATCGGCAGGTTTTGGCTGAGCATGAAGGCTCAAAGTTGTGTGAGGAAGAGGGGGAGGAGGTGCCCTTTTATAAGGGAGGAGAGGGGCACCTTTGGAATAACTAAAACTATTATTTTATTATAATGTAAAATTAGGTTTTAAATAGATCCAAATTGATTTATATAGAAACTAATGTGGCTATGGGTCGAAATACTCTTATCCAATATAAATTAGACAAGTTTAGGTTCCTATTTTAACCTTATCATTTAGATTTAACATTAAGTAAAATAATTTTACTTTCACCGTGTCTACTTGTGTTCTTATACTATATGGATAATAAACTTATTATAAGCCGCCAAACGAACCCCAAGTTGTTTATTATTAATATATATAGACTTATCTAAGTAAATTGGCCGAACCTTAGATTTTTAGGAATAAAATAACAATTACTAATATAATATTTGTTTTAAAAACTATTTTATGTCAATTTTGACACTATTTAGTAATTGATTTTTTTTTGAAAATCCAAACAGAATGATTAGTTCTAAAAAATTTATTTAAATCTATACTAACAAGTCCTATTAACTTATATATTTAGTGGAGTTCATAAAAAGTCTAAAATTATATTTATTTGGGTATTTGTAACTTCAATTATGTCAATATTTCATTAATAAGATAATTACTGCATCATATTTTTGTCATAAATAAATTAAATTATATAATATCGAAAAATTACAAAGAAAATATCATTATGTAGTAAATACTTTTAGATTTCTAATGAATATTTATAGTCTAATATATCTTATGTATATAACTATCTTAAAAATGATATACTTATTAAACATTGATTTTAACTATTTTAACCCTTCTTTAAAAAAATTAATAATAAATGTCCTAATCTAATACAAGTGGTCCGAAATGGTCATATGTTATTCCTAAGGTTGTTTTTGATCTAATTACACTTGTACCATAGAATTTGGACATGTTTTAGGGTAATAATAATATCATTTTTACCCTTAATTACCCTATAAACTTTTAACCGTGGTAAATAAAAGTAAAAAGTTAATATTCTCCCAAAATTATTTTCATCTCATTGAACCACATTTTACTTACTGACATCAACCGTGTGTCTCGGATTTTTTAAATTCCACTCACATAAGTGATAAAATTATGTTTTATGAAATTTCTTTTAACTACCACTTAGTGGTTTCACTATTCATCAAAAAAATGAAAGTTTCCAGAAAAATACAAGAAATTAGGCCTAAGCTATATTTGATATTATGAACTCAAAAATGATGTCTATTTTACCAAATTAAAAATATATCAGTTTCATTAATTAATTTAAAAATTAATTCCCGTCATCCAAACAAATAGCGTGTTGTTAAGAGATAATAACTATCAAAAGGTTGACACTTGTTTATGTCTGGTTTATTTTTAAAATTACATCCAATTACCAACATTGTATTAAATTGTAGAAATATATTATAAATATACTTTAAAACCACTCAAATTAATAATTTATCACTATTAATTATTTCGATTGAAAAAGTTGTTTTTAATTAAAATTTAGTAATTTTCACTATTCATCAAAATATGAAAGTTATCCGAAATTTACCAAAATTTCACTCTAAGCTAATTTCAATATTCCGAATAAAAAAATGAAGACCATTTTGAAAAATAAAATTTATAAAATTTCAAAAAGTGGTTATTACTATTCATAACGGCTAGTTTTAGTAATATTTTAATAGCATATTGTTGTTTAGTGAAACTCGTTATTGTATACTACACACGCTATCGAGGAAGTTCGTGATTGCGTGTAATACAAGAAAAGTCAAGGATGCTTATTGTGCAAGCTCCTTTTGGTTTAGCGTACAACATAAGACATTAATGAAATTAAAAATAATACTTTTCATAAAATCTCGGGGTGTTACAATATTCTATTTATTTTATCAGCACTTCCCCTAATTGTTATTCTTATCTTGTATGTTTATATTGGTTTGATTTTGTTTCATTATTATTATACTTATATTATACTGGCATAGTCTCCCCACTGTACCACCTCACACCTTCAAAAAATTATGGAAACCATTGGCTTACAGAGAGTTATGCCTCAGGTAATATACAATACTAGACTATGGTACTAATTTAGTGGCATAAAAAACATGAACAATACAAAATGGTATCATATGTTATAATTTTCCCTTTTCATACTAATTTGGAAATGTTGACATGAGTAGGGAAACTATTGTAAAATGGTGTTGAAATCTTTTAGGGGAATGTGACACACCTATCCTAAGGTGGTGTAAATGATACAATATTTTCCTTGGGATATATAGTGGCCAAACATGGTAATCATTCTGGAGGTTCTTTTTAGTCGATCACACACTATTTCTAATTCACTTATTATATATTTAGGGTTTTTCATAATTTATAAAAATAATGAATTTTTTTAATCAAGTTATTGAAAAATAAATCTAAATATTAATATGTAATGAAATACAACGAATGAAATTTATATTAGGAACTAAATAATCTTGAGAGATTCATCTAGAGAGAACCTATATTATCCAGTTTTAAGGCTATGCAATGTAAAAAATCTATCATACGTGTGCACATGTTTTTATTCATATATTGAAAATATATAGGGAAATTAATAATAACCTAGTAAAATAAACAACTACCACCATAGTCTATAAACAATAGTTTTAGAATAATATGTTAACCCTTATATAGCCTCTATAAGGATTGAACTCACAACAAATCATTTTAAGATTAACCAAATGTAAAAAATTAAAAATTTAATTAGGTTAAACACCATATAACTCCATTGGGATTTCCATTGGGCAAGTTAGATATAATTACCTATCTAATAGATTACACTAGAGAAAGAGAAGGGGGTGGGGTAGGGAAAATGGGATTACACATGAATTAATACATTATTTTGAGTAAAATAAAATTAAGGAAACTAAAATATTTTAGAGAACAAAACAAGTATCTCCAAATATATTTTCTTATTCAAGTGGCTGATCCCCCATTGACATTAGCATGATATCTATATTTATGTTCAAAATATGAATCCATAGTTCAACCCATGGATCTAAATGTGTCTCTTTAAATCCATAAAAGTTCCACTATTTTATTTTTTTGAATGGTTACTCTTTCTAATTATTCATGGTGATCTAAAAATAATTTAACTTCAATACCATCAAAGTGAGAGAGAGACAAAAAAATGATTTTGATACACCCATATTTCTTTATCATCAACTTCTATCATATATATTTTACATCATTGAATCCATGTTCTCTTTATGGTAAAAACCTCAAATGGAATGTGTCATGGCCATCGAGCTTCCCCAAAAATACTTACTCACATACATGAGAGTTTTTATCTTGGCCTAATGATGCCAAATTTTAGGTTTTAGATATTGGGAATTTCCAGTTCCATTTCAAATGAATCCTCCAACTATTGGCCATAATATTCATCAACATGGGTGAAGTGAACCACCAAGCTCACTTTTTAAAATATGAATGGACATAATGATCATATTCATGCTGAATTCTTCTATATTTCATCGATTATGAACTCTTACCATCAACATAGTGAAGATCAAGCTTCACACTATCTAAATGTCTGTGTATAACTAGGATTTACCATAATTAAGTATTATAAAAAAATATCAAAGATTCCAGTTGATTCCTCCTTCACCAAAGGAGCTCGGGGATTTTTATAATGACTGAATTGGTAGAATTTAATATTAGTTGGGACATAAATATCAATATATAAAAACAAATAATTGGTTGTGGAAGAATGAGTCAATAGAATTAGTGATTAGGGGAAGTTATACTCTTCTATCATCAGTGGATGAAGAAGAAAATTGAATAGTAAAAGACTTGAAAGAATCATCACAATAATGGAAAGTAGGTTGTAGTAGGAATTGGTAGAATGATGGAGGTAAAAAAGGCTTGGTGGAAGTATAGAGTGTAATCAAGTCAATAACTATTGAAAAAGATTAACTAGAAGCATGCATGGTGGAAGCATCCTGATGATGGTGAAATAGAGTTAGTATGAAATAGTGGTAAGCTGGCATTAGTAGGTCTGGGGATAAGCGTGTTTTAGAATCATGTAAATGATTCAATATTTTCTATAGTGATAATAGATGGGAATCAGTAATATTTAAATATATTCATTCCAATTGAAAAATCTTGATAGAATCACTGAGTTGTGGTAGTTTCATCATAATAATAATATGACCAGTGGTTGCATGATCAAATAGTGGTGGAAGTAGTCAAAGTAACAAATACTTGGCAACTTCTAATGACCATGCATGAGCTATAAATAAATATGAATGGATTTCCATACATAATAAATGATCATTGGATGAATCCTGATCCATAAAAAGGTTGTATATGGTGGATTTTAGACATTTATAGTAGTGATATGAGGATGATGAATGACTTAGGTGGCCTCAGGGATGCATTATTAGGGCCACATGATAATGGAATTAACAGTATCATCATACTAAAATTTAAATAGTCTGTCAAAAAATGATTATCACATTAGTTTTTTATTTGTGAAGGAAGCACCTTTTATTTCGTGTCGCTTCTTACTTAGTGCAGAAACCTACTACATGGATGGGCTCTCACATACAATAAAAAAACCACTCATTCATAGGATCATATTGACTAGCATAGTCCTAATGAGCCTTGGATCAACCCTATGCACAATACATCAATCCTCTTCGGTATCCTATGCACTAACTCGTCCAATTACATGTTTTTATCAGATTGTAGGGATCCTCCTTAGTCGTATTTGAGGTCATATATTTCCAAAAAATCACTATGTCAAAATTCATTAAATATTTAACATTACATTTATTAGATAAGATTAATTTTATTATTCCAAATCTTGTATTTTTATTAATTTTTATTTAATCTCTAAAATACTGAAAATTTAATAAATCAATAAAATAATTCGTTTAAAAAATTTAAATTTCTTATTTTAAATTAAAATTTTCATGTAAAAATTATATATATAAGATACCCTCACACATGAACATTTTTTTTTACTGAATCATTGAACCTAAAAAATAATGTGAAATGTTTACCAAGAAACCTACTTTCTAATATCAAAGTAATACAAAAAACAATTATTGAAGGAATGATTGAATTTTCTTGGTCCTCATAAAATATTAATTGAAAAATCACAAATTTCAAAGAAACCATGTCAATAATTTATTTTACTCTCACATATTGTAAATGGGTTAACATTCTCCTTTCATTAATTCACATATTATAATATATCATTATTAAGTATGAAATGTTGGGACTTACCTCATACTAAATGATTTTTTCTCAAACCCCATGGTAAAACTTTGATCCATATTTGTGCACATACATTGAATATATGAACCTCCCATATACGTGACAAGGACATAAATTCTCTACATTTTAAGGAAAAAGAACATATGAAATTATGAGTACTTTTAAACTAGGTTTATAATGTCTCCAAGGCTTTGGGTAGGTGGGTAATGATGTTTAGAACATTAAGGTTTTAAGGGTACATTTAATCTAAAGAAAAATATATTATATGAAAACTAATGTAAAAATTAAATCCTCCAATTTAAATTAAAAACACACTTTTCCAAGACGTAATGTAAAGGTCATGAATAGTAAAATAATAATGAATAATTTGAACCATATTCAATTTTCATTACATTTTCTTTTTTTAAACTTTTATTTTGAAGTTATTAGATTTTTATAAAGTTTTTCTTGGGAATAATTTTACATCCACATCCATTACCCATACAATAAAATCATTAGTCTAGTAATAGGGACTTTTTATTCTATGATGTCTCAATCTATTTTTTTCAATTTTTTCAATTGGGTTAGTAATTAAATACAATGAACGAGAATTAACCTTTTTCAATAAAAAAATAGAACCCCAAAAATCATTTAATTCAATTTAATGTATCCCTTCCACTATTTCTTCCATGACAGACACAATTCAACATTTAAATATCTAATACAATACATAGGGTAGTGTAAAAATTAATATTATTGGATTTTAATGTAAACCATTCATAAAAAAGTCTTTTATGTATTCTATGTGCTAAATAATTATTAATTAAAAATTCATTCTCAATTATATGGTTTAAATTAAAATAATCATCAGATATATTAAATATAAATCTGTGCATCCATAGCTTTCATAAATTCCAATTAATATTCTAGTAGGTGGAATGACAAAATATGTCTTAATAAATAGGATCAAGATATAAATGGAAAGCAATAGGTATATAATTACTCATGATATCGGAATAAAAATTGGGATAATTACCAATGGAATGAAATAATAAAAAATATTAATCCATGTGAATCTTAGAAATTTAATGTATGAAAAATTATATATAAATTTCATTTAAATAATTCTATAGTTTACCTAAAATCATTATTTATTAAAATAAATTTTAATGGCTTCTTCTAATTACCCAATTCCGAAATATAATAATTCAATTCCACCAATTTAGAGATCCAAAACATACCATAATGAAATTCCTAAGAAAAACATATCCCCTATATTAGATTAGAAAAGATGGGTGTTTATGTTTGGGAATGGCAATTTTCTTTTAATGAAAAGAGATGACATTATTATTAAAAAATATAAATAGATGAAACATAATGAGTGTAATAGTGAAATCCCATAACAAATAATATCTATTAAAAATCCTTATTCTTAAAATAGTTGCTGGGATATTTTGTTCCATCATTATCATAGAACTATTATAATACATAGCTCATGAAAGTGTATAGACCATGACATTAATATTCAATAAGAATGATGGGAGTTTGGCCTACATCATAATATAGTCATAAAACTAATTCATAAGTAATAAACTAAGATGTCAAATTCTTAGAAAAAAATAAAAATAAAAGAAAATAGGGATAAATATTAGGTTTAATCCCCTAGTGGGAATAATGTTTTTACTACTCCCAGATGGGTAGTACAAGATTTATCTATAATTTTTTAGCATGGTAGATTTTATGTTTTTTTAAGGATTGAATACACTATATCCCTTCCCTATATAATGAGATAAAACATGCCTGGTATGGGTATAATAGGGAATGTGTTCTCCGCATTTTTTGATACCACTTTCACAACATTTTATTAATTCTCTATTCTTTTATCTAGTTATACTATACCAATGGAATTTGTAAATTCATAGTTAGAATGTAATTTTATTTGAACAAAATAAAAACATGAATAATTAATGTCAAAATATACCCCTTCAATTTAACTAATGTCCTCATTAGTTTATTCAGGACAATCCACATGTATCTCCTCAGGTACATACTCAAATTGGTGTTCAACATGTTCAATATGATGCATTTTTTCATCTTTAACAACTTCTTTTTTTCTTCATTACCGTCAAATGAAATTCATGTGTCAGATGATTCAAAAAATTCAAAAAATTCAGATATAAAATTCAATTTAGTTTCAATAAAATTATATTATAAAGAAATTCAATGTATGATCATCTCCCTATGTATGTTTTTCTTCTATTTATTCATTATTGGAAAAATCCACTGGGATTAGATTGGTGGAGGATGGACATTGGAAATCACGATCCACTAATTTTTCATCAAACAATGCCACATGGGTTGTTTGATATTCATATAAATTACAATTGATATAAAATGGTGATGATTATTCACATTTAAAGATAGTGGAATCTAATTTTATTTTATATTAACTCAAAAATTCATCCAAATCATTTGTATATCTTATATGTACGTCATCCAGAAAATATACTATATGAATATCCACTATCAATGTTGGGAGTGGTCAAATTGATCCGCAAACCTTTCCTTTATCGACTACTTAGGTTATTCATTTGAATTATATGTGGGTTAATCTCACCAACAAGTTGTTTTGGTTTTTTAGGGAGATCTGTTCTTAGGTTTCTCTAGCTGATGTTCTTAGTATTCACAAACATATTCAATGACCATTCAAATTTTATCCCCATGCTAAAAATTTCTCCTATACTTTTGTAAAACATGGATTCTATATCATGATAACCCTTTTGATATTATTTTTGAACATAAGATTTATCAATAATTTTAGAAAAATTTAAAATTTGAAATATCATGGAAACATAGTTTTTTAGGAAAACATTGAAATATTTTTAGAAAGTGTGAAAAAATAATGATAGATATATCCACTCTAATCCAAGGAATGGACATAATGTTTTGAGATTCCAATAATAGGGTGGATTAAAGACTATAATATCTTTTTATTTAAGCACTATGGATAAGAAGACTCATCTAACTTGATGAGCTTTGTAGTCAATCCCACACTATTCCTTAGTCACTTCTTTCGATGTTTTCATATGTAATGAATATAATATAATTTGAATATTTTTCATATTATTTAATGTAAAAATTAAACTAAAAAAGTATATAAAATTTAATATAATGAATTATCATTAGAGAATAAATAAAATTCTCTTGTTAGAGTCATCCTGGCGGAACCATAATTGATCTATTTTATATTTACTTAGTGTTTACAATACATACTATATGGGATCATATTTTTCTACCCTAATTGTTAATATACATTTCACTCGACAATATCAAGTTACACTAATCATCCAACTCCTCAATAGAGAAATAATAGTTAATGAACAAGAAACTGACCCTTAGATAACTATAATCATGATTAGAATCTCTAAAAATCATCTTTAGAATAACCAAAAGTATACATTAAACATTGAAATGTGTTCACCGATGGATTACACCCCAAAGATATTACTTAGGTCCATTACTCATCATTGTGAGTAAAAAATATCTACATTAATAAATGGATGTAGATAGATATAATTGAATAACACATGTATTAAAATATGAATAATATTTATATAAAATTATGGAAACTAAAATACAATGGAAGACTAATTATGTATCTCCAGTACTCTTTTATGTTGTTTATTCCCCTATAATAGTATCATGGTATTTTTATTTATAGAAATTATATTTCATCATAGTCTATCTCATATATCCCAATGGATATCCATAAAATTATAAATGTTTCATCTCATTGAATTAGGAAAAGTTATCATTTTTCTTACATATGGATATATCTATTTATATTATCTTCTATAATATCAAAGAGATGGAGGATGTGATGTTGACATACCAATATATCTATGTGTTTATCTGTATTCATGTATCCTTCACATCATGGAATCCAAATTCTCTAAGAAAAATACCTACAATCCCAAGTTTCATGTAATTAAATATGACTCCATAATACATCCTAATATTTAGGGTATTGGGTGTCTAAAACCACACATTCCATGACCTAGGTTCTATCTCTCGAGAATTTAATAAGACATTTTGAATTCTTCTTCCCAATATCATCCTGGATAAACATAAACATGCTTAAAGTTTAACTAATTTTATTTTATCATAAATTACATATGCATGTCAAGATCATAACCATGGTGAAGGATATTACATTTAATTTTCAATCTCCTGGTGTCATAAACCATGTGAAACACAAACTTCAGGCCATATTAGTGTTTATTTAATGCTAATATTTGAAAGATACCAACAATTACTAGAGTCATATTATGTGTAATTTCAGGTAATTTTTGAATCTTTTATTTACCATTAACTTAGAGTAGTTTCATGGGGTACGTTTGGGAAAATTGTTAAGGAAAACTAATGGAAACTATGTTCTGCATGGTTTGTTAATGGTTTGAAAAATCATGGAACCAAAACGTGCCAAGCATTGAAAACAAGACAGTGTGGTCCACACGATTTTCACTTGGTTTTCCAAACCGTGCAACAAAACAACACCAGCCATGAAAACCTAGATATATTGGTCTATACGATAGGCCCACATTTTTCCAAACCATGCACCTCTACACAATAAATTGTTCAACTGGGATTTTAATTATGGAAATCCTTTTTAATAACACCCTAACCCCTCGGGACTCCCATTTTTCGACCTTGGCTTAGACATGATGAATTATAGGTGTTTCCAAAGCATCCTTGAGAGATTCAAAGGTGATCCGAACACTATTCATGGAGATTGGAAGCTTGTATTGAAGATCTGCTCTCCTCCCGGTAAGTGGATTTCATCCCAATGTTTCTTCTATTCTTTATATTATCATTTCTAGTTCTTTTAATGGAGGATATTCTATTTTTACATTGATATAATCCAATGGGTTTAGTTCTAGATCTAGGATTTTGAATCAAGATCTATATTTTCAAGATCATTTATGACTTTGATCGTAATTTTCGTTTTAGGGGTTTAGATCCGGAGCTTGATCAACGAAGTTGTGCCACTTGGATTTTGGTTATTTCTGCTGGGCTAACTTCTATCAATAAACCGAGGTAGATGGTCTAAATAGAACTCCTTTATTCATGATTTAAGATGTGTGTATGAGTTTATTAATTTTTTGATTCCATTTATAAATGATTTCCTAATCCGAGTAATTAGGAAGGTGGAATTTACACGTGTTTACCATGGTGATTTATTAATAATTGAATGAAAAAACAAACAAATGGGGGGGGGGGTTGCCAAAATTGTTTCATATTTTGGAGATATAATTATTGGTTTTGATTTTTTATTTGACATATTGAATTGATTGTAATAAGATAATTAATTGGGAGGAATTAATTATGGAATTATGTATTTCTATTAAAGATGATTAATTGTGAGAAGTAAATATGTTCCATGATGAGATCAAATATAATTAATAATGGGAATTAATTATGAGTTGTTGAGTATTGATTTTGATAATTAATTATGAATAATTAATTATGGATAGAGAAATGTCTTTATTGATTAATTAATTTATGAATTAATTATTCGGTTATATGCTCAGTTAATTGTTGAATTAACTAATATACCTTGAAAAGTTTAAATAATAGTTGGATTTGTAAATGCATAATTTTAAAAAAAATTATGAAGCAATGAATAAATAAATAGATGATATTTTGAGGTTCTAGGAATTGCATCCTAGACCGATTAGAATTTGGGACTTGGACATGGAGTTTCTCCCCAATATTTACATAAGAATGAGATTATGGGGTTATATGCATGACAACCTACACCGAATGAGAATTGATGTGCTAGTAATGACGACCTAAACTCAATGAGATTTGTGTTGCTAGGTATGAAGGCCTAAAAAAAATGATTGATGATAATAATGAATGATGATTCAACTGAGATTTGTGGTGTTAGGAATGACAACCTACACCAAATGAATGATAATAATGAATGATGATTCAAATGATAAAAATGGGATCAATTGGCCTAATGTGATGATTAACAATTAAATGAATATGTGATAATTGTTTAAATTATGCATTGTATTTATCACTTCATAAATCTTCATGAAATAAATTTTTAATGGACATGTTTTTTACACAGTTGGAGGTGTCTTACTAAGTTATACTAACACACTATTTGGGCCACCTTATCAGCATTGGGGTAGACATTTTTGTTGCAGGATAGGATAAGGTAAAGGCCTTGGGATAAGTTACTATTTGGGATTGGAGTGTGGGAGAAGGAACCAGAAAGAGTTCAAGACCCATTTTAGAGTCGTTGTTTCATTAATTTGAGATTAATTATAGACACATGTCACTTTCATCTTCAAAAAATGTTTTAACATTTAGTTGGGTATTGTATTTGATGGTTTTGACTATCATATGTCATGGAATTGTTCTTTTCATTTATATGCTTCCATCCTTGGTTATGTTTATTTTCATCTGCTGGTGTTTTATTCTGATAAGAGAGGGTATAATATCCCCAATATTGACTAACCAAACCCTCACTACTAGTCGTAACCATCTAGAATATGGTTAGAATCATTTGAGGGCATGTGGCCACTGGCTCGGGGAACCTTTTAGTGGCTCCTGGGATCGGACGTCACAACGTGGTATCAGAGGAATTTTTTTCATTATTATTCTTTTTTCATATTGTTTGGGGAAAAGGTATATATGAGACTAGGAAGAGTCGAGGTTTGGTAATGAGATCGTGCATGGGAGTTGCAAACCAATGTATGGGGGAAAATCTGAGTACTGAGGGTGGGATTTTTGTGACCATTGTCTGTCGTTATTTTGTATACTATTTCACCTAGGGTGATGCACTTGGGGTGTGATGAGATATTTGTTTTAAAATTTTTTGAATTTTTATTCGTGGCCTAAAGAGGCATGATAGTTATGACTTAACACATCATTTTAGGCTCTCAGGGTTGTTATGACATGCATCATTCTAGGAACTCACAGGAAAATAGTTTATGGTATGTTGTTGTACTTGAATTTTTTTCCTTGATGAGGGATTTAAAGAATGACGAAAAATGGGATTAAATAGTAGTTTAATGAGAACCTTGATTATTGAATCGATTATGAGATATTAATTAATTGTTGAATAAATTAATTTGAGATAATGTGATTAATAAATGGATGAATTAATTAATGAGAATGATGATACCCTTGTTAACCAATACCTAGGAGTAGGATGGATAAGGGTATTGAAAAGGTGTCGACATTTAACATGTGGCAAGAAAATAGGGTAAAAGACTTATTTAAACTTGTTGTGTTAATTTCTCCTGCTATGTAAATTTTATAAGGTTTTGTTATGACACCTGCGACATGATTCTTGCTCTATAGGTGTATGCCTGTATGATGTTAGTTGAGGGAGAGACTGATGGGTATGGCTTGTAATGAACTTCCATACAAGGAGCTTGAGGCAGCACCGGTGAAAGATGAGGAAGAAGGGGAAGAGTTTTGAGAGAACATTGCTCGTTTCATGAAATTCATGAAGAGAGACCCATGGAAGGTTAAGAAAATCATGTTTGTGTTGACAATGGAGTTTCAGTTACCGCACCCTCCTACTATTACTAGAGAGGGTGGACCTGATGTAAATGAATTCTGGATTGAATTAATACAGAAGATACATGGCCATTTGGAGACTCCAACGGAGAGAAGGGTCAAGTTGGATTACTATATGTTGTGGGTATCCACGAAGAACTGGTGGGAGATTCATGTATGGTCAAGAAAGACTAATAATATGTTATGGAAGAAATTTTTGGAGATGGTCTTGGAACACTTCTATCCCATCATGATGAGACAACAGAAGGATTTATAGTTTATGCATATGAAAAAAGGAAGCATGTCCATAATGGAGAATGCTAAAAGTTTCACAGATTTATAGTGTTTTCCTCCAGCTTTGGTAGGAGATGAGTAATATTCAACAAAACGATTTCAAGATAGACTTAAGTGAGAAATTATGTACCTGGTGAATATCATAGGCTGAAGAAAATTTCAGAAGTGGTTAATCAAGCTCTCAATTTAGAGGGGAACATGAAGGAGGCTTCTAGTACTAGGCATGTTCTTGGATGATCAGGGAGTGGTCCTTCCAAAATCATGAAGCTTCACCAAGAGAATATTAGTCATGATAGTGGAAGGAAAAGTGGAATGTTAGGAAGAATAATTAAACAAGATATTTCTCATGTGCTTTTCCACCAGTACGTTAGGCAGGGACACTATTGTACAAAATTTCCTTGACCACTAGTGGAGTGAAAATTTTGCGGGAAGATGGGACATCTACAGAGGTTCTGCAGATAACAGCAGTAGGCTGTGATTGGGGGAGAAGCTTCTTAGAGTCAGAGTGTGGGAAGGGGGCCTTCTACACCATATAGGTCTGACAGATAGAGTTCTACTGGCAAAGGTGGTAAGGTATGTGGGAGTTGTGGTTTAGGGTATGAGATCCCACATCTGTAGAGTGGTGATACTCAGGGGTGTAAGGTGAAACAATCGGGAATATTGGAATGACCATTACATACAGTGTAGCCTACACATGTGGAGAGCGAGGCTGGGCCATCGACAGTGAGAGGTACTATTCTAGTTTCTTCTTCTTTAGCTACTACCTTGTTTGATACTGGTCCCTCTTATTCCTTCATATATGCAAATATTGTTAATGGTTTTAGCCTAGAGGCGGAGTATGTAACTGGGGTGTTGAATATCGATACAAAAATGGGAAAAAAGAAAAAGGATATCTATTTATGCAAGGTATGTTCGCTAGATATAGGTGAGAATCTTTTCCTTTGGGTTATCTATGTCCTTGATATAACCAGATTTGATCTGATTCTAGGTATGGATTGACTAGTCATATATCAAGCACACATTGATTTTTACCACAAGAGAGTGACCATTTTATCTCTAGAGGGTGATCAATATGTCCTCTATGGAGAATAGGATATCCATGAAGAAAGATATGGGCCAATTACGCAGCAACTTGGAGAGCTCACGGCTGATGTTTCTAGTCTTTTGATGGATGATGGGAGTGGTATGAAATATATTATACCACAAGTATTGGATCTTTTTCAGTATGTCATTCGTGAAGACATTTCAGAGTTTTCATGTAGAGACCCTAAGCTTGACGTACATTGACATTACATTACTTTTGCGGAATACTTAGTACATTACAAAAACACACACACAAGGACCGTAATAGTTTAGTGTCATTGGAAACTCGGACTATAATCTTCTAATCGTGGTGAAAGATCTTCAACATCTCCCATAAAGATCTTTTTTTTATACCTAAAACCTTTCTTTATATCCTGGGGAAAAGAAAACATAAAAGGTTGAGCTCAAATGCTCAGTAAGGGTAAACAAAAGAAATATCAATCACATCATTTTTATAAGAACATAACATTTTGGAAATCATAACCTGCAAAAGAGAGCATAATTTCATAACATGGGATAAATCATGGTAGTGAAATGTAATCACAATAATCATTACTTAAAACAGGAAACATTGTGGCATTCACACATAATCATAGAGAATCATTTCTTGTTAGTCATGACTCATTGCCAAGACTATCTTAGTGGACAAAGTCCCTTTCTGAATCGAGTAACCCTCGTTTCAGTCCTGTTTCACTGAACCGGTATAACCTACCATTCCAGCCATGTCTATCTCATGAGATATAAAATCTATACCCAATGCATTGGAGGGAGATATAGGTCCCACCCATCTCATAATGATACCATTATTATGTGTGCCACAAAATCATAAATCATACATCATTTCATAACCCATGTCATAAAAATGGGATTCTTAAACAACATGACATCATAAAACCATTTATATAAGATAAAGGAATTCATAAACATAATTCCATCAAAACATAGTCAAATTAATGTAAAAATATGGATAGAAATAGAACCCGTTATTATCTTAGATGGAAAATAATTTTGATAAAACACTTGGAATGAATTCTTGAGGAAAATATCCTTTCTTCTTCAAAATCAATTTCTTTTCACAAAACATCATGCAATTTTAAAAGAAAGAGATTTTATTAAAAATAGTCATGAAATCTTTTGGAGGAAGCTTCATGAAAATAAGGCTTTATAAAACCGTAAAAATCCGTTCGTGCCGTTTAAGTTAAAAAACATTCTTCGTACTTTTGTCGGAAAAGTCAAAAAGTACCTCGTACGAAAAACGACAAAAGATTCCTTTCATATATTTTACAAAAAACTTACCGAAGGGTAAAATTGGATATAAAATATTGTAAAATGATGGAAATAATATTACACATTTAGGGAAAATGGATGTGGATAATAAAATACACCCCAGTAATTACCAAAGTAAAAACAATCTCGGATAGAAGTGAGATTGTGATATTTCCCTTACCTTAGGTCCGACTTGCTTTGTAAGTGTCCGAGCCTCCTGTATAATGATTTAAATCATTTTATTGACTTATTACATAATCATATTCATTGTTATGATATCATATATGGTTCACTTATGACATTATATTACCCGTTCTTTTGTAAATTCCATGTTAAAGAAGCGTTTTGGGTAAAATCGTTTCATTTATCGTAGGTGTTTTGACTTGTTGTTCTTGACATCATTATTACTTATATCATGATTTACATACTTCCAGAATATAAAATATGATTTATATATCATATATATTCAATATATATATATATATAATAGGTAGATAAATAAAATGAAAAACACGGTTAATGGAGACGGTAGTCCATACGTACGCATGAACATTGTTTTCCTTTCCTTATTGTCTTGAAATAGAAGTAAGTAGATGACATACATATGTATATATATACATAAATCCAGTAGATTTATAATGTAATATATTTCATTATTATTTCTTATATACACTTTATAATCATTCTTAAATGGTTAACATGGAGAATGAATCTCATCGCGTCGTGGAGACGGTAGTCCGTACGTACGCACGAGCGATGATATCATTTATATAAATATTGAATTGAATTGGAGTGGATTATACAATATATCATAATCAATATGATGTTTTAATAACTATGTATAGTTATTCTTTACACCATTATACCCATCCATGTAAGGTGGTGGTGGAAAATAGATTACACCACGGCGTAGAGACGGTATTCCGTACGTACGCACGCGCGGTGATTTCTTTTTCCGTAGGATGGATAGATGGTGAAATAGGGTTGTTTCATACTTATAATAACATATCAGTATATGAGTGATACTGATGTTATTACTTCATAATGTAACAACCTAAGAAGAAGAAGTGGAAGAAGAAATAAAGATAAAAGAATTGGTAACGGTAATTACCTCTTCTTTGAAGCGCCTCTTTGAGACCTCCTCTTAGGGCACTAAAATTGGTCTTTGAGGAAGACCAGAACCTCTAGGATGTTGCTAGGTAAGTGGAGAAGAGATTTTGGCAGGGTTTGGCCGAGCTTGAGTGCTCAAATTGGTGTGAGGAGGAGGGGGAGGAGGTGTCCTTTTATAAGGGAGGAGAGGGGCACCTTAGGAATATCTCAAAATATTATTTTATATTAAAGTCAAAATCGGTTTATAATGGTTCTAAAGGGTCTTATTTAGAAGATAAAGTGGTGATGGGTCGAAATCCTATCAACCAGTAAGATTTAGACAAGTTTAGGGTATTATTTTAACCTTATCAACTAAATTTAACTCTAAGTTAAATAATTTAACTTTTACCGTGTCTTTTTGTTGTCTTACACTATATGGTTAATACACATACTATAACATGCCAAACGGACCCCAAATTGTTTATTATTAATATATATATCCTTATCTAAGTCATTTTGCCGAACCTTAGATTTTTAGGAATAAAATAACAATTAATAATATAATATTTTATTTAAAAACTATTTTGTGTCAATTTTGACACTATTTGATATATGATTTTTGTGAAAGTCATAAAAGAATTATATTTTCGAACCAAGTTGATTAAATCAACACTAATATATCATAGTAACCTATAAAATTAGTGGAATTCATAAAAAGTCTTAAATTACATTTATTTGGGTATTTATATTATCAATTATGTCAATATTTCATTAATAAGATAATTACTGCATCATCTTTGTGTCATAAATAAATTAACTTATTTGATGTCTAAAAATTACAAATAAAATACCATCATGTAGTAAATATTTTTAGATTTCTAATTAATATTTACAACCGAATTTATCTTATGTATAACCCCATATTAAAAATTATTTACTTATTAAACTTTGATTTTAACTATTTTAACCCTTCTTTAAATAAATTAATAATAAATGTCCTAATCTAATCCAAGTGGGCCTAAATGGTCATATTTTATTCCTAAGTTTGTTTTTGGTCGAATTAAACTTGTCCAATAGAATTAGGACATGATTTAGGGTAATATTAATATCATATTTACCCTTAGTTACCCTATTTACTATTAACCGTGGTAAAAATAGTAAAAAGTTACTATTCACCAAAAAAAAATTTATCTCATTGAACCACATTTTACTTACTGATATCAACCGTGTCTGTCGGATTTTTGAAATTCCATTCACAGAAGCGGTAAAATTATGTTTTATGCAAAATTCAGTTTTTAACCTACCACTTAGTGGTTTCACTATTCATCAAAAATTTAATGTTTTCAGAAAAATACCAAAATTTCACCCTAGGCTAATTTCGATATTCCGAATCCAAAAATGAAGTCCATTTTGAAAAATAAAATTTATAAAATTTCTAAAAGTGGTTATTACTATTCGTAACGGCTAGTTTTAATAATATTTTAATAGCATATCATTGTTTCGTGAAACTCAGTATTACGTACTACACATGCTATCGAGGAAGGTTGCGATTGCGTGTAATGCAAGGCAAGTCAAGGATGTGTGTTGTGCAAGCTCCTTTTGGTGTAGCGTACAACACAAGACATTAGTGAAATAAAAAAGAATATTTTTCATAAAATCTCAGGCTGTTACATTCTACCCCCCTTAAAATGAATTTCGCCCTCGAAATTCGTTGGGGTTATAAATGGTTTACTATTCGAATGTTTTTTTAATAGAAACCCACATCGTAAAAAGGAATACCAAAACATGGCTTTAAAAACTGACGTATGAAATGTAACGATTACCCAAATAAACTAATCACTGGGTTTCCACATAGGTGATAATATGGATATGGAAGAGAAATCTAACCATCATGTTCTGATGGAGAGTGGTAGAGAACATGGCTATGGAAAAGCCAACAATCACAAAGCCATAAATTTGTGACGATCTAAGGTACCATCTGATTCATCAGGTATAAGATCACTAGGGCAACATTTTTGGTTTTCAAGATCATTTCCCTAAAGTTGAAAATTTGAATTAGAATAATTATTTACTTTATTTTGGTACAATCTCACTGTTGTTCGTGCCTTGAACATTTCCCACTTCATCTCTTAAATAAATGAAGTTGAATTTGTTATTCGTGAAGTGTTAGCAGATCATGTGATAGAATGACGGGTCATTCCATCTGTCTCAAACAAAAGGTTAGCAAAAATTATATACATAAGTCGATCTATAGTGAGATTAATCATATATGGTTCCTAAAATGGACTTATACTTCATATATCATACTTCTTAATATAATAAAACTAGTTTCTACTAAACAGGGACATCCTATAGGCCAGTGGTAGGCGATAAAGGCCAGTCGCACTTCGGTTGTGGGTTCGATTCCCACATCCTTGTCCGACGCGATGGGCTGTCGCCCCTTCCTGCAAGTTGTCCTTTTTCTAAAACTATATTACTATAACATCCCATCAATAATATCGAGAAAACTTCTATCCTTAAACAATACTAACTTATGTCCAACATAATCCATTCCAATCTTTAGGCTTATCCATAATACTACAGTCCACTCTCATAACATAGTGAAAATGATTACCAGAGATTTAACACCATCGCCGATCCCCATATATCATAAGATATGTTTTTTTTCACATTCCAATCATTCAAAGTCCTTAATCATGTATTCTCTTGAATACCTTAGTGAAAACATGAATGCAGTTAAAATTTAACACTTTCCACATACCAAAATCCTCAAAATTCTATATACTCAAACCATGATATCACTTAGTCCTTATATCAATCATGAGCTCATGAATACTGTCAAACATTTCATTTTCTCCTTATCCCTTCATTATGCACATATCATCTGCTTTTCAAAATATTTGAATCACTTTTCATGGTTACCGGTACCTTAAAATTATTGAAAACAACAATAATACAAAAATATTATAATAAACAATAAAAGTACCTCAACAACATTATTCTTGAATACCAATACATATACACTTCAATCCATCCTCTTCAATTATTGTCCTGGAATAAATCCTTCCATGATTTAGAAGTAACTTTTTAGGTCAGGGCATTGAGTTGGGTAATGCCCATGTTCTCCACAAATAATACATTGAACATCATAACAGTCTGTCACTCTATGACCCTTATCTCCACACAAATAACATCGGTCCCTCCATTTGAGGTATTCTTCAAGGTTCTTCTTCCCTTCTTTAGAAATCTCAATCTTCCTTTCTTTATGCTGCTCAACATGCGAACATGCATAATAGTCTATCTTCCTCTTCTTTGATGAATTAGGCATACCACTAAATTTCACCTTGTTAATCATATATCGCGATGACTGATTCGGCATAATCACAATATCTTTATCTATAGGCATTACATAATTTTGTTGCTTATAGTCACCAATTTGTCCATTGGATTCAATGTTAACCGAATTCCGTCTGGTTCCCTCCATTAACTAAAACACAAAAAGAATTCATTAAGAGGCAAAAATCATGCTAGAGAAAACAACATAGTAAAGGGGGAGTACCTTCAATATCTAACATCTTAGGTTTAATTCTATGATCGTTAGCGTAATTCTAGTACTATAACCTATACGTATACTTAACCTTAGGGACATCCCTAGACATACCATAGAAATATCTCTAGGGATCTCACTAAAGTTCTCGCATCCTAGTTTCCAAAGGTTGACTAAACCTTTCCTCTGATACCAACTGTAGAGACCCTAAGCTTGACGTACATTGACATTACATTACTTTTGCGGAATAATTAGTACATTAGAAAAACACACACACAAGGACCGTAATTGTTTAGTGTCTTTGGAAAATCTGACTATAATCAACTAATCGTGGTGAAAGATCTTCAACATCTCCCATAAAGATCTTCTTTTTTTTACCTAAAACCTTTCTTTATATCCTGGGGAAAAGAAAAAATAAAAGGGTGAGCTCAAATTCTCATTAAGCGTAAACAAAAGAAATATCAATCACATCATTTTTATAAGAACATAACATTTTGGAAATCATAACCTGCAAAAGAGAGAATAATTTCATAACATGGGATAAATCATGGTAGTGAAATGTAATCACAATAATCATAACTTAAAACATGAAACATTGTGGCATTCACACATAATCATAGAGAATCATTTCTTGTTAGTCATGACTCATTGCCAAGACAATCTTAGTGGACAAAGTCCCTTTCTGAATCGAGTAACCCTCGTTTCAGTCCTGTTTCACTGAACCGGTATAACCTACCATTCCAGCCATGTCTATCTCATGAGATATAAAATCTTTACCCAATGCATTGGAGGGAGATATAGGTCCCACCCATCTCATAATGATACCATTCTTATGTGTGCCACAAAATCATAAATCATACATCATTTCATAACCCATGTCATAAAAATGGGATTCTTAAACAACATGACATCATAAAACCATTTATATAAGATAAAGGAATTCGTAAACATAATTCCATCACAACATAGTCAAATCAATGTACAAATATGGATAGAAACAGAACCCGTTATTATCTTAGATGGAAAATAATTTTGATAAAACACTTGAAATGAATTCTTGAGGAAAATATCCTTTCATCTTCAAAATCAATTTCTCTTCACAAAACATCATGCAATTTTAAAAGAAAGAGATTTTATTAAAAATAGTCATGAAATCTTTTGGAGGAAGCTTCATGAAAATAAGGCTTTATAAAACCGTTAAAATCCGTTCGTGCCGTTTAAGTTAAAAAAACATTCTTCGTACTTTTGTCGGTAAAGTCAAAAAGTTCCTCGTACGAAAAACGACAAAAGATTCCTTTCATATATTTTACAAAAAACTTACCGAAGGGTAAAATTGGATATAAACTATTGTAGAATGATGGAAATAATATTACACATTGAGGGAAAATGGATGTGGATAATAAAATACACCCCAGTAATTACCAAAGTAAAAACAATCTCAGATAGAAGTGAGATTGTGATATTTCCCTTACCTTAGGTCCGACTTGCTTTGTAAGTGTCCGAACCTCCTGTATAATGATTTAAATCATGTTATTGACTTATTACAGAATCATATTAATTGTTATGATATCATATATGGTTCACTTATGACATTATATTACCCGTTCTTTTGTAAATTCCATGTTAAAGAAGCGTTTTGGGTAAAATCGTTTCATTTATCGTAGGTGTTTTGACTTGTTGTTCTTGACATCATTATTACTTATATCATGATTTACTTACTTCCAGAATATAAAATATGATTTATATATCATATATATTCAGTATATATATATATATATAATAGGTAGATAAATAAAATGAAAAACACCGTTCATGGAGACGGTAGTCCGTACGTACGCATGAACGCCGTTTTCCTTTCCTTATTGTCTTGAAATGGAAGTAAGTAGATGACATACATATGTATATATATACATAAATCCAGTAGCTTTATAATGTAATATATTTCATTATTATTTCTTATATATACTTTATAATCATTCTTAAATGGTTAACATGGAGAATGAATCTCATCGCGTCGTGGAGACGGTAGTCCGTACGTACGCACAAGCGATGATATCATTTCTATAAATATTGAATTGAATTGGAGTGGATTATAAAATATATCATAATCAATATGATGTTTTAATAACTATGTATAGTTATTCTTTACACCATTATCCCCATCCATGTAAGGTGGTGGTGGAAAATAGATTACACCACGGCGTAGAGACGGTATTCCGTACGTACGCACGCGCGGTGATTTCTTTTTCCGTAGGATGGATAGATTGTGGAATAGGGTTGTTTCATAAATATAATAACATATCAGTATATTAATGGTACTGATGTTATTACTTCATAATGAAACAACCTAAGAAGAAGAAGTGGAAGAAGAAATAAAGATAAAAGAATTGGTAACGGTAATTACCTCTTCTTTGAAGCGCCTCTTTGAGACCTCCTCTTAGGGCACTAAAATTGGTCTTTGAGGAAGACCAGAACCTCTAGGATGTTTCTAGGGAAGTGGAGAAGAGATTTTGGCAGGGTTTGGCCGAGCTTGAGTGCTCAAATTGGTGTGAGGAGGAGGGGGAGGAGGTGTCCTTTTATAAGGGAGGAGAGGGGCACCTTAGGAATATCTCAAAATATTATTTTATATTAAAGTCAAAATCGGTTTATAATGGTTCCAAAGGGTCTTATTTCTAAGATAAAGTGGTGATGGGTCGAAATCCTATCAACCAGTAAGATTTAGACAAGTTTAGGGTATTATTTTAACCTTATCAACTAAATTTAACTCTAAGTTAAATAATTTAACTTTTACCGTGTCTTTTTGTTTTCTTACACTATATGGTTAATACACTTACTATAACATGCCAAACGGACCCCAAATTGTTTATTATTAATATATATATCCTTATCTAAGTCATTTTGCCGAACCATAGATTTCTAGGAATAAAATAACAATTAATAATATAATATTTGATTTAAAAACTATTTTGTGTCAATTTTGACACTATTTGATATATGATTTTTTTGAAATTCATAAAAGAATTATATTTTCGAACCAAGTTGATTAAATCAACACTAATATATCATAGTAACCTAGAAAATTAGTGGAATTCATAAAAAGTCGTAAATTACATTTATTTTGGTATTTATATTATCAATTATGTCAATATTTCATTAATAAGATAATTACTGCATCATCTTTGTGTCATAAATAAATTAACTTATTTGATGTCTAAAAATTACAAATAAAATACCATCATGTAGTAAATATTTTTAGATTTCTAATGAATATTTACAATAGAATTTATCTTATGTATAACCCCATATTAAAAATTATTTACTTATTAAACTTTGATTTTAACTATTTTAACCCTTCTTTAAATAAATTAATAATAAATGTCCTAATCTAATCCAAGTGGGCCTAAATGGTCATATTTTATTCCTAAGTTTGTTTTTGGTCGAATTACACTTGTCCAATAGAATTAGGACATGTGTTAGGGTAATATTAATATCATATTTACCCTTAGTTACCCTATTTACAATTAACCGTGGTAAAAATAGTAAAAAGTTACTATTCACCCAAAAAAAATTTATCTCATTGAACCACATTTTAATTACTGATATCAACTGTGTCTGTCGGATTTTTGAAATTCCATTCACAGAAGCGATAAAATTAAGTTTTATGCAAAATTCATTTTTTAACCTACCACTTAGTGGTTTCACTATTCATCAAAAATTGAAAGTTTTCAGAAAAATACCAAAATTTCACCCTAGGCTAATTTCGATATTCCGAATCCAAAAATGAAGTCCATTTTTAAAAATAAAATTTATAAAATTTCAAAAAGTGGTTATTACTATTCATAACGGCTAGTTTTAATAATATTTTAATAGCATATCATTGTTTCGTGAAACTCAGTATTACGTACTACACACGCTATCGAGGAAGGTTGCGATTGCGTGTAATGCAAGGCAAGTCAAGGATGCGTGTTGTGCAAGCTCCTTTTGGTGTAGCGTACAACACAAGACATTAGTGAAATAAAAAAGAATATTTTTCATAAAATCTCAGGCTGTTACATTTCACTTGAGAGAGATGTATAATTCACTATTGCGCTTATTTCAAGGGATGAGATGGTATATATTACACCTTATATAATGGCAACGACCGAGCTTCAAGCGATCAAAACACAGTTGTATGAGTTGTATGATAAAGGGTTTATCCTTCAATGCATGTCACATTGCGAATCACCTGTTTAGTTTGCAATGAACGCCAGTAGGATTTGACACTTTGTGTCAACTACCAAAAGTTGAATTAAATGACTGTGAAGAATCAATATCCACTTCTATATATTGTTGATATGTTTGACTTGCTAAAATTGGATAGCATGTTATCAAAAATAGATTTGAGATCACGGTATACTCAGGAGTGTGTTTGAACTTTTGATATACCATAAAATTTTTTCAAGTGTAGGTATGACCTTTATGAGTTTATCGTAATTCTATTTCAGTTAGCTAATGTTTCAAAACTGATCATGGCCTTGATGAAAATGATCTTTCATCTGTACTTAGATTAGTATTTGGCGTAGTTTGTGGATGACAAGTTGTTTTACGCTAAGACTCATGAAAATCATTCCCAACATTTTCACATTGTCCTGGGTATACTGAATGGCCATCAGCTATATGGAAAGCTGTCAAAATGTTTGTTTTGGATTGATAGGGTACACTTTTTGGGGAATATCATCTCGAAATAAGGTGTGTCTATTGACCCATTGAAAGTGTAGGTTTTGATTTCTCAGGAACAACCCTATATTGTTTTGGATATTCGAATATTTTTGGGATTAAATGGTTATTTTGTGAGTTTTATCTAGTTCGTTTCATGAATGGAATCACTACATACTAGGTTGTCAAAGAGTGAGATAATTTTTTTGGATAGAAGAATGCAGGACATATTTCTAGGTGTTTAATAACCACTTGACATCAACACCGATTTTGGTATTACCTAATTCAGGTGAGGAGTAGACGGTGTATTGTGATGCTTTTGGGGTCAAACTCAGTGTTGTGTTCATGCAAGTGGGTAGAGTCATTGCTTACAGGTCTAGGTAGCAAATGACACATGAACAGAATTACCCTATGCATGAACTTGAGTTGTAAACAGTGTTTTATGATCTTAAGTGTTTTCGAAACTATCTTTTGGGTTAAAAGTTTTCTGTTTTGACAGATCACAAATTCTTGAAGTATATCTTTTCACAATTCTAATTGAATCTTCTATAGCGATGATGGGAGGAGTATATGAAGTCCTTTGATTTTGAACTGGAATACACACCCAGGAAGGGGAATAGTGTGGATGATGCCTTGAGCAGAAAAACTCAGACTCAATAGGTACATGAGTCGAGTGGAGAGTGGAATATGATGACTTTACTGGAGGAAATGAATGTGATTGTTCTAGAGATTCAAGAGAAAATGAATATGGTTTCTATAGCAGTAGAGTCTACACTCATGAGATGGATCAGGGACATGAAATATGAAGCTCCAGAGGTTTTATCCTTGAATGAAATCCTTGAAGTTTGGGAGACACCATCATACTAGAAAATTGATGAGGATGAGATCATCTATGTGAAAATCTAGTTGTTGTGCCTATTGGTATGAGAGAGGAACTCATGAGAAAAATACATTCTTCAAGGTGGGAGGTACATCCTTGTGTGACCAAAAATATACCGTGACCATCAATGATAGTTTTAGTGGACATGTATGAAAAAGGAGGTATTAGGGTACATAATAAGATGCTTCACCTGTCAGCAGGTGAAAGAAGAGCTTCAACGACCATGAGGCATGTTGCAGTCATTACCTATTAGAGAATACAATTGGATGATGTGACTAAGGATATCGTGGTAGGAAATCCAAATACTATTAGGAAGAATGATGCTATTTGGATCATGGGGGATTGACTAATGAATGTCGAACACTTCTTGATATAACGTCCTAGGTCCGGAAGCCACCCAAAGGTGCCTCGTACCTAGTGGGACACATGAACTCAATAGCACTTCCCCAAATGCCAGAGGCTTCCGACTAGCAGCGAGAGCCTTGGGTGTGATAGTGGGGAAACTATGCCCTTATTGGAAGAGTACAAAAAAACAAATGATGAAAAGAGAGGAAGAAAAAATGATATCATACCAAAAATAAATAGCAGAAAACTGATAGCATAAACTGGATAACACATATAAAATGATGCATGATTCATATGTCTAGGAAAACACCCAAACAAGTAAAAATGATGAAATTCAATAGAACTAAACCTAAGTGCAAAAATAATGTAGATAACCTCCACATAATCGCAAGCCATAGATTGGTCCCATTCTCTCCACGTCCACAGCATGTCAGGTACCTGAAGTAGCAGGGCACTTGCCCTTATCTATACCTGCAAAAATATAATCTGTTTGGTCCCAAAACCATGGCCCAAACAGGCTGTGAGACTAATCCCAGTAGAAATCCACCACAAGATTTGTGCCTAACAATCAATGAGTATATGGTAGGTGAATGTACAAGATATAGTAAATAGGAAAGTACTCAAGAATAAACAATCCACATTTCAGTATCAAGCAATAACTAACAAGAAGAAACAAATAGGTAACCCTATAGGAATCACCATCAGTCTAACCCCTCTTGTCCGACCTAACAAGTTCAAGCAAACAACTAAACACAAGGTAACCCACTGGGATGTACTCATAGCCTATCCCCTCTGGTCTTACCTAATAAGTTTGAGCAACCCTTTGGTTAGTACACTCAGTCTAACCACTCTGGTTCAGCTTAAGCATAGACTCTCTAAGGAATCACTCCCCATCAATTCCCCCTATAGTATCGTATTGTAACTAAAGGTTCTATAGGGAATAACTTACGTCACATTCCCAATGTGTCCCATGTCGAGGATCTACAAACACTCTGCGGAAGTAGTTAATGTCAATTCCCCCTGTGGTCTCGCATCATAAATTATAAAGACATTGTGGAGAAGCCCTCAACGTCCATTCTCACTATGGTCTATACTCCAGTTTCTCATGGCCCTGTGTATGTCAAGAAAGTATAGAAGAATGTAATGGACAATGTAAATCTCAAGAACTACTTGGATAGAATTCTATAGCACTACATCATAACAGAACAACAATCACACCATCCTGCAATACTAGGCAGGGGAATGTAAACAACATCCTAAGAGGCAATCAAGAGCCAAAGGTCCAAACTGGCAATGCAGACATGGTCAATACATCCAAATCATAACAATTCACCCTATTCAAAAAAAATAACAATCTAATCATGCATACCAGCATATCAGAGAAACAATAGGGCTGAAACAGTGAACTCGAAATACCATGTTCATGGGTATTGGGAACATTTTCACATAAAACTAAAAGACTATCTACAGAAAAGCACAAACCACCTACCTCAGGGTTAGTAGATCAATATACTTGAATATAAAAGCATGAATCTCCATAGAATTCCAATGATCTATAAAAACATTGACAATGTTCAACCAACGGTAACATGGAAGAAAAGAGGAATCATGGAATGAGGATCCAGTAGAAGAGAGAACTCACCGATGTGATTCCAACACAACTAAAGGTGTTCAATTCAGAGGACGGGCAGAGGGTCGGGGGCTCAAGAATGATCCTAAACCGTATCTTCTCTCTTGGATGAACCAGACCTAAAAGAAGTCGGTTCTGCCCATCAGACATGACCCAAGTGGGTTTAATGAAAAAATACATGACGTGTACTTTAGGAGTACACATCTTGTACTTTATATTTCTGTACTCCGCATTAGGCAGCCTCCAGGTCACCCCACATGGCTGTGTGTAAGTCCTCTAAACGGTCAGAACACGGCTACCCACGGTAATTGAGTACATGACATGTACTTAAACAATTTCCAGAAACTCCCCTTTTCTAAAAAACTCTAGAAAAAAATACCTTAAAATAAGATTCAGGTTCTTTCAAACATCCCCCATTAAAGAAATTCATCCATGAATTTCCCTAGCATGGTGTAGAAGAAGAATCCCTGAAAAACTACGGCCACTGGCATCTTACTTTGGTCTCCCTCTCCCAAGACTCGTCCTGTACCCACCCGTGCTTTCATATCACTCACACCAGAGGAAAATATCGGCTATAGAGAAGATTTTTACTATGATTGACAACCTGGATAGGATGTTCCTCAAATGATGCATCCTCTTCTAACTCAACATCCTCAGGTTGGAAGACATGAGATGAGTCTGAGAAGTAACTCTGAAGTTGAGAATTGCAGAAAATATCGTTCATAGCCTATTACCTCTGAGGTTACTACAAATGATAGGAAACTGGCCCTATTCTCTCCAACACCTCAAACGGCCCGACATTCCTCAGAGAAATCTTACCATGTCTCTTGATCCTCTTGGGTCCAAAACTCGGTGTGACATGCAAGAAAACCTATTCCCCAAACTCGAACTCCAGAGGGCGTCTCCACTAATCAGCATATGACTTCTGTCGAGACTATACTATAGTCATCCTCTTCCGAATGATATCTATCTACTTTGTGGTCTCCTGAACAAGATGAGGTCCCGATAAAGTTGTCACTCCTACCACTAGCCAATATAAGGGGGATCATCATTTCCTACCATACAAAGACTCATAAGGTGCCATATGAATAGTTGCATAAAAACTATTGTTGTAGGCAGACTCCACAAGAGGTATACGCTTCTCCCAAGAACCTCCAAAATCCAGAATGCGTGCTCGGAGCATGTCTTCAAGCACATAAATCGTAAACTAGGACTGGCCATCATTCGGGGGGTGATAAGCTGTACTCAAAAGTACCTATGTACCCAAAGCCTTCTAAATCCACTACCAAACATGAGAAGTAAAACCTGCATATCTATCTGAAACAATGGAGTGTGCATCTCAATACAGATGTACAATCTCACAGATGTACAACTGTCCCATCTCATCAACACTGAAGGTTTCCTTAATTGTAATGAAGTGAGCAACCTTCATGATTCTGTCAATGAAAACCCAAACTGCATCATTCCCTCAAGGAAACCATGGAATATTGGTCACGAAGTCCATCGATACATCATTCCACTTCCACTCATGAATGGTAACTACTGTAAAAGCACTACTGGTTGCTGATTCCCCCTTAACCTATTGACAAGAGGAACACCTCATGACGAAACCAGCAAGATCCCTCTTCATACATGGACACCAATAATAATGTTTTAGATCATGATACATCTTGGTGACGCTGGGATGCACTGCCCAAACTAAGGAATGAAAATCCTAAATCACCTCCTCATGTATATCTGTTGGCACTGATATGTGCCCCTAGAAACGCAGGATCTCATCCTTTCCTATGGATCATCCGAAAATAGGGTCCTATACTGAAATGCTCTCCTAGAGGACTAGGCCTTCAAGATCTAATAGCTACCTCATTCGAACTCGATCCTGAAGAGTAGAGGTAATAGCTACAGAAGATAGAAAAGTCTTCCCTTGTCTGTCGTGCACCTCCAAATGCATCTCAAAGAAAAGAGCCATAAGCTTCCACTCACAACTAGCCTCCTTAATAGACTATTTATAATTCCTCTTTCTCAACGTACCAGCCACTACATTACCCTTCACAAGCATATAGGCAATCTCAAAGTCAAAGGAATGTATGTACTCAACCCACCAGTGCCATCTCAAATTCAGATCACGCTGAGTGAAGATGTACTTGAGACTGTATCTGAGTCCCCTTCCTTAAAACACCTGCCACTTCATTTCCCTTCCCAAGAATATAGTCAAGCTCAAAGTCAAAGGACTGTAGGTCCTCAACCAATCCGAGATGTCTCAAATTCAGATCACGCAGATTGATGATGTACTTGAGACTCTTTTTTTCATTGAAAACCAAAAAATTCACTCCCAGAAGGTAATGTCTCCAACAATGTAGGGCAGGAACAATAGCTACCAAATTCAGATCGTGTGTCGATTAATTCCTCTAATGTGGCCTCAACTACTGAGACCTGTACGCAATGACCCCATCTCCCTGCATAAAAATAGATCGCATCATCATACCTGATGCATCACAGTAAATATTATAGTTATTTCACGGCTCTGGAAATACTATTATCATTGGAGAAGTCAACCTCCCTTTTATCTCTTGAAAGGATGACTCACAAGAATTAGAACATAATAACTTCACAAAATTTTAAGTAAGACTCATCAGTGGTTCTTCTAAGTGTGAAAAGGCATGTATAAAATGTATGTTGTATCTAGCCAGCCTTAGAATGCTCCTCACATCAAAGTTGTTCTTCAACTGCTTCTAGGAAACTACTACTCTTAGTTTCTCCAGGTCTACTAACACTCTTGTCTCTGAGATTACATGGCCTATGAAGTGAATGTGGTCTATCCAAAAGTGGAATTTTGGGGGCATAGAATATAACTGATTCTCTCTCAGTGTACTCAAAACGATCTCAATATGGGTATCATGGTCATGTTGAGTGTGAGAGTACCTCAAGATATCGTCTACGAAGTCCATGACTAAGGAATCCATGAATGGATGGAACACTCTGTTCATCAGTGCCATGAAATCTACACACGCATTCGTGAGGCCGAATGACATGACCAAATACTCGTATAGACCATAACTGCTCCGAAAGGCTGTGAGAGTTATATATTATGGTCTAACAGGCAACTGATGATAACCGGATTTCAATTCCATTTTCAAGAATACACGAGCTCCTCGAAGCTGATCAAAGAGTTCATCAATCATTAGCATGGGATATCGGTTCTTGAATGTCAACTGGTTCAACTTCCGATAATCCACACAAATCCTAAGGGTGTTGTCTACCTTCTTCAAAAACAAGACAGGCGAACCCCAAGGAGAAGTACTGGGTCAGAGGAAACCCTTTTCCTGCAATTCCTCAAATTGCTTCTTGAGGTCTTGCAGCTCAGTTGTAGCCATCCTATAAGGATGAATGGACACCAGTGATGTTCCTGGCACAAGATTAATAGAAAATTATACCACACTCTCTAGAGGAAAACCTAAAACGTTTTTTGGAAATATGTCACTGAGATGATCCACCACTGGAGGAATGTCTAACTGAGATGTCCCCAGATCATCCAGATACAGACTAGAAATATGGGTTGTAACTCCTCCTAACCCATGATGCTCTGGACCTGCTTTGCTCACCTGGATATCCCTCTCAGTTTTATGAAGAAACAATATTCTCTTTGGTGATATGAAACTAACCCTACGACGATAACAGTCGATGACTACCTAGAAGGTAACTAGCTCGTCCATTCTGAGAATTACATCATAGACTATCATCTCTAGGGAATAAAGGTCCCATAAAAAGTGACACCCACCAACCTCTAGAGGGAACTCCAAACACTGACATAAAATTTCTATTCTAGTCCCAAACCATGTGTCTACAATCATGATATTAGCAGAAGAATAGATATAGATCCCAAGGCTCTCCATAATAGCAAAAAATATGAAGCTATCGGAATCCCCTGTATCAAAAATATATGAAGATAAAACTAAGGAAACTAGGATTGTACCTAGAACTATAGATGTTCTAGGATCCTAATCCTGTTTTGTCTGCTCCACTTCAAAAGCCTGGCCTATACCGCAGCCCTGTGACCCTACCTAACCACTCTGAGCTGATCCACTATGTTGTCACTGAAAACCGAGTGACTAGATTCCACGGCCACGAACTCCACCTCATCCTAAATGACCAGAATAAAACCAGTTCCATGACTGGTGAGAAATTGGTGGTGCTACTCTCGAACGAGGAGTCATATAAGAACCTCTATCACTAGCTGCTGGTTAAATGATCTAATACAAGTGTTAAATGTGTCCCAACTATCCACATAATCAGCACTCCACTGGGTCTCTCAGGAAGTGTGGCCCCATATGCTCGCTCCTTCTGCACTGGTATCACAGCACCTAGCTACCCGAAGAAGTGTCTTGCCTCCTTAAATCATTGTGCGAAGACTCCCAGCGGTGCTTCCTTCTGTCAGTCGGAGAGATGCAAACACCAGATGCTGAGCCGTCATGGAACACAACTCCTAAATCCATCATATTGAACATTATGATTAGTTCCTAGTTGAAGAAAGAAATTATATAAGTCAACCAGAAGATGTTCACCTACGATCAAAGGTTGTGCCTCAGACAATCCTTGAAATTCACTTCCATGAACAACTAATCACCACCTGAAAAAGGCGTGAAGCACTGCAACTTGGTAATGTGGGAGGAATAATTCATTATAGATAGAGTACCCTTCTCCATTATCATAAACCCTATATCTTGATCATCCCTCAAGGTCTCTCGATAGAAGTTGTCATAAAAGATGCACTGATACTCATCTAACTCCATGACCTACTGGTGTCCATCTCATGAGATCACATCACACCACCTCTTGGCGGAGTCCCGAAGCATATAGGTAACGAGCTTGACCCGCCTCTCTGGAGGCGTCTCCATATGCTCAAAGATCATTATCATGGATTCAAGCCATGACTATGTATCCTGGAGTCCTCTGTCCCCTAAGAAAGTTGGAGGATGTTGCTGCTGGAAAACCCGCATCAAAAAATTATATACGAGGCAGGTGGCGGCGGTCCCTGAAAGGTCTAACTCATCCATATAATTCCCTCCCTGAACATTGCGTCCGCACCTATTTCAGGTAAAATGGCAGGTTCCAAGGCTGGCACAACTAGAGGATCTGTAGGTAATCACTGATCAGCCATGTCCGGTGTCTGATCACCGTCTGGAAAATGGCACACAAATGGAGGATGTCTTGGTGGCATGAATCTGTAAGGTCAAGCACAAACTATTAGATAATATTCATCAAGGACTGAAAAAAAAAGGATTTTAATAAAGTAATAGGAGAAGGAAAGAATTTATGTTTCACAAAACATGACTACACAGCATTTACGTTTCCTACACGGCATGTTCTCTTAGTTCATTTACATGAGTGTGTACTCTTGCCTAAACTATTCGTGTAACACCCCAAACACACTGCGTAATATCCTAACACACGATGAGTACTTCAATCCCCTTCCCCTACCCACGTCCTTTTACATGGTTAAGCCACACGAATCTCCTATGGAATGACTATACGACGTGTTCCAGATGGACACAACGTGTTCTAGACATGCTTCATCTGGCCTGTGTTGTTTGCGACACGACCTGACACATGGCTCACATGACACGACATGTTAAAGGTGGACACGATGTGTATGTGAACGGATTTCACTAACCCATTTAGTTCATGACATGGCCAGGTACCTAGGTTAGACTACACGGCGTATTCCTCACCGACATAGTGTGTATTGCTTAAGGTCTTATCCTTCCATGTTGTTTGTTACACGGACGGACACAGGGTCGACACTACATGTCATGTCTGACAGATACACGGTGTGTTCACACTCAACATTCCCCATCCCGTATCTCTACCAACATGGCCTATGACACAGTTAGAGACTACACGACATGTAAATAAATCACACAACATGTACTTAAGTAAAACAGTTTCTTAACGAGAAGAAGAACACCTGGCATGTACTTAACTCTACACGGAGTGTATTCTAGGTTTTTCTAGACAGAAAGCCTTAGAAACTACTCCGGATCCCAGAAAACACTGAATCAAACACTAGAAGTTCCAAATTCTGATCCGTGAGGGCCCATACTCCCCGCAAGTCAATGATTGGCATCTTAAACATGTTATAATAAGGTTGCAAGTCAATGATCGACCAAATTCTGGTCCATGCGGTCCCATAACACCTCAAGAACAAAATTTTGTCATTAATTCAAACAAAACCATACACAACAATACCCTATCAAACAATAGATATTTAATCAAGGAATCTATCACAACAACATGAATATTCAACACAACATCTATCACAATAACATGAAATCACTAATGCATCCAAAATGGCATGATAAGAGTGCAAGACATGTGATTTCTAACAAGTTCCTATCTGATGCATGAGATGGAATACCCTCATCTCATCAGGTTGCGACAGAAATATAACCTCAATAACATCATCAATAATAGCAAAAATCATGCGAATCACTTAAGGTGAAATAAATTCAACTGTAATCATGAAAAACTATAAAATTAAAATAAATGAGGTAGGTTTGTTTTTCCCTATACACGGGATAGCTACTACCAGGAACAACCGATTACCAAGTACATATTCTTTCCTATCCCCGGCTAAGGGGTCCAAATAGTATGTCAAGTGAAAGGAATCTCTCTAATACAACATTGTAACATCTTCGTTCCAGAAGGCACCCAAAGGTGCCCCGTACCAGGTTGGTCACATGGCCTCAACCGTAATTCCCTCAAATCCCAGAGGCTCCCAAAGAGAGGCGAGGGCCTTGGGTGTGATAGTAGGGAAACTATGCCCTCAATGGAAGAGTACACAGTGGATGTAAATAAATACCGACAAGAGCAGAAAAAAAATGATAACATACCAATAATAAAGTGTGTAAAACTAATAGAATAAACTAGAGAACATATATAAAATTTCACATGATATATATGTCTAGGAAAATATCCAAACAAGTCACAATGCTGGAATTCATGGGGACTAAACCAAGGTTCAAAAAGAAAGAAGAGAAACTACTCTGTATCTCAAGACATATCTTGGTCCCATGCTCTCCAGCACCACAGCAAGTTGGGTACCTGAAGTAGCAAGGCGCTTTCCCTTATCTATACCTGCAACAATATAATCGATTTGGGCCCAAAAGCATGGCTGAAACCGGGTGTGAGACTAATCCGAGTAGCCAACCACCATGATATCCATGCCTAATAGTCATTGAGTGTATGGATGGTGAAATTATAGGAAATAATAAACAAGAATGTACTCAATAATAAACAATCCACAGTTCAGTTTCAAGAAATAACAAACAAGAAGAATCAAACAGGTAACCCTCTGGGAAGCGCTCTCAGTCTGAACCCTCTGGTCCTACCTAACAAGTTCAAGAAAATAGGAAAACACAAGGTAACCCTCTGGAAAAAACTCATAGACTATCCCCTCTATTCCTACATAACAATGTCAAGAGACCCTCTACACAGTACACTCAATCTAACCCCTATGGTTCAGCTTAAGCATAGACCCTCTGAGGAAGCACTCACCATCTATTCCCCCTATAGGCTTGTATCATAACTTATGTCACTCTAGGGATGAAAATACGTCACATTCCCTCTGTTCCCCACGTTGAGGAACTAAATACACTCTAGGGAAGCACTCAACATCAATTCCCCCTGTGGTCTCACATCGTAAATTATAAAGACACTCTGGGGAAGCCCTCAACGTCCATTCTCCCTATGGTCTATACACCAGGTTCTCATATCCCTTTGTTTGTCGAGCAAGTGTAACAGTGCGGAACGACCAATATAAACCTCATGAACTACTTGGATTGCATTCTAAAACACTACAACATAACAGAACAAAAGTCACACCATCCTACAATACAATGCATGGGAATGTAAACATCAACCTAACATGCAATCAATAACCAAAGGTCCAAATAGGAAAAACATGCATGGGAAATACATCCAAAGCACAACAATTAACCCTATTAACAAACAATAACCATATACTCAGGCATCCCAGCATAGCTGAGAAACAATAGGGTGGAAATGGTGAACACCAAATACCCCATTCATGAATATTTGGAAAATTTTCACATAAAAATCAATGACTATCTACAGAAAGGCACAAACCACCTACCTCGGGGGTAGGAGTTCAACATACTTGAACCTCGAAGCTTGGATCTCTTTATAACACTGATGATCTAAAAAATTCCGAAATCATTCAACCCACGATAACATAGATGAGAAGAGGAATCATGGAACGAGGCTTTAGCAGAAGAGATAAATCACTAATGTGATTCCAATACAACCGACAGTGTTCGATTCGAAGGACAAAATGAGGCTCGAGTGCTCATCAATGATCCACGATCGTACCCTCACTCTCAGTTGTACCAAACCTTGAAGAAGTCGGTTCTGTCCACTAGACGTGACCCCAGTGCGTTTAATAAAAAAAACCAAATACACGGAATTTAATTTTGGAGTACAGGGCATTTACATAATGTAGACGCCGTGTACATAAAAAATTTCCAAAAACTCCCCTTTTCTCAAAAACTCCAGAAAAAGAAAAAAATACCTAAAAAGAAGATCTAGGTTCATACAGCTGAATTTAAAGAAGACCATTATAGTAGAGTAGTTGAGAGAACTATATGTGAGAGACATAGTTTGTTTGCATGGTGTGCCACATATTATTGTTTCAGATCGTGATTCATTCTTTACTTCACACATAACGAAATGTTTACTGAAAGTTCTTGGATCACAAGCTCTATTATGTATGACCTTACACCAACATACAGATGGGAAGTTTTACATACATGTTTTAGAGGATATGCTGCAAGCATGTGTTCTTAACATTGGTGGTTCTTGGGAAATGAACATGGAATTATTAGATTTCACCTCTAAAAAAATTATTGTGAAACTATACATATAGATCCAGAAGGGTAAATTTATGGTAGACCTTGTAGATCATCGCTATGTTGGTTAGAGGTGGGTGAGTCAGATCTGTTAGGACTAAGCCTTGTTCAGGAGACATCAGAGCATCTACAGTTGATTTGAAAGCAAATGGCTATGGATCAGAGTAGCGAAAATTAGTATGCTGATAGAAGAAGAAAACCCCTAGAGTTTACATATGGTGATCATGTATTCCATTGGGTGTCCTCTATATTGGGTCACTAGAGGATACAGAGACTGGGCATGTTAGCGCCCTGGTTTGTGGGACCGTTTGAGGTGTTGGGGAAGATTAGGCCGGTGGCGTACCAATTAGAAATTCCATAAAAATTCTACACTATTCATGATTTTTTCAATGTGTCACAACTATGGCATTATCACCTCGACCCTACTCATGTGATTGATGTGGATGAGGTTGACCTCGAGACTGATGTGCCCTTTGTGGAGCATCTGATACGTTTGATGGGTCATAGTGAGAAAGTGTTACAGAGAAAGACAAGGCCATTAGTTCATGTGTTATGGAAACATGTAAATGTTCAAGAGTAATCTTGGGAATGAGAAGTAGACATGAGTGCTCAATGGACCAATCATCTTGGATCGGAATCTTAGAGAAGTTCGGGAGTGCAGCTGAAGGATGAGTAGTTATAAGGTGGGGAGATTATAAGATCCTGAACTTTTCTAGAGTCATCTCTAGCAACCATTTAGGTACTATTTGAATCTTCTAATTACCTTCAACTTGTATTAGTGTGTTGAGGTGTGCTTGGGTGAATTCATAAGGAAACATAAAGGAGATTGGGTTGTGCATGATTTTCCCACGGTTTGACAAACCAAGTAACCAAATCGTGCCTAGTGCAGAAACCTGGATAGAGGGGTCCGCACAGTTTGAACACAATTTTTAAAAACCATCTGGCCAAACCATGACAACTATGAAAAACATGATAGAGAGATCTATTTGTTTGGTTCATAGTTTTCTTAACCATGCCCCTCTTCCCAGGAAACCATGGACACAATATTTTAATTCTGAAAATCATATCCAAAACCACCCAAACCCCATGTGACTCCCATTTTTTAACATTGGATTGGGATTGATGAATTCTTGGTGATTTGATATCCCCTAAGAGAGATTTCAAGGTGATTTGAAAACCTTTATTTGAGATTTAAAGCCTGTATTGAAGATCTGATCTTCTCCCGGTAAGTGGATTTCATCCCAATGCTTCGTATGTTATTTCTCTTATGTTTACTAGGTCTTTTCATAGAGTATATTCACCTTTTCAATAAATCTAATACTATGGGTAGATATATAGATCTAGGATTATGAATATAGATCTATATATTCAAGATCATTGATGCCTTTGATCTTAATTTTTGTTTTAGGGATTTAGATCTTGAGATTCATCAATGATGTTGTGCCACTCAGATTTTGGGGATTTCTGTTGGGATAACATTAATCAATAATCTAATGTAGGTGGTCTAAATCAACCTCCCATTGTCATTATTTATTTTATGTGCATGAGTTTATGAATTTTCTTGATTCCCTTGATAAATTAATTCCAAAATTGGGGTAATTTGGAAAGAGAAATTGATTTGTATTTACCTTGGAGATTTATTGATAATTGAATACAGGAAGAAACAAATGTGGGGTTAAAAATAGATTGATATTTTGTAGATTTAATGATGGGCTGTGATTTTGTATTGGAGTTATTTTATTGATTGTATTATGATTATTAATTGAGGGGAATTAATTATAGAACTATGTTTGGATATGAAAAATGTTAACTATGATAATTAATTATGTTCCATAATGTGATCAAAGATAATTAATTGTGAGAAATAATTACGACTTGTTGGGTATTGATTTGGATAATTAATTGTGAAGAATTTATTATGGAATGAGAATTGTGTTGATTAATTAATTTATTGACGAATTAATTAACGGGTTATAAGCTTAGTTAATTTTTGAATTAACTAATGTAATTTGGTATGTTTAACTAATCATTAGATTAGTAAATGAATAATGTGGGAAATTTTTTATGACATAAAAAATTATTAAATTAATGAGATTTTGTGGTGATAGGAATGGAATCTTATACTGATAATATGTTGAGACTTGGACATGGTGTTCCTCTCCAATAATTCCCCAATATTGAGATTATGGGGTGCTAGGTATGATGACATAAACCAAATGAGAATTTGAGTGATATGCATGACATCCAATGCTCAACGAGATTTGTGGTGATATGCATGAGGACCTACACAAAATGATTAATGATAATAATTAAGGATTTTCAACTAAGATTTGGGTTGTTTGAAATGAAAACCAACAAAAAATGAACAATAATAATGAATGATGATTCAAATGGGAAACATGTATTGAATTGGACTAATTTTATGATTAAAGATAAAATTACAATGTGATAACTATTTATATAATGAATTATATTTATTTCTTCATAAATATTCATTCACTAACATTTGACTGGACTCGTTTTAGACATCTGTGGTGGTGGCCTACTGAGTTGTACCCACACCTTATTCTGACCACCTAATTTGCACTAGAGCAGACTTTGTTGTAGTAGGATTAGATAAGGTCAAGGTTCTGGGATAGGTTTCTGTTTGGAATTGGAGTGTGGGAGAGGTAACCAGACACATTTTGGGACCCGTTTTGGATTTTTTGTGTCTTTATTTTGAGTTTAATTATAGCCACATGGAACTTGCATTTTCATAAAAACATTTTCCTTTTAGTTGAGTATTGTATTATCTACTTTTGACTATCATATGTTATGGAATTGTTTTGGTTATTTATATGATTCTGTATAGGGTTATGATTATTTTCTTCCGTAGGTGTTTCATTTTGATAATGAAGGGTATATTCTCCCCATGAATGGCTTAATAGACCCTCGCTACTAGTCGCCACCCTTTGGCATATGGGGAGGCATGCTCGAGGACATGTGACCAAATGGCTCGTGGCACCGTTCAGTGGCTCCCGAGTTGGGATGTCACAATATTGACCCTAGTTAAACATTATTGTAAAAACAATGGCAGCTATGCTTCAATTTGGCTCCTCCTCTATCACAATGATCTCAAGGAATCATGTAGAAATTATAATGGTAGTGTGTATTGGATAAAGTGACAACACTAGTGGTAGTGAGAAAAAATTGTAAGATGGTGGTATCACAACTCAATAGAAGGAAGACGTGATGATACTAGGACTCTAAAACCATTCATGGTATCAGATGTAACTTGACTGATAGTATGCTCAATACAATTAACATTATTGTGAAATATATATAATTAGAAGGTGATGGTGGAAATATGGTGGTATCAGGGGTCAGATAAAGCATGTTGAAAAATCAAGTGTATGATCACAGAAGATATTCAGCTAGTAGTTGGCTTAGTGTAAGAATCGTTATAACTTTTTTCTTTTGATAATAGGTGATGGTGTAAAGATAGTCATAGTAGGGCTTGTTGGAAGAATAGAGTGAAATCATGATGATAGTATCAGAGGCCTGAAAATAAGGTTAGAATGGTACCGATAGCAGTATAATAGAATCATGATAATAAAAGCATCTCAATGGGAGAATTATGTTGTGGTAGTGAAATCTTGTTTGAAGAATGACCATTGATGATATGTTCAAATGGTAGTGGAAGTAGTTTATGGTATTAAGACTTGACCATTTTGGATAACTATTCCCAAGATCCCATTAAATTTCTAAGGAGTTCCCAACCTCATAATTTCATATTGGCTGGATCTTGAGATAAAAAATGAAAACTATTGTAGATTATTTCCATTTTACTGGTCGTATAAAGAGAATAATCATAGGTGGTGGGGTCAGTGATATGTCTAAGTAGAGGCACATTATCATTAAACAAAATGAAATAGTCCATCATAAGATAGAATATGTTTTTTTTCAATGAGTCCCATATAAGCTATCAATTCAAGAGGGAAACAAGATTTATATGTGGACACTCCTTACTTTTCTTCTAAGCCTACTTTGGGGATGTGCTCCATCATGAACTCAGACAACACACATTCATGGGACCATACTAACAATAATGGGCCCAATATTACTTGGTCTAGCCCTATACACATGCCGACAATATTTTTGGATATCCTATATGTTGGCCATCTTCTATACATAGTTTTATGGGAATATTGGGCTACTCCTTTGATTTTTTTGAGGTAATATTTTTCTAAAAAATAACAAGGAAAATTTTAGTTTAAATATAACAAGAAATTTACTAATTAATATAATAATTAGAATTCATGTATTTAATAAATTTTTCAATTATTTTATTTGAACAATAAAATTCCCATAACTGATTAAATCAATGAAATAATTTGGTAAAATATATTGAAATTCCTTATTATAAAAATGGAATTTATCTAAAAATTATGTACATCAAATGAAAACCCTGTTTATAAAAGATTCTATGTTGGTAGTGATGAGAATGTTGTTCATGCTCTTTATCTTTATGGTTGACTTATCTCACCTTTAGTGAAACACATGATGATGAGTTTATGTTTTATTGGATTTGGTGATATTTTCGCATGCGTTCATGAGTTATGCTAGACATGTATGATTAAAATTTCATTTTTGTTACGTAAAATTATTGAATACTTTATTCCCTATACTATAACACATTTATGTTATTTAAAGTGTCCATTATCATTTATACAACATTTATTTTATAAATATATAGTGGAAAATTAAAAAAATTATTGTTTAAATGGATAACTATATGTTCTGAATTCAATTTATTTACTTATTATGATGCATGAGCTAAATAAAATTCCAACTACAGCTTATAAATTTTCTTTCTCTAAAAAATTTAAATAAATTTCATTAAACAAATCTATAATTATGATGTGCTATTTTTAAATCATTTTGTTCAAAGTGTACTATCGGACCACTTATCTTGAGAATTATGTGGAATATTCTAATTAAAATTATAAATAAATCTTATTATGTTTTATACAATATTAATTATAATTGATATTTTATTTATTTAAAACTTTAAAATTACAATTAAAGGGAATTTAAAATGGAAAAGTGAATAGAAATTAGGAATCCTAAATATGATATTTGAAGTATATATATATGGGATATTAACCTTTTTTATTGAATTTTGGGGATGTTTAGGGTGATAAAGTTAGGAGTTTTATATCATATGAGATTTTGTTTATAGTGAAGTGTATAATTATTATCTATTTCCTTAAGCTGTGATGCTGAGATTTTACGTGTAAATATGTTCTGATGTGGGTTACTGTGTGCATGATCATATCTTAATAATGGGGAAAATGTGTCTATATTGAGATACTAGATCTTGAGACCTTATTATGTGAGATATATAGTTTAATGGTAGGATATGACCATTATAGTTTTCTATAACATATGTGTGTTTAGGCCTATGAATGGGTTGGTTAGATAGTGTGTATTATGTTAGTATGAGAGAAATTTATGTTATATTCCATTAGCAATGTGTCTAATTTTATTTATGTCACTATAGTCTCCTTATTAAGTGGGATTTGAGTTAATGATAACCATGGAGTGTGAAGTTAGTTTGATTGTGAGGTGCTTGATGTATTTGTATGGGAAATGGGACCTTACAGGTAGTCTAATGTATTGATTACTAGTAAGGATTGGTTCCTTGTATGGGATGCTAGTTATTGAATATTAAATGATGCATGTCTCATCATGGGAGAAGGAGAACCTCTCATGTGTTGTGGCTTATAAAATCCAAGATTTATCAAACTAGGTGTAATATCCTTATGGAATTTGAGATTCATCTCATGTTAGTGGTGAATTAGATAAATTTTATGATCATGAGTATCGCTAAAAAAGGGTTTTCATTTGAATATAAGTTCCTTAGGATATAGAATTTGGGAAAGTGGTTACATTAGAGTCTTATGGATGAGAGTTACTGTTATTGGGTGGTAGAGGATGGTGGGAATCCTTGATATTATTTGGGCCCCATTCCCCCTATGTGTTTGGAAACCATTTGATGAGTATGTGTAAGGTTATGTGGATTCCTTGAGGAGTTTTTAGTAAAATAATAATTTTAGGGGGGAATCATCATTCAGATGCATACCCATGTTGATAAGTAGTGTCATTTGTAACAAAAGGTTCACTAGTGCGCCTCAATGGTTAAATGTAGAGTGATTAGAGCATGATTAGATACTTGGGGTTTTGGAATGTTTCTTGACCGATCGGTTCCCATGTAAATGTTTTAGATATGGTGAGATAATATAGTTTCAAAAAGTGTTGATTTTCCATTCACATGATGAGACTGGTGTGTTCTTGAGGCATTGGAAATTATTGGAGCATGTGAGACTAGTTCTAATGAGTCACCAATATTTGAGTCGTAACTTAATGATTAAGTTTTGAAGGGTTGTAGAGACATTGAGCTTTAATAAGATCAGTGTGATATGTTTTCATTGGAGAAAAAATGTGTTTTACATATTATAGATATGGTAATATGGGATCATATTCTCATTATGATAAATTTTATTTAAGGCATAACATTCTTGTATCATGTTATAACATTGGGTTGTAAATAAAAAAATAGTCATGCATGTTTTGGATGATTAAAATGATGTTTATAATGAATGAATTGTAGGAATAATGAACCTAATGTTTGAGGGGAGAATTTATGATGTCCCTATGGTTAGGGGTGATATTGTGGATTGGTCAAGGTTTAGAGGAATGGGTGATTCAAATTTAACCCCTTTTGTGGGTTATGAAGGCATATGATCATGCCTTAAGTTGTACAATACATGGTATTTGATGGTGGAAACTATAAAAGTTACACTTTAGTAGCAGTAAGTTAGTCTATATTAAGGGAGTGAAACATTAGATGGTTAGGGTTCCATCGCTTGTTTTGAAAAAAATTTGATGGAGACTATGGATAAATTTCCTAGGGATCTAAGAGTGTTTCATGGTTTGTGTTTTTTACACTTATATATGAGTGTTGAGGTCACATCTTGTCATTTCATATGCTGTTGGATGAATTATTGACTTTGGATCTTGTAGATTTTAATTTCATTAAGAAATTTTGATAGGATCCTATGGTGGGGAGTGGAGAATCGGTTGAGAGTGAAAGAACCCATTTTGGTAGGATAATTGATGTGGTAAGAGCTCCCAGCAGTGGATCAAAATGAATCATAGATATTCGTGTGTAGATGAATCCTTACTTTTATAGTTTTGTGAGAAATAATAGAATTGAAATTCAATATGTGGTGTTTATTACTGTCTATGTGTCATCATTGAGAACTAGTTCTAGTTCATTGGTCTAGGATGAATTTGTTTCAAAACCCCATCGAAGATCACAATACAACACAACTATATTTTTTTTGGGTTTATGGTTTAATCATAGAATGACACTATGATTTTTCTTTGGCCAACACTGTGAATGCATGGATGATCACATGATACATCTAAAATATACAGGTTTTTATTAGGGTTTTGTTGATGTGTCAACATGTGTTGGCAACTATCCTCGAGTTAGGATAGCGAGAATAATTTCATATGGTTTTTATATGCAACTTGGTTCATATTGATGAAAACTATACAATGAACATCATTATAATTATCATATCACATTTTTATAGGTGACTCTGATGACATGGATCACATTGACTTGGAATTATCCATTATGAGAAAATTCCAATAGTGTGAAGCTCCAAAATCTTGTGGATGATTTGATTGATTACACAATAGTATTTCATGAAAAAATGTGTAGTCAAGAACCAACATGGTAGTTTACTAATGGTTTAAAGAGGTATATTGGATTTGAGGAGTTGAGATATATTTTATCAAAACTATGGTAAGTGATATCAAAATATTTTTATGTTGTAACATAAACATTTGATAGTGAATAAATTTTTGGATATGATAAGATGCATGGTTGAAGAATACCCTAGACTTATAAAGGATGAGAAGAGGGTTTATGGGGAGGTTGTAGAACCCCTTACCTATTTTAGTGTGTTAAATACCCAGGTATTGGAATTTTTTATTTATTGGATGTACCATTTTGTGAACCAAAACCTAAAAGAGTATTAAGAGAGTTTTATCTTCTTAATGGTGTTGTTTTAGATATGAAATACGACTTAATGGAGAATTAGGAATGGACAGAGTTGATGAAGTAACTATTTCCCATATGGATATAGCCACTATGTTGTTAATGAGAATCCACTAGCTATCCAATGATTTTTCAAGTACATAGAACTACTTATAATGTCACTAGATGATTGGTAAGGATACTGAAAGACTAGTGTGGATTACAAAACTAACGATGTGGCTTTAATGGGGAGAAATTTAACAAATTTCTTCCTCAATATTATATGATGGGGAGACCAAATTCCTTCAATATTTTATATTTTTTCTGACCCCCATCCTCCTATAAACCCATATATTTTGTGGTGGTTTTATATATATTTCTAAAAATCTAATGTTCGTATTCTCCTTTTTTTCTCTGCTTCCATCCCTACCTCAACTCATATTGTAATTTTTTATTCTATGGATTCAGTTTTTTGTTTTGATTCCATTAGATCATGATGAAATTAGTTTAGAGTGAAGGGGATTCCTAGTGAAATTCATATAATATTCCTCAAAGTAGAGTACCCATGAAATTTCATGTCAGTTTCATCAAGGTATATTTCACCATAAATTTTATTGAGGGTTTTTTTTATAAAATTGAACTAATTTTTGCATTTGATAAGTACCACATTTTAGGAGATGGGACCAGAATTATATTATGAGTGAATTATAGACCCTCATATTAATTTGGTTATTATGGAAATGATCAATAAGAATTTCATCATTTATGATAAATTTAATTGAATTAATATTAAATTATAATTTATTTCATAAATTATGAATCAATTATAACAATTTTTAATTTAGTTATTTAATTAATTATAATTTATCATATTTAATTATTGGGTCAATATTGTGTGAGCTTTCTTCTCATAGGTTATGTGGGATGTTGGAAAGTCTCATTAAGAGTTATCCGGCTACTTTAAGAATGATAATTCACTTCAAATAAGGTATATAGTAACAAAAGTTAAAACATAGTCTCCCTATAGTTTTTAGTGATGCATTGTGTGGTCATGTTGACCTCACTTTCTATAAACCTAATTTATATTAATTGTTTTAATTGATGTTTCCTTAGTTAAAAACCCATTTGATGTGCCTCGAACATTAAAAAATGATTATTCATAGTGGAATGACTTGGTAATTTTCACCGGAATTGGAAAAAAATTGTGTGCGCTGGTTTATTAGAATTAAATGGATGATCATGAAGGAATGATTTTATTTTAAACCATGATCTTCATTTTTAATGATAATATTAAATTTATGTCTATTTTAATGGATAAAAATTGAATTGTGATCTTAATCGATGATTTTGAAGAGAAATTTCATAATAGTAAATGTTATAATGAAATTGAAATTGTAATAATTCATTATGAAATGAAGGATGATTTTAAGGTGAATCATTAAATTGGAATGTGAGCCTTGAGTTGAGAATCATTAACTAGTAAGTTTCAAATTGAAGAGAAATGAACTATAATTTAAATGGATCAATGAAATGTAATTATAATACCTAAACAATAAATTGGAATTAAATGTTACAAACCTATCGATGTATGTGTAATACTGTTTAGTGAAAACTACTATCAATGTGGTGATAATATTTTATATAGAAAACAACATTTGTTTGGGGGTTCATGATGATAATGAAAAACACATTTTTGGATCATTTGTTGGCATACAGAAAAAGACATATTTATTATCCTATGATAACATAGATAAAATATCTTTCAGGTGGTCCAGGATGACTAAAAAAACACCCATTTTGGGCGGTCTAAGATGGAAAAAATAATACAACCATTTTTCATGGTTCTGATAATCCATGTGTACTTGTGTGGGAATATATATCAAAATGTACTTAGACATATATTAAACTAGAAAAAGAAGGTATGGCTTGATCTGAGTTATTACAAAAGATCTCAAAAAACATTGTTTATTAACATAATTTGTTTTTTTAATATGTTTACAATTCTTAAATATTATAGTTATAATAATTTCACATGAAATTTAATCTAATTAGTTATATTTTGGGATACGATTGATGAAAACCTAATTTTTTTTCTCATACCATGCTCCATCTATGATTGTATATGGTTACCAAATCAGATTCCACATGATTGTAATAATTGATATAGTCAGAGCTTGATTCTTGATGTCTGTCTTCAAATGATCTAGTATAGATTCTGAAACTTGACAAAACCTGGTACTAGTTTTAGATGAGATTTTAGACTCATTTATTTTTTATTTTTAGAAACATTCATGAATAATCCACTCATGGGGGATCTGATATGGTATTTCTAGAGTGTTCATTCTATTTTTTTCTTGTCGTGTTTTATTTATTTTATCAACACATGGATTTCTAATGATATTCACCTTATATGTATGAATATGGTTGATTTTTGTTTCTTTATTACACCACTCTCATAGTGATGGTATCTATTATTCAACAATTCTCAATTTCTACTTATTATTTGCCTCTAGTATGAAATGACGTGTGTGTATGATGAAGTGGAGGACCATGTTGGGGCACTAGCTGAGTGACCTATTAATTGGGATGTTATGTTCTATATTTAGGATCTCAATATTTTTTTATAATTTTTTTTTGTTTTTCAATGTTTATATTTCATAGTTAAACAATTCTATTGTGTATTGTATTTTAGGGAGATCACAAGACAATAGATTTATAACTTATAGTATTATTATTTACATAGATATATTTGACCATTTTTAATATATTAATCATGTATAATTTTATTTTATAAAAATAATAAAATATTGTTCATTTTATTTTGTTTAGAATATAATTTATTTATAGTATAAAGATTTACTAAATTTTATTTCATCAATGTGAAATAAAATGCATTTAATTAATATAGACATATATGTTAATTATAATAATTTATGATTGAAAAATATAGGTCTATATAACAATCTATATGAAAAATATTACAACTGTAGCTATTCTATCACTAGTTAAAATGATATCTATTAGATATGGCCACACATTACGGAAACCACATCAATCATTTATAATAATATTGGGTAGGTTCTTCCCTAGGTTCACATCAAAAAGGGTTGTGGTGATCAACTAGCATGGAGTGTACACATTATATCCATGGTTGTAATTTACCATACAAGTATCTTTTAACCACTAATACCATGATTTGAACCCATAATCATATATGTGAATGAATATCCTCAATCATAAAAATAACCATCGAACAATATAGTAATCATGTGTGACATAAAACCTAATGAAATGAAATAGAACAATTATACATTACATAATTACATTAAAACTAAATGAAAAATGTTACTCAAATATCAAAAGATAAATGATTTTGATAAATCCATGTATCCCAAAAATACCTTAATCTAAAAATGTGCATTCCAACAAAAAATCCCATACAAATATTCATTATCCTAGTTATTTAATATTTCAATAAAAAAAATATGATTCTAAGGATAATAAATAAATAAAAATGTGTTAATATTATATTTAAGTATGAAAGAGTTAAAATATACCTAGTAGGGTTATTTACACAAGGATAACAATGTGATAAATAAGAAGTAAGCATGTCAATACCATTATAAGGTTGGAAGAGGAAAAATAAAATAATTAAATATTCTCCCAAACCTAAAACTATATCTATTAGAGATACAACATGGATTCGTAAAAGAATACTCACCAAAATAAGAGATACCAATATATTAATTAATATATAAAAATATTCAATAAAATACCAGAATAATAAAAAATAAATATAGAAAATATCTTGTACTCTCAGGGTTAAACAGTCATCCACCAATACCTAAAATCACACATAGAGAGGGAATATGATGATTTATTGATTTTTTGTACCCCTCACTCCATGTATTTTGGGGCACACTAAAACTCTAATCTTGGGTAGTGGGAATAGAGAAACGTAGTGTCACCACTATCTCTAAAAAATATATTGAATTGATACACACAGTCCCTTACCATGATGAATATATCAATTTAAAATCATCCAATATCATTATTTTATAACCTATCTTATCTCATTATTCTATTTTTACCACCATTTTAGCTTCTTGGAATGGGTTTTAATATAGGGGGTTGAATCAGTGGTACATATTTTCCACTATCTTTTATTGAAATAAATATCTTTGAAATGTTATAGTTTTATCCACAAAAATAATAATTATCACCTTTAACTAAATACAGTATTTGTAAAATCCGGAAAAGGAACACAAGTTTTTGAAATATTTTACCCCAAAGGTGATAAAATATTTCTATAATATGTTTGGGTTGAGACTGATACATTGATATTCATATAATATCATATATGATTTCAAGTTGTTTTTGGAAATGTGTCATCTTGAAACAAAAAATTATTCCTAAAACATTTTTTGTTGATGTAATGATAAACTAGTTCCCACTAGTTGAAACTAAAAATTCATATAACAATGTGAATTGAATCTTTAGATAAATTATAGTATTACACGACATCACCATATTGGATCATCTATTTTACATTAAGGAATTTGAATTCCAAATTAAATTAGATGAACTGAATGCACATTGGCATTCTTTTTCGCTTTTTAGAATGATAAAGACATTAATTGAATCATGAAAAATTAATATTTCTCCTAACAATATATAAATACATTTGAATAATGGGATCTTCATAATTCTCACAAAATTAGGAATCACTCTTATTTCCATAACTACAACATATCATTCTCTTATTTTTAAATATTAGGTATGTTTACTATATATTATTTTTTATATTTTTTAATATAAAAACCCTTCATTTATAAAACATAAAATATGAATTATTCATGAGCAATCATATTCATTATAATTTTTCATAGATAAATTCATGATTACTATAACAAGATAAATCCATCATATTCTCTTTTAATCCTTATCTTTTAATCCTCTTGATTTCACTCAATAATCATAGTAACTTTCCAAAAAAAATCAAAAAATAACATTATTTTATTTAAACTCCATGTATTCATGAAAAAGGAAAAATAACCTTGTTGTCAAATGAATGAATAACTTACGAATCATTGAATGGCTTGAATCATGATTATAATAATAATTATGATATTTAAAACATAGAAGCAGAGAATAAGAATCATAAGACTAACTTTCGTAGTGTGTATTCCATACATCAAATTTTTTCCATATTATAGAGAAAACCCCTCATATAGGATTAATTAGTCCATACATTTCATTGTATATCCTATAATTTTTTGATTTTCACTTCAAATTTGGACCCTTATGTACACCAGGTAAGGTTAGAGTACTTATTCAATTTAATTTAATATTATTTAATATTTAACTTATCCATAACATCCTTAACAGCTTCTCAAAACTTATCTAGTAACCCAAAATCATCTCAAAACATTATAATACATAAAAACCCATGTCCCAATAAATTCAATTATTATAAATGTAGATGAAAGAAATAAACACTTTAATAGTTCCATTGGATTCACCAAGACCCCTTTATTTTTTTTTTCAAATTTAATAACTCACAATAAAACTAAAAAAATCACAGAAAATATCAATAAGAATCTTTTTTTGCATCATAATATTATAAAATGAATTTTTTTTGATTGAATTATATTTCTATGTGAATAAAAAATAATGGCCAAAGACATTGATTTTATCCCATTAATTCTTTTTTCTCAGATCATTTCTCCCCTTTTTATAATAACCATAACATCAAATTCATAATAGAAAAATAATGTGTTGTGAATATATATATATTCCTATTTAACAACAAAATATAGAGAATTATGGGGGGAGGTAGTCCCACATAACACCAAGTGTGATATGAATGATTAATTAGATTTTTCACCCATGACACATCAAATATACCCCATTGACCTAGTTTTGTAAACACATCAACAATCCAATTCTTTATGGAGATATTCTCTAAAACAACATACCCATTAGTCATATTCTCCTTAATGAATTGATATTTGATATCTATATGTTTGGATCTTTAATTTTGGATGAGATTCATTGAAAAATATATTAAAATTTGGTTGTAAAAAGTAATACTCAATGTATTCTAATCTTTTACTACCATATATTTGAACCTCTATTAAATCCATATAATTTTTGTACATTCATGTGTTTTAGATATATATTCAGTATCACCTATAGTTTGAGTAACTAAACTTTTCTTCTTTCTATTCTAGATCATATATTTATCACCTAAATGAAAATTACCCTTGACATATATTGTCTATCCTATAAATCACTAGTCCAACCAACATTAGTGAACCCTAGTAGATTACTTTATTTGGTTATTTTTTACATCAGTGCATAAACAAATTTCATTTGATATACCTAAGAATTTTTTTTTTATAAATAATGCATAGATACTTTATATCACTTCGATATCTTAAAAACCAAGTCAAAACATATATAATATATGGTCTTCAAGAGGTAAGAATAAATATGATTCCAATGATATTCATTTATTCTTTATGATAGAAACTACTTATTGATTTATATTTACATAATTTCATACCCACTACTATTTGTGATGATACTTCTATAAATATTTTATGATAAATATCATCAATAATTCGGTAGAATATTTTTACCGAGATAACAAGGTATAGTAATCTTTTTTTATAAAGAGTAATATTTGAAAATTTCATGCCTCATACAACATTGAAATCGAAAAATAGATCTTCAAACACTTTTTTAAATTCCTCATATCCATACTCCTTATAACCTATAAAAATTATTTCATTAATATAAATTAAGACAATAGGTGTACCTACACTCATCTCATTCCAATATAAGTTTCTATCTAATTTTCTTTTAGTGAGCTTTAATTTCTTTTCCGAACATTATTGTATAGATTACATGTATCTAGGGTCCAATTTTAACCCATAAAAGTATTTCCTTAATATTCATACTATTATTCCATCACATTCAAATGTAATGAATTTTGGTTTTTAAAAAAATAATGTTTTCCTAGTACCTATTCAAAAAGCAACATTCCACATATATTTAATAAAACATGTAGCACCTAGGTAATATAAATTCCATATATATTATAATAACATCAATTATTGAAAAATGTAGAAAATTTTCAACTAATTATACATATTCTACCTAATAAAAACCTTATCATATGAATATAGGATTTTTCTTGGATTCCTTACCTTTTTCTTTATGTTTATTTCTAAATACCCACTTAATAACTATGAAAATGTCATATTTAGTTTCATGAACAAGTTCCCAAATGGAAATCTTCTCAGTTTTGTCTATAAACTCCGTCATATAATTTATCCATTCTTTATGTTCAATAAACCTATCATCTTTTTTTTTAATTTGAATCGTAAAATTTGAGGTCTTATATTTTTTATTCTCATATTTCATACAGTTTTCACTATAGTATCCAAAATTTGAAATATATTTTCTGGATATACATGATTATTTAATATTTTATATTCTTTTTTATGATATCAATTTCATTATTTTTTTATTATTGGTTTTATCTATGTAAACATGAATAGAGTTTGGTTCATTTATATCTTCTTAATGATTTTATTTTCAATCCAAATTTATTTTATCCACTTCAATGATTTCAAAATATGATTCATTTTATATAGATGAGGTGGGTAAATTTTTAATAATATTCACATAAAAACAATCTATTATCATATGTATCATTTTATTCTAGTATTTTTTTGATTTTCCTTTAAAAATATTTCTCATAAATATCCCTTCTTTATATTTCTCCTTGGGTTATCCACAATTTATGTTTTTTATATTCATAACCATGGAAAAATTGAAGTAATTCACTATAGGATTAATTTTATACCACATTTCATATATATATATATATATATATTAGAATCAGTTATCAATAATAATATTTTCTTAATATTTACATCTTTACGTACTTAATTCCTTTAGAATATTTTTTATCTTTTTTTATCTATGAATTGTTATTCCCATTTCAACCATGATCTTGTTACATATCTATTAAACACCATTTTATATAGAGTATAAGGACTAATATATTGAGGTTATATATTATTTTTATAATGTTATAATTAAAAAGAATTACAAGAAAACCGATTTTCATTATCTGTGTTGAACAATTTAATATAGACACCAAACACTTTTTTTAACATGACATATTGAAATCTTGAACATTTCCACCACACCTAAATTGTTCTTCACAAATATAAAATTATACATCAAGGTTAAATAATAGATGAATGTTATAATGTAAAGATATCATCTTGATGATTGATATTACTTAGTCCCAGAAAATTAAAAAATTATCATATCAAGTGGCCTTATGGATTAAATTTTTACTATTTTTTTAATTCCCAAAATCTACATCCCCATATAATATGTTTCACAAACAACATAAATATCTATTCAATTTGGGTAGATCTATCACGACCTCATTATTTTTTATTTTAATCATATCTATTTGACAATTATAGAAAAATCAATTTTACCATTGTGTTTTACATCTCTGACCTTCCAATAAGAATAATTATCAAGATTTATAATTTTTTTTATAAAATTACATTTTTTTCTACATCCCTTAATGATAATGTTTAAATAATCCAACTGTGTGATACTTCCTATACCAAAAAATGGTGTACACAGGTTCTTTGGACAAGCTCCATGGTTTTCCCTAACCATGCACCAACCATGAACCAACCATGCATAGTCCCATGTGATTCTAAATTTCTTCACATTCTACTGAAATAGTCCAATAGTAATACCCATCAAAGATATAACAAAACCAGGGTAAATGAATACCTAAAAGGAGTGTGAAGAATATCCATAATGTTCAAGATATTATAATATCAAAACATTATAATGGCTCATCCCTAGTCTATAATCCCAAGCATCAATAATATTTTGAGGTAAGAAGGTTAGGCCGTTGAGCTTGAATGTCTGCTTCCCTATCCTAGGTATCCACCTAAATATATGTATGCTTCCAAAATAATAGGACTATTGGTATTATCATTCCATGATTAACATTCTCACAGTGATCCATAACATGAATCTGATTCTCATTAAAGGATGCATCATCCTGAAGCTCAATATCATCAACATCAATCATATTTTTGGTGTTAGTATGATACTACTAAAGCTATTAATCATGAAAACCATCTTTCATAACACTATAATTCCAAGTAATATTCAATCAACACGCCATCGTTATTATGATCTTCATAATCTCAAATGGTCATATAAACATAATCGAAAACTTGACCTACCACAAAATCCTATGGTGACCCAATCATGGAGACACCCAATGGAATACATGATCACCCAATGTAAACTCAAGGGGCCATCGACATCGATAAACATAGAAAATTTTCCTACTCTGAGACGTAGCAATATATTTCCAAATCATTTTATCCTACACTGATATCTTCTGTATGAGACTCAGTCATAATAAATTTGACTCACCAACATGCACGGTAACCTTCATGGTCTATTATAAAGTTCCAAATATGGTTATATACTAATAGTATTCTAATAATTGTTTTCATTAGGGAACTAAATGAGTGTTATGTTATTCTCTAAAGACCCACTAAATTACAAGAATCACACTCATCGAATATCCTCAATACTTGTCTAGTATGTTCTGATATTCCATCTATCTATTAGTGGAAAGTCATAATAGAAATTACTTAGGTATCAACCATCTTATTTAGGAATTACTAGAAGAATTAATTAAAACCTGGATCATGGTCTAAAACAATACTTTATGGAACCCTATATAAGTGTAATTACACCTCAATATAGATGTCCCCAAAATAATCCACCCCGATTTTTTTTCAAATAGAAAATAAATGGGATACATTCTTTAATAAATCCATAATTTCCAAATAGTTTCATTCTTCTGAGGTTTCCACTGATGACCTATAATAATATCCATGGTAACATTATTCCTGTTCGAATACAGGATGAGAAATGACTATAGTAAATCACAAGGTCATTGATGATTTAACATCACTTGATGATAAGTGTAGCATCATGTCACTAACTCTCTAATCTCCCTTTTCATTCCTAAAAACCAGTACTATCAACATATGTCATGATACATTTTGTTAAAACAAGGATGCAATACCCACTTCAAGGAATGTAACTAAAACATCAGATCAAATCATATAATTTGTGGTACAAAAAATGGTTTTTGATATTAAATATCACGTCCTCATCTTTTGTACAATCGGAAGGTGAATCCCCACATTCAAGGCTTTCCGTGTAATCCAAACACTCTAGATCATCATACTATATCTCAATGATCTAGACCATATGTATGAAATCTACTGATACTAATACTAGGTTCATATTCTCCTATCCCTCTCAAACCACAATATGCATCTCATCTATAAAGTACATCATGTTCCCCTTAAAACTGGACTCATGAGCTAATTGAGCCTATGCATTCCTTCTGAAATCATCAGTTACAATGTTTACATTCAATGTAATATATTCTATATTAATTTAAAATTAATTCATATACCCAAACCATATCTACTACAATATATTTGTATCCCACTATGAATATATATATTTCAATATCTTATGATCAGTATACAGAGTAAACTTTTCACCTAATAGGTATTTCCATCAACAATTTAAGGGAAAACCACCATAACTAAATCTAGGTCATGCATATTTTAATTTTATTGATTTGCTCTCATCTATTGTGAACCATATTCCACAACTAGATCCCCTTAATCATCACTACTACACTATTGCTATTAGGAACATAAAAAACATGATATACTACTCACCCTACTTGGGTATGACCAAGATTGGTGTGGTTGTATAATTATTCATCAAATCATAGAATGAACTGTAACACTGTCGATGTCATTAATACATGTCCCATATCTTGGTTTAGTTGGAAAGTGTTTTTTCTAATAAATAAAAGATTAAAACGAGACACTGATAATAAATCACTAAAACTGGATATCTACAAATGTAAAAATCACTTTTGGGCTGCTCATAAGAGACCATTTCTTTAACTTTTTATGGGTCCCGGAACACAGCTACATCCTAGATTATGTTACCCAAGAAATATACCTTATCAATATAGGATTTTCACATAAATAAGTTGGTTTATAGCCAATGATCACTAAGTGTAATCCTTACAATGTCAATTTTCGGGGATTGATTAGGTTGATTCTTGGAGTATAACTAGTTTTCATCCAAAAAACCCACAATCTAATCCAGGTATGGGAGATATATTTAGTTCATAAATGACAAAATGAGAGTTGGAACATTATTCAACACGAATGAAAATACAACGATCTCATATAGGTCATCCCTACTTCAAAAAGAGGTCCTTGGTATATCATAAGGTCTAACTCTCAACTAAAGATACCCCAAACTCAAGTCATTCTTGGAGAAAATAAAAGATCTTTCAAAAGTAAAAAGAAAATGTTGATACATTGACGTGGATACCAACTCTCCATAGTCATCTGGTTCAATATCTGGTAATTTACACCTATTTAAGATGTCTATTTATCCTTATTTGAAGATAAGATAAGAGATCCCTAAGGTTACATACTCAAATGGATAGATCCATTATACATTAATTAATCCAGCTGAGTCAAAATCTTTATAATATTTGTTGGTTCAATTAGATAAGGTGGAATACTAAGTAGTTCATCTACTAGAATTAGCTTAATTATAAACTCAACATCCTTCTCGAGTGGAGACCATAGAATTCATCATGTAATATTTCCTGGAACATGTCCACTACTAGTACAAATAAATCATTACATACTCCCATTTATCCAAAAAATGATTGAAGCCTAGTAAGTGAGCTCCCCTACTTGAAAATGAACTAGACTATTGTAGCCTTCTTGGATATCCCACTATTCTCGATGAATATGACTATTAACCTTAGGATATGTAAAGGTCACTCTCCAACTATAACAATCAATATGTGATCGGAATGTTACCCAACATTCTATACCAATATCTAGTCAAATCCAGATAGGTCATGTATGTAGATATCCTAGTAGAACCAAAACTCTTCAACCTAAATAGAACAACCCTTACATAGATAGCTATTACTTGATCTCACTCTTAATGGTGTGCCAATGGTTAGAACCCCATTCAAAAACTCCACCATCAGACTCAATAAATTTAAAAGTAGAGAAATATAAAATAATGATAGGATATTATATAAAATAGGGAACTTTAGGGAATTTAACCTACAAGAATATTACCTCAAACTATCAATGGTTTAGCCTCGCTATCCAAAAGTTCTGGTTGAACAACATCAAATTGTCGTTCCCTTATACGCAAGCTGCAGTTTGAGTCCCCTATGTTGCACCACTATGCTGATATGTTAACTCTTATTCTTTCATTCCACATCAAAAAATATCAATAGAAACGAACAAAAGAACTCCAACAACCAAACTAATATTGGGTATAAGACCCCATTCCAACACATTTAATTAGAAAAGATCATATTTCATTACCCAAAGTTCTAGGGTTCCAGTAATGCCTCTGTAAGTTCCCCATCCTATAATAGGATCAACACTGTACTGGTGGCCATGGAAAATGTATATTAATGTCACAAAACCTAAAAACCAATTGCAGTACATTCAGTTAATACAACAGGTAACTGATCCTTCTCCATGATCACACTATTTTCAATTTCCCTAGTTGAAATTGTCATTGTGATGCTTCCTACTCTTGAAAGATGTACCTAATATTATTCAATCCAAAACCACATTCATTTCACTAGAATCCTCCTTTAGTTTCCACTCATTTATCAGAGTTTAATTTACCACTTTAGAAAACGTTTTCAGTTGAAAGATATTACGCTACGAATTAATCATACTCTTTAGAACATCCTTAAAACATTTCACTGTAGATTACTCATATCATTAAAAATTTGGAATAAAGCACTACAAATTAGTAAAGTGAATAACATAGTCCATCATGGATATACTCCCCTAGAAAAACCAGATAAACTCAGCTTCCCAATCCATCCCAAGATTATCCGAGAAAAAGTATTCCATGAAGTTCTCTAGAATTTCCTTCCAAGCATGATTTTTAGTTGCTCAGCATGAGTATTAAAATACCACCAATGATTTTATTAACCATGTAACATACATGAAACCAATTTTACTCCCATCTATACATGATTCTCCAAAATTGTTAATTCTCATCCAGATGGACACAATCCAGAACTCAACTGAAAAAGGTGCACCCTTTACAATCAATGTTAGAGGGTGCTACAATTGGGATTCCCATTCTAGGGCATAAATAATTCACACTACCTACCCTGGGACATTTTCATTAATCCATATAAAATTCTAAAATTTATCATGGAACTTCGCTCTAAATCCATAGTCCAAAACTATAAGAATCTCAGGTTCAACTACTAGAGGATCATTTATCGTAATTCCCTACTATCATCCAATCAAAAATCATCATCATAGAAGAATCTATCTAAAGTTAAAAAATCATTTATTATGAAACATAACACATCATTAACAAATTTTACATAATATGGATTCAAATAAACTAATAAAAATTCATCCCTATTCGCTAACACATGGTCCAAACCAAAGAATTATCACTACAATCCACCGTCACTCATTTGTTTCATGGAGAACATAGGAAAAAACACTTCCATATTTCATAATATCCTGTTAGATACCCATTTATCCATTTAAATATACCCTTTTAGATCATTTTCAATTTTCAATTTTATTATTAGAAAACTTTTTATATTAAATTAAACATCCAAAGAAAAAATTATAATTCAAAAAAATCACAAAAAAGTAGGTTTTATATGTGTTCCTAAAATGATGCATGTCTCATAAAATCTAGAGTGCCTACATTGATGCTTTTATACAAAAAATTAATTCTTTACCATTCCATGAAAAAATATAACAATATCCAGACGATTAACATCAATCCCCCATTGGGTACAATAGTATTTCACCCACACATTGGTTAGCTACTCCCATGCTCAATCTCATGAACAGGGCCCAAATAATACAAATCTCATGTATACCTTTACCAATTAGTAATATTATTGGAATAAAATAAAAATCCATTGATAACAATTTGTAAGGTCCCAACCCGGTGCCACATGTTGGTGCGTCGAGCCGGCTGTTTACATGAACTTAGGTGTGAATCCTCATATGCTAGGGGCTACTGAATAGTAGTGATTGTCTAGTATATAATTTTGGGAAACTATACACTGGTTATCAAATTAGGAAAAAATTATAAATAAATATCCAATATCTGAATATTAAAATGAAACAACCATAATTATACATGCACAATAAAGGACAACACCACCTGATAATACCAAAACATGGATAAATGTCAATAAAACAAATCTCTAGATATATCATGTCATATATGTGTAAAATGTTGAATGAAAAGTATCAATAAATTTACACAGACTACTAACAAGCTACCCCGAAATCATGTTTGGTTCACTTATCCGTGATTCATCTCATATCCCTACTCATCCATAAAAAATAGGTCTCTTTCCCTTATCATGACTTCAAAACATGAATTATATTCAAGTATCTGTCGTATATCCTATGTAGGGTGTGATTATAACTTAGAAGTCCACCACCAATGAAATTTTAATAAATATTAATTCTATAAAAGTGTATGTGTATGTACTATGAATAATGTACCAATTAATACATTAATATTTTTCACATTAAATTATTCTTTAATTAAACACATAAATTGATGGGTTCATTATGGAACCTGAACCAACAATACAATAAGTACAACATGTCTATGTCTAAATAGTCCACATGGGGATATCACATTTCATTCCATCAGTGGTTTCTAAATAACATTTAATTCTAATTTCAAACTTGTACAATGGGGGTGTCGAGCCGTAGTCTTGAAACTCGTGGGTATTAGGAGAAGCAGTCCCTATCCACTACTAAATGCTCACATGAAATATATATATATATATATATATACACACACACACACACACAAACACACATTGTTGGCCTAGAGTGGATGTCTGGAACAATGTGGGTATTTGGATCTTCATTCTTTTTCCCATGAATCAGTGATCACATGAAACACACACACACAAACACACACACACACACATATATATATATATAGGGCCTAAAATATAAATATTGGAACCTTAAGGGTATTTTTAGCATTAGTTCCTATCCCACATCTCAGTCACAAGTATCACATCTCAGGTTTTCACATTCTCAATCATTTATCAACTATTTCAATAATTCATTATTCAACCCATTTCATAAATTAATTTCTCAACCATGAATAATTTATAAATTTAAATTTAAATCATATTAGAACAACTTATGAGTTTCCATCAATTTCATAATTCTATTAATCCGTTATTTACATCATCCTATAATTCTAACAATGTCATAATCCAATATTGAACCAATATATAAATTAAATTCAGAATGCAATTTCACAATGTGGACAATTCTATTTCAGAATTGTATTCAGGAAAGAAAAATCAAGAGTGTAGTAATTGGAAATTAGATAACCTACATCATGAACATAGATTAATGATTACCTAATCGTAATCTACAATTCGATTCAGAATAATGGAAATCATAATAGCTTGGAACGTCTAGGACCAAAACCTAGGATCAAGATCCAAATGAACAATGTACCTTAAAACTGTGATTGAAACCATAAACATTTGAGTAAAAATTACCCTTCTTCAATGGGAAAGAGAGTTGAAAGATAAAAAACTAAATAGGGAAAGAATTATGTACCAATAAAGAGGCTACCCTTCAATCAGATGTTGGATTCATCACAAAAAGGGTTCTAGAAGACAAAAAATCCATTAAGTACCGTCCAATTTTGTTGAATTTTTTTTAGGGATGTGTTGGATCAATTATGGTTTCAAAAACCTGGATTCCAGAATTTTAATAAAAATTTTTGGGGATTAAAAACCCACACAAACAGTTTCCTTGGATAAGGAAAACATTTTTCCAATCATTCTGCCTTAATATTGTGTCTCTAATTAAAGGACACTCCGTTTTACTACGTGGAAGATGGTTTGAAAAAACATGTGCTAACTGTATAAATCCATTGTATTGGCAGGTTCATGGTTCAGGGAGGGATGTCGCATGGTTTGTCCAAACTCTATGCCAACCCTGTGTCACCTCCCATGCATCCAAATTGGGAGACATGGTTTCCATGGAAAATATACATGGGTTTTCCTAACCATGCACTAACCATGCATTGCCCCATGGGATTCCAAATATCTCAATATTCAAATCATACAATCCCAAAATAAGACCCCTTCCAGATATAATAAAACATGGGTAAATGAATTCCCAAAATGACCAAGAGGAATCTCCCAAAAGGATTTGATTTTACATAGAAAATACAAATAATTGTTTATTTAATATTCTATAACATTGAATGTACCGAAAAAACACTCAATGAATTTTCTAAACTCATCCAAATACCCCAAATCATCTCAAAAATAATTATAAAACATCTTCAAAAAATTATCAATATATTTAACGATTTTTACTCATATTTATGAAAGATGAAACACATAAACACTTCCATTAGTGACATCAACCATTACAAAAAACCTTAATCAACTATAATTTGAAACTATATATAATGGTAAGTATAATGGTAAACCAAATAACCAAAATATGAATCCTAAACCTATACCAATAAGGATAAAAATATAATCAAGGTTTGTTGCATGTTAATACAAGGTTAATTCAAACCTCCGTTTATAATAAAAATAAAAGGAATCGAGTAAATGATTTTGATAATCTCATATAGAAAATGATCAATCCATGGATCATAATAACTAGGATAAAATTTAGTGATAACACATAAAATTTTATAGAATCCTCATGTCCAAAATTATTTGAGGTTGAAAACAACCCAAAATTACATTCTTTTGTTAGTAAGATAACTTATGTTAAATAATGATTGTTTTATTATGTCATATAAATTAAGAATAAAAAAATGAATTTATATTTCATTATACCTCATGAGATAATATATACTACAATATCTCAAAATCATACATCAAAAATTGATTCCAATGAAAAGTGTTCAGACAAGGGTAGACACTATTTGATCATGTTTTCCGAGGAAAATATCAACTGATAAAACTTATAGAAGAAAGAATACATTTTGGAATAAAATATATATTATCAAGGTAAGTGTATAACTAATGTAAATTCATGATAATGGTGAAATATATATATATATATATAGTGTAGTAGTTAAGGTGACTGTTAGGGTATGACCATTGCATAATCGATACTTAAATGTAGTTCACTATAACCATCAGTCAATATAACCATTGGGAATTGTGATTGTTGGAATTATAGCCGTTATAAGGTGACCATTGGGATTATTGTATATTATGAGTAATAAAGAGAACTAACTAATACATATGGAAGAAATGATAGCATCTTCTATTAAAATAACTCATTATGAATCTCATTTATCAGAACATGAGAGGGAGGTATCCTTCATGGGGATCAAACATGACCAAGCCCAAGTGGAGCTTCAAAACGTGATGTTAGGGAACAACTATCAAAAAGAAATATTCAATTTATTATAGTTCAGTAGTATACCAATGTTAGCTGATCCACCCCATAGAAGTACCCCAATCATAGAATATTCTCTTTGGGTGTATGCGAGAGTAATAAGTGGTTATATATCTAGAACATGGTATTATAAGGTTGTAATTTTCATTATAGAAATTAAATAATTATTCCTTAAATCCCATGTTCATTATTATATTATAAAATTCACTTGAAAATAAGTTGAATATTATAATTATATTTTTATATAAATAAAATAGTACTATATTTTTTTAAAATATATATATTCATTTAAAATTAAAATTTTTATGAAGTAAATAGTTTTAAATAAAATTTATTTTAATAAAAAAACTATAATAAAATAAAATTTTATTAAATATAAATGATAATATAATTTTATAATGTCCTAGTAAAATTTTACGAGGGATACCACGTTACTTTTTTCAGATAAAAAATTATTTTTTCCATAAATAATTATTTTTTAAAAAACATAAAATAATTATATTTAAAAAATATATTTATAAAAATAAACATTATTTTTGAAAATAAATATTTCAAAATTATTAATGGGTATTGTTTCATAATATTTTGAGACTATAAATTTTATTGGATAAAAATTAAATACATTATGAACATACAATAATTATTAGAAAATCATAGTAACCTAAAAGTGATGTTATAAATTCTTTAAAGAGTTTCGTATGTAAAAATAGTGTTTTAAGGATAGAAAAATCCATGATCCGAGATAGTTGGCCATAAAATTATTAAATATGAATGAAGTATAGATAGTCAGGAATTAAAAGGGGTATTGCAAGATTGTGAATGCACCACACCCTGCAAGTCATCATCCAGCATACAAAAACAGAATTTATGCAGCCTAAAAGACCACATGGTACATGACTCTAAAAGATCCCTTTTTAAAATGGAGTCAGAAACATGGTTCACTTTACTATAGACATGCGATACAACGATTTGGATATGGCAGACATGATTGTGACATGCAATCCAATTTTGGAGAATTCTCCATGACAAATTTCTCAGGCGTACATTTAAAGAGTTCACCCCCAATTATAAATTCGATTAAATCCATAATAGATACCTATTTAATTTAATGGAATACATGACTGCATAAAAGAAACACAGGAGCTCAGCTTTGTAAGCATTACCTTGTCCAATGAAGTGGCGAAATCAGCCTTTAACAAAGCTTTGATGGGTCTGCAACACGCCCCCACATCCCACTAGTCCAAGCGATCCATAGGCAGCTCCATAAATATTAACATTGATGCATAATGGGATAGGTGGAATCGATCTAACAAATCAGAGAATGATAGGTTGCTTCGGTCTTCTATCCACCCCAATTTATCGAAGAGTAAACAAACCATCACAAGTATTCTGCGTCGCACCATTATTGACAATAGTGACAGTGTGAATGTCTTTGTGAATGGAAATGTAGTCCACCTGAAAGCAAGAGGATTTTTCACAGAATTACACCTGGTTCTGTGCAGACCATATTAAGAAAAAAACCGACGATACAACATCAACAAATATATTTTTAACTTGAATTCCTTTCCCACTATCACATAGTGTTCCATTACATTCCAAATTATTCCCTATTAATTATACAATACGCTTCAATATCATTAACACCTTCTATAAACTATTATGTAATCTTTTTATGCTACTAATATTATCAATTTATTTTTCATTCCCTAACCCCGTGTTGTGAATAAAAAAATGTTTTCATTAAATGATATTATTTTGGATATAAAAACCTGTCATTTATTTGGGAACTCATTGTTTGGAATCCACATTTCAAACACATGGGATTTGAATTACTTAATTTGTTTTTTTGATGTATGATATATATTGAACATGTAATGTTAGACATGTAAATGGTGTGATGTAATAGAACTCCAATGCGTTGAGTAATATTTACATCTCATGAGATTCAATTTTTGGCATATGGGAGGTTATCCCAAGAACACCGTGTTATGATATCTTCTAGGTTATACTTGACTTAAGCTTATTATGTAACATTTTAAATTGTTTATACTATAAATACCCTTAAATTTCAAGGAATTTTTTTTTCATAATTTTATTTGGAATTATACAAGAACACAGTTTCTGACGGCACCTGATTCCAAGGCCTGGTGTGCCCGGAATCATTTTCCGAAGTTTGGCTCAGGTACGTTCAGTGAACGGACGAGCGGGTTTTTCTAACTTTTGAATCGGTTCCCGGAATCGAATTCTGTGGGAGCCGATGAAAACTCAGCGCCGGTATTTGCTTAGAAATGCCTCTTCCGGAGTTTCGTTTGCTCGAGTGTGGTTTTTAATTTTCGGGCTTAAAGTTATGAAATAAAATATTTGTTCGACAAACATTATTTTATTTCTCTTAATCCACTTGAAGCCACTTGAAAGCCACTTAAACTGAGATGCAACAGATAGGTTATTATCCAAAAATATCCTACCCTCTTGGTAGGATATTTGCGATATGGGGCCTGTACGAGCCCCGCCCTTTCTTTTCCGCTATGTAATGCACCCGTGAAAACCCGTCATTATGAAAGTCAACTAACGTGTTTTCATAAATTATTAACGCACCATTTAATTGGGCAGTTTATTTCGAGAATTAAATGGGCGGTTTCTTTCATTGAATTAATTCTACGAATTAATGGGTCATTACTTACCTCTTTTTCGTTCGTTGGCGTAATAATAAAATAATACCAACACGACATTTGGAGGATTACTCATTGAGAGGTTGTGTCAGAGTTCTTGAGCGTTCATCATCCTTCGCGAAGAACATGAAGAATGCGAAGAATGCTGTCCTCTGACGAAGAACGCCGAACCCGTGGAAATCGATGACGCGACGTCGTGTGCCGCGACGCCGACGTTTCCTCTCCCGCGACGTTCTTCGACTACGTTCCTTAATCCGCAACAAGAACCTTCGATCATCCGTTGATGTGAGGGTTTTAGATTTCTTTTAATTTTTCCTTGGTGGTTTTTAAATCATGAAAGATTTAATTATTATTAATTAAATCTTTTTGTTCTTGAACATCGGAGTTCGTCGACGCGCCCCCCTTCCGCGACGACGTGACGCCGGATACCACGACGAAGCGACGATCCTCAATCCACGAAGAACCCGCGGAGACGACTTGAAGAGGTAGGGATTATGTTTTGGAAGGCCCTTTTCCTGTGAAAGTTTCTTTAAAATTAAAGAACCGGTTGCAAATGAAAAATTTTAATTTATTAAAATTGTTGTTTCATGTGTTGAATTATTTTTCTCTCGTTGTTTTTATCTAACGTGTAGGGTGCGGGCCAAAAAACACGGCCCGACAACCCTCCGCCGTTCATCATGGTTATGCGGATTTGGTGGGCGACGGAAAATCGCGACGCAAGGGCAGTTTGTTGATTCCATAGTGAAAAACAGAACCCGGGAGGAGCACCGGCGCAGACGGGAAGTAAAATGGACCACCGGAGCAACTCCGGTGGCCCGCGGAAGATTCCAGCGGCGCGGGCAGCCAGAGGCAGTGGCGCCCTGGCCCGCAGCCGGACGAGGCCACCATGGCCGCCCGGGTCCGGTTCGCCCACACGGGACGCGACAGAAGCTGCGTCCGCAGTTCTCCAGCGCGGCCCACGCAGGGCCGCGACATCTCCAGACCGCGGGGGCAGCGCCCCGCGGCGCACGGTCGTTCGGCCGCTCGACCGAACCGAGCCCGGCCGGTCCGACCGGTAGGGCCACGCCCTGTCCGGACCGGACCGGGTCGACCCGGTTCGGCCGACCCAGGGGGGTCGGGCCGGGTCGGGCCGGGCCCGGACCCCCCGTCTTCGGACCATTTTCGGTCAAATGCCTGTAACATGAGATACGTGCTTCCAAACGACGCGCCGTCAGTGGAAACGTGATCCATGGATCTAGATGGTCGTTTCAGTATATCACATTAAAGTTTTCGGAATACTTTGAGTTCGTCCGGGTTAGTTCGTACACGAAACCAACCGGGCCCTCGGAGCGGAAACGCTCAAATCTTGAGTTACGGATGTCTGATCGACGTGCCGTCGACTTCGTTGAATTTCTCTAAGTGAGATGGATCTTTTGGCGTACTCCGACAGAGGTTTGGACATAGGTGGAGTATGGTCGGGTTGGTTTTTCCTTAAAAACCAATCGGGCGCCTGGGACGAAAAAACCAATAACTTTCAGACTGGGCGTCTGATTGACGCGCCGTCTACGACGTTGAGTTCCTGTTGACGATACAGAACTTTTGGATACATAAACTTAGGACTTTGTGATAGTTGATGTATCAGCCTCTCGGCTCGTGGAGCGGACCCTCCCGAACGAGCTTGCTGTTTGCGGGAACCCTAGTGCTGGCTGCGACTGTTACTTCGATAGTGACGACCGTGCAGAGATCCTCAGTGGACTGCGACGACGACTGTGCAGAGATACTCAATGGACTGCGACGACTACTACACTCAGCGATCCTACGTGGATCAGTGCTATAGGTCCTGTGTGGGCCCGATCCTGTGTGGGTCCGATCCTGTGTGGGTCAGCGATCAGCGGTTCTGTGTGATCCAGCGCCTACAGGTCCTGTGTGGGCCCGATCATGTGTGGGTCATTGCGGGGGTTAGTTACCTATCGATCCTTTCTGGGTCCGACGACGTAGATGGATCAGTGATCATCTTTATTGTCATACAAGAAGTATACCTGTGTGAGCTGAATCCTGTGTTACTCTCCTTTGTGGATTGTGTTGAGCTATCCTGTGTGGATTTACTGTTTACTCTCCTTTGTGGATTGTCTTGAGCTATCCTGTGTGGATTTACTGTTTACTCTCCTTTGTGGATTGTGTTGAGCTATCCTATGTGGATTACTGTTAACTCTCCATTGTGGATTGTGATGTGTTATCCTGTGTTGGTATACGTTTTTGCTTTCCTGTGTGGACTGGTTTGTGCTTGGGCTCGGACGTTGGAGCCGAACGAGAATTGATTACTTAGGTATATGTATGGGCATATACCTAAGCAGTGTCGGTTGTTACTTCGTAATTGTATCTTTCCTTTGTGTATTATCCTTTTTGGATTCCGGGAGACCTTCGGGGGTCTCGGGGTCCCTACTGAGTAGCTCATACTCACCCCTGAACGGGTTATGCTCGCACTTCGTTGTGTTAGTTGCAGACGACGGACAACACTGATCGTGGTAGAGGCGTGCGGAGCAGGAAAATACCTAGAGGTGGACCACTGGGCAGGACGCACTCGGAGCGGATGGCTGGACCGAGGAGCTGTGGAGGCTATCTGTACACACCCTTCAGGTGGGACTTCCAGAGGACGGATCGACGCTGCGGATTTTCTTTTCAGTTGCTATTTTCCCCTTTCAGTTGTACTTTACAGTTGGGCTTGTATTTACGGCGCCTTTTACTTTCAGAACAGCTTGTTACAGTTTTACATAGTGTTTACTTTTCTGCTTTCTTACTCTGTGGTGCTTGTTTACTTTTCAAAGGCAATGCCTTCCCTTTTATTGGGATTTACACCTTGGTGCTAGTCGCTAGCCCCTGGCCTATGGAAGGCGGGCTTGGTGTAGTCACGGCACGGGCCCCGAGGATGGGTCGTGACATCTACATTCCTATAATACCCTGAATTGTTTATGTTGTTTTCACAATCCATGATTCCATAAGAGTACGTATGATTTAAAAAAAAATTATGTTATCATGATATGTATATTCCATATCATTTACCAATTATAAACATTAAATGATTTGATTATTCCCTAACATGGTATCATAAGTGAATCCATTGTTTTAAATTTTCAATAGTCATCCTATGCATTATAAAGAGTTAAAAGGGATCTAATAGAACATTATGTGGTTTTAAACATTATTGTTGTATTATATTTAATAGTGATGGATTATGTACCTAATTTCCCAAACAAACAAGTTCTATTGACTTATATTATTACATTTTAGGGATATTTATGATAAATATAATGAAATAAATTATATTAGAAAAATTTGTTATCATAGTTTTTATTAGATATTGGGGTAGTAATTTTTTTTTATTTCGATTGAGAAAAGAAATAGTAAATACCATATGGATAAATATTAATATTGTAAAATATACCTAAAAATTGGTAAATCATATATTATGTGGTTTCCAAGAAATTAATACCATGTATGGATACATGAATGTTGATGTGGATGTCATGTAAATTCACCTTGAAAAAATCACACAAAAAAAGGATGGTAGAGCATTGACATGATCTTGAATCAGTGAACAATGAGTGGGAATAAGATTTCTAACCATTTTAGAAACTCTGGGAGAATATTCTTCATATAAATCTTATTTTAATTACATACCATTATAATGTATTTAAATATAATATTATCTTTGAGAACATAATAGGGAATAGATCATTAATTTACATGGAGTAAATATAGATATTCATATGTTTGGGTATATATTTTATTCCTTTAATCTAATATAGTTCTAATTTTAAATTTTTATAAAATAACACATGCTCACCTAAAATCTTAATTTATTTTAGAAAATGGCATTCAATAGTAGGAATTGTGTCGAAAATATATAAAATGTGCACTGTGATGATTTTCTGAATGAAATTCCTAAAATGATGTGATCGAGATTCAAGAAATTTCGAATAGTTCTAGCACAAATGACTCATTTTGGGAGTAAAAATATTAATCATAAGGAAAAATATCCTTTCTCTAGGACATTCAATGTAATTTTTGAGTCCATTATGTGTTAAAGGCCTCTGAATGTTAGTAGATCTTATGTTACCTTAATTGTAGAGAAATGGGTTAAATTTATTTAGACGATATTCTTTATCCTCAAATGTTCTGAGCATGAGGACTTCATTTTGATATTTTATCACATAGAGGGAGAATATTTCCAATGAAATGCACTGATAAATATTAAAAAACTCAAGGGGGTCATTTAATAATTGAATATGTTACACTATAAAATATATTTTGGATTAAATATTTTTCATACACTCTCTTTCATAAAATGAAGTGGGAATTCTATAGAATTGACTAAATGAAGGATGAATATATTGGGTTCCATAAAACAAACTAAAAATTTATTTTATTATACACCTTAAAAAATTTCATGAATATTGAATGTAGGTTGGGTTTATTTATAAGTTGTTTAAATAAATATTGTTAATAATTATCTATTAAATCGAGGCCTTTATTTCTCTGAGAAAAAATTTTGATGTGCCCTCAAAATCAATTTTTAATTTAGTGATTTTTATTGTCTCATGGTACTGGAAAAACGAAGTTGAAAATTTATTTAACTATATAGGATCATCGAATAATTATCATGGAAGAAAGATATTCCAACATCCCACTTTTCATAAGTGTGAGAAGAATTGTCATGGAAATTTACTCATGGGAATAAGGAGGTGTTCAAGTGTGAAGGAAAGGGAATCATGCTTATGATTTTCCTAAGGAGATAAAAAATCCCACTAATGTGATGGAGAAAAATAAAGTTCCTGATTAGTATTTAAAGGAGGATAATATTAATTGTTTACAATATAATATTCATGTGATTTATTAATCATAGACACCATTATTAGTGCATTTTACACTATGATCATTATTTCACAATATGATTGTAATTCCTTATTAAAATGCACTATTACATGGTGCTTTATTGAACATCTAATAAAACACATAATGTTCTTTATTTTATGTTTATATTTTTCTTTTAGGTTGTCTAGGATATAGGAAACTATTAATTCTTCTGGATCACATGGAGATTCAATTTGGAAGACCACCAAAGTTGGCTTTGAACCAACCACATTCTGGGAGAGGTGGTTTGGACTGAAGCCCAATAAAAGTACTGTAGATAACAGAATTAAAGCCCAATGATTCTGAAAATATAAATGATGATAGAGGATATTTTTGGGAACATTAAATTTAAAAGTTTCCCAAGATAATTCGGATGTTTGAATGGTGTTCTAGGCGGCCCAATTTGATGATGAAATTCTAGGCCAGATTATGAGGCCTAGAAAAACAGCACACCATTTAAATCATATCTCCCGAAAAACCAATTATTTTGGGCTGAACTTTTACAGTATTTTAGAGTACATCCTCAGATATATTTTATCCTTCTACATACCACACTAATTGTTTATTCTAAAAGGTCCTTTCGGCATGTCCTTCCAGTGGATACAAACTGGATGCAATTTCGGGGGAGGAGTGGAAAAGTCTCATCTCCATTAATTTTCCACCCCACCTTTCCCCAAAACAATTAATTAAAGGAACATAGAATGATGGGACCTCAGCCAAAGGATTCTACAATGCCTATTTAAGGAAGTAGTGGTGTAGTATTTGGGGATATTGGAGCTTTGTTTCATATTAATGTTATCATAACAATTTGTCTTTGTAACGTTCTTCCTTCTCATGTACATTGTTCGAATCACCTTAGTTTCAGTAAAAGTTATTATTATTCTCTTAATATATTCTTCTTCATATCACCTTGATACCATTACATCAAGGTGTTAGCTTTTTCACACCAAACCTTGTGATTTTGTTCACACAACCATGGAGTGATTGTTATTTTGTTGTTTCTTCTTCTTCAATTCCACCCTCGTAACTCTACTTCCCACTTCCATTGACTATATGTAATAAATGAAGGGAAAAATATTTTATCGGTTGATCCAAGGGAGTATCAAGAGGCTATATTGGATGTTATTTATTATTCTATAGATGTTATTAATTTCTTTTATTTGAGTTTCTTTCATTAAATGAATTTCTCTTTTCCTCTTCCTTATTGAAGTTATTCACCCCAATTTTTTGAGCAAATTTTTTATTTTTCCATGGATTGCTCATGAAAATGATCCTGAAAGTGTATAGGTGATTATAATGTGTATGTAAAGGTGTTTAATCCGTAAGTTATTAGGTTAGTTTGAATTCATTTCATGAATCCTTCTCATGCTAGTGAAATTGAAATTGTAAAAAAAAATAATTCATCCAATACACCCCGAGAAACATCCTCGGATAAACTCATTTTCTCATAATTTTAATTTTCATAGATCTCTAAGAACCATTTTAAAACCATATAAAATCAACCAATGTAGGCATCATCATAGACTAAAACCGATATTTTTTTATTATGTTTCTAAAGATCTTCTTCAGTCTCTGAGGATTCTATAACCCAAGCTACACTACAAGTGACATACTAACCCTTAGAACATGGGTAAATTTGGGCGACATGAAATTTTGGGGCCATTTCCAGGGACAAAGTAAATTCATTAGACCAACAAACGTCTTTTATTACCCCCATTCTTTTATTGTCACCCATATTCTCTTATCATTTTCCTTTTTTTCTTTTTTTCTTTTTGGCGCATGTCTGCCTACACCCGGGATAACTCAAACAGATTAGTTAGTGTAACACCCGAGACTTTTATGTTATATAAATTATCAAAGGAATCTTTTTCTACACAACACTTGCTTGACTTGCTTTACACGCAATCGCGACCTTCCTCGATAGCTTGCGTCGTACGCAATACCGAGTTTCACTAAACAACAATATGCTATTAAAACTAGCCGTTATGAATAGTAATAACCACTTTTTGAAATTTTATAAATTTTATTTTTCAAAATGGACTTCATTTTTGGACTCAGAATATCGAAATTAGCCTAGGGTGAAATTTTGGTATTTTTCTGAAAACTTTCAATTTTTGATGAATAGTGAAACCACTAAGTGGTAGGTTAAAAACTGAATTTTGCATAAAACATAATTTTACCGCTTCTGTGAATGGAATTTCGAAAATCCGAGAGACACGGTTAATATTAAGGACTAAAATGTGGTTCAATGAGATGAAAATAATTTTTTGGTGAATAGTAACTTTTTACGATTTTTACCGCGGTTAATAGTAAATAGGGTAACTAAGGGTAAATATGATATTAATATTACCCTAACACATGTCCTAATTCTATTGGACAAGTGTAATTCGACCAAAAACAAACTTAGGAATAAAATATGACCATTTAGGCCCACTTGGATTAGATTAGGACATTTATTATTAATTTATTTAAAGAAGGGTTAAAATAGTTAAAATCAAAGTTTAATAAGTAAATCATTTTTAATATGGGGTTATACATAAGATAAATTCAATTGTAAATATTCATTAGAAATCTAAAAAGATTTCCTACATGATGATATTTTATTTGTAATTTTTAGACACTAAATAATTTAATTTATTTATGACATAATGATGATGCAGTAATTATCTTATTAATGAAATATTGACATAATTGATGTTATAAACACCAAAATAAATGTAATTTGAGACTTTTTATGAATTACACTAATTTTATAGGTTACTATGATATATTAGTATTGATTTAATCAACTTGGTTCGAACATATAAGTCTGTTATGACTTTCAAACAAATCATATATCAAATAGTGTCAAAATTGACACAAAATAGTTTTTAAATCAAATATTATATTATTAATTGTAATTTTATTCCTAAAAATATAAGGTTCGGCCAAATGACTTAGATAAGGATATATATATTAATAATAAACAATTTGGGATTCGTTTGGCATGTTATAGTAAGTGTATTAACCATATAGTGAAGGAAAACAAAAAGACACGGTAAAAGTTAAAATAATTAACTTAGAGTTAAATCTAATTGATAAGGTTAAAATAATACCCTAAACTTGTCTAAATCCTATTGGTTGATAGGATTTCGACCCATCCCCACTTTATCTTCTAAATAAGACCCTTTGGAACCATTATAAACTGATTTTGACTTTAATATAAAATAATATTTTGAGATATTCCTAAGGTGCCCCTCTCCGCCCTTATAAAAGGGCACCTCCTCCCCCTCCTCCTCACACAAAATTGTGCACTCAAGCTCGGCCAACCCCTGCCATTTTCTCCTCTCCACTTCCCTAGAATAATCCTATAGGTCCTGGTCTTCTCGAAACACCAATCATAGTTCCTTAAGTGGAGGATTCAAAGAAGCGTTCCAAAGGAGAGGTAATATCCATTACCGATCTTTTCAATTTCTTTCTTCTTCAACTTCTTCTTCATTAGTTGTTTCATGATAAAGTAATAACATCAGTATTACTTACATACTGATATGTTATTATAAATATGAAACAACCCTAATTCACCTTCTATCCATCCTACGGAAAAATGAAATCACCACGCGTGCGTACGTACGGAATACCGTCTCCACGCCGTGGTGTAATCTATCTTCCACCATCACCTTACAAGGATGGGTATAATGGTGTAATGAGTAACTACATATGATTATTATGAAGTAATATTGATACTGAAATAATATATATATACTCCAATACAATTCCACGATCATAGGAACGATATCATCACTCATGCGTACGTACGGAATTCCGTCACCACGATGTGATGCGACTCGTTCTACATGATCTTCATTTCATAATGATTATATAAATGAATTGAATAAATGAATATGGTATATAATACACTAATACCATTCTGGAAATGAATTATCTATAACCTAAAGATAAGAATAAGAATTTATTCGACAAAACACGCATAAGAACAAAAAGTTATAAAGCCCCGAGTAACAAGTAACAATGACATATTACTAACAAGAAGCTAATAATATGACCATATATGATATCATATAAATATTTATGATTCTGGAATAAGTCAATAACATTATTTAAACCATTATACAGGAGCTTCGGACACGTACAAAGCTAATCGAACTTAAGGTAAGGGAAAATACCACAATCTCATTTTTATCCGAGATTGTTTATTCGTAAGTATTTACTAGGGTGTATTTTATCATCCACATCCATGTTCCCTCAATATGTAATATTGTTTCCATCCACTTACAATAGTTTAAATCCAATTTTACCCTTCGGTGAGTTTTTAGTAAAGAATACGAACGGAATCTTTTGTCATTTTTTTTCGTACGAGGTACTTTTTGACTTTTCCGACAAAGGTACGAAGAATGTTTTTTTTAACTTATACGGAATGAATGGATTTTTAAAACATTATTTCCAAGAAGCTTCTTTTACAAGTTTTCAAGTTTATTTTTAATCAACTTCTTTTAGTTTAAATTTGTATGACATGTTAATAAAGGAAAAATGTTTTTGAAGTAGAAAGGATATTTTCCTCAAGAATAAAGTTCAAGTGTTTTATCAAAATTATTTTCCATCTAAGATAATAAAGGGTTATGTTTTTATCCCTATTATTACATTGATTTGATCATGTTGTGATGGAATTATTTTTATGAATTCCATTATCTTATATGAATTGATTTATAATGTCATGATGTTTCAAGAATCCCATTTTTGTTACATGTGTTATGCGATGATGTATGTTTTATGATTATGTGGCACACATAAGAAAGGATTCATTATAAGATGGGTGGGACCTATATCTCCCTCCAATGCATTGGGTAAAGATTTTATATCTCATGAGATAGACATGGCTGGAACGGAAGGTTATTTCGGTTCAGTGATACAGGACTGAAACGAGGAGTGAACTCGGTTCAGAAAGGGACTTTGTCCACTAAGATAGTCTTGGAAATGAGTCATGACTAACAAGAAATGATTTTCCATGATTATGTGTGCATGCCACAAAGTTTCAAGTTTTATGTTATGATTTTGGGGATCTCATTTTCACTTCTATGATTTATTCCATGTTAAGATATTATGATCTCTTTTGCAGGTTTTGATTTTCAAAAATAAATGATATGATTTTTATTTCCTTTATTTTCCCTTGCTGAGCATTTGAGCTCACCCTTTTATGTTTTCTTTTCCCCAGGTCAGGAAGATGGATATTAAGTAGAATATGCTAAAAGGGACCCTAGATATGATGAAATAAATGGGAGACACTGTAGAAGATTTATGAACCAGTTGTTTATGTTTCCCAGTTTCTAAAGACACTATACCTATACGGTCCTTTGTGGTTTTGTCATATGTTGTAATAAGTGTGCTTAAATTTTGAAGTATTAACAATGTATGTAAAGTATGGGTCGTTATAGTTGGTATCAGAGGAAAGGTATAGTCAACCTTTGGAAACTAGGATGTGAAAGCCTTAGTAAGAACCCTAAGAATAAGTCTAAGCATAGAACACAATCTTAGAAATGGCCATGAATAACCTAGGATAAGACCATAAGCATGAAAATTTTATTCTTGAATTATGTGGTTTCCTATTATAATTAGTGTTTCTCACACTATTCTTCTTGGTTTTAGTCAATGGCTGTAACCCGAAGTAACCGTGTTAATGCGGAATGCGATGGGCAATGCAATGATTGTCTCCCTGAGGAACCAAACGATATGGGAGCTGGAATGAAAAATCTTGTAGCCATGCTCACACAACTTTCTCAAGCTATGAATCATGCAGGATTTCCAAACGAGCAAAGGAGGGAGCAACATTCTGTTGATTCCTTCATGAGGCAGCGTCCACCTTCTTTCAGCGGGTCTACTGATCCATTAGTTGCTGAACAATGGATTAGTACTACTGAAAAGATATTTTCAGTTCTTCAATGTTCTGAACATGATAAAGTCATCCTAGCAGTGTACCGTTTGGAAGGAGATGCTGATCAATGGTGGAATCTTGTTAAGAATACGAGGCAAAGGGATGAAATTGAGTCTATGGAATGGGACGAGTTCAAGAACTTATTTTTCAATAAGTACTTCCCTCGTATTCTCCGAACAAGATGGAGAAAGAGTTTCTTGAACTGAAGCAAAGGGATGATGAATCTGTTAGTACCTATGAAGCAAATTTTACAAGACTTGCAAGGTACGCTTCTGGTATTATTATCCAACCTGAGAGTAAGATCGATCGATTCTTTAGTGGCTTAAAACCAAGTCTTCGAAGGGCGTTAGCCATAAGGGACTTCAATAGCTACGAGGAAATCGTTCGATGTGCTCTCAAAGTCGAGATGGAGATTGGAGTAACCCATCAGTCACATGGGTTTGATAAGAAGAGGAAGATGGAATTCAAAGGAAACTCTAAAGAGCACACTGAAAAGAAGATGAACTTTCTTTTATGCTCAAAGTGTGGAAAGAAACATGGAGGGAGTTGTCTTAAAGGGACAAGTAAATGTTTTAAATGTGGAAAGGAAGGTCATCGGGCATTTGAATGCCGTGATAATGGGAAGAAGATGTCTAATGATGCAAACAAAGGAAGGGATACACAGAATGAACCTACTACACTTCAATGTTTCAAGTGCAAGGAGATGGGGCATTATGCCAATCAATGCCCAAATCCAAGGGTTGATGATGATGGTCGACGTCAACAAAATCTTAAGGCTAAAGACAAAGGAAAGTCACATGCAATTTCTATCAGCGATGTGGAGTACGATAACGATGTGGTGAAAGGTACACTTACCATCCACTCTAAAGTAGCAAATGTTTTATTTGATTCTGGATCCACCCACTCTTTTATTTCTGAAGACTTTTCTAAGGGTATCACCGTATTACCTCAACAATTAGATGTTGAGTTAGCCGTGACAACACCTAATGGCACATCAATCGCATCAAAAGTTTATAATTCTTTTCCGATCGAAGTTTGTGGGAAAGTGCTTCCTGCAAATCTTGTGATCCTTCCTTTAGTGGAATTTGATGTGATTCTTGGCATGGATTGGCTTTCTCTACATGGAGCTCATATCAATTTCCAAATAAGGGAAGTCACATTTCATATTCCAGATCAATCTACGATCGTCTATCAATGCAAGGATGAACATAACCTTCCAGTGGAAATTTCTTCCATCTTATGGGTATTGATTCCACTAAATGAAGGTTATTTATCTCAAATGGTTGGTGAGAAACTCACGATTAAGAATATTCCCATTGTACGGGAGTTTGATGATGTCTTTCCGGAGGAATTGACGGGTCTTCCACCAAATCGTGAAGTTGGGTTTTCAATAGAACTCGTACCGGGTGCTTTGCCTATTTCAAAGACACCTTATAGAATGGACCCAATTGAGTTGCAGGAATTGAAGAAGCAACTCCAAGAGAATCTTGATAAGGGATTCATACGCCCTAGTGCATCACCTTGGGGAGCACCTGTTCTATTTGTTAAGAAGAAAGATAGATCAATGAGACTCTGCATTGATTATCGAGAACTTAACAAGATCACTATCAAGAACAAATATCCTCTCCCACGCATTGATGCCTTATTTGACCAACTACGCGGAGCTCAATACTTTTCCAAGATTGATCTTCGTTCAGGGTATCATCAATTAAGGGTCAAAAGGGAGGATATACCAAAGACGGCTTTCCGTACAAGGTATGGACACTATGAATTTATAGTGATGCCATTTGGTCTTACTAATGCCCCTGCTATCTTCATGGATCTAATGAATAGAGTCTTTAGAGACTATCTTGATCAATTTGTGGTAGTCTTTATAGACGATATTCTTGTCTATTCAAAGAGCAAGGAAGAGCATGAAGATCACTTGAGAATTATATTGAAGACCCTGAGAAAGGAGAAGCTTTATGCCAAATTTACCAAGTGTTAATTTTGGCTTCAAAAAGTTGCATTTTTGGGTCATATAATCTCAAAAGAGGGGATATCTGTGGATCCAGCAAAAACAGAGGTTATCGAAAGATGGTCGAGACCAACCACATTAACTGAGATCCGAAGTTTTCTTTGTTTGGCTGGATATTATCGACGTTTTGTAAAATATTTTTCACGATTATCTAATCCACTCACCAAGTTGACTCGGAAAGGAGTTAAGTTTGTCTGGATAGAGGAATGTGAAGAGAATTTCAAGGAGTTGAAAAGAAGGTTATCCAGTGCACCTGTGCTCACACTGCCTTGTAGTGGAGAAAGGTTTGTGATCTACAGTGATGCATCCAAGAAGAGATTGGGGTGTGTTCTTATGCAAAATGATATGGTGATAGCTTATGCCTCACGACAGTTGAAAATCCACGAGCAAAATTACCCAACACATGATTTGGAGTTGGCTGCGGTAATCTTTGCATTAAAGATTTGGAGGCATTACCTTTATGGTGAAAGGTGTGATATTTATACTGATCATAAAAGTTTAAAGTATATTTTCACACAAAAGGAGTTGAATATGCGTCAAAGAAGATGGTTGGAGCTGATTAAGGATTATGACTGCTCAATCCATTACCACCCTGGGAAAGCAAACAAGGTGGCAGATGCATTAAGTAGACAAGACCATGCTAGTTTATCCATGATGAGGATCACAAAAGATCCAATATTTATGGATTTACAAAGGATGGATCTTGGAATTATAATGGAAGGGGAAAAATCTTATATTTTTCAAATGAATGTTCAACCATCTATACATGTGAAGATTAAAGAGGCACAGAAAGAAGATGTCGAGTTACAAAAGAAGGTGAGAAATGTTCCTGAATTCAACCTTGATTGTGATGGGATAATAAAGTTCAGGAATCGGGTTTGTGTTCCTCCCATCCCTGAATTAAAGTAGGAGCTGCTGGATGAGGCTCATAGTTCTTCATTCTCTATTCATCCTGGAAGCACGAAGATGTATAGGGACCTGAAAGAGTACTTCTGGTGGGATGGCATGAAAAGAGATGTTGCTGAATTTGTCTCTCGATGCTTGGTTTGTCAACAAGTTAAAACTGAGAGACAGAAGTCTAAGGGGATGTTACAACCATTACCCATACCCGAATGGAAATGGGAAAACATCACTATGGACTTTGTCACAGGACTTCCTAAAACATCCAAAGGCAATAATGCTATTTGGGTCATAGTTGATCGTATTACAAAGTCTGCACACTTCATTCCTATTAGAGAGGATTTCTCTCTAGATCAGCTTGCCAGGATATATGTAAAGGAAGTGGTAAGATTACATGGAGTACCACTTTCTATTATATCTGATCGGGATCCGAGATTTACCTCGAAGTTCTGGCGAAGTCTTCAGCATACTCTGGATACAGAGTTGAGTTTCAGCACTGCTTATCATCCCTAGACAGACGGTTAATATGAGAGAACAATTCAAACCCTAGAAGATATGTTGAGAGCTTGCTCTATGGATTTCAAAGGAGGTTGGGATCAACACCTACCTTTGGTAGAATTTTCTTATAATAATAGATTTCACTCCAGTATTCAGATGGCTCCTTATGAAGCTCTCTATGGAAAGAAATGCAGGACTCCAACTTGCTGGGATGAAGTTGGGGAAAAAAAGCTATTAGGACCTGATCTCGTTGATGAAATGGAAGAAAAGGTCAGATCTATTCAACAACACATAAGAGCAGCTCAGAGTCGACAGAAAAGCTATGCCGACAACCGAAGAAAAGACCTAGAGTTTGAAGTGGGTGATAAAGTGTTCTTACGAATATCTCCCTGGAAGAGGGTTATGAGATTTGGAATGAAGGGGAAGTTGAGCCCTAGATATATCGGTCCTTTCGAAATACTGGATTGTGTTGGGAAGGTAGCTTACCGATTGGCGCTTCCACCGAATCTCTCTCAAGTTCACGATGTGTTCCATGTATCTCTCCTGAGAAAGTACATACCAGATCCTTCACATGTACTCAGCTCAGAAGTTGTACCGCTGGAGCAAGATCTTTCTTATGAAGAACAGCCGATAGAGATTCTGGATCGTAGCGAAAAATTCCTATGAAACAAGACCACTCGCTTGGTGAAATTTTTATGGAGGAACCACCAACTTGAAGAAGCTACATGGGAACTTGAGGATATGATGAGGGAGAAGTATCCTCATCTGTTTGTTACAAAGTGACGAATTTCGAGGGCGAAATTCTTTTTAAGGGGGGTAGAATGTAACACCCGAGACTTTTATGTTATATAAATTATCAAAGGAATCCTTTTCTACACAACACTTGCTTGACTTGCTTTACACGCAATCGCGACCTTCCTCGATAGCTTGCATCGTACGCAATACCGAGTTTCACTAAATAACAATATGCTATTAAAACTATCCGTTATGAATAGTAATAACCACTTTTTGAAATTTAATAAATTTTATTTTTCAAAATGGACTTCATTTTTGGACTCAGAATATCGAAATTAGCCTAGGGTGAAATTTTGGTATTTTTCTGAAAACTTTCAATTTTTGATGAATAGTGAAACCACTAAGTGGTAGGTTAAAAACTGAATTTTGCATAAAACTTAATTTTACCGCTTCTGTGAATGGAATTTCGAAAATCTGAGAGACACGGTTAATATCAGGGACTAAAATGTGGTTCAATGAGATGAAAATAATTTTTAGGTGAATAGTAACTTTTTACGATTTTTACCGCGGTTAATAGTAAATAGGGTAACTAAGGGTAAATATGATATTAATATTACCCTAACACATGTCCTAATTCTATTGGACAAGTGTAATTCGAACAAAAACAAACTTAGGAATAAAATATGACCATTTAGGCCCACTTGGATTAGATTAGGACATTTATTATTAATTTATTTAAAGAAGGGTTAAAATAGTTAAAATCAAAGTTTAATAAGTAAATCATTTTTAATATGGGGTTATACATAAGATAAATTCAATTTTAAATATTCATTAGAAAGCTAAAACGATTTCCTACATGATGATATTTTATTTGTAATTTTTAGACATTAAATAATTTAATTTATTTATGACATAATGATGATGTAGTAATTATCTTATTAATGAAATATTGACATAATTGATGTTATAAACACCAAAATAAATGTAATTTGAGACTTTATATGAATTCCACTAATTTTCTAGGTTACTATGATATATTATTGTTGATTTAATCAACTTGGTTCGAACATATAATTCTGTTATGACTTTCTGACAAATCATATATCAAATAGTGTCAAAATTGACACAAAATAGTTTTTAATTAAATATTATATTATTAATTGTTATTTTATTCCTAAAAATATAAGGTTCGGCTAAATGACTTATATAAGGATATATATATTAATAATAAATAATTTGGGGTTCGTTTGGCATGTTATAGTAAGTGTATTAACCATATAGTGAAGGAAAACAAAAAGACACGGTAAAAGTTAAAATAATTAACTTAGAGTTAAATCTAATTGATAATGTCAAAATAATACCCTAAACTTGTCTAAACCCTATTGGTTGATAGGATTTCGACCCATCCCCACTTTATATTCTAAATAAGACCCTTTGGAACCATTATAAACCGATTTTGACTTTAATATAAAATAATATTTTGAGATATTCCTAAGGTGCCCCTCTCCTCCCTTATAAAAGGGCACCTCCTCCCCCTCCTCCTCACACCAAATTGAGCACTCAAGCTCGTCCAACCCCTGACATTTTCTCCTCTACACTTCCCTAGAATAATCCTAGAGGTCCTGGTCTTCTCCAAAGACCAATCTTAGTTCCTTAAGTGGAGGATTCAAAGAAGCGTTCCAAAGAAGAGGTAATATCCATTACCGATCTTTTCAATTTCTTTCTTCTTCAACTTCTTCTTCTTTAGTTGTTTCATGATAAAGTAATAACATCAGTATTACTTACATACTTATATGTTATTATAAATATGAAACAACCCTAATTCACCTTCTATCCATCCTACGGAAAAATGAAATCACCACGCGTGCGTACGTACGGAATACCGTCTCCACGCCGTGGTGTAATCTATTTTCCACCATCACCTTACATGGATGGGTATAATGGTGTAATGAGTAACTACATATGATTATTATGAAGTAATATTGATACTGAAATAATATATATATACTCCAATACAATTCCACGATCATAGGAACGATATCATCACTCGTGCGTACGTACGGAATACCGTCTCCACGATGTGATGCGACTCGTTCTACATGATCTTCATTTCATAATGATTATATAAATGAATTGAATAAATAAATATGGTATATACTACACTAATACCATTCTGGAAATGAATTATCTATAACCTAAAGATAAGAATAAGAATTTATTCGACAAAACACGCATAAGAACAAAAAGTTATAAAGACCCGAGTAACAAGTAACAATGAAATATTACTAACAAGAAGCTAATAATATGACCATATATGATATAATATAAATATGTATGATTCTGGAATAAGTCAATAACATTATTTAAACCATTATACAGGAGCTTCGGACACGTACAAAGCTAATCGGACCTAAGGTAAGGGAAAATACCACAATCTCATTTTTATCCGAGATTGTTTATTCGTAAGTATTTACTGGGGTGTATTTTATCATCCACATCCATGTTCCCTCAATATGTAATATTGTTTCCATCCAATTACAATAGTTTAAATCCAATTTTACCCTTCGGTGAGAATTTAGTAAAGAATATGAACGGAATCTTTTGTCGTTTTTTTTCGTACGAGGTACTTTTTGACTTTTCCGAAAAAGGTACGAAGAATGTTTTTTTTAACTTATACGGAATGAATGGATTTTTAAAACATTATTTCCAAGAAGCTTCCTTTACAAGTTTTCAAGATTATTTTTAATCAACTTCTTTTAGATTAAAGTTGTATGACATGTTAAGAAAGGAAAAATGTTTTTGAAGTAGAAAGGATATTTTCCTCAAGAATAAAGTTCAAGTGTTTTATCAAAATTATTTCCCATCTAAGATAATAAAGGGTTCTGTTGTTATCCATATTATTACATTGATTTGATCATGTTGTGATGGAATTATTTTTATGAATTCCATTATCTTATATGAATTGATTTATGATGTCATGATGTTTCAAGAATCCCATTTTCGTTACATGTGTTATGCGATGATGTATGTTTTATGATTATGTGGCACACATAAGAAAAGATTCATTATAAGATGGGTGGGACCTATATCTCCCTCCAATGCATTGGGTAAAGATTTTATATCTCATGAGATAGACATGGCTGGAACGGAAGGTTATTTCGGTTCAGTGATACAGGACTGAAACGAGGAGTGAACTCGGTTCAGAAAGGGACTTTGTCCACTAAGATAGTCTTGGCAATGAGTCATGACTAACAAGAAATGATTTTCCATGATTATGTGTGCATGCCAAAAAGTTTCAAGTTTTATGTTATGATTTTGGGGATCTCATTTTCACTTCTCTGATTTATTCCATGTTAAGATATTATGATCTCTTTTTCAGGTTTTGATTTTCAAAAAGATATGATATGATTTTTATTTCCTTTATTTGCCCTTGCTGAGCATTTGAGCTCACCCTTTTATGTTTTCTTTTCCCCAGGTCAGGAAGATGGATATTAAGTAGAATATGCTAAAAGGGACCCTAGATATGATGAAATAAATGGGAGACACTGTAGAAGATTTATGAACCAGTTGTTTATGTTTCCCAGTTTCTAAAGACACTATACCTATACGGTCCTTTGTGGTTTTGTCATATGTTGTAATAAGTGTGCTTCAATTTTGAAGTATTAAAAATGTATGTAAAGTATGGGTCGTTATAGTTAGGGTGGAAAATCATAGGACAGGGGAGTTAAGTTCTTCTATAGGATTGTTTACATTTGATCAAAAATACTCATGAAACTCCAAATTGACAAATTAAAACAATTCCAATAGAGGGTCTTTAGAGAAATAAAATGGTAAACACTACGGGCGATCAAATGGGAAAACCAAACCAAGAAACTCCAAACATAAGGAATGTGGTCAATCAAACCATGAATGACTACCTCACACCAGCATGGGCCAAATTCCCCTCAGGCATTATACATAATTACCTAAGATATTCAAACTACATAATTAAACCCCATGTCCTAAACAACCTTCTAAAATTCCATGGAATGTTGTGTAAGATTACCTACCTTCACACTAAGGAGTTAAATGACATTGTAGAAACCATGTGCCCCCCACATCAACTTGAATCAGCTAAAATGAATAAATTTTCCTTTTCATTAATGTATTGATCGAAAAATTGGATATAAATTTTGAGACCATCATACATCAACTATTGGGACCAATTACAATGGGAATTCTATAACAGCCCAAGATTTTATAAAAAATATTCTTTTTAATTTTATTAATGTCTTGTGTTGTACGCTACACCAAAAGGAGATTTCACAACAGGCATCCTTGACTTGCCTTGCATTACACGCAATCGCGACCTTCCTCGATAGCGTGTGTAATACGCAATACCGAGTTTCACTAAACAACGATATGCTATTAAAATATTATTAAAACTATCCGTTATGAATAGTAATAACCACTTTTTAAAATTCTGTAATTCTTATTTTTCAAAATGAACTTCATTTTTGGATTTGGAGTATCGAATTTAGCCTAAGGTGAAATTTTGGAACATTTCGGATAACTTTCATATTCAGATGAATATTGAAAATTACTAAATTATAATTAAAAAACAACTTTTTTAATCGAAATAATTAATAGTGATAAATTATTAATTGGAGTAGTTTTAAAGTATATTTAGAATATATTTTTACAAATTAATACAATGTTGGTCATTGGTTGTAATTTCACATTTAAACCAGACATAATCAAGTGTCAATCTTTTGATAGATATTGTTTCTTAAAAACATGCTATTTGTTTTAACAGAGGGATTTAATTATAAAATTAATTAATGAAACTTCTATGTTATGAATTTGGTAAAATAGAATTCATTTTTGAATTCGGAATATGAAATATAGCTTAGGATGAAATTTTGGCATTTTTCTGAAAACATTGAATTTTTGATGAATAGTGAAACCACTAAGTGGTAGGTTAAAAACTGAATTTTGCATAAAACTTAATTTTACCGCTTCTGTGAATGGAATTTCGAAAATCCGACAGACACGGTTGATATCAATAAGTAAAATGTGGTTCAATGAGATAAAAATAATTTTTTGGTGAATAGTAACTTTTTACTTTTTTTTACCGCGGTTAATAGTAAATAGGGTAATTAAGGGTAAAAATGATATTAATATTACCCTAACACATGTCCTAATCCAATTGGACAAATGTATCTCGACCAAAAACAACCTTAAGTGTAAAATATTATCATTTAGGCCCACTTGGATTAGATTAGGACATTTATTATTATTTAATTCAAAGAAGAGTTAAAAGAGTTAAAATCAAAGTTTATTTACTAAAACATTTTTAATATAGGGTTATACATAAGATAAATTCGATTGTAAATATTAATTAGAAAGATAAAGAGATTTCCTACATAATGATATTTTATTTATAATTTTTAGACTTTAAATAAATTAATTTATTTATGACACAACGATGATGCAGTAACTACCATTTTAAGGAAATATTAACATAATTGATGTTATAAATGCTCAAATGAATGTAATTTGACACTTTTTATGAATTCCACTAATTTTCTAGGTTACTATGATATATTAGTGTTGATTTAATCAACTTGGTTCGAACATATAATTCTGTTATGACTTTCACAAAAATCATATATCAAATAGTGTCAAAATTGACACAAAATAGTTTTTAAATCAAATATTATATTACTAATTGTTATTTTATTCCTAAAAATCTAAGGTTCGGCAAAATGACTTAGATAAAGATATATATTTTAATAATAAACAATTTTGGGTTCGTTTGGCATGTTATAGTAAGTGTATTAACCATATAGTGAAAGAAAACAAAAAGACACGGTAAAAGTTAAATTTTTCAACTTAGAGTTAAATCTAATTGATAAGGTTAAAATAATACCATAAACTTGTCTAAATGCTATTGGTTGATAGGATTTCGACCCATACCCACTTTAGATTCGAAATAAGACCCTTTGGAACCATTATAAACCGATTTTGACTTTAATATAAAATAATATTTTGAGATATTCCTAAGGTGCCCCTCTCCTCCCTTATAAAAGGACACCTCCTCCCCCTCCTCCTCACACCAATTTGAGCACTCAAGCTTGGCCAACCCCTGCCAAAATCTCTTCTCCACTTCCCTAGAAACATCCTAGAGGTTCTGGTCTTCCTCAAAGACCAATTTTAGTGCCCTAAGAGGTCTCAAAGAGGCGCTTCAAAGAAGAGGTAATTACCGTTACCAATTCTTTCATCTTTATTTCTTCTTCCACTTCTTCTTCTTAGGTTGTTTCATTATGAAGTAATAACATCAGTATCACTAATATACTGATATGTTATTATATGTATTAAACAACCCTATTACACCATCTATCCATCCTACGGAAAAAGAAATCACCGCGCGTGCGTACGTACGGAATACCGTCTCCACGCCGTGGTGTAATCTATTTTCCACCACCACCTTACAAGGATGGGTATAATGGTGTAAAGAATAACTATACATATTTATTACAACATCATATTGATTCTGATATATTGTATAATACACTCCAATTCAATTCAATATTTATGGAAATGATATCATCGCTCGTGCGTACGTACGGACTACCGTCTCCACAACGCGATGAGATTCATTCTCCATGTTAACCATTTAAGAATGATTAAGAAGTATATATAAGAAATAATAATGAAATATATGACATTATAAAGATACTGGATTTATGTATATATGTATGTCATCTACTTACTTCCATTCAAGACAATAAGGAAAGGAAAACAGCGTTCATGCGTACGTACGGACTACCATCTCCATGAACGGTGTTTTTCATTTCATTTATCTATCTATTATATATATATATACTGAATATATATGATATATAAATCATATTTGATATTCTGGAAGTAAGTAAATCATGATATAAGTAATAATAATTTCAAGAACAACAAGTCAAAACACCTATGATAAATGAAACGATTTTACCCAAAACGCTTCTTTAACATGGAATTTACAAAAGAACGGGTAATATAATGTCATAAGTGAACCATATATGATATGATAACAATGAATATGATTCTATAATAAGTCAATGACATAATTTAAACCATTATACAGGAGCTTTGGACACGTACAAAGCAAATTGGACCTAAGGTAAGGGAAATATCACAATCTCATTTTTATCCGAGATTGTTTATTCTTAAGTATTTACTGGGGTGTATTTTATAATCCACATCCATGTTTCCTCAATATGTAATATTATTTCCATCCACCTACAATGGTTTAAATCCACTTTTACCCTTTGGTGAGTTTTTAGTAAAAGATATTAAAGGAATCTTTTGTCGTTTTTCGTACGAGGTACATTTTGACTTTTTCGACAAAAGTACAAAGAATGTTTTTTTTAACTTATACGGCACGAACGGATTTCTACTGTTTTATAAAGCCTTATTTTCATGAAGCTTACTCTAAAATATTTCATGACTATTTTCAATAAAATCTCTTTCTTTTAAAATTGCATGATGTTTTGTGAAAAGAAATTGATTTTGAAGAAGAAAGGATATTTTCCTCAAGAATTCAATTCAAGTGTTTTATCAAAATTATTTTCCATCTAAGATAATAAAGGGTTCTGTTTCTATACATATTTTTACATTGATTTGACTATGTTGTGATGGAATTATGTTTATGAATTCCTTTATCTTATATGAATGGTTTTATGATGTCATGTTGTTTAAGAATCCCATTTTTATTACATGGGTTATGCAATGATGTATGATTTATGATTTTGTGGCACACATAAGAATGGTATCATTATGAGATGGGTGGGACCTATATCTCCCTCCAATGCATTGGGTAAAGATTTTATATCTCATGAGATAGACATGGCTGAAATGGTAGGTTATACCGGTTCAGTGAAACAGGACTGAAACGAGGGTTACTCGATTCAGAAAGGGACTTTGTCCACTAAGATAGTCTTGGAAATGAGTCTTGACAAACAAGAAATGATTCTCTATGATTATGTGTGTATGCCACAAAGTTTCAAGTTTCATGTTATGATTATGGGGATCTCATTTTCACTTCTATGATTTATTCCATGTTAAGATATTATGATCTCTTTTGCAGGTTATGATTTTCAAAAAGATATGATATGATTTTTATTTCCTTTATTTGCCCTTACTGAGCATTTGAGCTCACCCTTTTATGTTTTCTTTTCCCCAGGATATAAAGAAAGGTTTTAGGTAGAAAAAAAAGGGAAGATCTTTATGGGAGATATTGAAGATCTTTCACCACGATTAGAAGATTACGTTCCGAGTTTCCAAAGACACTAAACTATTACGATCCTTGTGTGTGTGTTTTTGTTATGTACTAAGTATTCCGGAAAAGAAATGTAATGTCCATGTACGTCAAGATACGGGTCTCTACAGTTGGTATCAGAGGAAAGGTTTAGTCAACCTTTGGAAACTAGGATGAGAAAACATTGGTGAGATCCCTAGAGTTATTTCTAAGGTATGTCTAGGGATGTCCCTAAGGTTAAGTATACGTATAGGTTATAGTACTAGGATTACGCTAACGATCATAGAATTAAACCTAAGATGTTAGATATTTAAGGTAATCCCCCTTTATTATGTTGTTTACCCTAGCAAGATTTTTGCCTCTCACACTATTCTTTTTGGGTTTTAGAAAATGGCTGGAAACAAGATGATTCACAATAATGGAGGATATGATGGACAATGGAATGATATTCTTCAAAATGAAATGGGATTTGGAAGTCCAAACATCATTATTATGCCGAATCAGCAATCTCATAATATGATCAATAAAGTAAAATTTGGTAAGTTTCCTGACTCGGCTAATAAGAGAAAGATGGAGTTTCATGATAATCATAGAGGAGAGAATGTTCAATTTCCCCTATGTAAATCATGTGGGAAGATGCATCAAGGAGAATGTTTCAAAGGAACTGGAAGATTCTTTGGGTGTGGAAAAGAAGGACACAAAGCAAGTAAGTGCAAAGGAAAAGGTTCAGTTAACACCAGGGATGAGGATAATGGTATTGCTACGACATCAACAATGGTTAAATGCTTTAAATGTGGAATGTACGGGCATTATGCAAACCAATGCCCTAAGGGAAAGTCTCATGAAGAGAATCAGTATGGTCGTATGGGAAGTATTTATGTTGATGATGATGAAGAGACTACAAATGATATGTGAGATAAAAGAATTGTTGAAGCTCAGTCAATGGTTTAGGAATGTAGTGGAATGATTACATGTTTATCATGTGTAATGTTGTATATGTAATCTCATGGAATAAGGAGACATCTAAGGATTGTTACACTGTTGTCTTTCCTTATGTTTTGAAAGTGTATGATGAATGGTACCAGTAACCATGAAAGGTTATTTAGATACTTTTGGAAAGTAGATGATAAGTGCATAATGAAATGATAAGAAGATAATGAGATGTTTGATTGTATTCATGAGCTCATGATTGATATAAGGACTAAGTGATATCATGGTTTGAGTATATAGAATTTTGAGGATTTTGGTATGTGGAAAGTGTTAAATTTTAACTGCATTCATGTTTTCACAAAGGTTCAATGGGTATTCAAGAGAATACATGATTAAGGACTTTGAATGTTTGGAATGTGACAAAAAAACATATCTTATGATATATGGGTTTCAACGATGGTATTAAATCTCTGGTAATCGTCTTCACTATGTTATGAGAGTGGAATGCAGTATTATGGATAATCCTAAATATTGAAATGGATTATGTTGGACATAAATTAGTATTGTTTAAGGATAGAAGTTTTTTCGATATTATTGATGGGATGTTATAGTAATATAGTTTTAGAAAAAGGACAACTTGCAGGACGGGCGACAGCCCATCGCGTCGGACAAGGCTATGGGAATAGAACCCACAATCGAAGTGTGGCTGGCCTTTATCGCCTACCACTGGCCTACAGGAAGACCCTGTTTAGTAGAAACTAGTTTTATTATATTAAGCAGTATGATATATGAAGTATACGTCCATTTTAGGAACCATATATGATTAATCTCACTATAGATCGACTTATATGTATAATTTTTTACTAACCTTTTGTTTGAGACAGATGGAATGACCTGTCATTCTATCACATGATCTGCTAACACTTCACGAATAACAAATTCAACTTCATTTATTTAAGAGATGAAGTGGAAATTGTTCAAGGCACGAACAACAGTGAGATTGTACCAAAATAAAGTAAGTATTTATTCTAATTCAAATTTTCAACTTTAGGGAAATGATCATGAAAACCAAAAATGTTGTCCTTGTGATCTTATACCTGATGAATCATATGGTACCTTATATCATCACAAATCTATGGATTTGTGATTAGTGGTTTTTCCATAGCCATGTTCTCTACCACTCTCCATCAGAACACGATGGTTAGATTTTTCTTCCATATCCATATTTTCACCTATGTGGAAACCCAGTGATTAGTTTATTTGGGTAACCATTACGTTTCATAATTTTGTTTTTAAAGGTTGGTTTTGGTATTCCTTTTTACGATGTGGGTTTCTATTAAAGAAACTTTCAAGTAGTAAACCATTTATAACCCCGACGAATTTCGAGGGCGAAATTCATTTTAAGGGGGGTAGAATGTAACAGCCCAAGATTTTATAAAAAATATTCTTTTTAATTTTATTAATGTCTTGTGTTGTACGCTACACCAAAAGGAGATTTCACAACACGAATCCTTGACTTGTCTTGCATTACACGCAATCGCGACCTTCCTCGATAGCGTGTGTAATACGCAATGCCGAGTTTCACTAAACAACGATATGCTATTAAAATATTATTAAAACTATCCGTTATGAATAGTAATAACCACTTGTTAAAATTCTTTAAATCTTATTTTTCAATATGAACTTCATTTTTGGATTCGGAGTATCGAATTTAGCTTAAGGTGAAATTTTGGAACATTTCGGATAACTTTCATATTCAGATGAATAGTGAAAATTACTAAATTATAATTAAAAAACAACTTTTTTAATCGAAATAATTAATAGTGATAAATTATTAATTGGAGTAGTTTTAAAGTATATTTAGAATATATTTTTACAAATTAATACAATGTTGGTCATTGGTTGTAATTTCACATTTAAACCAGACATAATCAAGTGTCAATCTTATGATAGATATTGTTTCTTAAAAACACGCTATTTGTTTTAACAGCGGGATTTAATTATAAAATTAATTAATGCAACTTCTATGTTATGAATTTGGTAAAATATACTTCATTTTTGAATTCGGAATATGAAATATAGCTTAGGATGAAATTTTGGCATTTTTCTGAAAACATTCAATTTTTGATGAATAGTGAAACCACTAAGTGGTAGGTTAAAAACTGAATTTTGCATAAAACATAATTTTACCGCTTCTGTGAATGGAATTTCGAAAATCCGACAGACACGGTTGATATCAGTAAGTAAAATGTGGTTCAATGAGATAAAAATAATTTTTTGGTGAATAGTAACTTTTTACTTTTTTTTACCGCGGTTAATAGTAAATAGGGTAATTAAGGGTAAAAATGATATTAATATTACCCTAACACATGTCCTAATCCAATTGGACAAGTGTATCTCGACCAAAAACAACCTTAAGTGTAAAATATTATCATTTAGGCCCACTTGGATTAGATTAGGACATTTATTATTTTTTAATTCAAAGAAGAGTTAAAAGAGTTAAAATCAAAGTTTATTTACTAAAACATTTTTAATATCGGGTTATACATATGATAAATTCGATTGTAAATATTCATTAGAAAGCTAAAGATATTTTATACATAATGATATTTTATTTATAATTTTTAGACTTTAAATAAATTAATTTATTTATGACACAACGATGATGCAGTAACTACCATTTTAAGGAAATATTAACATAATTAATGTTATAAATGCTCAAATGAATGTAATTTGACACTTTTTATGAATTCAACTAATTTTCTAGGTTACTATGATATATTAGTGTTGATTTAATCAACTTGGTTCGAACATATAATTATGTTATGACTTTCACAAAAATCATATATCAAATAGTGTCAAAATTGACACAAAATAGTTTTTAAATCAAATATTATATTACTAATTGTTATTTTATTCCTAAAAATCTAAGGTTCGGCCAAATGACTTAGATAAGGATATATATTTTAATAATAAACAATTTTGGGTTCGTTTGGCATGTTATAGTAAGTGTATTAACCATATAGTGAAAGAAAACAAAAAGACACGGTAAAAGTTAAATTTTTCAACTTAGAGTTAAATCTAATTGATAAGGTTAAAATAATACCATAAACTTGTCTAAATGCTATTGGTTGATAGGATTTCGACCCATACCCACTTTAGCTTCGAAATAAGACCCTTTGGAACCATTATAAACCGATTTTGACTTTAATATAAAATAATATTTTGAGATATTCCTAAGGTGCCCCTCTCCTCCCTTATAAAAGGACACCTCCTCCCCCTCCTCCTCACACCAATTTGAGCACTCAAGATCGTCCAAACCCTGACAAAATCTCCTCTCCACTTCCCTAGCAACATCCTAGAGGTTCTGGTCTTCCTCAAAGACCAATTTTAGTGCCCTTAGAGGTCTCAAAGAGGCGCTTCAAAGAAGAGGTAATTACCGTTACCAATTCTTTCATCTTTATTTCTTCTTCCACTTCTTCTTCTTAGGTTGTTTCATTATGAAGTAATAACATCAGTATCACTCATATACTGATATGTTATTATATGTATTAAACAACCCTATTACACCATCTATCCATCCTACGGAAAAAGAAATCACCGCGCGTGCGTACGTACGGAATACCGTCTCCACGCCGTGGTGTAATCTATTTTCCACCACCACCTTACAAGGATGGGTATAATGGTGTAAAGAATAACTATACATAGTTATTACAACATCATATTGATTCTGATATATTGTATAATCCACTCCAATTCAATTCAATATTTATGGAAATGATATCATCGCTCGTGCGTACGTACGGACTACCGTCTCCACGACGCGATGAGATTCATTCTCCATGTTAACCATTTAAGAATGATTAAGAAGTATATATAAGAAATAATAATGAAATACATGACATTATAAAGATACTGGATTTATGTATATTTGTATGTCATCTACTTACTTCCATTCAAGACAATAAGGAAAGGAAAACAGCGTTCATGCGTACGTACGGACTACCGTCTCCATGAACGGTGTTTTTCATTTCATTTATCTATCTATTATATATATATATATATATATACTGAATATATATGATATATAAATCATATTTGATATTCTGGAAGTAAGTAAATCATGATATAAGTAATAATAATTTCAAGAACAACAAGTCAAAACACCTATGATAAATGAAACGATTTTACCCAAAACGCATATTTAACATGGAATTTACAAAAGAACGGGTAATATAATGTCATAAGTGAACCATATATGATATGATAACAATGAATATGATTATGTAATAAGTCAATGACATAATTTAAACCATTATACAGGAGCTTCGGACACGTACAAAGCAAATTGGACCTAAGGTAAGGGAAATATCACAATCTCATTTTTATCCGAGATTGTTTATTCTTAAGTATTTACTGGGGTGTATTTTATCATCCACATCCATGTTTCCTCAATATGTAATGTTATTTCCATCCACCTACAATGGTTTAAATCCACTTTTACCCTTTGGTGAGTTTTTAGTAAAAGATATTAAAAGAATCTTTTGTCGTTTTTCGTATGAGGTACATTTTGACTTTTTCGACAAAAGTACAAAGAATGTTTTTTTAACTTATACGACACGAACGGATTTCTACTGTTTTATAAAGCCTTATTTTCATGAAGCTTACTCTAAAAGATTTCATAAATATTTTCAATAAAATCTCTTTCTTTTAAAATTGCATGATGTTTTGTGAAAAGAAATTGATTTTGAAGAAGAAAGGATATTTTCCTCAAGAATTCAATTCAAGTGTTTTATCAAAATTATTTTCCATCTAAGATAATAAAGGGTTCTGTTTCTATACATATTTTTACATTGATTTGACTATGTTGTGATGGAATTTTGTTTATGAATTCCTTTATCTTATATGAATGGTTTTATGATGTCATGTTGTTTAAAAATCCCATTTTTATTACATGGGTTATGCAATGATGTATGATTTATGATTTTGTGGCACACATAAGAATGGTATCATTATGAGATGGGTGGGACCTATATCTCCCTCCAATGCATTGGGTAAAGATTTTATATCTCATGAGATAGACATGGCTGAAATGGTAGGTTATACCAGTTCAGTGAAACAGGACTGAAACGAGGGTTACTCGATTCAGAAAGGGACTTTGTCCACTAAGATAGTCTTCGCAATGAGTCTTGACTAACAAGAAATGATTCTCTATGATTATGTGTGTATGCCACAAAGTTTCAAGTTTCATGTTATGAATATGGGGATCTCATTTTCACTTCTATGATTTATTCCATGTTAAGATATTATGATCTCTTTTGCAGGTTATGATTTTCAAAAAGATATGATATGATTTTTATTTCCTTTATTTGCCCTTACTGAGCATTTGAGATCACCCTTTTATGTTTTCTTTTCCCCAGGATATAAAGAAAGGTTTTAGGTAGAAAAAAAAGGGACGATCTTTATGGGAGATATTGAAGATCTTTCACCACGATTAGAAGATTACGTTCCAAGTTTCCAAAGACACTAAACTATTACGATCCTTGTGTGTGTGTTTTTGTTATGTACTAAGTATTCCGCAAAAGTAATGTAATGTCCATGTACGTCAAGATACGGGTCTCTAAAAATTCTACCAAAAATACTTTCCCCACCACAAAACAATATCACATAAAATGAGTATCATAAATATTTTTGAAAAAGAGGGAAAGTCATTCTATGAAACATTATAGATATTTAATGACACCCAAAACATGGTTCCACACCAAGGTTTTACTATTCATGAACAAGTGAAAATTTTATATGAAGGGTTGCGCCTGGTGAACAAACAATTTATTGACATGATGTATAATGAGACCATTAAAAAAAAATCCCCAAATGATGCTTATGTGTATCTAGAAATCTTTGCTGAACAAATCAAAACATGGGGAATATCACCTTATTCTAAAAAGCCACAAAGAACTACTCGAATTCATACACTTATAGAAGATGAAAGCCTCAAGGAAAATCTCTCAACACTCAGTAGGAAGGTTGAAGAGATATCCCTTAGATAAATCCATGAAATCCAAACTGTAGACCCTATTTTCATAATTTCTAACAAACATGACCACAAAACCGAAAACTACCCAAGGATTCCACCCTTCAAGGATGTTATTCTAGGAGGACCACCTTTTGACGTCAATTTCCTAGACATTAAAAATCCCCAATACCAAAACACATATAACCCAAGGTTTAATGACCACCCAGGTTTCCACGGGAGAGATAACCAACAACCTAGCCAACCACAGGGGAAAAATCCATACCCCCATAAGAACTACCAAACCCATAACCAGTTCCAAACCCAACCAATCTAATACCAAAAACCACCAGTCTATCTTCAAAAAAATATCCCACCTCCATAATTTCCCCCAGGGATAAACCTGTCTTCTCAAGCACGAACTCAAATTGTTCCACAAATCCTACTAGAACAATTGTGAAAAGAAAGGGAAAGGATGAACTCAAAAGTCTCTTCCCTAAAACAAGAACTTAAAATCATCAAAAATGGAAATCAATCCATTCCTACACAAGCCATTCCACAACAAACACTAAGGGGATAGTTATGTTTCACTCAAACAACGCATGAACAACTAAAGAATGTGACTATTTTAAAAATATGGAAATCAATTGGGAAACTTAAATAGATAATTCAATACCCATCTAAAGATTAAAACTTCGATAAAAATTTAAATGAATCACATTATCAAACTGAAAAACATGATACCATTTTCAAAGAAACAAATCTTCAACAAACAACCCCACAACCCGCTCCTTTTCCTCAATGCATGAGGGGGAAAAACAAGCCTGAATTGAATGAAACATTGATGGAAATATTGTCACAAGTAATGTTGATCATTCCACTAATAAATGTTACTAAAAACATTCCTGCTTGCTCAAAATACATTAAGGAACTCTGCACTTTGAAAAGTAAATTCTCACATATGAACCAAGTCCATTTAGCAACAAATGTTAGCACAAAAATTCAACAGACCATTCCTCCTATGTTGAAAGACTCGGGTTTCCCTCACATCTATGTTGAACTAGGGGAGAGAAAAGTTACCAAGGCCTTGTGTGACCTAGGTGCTAGTGTAAATATCATCCCCTTTGCTGTGTACTGTATGTTAGGACTAGAAGTGCTCCAACCCACATCTCTCACACTTCAACTTGTTGATCGTAGCATTAGGGTTCCAAAGTGGATTTTAAAGAAAGTTCTGGTAAAAGATGATAACATCATCTACCATGCTGACTTCATTGTCCTTGACAACCATCCAAACACAAGAAATACGGAACAAACCCCAATAATCTTTGGTCATCCATTCCTTGCAACAATCAACTCTGTTATCTGATTAGAAATGGGAACATGAACATCATCTTTGGAAACATGAGCCTAGAGATGAACATATACAATGAAAGCTCACAAATTGGGGATGATGAGGATATTTATGAAGTAAACATGACATGAATAATTGATAATGAATCCATAGAACATAAAGTAATATTATATGGATGCTTAAGTCTGGATGAGATTGATTTATTTTGTTCACATGATCTAATTTTATCTCATCGACATGAATGCTTTTCAAATTTATCTCACGATGAAGTCTATGTAACACCCCGAAATTTTACGAGAAAGATTATTTTTAATTTATTTTTTGTATTGTGTTGTATGCTACACCAAGATTATATTGCGCTGTACAATACACCATACTAGCTAGTAGTATACAGAAACACTATTATTGGCTTGTGTTGCACCCAAGAGCGACCTTCCTCAATAGCGTATGTTGTATGCAATACTGAGTTTCACTAAACAATGATATATTATTATAATATTATTATGAACTATCCATTATGGATAGTAGTAACTATGTTTTTAATTTTAAAAATTATAATTAATATTACACATATAAGATAACATGATATGAGGAAAAAATATATTCTTCATGTAAAATAAGTATTTTTCAAAAAATATAGTTTTACCGCCTTTTGATGGCACACCCATTTTAAATATAGTTCTTGAAAATTTTAAAAGTTCAATTTGACAAATAAATCATCTTCCATGGAATTAGGATATAAAAATTTACTTTAGATAAAATTTTGAGATTATTCTGAAAAACTTCATATTTTAATTAATAGTAAAAGTATGATTAATTTTAATTAAAAACAACATTTTCCATGAGATAATTTATATGGAAAAATTATAATATTGAATGGGTTTAAATTATAAATAGAATATATTTTTACCATTTAATATAATTTAAGTCGTTATCATCAATTTTACATTGAATTCATAGGTAAAAACATTTCAATATTTTGCAACATTTTAACTTTTAAAACCAATTTTCTAAACAGCAGGATTAATTTTAAATTAATTACTGAAACTTCTGTGTTTTTAATTTTGAAAAATGGATTCCATATTTGGATTCAGTGGGTCCCAATTATGTTAATATGTTACTTTTATTTTTTTGATATTATGAATAAAAACCACAATAATTTTTATTTACTACAGTTAATGGTTAATCACATAATTAAGCGTAAAAATAAGATTATAAAATTACCCTAATTCCTACCAAAATTCTATTGGATGAAGAAAAGTCGACCCATATTACATAAGCGTTGGAATAAATTTATTTTATGTACTTTTGACCATAAAAATTATATAATTATTATTAAACCAAAAAAAGTGACAACATGTCACTCTCTTATATCTAATAAGTATAATAATTTTAATTTAGTGATAAAATTCATAAAAAATAAAACATGAATAGTCTCCAAAAAGAAAATAAATTTATCTACATCAATAGAATTTTTTTATAATTTTTATGTATTAAATTATTATCATTAATGATGACACAATATTGATATACAAACTATTTTATTGATTGAAATATTAAATAAATGGTTTTAAAAATATTAAAATAAATCTTATATGAACTAATTAATGTTATCGAAAAATATTCTAGATTAATATGACATGTTAGTATTCTATTAAAAAAATTGGTTCGAATATGTCCTCTGTGTGGACTTTATTTAAATTCAAATAATTGAATAGTGTCAAAATTGACATTATTGTTGATTTATAAAAAATACATATTATAAACTTATTTAAAAATCACAAAAATATTTAATAATTATAAACTGATATTTATATGGTCTAAAAATGTCATAAATTGTACACTTCTATACAATTAACAACAAAAAAGTTATTATTTATAGCAATTTATATTTTAAAATATTATTACCACAAAAAAATTATATAGATTAAATAAGGATAAAAAAAATTGATAAGGTTTAAAGTAAATTTCCAACATGTATAAATTTTATTGGTTGATGATATTACAACCCTATCTCATCTAAGATTCGTATTGGAGTCATTTTGGATGTTTTTATGTGGGGTTTGAATTTATATTAAATTAATATGTTTGAGGTTTCCAAAGGGGTCGCTCTCCTCCCTTGTAAAAGGGAACCTCCCACCTCTCCTCCTCACAAAAAATTGAGCCTTCAAGCTCGGCCAACCCCTGAAAATTTAACTTCTCCAATTCAATAGAATCATACTAGTGGTCCTGGTATTTTTCAAAGACAAAATCTAGTTCTATAAGATGGGGTTAAGAGATGGCGCGTCCAGGAAGAGGAAATCTCTTCTACCAATTCATTCAAGTTTATTTATTCATATAATTCTTATTCATTAGTTGTTTAATTATAATGTAATAACATAAGTATAACTAATATACTTATATGTTATTTTAAGTATGAAACAACCCCATTTCACATTCTATCCATCCTCGGGAATACAAAATCACCGCGCGTGCGTACGTACTGAATGCTGTCTCTATGTCGTGGTGTAATCTGTTTTCCCACCACCACCATAATTGGTTGGGTATGATGGTGTAAATAATAACTATATATAGTTATTATAACATCATTCTGATTCTGAGATATTATATCATTCACTATAATTCGATTCAATAATTAGGGGTATGATATCACCGCTCGTGCTTACTTATGGATTAACGTCTTCACGACACGATGAAATTCATTCTCCATGTTAACCATTCAAGAATAATTATAGAGTATATATAATGAATAATAATGATATATATAACATAATAATTCTACAGGATTAATGTATATATATATTTCATGTACTTACATCCATTCAAGTCAATACGGAAAGTAAAATAGAGTTCATGCGTACGTACGGCCTACCGCCTCCATGAACGGTGTGTTTTATTTCATTTATATATCAATTATATATATATATATACTGAATATATATGATATATAAATCATGTTTTACATTATGGAAGTAATTAAATCATGATATATGTAATAATAATGTCAATAACAATAAGTCAAACACATACGATTAATGAAACAATTTTACCGAAAACTCTGCATTAACAATGAATTGACAAAAGAATGGGTAATATAAAGTCATAAGATAATACTATATGATATAATAAATATTATTATGGTTATTTGACAAGTTAATAATACGTTTAAACCTACTATACATGAGTTTCAGACACATACGAAAGAAATTGGACCTAATGTAAGGGATAATTTTTCAATCTCATTTTTATCTGAGATTGCTTATAGGTAATTATTTACTAAGGTTATATTTTTCATCCATGTCCATAAATATGTTTTGAATAATTTTTTTAATATTATTCCATGTATTTTTAATTTCATTTTTACCCCTTTTTGACTTTAACTTTGTGTTTTGGAAGGGACCTTTCTTTTGTTTACCATACGAGGTAGTTTTTTAATTTTTCGGTAAATGTACGAGGAGAATGTTTTTTACTTATACGGCATGAACAAATATTTTCGGTTTCATATCTCATTTTCTTCATGAAAATTAATCTACAGGATTTCATATTTAATTTCAATAAATTCATTTTCATTGAAAATTGCATGGCATTTTTTGAAAAAATTGATTTTGAAGAAGAAAGGATAGTTTCCACAAGAATTCATTTCAAGTGTTTTGTCAAAACTATTTTCCATATAAGATGAAATTATTTAGCATGTTTTTGTTTCAAGTATAATGTCTCTATTATTTACATGGATTTATTTTTATTATGATGAAATGATATTCATATATTTTATATGGATTATGTCACAATGAGATGATGTTTATGAAACCCACTTTATTTATTGGGTTATGATGAATGACTTATTTTTATTTTGTGTAACACAAAAGAATGATTTCATTATTATATGGGTGGGAACTATATCTCCCTCCAATGCATTGGGTAAAGATTTATATCTCATGATATAGACATGGCTGGAACGACAAGTTAATCTGGTTCAGTGATACAAGACTGGAAAAAGGAGTGAACTCAATTCTATAAGGGACTTTGTCCACTATGATGGTCTTGTAGGAAATTAATTGGCTACTATGAAATCATATCATGTGCTTAATGGTTTTTAAAATTACATATTTTATTCCCATGCTATTATATCATGATGAATGTTGCTTTATGATCTATGTCTTACGTACTCCATGATTTATTTCACAACTCAAGATCTTGATGTTTAATATTTATGTTCATGTTTATATGTTCAAATGTATATGGTTTGTTTTATTTTATCCATGTTTACCATTACTGATAATTTTAGATCACCCTTTATATATTTTCTTTTCCTCAGGATATAAAGAAAGGTTTTAGGTAAGAAAAGAAAAGTGGAAGATCATTATGGGAGATGTTTATGATCTTTCACCATTATTAGAAGATTATGTTCCGAGTTTCCAAAGACACTAAACTAATATGGTCTTTGGGTGTCTACTTTTTTTATGTATTAAGTATTTTACAAAATTAATGTAATGTCTATGTACATCAATCTTTGGGTCTCTATAGTTGGTATCAGAGCAAAGGTTTAGTTATACTTTTGAAACTAGGATTCGAAAACATTAGTGAAATCCATAGAGATATTTCTACGGTATGTCTAGGGATGACCCTAATGTTAAGTATAAGTATAGGTTATAGTCCTAGAATTATAATAACAAACTTAATATTAAACCTAATATGTTATATATTGAAGGCACACACCCACTATTATGTTGTTTTCCTTGCATGATTTTTTCCTCTCACATTGTTCTTTTTGGGTTTTAGATGATGGCTGGAACCCGATGGAACCGTGTTGATCAATGTAATGGACAATGGAATGATTTTCTTCCTAAACCACCAAATGTGATGGTAGATGGAGTGAAAAATCTTATTAATAAAATTACACAAGCTATGAATCATTCAGGATATCCAAATGACAAGAGAAAGGAACAATATTCAATTGATTCCTTTCTGAGGCAACGTCCACCTTTTTTCAGCGGGTCTTTTGATCCAGTTGTTGCTGAATAGTGGTTTATTACCATTGAAAAGATATTTTCGATACTTCAATGTTCAGATCATGAAAAATTCATTTTGTATGTTTAACAGTAAGACGGTGAAGCAGACTAGTGGTGGACTCTAGTTAAAGATACTAGGCCCCAAGATGAAAATCAATCCATCGAATAGGACAAGTTAAAGAACTTGTATTTCAATAAGCACTTCCCTAGTATTCTACCAACAAAGATGGAAAATGAGTTCCATGAGATTAAGAAAAATAATGATGAATTTGTTGGTATATATGAGGAAAATTTTACAAGTCCTGCAAGGTATGCATCTAGAATTATCATCCAACCTGAAAGTAATGTTGATCCATTATTCAGTGGCTGAAAACCAAGTCTTTGAAGGGAATTAGAAATAAGAGACTTCAGTAGCTATGAAGAAATTTTGTGTTATGATATCAAGGAAGAACTGAAAGTTTGTGTAACATATCCATCTCATGGTTTTGACAAAAACTAAAGATGGAGTTCAAGGAAATATCTCTAAAATATGGTGAAAAGAATATGAATGTTTCATTATGCTCAAAGTATGGAAAGAATTATAGTGGATATTCTATTAAATGGACTAGAATTTTTTTTAAGTTGGTAAAATTAGGCCATCGAGCAGCTAAGTGTCTATGTAATGGGAAAATGGTAGCTAATGATGAGAATAGAGAAAAGTCTACAGAGAATGAACTACCAACACTTCAATTCTTCACGTGCAAGGAAATGTAGAATTATACTAACCAATTCCCTAATCAAAGGTTTAATGATTATCGACCTCAACAACCTCTTAAGACAAAGGACAAAGGGAAGTCACATGAGATCACTATTGGAGATGTTGAGTATGACAACAATGTAGTAGAATGATTATGTGTTTATGTAACGGGATTCCGAAATAATGTTGTGGAATCTCATTTATAGTATTGTGGAAGATTGGAATATCTATGTATTGGTTTAGTGTGGTTTTCAATAATTATATGGTATCAGTAACCATGAAAAGTGATTGAAATATTTTCGGAAAGATGATTTTATGCACATAATGATGGGATAAGGAGAAAATAATATATTTGAAAGTATTAATGATCTCATGACTGATATATGGACAAAGTGATATTATTGTTTGAGAATATAGAAATTTTGGGATTTTGGTATATGGAAAGATTTAACATTTGAAAACATTCATGTTTTCACTAAGGTTCAATGTGGATTCATTTTTAAAGAGAATAAATCATTAAGGTATTCACTTGTATGGAATGTGACAAACAATATATATCATATGATAGATGATGGTATTCACATGCTTGATAGATGAAATTTCTAGTAATCGTTTACATTACACAATGAGATTGGATAGAAGTATTTTAGATAAGCCTAACGATTGGGCATCATATAGTATTGTTTAAGGCTAGAACCTTTTTTCGATATTATTTCTGGAATGTTATAATGGTGAAGTTTTAGAAAAAGGAAAACCTTCCAGATGGACGAAAACCCATCACGTCGGACAAGGTTGCGGGAATCGAACAACTGATGCGAGAAAAGCCTTTATTGACAACCACTAGCATACAAGAAGTCCCTAGCTAGTAGAAACTAATTTTATTTTATTAAGCGGTATGATAGATGAAGTACAAGTCAATTTTTGTACCATATATGGTTAATCTCACCATAATATGGACTTATGTATATAAATATTTCTAACCTTATGTTTGAGTCAGATGGAATGACATATCATTCTATCACATGATCTGCTAACACTTCACGGAATACATATTCAACTTCATTTATTTAAGAGATGACGTGGAAATTGGTCAAGGCACAAACAACAGTGAGATTGTACCAAAATCATGTAAGTATTTCTTTTAATTCAAAAATTCCTCAACTTTAGGGAAATGATATTGATAACCAAAAATTGTGGTCCTAGTACCCTAATATTTGATGAATTAGATGGTACCTTAGATCATCACAAATTTATGGATTTTTGATTGTTGGATTTTTCATAGCCATGTTCTCTACCACTGTCCATCAAAACTTGACTGTTAGATTTCTCTTCCATATGCATATTTTCACCTATGTTCTCCTATGTGGAAACCCAGTGATAAGTTAATTTGGGTAACCATTACATTTCATAATTTAGTTTTTAAAATTATGTTTTGGTATTCTTTTTTACGATGTGGGTTTCTATGAATGACACTTTCCAGTAGTAAACCATTTATAACCCCGACGAATTTCGTGGGAGAAATTCATTTTAAGGGGGGTAGAATGTGACACCCCGAAATTTTATGAGAAAGATTCTTTTTAATTTCTTTTATGTCTGGTGTTCTACTCTACACCAAGATTAACTTGCTCTAAATGCAACACCATACTATCTTTTATTATATGGAAACACTATTCTTGGCTTGTGTTGCACGCAATAGTGACCTTCCTCGATAGCGTGTGTTGTACGCAATACTGAGTTTCACTAAACAACGCTATATTGTTATAATATTATAATGAACTAGCCGTTATTAATAGTAGTAAATATATTTTTAATTTTACGACATTATAATCCATCTTACATATATTATAGAACATGATATGAGAACAAAATAAAATTTTCAGGTAAAATAAGTTTTTTTAAAAAAATACGGTTTTACCGCCTTTTGATGGCGCACCAACATTAAATCTAGTTTTTGACATTTTTATAAGTTCAATTTGACAAATAAAACTTCTTCCATTGAATCAGGATATAAAAATTTACTTCGAATAAATCTTTGAGATTATTCTAATAACCTTCATATTTTGATGAATAGTAAAAATATGATAAATTTTAATTAAAAAACCGTTTTTCATCGAGATAATTTATATTGTTAAATTATAATATTGAATTGTTTTAAATTATAAATAGAATATATTTTTACCATTTAATATAATTTAAGTCATTATCATTAATATTACATTGAATTCATAGGAAAAAACATTTCAATCTTTTGCAACATTTTAACATTCAATACCCATTTTCACAACAACAGGATTAATTTTAAATTAATTTCTGCAACTTCATTGTTTTGAATTTTAAAAAATGGATTCCATATTTGTATTTAGTGGGTCCTAATTATGTTAATAGGTTAATTTTATTTTTTTGATATTATTAATAGTAACTACGGTAATTATTATTTACTACAATTAAAGATAAATCAGGCAATTAAGGGTAAAAATAAGATTATAAAATTATCCTAACACCTGCAAAAATTCTATTGGATGAATAAAAGTCGACCCATATCACCTAAGGGAAATAATATATTTATTCATTGACTTTAGATATGAAAATTATAAAATTATTATTAAAACCAAAGAAAGTGACAACATGTCACTCTCTTAAATCTTATAAGTATAATAATTTTAATTTAGTGATAAATTCATAAAAAATAAAACATTAATTGTCTAAAGAAATATAATAAACTTATGTACATCATAATAATTTATTCATAATTTTAATGATTAAAAAATTATCATTAATGATGACATAGTAGTGATATATATATTATTTTCTTGATTGAAATATCAAATAAATGGTTTACAAAATATTAAAAAAAAATTATATGAACTAATTAATGTAATCAACAAATTTTATATATGAATATGACATGTTAGGATTATATTAAAAATGTTGGTTCGAATATATCCTCTGGGTGGAATTTACTTAAATTCAAATAAATGAATAGTGTCAAAATTGACACTATTATTGTTTTATAAAAATAACATATTATAAAATTGATTAAAAATCACAAAAATATTTAAAAAATATAAATTGAAATTTATGTGGTCTAAAATTTCATAAAAGATACAATTATGGAAAATTAACTATACAAAATTTATTATTTATAACAATTTAAAATTTAGAATATTATAACCACAAAAAAATTAAATAGATTAAATAAAGATAAATCAAGTTGATAAGGTTTAAAATAAATTTCCAACATATCTGAATTTTATTATTTGAATAGATTACAACCATATGTCATATAAGCATCGAATTGGAGTCATTGTGGAAGTTTTTATGTGGGGTTTGAATTTATATTAAATTAATATTTTTGAGGTTTCCAAAGGTTCCCCTATCCTCCCTTATAAAAGGGCACCCCCCCTCTCCTCTTCACAAAACTTTGAGCCTTCAATCTCGGCCAAAACATACCCATTTCAGTTCTAAAATTTCATAGAAACCTACTAGATGTTCTGGTCTTCTTCATAGACCATATTTAGTGCCCTAAGAGGAGGTTAAAAGAAGGCGTGTCGAAGAAGATGTAATATATTCTACCAATTCATTCATATTTATTTATTCTTATACTTACTCTTATTTAGTTCTTTAATTATAAAGTAATAATTTCATTCTATCTAATATACATATATGTTATTATAAATATGAAACAACCACATTTGACCTTCTATGCATCCTACGGAAAAAAATCACCATGCGTACGTACGTACAGAATACTGTCTCCACACCGTGGTGTAATATGTTTTTCCACCACCACCTTACATGTATGGGTATAATGGTTTAAATAATAACTATATATGATTTTTATAAAATCATAATAACTCTGAGATATTATATCCTCAACTCCAATTCCATTGAATAATTATGTGAAAGATATCACCGATCGTGCGTACGTACGGATTACCGTCTCCACGACGCGATGAGATTCATTCACCATATTAAAAATTCAAGAATAATTATAAAGTATATATAATGAATAATAATGATATATATTACATAATAAAGCTAATGTATTTATGTATATATATATATATATATCATCTACTTACTTCTATTCAAGTCAATAAGGAAAGGAAAACAACGTTCATGCGTACGTACGGTCTACCGTCTCCATGAACGGTGTGTTTCATTTCATTTATCTATCTAGTATATATATATACTAAATTTATATGATATATAAATCATGTTTTAAATTCATGAAGTAAGTAAATCATGATATAAATAATAATAATATCAAGAACAACAAGTCCAAACACGTACAATAAATGAAACAATTTTACCCAAAACGCTGCTTTATTATAGAATTGACAAAAGAATGGGTAATATAAAGTAATAAGTGAATAATATATGATACCATAAATATTATTATGGTTCTTTTACAAGTTAGTAATATTTTTAAACCCACTATACAGAAGTTTCAGACACGTATAGAAGAAATTAGACTTAAGTTAAGGGATAATTTTGAAATCTCATTGTTATCTGAGATTGCTTATATGTAAGTATTTACTGGGGTTATATTTTTCATCCATGTCCATAAAAATGTTTTTAATAAAGTGTTTAATATTATTCCATGTATTTTTACTGTCATTTTTTCCCCTTTTGACTTTAACTTTGTGTTATGGAAGGAATCTTTCATTTGTTTACCATACGAGGTACTTTTTGAATTTTTCAGTAAAAGTACATGGAGAATGATTATTTAACATATAAGGAATGAATGGATTTTTACGGTTTCACATAACCATTGCTACATGAATATTATTGTACAATATTTCATGATTTTTTTCAATAAAATCCCTTCCTTTTAAAATTTCATGGAATTTTGTGAATAGAAAATGATTTTGATGATGAAATGATATTTTCCTCAAGAATTCATTTCAAGTGTTTTGTCAAAAATATTTTCCTTCTATGATGAAACTATTTAGCATGTTTTTGTTTCAAGAATATTGTCTCTATTATTTTAATGGTTTGATTTTTATTATGATGAAATGATATCCGTTTGTTTTATATGGATTATGTCACAATGAGATGATGTTTATGAAACCCATTTTATTCACAGGGTTATGATGAATGATTTTTTTTGCGGCACATGAAAGAATTATTTCATTATGAGATGGGTGGGATCTATATATCCATAAAATTAATTGGGTAAATATTTATATCTCATGTTATAGACATGGTTGGAACACAAGTTAATCAGGTTCAGTGATAGAGGACTGGAACGAGGAGTGAACTCGATTCAGTAAGGGACTATGTCCACTATGATGGTCCTAGCAGAAATGCCTTGGATACTATGGAAATCATATCATGTGCTTAATGGTTTCCACAATTACATGTTATATTCCCATTCTATTTTATCATGATTAATTTTCCTTTATTATATATTCCTTACATACAACATGATTTATTTCACAACTCAATATCTTGATGTTTAAACATTATGTTCATGTTTATATGTTCATATATATATGGTTTGTTTTATTTTCTCCATGTTTACCTTTAATGAGCATTTGAGAACACCCTTTATATGTTTTATTTTCCCCAGGATATAGAAAAAGGTTTTAGCAATGAAAAAAAAGTAGAAGATCATTATGGGAGATGTTGAAGATCTTTCACCATGATTAAGAAATTATGTTTAGAGTAATAATAGACGATAAACTAATATGGTCTTTGGGCTTATATTTTTGTCATGTATTATGTATTCCATAAAAGTAATGTAATGTCTATGTACGTCAAGCTTCGGGTCTCTACAGTCTTTGGTCCAAAAATCTGGGAAACCTTTCATGAAAGCACTTTCATAGAGACAAATAAAACTTACATCCGTAAATCTGATCAAGCCAATCTAGTAGATGAAAGTTTTAGATGTGGGGAATCAATCCTATCTAAAACTCTAGGAAACAAAATTGATCTTGATGCAATGTACAAATCTTCTACTAATGTTCTGAACCATCTTGATCTTGAATTGAAGGAACATCCCGCTACACTCTAGTATGACTTATTAGGGGACAATTAAACACATCCTATGGTCATTTCTTCTTCTCTTGAAGCCAATAATGAGAAAATTCTTCTAGAAGTACTTAGAAAACATAAGAACACCATTTTTTGGACACTGTCTGATATTCCTAGGATTATCCCACTTATTGGGACACATAAGATTGTTATAGAATCTGATTCAATGCCATGTTGCCAACATGAACAGAGACTCAATCTTAATGTCATGGAAGTAGTGAGGAAATAACTTATGATTTTTTTAAAAGATGGTATCTTTTATCCCATAGCTTAGAGTGAGTGGGTGAGCCCAATCCATGTTGTTCCAAATATGGCTCGAGTCATAGTGATAACCAATGAGTATGGGGAGATTCTTACAACAAGGATGAGTAGTGGATGGAGAGTTTGCATCGACTATAGGAAACTAAACACATTTACCAAGAAAGACCATTTCCCCTTAGCATTCATTAAACAAGTCCATGAGATAGGTGTAGGTCATGTATTCTACTATTTCTAAAATGGGTACTTGGGTTATAATCAAATTGAGGTCTCACTAGAGGATCAACGGAAGACTACATTCTCATGTCCATTCGATACCTTTGATTTCAAACGCATGCCCTTCAGGTTATGTAATGCCCGTGGAACCTGCCATCGGTGCATGGTGGGAATATTCTCAGAAATGGTTGGAGATTTTCTATAGGTCTTAATGGATGACATCTTAGTGTTTGGGGATACATTCTAGGGATGTCTGAGGTATGTGGAGAGAGTTTTGTTAAGATGCGAAAAAAAGAATCTGACCCTAAACAGGGAAAAATTTCATTTGATGGATAAAGAGTGACTAGTCCGTTGCTATCCTGTTTCAGGTAAGGGAATTAAAGTTGATAAATCCAAGGTTTACATCACTCGTCACCTTCAATCACCCAAAACTATCAAGGAAGTGTGGTATTTCATAGGAAATTCTAGTTTTTATATTAGATTCATTTGGAACATTAGTTTAATCCCTCATACCCTTTGTGGTTTTTCAAAAATGTATGCTCCCTTTGTCTGGACAGAAAGCTGTGAGGATTCCTTCTCAACCCTCAAATCATCTATCACCTCTCCTTCGATCTTAAAATCCCCAAATTGGAACCTTCACTTTGAACTGATGTGTGATTTCAGTGACTTTTCGTTAGGGTCTGTGTAAGGTCAACATTGTGATAAACCTCCTTATGTAGTTTATTATTCAAACAAATCCTTAAATGATGCAAAAATAAACTGTACGAACACTGAGAAAGAGTTACTTACTATTCTTTTTTCTATATAAAAGTTTAGGTCCTACCTTTTAGGATCGCCCATCATTGTGTTCACAGTCCATTTTTATTTGAAATACCTTTTCTTGAAAGAAGATGCTAAGGCTAGAATAATTATGTCGGTCCTTCTCTTACAAGAATTCGACCTCACAATCAAGGACAGAAAGGGTGTTAGAAGTTTTGTAGCTGATTATTTCTCTAGGATAAAATTTAATGAAAAATTATCCAACCTTTATGTGTGTGATTCATTCCCTAATGAACACCTATACTCTGTGAGTGACTGACCTTGGTATGCCAACATAGCCAACTTCATAGTTATAAGAGTAATTTTAAAATTATTAGATACCCAAGATAGAAGAAAATTCCTTTATGATGTTAGGCACTATGTTTTTGATGATCCATACCTCTATAAGTTCTCCCTTGACCATGTCATTAAGAGCTGTTTCCCAGAATCTGAACAAAATTCCATCCTTAAATAATGTTATAGTGAGGCATGTGGATGTCACTTTTCCTCTAAGAAAACATCTACTAAGGTTCTTTACAGTGGTCTCTTCTGGACCACCCTCTCCAGGGAATCCTCCTCACATTGTCAATGTTGTCCTAGGTGTCAACATGTTGGGTCCATCACAAAAAGGAATTAAATGCCACTCACTTCTATCTTAGTTATTGAAATATTTGACTACTGGGGAATCGATTTCATGGGTCTATTCCAAAACTCTACGGGATATTTGTACATCCTTTAGCTATCGACTATGTCTCAATATTAGTTTATGAAATTCCTACAAAATATAATGATCATCAAACTCTGATTAGATTTCTCAAATAATATATCCTCTCTAGATTTGGAATACCTAGGGATATCATTAGTGATCGTGGAACTCATTTTTTAAATCGTCTATTCTCAGCACTCATGGAAAAGTATGGAATTTATCACAATGTTTTAACTGCTTACCACCAGAAACCAATTTTCAAGCTGAGTTAGCCAATCGAGAAATCAAACAAATTATTGAGAACATAGTTAATCCATCTAGGAATGATTGGTGAAAAAAACTCTTATATGCTTTTTGGGCCTATCAAACTGCATTTAAAACCATTATAGGAATGTCCCCAAATAGGTTGGTATATGGTAAATCATTCCATTTTCCAATTGATATTGAACAAAAGGCCTTTTGGGAAATTAAGAAAAAAAACTATGACCCGAATTGGCTGAAACAAAAAGGAAATTAGATCTCAATGAACTTGAATAACATAGGATGGAGGCTTATGAGAATTCAAGGATCAATAAAGCTAAATTACAAGCCTACCAATCTCAAATTCTTAATGATTAAAACATTATACCTCGTAAACCTATTCTTTTTTATAGTTCCAAACTTCATTTACACCTGGGAATGTTGACGTCTTGATGGTCAGGCCCTTACCTAGTGCATAAGGTGTACCCCCATGGGGCTATTGAAATTAAATATCCCACCAAAGGTAAAACCTTTAAAGTTAATGTCCATAGAGTCAAACCATTCATTGAACCATTTCCAAAATATGATGTTATTGATGACTTCTGTGAACAAGCCTTAGATGAGTAAAATAGTTAAACAATTAGGGGTTTATGTCGAGCTAGCGACATTAAACAAAAGAGTTGCACAAGAAGAAACCCATGGTTTTCATGTTTCCATTAATTTAATTAGTACCTCATACTGTTGACATGTTCTTATTTTATGAGTAAGTATGGGTATGAAAGGGGAGCACCATATTCATCCATGTCATGTGGTGTGATCTATGAGTAATACCTTACCAGAAATTTAAGTGAAGACAATGTATCATTAGTTTTTGTATTTTTAGGTGTTTGTATGTTAAAGGAAAAACAGAAAAAAAATTCCTTATACTATTGAACTATTCTTATTTTATGAGTGAGGATGGGTATGAAAGGGGACCACCGTATTTATCCATGTCACGTGGTGTGATCCCTGAGTAATACCTTACGTAGAAATTTAAGAGAAGGCAATGTATCATCAGTTTTTTTTATTTCTATGTGTTTGTATGTTAAAGTAAAAACACAAAAAAAAAATCCTTAGACTGTTGACTTGTTATTATTTTATGAGTAAGGATGAGTATTATAGGGGAGAACCATATTCATCTTTGTCATGTGGTTTGATCCTTGAGTAATACCGTACCTAGAAATTTAAGAGAAGACAATTTATCATCAATTTATTTTATTTATATGTTTTTCGAGGTTAAATAATACTAATAATAATAATAATTTTGGTTGTGGACAAGTTCTTCGTTCATGGGTAAGGATCTGTATGAAAGGGGAGGACCATATTCATCCGTGTCACGTGGTGTGATACCTGAGTAATACTTTACCCAGAAATTTAGAAGACGAAAATTTATCATCAGTTAATATTTTTTTTTGTTTTTTATGTTAAAACAAAAATATACAAAAAAATATATAAATATATTTAAAGACATGTCATAGGACATTGAGAAAAGCCTGTCACAACCGTCCAAGCTTCTGGGACTCAAACTAGAACTAAAGGGAGACTATGGAATGCATTTTCAACATTAAACCCTAGGTGACTTCATTCCATAATATTCATTTTCAATGTCTTAGTTGATCTTCTATCCTAGCCCATCTAAGTTTTCATTTCGTTAAACACTGGGGAAAATGATACTCTATGATGGGTGGAGATTAAATAAAAGAATTTATTTTGTTTTCATAATAAAATTTATGGAAGGAAAATTTTCATAAACCTTGGACATGATAACACAAATTGAAAACTCCAAAATTGGATATCAAATAATCTTGCATGCCCTGATTCCAATTTTAATGCAAGTTTATGTTCATGTGCATAGATTTTGGAAAGTGAGGTTAACTGTTGCGAATTTTAACTATTTATATTTTCATCCATTTATTTAAAAAAATCATAGTGCACATCCTCAATATTGTAGGGTATTAGTTTGAGTTCATGGGGTCTATAATAAATTCCATAGCATTGGGGATAATTTTAATTTTTAATTCAGTATTCCAAAAAAATCATTTGCACATAGAGAAATGGATTGACTTAATGTGTGGCGTTCGGCACTTAGGGATCACGACTCCATAGTTGTCTGGCCCGAAGTTGGGAATTTTATCTCTATTTTTGGTATTTAGAATTTTTTTGATTGAGTTAACATGAGATGATGCATGAGTATGTGAGCTTCACTTGGTGACCTATGTTCTTTGAGCTTGGGAGTCATCATCAATGTCTTGTTACATTGGTTGACTCGATTGAGATCAATTTCAATTATCATGGAATAAATGAAAAAAAAAGAAAAGAAAAAAATTGAATGCTCATCTTAAGATTTAATTTTGATAAATCCTAGAACATCCATCATTTCTCCCTCGAATGAAAATGAACCCTTATGTCAGTTGTGACACACAACTCTTCATCATGCTTAATTGAAGTTGGTTGAAATGTGGAGATGAATTTGATCAAAGGAATGGGCTTAGGATTGGGATATTAAAATGGGCCTACATTGTTTTCAATGATTTTGATGAGTTTCATATTTTCTTGTATGATAATTTTGGGTGAGAAATGTGTATTAATTTTTTTATTTGGTAAAGCTAATTCAAATTTCATATTTTTGAGAAATATTTTGCTTAGGACTAGAAAAACTCATGTTGGGGGTGTTATTAGCCCCTAAAGTGGCTAATATTAATTTTTATGATATAATATTCATGTTATTTATTTATTATAGACACCATTATTAGTGCATTTTACACTATGAACATTATTTCAAATTATGATTGTAATTCCTTCTTAAAATGCACTATCACATGGTGCCTTCTTGAACATCTAATAAAACACATAATGGGCATGATTTGATGTTTTTTTAGGTATCTGATGATATAGGGACCAATTCATTCTTTTGGATCACTTGGAGATTCAATTTGTAAGACCACCAAAGTGGGCTTTGAACCAACCACATTTTGGGAGAATTGATTTGGAAAACAACCCATTAAAAGTACTGTATAGGAAATAATTTAAGCCCAATGATTCTGAATATTTAAATTATGATATAGGATATTATTGGGAACATTTCATTTAACATTTACCCAAGATGATTTGGATGTTTGAATGGTGTTGCAGGCATCCCAAGTTGATGATTAAACTCTAGGCCAGATTTTGAGGCCCAGAAAAACAGCCCATCATTTAATCCAAATCTCGTGAACAAAATATTATCAGGAAATGAAATTTTACAGTATTATATATTAACTCTAGGGATATATTTTATCTTTAAATGGGACATAATAATTCGTTATTATAGAAGGCACCTTCAGTGCATCTTTCTGGTGGATGCAAGCTTGATGCCATTTCGGGGGAAGAAGAGACAAGTCTCATCTCCATTAATAGTCCACCCACATTTCCCCCCCCCCAAATTAATTAAAGGAACATGGGATTATGGGGGATCATAAAAAGTCTTCCACAATTCTTAATTAAGGTAGTAGTGGTGGAGGATTTGTGGAGATTGAAGCTTTGTTTTCATTGTAATGTTATTATGCCAATTTTTCATTGTAATGTTCATCCTTCTCATGTATGTTGTTCGAATAACCTTAGTTTTGAATAAAAGTTATTCTTTTTTCTCTTATTATTATCTTGTTAATATATCCTTGATACCACTGCCTCATGGTTTGTAATTTTTCACACCAAACCCTGTGATTTTTTCCACACAACGGTGTAGTTATTGTTATTTTTTTGTTTTTACTTCTTCAATAACACCCTTGTAAGTCTACTTCCCACTTCCGTTGACTAAATGTAATCAATATAGGGATAAATTATTTTTTGGTTGATCCAAAGAAGTTTAAGTGGGCTGGATTTAATGTTATTTATCACTTTCTAGATGTTATTAATTTCTTTTATTTGAGTTTCATTCATTCAATGATTTTCTCGCTTCCTCTTCCTTATTAGAGTTATTCACCCCACTTTTATGAGATAATATAATCCTTTACCTTTAAGTATTCATGAAAATATCCTACAAGTGTATATGTGATTAGAATGCACTTGTGAAACTGTTTAATAAGTAAGTGATGAGGTTAGTTTGAATTCATTTCATGAACCCTTCTCAAGTTAATGAAATTGAAATTGTTAAAAATAATTTATCCAATCCACCCCGATTAATAACATCAGATCAACTCATTTTCTCATAATTTGAATTCACATCGATCTCTAAGATCCCTTTTAAAACCTTATAAAATCAACCCAAGATGGACACTTCATAGAAAAACCCATCTCGTTTTATTGTCTGTCTAAGGATCTACATAGGTCTTTGAGGATTCGTCAACCCAAGCTACTCTGCAAGAGACCACTTAACCCTTATAACTTGGTTAAATATTGGCGACACTAGTTCCAATAAATTCTTAGCCCGTTATTGAATGATTAATCTATGAGTAACATGAAAACTATATGGTCAAGTTCCCTAATATAAGTGTTTTTTAATGATATCTGATGAAACCAACCCCCAATTCCAACCGAGGAAGGGTAGACTTAAATTATCACTACTATTAAGGTGGATCTTAATAATATAGTGGTGAAAGGTATGATATTGTTTCATTTAATTACAGATAAATTACTATTTTATTATAGTTTTATTAATTCTTTCAAATCACAATAGTTAGAGTAACTATTTAATCACCATCTAAGAACATTATGGGAGTGTTATTTTTGAAAATAGAAAATGTGGAAGTTATTGAATCATAGGATTATAACGTCCCCTAGTTAATATTTATTGGATAAATCTACAATAAAACCTTTTTATACACCCTTTTGTAGGATTTTATTCTTTTTTTGGCATGTAGTAGTTGTACTTATATAAATGCAATAATAGTTTTCTTGATAAGGAAATAACCTTCTATATACCAAGCCATCCTTCAAATATATACTAGTTAATTGAGTAGGATGAATCTCCATTGGAAACATCTTCTCAATAACGTATAATGTTACCTTATAGGAAATTATATCGATGTCAAATAATTGATAAAATGGATGAAATAAAACATAAATACATTCCCATTATATAGGAATAGGATTATGTATTCTCCTAAAATTATCATACACTCCCCCCTAATAGAGAGGATGAGTTCTCAGCAAAACCTATACCTATATATCTAACAATATCTAAGGATAACTATGGGATGACTTGATTAAACAAGATATTATAATAAATAAATGATAAGATAATTAAGAAAAGGCCATAATATTCCTATGTTCTTCACCATGGGGTGAACTGGATCTCTTTGTTATAAATAAGGATGGTTTTAATCATTTGGGAATAGATTATCGTGGCCTTGGTAAGATCAAGATAAAAGAAAATTTATCCATTTATTTGTGTTTGTGACATTTTTTAATTAACTAAATAAGGTCCAATACATATTTATAATATACCTTTAGTTAGAATATCATCATTTAATGTTGAATAAGAAAGATATTCCCAAGACCACTATTTGTATAAGGTATAGAAGCTTTGATTTTCTAGGGATGAAATTCATATCACTAATGCTCTAGAATTATCCATGGACATGATGAACATTTTATTTTAGGATTAAAATGATAAATTTATGGATGTATTTATAGATAATTTTTTCTTATAGTCTAAAATAATGGGGGAATATGATAACAATTTAAGCATTTTACTAAGAACACTGAGAAAGGATATATTATATACAATGTATAGAAAACATGTGTTTTGGATGGTGATTCTCATTCTTGGGGAACTTTATCACCGAAAATGGTATATCTATGGATACTTTAATGAAATATGTGGTTGAGTAATGTAATAGAAAATATATATATTATTTATATATGTAACATATGTGGTTTAGCTTTGTACAATAAATGTTTTTTGAGAAACACTTAATGATTTTCAATCTCACAAAACAATATAGCTTGTAATGGGTAGAATTTTGTTCATTCAGATAAATTTAATGAAGATTAAAATAGTGAAATTAGTTTATAATCATTTCACCAATAATCCCACTATGAAACAATAAGGAAATAGTTTTGGTGTACAATGATGTGTCAATAAAGGTTTTAGGCTATATCCTCATGAAAAATGATAATTTAAGAGCCTATATTTCTAGACAGTTGAAGGTGAATAAGAAAACATATCCTATTCTGGATATAGATTTTTATTTATTAATTTTTTCATTAATGATTTTATATGAATTATCTCTATGGAGTAAAGTGTGGTATATATTTAGACCAAAATTACAAAGTATATATATTCACATTGAAAGAAACTAAAATTCAAAAATAAAGGTGATTAGAGATGATAAATGAATATGAATACTCAATATGATACCAACCTAGTAGTGGAGATAATGTGGATGATTCTACAAGTATAAAATATCTAGTAGTATTACTCATGATGAGGTTTTAAAAGGATCTGATACTCATGGAAATGAAAAGTTTGGGAATGGGTATCGTAAATAAAGGAACATTATCATACCTTGACCATATGATTTATCAAACCCCTCTTAAATAATTTTGATATATATTAAAGGAATTATGAATCAATAATAAAATTAAGTGGATTATATGAATAATGGGAATGCCTTAGATTTAAATATTAAAAAATATTTTGTTTTCAGAATTTGTTCATAACAATACAAACCAACAAATTATGAGATAAAAAATGATGCCCTTATTGATCTTCAAAGCTCAACATTCTCCTTCAACCCAGGGAGAATAGTGATGTACAAATGTCTCTAAAATAACTATTGGAAGTAAAACAAGAAGTGGGGGACAAAAATTTATATATCAAAGTTATTAATATGGTAGAATGTAACGGTATAAAGGGAAAAGTACAAACGTTATTATGAAACAATTACTATGCCTATATAGAAATGGAATAACATCACTATAGATTTTATAATCCTATTATAATGATATCCAAAGGAAACAATTACAATTTTGTTACAGTGGACCATCTTCTCATATCATTTCCATTCATAATGAATTATCAAATGATCATATTTCAAGGCTATATATCAGATAAGTGGTGATACTCTCTAGATACCATTTTAGATTATATTATATCAAGATTTTGAGATTTAGCTCACAATTCTAAAAAAATATCCAAAATGTTATAATGTCAATGTTGAAATTCATTAAAAAACATCACCCATAGACAAATGAAGAATCTAGATGCATTATTAATACACATGAGGAAATATTGGGTGATATCTCAATGGAATTTAAAGAAGTATAGGGCCAATATTTTCCTTTGATCAATTTTTCATACAACAATAGATATTAATATAGTCTTCAATTGGTAAATTATAATTCCATATATGCAAATAAATACAAAAACACAATATATTGTGATGGATTTAGATAAATAAAGATATTGGGTCCTGAAATGGTAGAATAAATGGTTTATAACATCAATTCCATTTAGTAATCTATCTGAGTATCACAAAGTCAACAAAATGATTTATGCTAATAACCATCAATGAGACCTAGATGTTGAGGTTGGAGATATGGTGTTATTTTTTATATCATCTTGTAAGAGCGACCTAAGGTTTGGAAAAAAGGTAAATCTATGTTTCATGCATATTGGTCCCGTTGAAATCCTTGATTGCATCATATCCATGGCATTTCAATTAACACCCCAAATAGATATTTATCATATACATGACATGTTTCACATATCCCTCTAGTGGAATAATATATCATATTCCCCACATGTACCGAGTCTATAAGTGGAATATGTTTAGAATGTTATTTTTTATAAGAAGAAACATGTGAATATCATGGACCATAAATAAAAATTGATTAAAAATAATACAATTACTCCATTTCATTTTTTTAGTGAACCCATAAATTCAATGAAGCAGTATGAGAAACTCTTTAAGTTAGGAAATATTATTACCCTCATTTGCTTCCACCTTAATATATGAAAATAAATTTTAAGAGAAACATGTCTTATTGGGGGGACGTAATGACCCATAATCTGATTATTTTGTTAATAAATGTTACCATGTTTTAGAATTACTAGTTTATTATATCATATTAAAGTATAAAATAGAAATTCAATTATATTTTGATAATCCAAATAATGTAATATATACTATAATATAAAATAATTGTATATCAAGATAAACAAATAATAATAATGAGAAAACTTGGGTAATGTAAAATCATGACCAAAATCTATATGAATATTAACCAAACTAGTGGCACAATATGACCCATGTGATCCTCCTCATTCTCTAGAAGATACTTAATATTAGTGAGGGATATTGTGGTATTGGGAGGATACTAAACCCCATATACCAAGGTTCACAACAATAGTAATATAACCAAAAATAATACAAACTCGATTATATATAAATAATTAATAAATGAATCATTATATAATAAATAAAATTGGGAAAACATGTAGTTATAAAAAAATGATCTCCCACTAGGCCAATTGCATCATGAATAAAAAATTGTTTAGACTCTTTGAAAACACCAATACATACCCAATATAAATCTATAGAATCTGATATACTATACTCTATCAGGAAAAACCCGGTCCCCTACACAACATTAAACTTTAATGATGCGATGTGAATATAATATTCCCATGTGAAATGACAACCCATGTAGGGTGTGTGTATTTAACTATGTGGGGGAACCAACAATATGGTCTCATACAAATCTAGTAATAAATTGATATGTACCGGTGACATGTTCTAAATAAATGAAAAATTATTAAAGTTATATAATTAAAATGATAACCCAACCACCATATATCCATAGGTCTATGACCTTGATTTACTGTACCTTCTTTTACCGATGATGATTTGTTTATGTGAACAATAAGATGACTGTTCCTACCATAATAGAAACCCTTATGTATTTCACCATGTTAAAGAGTAATAATGACTCATTGGATAATCTCACCATGAGATAAAATATAATTACTAAAGAAATGCTCCATCCAAGAATAAAAACATTCAGAATACTCCATACAAGTATAAAATAGTTCCTAAAATGTGATCCCCTATAGTTCAGGGGAATCATACCTGGCCACCACCCCCCAACAATCCTAAAAAGCTAACACATGGAATGAAATATCCTCTACCAAGAACTAATATAATCATGGAATCAAATCTTTGTCATCTTCTATAGTATTATTAAAATAATCCCAATTTGGGGAGTGTTTTTAGTATTACATACCCCCTATTATTGTAGTTTTCCAAACCAACATGTATGATATTATAATATCAAATAATATGACCACATCCCCAAAGATTTTTTCTATATCCAACAAATTAAACACTATCCTAATGGAATTTACTATATCAAACATATATTTACATATATATAAATAATCAATAGTCGTGAACATGTTATTAAACAATTTTGAAATCCTCATTCGGTCTCCCTAGTTCTCATCCTTACTTGTCATTCCCATAACATGATCAAAATATTGTTCATGGTTTAAAGGGGTATCATGTGATCATCATACTCCATTTCCTCATAAAACCTGCTGATTGGGTTATCATCTCATGGGGGTACCCAATGGGCGATCCAAAGTCACATCATAGTAAGGAAACCCTTTTCGGATCCTCTTGACTTAAACAAATCTGTTGGGTGAAATCCCATCACTAAAGGGTTTAATGTCACTCGACATCATCAATGTCCTCTAATCCTTAGTTGAAGCATATAAGATCATCATACGGGTGATGGTCTCAATAACGTACCCTTTATAAATTACTATTGGTTGTCCCAAACACCCATCCTAACCACCTTTCACACAATGGTATAACCACATAGGTCAGAAGGCCCCTCTGGGGAATGAACAACCCATAATAATCCCAGTTACCTGAGGTGTGAGGTAATCTGGTAGGTCCAACTTGACCAAACCTAGTTTATTAATCAAATCTCATCACTAATCAATACTGGATAGTGTCTAAGGGTTTATACTACTAGAACCATTCAATCATGTTCATTAAATAGGATATAGTTTATGGAACTTAGGGTCCATACATAATAAGTAATTTCTATCACGACCTGTCCCCCTGAGGACCATGTCGTGTGTACCCCAATCCCACCTTCCATAGGCCAGGGGTTGGAAACTAGCACCAAAAAGGTATATATCTATAATGGGATTGCATTGAATTAAAACATTTACAAACAAACAACCAATAGCACCACAAGGACCAACCATGAAGTAAACTACTATAGTAAAAAATGTGTAGTAAAAGTAAAGGGGCTGGAATACAAGGCCAATTGAAAAGTAAAAGTACAACCGAAAAAAGGAAACATCTCCTAGATCATCCACCAAGGATCCTACCTGTAGTGTAGGTACAGATTTCCTCCACAAAACTCCACATCAGAATGTCTCCTCTATGTACGACATGGTCCCAGCTCCCTCAAGTCTTAGCCCAGCTACCCGTCATTTGCACAAGACGCCACATGGTGTGGGAAAATCTCATACATAGGTGAGTATAAAAATACTCAATAAGGACCCCGATCCCCACAAAGGTCTCACAGAATTCCACAATGGAAAAACAAAATGAATGATGTCATTCAGAAAGAGCAAAGATATAGACACATCACAAAAAGTGTATCAACTCAAACCAGGTATTAGTGGTGTATGGAAGTAAATATGATTAGTCGCGAAGTTAGATCATCTTATTCTATCAAGCGGCATTGCTAGTGACCACATAGAGTCTAAACCACACAGGATCAATAGGTACTAACCCCACCAATGACCCACATAGGATCTGAATCACCTGGGTTCGATTGGTACTAACCCCCACAATGACCCACACATGATCTATCCCACATAGGATCGGTATGCACTGACTCACCCAGGATCACTGAGAGCTAACAAACACAAGGTTTGACCCACAGAGGATCAGTATGCACTGACCAAAATAGGATCTCTGTGTGCTGACTCACATAGAATATGACCAACACGGGATCAGTGCTAACCCACACAGGATTTCTTGTCACTATCTTTCGTATGATCGGTCTCCAACTGTAGACACAATGACAGGCACTGGATTCCAACTCATAGCACGTCTGATCTTGAGAGAACCAATCCTCAAGCCTCGGTCATATTTCAACTGTAATGAATTCCCACGATGAAGAAACCTAATGATCTGTCATTTCATAAGGGTCCTAATCAAAAATACGATGCGTCAACTGGTGCCCGGTTTTTATGTTATTTCCATTTTTAGTGCCTAGGGCCTAGTTGGATATGGATTCGATCCAACCTAGACATACTACAACATATTCCAAAACTGTCGTGCTAAATTTCAAAAAGGACCGTGAAATCCTTAGGGTTCTAACACAAAAGATGGTGTGCCAACCAGATGCCTGATCTGTTAGTTGCATCCCATTCCGTGAAATAGGGGTGATCGCACATTAGTACAGACCTGTTGTGTTGGGATTTACGGAATATGCCAAATGGACTTCTACCCATAAGGGGTCCCCACACCACTGACAGTGTGTCAATTGGAAACACAGTTGAATAGTTACAAGCATTTATTTATTTGGGGACCGGTTGGGTCTGGGCCTGGTCCGACTCAGCCAAACTGGCCCGACACAATGAGTCCCGAGGTCTACAAGACGCCGCCTAGGTCTACCTGACCCCACCTAGGTCTATCCCGTAAAAGGGTGGCCCGATTCTCTGTGTTTGTCCTATTAGGGTCAGCCTGGTTAGGTTCGTGAACTCGGGCACATGTTGGTCTGGCTCGTTGGGTGTTTTTAATCTCTTGGGTAGGACTGTGCTAGTTCGGTCTTCCCGGAGGCAGACCTTTGCGTCCTGCTGGCCCCACGCTTGTGGGGACATTCGCCAGCTGGTGGGGTGCTACCCCACTACAATTACCGATAAAAAGTTTGGCAGACCGATGCTTTGACAAATCGGCATGGTGCGGGCTGTACCACACCTTCCTTCTGCGGCTGCTTCCGCGGGTGGCGCCTGCTGGCACCCCCCATGTCCAGCGTGACCAGATTTGGTCGGCCGGCATCATCCACTAAGGAATGTCATAATTCACCACCTTCCACTGCCCGAGGTTAGTTGGTGTGGGTCTTCTTCGACCATTGCCGATATGGCGCGCCAATGGATTCCTCTGCGGGTTCCTGGGCTTGATCCAATGTCCGTTACTGGTGCCTTCTATACCTACGGCTCTCCCATGCTATTTCCATCATTGAGTGACCCACTATTTCACGTTTTTGTTGATTTGGATGTTTCTCCCCGATGTTCACATCAAGAACGAAGTGGTGGTGGATCTGAGCCTTGTTCTTTTGGCTTGCACCCTCCGCCTTACATGATATCAAGCGGGAGAGAAAATTTAATTAATCAAAAACTACTTCAAAATAAACACCCTACCTGGATAAGACGTACGCTGATGTCAAACTAGGAAAACTTCTTCGTCATTGTCAACAGTTCATGATTTGGTTGATCCCATCCTAGCTCGCTAAAACTGGTCTCATCCTCCAAGTGGGTGGCATCGTGGTACTTTTCCAGAGCTTTATCATTTGGTGAAGCCATGCCAACACTCCACCCCAAGATCCTTATAAATATGAGTGGGGGTGTGTGAGTAACACACGTGGAATTAATGGGGTTCATTTAATTAAAGAGACTTCTTAATTCCAACAACGGAATTACAAGAATAATGGGGAGTCAATTCATTTAACTGATTGACGTGTTGTTGGTCCTGACAATTCTGCTCATCCAATTGAGAACAGAAAGATAAAATAACAATAAAATTGTTATTTTATTATTCTATAAAAAGCTAAAAAAAACATCTTATTCAGACAAAATGTAGTCGATGTGAAGCCTCCATTAATATAATCCCAGCACTGTGGATTCAACGGAGCTCTTAGATTTTTGATCAATGCAAAGAGTCAAATGATAAAAAACACTTCCCAAGGATTTATTGAACGTACCTGAAAAAAATTCAGATAATTATTAACAATCACACTCGACCCATGCTGGTCAGGTTTATGATTTTCCTAGGGGAAACATGTCACAAAGAACTCAACAGTACTATTATAATTTCATTCTATGTTATCGTTTAAAAGTTATGGATTTTAATAATAAAATAATTTTTACATAATTATTTAATTTATAGAAAAAAAACTAACATCCCCAGTTGGCTCGTGCCAGCCAATGTTAGTATCTTCCTAAAGAAATATTACACTAACGAGCTCAGTCGTGGTCTCATATTTTAAATCTGAGTCTCCTTTCATGAGTTATAATAATTTGAAAAATTAAATATCTTTATTTAATTATTATGTTTATGGTTATTCCATTTTTTTGTTTTTTAATTGGAGGCCTGGGCCAACTAGAAATAAGTCACGCTTAGGGTAAACATGCTATCCTGAAAGTAATGGTGCCCTCAGATTTCTGATTAGGGTTACTGTTTAAGAGTTATTCCACTTTTTTAAGGAAAACCACTCTTGCACGGTATTTTTAAACTAAACATTTTTTACATGATCAATCTAAGAACACAGGGCCTTAGAATTATATGTCATCAGATTTCCCGATCTTGAAATAATTCAATATAATTATGAAAAATTATACATAAACTATGTGACATTAGAATTTCATAATAATCAAAGCCTCAACCATTATTATATAAGTGAAACCAGATAGGGATTAAGGTCCATAATTGTATTGGCTATTTCTAAAACTTAATCAAGGAATAATCTAATAATGATATTTATTTTAGAATAAAAATCATAAATAATTTGAAAAACATAACCATAACTTCTATTAAGTTAAATTCAACTATTTCTTTAGAAAACATCCATGAATCATTATAAATTATGTATAATACCATAGAGAGTTCAAAAGACCACCTATCTCTTTTGATGTGAACACTATTTTGAATTCCATGAATCAATAACTATACCCTGAGATTATTCATGATCATAGAATCCAAAATAAAGGCCCAAAATATTTTCTATGCTGGTGAAATCACAATTATTTTTAAAAAAAAATTTAAAATTAATGAGAAAAATATTCCCAAAATTATAATTGATCCATTTCAACCCACCCGGATCCCCATGATTGCCAAACATCAAGAAACTAGGTTTCGATCATCCTTAACACACCACGAAATTACATTGAGACAAAGAACAAACTTATTAAACCATTTTCATAATAAATTTATTTAATTTTAATTAAAATAACTTAAAAAAGTATGGCGCAACATAACATTATTTAATAAATTAGTGGTAATAGGTGGATTCCATTATAGGGCTTCTAGTAGCTAGGCTTTAAAAATTACACATGAGAATACAGTGATTTCTATATACTCTTGTGAGATCATAATTAAAACCCAAAATGATTGAAATCAAAATAATATGAATGTGATGGTGGAGATTAAAGGTTGAAAATAGTGGATATATAATAGTTTTAAGGAAAAAACACTCCGAGAGTACCCTAAATCTATGGGGGATTGAAGAGAATAGAGGAGGAGAGGTAGGGACGACATCTTAATTGAAATGAAGAGAAATGAGGTTTTAGTCACCTATTAAAACATGAGAATAAAAATTATGTTTTCTCACTAAAACAACCACCAACTAGATGGTGGCATGTTACAACAATTCGTTCTATGAGTTAGTCGACTATCTTGCTGGTGGCTCGAGTTGTAGCCTTGGCATCCATCCAGTTCCCACTTAAACCCCCAACCCACCTCCAAATATTCATTCCATTACAAAATAATCATATTTAATGTTTTGAAACCACCATTTTTTCTTTCTATCCTTCTTTTTAAAATCTATCCCCAATACACCAAAAAATTAAATTTTCTTATTAAAATTAAGGATTCATATGGATGCTGGTTCTTACAAGTAAACTCATTAGGCTGGAGTTTTAAGAAGAAAATAACTCCATCCATGATGATGATCAAAATAGTGATAACCATTAGGAATAAAAGATATATTATCATGTTAAGTGTAGGAATGAAATAAATGAATGGGAGTCATTGAAAATATATATGTTATTAAATAGGAAAAAGTGACAATTAAGATCTGATTGTGACATGACTATTGACTAATAACATGTGAATATGAGTGTTTTTAATAGTGACCATTTGTGATGTACTCATTATAATATTATATTTGGGATTACGGTATACAAAAATTAATAATAAAAACTAATTGATATAGTACCATGAAATGATAGAATAATACTTTTTTATAATTCCTTTTGAATATCATTTATCAGAGCTCGATAAGAAGGTAAAATCAATTGGGATTCAAACTTGACAAATCTTATGCTGCTATTCAATAGGGGAGTTTCAGGTAGTACTACCTATGGGAAATTTTCAATTTAGTAGATATCACTACTATATCGATGTTTCCATATCCACCCAATAAAAGTGATACAATTAGAACCTTTAATATTAGGGAATATGCTAGTGTAATAAGTTATTTATCAAGAACATGGTATTAAAAGTTGTCATTTTATTTTTAGAAATTAAAAAATTGTTTCCTTAACACTATATTGATTATTTTTTTTAATATAACAATAGATTCACTGATGAAAAGTAACCATAATAAAATTATTGAAAAATATATAATTTCAATTCAAATACAAATTTATGATATATTAAATAAGTTTATATAAAATATATTTATATTAAATAATATTGTAAAACACAAGTTATTTTAACAGAATTGATATCATAATTTAATAATGTCCTCACTAATTTTTACAATGGTAAAATATTTATTGTGCCAAAAAAATTATTTTTCAAAAAATAATAATTTTTTATTTAAAATATAAAATTACTATATGTAGAAATCTATTTTTTTTAAATAAATATCAACTTTTAAATCATAATAATGAAATCTAAGAAGGGTATTTTTAATAATTTTTCGATTCTGTCAAATGTTTGTGTAAAACATAAATACAATACGAATTTAAAGTAATTATAATGACATAATAAAGTCAAAAAAGTTATTTATGAAATTAAATAATTAGTTTTATCATGATAAAATTGTTTTTTAACTGAAAATAAATTATTTTATTTTAATAATAAAATTTTTTATTTAAATAAAGAAACTTCTAAAACATAAATGATAAATCAATATTTAATAACTAATTATTTACAAACATGACTCACTTACACATAAAACCCCATATTATTTTAGTTTTTTTGGTTCATAAACTAATAAAATAGTTAAGAAAATACTCCTTGGAAAATTCCATGTTAAAATATCATGGAAAGTAAAATGGTTTTATATTTTTAGTAACAATGTGTTTGAGACCATGGTTTATAAATTAATAAACTGTCCTCTATCATTGGTATAAAATACCCACCCATTTTAACATTACTACTCACTAAAAATAATTTAATGATGATATCAATATCATTTTAATTATCTAGATACCTCTTAAAGAGTTTATAAGATTCTATGTGTCATTTGCCATGATTTATAGAGCAAACTCTCAATGTTTGGGTTTTCCATCTTATTTTCGATTCAAGACCATCCACTATTATAAGTCCTTTTATTTATAAGTGGTGATTTTCTCATGAGATCTTAATGAAAATAATTAGTTAATTTTAGAGGTTAGGATAATGTATGTAATTACACTTAAGAGATTTTAATTTTTTATATCATTATATATAATTTAATTATTTCCATTTTTTTCATCAAAACATGAATGTTGTAAATTATTTTCTAAAAATTATATAATGAAGTTAAATATGGAAGGAATTAAGTGGAAAATTTTATTCTAAATTAGGAGCCTAGAAATGTTATAATTGCAATAAAAATGTTTTTTGTTTTGATGGAATAGTTGATGTCGGATACTAATTGTATTGGTATTCATGTGAGGGAGAATCCATGTCCACTCTTATAAAACATGTTTAGTATAGATCATTTCATGAATCCTCTCCCTCCATCATTCAATGGACTAATTCACCCTAAGATATTTTAAGGATTGGTTAAATACATTTAAAAGATATTCTATGTTATGGGTTTTTATAAATTATAATAGTAACTATTTCTGGTTAACATTTTTAAGGTGAATATGATTAGTTTTTTTATTAATAACATGGATAGAGAATATTTTGATACCTTGGAATGTGAAATATTTAAGAATATCTTCTCTAAGACTTATTTTCCTAATGTTTGATTACTTATAATGGTGAATATATTATTTGAATTACGGAAGAAGGATGAATATTTATTATCCACATATGTAAAAAAATCCCCCATTTCGAAAGGTGTATGCTAAATTTTATTTGGGTTCTCGAAATTTATATTAATCAATTTTACTGATGATTTATGATCAAATATAAAATAAAAATGGATTCTCTGGAATCCAAAAATTATAATTATCTTTTTTGATGTACTCATAAGGTATAAAAGAATTTTTATGAAGGTCATGTTTTCTATGATAAAAAAACCAAAGGGACGTCTACGTGATGGGTAATGGTGAAGCACCCATCAAATAAATCCAAAGGAAATAAAGTCAAATTTCCGACATGTGATATGTTTGGAAAATAGAACGAGAGAATAAGAATTATAAAATCAAGTAAATGTTTAAGATGCACAAAATTTTGACCAATGTCTCATGACTGTAATTAAAATTATTATAAAAATAATGATAATCTAACAATAATATTATTTCAATGTAATAATCTTGGTAATTATGAATATACTTGTACAAATATAGTAATGATGTATGGAATTAATCTTGAGGAAATGTAGAGAAGAGTGGATAAATCATTTGAAAGTATTTCAGTAGATGTTGGACCACCTGATAACCTGGTTTCAGCTGATGTAAATGTTTATTCGTATTATTCAATTGCATTTATTTTCGTTAGTGTATACACATTAATTAATTTATGTGAAAATTGATAAAAAAAATTGATAAATTACCTCCAAAAATCAATCAATAACTTTTAGTAAAAAAACATGGAGGTAGTATTACAGAAAAAAGAAATTACATGAATCATTACAATATGATATATAGATTTGTTTTACCAAAAAACAATAGATACATGGAACCTATTTATTTTGATGTTCTTATTTATATGGATTATATTTTTTATCATTCAAGGATAAATTGTTTAGATAAAGAAGTTTTAATTAAAAATGAGTTTAATTTTGTGTATAATAATTTATTCATGTCTTTTATAACATATTAATAGGATCAGAGTTTTATTTATTAAGAAAATGAATGTTATCTTACATATATTTTCAGAAAAAGAGAAACTATTAAAATTAGTGATATTCCAGTACTAAAAGAGTATTTTGATGAATTATCAAATTAATATTCCAGGATTATATTTTATTGAGACCATGAATATACTAATGATTTTAACCCTGATTATCTATAAATTTTATAACATCCATATCAAACAAATTAAGTAGAGATTTTGTAATTGAGAAATTATTTAAAAGTGTTTCTTGTTATTTTTTTTCATATGAGCACTTTAATATGAGGTGCTCCTATTTTTTTAAAAAAAATAAATACTGTTACATGTGGATTTTCATTGATTATTATTCATTAAATAACAAAAATATTAAGAATATGTATCTACATACTCATATATATGATTAATTTGATATGCTCTAAGGATCTAAGTATTTTATAAATCTAGATCATAAGATTGGGTTACATCCAATGAAGGGGAGGGAGAATGAAATTTCAATGATGTTGTCTTGTAGAAGGTATGGGAATTATGAGTTTTTTGTCAATATATCTTGGATGAAAAATGATCCAATGATATTTATTGACCTTTTGAATCGTGTTTCATTGGATTTAATAGATAATTTTTTTTAATAATTTTTGTCATGTGGATTTTTTAAAAATACTATGTTGATCATGATAAAAATTTAATTGTTGTTATACAAATGTTTATAGAAAAGATGTTATATAGAAAATTTAGAAAATTTTATTTTTTGTTGAGAAAGATTTAATTGCAAGGAAATATTGGAAATAAATATGAAATAGTTATTGATCTAGCTAAGAATATAGTGATTGAAGAGTTTAAAATACATAAAAATGTTATAGAGATTCATAAATTTCATAGATTAGTGGGTCACTACAGATGAATCATTGAAAATGATTCTCAATTTTATATCCCACTAACTATGTTATCATGAAAATGAGTGAAATTCAGATGGAATGAAAAATGTGATGAATATTTCTAGGAATTGAATAAATATAGAGACATCATTTATATAGAGTGAAGTGTAAAATATTTAATAATCATAATATATATATATATATTCACTCATAAAGATTTTAACTCAATGAATAATATATGGTTAGTGATAATTAATGATTATGAACACATGGTTGATTACTATATAGAAAAATGAAATTGGGCATAATATACTTTATATAAAAAATAAAAAAGTGTAATTAATTATGATATATTTGGAATATGATCATTAAAAAATTATTTGCTAAATATTGTTTACGAAATTGTTCATAGAGGAACTTCCTATATTTTAGTTTAGATTTCACTACACATTACAATGTATGAAAAAATAACACAACATTAAAAAGAGAATCGTGTTATATTGGAAATAGAATAATTGGTTAGGAAAGGTATATTCCACAAAATAATCATTGATAATGAGGGTTTTTGGGATTCTAAAAAATATTTGTTTTCTCTTTTTATTCCTAGTTGAACAAATAATTTTTTAGTGAAGTACATAGTTCTCTACTTTATTTATCATAGAAGCACTAAGATATATAGATACTTATTTTAACATTTTTGGTTGGAAGGAATAAAGAGATATATCACATACATTAATATGAATTGTTTGAATTGTAAGTATTTTAATGTGAAATGAAAATTAATTAAGGTAATGCTTCATCCTTTGTATGTTCCAGAATAAAAATAGTAAAAAATTTCCCTGGATGTTGTAGATATATTATAAAATAAATATCGTAGCTATAATGCACTATGTGTTATTGTTCACCATTTGACTGAATCTATACATCTTTTTTCATATATGAGATAACATATTTATAGATTATAATAATTTAATTTATCTAAAAGAGATAATAATTTGTCATGGTGTACCTCTTCTATTATATCTGGTCATGATCCCAGATCTACCTTTAATTTTATGAAGAGGCATTAGAAGTCATTGAGTAATATATTAAATTTTTTTACAACTTATCATTCTCAAACTAATGGAATGATAGTGATACCGATTCATGAGTTGGAGGACATGATTCGATCATGTTATTCGAATTACTAGAGATGTTTGTATCATCATATTTCAATATTTAAATATTATTATTATAGAATTTTTCTTTCTATTATATAGATTACACCTTTTCATGTATCATATTGAATGTAGTGTCATACTGTAGGTTTTTGGGACAATCTAGGTGAAAGAATGTTATTGAGACCAGAACATATAGAGGAAATAGTTGAGAATGTAAATATAATTCAACAACTCATGGGGATAACTCAAAGAAGGTATAAATGTTATATATAAAACTATAGTAAATATCATTCATTTGAGGGAGGAAATCACATTTTTCAAAAAGTATATATATGAGTACGTGTTATCTGTATTGGAAAAAAATAGAAATATATGTCTAAGGTTCATCAAACCATATGAAATCCCATAGAAGGTTAATCTATTTTATATATAGTGGATTTTAATAGATTTTATGATAGGTATATGACGTGTTTCATGTTTCAATTTTGAGAACATTTTATCAAGATACTTATATTAATTTGATCCGTAAATTAGTACAATCGATAGGTAATATTTATTATATGGAAAATCCAAATAATATAATTAAACAGAAAGATAATATAAATTCGAATAATGTGATTCACCATGTTAATATTTTTTGGGTAAAACCATATTATTGATGATCCAACATAGGAATTATAAAATAATATTAATGAAAAATATCCCCACTTGTTTAAGAAGTAAAAAACATTTTTATGATCAAATTTACAAAAGTTAAGAAGAATGTAACAACCCAAGTAATTTTGATAATTTATAAATTTCAATACTTATAAATATCAATGAATTCGATTTTAAAGTGTTATATTCAATAAAAGAATATTAATTAATTTTCCAACCATAAAAAAAGTAGTTTTATTCATAATAAATTCATTTAAATATATTATATAGTTTGATTAAATTGTTTAATCTATAACATATAAAAAAATAATTTGAAAAATATATTAAAATTTTTTATATTGTAGGGTAAGAATTAATTTCGAGTGATTTTTGAGAATTTTCTTAAAAACAAATATTTTTATTATTAGCGAAATATATTAATTTTTTAAAATACATTTTTTAAACAGAATAAACATATTTTAAAGTACCTATATATTTTTTATTTTAAATTTATTTAAAATATGCCTCCTTATATTGTATATATTCGATATAATTATATATGAAATTAAATTTTAATTAATATTGGTATAATATCATTTTGTGCTTAAAAAAATATATGTTGATAAAATATTTTGCGTTTCATTTTAGAAATTAAAGTTAAAATTTACTTTTGATTTTTTTTGAAATTTAATATTTTAAAATGAATAAAATATTTTTAATTTTGTGTCTCAAATTTGTTACATTGTTCCATTTTATTTTTGTTGAATATGAATATTGATCATTGTAAATAATTTTCACCTTTATAATGGTAAAATACGTAAATCGAGGATAATACTATGAAATAAGGCCATAAAATTTCAATAACACGTGAATTTATTTTATTTTATATGTTTTTATAACATTAAAACAAAACGTTATAAAATGTGTAAATTTATTTCAACATTCCTTTAATAATGAACGTTGAGTGGTAAAAAATGAAAAGAATAAAAAAATTATTTCTATTTGTTTGAATACTCAAATAAATTTTCATAGGGATAAGAATTGGTTACCATTGTATATAAATACTTTTTTGAAATAAAATTAATTTATTCTTGTTAATTTTTCAATGGAATAATTACTTTAAATTTTTATGCAATACTTTTAGAGACCCAAAGATTGACGTGCATGAACATTACATTAATTTTGCAGAAAACGTAATACATAACAAAAATAGACATAGAAGGACCATAATAGTTTAGTGTCTTTGGAAACATGGAACGTAATATTCTAATCGTGGTGAAAGATCTTCAACATCTCCCATAAAGATCTTCCCCTTTTTTATTACATAAAAACCTTTCTTTATATCCTGGGGAAAATAAAACCTAAAAAGGGTGAGCTCAAATGCTCAGTAAGGGTAAGCATGGATAAAATAAAACATACCATATACATTTGAACATAAAAACGTGAACATAATGTTTAAACATCAAAAGCATGAGCAATGACATAAAACATGGAAGTACGTAAGGCATAGATCATAAATAAACATTAAGAATGATAAAATAGCATGGGAATAAAACATGAAATTGTGGAAACCATTCAGCACATGTCAGGATTTCCATAGTATCCAAGACATTGCTTCCAAGACCATCTAGGTGGACAAAGTACCTTTCTGAATCGAGTTCACTCCTCGTTTCAGCCCTGTAACACTGAACTGGATTAACTTACTGTTCCAGCCATGTCGATATCATGAGATATAAATCTTTACCCAATGCATTGGAGGGAGATATAGGTCCCACCAATCTCATTATGATACCATTCTTATGTGTGCCACAAAATCATAAACCATACATCATAGCATAACCCATGTAATAAAAATGGGAATCATTAAGCATAGTGAAATCATAAAACAATTCATATAAGATAAAATAATTCATAAAAATATTTCTATCACAACATAATAAAATCAATGTAATAATAGGGATAGAAACAGAACCCTTTATTATCTTAGATGGAAAATAATTTTGATAAAACACTTGAACTCCATTCATGAGGAAAATATCCTTTCTACTTCAAAAACATTTTTCCATTCTTAACATGTCATAAAATTTTAAACTAAAAGAATTTGATTAAAAATAAAGTTGAAAACATGTAAAGGAATATTCTTGGAAATTGTGTTTTAGAAATCCATTCATGCCGTATAAGTTAAAAAAACATTCTTCTCGTACTTTTGTCAGAAAAGTCAAAAAGTACCTCGTACGAAAAATGACAAAAGATTCCATTCATATCTTTTACTAAAAACACACTGATGGGTAAAATTGGATTTAAAAAATTGTAGTTGAATGTAAATAATATTACATATTGACGAAACATGGATGTGGATGATAAAATACACCCTAGTAAATTCCAAAGTATAGACAACCTCAGATAAAAATGAGATTTGCAAAATTATCCCTTACTTTAGGTCTGATATGCTTCATACATATCTTAACCCCATGTATAATGATTTAAATAATGTTATTGACTTATTACAGAATAATATTCATTGTTATTATATCATATATGGTCCACTTATGACTTTATATTACCCGTTCTTTTGTAAATTCACGTTAAAGTAGCGTTTTGGGTAAAATCGTCTCATTTGTCGTTCGTGTTTTATCTTGTAATTATTAATATGATTAATTGGATCATGATTACTTAAATCCCAAATGTAAAACATGATTTATATATAATATATATTAATAATAAACATAAATATAATATATCGATAAATGCAAAGAAATACACCGTTCATGGAGACGGTAGGTCGTACGTATGCATGAACGCTGCTTTCGTTTCCTTATTGAATTGGATGGAATTAAGTAGATGACATACATATATATATACATAAATCAAGTATCATTATTATCTCATATATTTCATGATTAATTATTATATATACATTATAATCATTCATTAATGGTTAATCATTTAGAATGAATCTCATCGCGTCGTGGAGACGGTAGTCCGTACGTACGCACGAGCGATGATATCATTCCCATGATCGTGGAATTGTATTCAAGTGTAGGTATAATATTTAAGAGTCAATATCACTTTAGAATAATCATATATAGTCATTATTTACACCATTATACCCATCCAAGTTAGGTGGTGGTGGAAAATAGATTACACCACGGTGTGGAGACGGTATTCCGTACGTACGCACGCGCGGTGATTTCATTTTCCATAGGATGGATAAATTGTAAAATAGGGTTGTTTAATACTTATAATGACATATCAGTATATGAGTGATACTGATGTTATTACTACATAATGAAACAACTAAATAAGAAGAAGTGGAAGAAGAAATAAATTTGAATGAATCGGTAACGAACATTACCTCTTCTTTGAAGCGCCTCTTTGAGACCTCCTCTTAGGGCACTACAATTGGTCTTTGAATAATAAAAAGACCTCTAGTATGTTTCTAGGGAAGTGGAGAATAGAATTTTTCAGGGGTTTTCCGAGCTTGAAGGTTCAAAATGGTGTGAGGAAGAGAGGGAGGAGGTGCCCTTTTATAAGGGAGGAGAGGGGCACCTTTGGAAATCATAAAAATATTAATTTATAATAAATCTAACCCCACTTAAAAACCACCAAAAATGACTCATATTAGAATATAAGATGATATAGGGTTGTAAACGCATCAAAAAATAAAATTTATACATGTTATGAAATTATTTTAAACATTTTCAACTAGATTTATCCTTACTTAATCAATTTAATTTTATTTGTGGTAATAACATTAAAAATTTTAACTTATAACAAAATATTAGTTATTTTTTATGAATTGTCCATAATTGGATAATTTATATCATTTTAGACCATATAAATATAAATTTATAATTTTTATATATTTTTGTGATTTTTAAACAATTTTATAATATGTTATTTTATAAAATAACAATAGTGTCAATTTTTACACTATTCATTTATATAAATTTAAATAAAATATATAGAGAATATATGTTTGAAATAAAAGATTTAATAGATTCATAAAAGGCCATATGTATCTAGAAAATTAGTGGAGAACATTAAATAGTTCATATAATATTTATTTTATTATTTTTAAAACCGTTTATTTGGATTATCTCTTAATAAAATAATTACTACAACATTTTTGTATAATTATTTAATATACTTATATGTTTCATAAAAATAAAAACTAAAATACTATGATAAAGATAAATATGTTTCACAATAATACTTTTATTCAAATTTATCATCTTAAAATCACAATAGTTGAATTGTTATATTTACTAAATTATAAAGGTGGCAACTTTGGAATCATTTAAAATAAAATAATATAAGTGTCATAGTTGCTTGTATAAGACTCCAAATGGTCAAATATTCTACCATTGTATGATTATAGTTTAAATTTACATGAAAAATAAGTTTTGGTCAGGTTTTTGTGCCTTTTATGGTCACTATTAGTTTAATAAAAACTATATTCTTGATTTTTCACTAGATAAATAATTTCTGCATCACTACTGTGTCACAATTAATGATAATTATTTTATCCAAAAAATTATAAATAAATTCTCATGATGTAGATAATTATTTTCTCTTTCTGGAGACTATTAATGTTCGATGTTTTATGAAGTTTATCACTAACTTAAAATTAGTATACTTATAGTATTTAAGAGAGTGACATGTTGTCACTTTCTTTGGTTTTAATAATAATTAAATTATTTTCATGGAAAAAAGTCCATTAAATTAAACTAATCAGACCCTTATGTGATATGGGTCGACTTTTAGTCATCCAATAGTATTTTTCCAAGTTTTAGGGTAATTTTATAATTTTATATTTACCCTTAATTACCTGATTTACCTTTAACTATGGTAAATAAAATTTACAGTAGTTACTATTCAAAATGCCCAAAAATAAAAAGTAGCTTATTAACATAATTTGTACCCACTGACTCCAAATATGGAATCCATTTTTTCAAATTCAATACACAAAATTTGCAGAAATTGAATTAAAATTAATCCTCCTGTCGAAAGAAAACAGGTTTTTCTTTAAAACATTGCAAAAGATGGAATTGATTTAACCTACGAATTCAAGGTAAAATCAATGATAATGGCATAAATTATACTAAATGGTAAAAATATATTCTATTTATACTTTAAACCATTCAATATTATAATTTATCCACATAAGATATTACGATGAAAAAAGTTGTTTTTAATTAAAATATAGGATGTTTTTACTATTCATTAAAATATGAAAGTTATTAGAATAAAATGAAAAATTTATCAAAAGTAAATTTTTATTTCTTTATTTCAAAGAATAATTTTATTTTGTCAAATGGAACTTATAAACATTTTAATAACTAGATTTAATGTGGGTGCCCCATCAAAAGGCGGCAAAACTGTATTTTTTGAAAAATACTTATTTTACCCGAAAAAATTATTTTGTTCTTATAAATTGTTCTAGAAAATCTGTAAGATGAATAATAATGTTATAAACTTTAAAACTCAGTTAATACTATTCATAACGGCTAGTTCATAACAATATTATATTAATATATTGTTGTTTAGTAAAACCCGGTATTGCGTACAACACACGCTATCAGGGAAGGTCGCGATTGCGTGTAATGCAAGACAAGTCAGGGTTTCGCGTAGTGCATGACTCCTTTGTTATTGTGTATAACATAATACAACCATATTTTATTTATACATTTACTATATATATATATACACTCAATGTTGCGTAGAATTACTTCTATCAAACGAACTTGAAATTGTGTGCAACACGACCCAAGAATAGTGTTTCGTATATTACAAGCTAATACGGTGTTTCGTATAGCGCAATATAATCTTGGTGTATCGTACAATAGAAGATATGAATGAAATTAAAAAGAATGTATCTTATAAAATCTCGGGTTGTTACATTCTACCCCCCTTAAAATGAATTTCTCCCTTGAAATTCGTCGGGGTTATAAATCGTTTACTATTCATAGAAACCCACATCGTAAAAAGAAATACCAAAACTGAACATTAAAAACTAAATTATGAAATATAACGGTTACCCAAAATAACTCATCACTGGGTTTCCATATAGGATAACATTGGTGAAAATATGGGTATGGAAGTGAAATCTTACCATCATGTTCTGATAGAGAGTGGTAGATATCATCGCTATGAAAAAGCCAACAATCACAAAGCCATAAATTTGTGATGATCTAAGGTACCATTTGATTCATCGGATATAAAGGCACTAGGACAACATTTTTGGTTCTCAAGATCATTTCCCTAGAGATGATGAAAATGGAATTAGAAGAAATACTTTCGGGATTTTGGTATAGTCTCACCATTGGTCATTCTTTGGACAATTTCCACTTTATCTCTTAAATAAATAAAGTCGGATTTTTCATTCGTGATGTGTTAGCAGATCATGTGATAGAATGATAGGTCATTCCATCTGTCTCAAACAAAAGGTTAGAAAAGTTATCAAAAAAAAAATACATAAGTCCATCTATAGTTAGATTAATCATATATGGTTTCTAAAATGGACTTATAATTCATATATAATACTGCTCAATATAATAAAACTAGTTTCTACTAAATAGGGACTTCCTGTAGGCCAGTGGTAGGTGATAAAGGCCAGTCGCACTTCGGTTGTGGGTTCGATTCCCACAGCCTTGTCCGACACGATGGGCTGTCGCCCGTCCTGTAGGTGGTCGTTTTTCTAAAACTACATTACTATAACATCCAATTAATAATATCAATAAAAAGTTCTATCCTTAAACAATACTTACTTATGTACAACATAATTCATTTAAATCATTAGGATTATCTAAAATTCTTCAGTCCAAGGTCATATTATAAAGAAAATGATTACTTCAAATTTCATCAACCAAGCATTCGAATATCATCATTTATCCCACATATATCTTGTTGGTCACATTCCAATCACGTGAATACCTTAATCATGTATTCTCTTGAAAAATGAATACCCATTGAACCATAGTGAAAACATGAATGCAGTTAAAAGATAACACTTTCCACATACCAAAATCCTCAAAATTCTATATACTTAAACCATGATATCACTTAGTCCTTATATCAATCATGAGCTCATGAATACTATCAAACATTTCATTTTCTCTTTATCCCTTCATTATGCGCATATCATCTTCTTTCAAAAATATTTGAATCACTTTTCATGGTTACTAGTACCTTAAAATTATTGAAAACCACAATAGACTAATACAAAAATATTCCAATACACAATAATAGTACCTCAAAAACATTATTCTTGAATACCAATACATAAACACTTCAATCCATCCTCTTCAATGATTGTCCTGGAATAATTCCTTCCTTGATTTCGAAGTAACTTTTTAGGTCAGGGCATTGAGTTGGGTAATGCCCATGTTCTCCACAAATAATACATTGAACTCCATAACAGTCTTTCACTCTATGACCCTTTTCTCCACACAGATAACATAGGTCCCTCCATTTGAGGTATTCCTCAAGGTTCTTCTTCCCTTCTTTAGAAATCTCAATCATCCTTTCTTTATGATCCTCGACATGCGAACATGCATAATAGTCTATCTTCCTCTTATTTGATGAATTAGGCATACCTCTAAATTTCACCTTGTTAATCATATATCGCGATGACTGATTCGGCATAATCAAAATATCTTTCTCTCTAGGCATTACACAATTTTGTTGCTCATAGTCACCAATTTGTCCATTGGATTAAATGTTAACCAAATTCCTTCTAGTTCCCTCTATTAACTAAAACACACAAAGAATTCTGTGAGAGGAAAAATCATGCTAGGGAAAATAACATAGTAAAGGGGGAATACCCTCAATATCTAACATCTTAGGTTAAATTCTATGATCGTTACCGTAGTTCTAGGTCTATATCCTATACATATACTTATCCATAGGGACATCCCTAGAAATACCTTAGAAATATCTCTAGGGATCTCACTAACGTTTTCGTATCCTAGTTTCCAAAGGTTGACTAAACCTTTTCTCTGATACCAACTGTAGAGACCCAAATCTTGACGTACATGAACATTACACTAATTTTGCGGAAAACATAATACATAAAAAAAATAGACACATAAGTACCTTAATAGTTTAGTGTCTTTGGAAACTTGGAACGTAATATTCTAATCGTGGTGAAAGATCTTCAACATATCCCATAAAGATCTTCCCCTTTTTTCTTACCTAAAAACTTTCTTTATATCCTGAGGAAAAGAAAACATAAAAAGGGTGAGCTCAAATGCTTGGTATGCATAGATAAAATAAAACATGCCATATACATTTGAACTTAAAAACATGAACATAATGTTTAAACATCAAAAGCATGATCAATGGCATAAAACATGGAAGTACGTAAGGCGTAGATCAAAAAGAAACATTAAGAATGATAAAATATCATGGGAATAAAACATGTAATTGTTGAAACCATCCACCACATGTCATTATTTCCATAGTATCCAAGGCATTGCTTCCAAGACCATCTTCCTGGACAAAGTCCCTTTCTGAATCGAGTTCACTCCTCGTTTCAGTCCTGTAACACTGAACCGGATTAACTTACCATTCCAGCCATGTCTATCTAATGAGATATAAATCTTTACCCAATGTATTGGAGGGAGATATAGGTCCCACCCATCTCATAATGATACCATTCTTATGTGTGCCACAAAATCATAAACCATACATCATAGCATAACCCATGTAATAAATATGGGAATATTTAAACATCGTCACATCATAAAAAAATTCATATAAGATAAAAGAATTCATAAAAAAATTTCCATCACAACATAATCAAATCAATGTAATAATAGGGATAGAAACAGAACCCTTTATTATCTTAGATGGAAAATAATTTTGATAAAACACTTGAACTCCATTCTTGAGGAAAATATCCTTTCTACATCAAAAAATATTTTCCTTTCTTAACATGTCATACAATTTTAAACTAAAATAAGTTGATTAAAAATAAAATTGAAAACTTGTAAAGGAAGATTCTTGGAAATTTTGTTTTAAAAACCCATTCATGTCGTATAAGTTAAAAAAAACATTCTTCTCGTACTTTTCTCGGAAAAGTCAAAAAGTACCTCGTAGGAAAAATGACAAAAGATTCCTTTCATATCTTTTACTAGAAACACACCGAAGGGTAAAATTGGATTTAAGAAATTGTAGGTGGATTGAAATAATATTACATATTGAGGGAACATGGATGTGGATGATAAAATACACCCCAGTACGTTTCAATGTATAGACAATCTCGGATAAAAATGATATTTGCAAAATTATCCCTTACCTTAGGCCCGATATGAATCGTACATATCTGAACCCCCTTTATAAGGATTTAAATAATGTTATTGACTTATTACAGAATCATATTCATTGTTATTATATCATATATGGTCCACTTATGACTTTATATTACCAGTTTTTTTTGTAAATTCACGTTAAAGTATCGTTTTGGGTAAAATCGTCTCATTTGTCGTTCGTGTTTTATCTTGTGATTATTAATATGATTACATGGATCATGATTACTTATATCCAGAATGTAAAAAATGATTTATATATAATATATATTCATAATATACATATATATAATATATCAATAAATGGAATGAAATACACCGTTCATGGAGACTGTAGGCCGTACGTACGCATGAACGCTGTTTTCGTTTCCTTATTCAATTGAGTGGAATTAAGTAGATAACATTCATATATATATATACATAAATCCGGTATCATAATTATCTCATATATTTCATGATTACATATTATATATACTTTATAATCATTCATGAATGGCTAATCATTGAGAATGAATCTATCGCATCGTGGAGACAGTAGTCCGTATGTACGCACGAGCGATGATATCATTCCCATGATCGGGGAATTGTATTCAAGTGTATGTATAATATTTTAGAATCAATATCACTTTACAGTAATCATATATAGTCATTATTTACACCATTATACCCATCCAAGTAAGGTGGTGGTGGAAAATAGATTACACCACGGCGTGGAGACAGTATTCCGTACGTACGCACGCGCGGTGATTTCGTTTTCCGTAGGATGGATAAATTGTGAAATAGGGTTGTTTAATACTTATAATGACATATCAGTTTATGAGTGATACTGATGTTATTACTTCATAATGAAACATCTAAAGAAGAAGAATTGGAAGAAGAAATAAAGTTGAAATAATCGGTAACGAACATTACCTCTTCTTTGAAGCGCCTCTTTGAGACCTCCTATTAGGGCACTACAATTGGTCTTTGAGGAAGAAAAATACCTCTAGGATGTTTCTAGGGAAGTAGAGAAGAGAATTTGGTAGGGTTTTTCCAAGATTGAATTCTAAAATTGGTGTGAGGAAGAGAGGGAGGAGGTGCCCTTTTATAAGGGAGGAGAGGGGCACCTTTGGAAATCTTAAAAATAATAATTTATAATAACTCTATCCCGACTTAAAAACCTCAAAAAAACTCATATTATAATATAAGATGATCTAAGGTTGTAATATCATCAAACTATAAAATGTAGACATGTCAGGAAATTATTTTAATTATTATCAACTTGATTTATCCTTACTTAATCAATTTAATTTTATTTGTGGTAATAACATTCTAAATATTAACTTATAACAAAAAAGTACTTATTTTTTGTGAATTGTACAGAATTGGATACTTTATATAAAATTAGACCATATAAATTTAAATTTATAATTTTTAAATATTTTTGTGATTTTCAAACAATTTTATAATATGTTATTTTTATAAAATAACAATAGTGTCAATTTTGACACTATTCATTTATATGAATTTAAATAAAATATATACAGAAGATATGTGCGAAATAAAAGTTTTAATAGATTCATAAAAGGCCATATGTATCTAGAAAATTAGTGGAGAATATTAAATAGTTCATATAATATTTATTTTATTTTTTTTAAAACCATTTATTTGGTTTATCTCTTTATAAAATAATTACTACAACATTTTTGTATAATTATTTAATATACATATATGTTGCATAAAAATTAAAAAAAATCCAATGATGAATATAAATCTATTAAATTTCACAATAATACTTTTACTCGAATTTATAATCTTAAAATCACAATAGTTAAATTGTTATATTTATTAAATTATTAAGGTGACAACTTTGGAATCATTTAATATAAAATAATATAAGTGCCATAATTGCTTTTATAAGACTCAAAATGGTCAAATATTAGACCATTGGATGATTATAGTTTAAATTTACATGACCAATAAGTTTTGGTCAGGGTTTTGTGCCTTTTCTGGTCACTATTAGTTTAATAAAAACTATATTCTTGATTTTTCACTAGATAAATAATTTCTGCATCACTATTGTGTCACAATTAATAATAATTATTTAATCCCAAAAAATACTAAATAAATTCTCATTATGTAGATAATTATGTTAGATTTCTGTAGAATATTAATGTTCGATGTTTCATAAAGTTTATCACTAACTAAAAATTATTATACTTATAGTATTTAAAAGAGTGACATGTTGTCACTTTCATTCGTTTTAATAATAATTAAAATATTTTCATGGAAAAAAGTCCATTAAATGAATCTAGTACGTCCCTTATGTGATATGGGTCGACTTATAGTCATCCTATAGGATTTTAACAAGTGTTAGGGTAATTTTATAATCTTATATTTACCCTTAATTACCCGATTTACCTTTAACTATGGTATATAAAATTTACCGTAGTTACTATTCACAATGCCCAAAAATAAAAAGTAGCTTATTAACATAATTTGGACCCACTTATTCCAAATATGGAATCCATTTTTCCAAATTAAATACACAAAAGTTTCAAAAATTAAATTAAAATTATTCCTATTATCGAAACAAAACGGGTTTTTCTTTAAAACATTGCAAAAGATTGAATTGATTTAACCTACGAATTCAAGGTAAAATAAATGCTAATGAAATAAATTATATTAAATGATAAAAATATATTATATTTATACTTTAAAACCATTAAATATTATAATTTAACCACATAAGATATTATGATGAAAAAAGTTTTTTTTAATTAAAATATAGCGTGTTTTTACTATTCATTATAAAATAAAATAAATCAGAATAAAATGAAAATTTTATCCAAAGTAAATTTTTATTTCATGATTCCAAAGAATAATTTTAACTTGTCAAATGGAACTTATAAACATTTCAAAATCTATATTTAATGTGGGTGCGCCATCAAAAGGTGGCAAAATGGTATTTTTTGAAAAATACTTATTTTACCCGAAAAATTTATTTTTTTCTTATACCATGTTCTAGATAATGTGTAAGATGAATAATAATGTTATAAAATTAAAAATTTAGTTAATACTATTCATAACGTCTAGTTCATAACAATATTATAATAAAATATTGTTATTTAGTAAAACCCGGTATTGCATACAACACACGCTATCTGGGAAGGTCGCGATTGCGTGTAATGCAAGCCAAGTCAGGGTTACGTGTAGTTCAGGACTCCTTTGTAGTTGCGTATAACAGAATACAACCATATTTTATTTATACATTGAATATATATATATATATATATACTCTCAATGTTGCGTAGAATAACTTCTATCAAACGAACATGAAATTGTGTGTAACACGAGCCAAGAATAGTATTGCGTATACTGCAAGCTAATACGGTGTTGTGTATAGCGCAAGATAATCTTGGGGTATCGTACAACAATATATATGAATGAAATTAAAAAGAATGTATCCTATAAAATCTCAGGTTTTTACAGTACTGACAATTCACTTGTTCACATAATATAAAAATCATGTAAATGATTTAAAAAAATCAAATGTAATATAATTTATCTAAATTATTGTATTACATGAATTTTATTGATAAAAATAAAAAATTAGTGATTTTTTAAAAGTTTATTATTAAATCGAATTACTATCATGAGGCCATTAAGGTCAAACTATGTGACTAGAGTCGAAAATGAATTTAAAAGTATATTATGTTAAATAATATTTTATTTAATGATTTATAATTACCAAAATATTATCTTCATATAGGTTAATGGTATATGCTAAATACAATTTAAATATTTTATATTTTTGTTCACTTTTACTTTTATCTAATTATTCTTGACTCGTGTAGAGTAAAAAACTTTTATATCACAATAATCCTTAAATGGGTTAATATGGGGTAAAAATAAGAGATAAAAGTGAAAAAATAACCTAAACAAGTCCAAATTTTATTTGATAATAGTTATTTAATTCATAATCATCCTATATTTTGAATATATAAATTTGGTTTCAGTTGATAATGAAAATAAATTTATATTAATTCAACACACTATGTATTTCTAAGGGCACACCTCCCTTTACTTATAAACGAGTAAATAATCTCTTCTATTCCATTAAATTTTTGGGAAATCTCACTCATAAAATAAATACATAAATCTCTCCCAAACATACCTTTCCACGTTATAGTGTTATAAGGCTCACAGAAAGACTAAACCCATATATATTAAGATATAATCCAAAGAGGTTATCTAAGGAGAATGTGTAAGTTATATCCGAAATAATTTATGTTTATTTATTAATCCATAAAAATTAAATGTTATTTATCCATGAATAAATAAAATTATAAATAAATTTAAATATATTTACTTTTTGTTATGAATCCAGTACAACCTTTTTCTTCTCATTTTCCTTCCTATGGGAAATTATGACTTCGCTCAAGTGTACAAGGGGATTACCACCTTTATAGAGCGATGTGTTTCTATTTTGGTCACCACATCATAAGGATGAATATTATGATATTATATATATATATATTATATTATAATTTTGAATAATAATCATTATATAATAATAATATGTCTTATATTGTCTTATCGTTCTACATATTAAAAACCAATAATGTTACTCATGCATACATGTGGACTAGCTCCTCCATGATGTGGTGAGATTTTTTTCCATGTACACCATTGATGGAATATTCAAATATTTGTTGCAACTTATACTAATGATAATTATTTAACAATTTTTATTATATATATAATGGAAAAATGACCCGTTTGACCATAGTAAACCAACCAAATCCATTTCTGATGTATAAGCTGAATTTTCAAAACATCATATGTGAACACAAATGGTTATTTAATTAATCATTTCATGGAAATGATTGAAATAAAATTAATGTTAAACCATAAATAGAACATTATGTATGTAAATAATAAATAAAAGATTATTATTCAGGAATATAAATTATGAACATTACAAGTCATACTTGAGGTAAGATACACATTACCTCAAAAAATCATTTAAAATGTTTTAATGGTCTCATTTATAAATAATTTTTATATATGTATAAATTCATAATTTTAATTTTTATATTTTTTTATTTAATAAATAGATAAAAATGTTCATTTTATTCCTCTTGATTACTATCTAGAAGCTGTGACATGTAATTAAGTATTCCCAGAAAATTTGTTAACTTTATAGATCATGTTATGAATGGAGAACCATCCTAAAATGTATTAAAACTAAACGAATAGTTTAATATTAAACATCTATTGAAAATATAACTTGAGGCCCATATTGAAAAAAATACTATGATCAAGAAATATCTATAAATATTGAAAAAGTTATAATATAAGAAATATAAAGATAAAGATGTGTCTTTCACTATGAGTAAATATAATCCTCATGTTTATGGTGGTAGAGAAATAATTCATGCTAAAAGGTCAAGAAGAAACAATTTCTATCAATAAAAATGAGATTATAGAGACATATTCAAGGATTGATGTGGTTAATAACACTTAAAATATGTTTAATGTGTATTTATACAAGGAAAATAATGTTTATATTTAATCTTCTCTTGTGAGTGAATGAGTATTATTAGTAAACCAAATTAAACTATATCCTATAATAAAGGTAAAAAAATTATATTTAATATTCTTATAAGGTCATTAATTAATGGTTAGATATTTTCGGATGAAAATAAATATTGGAGTTTTTCCTTTAATCTAATGGATGTTTGGAAAAACATTTGGAAACAATTTGGCCCATACTAGAAGAAAAATGTATTCTTATATATTGATGGGGGTCCATAATGAATCTAGAACCAAAGTATTAACTTGAAATGTTTACTAGACTCTGTGAACCCTCTTTTTGATGTTTTTTCTTTGCATTTATTTTTCAATAAATTTGGTAGGGGTGGGTTTTGACCTTCCCATGGGACTTTTGGTTATTAACTAGAAATCCTGGATACATGAATGTTTTTTTGGTGCTATATATTCTAGGGTCATAGAAGGAATAGTTTGTAAGATGACATGTCACTTCCATGTATTAGAAATGAGTTGAGTGGGAGTAAATACCGAGGAAAATAAAAAAAATGTAATTTGGGAGATAATTTCATTAGTAATGAGGAATAAATAATTGATATATAGTTATAAAGAAGCTATTTGGACATTCACGAAGAGACTGACGAATGATGTAAAAAATATTCCATTGATAAAAATGTTTCATGGAAACTATTCCTTGATAAGTTTCATTCAACATATAAAAAAAGAAGAAGGAAAACAAAAATAAATTAAAAAATTGATTATTGAAATCAAATTGAAAGATATCATAAATTAAAAGTAATAGATACATGATAATGGAAATTCTCCACATATGAAATGTGATATGAATTCTTTGAGAATATTTTATTATCCTAATGGTAGAGTCATAACCATTGGGAATGATAGTTCTAGAAAATTCGTTCTTTTATATGGATATTATTGATGATGGGATAATAATATACAATGAATTCTTGTCTGTTTGTAGACTTAATCAAAAATTAAATAGTGACAACCAAATATTTTATGAATGAAACAATGTAATTTTTTGAATGATGGTTGTATGATCTGGTTCATGAAGGATAGGATGATTGGTATACAAGAGTGATAACTAGAAGTAATTTATTTCACAATTTTTATATGACATACTCATGTTACATTTGTTCTAGAGATGAAAACTTGTTATTACATAAAATAAATAACCATATTAGATAAAATAATATGGAAAATAAATCAATGAACGAATTGATGATATATTTATCTCTATTAAAATTAGAATGAAACAACATTTTTAATTATTTCTGAAAAATATGTACCAAGGAAGTCATAAGAAAGTTGATATATATTACACTTACCCAATAAAACTCACATTATATATATATATATAGATTGGTGAGACATTAATCTATAAAGTTTGGTATATAATTTACTAATTTTACTAACACAATCACCTAGATAATCTATTTTTTGTTCATGAAACAATAATATAAAGATCGGTATATGCTCTAAATATTTAAAATGAATGATGAGAAAGAATGTAATTTATATATTCTATTGATAAGTGTAGATAATTTTAGGGAATACACATGAAACGGTTTTGAATCCAAGATAAAAAATTATGACACTAGAAATCATTTTTTTTCTTTATACCCCTTTGAAAAATGGGGTCATGGATCAAACATACATAATTTTGTTTATATGGGGATGACTATGTTTATATATTATAAACTCTAAAAAAATCTATTGGAGAGAATATGTATGTATAGTTATAAGAATTTAGAATAAGAATTTACTATGACCACTATAAGAAAATAATACTTATGATATGTGGCACTAGTATTCCCATGATGAATTAATTTAATGATTTTAGGGGATCTTGTTTAGTAATGATAAAAACAATTCTATTTACATTTGTTTCAACAAGGATAATGATGGAATATTCCTTGGATATTTATTTAAATAAATGATATATATATATATATTAGAATATATTTCTTCAAAAGGTTGTTTATTCATGTAATATTGATTTTATTCAATGAAAATATACATTAGAAGATTTATTATGTGGTTATTTATATGAATTTATGGAAGATACTATAATGTATTTCAAAAGGGATGATTAAAGGGAATAAATCAGTGAAAATCAGATTAAAAAAATATATTCGTGTCGTTCTAGAAATCAATGTCACCAAATATGAAAATAAATTAATGTCTTTGAAATTACAGAGTAATTTTATCCAAAAAATCATTAAAATACTGGAGGACCTAGTTCAGATAAGGTGGAAACAAAGAGTTTAAAATAAAATTACACATATATATTAGATAAAACCGTAAGATCTTATAAGATAATTCCATCATAAATAATGGCTGAATTTGATCAATTAGTAATTATACTAAGCTATAACTAATAATACCTAAGAAAAAGTTTCCATACTATAATATTATAATATAATTAGAAAAAAAAGTTTATTTGAAATAAACTCCATAAAAAGGGTGAGGATAGAAGGAATAATTCTAGGATTCTGTGTTAATCCTACTCATAGGTGGAAGGTTTTTATTTTCATTCAATTTTCCCTTTTGAAATACTCAAAACAATAATAATGGTTTTGGTAATCACTACTAACCTGATTTATAATGTCTATTAGATTAATAAAAAGAATTCATTTTTGAATATTGATGTCAGTGAATAATTTTTTTAGTGACTTTATGGGTCATTATTGGTGATAATAAAATAAAGGTGTCTAAATTAAATATATAATTATATAGACTAAATTAGAACCCACATGATTGTTATTCCAAAATTGATAACTATTTTTGAAAAATTGTCTCATATAGAGGGAAAGTAGAATATATATATATATATATAAATGATGTCAGCACATGACCAAAATTTTTCATCATATATATTGATGAAGTAATATTTTTTGGAGATAGGGGAAATATTTTTATGAATTATCATAGAGTAAATATTGAATTTAAAATACCCATTCTTGGATATATATATATATATATATATATATCCTTGAATAATAGTTCAATAGAACAGAAGATATATATTCTAGTCAAAATAAGGATTTTTAATGAACTTTTGAGGCAATATTGAATAAAATATTCAATGGTAGTTTACACACTAATTACATTAATTATTAAGTTGAGTAAAGATGACACATTAATAAGTTTGAATTATATGGGATTCCTAAAGATCATCAAAAGTTTACTATATCTTATATAATCTTGGATATAAATTAAATATACTTTTTTAGTTTTGGGTAATATCATATTTATCCAAATGAATCATATATAATTGATTAGAAGAGTGTCGAATGGTCTATAAAATGAACTTTAAATTTTGGATTGTTATAAAAAGGTTCTAATTATGTAATTTTCATGGTTTCATAGATCCCATTTGGGTTGAAGATCCATATGATAGAAATTTAGGATCCAACGAAAAATTATATTTAAGATTACTTTAAAAAATATGACACAGTAGAAATGATGTTCAATAACATTGGGTATGACTAAATAATAATAAATTTATACCACACATGAGTGAACCCAAATGATGTGGATGAATATTCAGTTGGAATATTTTGTTTTGTATATTTATAATTCTTTGAGGATTTATTATGATAATCAATGTGAAATTAATCATTCAAAAAAAACATTCAAAACATTCTTGGTCAAAGAACAATTATATCATATATCATTTAAGAAATGTTTATTTATATACTTATGATGTGAATTTAAAGTACATAATAATAAAAGATCAAATTACATATGTTTTTACCAATTCTTTTTTGAGAATTATTTGATAAATTAATGCTATAACATCATGTTTATACTACCCCTACATATTAATGGATGATGTGAGTTGTCCCCATAATTAATTGGATTATCTTTTCAAAGAGGGAGACTGGAATGACTATTTGTCAAAGGGATAGTGCAAGCTCATTTATCACACATTAACCAGAAGGTCCCCTTCTTATAAAAAGTGGATAGAAAACTATATATTCTAGATGATAAAATTACAAATGATAAACTATGGGTAATTATATTAAAAATTTAAAAATATTTATTAACATTGATGGATCAAATTATCAAAAACATCACTTTATATTAAATTTTGGTTATAGGAAAATTTATCTTTGAGAAAGGATATAGTATGATAAAAATTAAAAATAATTAGTGATAAAAATATTTGATTTGTGTTACCAAAAAAATATAAAGGAGATGATAAAATTTATCTACTTTTTATGAATGTGTTATATTTTTTTATAATGATTTTATGAGGAATTGTTATTTACCTTGGATGAAATAATGATTTTCATTAATGAATATGATATTTTTTCAAGAGAGAAGAATCTAGGGGATTTTTTTGAGCTGTTTCAAAGACATGAAACCATGATATTATGATCATTTTAGTGGAATATTCTCATGTTTTGTTGAATTAATTTTTATTTATAGAAGACTTTATTTCATGAGGTTCATGAAATTGTGGTTTATAGGATTTTATGTTCATTTAAAATCGTCTATTTTTGGAGAATTTGTTTATCCAAAAGTCTCTAGTTGAAATCTGAATTTTTAGATGACTTAATGATGGAAGGGGATGATTCTTGTTGAAAATTTGAAAAAGAACCATGAATGTAATCTTAGAAGAATAAAGTAAAATCTCTAATAGAGGAAAGGTTTTTCTTGGAATCAAATTGATAGTGTGGATTGAGAATAAAATAATTATATATATGAGCTAACCAATTTTGCAGAGTCATTAGATATTTTTGAATATCTAGAGGGTACACAGGATGCTACGTCAGATGATGCATGAAAAAATCATTCAAAGGATGACAAAACCAAAATTATGATAAGAGGTGATGATTTAAGTATGGATAATAAATAGTAAAAAAACAAATAATATTGATTAAGGAAGGATTATTTTGATGGTAATAAAAGATGGCAACACAAAGAAAATGTGATCTATGACAATATCAAAATCATTGCAATTTCATATCTTGCAGAAGTTAATGGGCAAAAATATATGTTGTTGCAAAAGTATTTCTAGTCTAGGTTAATAGAAATAAAACCTCATTATATAATATTTAACTTAGATAAATCTTAATTTTAGATAATCAATAGATAATACGATCAATAATTTATGATGAGAATATGAGGGACCAAAATCAGTAGTTGAACCATTGCACGAGTTATAAAAGTTAATCACAAAAAGGACATGATTAATATATGATTTTATTCAATATAATTAATGATAAAAAAATTTAGTGATTCTATAGATGAAAGACGAATTATAAGGATATGAGTGAATGATATGTATTTTAGGAAACATAAATATTCCATCGAAATTTACATTTTATGTGATTCAACCATATTATGATGTTGTTGAACCAGATATTCAAAGATCCCAAAATAATTAAAGAAATAAAAATATTATTAAAAAAATTAAGAGACTTGATTAAGGATGTTGAATTTAATATATTTGGGATATTTGAATGTAATTAATCAAATATTGGTAAAATCATAAGACATAGATATTTAAAACTATGTGGTGTTATAAGTTTAGAAGAATATTGGTAATATAATGTAGAAAGTTAATGTATAACTTGTTACAGTGGTTACAATTATTGTGATTTTATTTGATTTTTAGAATAATTAATTACCTATTTTGATAAAATACTTGTCCATATAAGATAATAATTTTGAGAGAATTAAAATTTGACGAGGAAGCATGTAAATTCTAAAGGATTGTACACTAGGGTGAAAGTAGTATTAGATCTGGTGAATGAAATTTAGGATGTGTAATTTATAGAAAATTTCGTCTTAAAAATGATAATAATTAAATTTCATAAGTATTCTCTATGTATGTTTATCATTCATTATGCATGTAACAAGATGATATGATTATCATTCTCATATTGGTGGTGGTTTCATTGTAACAAGTATAAACCTACATAATTCTATTGATATACATTTTCTGTAAGATGCACATTGGGTATTAGTTTAAAACAATCTGACCCAACTTTTAATTGATAATAACATTTTTAGTGATGAATCTATATCTAGAAATAATAGAAAAACAACATGGATTAGTATTCCCCCATTATGTATAAAGCAGGTTAAAGGTTCATATTTCACTCAATTTTATTTTTTAAATATAAGTGATGTTTTTTACAATTTATAAAAAATTAATAAATCATAAAAGTTAAATAGGATAATTTAATGTCATAAAAAATTATAAAACACTAAACAATTATTAAATACCTCTTCTCAAAATCAAACCCATTCCTAGGTATCAATGTGCTCATCCAACTATGTTAATGGCATGGGATTTGTTAATATTTCCAGTCATTCTATACATTGAGAGTCAAGAATGTATTAATTGGTTATATGGTATTGACATAATATATGTCCAATTTTAACTCAGTGTAACTAATCAGGACTAAAAAAATGTTTTTTTCCCTAATTTTTAGAATAATATTCTTTAAAACTAACCCTTAAAAATGTTATCCAAGTGTTTTTTTGTGAGATTAGATAAATAAAAAATTAACTAAAACAAGAAAAACATATATATTTAATTATCCAAAAATTTTAACTAAATACCATTGGAATTATATTATTGTAGAGTAAACATAAAGGAAATAAATAAAGTAAAAGTGTCAGCCATAAATCCCAATAAGGGAATAATCAGTGTAAAGAATGATTACAAGGTAATTCATGTGAGATAATAGGCATATAATTACTTAATAAAATAAAATGGTTTTATATGATCACATGTAATAATATATTAAAAAGATGATACTATAGGGTCAATTAATCTTTGATATATTTGAATAACAGAAAAATAAATATCATATCATATGTTAGGGATCACAGCCATGATGACATAAGATAGTGTGCTAGGTTAACACCCCTTGAACAAAATAAGATATATTATGAAATGAAAAAAATCACCCAATGAACTGGGGAATAATAAATAATTATTTTCCTTATTATCATGTTTATATCATCTTCATACATATGTATTCAATATATTTAAGGAATATATGAATCATAATCATAATAAATATCATGGTAAATGGAGTGGATTACATAATGTTGTCTAAAGGATTTTTCAAATGAAATAGAAAAAAGATTACATTGAAAAAGGGATTAAATTTTATTCTAAAATTAATATCTATATAAAAAATTATCTAATTAAAATTATATTCAAGTTTTGATAATGGATAAGATGTTTTGGAAATGATCTTTGTATGTACAGTTTTAAGAAAAAGGAAAATAATAATTTAATGTTATAAGTGTATAATGTTTTTATTAAAAAAATAAATAAAATTTGACGATATCTCATTAAATATATAATATTTTTTGAAATAATTGACGTTGATAATCCTTGAAATTGGTAATTTGAAAATGAACGGTTAATTGTATTGTTCCCTTTAAACAAATACGAGTTTGGTAGATGATTTTCAAAGGTAGTTAAAAAAACAAGTACAACCCCAATAAATAAAGGGATAAAAAGATATGTATATATTCACAGAACACACACACACACACAAACACATATATATATAGATATAATTTTTTTTAATAAAATAATAATGATAAAAAATTAGAGATAGAATTGATAACCTAGAGAAAAGATGGTTGTTTAAAGAGATCTTATACCTTGGGTCCTGACTCACTTGGTACATGATTTTAAATCCATGAATATTAAATTTTAAATTTAATGAGTAATTAATTTAGAATAAATTTCATGTATATTTAATTTGTAAGTTTTATTTATTATTATATTTTCTTTATTTTTTGCATTATCATTTTCTTATGAAAGCGAATTATGGTTCTTTGGTTAATTTATCGAAAAGAATTATATTATTTTGATCATGGTCCATGGTGTGGTAAAATAATTCTATAATATTTAAATTTAATATATATTGATGCTTTATTATTCTATTAATTCAACAGTTATATTGTTTAATAGACAATAAAAATATATTCAAAATAAAAAAGGTGTCTCTGTAATGTCATTCAGGACAGTTAAAATCACTATATACATTATTTTTTATTATCATTAACAAAATACTCAAAATTCCATTCCGAAATACTAGTCATGTTATAATTTTTTTATTTATTCACTGAATATATTTCTTTTCCATCCATGTAAAGGGGTGTTTAAAGTGAAATACAACATCCATCGTAGTGTTGAATCGACCATAACCGGGATGATGTTTTAATTTTAGAATAATATAAGATAAGGGTGCAGATAACAAATATTAAATTAATAAAATAACTTTATTATATATATTTATTATACTTATTTAATTATCTGAAGTTGGATATAATTTATTTTTAATGTAGACGAATAAAATTATAAAAAATCTTAGTTATGAACATTTCATACTCCTTGGGATTTCCATTCATAAACTATTCTCTAAATATCTTTAAAATGATATTTTCTTATGGTCAGGATTAATAGGATATGGAATGTTGGTTGGGGAGATAATTATGAATAATTTTGATGAGATATGGGTGTTTAAATGTTTAGAAAAATGTGGTGTTGGTGGGTTGTATTTATAATGGGAGGTGAGGGCTATTTTGTATAAAATATTAGAATAAAAGATTTTATCTTGAAATTGGGACTCAACCTGTAATAAAATAGTATAGGGATTTTGAATCTATAGTAATGGGGCTAGTAATATATTTATATAAACTATTTAAACTGAAAAAATCATTAATAAATACTATTCGAAAAAACAGTACTTACATGGTATTTTATTATACAACAAATATTTAATCATTTTAAAAAAATATCAAAAATTTCCCCAAGATATTTTCAATATAATGATTCAAAACAAGAAATTAGTTTCTCATAAATATGTTATCTAAAAAATATTATTTTTATTTCCAAATAATGTTCTTATTTATTGAGAAATATTAATTTTAATAAGGATCAATTTTCATCTCATCGAAGAATGGCATATGGTTTAATAAAATTATATTATTACTTCCATACACATATATATTCCTCATGAATCTATTTTATGAAATTAAAATTGTAATTATATTTTTAAATTCATCATAAAAAGGTATTTTAATGGAAATATAACATATATATTTTACGGAAAACAGAATAATTAATTATTTGTGTTAATAATTAAATTTATCATATTTAATAATAATTTTAAATATAATTTGATTTTAATTTTTTATTAAGATAAAAAAAATATTATTTTATTATATATAACAAAAAAAATTATCATTGGGAAAATACCGACAACTTTGTTAAAATTTTCGAATCAAATTTATTCTCACATTACAAAATGAGTTATTGAAGCTAAAATAATTTGATTTATAATGAAATTTATACTTTAATACAAAATATAGCCTATATATATAAACCATTATTTGGAAGGAATGATCCCTCAGGGTAAGCTGTTGTTCAATAAACATTGATGTTGTGGTAATTTCACCTAACTTGAACTTCTGATATAAATGATTTTTTTTGAGTATTAATTATTGATGTTAATGTTGGGACTTCTCAAGGGTGAACCCAATCAATGATTTATCCCATAAGAGATATAATAAATGATCTTCATAAGGTATGCTCTTACTTGTTGATGTCATTCATTCTACCTTCATTATCAATTATATTTTATTATTGACCTTAATATACACTAATTCTAATGGAAACATTATACATACAATATTACTAGTGGTTATATATATCTATATCCATAATACCCAAATACCAATTATGACACAACATACCTACGATAAACCTTCCAATTAACTGATAACTCTTAGAACATATATGAAAACAAATAAGATTATTTTCAGGATAGAGGATTTTCCCAATAAATTCAGCGGAGCCACTAAATCATTAATCATGGTGGAATTCTTCATTAGGATTATGGAGTGGTAATTATACATGATGTTTCATATATAATTTTATTGATCCTTATTTATTAATAAACACAATATGACTATGACCATATACCAAATTCAACAGTTAATTAACCTTTTCTATTATTGAGTAAACATTTAGGAAACAATCTTTGTAATGGTTATATAAATATAATATATATCCATCATTGATCTTATCCAACTACACCTTGTAAAATCATAGTAAACATATAAGAACATGTTAGTCACTAACTCAATGTTGAGGAAACATCAACATTAAAATTCAAAAGATAAATAGATTCCCCTTTACATGATGACATTTTGTGTTGGCGTTGGATTATTGTGAATACACCATAGTATAAAAACCTATTTATTAGGAATTTGAGCATACCAAATAACATTTCACCAATGATTAATGATATAAAAACATGATTAATCCTTTTAAACCTATTAACTACATATCTACACATAGATTATGGAGTTAAAATTAATTAGCCCTTCTAATCTTAAATAAATATTATCTACCAGTCAATTCTTATTTATGAATGGAGTTAATGATAGGTTCATGGTTGAAGACATCCTAGAAATTAATATTGTCCACTATACATCCATCTAAGAATAATGGTTCCCAAGCTATTTATCCTTCCATAATATGATAATCCTTTAACCAATGATCTAGTGTTAGTCTTTGAGAAGAACCTGCAAGGATGTTTATTGGATCTATAAGAAAGGGGGAAGTCATGAATTTCATTTACTAATTATATCATATGCCTCCTCAAATTTTCACCTACTAAATGTGTCTCATAAGAACTGCCAATATAATAATTACAAGGACATGTTTTGAATAATTCCCTTTATGTGGATCTCAAGATAATCAATAAAAATTTCTTCTCCATCAAGATTTTTTTCGTGAATTATTTGGTTCAACTATAAATTAAACAGAACATCTCCAATGGATTTAACTACCAAATATCTATATTCCTTGATAAATTAATAAGAATAAAAAATGTTATTTCCCACATCATTAGGATACAAATAAGATCTAAATTCATTGCTAATTGAATAAGACTATATGATTATATTTATGGTATTCGTTGTTGTATAATTATAATTAATGGGAATCAATATAATTAGGTTTAGAGACTTTTTCTCTGGGATGCACTGTGGGTTTCAAAAGTATTAAATTCCACAATAGTTTTAATTGATACTAATATTTTTATTTATTTTCCTATAGATCATGATAATAAGGAAATGTGACAAATAAAATATTCCCACATTGGAACCGAACCATATAAAAACTATGGTTTCCACTATTCTCTCTTTTATTTCATTCTAATGGGTGAGGGTTGGTTTATTTTTTGATTAGATAATAACTCTAAAAAGTTCCAAATTTTAATTTTATTTTCTTTTAAATTGTAAAACGTGACCTCTAATTCAACCCCTTTCTCATTGTTCAACCCATTCAAGAGAATATAATGTGGTATTAGATTTGTCTCCCTCTTTGTGATATGTCTATTAAAGATAAACATATGGGGTAATATTATGATAATAATTGAGGATAGTAATTTTCATATATTGATGTATATTATGATATCCTATCTCCTTTGACATGGATATTATGTTCATTATGCAATTACCATAGGATTTCCACCAAAATAATTAAATGTTGTTATGAATTTTTTTTGAAAATAATGTAAATAAGAAGATGACTGTAAGGCTAAAATTTATATTCTAGAATCATTTTCATTTATAATATACATTATGATAATTATTAACCAATATTATAAGAATACTTTGGATAAATTGGTGATAATATAAGAAATTATTTTCAATTAGATGGAATAAAAACATTAATACAAATGAAGGATGATTGAACAAATGAAGGTGGTTTATGAAGAATCTCTATATGACTATTTAACAAGATTAAATGAATTTGTTAGAGGTATCATTTGTTTCTATGAATACTTGAAATATTTAACTATATTTAAGAAGTTTTTGATAAAATTGTAGGAAATATTTCGACATAAAATTTCAGCATTATATGATAAATATGAATTATCTCTAAATCAAATATAAAATATCATAACATCATATTAAATGAGAGAAACTAAATGATTTAAAAATAATTTAATGGAATAGATTACTTGGAAGATATGAATAGTATAAAAATTATAGATTTTAAATATGAGCCTTTTAATTAATTGGAATATTATTAAGATATTGGATGAGAGTAAAAAAAGAATAATGTCCCTCAACTCAAGGAACAGTAAAAGATGTAATGGAATGTGAAAGGGGAATGTTTTTGTTGTTATTTTAGTACGGCTGAATATTGGAAATTAAAATGGATATTCATATAGAGAATATTAATGAATAATATAATGAGATGAATGAAAATCATATAAATATATGTATGGAAAAAGTTAAAAGGAAGCTATGAAATTAGGGTTACATAAAAGAAAATTCAACTAAAAGGAGATAAGAATTTCACAGAATATAGAAAAATAATATTACGAATTGGAATGTTTATAATATATTTTATAAGTATAATAGAGTTTTATGAAATTTATGAATCATGTTATTATGGAAAAAAATATGTAATAAAGAATAATTACTTGAAGAATTCTACACGAAAAAATTATTGAAAACCAAACATGATGCATGTCAAGATAAAAATACAATTCTTCTAAATAATAAAAAATTATTAAAACAATTAGGATAAATGAAATATAAAGAGAAATAAGAGTTTCAAAAAAGGGAAGATTCTCATCATGAGGAAATTAAAATCCGAATTTTGATAGTGTAAAAAAATTAATGACTGAAAAATTTCTAAAAGAAAAAATATTATTAAATAAGATGATATTAAAAAGACATATCTACAGTCTTTTAAGGCTGAGAACACATTAAAGGAGTTGAATAGAAATTTACACATTCAAACAGAATTTTATTTTTAATCATCTCATTCAAGTGAAGTGTTTACGAAAAGATTCAAATTATAGTCAAATCCTATTAATACAGTTATTAAATTCATTATTAAAGTCATTGATGGTTCCAAATTTTATGGTGAGGATGTTTGGGTCGTGAACAGAAGTTGGAGTAATTCTTCTAAACAATTGGATGTTATGTTTAACATTAAAAAATAATTTTCCAAATTCTAGAATAAATATAGATTCATATATTATAAATTATATCCTTATAAATTTTACAACACACTCATAAATCAATCAAGTTGGAGGTTTGAAGGATATTTTTTTGTTTTTTGAGTCTGTGTTTTTAGATCCAAAAATTGATAGGAAACATGTATGAATAATACATGAGATGAGTGGGAGTAACTATTGAAAAAAATAATACAATAATATTATAATTAATAACATATCTCAGAAGGAGGAATCCAAAATTAAAAAATCAGCATTAAAAAAATTGACTAACTTTAAGAAATTAAATGTTATAAATAACAAGAAACATTTCTGATGATTTAAAAAATATTCTTAGATAGGTTTCACATTAAGTAACATGGAAACATTTCCTATGTATTGAGATGCCTATCAGCTTTCTGAGAAGGATGAAATCAATGATGATGATTCAGCTTGGATGGAGGAGCAGGATGAAATTGTACATAAGAAATATCTTCTTCATTAGATTTCCGATGACACATATCTTGATATTAGAAAATAGATATTTATAAGAATGGTTGATGAATACAAAATGAATCCCAACTTTTTATTTAGGTATATTCCATGGGCTTAATCCTTATGGATTTTCTTGCTTTTACAATTCTCCTCATTCTGTGATATGTTAATATTGGATTTATTGACTGGATAAGCATGTTACAGGCATGTTTGGTCGACCTCTTTGCATCAGTGAAACAGTTTGGGCCTCCTGCTAGTTGTTGGGGATTTCTATTTCCTGTACTTGTGATACTGCTACATGCATGACTGTCTTGACTTCGTGATATGAGATATCTTTTAATATTGCTTTGATTTTTGCTTTCTTGGAGTGTTGTTAGCTCAATGACAAGATGTCATACTTCCTATTGATGTTTTTTTGTAATCAAGACTCTTCTATCACCTGATTGAAGCATGTCTTGACCTGATTTGACTGGTTATGGACTTTTCATGGTCTGTTTTTATACATTGTATACTGTATTCTTTCCAGCATACTAGTTGGAAATTGATTGAACGGATTTCTGTTTGTACCGTAATGAATGTTGTTGTCCATTCCTGAAGAATACAGCTTGAAAAATCTCTGATGGATTAGTCCAACCTCATGGCTAGCTATACTATACACCACCTTTAATTCTATTTGAGGATGTATTTCAGGACATAGGTGCACAGTGTCGATATCTGACTGGAGATTTATTTTTAGCAAGCCAATGCTAGAAAAGAGGATCCTTGATTGAAGGTTCTGCACTCTCGAAATCTCTTGTTGGCTGTTTTCATTGGTAGATTGGATACTCATGGGTCTATTTCTTTGTATCCTGGATACTTAACTACTAGTGCAAGTTCATTGCACCTCGTACTTCTGTTTTAACTCTTTTGATTTGAATAAATTCCTCGTTCCGCATGAATTGGGAAACGAGTTCATGTCACCAATTTTGTAAAAAAAACATATTATAGCTAATGTAAGTGTTTTGAAATATATTGATAATTATAATGTTGAAGCAGTAACATTTGGAAATGATTTTTTCCTAAAATTTAAGAGAATTATAGTATATTTTATTGATGATAAAATGTTAAAATTAAATTAAACATGTTTTTTTAATGGAATTAATCTAAAGTTATTGAGGGTAATCGAACTTTTTGATGGAATAAAGTAATTTTATGGAAGTATTGTTATATCATATAGTTCATGAATCATTTGTAGATATTTACCAAATGATCGCTAGTAAATGTATCTTATTTAAAAAATTTATATTTGAGTTAGCCATGTTACATAAGGTCTAGATATGAAAATACCTTATAGAATAAAAATACTCATCCATCATATAAAAATTAATATATTAAATATTTAAATCTAGGAATTAGTGATATATTTACCTAAATAATAATATTAATGAAAAAAATATTTTTATGCTTTTGGAAAGGATGAATGGCTTTGGGAATTCATACAGAATTAGAGAACCGGTTCTCCTATTAAATTAAACTAGTATATTCTTATTTATTTGGACTAGTGAGACAAATATATTGAATGGATAATCTATACACTATCAATTTTTTATTAATCCACCTAGATGAACATTTTTATTATCATGAAACATTAATATGAAATTTTGGAGATATTTAAAAAATTCTAAAGGAATGAATAAAAAGAAAATTATTTATACAATCAGATGATTAAAATCGATCCTAGTACAAAGTACCATTTTATTTCATTTAGAAAATATCCATAAAGGGATAGAATCATGAATTATTTTAATGTAACTGATACCCTTCAAAAAATGGTTGAAATGAAAATCATAATTTTTTGTTGATATCCGGAGGACTATGACTAGAGAGTATAAACTCTAAAAATTATTTTGTAGAGATTTTTTTATATGGAAGTACATTTTTCGAATAAGTGTTTAATATTACAAAAATCAAACTAAACTCTTTATTATATTTCAGAAAAATAGAAACTGATGAGTATGCACATTAATTTTTTTATATCCCCTACTTAATAAAGAAACAAAACACACCTTAGGAATGTTTTATTAAAGTTTGTGTATGAAATATTATAAGGATATTCATTAAATATATAGATCTGTACATATAGAAAAAAATTACCACACAATGTTATAGAGTCAAGTAATGTTAATGTTATGAAATGAAAATCTATTTTGTTAGAAGTATTATATGGTGATTCTATTACATTAATGGAAAATACTCATTTAACTTACAAAAAGGCTGATGAATTTGAAAGAATATAATGGATCAAATTTTTACCAGTAAATCATTATCATATTTTGATGAATATTTTTGAGGTTGGGCACTATATTTGTAAGAGATTATGAATCCTAGGGATGCTTGGTGTTTATATAATAAAAATATCAAATATATTTTATCATTCTTATGATGTTTCTTTCTGAAATAATTGAATATATTCTATATAAAACTATGGATGTGAAATATAAGAACCCTCATTTAATATGTAATGTGGGTTTCACCCAAGGCATAATATAAAATTTTTTGCGTTGGGTTTTATAAGTGAAATCATGGGATGGTTAAAAAATAAATAAATAATTTTTTTTTTATTTGGTAACTAGACCAAATAACCTCTATTTAAAAACATTTAATGGAAATCCATCAAAATATTAACAAAACCATAGGTATTCAAGACCATAGATTGGAGGAGTGTTCTTGGATAAACGATAATGGATCTAGGGTTGGTGAACTGTGTGCCATGGAGCTCATGAATCTCAATAATGTATAAAGATGTGGAACCATTCTTAATTATTGATTAATTGAAACATGAGTTAGGGTGTTTTTTATTTGGATTAATAATATTTTGTTATCCCATGTTTATGGAGAGTCAATCAACCAAACAAGAATTGATTTAAGGATCAACACTTGATCATCATTCATGAATTAATAATACCATAATTTGAATTTATATTATTTAAATTATTTCCCATATTTTTCAATATTTTAATTAGTAAATAGAAGTCAAAAAAAATGAATGAGGTTTGTTCCGTATGTTTTTTTTTGGACTTTCACTTTTCTACATTCACTCAACATCAACATTCATTTTTCTAAATATTAAAAAAAAACATGATTTATCCTTTAAAAATAATTTTTGGAAAAATAATTTTTTTTATAGGTTTAGGATTGGGATTGATGGTACTATTGGAGTCAATGATGATAATGAAAGATCTATTGATTGATTATAGGTGTATAGGTCTCATGTTGGTTTTTTTAATTTGGGGTGATGGTGTGTGATTCTTGAGTAGTTTGGTTTCTGTTATCTCCACAACAATGATGGTAAGCCTCTATTAAGAAAGGACTATACATATCAATAGATATTATGATTGAATGAGATACTACATTGGAGCACAAAAAAGCATGAAGCTTTCTAGGTTTTTTAGAAACTCATTATATTCATGTTGTGTAGTTTTGAGAACACACACCCTATAGTACACGAGTTTAAGTCGATAGAGTTTTAGAAAAACAAAATATCAGAGGATATGTGGGTCCTACTTAGAAATCGGTTGCCTGTAACTGGAGGATCAATGTACACCCCTGATGTATATGGGAACCTGAATAACCAGGTACTTGGGATGAGTTCAAGTGAATGGGAACTACATAGTACATTGGAATTGGTATTCCAAAAGAACCCATATATTTCCAATTACATGGGAAAACCCCGATTTCATCTTCCAAGGATATAGAACATGGGTAGAATTAGGATATACAAAACATGTTGTATATAACTCTTTACATGTCGTATAGTTTTCCAAGGATGTTTATTGGAGTTTCTCTTTTTAGTATGGACTAGTATCTCAATTAGGCATCCCCTTGGTCCATCACTATGAGTTTAAATTGAGGCATCACATCCTTAATATGGTATGTTAACAAAAATATAGGATTAGAATCATATAGAGGTTATATATATTGTCTTGCGGTTATCATGTGATTTTTTTTATTTCTTATTTTCAAGGTTGGGCATGGAATCTCATTACCGACTACCAGAACATGTGATACCCATACTAGTGGGTTATCCCAGTTAGGTTTATGAGTCCCAAATAGGCCCCAAGTAATATACCATATCTATGTGTTGACATCTTCGGTGATTACATGTATAATACATCATGGTGATTCAATATGAGTCTGACCACTCAGATGAGTGCAATAAGTGTTATCATAATGGTTGAGTGAGTTCTCTAATATGAGTGTAACCTTAATGCCTCAAACAAAATACAAGGTTGGAATTATGTTTGAGACCTTACACTATGACTAAGTTTATATCTTGTGAGAATTTGGGTTATAATTTAAAATTTATCATATTCTGAAAAGTATTCCTTTGTTATGATGAGGTTACTACTCTCTGGATTCTTTATGTTTTTAAATTTCTCGGTGTTTTACTACTTCATGTCACACACACCCCTATATGGAATCTGCATTCACACATCATGTATTATGAAGGTGAAATAACATATTATGGATTCCATTGAGGGATATGGGTAGAAGATGTATAATCAATCATGACAGACTATTTTTCAAACCTAGTGTTGCGTTTGAAAATATTCTGTTACTTCCAAATATGATGGACTATTTTTTACATTTTTAGCAGTCTCATAATTTTTTATTTATGATTTTAAGTACTTATATTATTAATTGAGGTGGGATATAGGTGTATTAGTTCATTATGATATTATTTTCATTTTATAAACCCACATTATATGGGAATTTGAAGATATGTATTTTCAAATAGGTCCCTTATGACAAGGTCTTCTATGTATTTGATATTCCCACTCAGTGTTGGTCAGAACCCCAAGCGTATTGTAGATGGGCCTGGTGTGTCACATTCATCTTACCATCATCCATGTGATCCAAAGTGGTTTGGAACATGATATAGTGTTTTTAGAGGTGGTTTATCATAGAAATATAGTTTGGATATTTTTTTAGCTGTGAGGTTTGGTATGGGAACTGGGGAAATAATAGTTATGTGTTTTTAGAGAAGATCTCATTCAAGGGAATCCAGTGTTAGTACGACACATGATGTACCCATTCACCCAAAATCTGATTACATAGTAGTTTAATTGGTAAATTTAGGGATTTTTTGTAGGGATATATATTATACATGTATTATATGAGAATGTGTTTTAGTTTCATTGTAATTAGTGAGTTAGTACACTAAATATACATGTTGACTCTAGGTGTATTTCCTATTTCAAAATACCTTCAGGAAAAAAGAAATATAGGGTTCTATAGCAGGATTATGAGGATGATCATCCTATTTATGTTGAATTAGAGAAAGGTCCTTCATTGGATGTGGTACCTATGTTTGGTTTGTTTCCCTTACCACCACTCATTGTGGATCAGGTTACACCAGCTGCACCAACTAAGGATTTGTACTGATTGAGCTTCTTTCAAATGTTTTATAGACTGATACCTATTAGTTTGGGGAGGAGATATAGACCCATTAATTATTTAGGATATTCTTTAGGTTGTTATGTTAGTATCATTTATAGTAGTACCCCACTTAATGAGATGATTTTCTATTCACTGAGTCTTATTTATGGCACTATAGGTAGATGATGGAGTTTGTTGACTCAAAATCATGATGAGGAACTCTCTCTTAGACTAAATTTGACTGTCTATTCTCATAATATTATATCACTCCATGTTTCTATATGTATGAATCCAAGATATTTTGGGGTATCATTCGGAAAACATGTTTATGATAGAGTAATCGTAGAGGTTCACTTTCCTCTCATGATACTATATGTATATGGATTGAGATATATTCTACAAAAAAAATTCTATTGAACATGGAAGCCATTGAGATATTTGATCTTCTGTTATATCGCATTTCATTATTACTTATTTTGTAGTATGCATTCAGACTTTGGTGGTGGTGAGATTCTTGGATGAGAAGTCACCGACGATAGTTTTTTTTACCAAGTAATACATAATAGAGACTACAGAAGAATTAATTAAATATCCAGGTTTAGATTCTAGTCATATGAGATGAATCAATATATAGTATTAATACTGTCATTCAATATTTCATTTCCCTTATAACGGTTCTAATCATCCAAGATAAATGTGGTGTTTCTCTTATGATAGGTAGGGACATACAACATAAGACATTCCAAACCTCTATGTAGATGACATGGAGATGGTTGATTGACATCCTAGGAAGAGGCTATGGCTTGACTAGGGAGGTCAACATAGTAGAGGATGTGATTAATGATATGTGAGAGTTGTAGGAGGTGTCATGTAACACATCAAAATTCTAATATAAGGAAATTGTATTTTAGTACGTGTTTGAAACATAACCCTAAGTGTATAATTGAATATTACATCCCAATAATTTTTGATATATTTAATATTAAAAATAAATTAAATGTATTTTATATCTCGAATAGATTTCAGTACTAATTTAAATACGTAGAATTTTCATGTATTGTTTTTAATTAAATGGAAATATTACGAGTCCGTGAAAATTTACTGCGCATGATTCTGAGGCCCGGTGTGCCTAGAATAAAGTTCTAAACTTTTTTTGAGGTACGTTCAGTAAATGTACGAGTGGGTTTCTATAAATTTTGAACAGTTGCTGAGAATTGAAATTTTAGGGCACCGTTGAACTTGTAGCACTGGTATTCGCTTAATGATATCTTCACCTCAACCACCATCGGTCGAGAGTGAAAAATAGTTTTTCTGTTTTTAGTTAAAGAATAAAAGAAAATAAAAATGTGTATCATTTTTAATTTTTTGTTGATACCTTCCATGTGGATGTTTTAATAGTGGGGACCACCTATAATAAAACCTCTCAACATAGGATATGTTGGTGGGGACCACCGAATCCTATCCCTCCATGTGGGTTATTGTGGTGGGGACCACTCGATGCTTTTATGCTATTTCGGCTGTAACTTTTGCACAGGAAATCCGTTTGATGAACCTCCAGTGGCAGTGAAAACCTTGGAGTGAGGAATTTCCTTGAGCATACCCCAATAGTGATTTGGATAATGTTAGTGTATGGTCGGGTTGGATCGAGAATGAATCCAACAGGGTCCTTGGGACAAAAAGGATAATAACTTAAACATCGTGCGTCTGATTGACGCATCGTCTATGTAACAGCCCGAGATTTTATGAAAAATATTCTTTTTATTTCACTAATGTCTTGTGTTGTACGCTACACCAAAAGGAGCTTGCACAACACGCATCCTTGACTTGCCTTGCATTACACGCAATCGCGACCTTCCTCGATAGCGTGTGTAGTACGCAATACCGAGTTTCACTAAACAACAATATGCTATTAAAACTAGCCGTTATGAATAGTAATAACCACGTTTTGAAATTATATAAATTTTATTTTTCAAAATGGACTTCATTTTTGGACTCAGAATATCGAAATTAGCCTAGGGTGAAATTTTGGTATTTTTCTGAAAACTTTCAATTTTTGATGAATAGTGTAACCACTAAGTGGTAGGTTAAAAACTGAATTTTGCATAAAACATAATTTTACCGCTTCTGTGAATAGAATTTCAAAAATCCGACAGACACGGTTGATATCAGTAAGTAAAATGTTGTTCAATGAGATAAAAATAATTTTTTGGTGAATAGTAACTTTTTACTATTTTTACCGCGGTTAATAGTAAATAGGGTAACTAAGGGTAAATATGATATTAATATTACCCTAACACATGTACTAATTCTATTACACAAGTTTAATTCGACCAAAAACAAACTTAGGAATAAAATATGACCATTTAGGCCCACTTGGATTAGATTAGGACATTTATTATTAATTTATTAAAAGATGGGTTAAAATAGTTAAAATTAATGTTTAATAAGTAAATAATTTTTAATATGGGGTTATACATAAGATAAATTCGATTGTAAATATTCATTAGAAAGCTAAAAAGATTTCCTACATAATGGTATTTTATTTGTAATTTTTAGACATCATATAATTTAATTTATTTATGACACAAAGATGATGCAGTAATTATCTTATTAATGCAATATTGACATAATTGATAATATAAATACCAAAATAAATGTAATTTAAGACTTTTTATGAATTCCACTAATTTTATAGGTTACTATGATATATTAGTGTTGATTTAATCAACTTGGTTTGAACATATAATTCTATTATGACTTTTACAAAAATCATATATCAAATAGTGTCAAAATTGACACAAAATAGTTTTTAAATAAAATATTATATTATTAATTGTTATTTTATTCCTCAAAATCTAAGGTTCGGCCAAATGACTTAGATAAGAATATATATATTAATAATAAACAATTTGGGGTTCGTTTGGCATGTTATAGTAAGTGTATTAACCATATAGTGAAAGAAAACAAAAAGACATGGTAAAAGTTAAATTATTTAACTTAGAGTTAAATCTAATTGATAAGGTTAAAATAATACCCTAAACTTGTCTAAATCCTATTGGTTGATAGGATTTAGACCCATCCCCACCTTATCTTCTAAATAAGACCATTTTTAGCCACTATAAACCGATTTTGACTTTAATATAAAATAATATTTTGAGATATTCATAAGGTGCCCCTCTCCTCCCTTATAAAAGGGCACCTCCTCCCTCTCTTCCTCACACAACATTGAGCCTCCATGCTCGGCCAAACCCTGCAAAAATCTCTTCTCCACTTCCCTAGAAACATCCTAGAGGTTCTGGTCTTCCTCAAAGACCAATTTTAGTGCCCTAAGAGGAGGTCTCAAAGAGGCGCTTCAAAGAAGAGGTAATTACCGTTACCAATTCTTTCATCTTTATTTCTTCTTCCACTTATTCATCTTAGGTTGTTTCATTATGAAGTAATAACATCAGTATCACTAATATACTAATATGTTATTATAAGAATGGAACAACCCTATTTCACCATCTATCCATCCTACAGAAAATGAAATCATTGCGCAAGCGTACGTACGGAATACCGTCTCCACGCCGTGGTGTAATCTATTTTCCACCATCACTTTACAAGGATGGGTATAATGGTGTAATGAGTAACTATTTATGATTATTATAAAGTAATATTGATACTGAAATAATATATATATATACTCCAATACAATTCCATGATCATAGGAACGATATCATCACTCGTGCGTACGTACGGAATACCGTCTCCACGATGTGAAGCGACTCGTTCTACATGATCATCATTACATAGTAATTATATAAATGAATTGAATGAATAAATATGATATATGATACACTAATACCATTCTGGATATAAGGTTTCTATAATCTTAAAAGAAGAATAAGAATGTATTCGGCAAAACACGCATAAGAACAAAAGGCAATAAAGACCCGAGTAACAGGTAACAATGAAATATTACTAACAAGAAGCTAAGAATATGACCATATATGATATCATATCAATATTTATGATTATGGAATAAGTCAATAACATTATTTAAATCATTATACAGGAGGTTCGGACACATACGAAGCAAATCGGACCTAAGGTAAGGGAAATATCACAATCTCATTTTTATCCGAGATTGTTTATTCGTAAGTATTTAATGGGGTGTATTTTATCATCCATATCCATGTTTCATCAATATGTAATATTATTTACATCCACCTACAATTGTTTAAATCCATTTTTACCCTTCGGTGAGTTTTTAGTAATATGTATGAAAGGAATATTTTGTCATTTTTCGTACGAGGTATTTTTTGACTTTTCCGACAAAAGTACGAAGAATGTTTTTTTAACTTATACGGCATGAATGGATTTTTAAAACATTATTTCCAAGAAGCTTCCTTTACAAGTTTTCAAGTTTATTTTTAATCATCTTCTTTTATTTTAAAGTCGTATGACATGTTGTGAAAGGAAAAATGTTTTTGAAGTAGAAAGGATATTTTCCACAAGAATGGAGTTCAAGTATTTTATCAAAATTATTTTCCATCTAAGATAATAAAAGGGTTCTGTTTTTATCCCTATTATTACATGGATTTGATTATGTTGTGATGGAAACATTTTTATGAATTCCTTTATCTTATATGAATTGTTTTATGATGTCATGTTGTTTAATAATCCCATTTTTATTACGTGGATTACGCTATGATGTATGGTTTATGATTATGTGGCACACATAAGAAAGGATTCATTATAAGATGGGTGGGACCTATATCTCCCTCCAATGCATTGGGTAAAGATTTTATATCTCATGAGATAGACAGGGCTGGAATTGTAGGTTATACCGGTTCAGTGAAACAGGACTGAAACGAGGGTTACTCGATTCAGAAAGGGACTTTGTCCACTAAGATAGTCTTGGCAATGAGTCTTGACTAACAAGAAATGATTCTCTATGATTATGTGTGTATTCCACAAAGTTTCATGTTTTAAGTTATGATTATTGGGATTTCATTTCACTACTATGATTTATCCCATGTTATGAAATTATGCTCTCTTTTGCAGGTTATGATTTCCAAAACTTATGTTCTTATGAATATGATGTGATTGATTTTTCTTTAGTTTACCCTTACTGAGCATTTGAGCTCACCCTTTTATGTTTTATTTTCCCCAGGATATAAATAAAGGTTTTAGGTAAAAAAAAGGGGAAGATCTTTATGGGAGATATTGAAGATCTTTCACCACGATTAGAAGATTCTGTTTGGAGTTTCCAAAGACACTAAACTATTACGATCCTTGTGTGTGTGTTTCTGTTATGTACTAAGTATTCCGAAAATGTAATGTAATGTCCATGTACGTCAGGCTTCAGGTCTCTACAGTTGGTATCCGAGGAAAGGTTTAGTCAACCTTTGGAAACTAGGATGCGAAAATGTTAGTGAGATCCCTAGAGATATTTCTAAGGTATGTCTAGGGATGTCCCTAAGGTTAAGTATACGTATAGGTTATAGTCCTAGAATTTCGCTAACAATCTTAGAATTAATCCTAAGATGTTAGATATTGAATGTACTCCACCTTTATTATGTTGTATTCCCTAGCATGATTTTTGCCTCTCACACTATTCTTTTTGGGTTTTAGACGATGGCTGGAACCCGAAGGAACCGTGTTGATCAATGCAATGGACAATGCAATGATTGTCCTCCTGAACAAACAAATGTTATGGGAGATGGAGTGAAAAATCTTATTTCTATACTTACACAAGCTACGAATCATTCTGGACTTCCAAATGAGCAGAGAAGGGAACAATATTCTATTGAGTCCTTCATGAGGCAACGTCCACCTTCTTTCAGTGGGTCTTCTGATCCACTTGTTGATGAACAATGGATCAGTACCACTGAAAAGATATTTTCAGTTCTTCAATGTTCTGAACATGATAAAGTCATCTTAGCAATATATCGTTTGGAAGGTGAAGCAGATCAATGGTGGAATCTTATCAAGAATACAAGGCGAAGAGATGAAATTGAGTCCATGGAATGGGACGAGTTCAAGAATTTATTTTTCAATAATTACTTCCCTCGTATTCTTCAAAAAAAGATGGAGAAGGAGTTTCTTGAACTAAAGCAAAAGGATGATGAATCTGTTGGTATATACGAAGCGAATTTTACAAGACATGCAAGGTATGCATCTGGCATTATCATCCAACCTGAAAGTAAAGTTGATCGATTTTTCAGTGGCTTAAAACCAAGTCTTCGAAGGGCATTAGCTATAAGGGACTTCAGTAGCTATGAAGAAATTGTGCGTTGTGCTATCAAGGTAGAAATGGAAGTTGGTGTTACATATCCATCTCATGGTTTTGACAAGAAATGGAAGATGGAGTTTAAGGAGAAATATCAGAATAATGGTTAAAAGAAGATGAATGATTCCTTATGCACAAAGTGTGGAATGAAGCATGGTGGAGATTGTCTTAAAGGGACTAGAAAATGTTTTAAGTGTGGAAAATAAGTTCATCGAGCAGCTGAGTGTCGAAGTAATGGAAAAAGGGTTTCTAATGATGTGAATAAAGCAAACACTACAGAAAACACACCACTAACACTTCAATGCTTCAAGTGTAAGGAAATGGGGAATTATGCTAATAAATGCCCTAATCCAAGGGTTAGTGATGATCAACATGAGCAACCACTGAAGGCAATGGACAAAGGGAAGTCACATGCGATCACCATTGGCGATGTTGAATATGATAACGATGTAGTGGAATGATTAAGAGTTTATGTAATGGGACTCCAAAATAATGTTGTATCATAATGTATTGGAATATTTATGTATTGGTCTAATGTGGTATTCAAAGTGATTGAGATATTTTTGGAAATAATATGATATGAGCATAATGAAGGGAAAATGAGAAAACGAAATGTTTAACAGTATTCATGAGCTCATGATTGATATAAGGACTAAGTGATATCATGGTTTGAGTATATAGAATTTTGAGGATTTTGGTATGTGGAAAGTGTTAACTTTAAACTACATTCATGTTTTCACTAAGGTATTCAAGAGAATACATGATTAAGGACTTTGAATGTTTGGAATGTGACCAAAAAATAACATATATTATGATATATGGGGATCAACGATGGTATTAAATATCTGGTAATCGTTTTCACTATGTTATGAGAGTGGACTGCAGTATTATGGATAAGCCTAAAGATTGAAATGGATTATGTTGGACATAAGTGAGTATTGTTTAAGGATCGAAGTTTTCTCGATATAATTGATGGGATGTTATAGTAATATAGTTTTAGAAAAAGGACAACCTACAGGACGGGCGACAGCCCATCGCGTCGGACAAGGATGTGGGAATCGAACCCACAACCGAAGTGCGACTGGCCTTTATCGCCTACCACTGGCCTACAGGAAGTCCCTGTTTAGTAGAAACTAGTTTTATTATATTAAACAGTATAATATATGAAGTATAAGTCCATTTTAGGAACCATATATGATTAATCTCACTATAGAATGACTTATGTAACCTTTTGTTTGAGACAGATGGAATGACCCGTCATTCTATCACATAATCTGCTAACACTTCACGAATAACAAATTCAACTTCATTTATTTAAGAGATGAAGTGGAAATTGTTAAAGGCACGAACAACAGTGAGATTGTACCAAAATAAAGTAAGTATTTATTCAAATTCAAATTCTTTAACTTTAGGGAAACGATCTTGAAAACCAAAAATTTTGTCCTAGTGATCTTATATCTGATGAATCAGATGGTACCTGAGATCGTCACAAATTTATGGCTTTGAGATTGCTGGCTTTTCCATAGACATGTTCTCTACCACTCTCCATCAGAACATGATGGTTATATTTCTCTTCCATATCCATATTTTCACCTATGTGGAAACCCAGTGATTTTTTTATTTGGGTAATCGTTACATTTCATACTTTAGTTTTTAAAGCCAAGTTTTGGTATTCCTTTTTACGATGTGGGTTTCTATTAAAGAAACCTTCGAATAGAAAACCATTTATAACCCCGACGAATTTCGAGGGCGAAATTCATTTTAAGGGGGGTAGAATGTAACAGCCTGAGATTTTATGAAAAATATACTTTTTATTTCACTAATGTCTTGTGTTGTACGCTACACCAAAAGGAGCTTGCACAACACGCATCCTTGACTTGCCTTGCATTACACGCAATCGCAACCTTCCTCGATAGCGTGTGTAGTACGCAATACCGAGTTTCACTAAACAACAATATGCTATTAAAACTAGCCGTTATGAATAGTAATAACCACTTTTTGAAATTTTATAAATTTTATTTTTCAAAATGGACTTCATTTTTGGACTCAGAATATCGAAATTAGCCTAGGGTGAAATTTTGGTATTTTTCTGAAAACTTTCAATTTTTGATGAATAGTGAAACCACTAAGTGGTAGGTTAAAAACTGAATTTTGCATAAAACTTAATTTTACCACTTATGTGAATAGAATTTCAAAAATCCGACAGACACGGTTGATATCAGTATGTAAAATGTTGTTCAATGAGATAAAAATAATTTTTTGGTGAATAGTAACTTTTTACTATTTTTACCGCGGTTAATAGTAAATAGGGTAACTAAGGGTAAATATGATATTAATATTACCCTAACACATGTCCTAATTCTATTGGACAAGTTTAATTCGACCAAAAACAAACTTAGGAATAAAATATGACCATTTAGGCCCACTTGGATTAGATTAGGACATTTATTATTAATTTATTAAAAGATGGGTTAAAATAGTTAAAATTAAAGTTTAATAAGTAAATCATTTTTAATATGGGGTTATACATAAGATAAATTCGATTGTAAATATTAATTAGAAATCTAAAAAGATTTCCTACATGATGGAATTTTATTTGTAATTTTTAGACATCATATAAGTTAATTTATTTATGACACAAAGATGATGCAGTAATTATCCTATTAATGCAATATTGACATAATTGATAATATAAATACCAAAATAAATGTAATTTAAGACTTTTTATGAATTACACTAATTTTCTAGGTTACTATGATATATTAGTGTTGATTTAATCAACTTGGTTCGAACATATAATTCTATTATGACTTTTACAAAAATCATATATCAAATAGTGTCAAAATTGACACTAAATAGTTTTTAAATCACATATTATATTATTAATTGTTATTTTATTCCTAAAAATCTATGGTTCGGCCAAATGACTTATATAAGGATATATATATTAATAATAAACAATTTGGGGTTCGTTTGGCATGTTATAGTAAGTGTATTAACCATATAGTGAAAGAAAACAAAAAGACATGGTAAAAGTTAAATTATTTAACTTAGAGTTAAATCTAATTGATAAGGTTAAAATAATACCCTAAACTTGTCTAAATCCTAGTGGTTGATAGGATTTCGACCCATGCCCACCTTATCTTCGAAATAAGACCATTTGGAGCCATTATAAACCGATTTTGACTTTAATATAAAATAATATTTTGAGATATTCATAAGGTGCCCCTCTCCTCCCTTATAAAAGGGCACCTCCTCCCTCTCTTCCTCACACAACATTGAGCCTCCAAGCTCGGCCAACCCCTGCCAAAATCTCTTCTCCAATTCCCTAGAAACATCCTAGAGGTTCTGGTCTTCCTCAAAGACCAATTTTAGTGCCCTAAGAGGAGGTCTCAAAGAGGCGCTTCAAAGAAGAGGTAATTACCGTTACCAATTCTTTCATCTTTATTTCTTCTTCCACTTCTTATTCTTAGGTTGTTTCATTATGAAGTAATAACATCAGTATCACTAATATACTGATATGTTATTATAAGTATGGAACAACCCTATTTCACCATCTATCCATCCTACGGAAAATGAAATCACTGCGCAAGCGTACGTACGGAATACCGTCTCCACACCGTGGTGTAATCTATTTTCCACCATCACTTTACAAGGATGGGTATAATGGTGTAATGAGTAACTATTTATGATTATTATAAAGTAATATTGATACTGAAATAATATATATATATACTCCAATACAATTCCATGATCATAGGAACGATATCATCACTCGTGCGTATGTACGGAATACCGTCTCAACGATGTGAAGCGACTCGTTCTACATGATCATCATTACATAGTAATTATATAAATGAATTGAATGAATAAATATGATATATGTTACACTAATACCATTCTGGATATAAGGTATCTATAACCTTAAAAGAATAATAAGAATGTATTCGGCAAAACACGCATAAGAACAAAAGGCAATAAAGACCCGAGTAACAGGTAACAATGAAATATTACTAACAAGAAGCTAAGAATATGACCATATATGATATCATATCAATATGTATGATTCTGGAATAAGTCAATAACATTATTTAAATCATTATACAGGAGGTTCGGACACATACGAAGCAAATCGGACCTAAGGTAAGGGAAATATCACAATCTCATTTTTATCCGAGATTGTTTATTCGTAAGTATATAATGGGGTGTATTTTATCATCCATATCCATGTTTCATCAATATGTAATATTATTTCAATCCACCTACAATTGTTTAAATCCATTTTTACCCTTCGGTGAGTTTTTAGTAATATGTATGAAAGGAATCTTTTGTCATTTTTCGTACGAGGTATTTTTTGACTTTTCCGACAAAAGTACGATGAATGTTTTTTTAACTTATACGGCATGAATGGATTTTTAAAACATTATTTTCAAGAAGCTTCCTTTACAAGTTTTCAAGTTTATTTTTAACCATCTTCTTTTATTTTAAAGTCGTATGACATGTTGTGAAAGGAAAAATGTTTTTGAAGTAGAAAGGATATTTTCCTCACGAATGGAGTTCAAGTATTTTATCAAAATTATTTTCCATCTAAGATAATAAAAGGGTTATGTTTTTATCCCTATTATTACATGGATTTGATTATGTTGTGATGGAAACATTTTTATGAATTCCTTTACCTTATATGAATTGTTTTATGATGTCATGTTGTTTAAGAATCCCATTTTTATTACGTGGATTACGCTATGATGTATGGTTTATGATTATGTGGCACACATAAGAAAGGATTAATTATAAGATGTGTGGGACCTATATCTCCCTCCAATGCATTGGGTAAAGATTTTATATCTCATGAGATAGACAGGGCTGGAATGGTAGGTTATACTGGTTCAGTGAAACAGGACTGAAACGAGGGTTACTCGATTCAGAAAGGGACTTTGTCCACTAAGATAGTCATGGCAATTAGTCTTTGACTAACAAGAAATGATTCTCTATGATTATGTGTGTATGCCACAAAGTTTCATGTTTTAATTTATGATTTTTGGGATTTCATTTCACTACTATGATTTATCCCATGTTATGAAATTATGCTCTCTTTTGCTGGTTATGATTTCCAAAAGTTATGTTCTTATGAATATGATGTGATTGATTTTTCTTTTGTTTACCCTTACTGAGCATTTGAGCTCACCCTTTTATGTTTTATTTTCCCCAGGATATAAATAAAGGTTTTAGGTAAAAAAAGGGGAAGATCTTTTTGGGAGATATTGAAGATCTTTCACCACGATTAGAAGATTATGTTCCGAGTTTCCAAAGACACTAAACTATTACGATCCTTGTGTGTGTGTTTCTGTTATGTACTAAGTATTCCGCAAATGTAATGTAATGTCCATGTACGTCAGGCTTCGGGTCTCTACAGTTGGTATCAGAGGAAAGGTTTAGTCAACCTTTGGAAACTAGGATGCGAAAATGTTAGTGAGATCCCTAGATATATTTCTAAGGTATGTCTAGGGATGTCCCTAAGGTTAAGTATACGTATAGGTTATAGTCCTAGAATTTCGCTAACAATCTTAGAATTAATCCTAAGATGTTAGATATTGAATGTACTCCACCTTTATTATGTTGTATTCCCTAGCATGATTTTTGCCTCTCACACTATTCTTTTTGGGTTTTAGACGATGGCTGGAACCTGAAGAAACCGTGTTGATCAATGCGATGGACAATGCAATGATTGTCCTCCTGAACAAACAAATGTTATGGGAGATGGAGTGAAAAATCTTATTGCTATACTTACACAAGCTATGAATCATTCTGGACTTCCAAATGAGCAGAGAATGGAACAATATTCTATTGAGTCCTTCATGAGGCAACGTCCACCTTCTTTCAGTGGGTCTTCTGATCCACTTGTTGCTGAACAATGGATCAGTACCACTGAAAAGATATTTTCAGTTCTTCAATGTTCTGAACATGATAAAGTCATCTTAGCAATATATCGTTTGGAAGGTGAAGCTGATCAATGGTGGAATCTTATCAAGAATACAAGGCGAAGAGATGAAATTGAGTCCATGGAATGGGACGAGTTCAAGAATTTATTTTTCAATAAGTACTTCCCTCGTATTCTTCGAACAAAGATGGAGAAGGAGTTTCTTGAACTAAAGCAAAAGGATGATGAATCTGTTGGTATATACGAAGCGAATTTTACAAGACATGCAAGGTATGCATCTGGCATTATCATCCAACCTGAAAGTAAAGTTGATCGATTTTTCAGTTGATTAAAACCAAGTCTTCGAAGGGAATTAGCTATAAGGGACTTTAGAAGCTATGAAGAAATTGTGCGTTGTGCTATCAAGGTAGAAATGGAAGTTGGTGTTACATATCCATCTCATGGTTTTGACAAGAAATGAAAGATGGAGTTTAAGGAGAAATATCAGAATAATGGTTAAAAGAAGATGAATGATTCCTTATGCACAAAGTGTGGAAAGAAGCATGGTGGAGATTGTCTTAAAGGGACTAGAAAATGTTTTAAGTGTGGAAAAGAAGGTCATCGAGCAGCTGAGTGTCGAAGTAATGGAAAAAGGGTTTCTAATGATGTGAATAAAGCAAACACTGCAGAAAACGCACCACTAACACTTCAATGCTTCAAGTGTAAGGAAATGGGGCATTATGCTAATAAATGCCCTAATCCAAGGGTTAGTGATGATCAACATGAGCAACCACTGAAGGCAAAGGACAAAGGGAAGTCACATGCGATCACCATTGGCGATGTTGAATATGATAACGATGTGGTGGAATGATTAAGAGTTTATGTAATGGGACTCCAAAATAATGTTGTATCATAATGTATTGGAATATTTATGTATTGGTCTAATGTGGTATTCAAAGTGATTGAGATATTTTTGGAAATAAGATGATATGAGCATAATGAAGGGAAAATTAGAAAACGAAATGTTTAACAGTATTCATGAGCTCATGATTGATATAAGGACTAAGTGATATCATGGTTTGAGTATATAGAATTTTGAGGATTTTGGTATGTGGAAAGTGTTAACTTTAAACTGCATTCATGTTTTCACTAAGGTATTCAAGAGAATACATGATTAAGGACTTTGAATGTTTGGAATGTGACCAAAAAATAACATATCTTATGATATATGGGGATCAACGATGGTATTAAATATCTGATAATCGTTTTCACTATGTTATGAGAGTGGACTGCAGTATTATGGATAAGCCTAAAGATTGAAATGGATTATGTTGGACATAAGTGAGTATTGTTTAAGGATCGAAGTTTTATCGATATAATTGATGGGATGTTATAGTAATATAGTTTAAGAAAAAGGACAACCTACAGGACGGGCGACAGCCCATCGCGTCGGACAAGGATGTGGGAATCGAACCCACAACCGAAGTGTGACTGGCCTTTATCGCCTACCACTGGCCTACAGGAAGTCCCTGTTTAGTAGAAACTAGTTTTATTATATTAAACAGTATAATATATGAAGTAGAAGTCCATTTTAGGAACCATATATGATTAATCTCACTATAGAATGACTTATGTAACCTTTTGTTTGAGACAGATGGAATGACCCGTCATTCTGTCACATAATCTGCTAACACTTCACAAATAACAAATTTAACTTCATTTATTTAAGAGATGAAGTGTAAATTGTTAAAGGCACAATCAACAGTGAGATTGTACCAAAATAAAGTAAGTATTTATTCAAATTCAAATTCTTTAACTTTAGGGAAACGATCTTGAAAACCAAAAATGTTGTCCTAGTGATCTTATATCTGATGAATCAGATGGTACCTTAGATCGTCACAAATTTATGGCTTTGAGATTGCTGGCTTTTCCATAGCCATGTTCTCTACCACTCTCCATCAGAACATGATGGTTATATTTCTCTTCCATATCCATATTTTCACCTCTGTGGAAACCCAGTGATTAGTTTATTTGGGTAATCGTTACATTTCATACTTTAGTTTTTAAAGCCAAGTTTTGGTATTCCTTTTTACGATGTTGGTTTCTATTAAAGAAACTTTCGAATAGAAAACCATTTATAACCCCGACGAATTTCGAGGGCGAAATTCATTTTAAGGGGGGTAGAATGTAACAGCCCGAGATTTTATGAAAAATATTCTTTTTATTTTACTAATGTCTTGTGTTGTACGCTACACCAAAAGTAGCTTGCACAACACGCATCCTTGACTTGCCTTGCATTACACGCAATCGCGACCTTCCTCGATAGCGTGTGTAGTACGCAATACCGAGTTTCACTAAACAACAATATGCTATTAAAACTAGCCGTTATGAATAGTAATAACCACTTTTTGAAATTTTATAAATTTTATTTTTCAAAATGGACTTCATTTTTGGACTCAGAATATCGAAATTAGCCTAGGGTGAAATTTTGGTATTTTTCTGAAAACTTTCAATTTTTGATGAATAGTGAAACCACTAAGTGGTAGGTTAAAAACTGAATTTTGCATAAAACTTAATTTTACCGCTTCTGTGAATAGAATTTAAAAAATCCGACAGACACGGTTGATATCAGTAAGTAAAATGTTGTTCAATGAGATAAAAATAATTTTTTGGTGAATAGTAACTTTTTACTATTTTTACCGCGGTTAATAGTAAATAGGGTAACTAAGGGTAAATATGATATTAATATTACCGTAACACATGTCCTAATTCTATTGGACAAGTTTAATTCGACCAAAAACAAACTTAGGAATAAAATATGACCATTTAGGCCCACTTGGATTATATTAGGACATTTATTATTAATTTATTAAAAGATGGGTTAAAATAGTTAAAATTAAAGTTTAATAAGTAAATCATTTTTAATATGGGGTTATACATAAGATAAATTCGATTGTAAATATTCATTAGAAAGCTAAAAAGCTTTCTTACATGATGGTATTTTATTTGTAATTTTTAGACATCATATAATTTAATTTATTTATGACACAAAGATGATGCAGTAATTATCTTATTAATGCAATATTGACATAATCGATAATATAAATACCAAAATAAATGTAATTTAAGACTTTTTATGAATTCCACTAATTTTATAGGTTACTATGATATATTAGTGTTGATTTAATCAACTTGGTTTGAACATATAATTCTATTATGACTTTTACAAAAATCATATATCAAATAGTGTCAAAATTGACACAAAATAGTTTTTAAATCAAATATTATATTATTAATTGTTATTTTATTCCTAAAAATCTAAGGTTCGGCCAAATGACTTAGATAAGGATATATATATTAATAATAAACAATTTGGGGTTCGTTTGGCATGTTATAGTAAGTGTATTAACCATATAGTGAAAGAAAACAAAATGACATGGTAAAAGTTAAATTATTTAACTTAGAGTTAAATCTAATTGATAAGGTTAAAATAATACCCTAAACTTGTCTAAATCCTATTGGTTGATAGGATTTCGACCCATCCCCACCTTATCATCGAAATAAGACCATTTGGAGCCATTATAAACCGATTTTGACTTTAATATAAAATAATATTTTGAGATATTCATAAGGTGCCCCTCTCCTCCCTTATAAAAGGGCACCTCCTCCCTCTCTTCCTCACACAACATTGAGCCTCCAAGCTCGGACAACCCCTGCAAAAATCTCTTCTCCACTTCCATAGAAACATCCTAGAGGTTCTGGTCTTCCTCAAAGACCAATTTTAGTGCCCTAAGAGGAGGTCTCAAAGAGGCGCTTCAAAGAAGAGGTAATTACCGTTACCAATTCTTTCATCTTTATTTCTTCTTCCACTTCTTCTTATTAGGTTGTTTCATTATGAAGTAATAACATCAGTATCACTAATATACTGATATGTTATTATAAGTATGGAACAACCCTATTTCACCATCTATCCATCCTACGGAAAATGAAATCACTGCGCAAGCGTACGTACGGAATACCGTCTCCACGCCGTGGGGTAATCTATTTTCCACCATCACTTTACAAGGATGGGTATAATGGTGTAATGAGTAACTATTTATGATTATTATAAAGTAATATTGATACTGAAATAATATATATATATACTCCAATACAATTCCATGATCATAGGAACGATATCATCACTCGTGCGTACGTACGGAATACCGTCTCCACGATGTGAAGCGACTCGTTCTACATGATCATCATTATGTAGTAATTATATAAATGAATTGAATGAATAAATATGATATATGTTACACTAATTACATTCTGGATATAAGGTATCTATAACCTTAATAGAAGAATAAGAATGTATTCGGCAAAACACGCATAAGACCAAAAGGCAATAAAGACCCGAGTAACAGGTAACAATGAAATATTACTAACAAGAAGCTAAGAATATGACCATATATGATATCATATCAATATGTATGATTCTGGAATAAGTCAATAACATTATTTAAATCATTATACAGGAGGTTTGGACACATACGAAGAAAATCGGACCTAAGGTAAGGGAAATATCACAATCTCATTTTTATCCGAGATTGTTTATTCGTAAGTATTTAATGGGGTGTATTTTATCATCCATATCCATGTTTCATCAATATGTAATATTATTTCCATCCACCTACAATTGTTTAAATCCATTTTTACCCTTCGGTGAGTTTTTAGTAATATGTATGAAAGGAATCTTTTGTCATTTTTCGTACGAGGTATTTTTTGACTTTTCCGACAAAAGTACGAAGAATGTTTTTTTTAACTTATACGGCATGAATGGATTTTTAAAACATTATTTCCAAGAAGCTTCCTTTACAAGTTTTCAAGTTTATTTTTAATCATCTTCTTTTATTTTAAAGTCGTATGACATGTTGTGAAAGGAAAAATGTTTTTGAAGTATAAAGGATATTTTCCTCAAGAATGGAGTTCAAGTATTTTATCAAAATTATTTTCCATCTAAGATAATAAAAGGGTTCTGTTTTTATCCCTATTATTACATGGATTTGATTATGTTGTGATGGAAACATTTTTATGAATTCCTTTTTCTTATATGAATTGTTTTATGATGTCATGTTGTTTAAGAATCCCATTTTTATTACGTGGATTACGCTATGATGTATGGTTTATGATTATGTGGCACACATAAGAAAGGATTCATTATAAGATGGGTGGGACCTATATCTCCCTCCAATGCATTGGGTAAAGATTTTATATCTCAGGAGATAGACAGGGCTGGAATGGTAGGTTATACTGGTTCAGTGAAACAGGACTGAAACGAGGGTTACTCGATTCAGAAAGGGACTTTGTCCACTAAGATAGTCTTGGCAATGAGTCTTGACTAACAAGAAATTATTCTCTATGATTATGTGTGTATGCCACAAAGTTTCATGATTTAAGTTATGATTATTGGGATTTCATTTCACTACTATGATTTATCCCATGTTATGAAATTATGCTCTCTTTTGCAGGTTATGATTTCCAAAAGTTATGTTCTTATGAATATGATGTGATTGATTTTTCTTTTGTTTACCCTTACTGAGCATTTGAGCTCACCCTTTTATGTTTTATTTTCCCCAGGATATAAATAAAGGTTTTAGGTAAAAAAAGGGGAAGATCTTTATGGGAGATATTGAAGATCTTTCACCATGATTAGAAGATTATGTTCCGAGTTTCCAAAGACACTAAACTATTACGGTCCTTGTGTGTGTGTTTCTGTTATGTACTAAGTATTCCGCAAATGTAATGTAATGTCCATGTACGTCAGGCTTCGGGTCTCTACAGTTGGTATCAGAGGAAAGGTTTAGTCAACCTTTGGAAACTAGGATGCGAAAACGTTAGTGAGATCCCTAGAGATATTTCTAAGGTATGTCTAGGGATGTCCCTAAGGTTAAGTATACGTATAGGTTATAGTCCTAGAATTTCGCTAACAATCTTAGAATTAATCCTAAGATGTTAGATATTGAATGTACTCCACCTTTATTATGTTGTATTCCCTAGCATGATTTTTGCCTCTCACACTATTCTTTTTGGGTTTTAGACGATGGCTGGAACCCGAAGGAACCGTGTTGATCAATGCAATGGACAATGCAATGATTGTCCTCCTGAACAAACAAATGTTATGGGAGATGGAGTGAAAAATCTTATTGCTATACTTACACAAGCTATGAATCATTCTGGACTTCCAAATGAGGAGAGAAGGGAACAATATTCTATTGAGTCCTTCATGAGGCAGCGTCCACCTTCTTTCACTGGGTCTTCTAATCCACTTGTTGCTGAACAATGGATCAGTACCACTGAAAAGATATTTTCAGTTCTTCAATGTTCTGAACATGATAAAGTCATCTTAGCAATATATCGTTTGGAAGGTGAAGCTGATCAATGGTGGAATCTTATCAAGAATACAAGGAGAAGAGATGAAATTGAGTCCATGGAATGGGACGAGTTCAAGAATTTATTTTTCAATAAGTACTTCCCTCGTATTCTTCGAACAAAGATGGAGAAGGAGTTTCTTGAACTAAAGCAAAAGGATGATGAATCTGTTGGTATATACAAAGCGAATTTTACAAGACATGCAAGGTATGCATCTGGCATTATCATCCAACCTGAAAGTAAAGTTGATCGATTATTCAGTGGCTTAAAACCAAGTCTTCGAAGGGCATTAGCTATAAGGGACTTCAGTAGCTATGAAGAAATTGTGCGTTGTGATATCAAGGTAGAAATGGAAGTTGGTGTTACATATCCATCTCATGGTTTTGACAAGAAATGAAAGATGGAGTTTAAGGAGAAATATCAGAATAATGGTTAAAAGAAGATGAATGATTCCTTATGCACAAAGTGTGGAAAGAAGCATGGTGGAGATTGTCTTAAAGGGACTAGAAAATGTTTTAAGTGTGGAAAAGAAGGTCATCGAGCAGCTGAGTGTCGAAGTAATGGAAAAAGGGTTTCTAATGATGTGAATAAAGCAAACACTACAGAAAACGCACCACTAACACGTCAATGATTCAAGTGTAAGGAAATGGGGAATTATGCTAATAAATGCCCTAATCCAAGGGTTAGTGATGATCAACATGAGCAACCACTGAAGGCAATGGACAAAGGGAAGTCACATGCGATCACCATTGGCGATGTTGAATATGATAACGATGTGGTGGAATGATTAAGAGTTTATGTAATGGGACTCCAAAATATTGTTGTATCATAATGTATTGGAATATTTATGTATTGGTCTAATGTGGTATTCAAAGTGATTGAGATATTTTTGGAAATAAGATGATATGAGCATAATGAAGGGAAAATGAGAAAACGAAATGTTTAACAGTATTCATGAGCTCATGATTGATATATGGACTAAGTGATATCATGGTTTGAGTATATAGAATTTTGAGGATTTTGGTATGTGGAAAGTGTTAACTTTAAACTGCATTCATGTTTTCACTAAGGTATTCAAGAGAATACATGATTAAGGACTTTGAATGTTTGCAATGTGACCAAAAAATAACATATCTTATGATATATGGGGATCAACGATGGTATTAAATCTCTGGTAATCGTTTTCACTATGTTATGAGAGTGGACTGCAGTATTATGGATAAGCCTAATGATTGAAATGGATTATGTTGGACATAAGTGAGTATTGTTTAGGGATCGAAGTTTTCTCGATATAATTGATGGGATGTTATAGTAATATAGTTTTAGAAAAAGGACAACCTACAGGACGGGCGACAGCCCATCGCGTCGGACAAGGATGTGGGAATCGAACCCACAACCGAAGTGCGACTGGCCTTTATCGCCTACCACTGGCCTACAGGAAGTCCCTGTTTAGTAGAAACTAGTTTTATTATATTAAACAGTATAATATATGAAGTATAAGTCCATTTTAGGAACCATATATGATTAATCTCACTATAGAATGACTTATGTAACCTTTTGTTTGAGACAGATGGAATGACCCGTCATTCTATCACATAATCTGCTAACACTTCACGAATAACAAATTCAACTTCATTTATTTAAGAGATGAAGTGGAAATTGTTAAAGGAACGAACAACAGTGAGATTGTACCAAAATAAAGTAAGTATTTATTCAAATTCAAATTCTTTAACTTTAGGGAAACGATCTTGAAAACCAAAAATTTTGTCCTAGTTATCTTATATCTGATGAATCAGATGGTACCTTAGATCGTCACAAATTTATGGCTTTGAGATTGCTGTCTTTTCCATAGCCATGTTCTCTACCACTCTCCATCAGAACATGATGGTTATATTTCTCTTCCATATCCATATTTTCACCTATGTGGAAACCCAGTGATTAGTTTATTGGGGTAATCGTTACATTTCATACTTTTGTTTTTAAAGCCAAGTTTTGGTATTCCTTTTTACGATGTGGGTTTCTATTAAAGAAACTTTCGAATAGAAAACCATTTATAACCCCGACGAATTTCGAGGGCGAAATTCATTTTAAGGGGGGTCGAATGTAACAGCCCGAGATTTTATGAAAAATATTCTTTTTATTTCACTAATGTCTTGTGTTGTACGCTACACCAAAAGGATCTTGCACAACACACATCCTTGACTTGCCTTGCATTACACGCAATCGCGACCTTCCTCGATAGCGTGTGTAGTACGCAATACCGAGTTTCACTAAACAAGAATATGCTATTAAAACTAGCCGTTATGAATAGTAATAACCACTTTTTGAAATTTTATAAATTTTATTTTTCAAAATGGACTTCATTTTTGGACTCAGAATCTCGAAATTAGCCTAGGGTGAAATTTTGGTATTTTTCTGAAAACTTTCAATTTTTGATGAATAGTGAAACCACTAAGTGGTAGGTTAAAAACTGAATTTTGCATAAAACATAATTTTACCGCTTCTGTGAATGGAATTTCAAAAATCCGACAGACACGGTTGATATCAGTAAGTAAAATGTGGTTCAATGAGATAAAAATAATTTTTTTGGTGAATAGTAACTTTTTACTATTTTTACCGCGGTTAATAGTAAATAGGGTAACTAAGGGTTAATATGATATTAATATTACCCTAACACATGTCCTAATTCTATTGGACAAGTTTAATTCGACCAAAAACAAACTTAGGAATAAAATATGACCATTTAGGCCCACTTGGATTAGATTAGGACATTTATTATTAATTTATTTAAAGAAGGGTTAAAATAGGTAAAATTAAAGTTTAATAAGTAAATCATTTTTAATATGGGGTTATACATAATATAAATTTGATTTTAAATATTCATTAGAAAGCTAAAAAGACTTACTACATGATGGTATTTTATTTGTAATTTTTAGACATCAAATAATTTAATTTATTTATGACACAAAGATGATGCAGTAATTATCTTATTAATGAAATATTGACATAATTGATAATATAAATACCAAAATAAATGTAATTTAAGACATTTTATGAATTCCACTAATTTTCTAGGTTACTATGATATATTATTGTTGATTTAATCAGCTTGTTTCGAACATATAATTCTGTTATGACTTTTACAAAAATCATATATCAAATAGTGTCAAAATTGACACAAAATATTTTTTAAATAAAATATTATATTATTAATTGTTATTTTATTCCTAAAAATCTAAGGTTCGGCAAAATTACTTAGATAAGAATATATATATTAATAATAACAATTTGGGGTTCGTTTGGCATGTTATAGTAAGTGTATTAACCATATAGTGAAAGAAAACAAAAAGACATGGTAAAAGTTAAATTATTTAACTTAGAGTTAAATCTAATTGATAAGGTTAAAATAATACCCTAAACTTGTCTAAATCCTATTGGTTGATAGGATTTAGAACCATCCCCACCTTATCTTCGAAATAAGACCCTTTGGAGCCATTATAAACCGATTTTGACTTTAATATAAAATAATATTTTGAGATATTCCTAAGGTGGCCCTCTCCTCCCTTATAAAAGGGCACCTCCTCCCTCTCTTCCTCACACAACATTGAGCCTCCAAGCTCGGCCAAACCCTGCCAAAATCTCTTCTACACTTCCCTAGAAACATCCTAGAGGTTCTGGTCTTCCTCAAAGACCAATTTTAGTGCCCTAAGAGGAGGTCTCAAAGAGGCGCTTCAAAGAAGAGGTAATTACCGTTACCAATTCATTCATCTTTATTTCTTCTTCCACTTCTTCTTCTTAGGTTGTTTCATTATGAAATAATAACATCAGTATCACTCATATACTGATATGTTATTATAAGTATGAAACAACCCTATTTCACTATCTATCCATCCTACGGAAAATGAAATCACCACGCGTGCGTACGTACGAAATACCGTCTCCACGCCGTGGTGTAATCTATTTTCCACCATCACTTTACAAGGATGGGTATAATGGTGTAATGAGTAACTATTTATGATTATTATAAAGTAATATTGATACTGAAATAATATATATATATACTCCAATACAATTCCATGATCATAGGAACGATATCATCACTCGTACGTACGTACGGAATACCGTCTCCACGATGTGAAGCGACTCGTTCTACATGATCATCATTACATAGTAATTATATAAATTAATTGAATGAATAAATATTATATATGTTACACTAATACCATTCTGGATATAAGGTATCTATAACCTTAAAAGTAGAATATGAATGTATTCGGCAAAACACGCATAAGAACAAAAGGCAATAAAGACCCGAGCAACAGGTAACAATGAAATATTACTAACAAGAAGCTATGAATATGACCATATATGATATCATATCAATATGTATGATTCTGGAATAAGTCAATAACATTATTTAAATCATTATACAGGAGGTTCGGACACATACGAAGCAAATCGGACCTAAGGTAAGGGAAATATCACAATCTCATTTTTATCCAAGATTGTTTATTCGTAAGTATTTAATGGGGTGTATTTTATCATCCATATCCATGTTTCATCAATATGTAATATTATTTCCATCCACCTACAATTTTTAAAATCCATTTTTACCCTTCGGTGATTTTTTAGTAATATGTATGAAAGGAATCTTTTGTCATTTTTCGTACGAGGTATTTTTTGACTTTTCCGACAAAAGTACGAAGAATGTTTTTTTTAACTTATACGGCATGAATGGATTTTTAAAACATTATTTCCAAGAAGCTTCCTTTACAATTTTTCATGTTTATTTTTAATCATCTTCTTTTATTTTAAATTCGTATGACATGTTATGAAAGGAAAAATGTTTTTGAAGTAGAAAGGATATTTTCCTCAAGAATGGAGTTCAAGTATTTTATCAAAATTATTTTCCATCTAAGATAATAAAAGGGTTCTGTTTTTATCCCTATTATTACATGGATTTGATTATGTTGTGATGGAAACATTTTTATGAATTCCTTTATCTTATATGAATTGTTTTATGATGTCATGTTGTTTAAGAATCCCATTTTTATTACGTGGATTACGCTATGACGTATGGTTTATGATTATGTGGCACACATAAGAAAGGATTCATTATAATATGGGTGGGACCTATATCTCCCTCCAATGCATTGGGTAAAGATTTTATATCTAATGAGATAGACAGGGCTGGAATGGTAGGTGATACCGGTTCAGTGAAACATCACTGAAACGAGGGTTACTCGATTCAGAAAGGGACTTTGTCCACTAAGATAGTCTTGGCAATGAGTCTTGACTAACAAGAAATGATTCTATATGATTATGTGTGTATGCCACAAAGTTTCATGTTTTAAGTTATGATTATTGGGATTTAATTTCACTACTATGATTTATCCCATGTTATGAAATTATGCTCTCTTTTGCAGGTTAGGATTTCGAAAAGTTATGTTCATATGAATATGATGTGATTGATTTTTCTTTTGTTTACCCTTACTGAGCATTTGAGCTCACCCTTTTATGTCCTCTTTTCCCCAGGATATAAATAAAGGTTTTAGGTAAAAAAAGGGGAAGATCTTTATGGGAGATATTGAAGATCTTTCACCACGATTAGAAGATTATGTTCCGAGTTTCCAATGACACTAAACTATTACGATCCTTGTGTGTGTGTTTCTGTTATGTACTAAGTATTCCGCAAATGTAATGTAATGTCCATGTATGTCAGGCTTCGGGTCTCTACAGTCTATTACCTTAAGAACCCTATGACTTGGCAGTCCTATGAGATATTTCTTCATGAGACTTCATGGCAGTTGGAGTATCATCCAGTGGATTGTGGAGCGAACCCTCCCAGCAACAAGGGAGCATAGTGTGGGAACCCAATAGATGGTTGTGATGTGTAGAATGAAGAGAGAGCCTGTGTGGGTCAGCACAAAGTGAACCTGTGTGGGTCAGCACCGAGAGATCCTCTGTGGGTCAGCACCGAGTGATCCTGTGTGGTTCAGCACCTAGAGATCCTGTGTGGGTCAGTACCGAGTGATTCTGTATGGGTCAGCACCGACCGATCCTATATGGGTTAGAACTTAGGGATCCTTCGTGGATCTGCTTCTTAATACAGTAAAATGATTTAGTAGTTACATCTATTCATCTATACTACTTTACATAAGTTATACAGGGTGTGAACTGAGTTCATACCTATGTGGTACATTCCTTTGCGGTAATACCTTGGTGGTATTCTTCAATGTGGTGTACTTGTGTGGTAGATACATTTGTTTTTTTCCTTCCATTGTGTAATAGTTGTTCTTTGGGAGTTTTGGGTTGGAACCTATGTTACCTCATTATTTATATTGGTATACTTGATAACTTAGGGATATGTTTGGGAATATACCTATGTAGGGTTTATAATTGACTACATGCATTTTGGTTTATCCATTGTGGAGTTTTTTGAGATCGTTAGGGTCTTGGGGTCCCTACTGAGTATAGTTATATTCACCCTTGCACGAGCTATACTTGAACTTTATTATGTTTGGTGTAGACTACAGAAAATTCTTAATGAGGATGAGGGTAATAAGACTGAAGTTATCTCGAAGGTGGATGTTAGATGAGGCGAACCGCATAGATGGCTATTCGTGAGCTGTACCTACCCTTCAGGTACGATCCATGGTGGAAAATCCAAGAGCTACTTTTCACCTATCAGTTGTCTTGTACATTCCATTTTTCCTTGTACTTTTTAGTTGGGCATGTATTCTGGCCCCTTTTTACATGCTATACTCACTATGTTTACTATTCTGTTTAGTTGAGTTTGTATCCTACTGTGTGCATGGTTGTGTGTGTTACAGGTACTAAAATTAATTCCTTCTCAATTTTAGGGAATACTCTTTCGGTGCTAATTTCCAGCCCCTGACTGATGGAATGTGGGCTTGGGGTAGTGACGACACAAGCCCCGAGGGACAGGTAGTGAAAAATTGGTATCTGAGGAGTCAGTTATATCGTAGAACTTAAGAATCTGATCTTTCCTTTATTGACAGTAGTTTTAATTGAAGAGAGTGTGGTTATTAGTTTAGGGGGACCAATGTTTGTGTGGCGGATGACGTATCCATACTACAGGACCCTGACTTCTGATATCCAACTCAGTACACAAAAGCACTAAATGAGTCTGTGTTTTGAAGGGTTTTCTTTGTGATCTGTTGAGACAGATCACCAGGAATAAATTATTTACTGTGGTTCACCTATTTTTTCAGGATTCCTCCATACAGATAACCAAATAGGGTTCTTGATATAGTACGCACTGATATCCCACCGAGCAATGAGGCCTTAGTGCATGGCCCTCTTCTAGTAGAGGCATCGGCGGAGGCCCTAGTAGTACCATTACCTATTGGGACACTGATGCCACCAGCCCCAGAAGAAGAGGGTGCATGCTTCTTGAGCACATTGCATGAGTTCTAGTGCAATATTCCACTCAGGTTCAGGGGAGAGACTGACCCACATGCGGCTAAGGATTGGATGGAGTCTATTGTGAGAGTCCTCAGAATTGTAAGAACACCAGCTGAACTCAAGGTGATCCTTGATGCCAACCTTCTATAGGTATCATCATGTAGATGGTCGAACATGATACTCTAGGTTCACGATGAGGTGATGCTTCTCTGGGCTGACATTGGAAGCCTATTTCGGGCATAGTTTTTCCCAGCAACTCTTTTCATAGTGAACATTCAAGAGCTTCTTCATCTACAGCAGGCCAACATGACTATGTCACAGTACTCAACGTGGTTTTCAGTCCACTCACTCAACTCCATGGATATGGAACATGACCCATTATTCAGTGCTCGTATCTTTGAGAAGGGGCTCATGCGAGATATCGGGGCTTTGATGATTTCTCTTAGCCTCCCGACGCATGCGGGGGTCTTAGAGAGAGACTAATTAATGGAGAGTTTCCTTACTAAGTAGTCACCAGCAGTGAGAACCACCACCAATTGTCATGTAGAGGAGTCTTCTATAGCAAGAAGTAGACTGATGTCACATAGGTCCAAGAGGACCAGACCTATAGGTGGACGACTGCAGGATTTAGGGTTGGTTATACGGGGCACCCGAGGCAGATCTAGTCATGCAAGGAGTAGGCAATGTTACGCATGCTGTGGGCAGGGTCACATGAATTGTGATTGTCCGACCTGTCATACGGATGATCAGAAGATGGTCGAAGGACCACCTTGGCACATACATAGGTTCAATCGAGGAAGCTCACAGAAAGCAGGCAGATGTGGCCAAGGAGCACTCCGTGCAGTTGGTGGTGGGTGATGATTTGAGATGTTACCTACACCACCACCAGGTGGTCCAACCTGACCACAGGGAGTAGGGGGATAGGTGGAGCTCATCTCCAGGTAGCTGAGGCCTATGATAAAGGCGCTCCGGAGATGATATGAGGTACAATATGTGTCTATTCCACCTTAGCTACAATACATATAGACACAAGTTCCAATCATTTTTTTATTTCCACTACCCTTGTTCGGAGCTCAGAGATTCTGGCGAAGTCGTTTGCTCGATCCTTGCAGTTAGAGAATCCCATGGGAGTGGATTCGATGATTATGCACTGGTTCTGACAGTGTGAGCATACTCTAGGAGGTGATTGCATCAGCTGGGATCTCCTAGTAGCAGCATTGAATCCTTATAATGTCATCTTGTGTATGGACTAGATATCTACAGTCCATGCTTAGATTGTCTGTATTAGGCGCAATGTGCGGTGTGTCCGTATTGATGGGACCAGGTTTACCTTCATCGGCGAGAAGAGAGCCTTTGTAGCACATTATGGACTTACCTAGAAGAGAGTGCAGCCGATCACTCATCAGTTGGCTAGCCTTACCATATGAGTAGTATATGTAGAGAGTTTGAACTATCCTATAGTGGTGGACCAGTACGCAGATGTTTTCCCTGATGATGTTCTGGTTCAACCTCCTTGGAGAGAGGTGGACTTTTATATTTACATGTACATTGCAATGGAACTGATATCTACACCAGCATATTAGATGTCCACCACGAAGCTTCTTGAGCAATGAGTATAGCTGGAGGAATTATAGGAGAAGGAATTCATCTGCCCAGTGTTTCCCCTTGGGTATCCCCGATATTGTTCTCCATAAAGTCAGATAGGAGCTTGAGAAATTGTGTTCACTATCGATGCCTTAACCAGGTGACCATGAAGAACAAGTATCCATTCAGGATGATTGACAACCTATTTTATCAGCATAAGGGATCACAATGGTTCTCAATGATTGACCTAAAATCAGGCAATCCCTAGATCAGATTGTGAGACAAGGATGTACAGAAGGCGACATTAAAATGTCGGTACGACCACTACAAGTTCTTGTTTATTCTATTCGGCATAACCAATGCTCTAGAAAAGTTCATGGGACTCATGAATAGGATGTTTCAGCCATACCATGGTCATTTTGTAATAGTATTTGTCAATGACATTATGATCTACTCGAAAACCGAGGAGGAATATTCCTATCATTTGTAGATAGTTTTGGACACACTCCAAGATCCCTTGATTTATGTTAAGCTCTCTAAGTGAAAATTCTATATCCGATAGGTTCGCATTCTGGGACATGTCATATCAGATTCTTGAGATTCAGTGCATCTAGTGAATATTAATGTGGTACTTTCATGGGAGATATCGAGGAGTGTGACGGAGGTATGAAGTTTCCAAGGCTTGGATGGATACTAATGGATGTTTGTTCCAGATTTCACTAGAGTTGCATCACCTCTATCAACATTTATGAATAAGTGTAAACCCTTCGTGTGGTCGGAGAGATGCTATAAAAATTTTCAGGAGATGAGGAAGATGCTACTAGTGCCCCCATATTGAGGTTTACATAAGAGGGAGTAGGGTACATAGTCTACTATGATACATCAGGGAACTGACTTGGAAGTTTCATAATGTAGGAGCATGAAATGATCACATATGGTTCTCGACAGCTGAGACTGCATGAGGATAACTACACTACCCAGGATCTAGAGTTAGCAGTAGTGATCATTTCCTTAAAGATGTGGTGACATTACTTGATGGGTGATCATTTTATAGTGCACTCTAATCACAAGAGTCTCATGTATATCTTATCTAAGAAGGACCTGATACTGAGACAATAATGTTGGGTTGAGTTCCTCTAGGACTATGACTTTGAGATAGTCTCAACTCTTGGGAAGGGGAACGTTATAGTAGATGCACTCAACCGTAGATCTAGTATACAAGTACTAGGTGAGGCAACAGAGAAATTGGTCACTTTGTAGATATCATTTGTGGAACGTGATGGAGTAGCTTTATTTTAATCTCATACAGTAACTCTCCCACTTCATCAGCGAGTCTGGGAGGCATAGTGCGGGGAAAATTACTATGAGACACGACGTGATCAGATATCCATAGGACAGGCACCTGATTAATTTTCTAAAGGTGGGGAGGTTGTGTTCCTATTAAAAGGACGTACCATGGTACCTGTGTCACTTCGAGAGGAAGTGATGAAGGAGTTCCACACATCTCCTCTAGCGGTACATCCATAAGTGGCGAGGATGTACCCGGATCTCCGAAAACAGCACTGGTGGCTGGGTATGAAGAAAAAAGTAGCATAGCTTGTCTCTCGGCGTCTCACATGGCAGTAACTGAAGGCAAAGCATCAGGTACCAGTAGGCTTAGTTCAACCATTAAAGGTCATAGATTGGATGTGGGATAGGATATAAATGGACTTCATGATAGGAATTCCACATACATCCAGAGGTCATGACTCTATCTGGGTGATCATCGACCTACTCACCATGTCGTCCCAATTCCTACCGATCAGAGAGCAGGGTTCAATTGGGAGGTTGGGGTGCCTCTATATGCCAGAGATTGTTCAGATACATGGAGTACCCTAGACAATTGTCTCTGATCATGATGCATGTTTTACTTCCTAGATGTGTAAGGGTTTGTAAGAGTCTTTTTGGACACATGTTCGTTTGAGAACTTCCATCCATCCTAATAAGGATAGCTGGACTGAGCTGACCATTCAGAACCTCAAGAACATGTTGCGTGCTTGTGTCCTTACCTTCGGTCACAGCTTGGAAGATCACCTAAATTTTATTGAGTTTTCATACAACAATAGATATCACTCTACCATTAGGATGGAACATTTTGAGGCATTTTATTGGCATCCCTGCAGATCAACATTATGCCAAACTGACCTTAGGGAGTCAACACAAGTGGGACCAGAGATGGTACGAGCGTCCATAGAGAAAGTGTAGATCATCCAGGAGTAATTGAAACCTGCACAGAGCATGCATAAGTCTTATTCTGTTAGGAGACGATGTCCTTTGGTGTTTGAGGATGGTGATCACGTATTTCTACGGGTCTCACCTTGATGAGGTTTGTGGAGATTTGGACAAGGTGGAAGGTTATCTCCGAGGATAATCAGACATTTTCAGATCATCAACAGAGTTGGTGAGGTGGCATACCTCTAAGCTCTTCCACCTCAGTTTCACTAGGTTCACGACGTCTTCCACGTATCCTAGCTAAGTAGATAATTGCATGACCCTTCTCACATCATCGACAATAGAGAGCTGGATGTCAATGATGGGGCATTTTTTATGGAGGTTCCAATAGAGATTGAGGATCGACAGGAGTAGGTCCTTCGTGGTCGGTCGATATGTCTGGTGTGTGTTCAGAGATAGCATGAGAACCCCCTAAAGAGCACATGGGAGCGTGAGGCTCAAATTCGTGTTCAGTACCTCCACATGCTTTCTTAGTTTTCAATTTAATCTTACAGGTACGTAAAGTCGTGAGGTGGGGTGAATGTAATGACCTGGAATTTACATGTAATTTATTTAATTAAATCAATATTTTACAAGTACATGAAAATTGAAGGTCAGTGATTCTGAGGCCCGGTTTGCCCGGAATTAATTTTTGGACTTTTTTCAGGTACATTCAGGGAACATACGAGTGGGTTACTGTAACATTTGAACCGGTGCATGGTATTGAAATCTGAGGGCACCATTGAACTCAAAACCCTAATATTTTCTTAAAAGACCTTCACCTAGACAACAGTGGTTCGAGAGTGAAAGATATTTTTTTGTGTTTTCTGTGAAAGAATAAAATAAAATAAAAATGTGTAACATTTTTATATTCTTTATTTAGAACCTTCCATGTGGATGTTTTAATGGTTGGGACCACCTTTACTAACACATATCAACATAGGATATAGCGGTGAGGACCACCCGAGTCTAAACTCCCATGTGGGTTATAGTGGTGGGGACCACCTAAGACATAAATCCCCTTAAACCACTTTGAACGCCCTCTTAATGTGGATAAACATCTTGAGATCCCACACTTAATTATGCCAACTCTCCCCTTTAATTAATTAATCGTACCCATCAATTAATTAATTAAGCTATTTTGAAATTACACCAACAATCATAATTGATAACTTGTTATATTATGTGGGTTACCATTAATTTTGGTGGAATTTGGTAGAGAAGAACTATTGGGAAAAATATCTCCAACGAAGAATGCCAACGGGGAATATCTCCAACGACGAACGAACTGACGATCGAGAAAATGACGATGTCACCGACGTTCGTCTATCCCCAATGACATAGTATCCTTCCTCGCAGCCTCCGTCAATGAACCATAGAGGTTGGGGTTTATTTATGAGTGATTATCACTTCTCATATTCTTCCCTTCTAAACTAAGAATGCAGATCATCTCTCATAATGTAGTTGATCCCGAGAGGTTTTCTTTTGAGGGATTGTGAATAGTGATTGATGAAGGTTATGGGGATTGATGTTTTTAAATATCTTCCACAAAAGTTCTTGATTCAAATTTGTGATCCACCTACTACATATCTAATGTGGAGGGTGAGTGCCAAATAAACATGGAACGACCCCTTTGACATTCTTCTTTTGTGTGTTCTTCGCGATGGTGACAGTGACTAGTGTCGACATTCGGGACCAGTGGAACTCGAAAATGGCGGCCGACACCACCGCTGGCCACGAAGAAGACAATGGCGCCACCTCGCGGCCCCGGTGCAACCTGTGGCCTCCCACGATTGTGACCTCTGCCATCCGAGGCCTACACCGCTCCGCGGCCTCGTGCCGTCTATGGTTCCACCACTCCACTACCCCGCCACACATCATGTGGCCCCACCGCGCATCCCATGTCCTCGGCGCACCACACGCGTCTTCGGCGCGCCACCCGCGACCCTGTCGCTCCACCCGTGGACCCATTGCGCCAACCCTTAGCCATCACTGCCCCTCGCCCATCGACGCCCCGTGGTCATCGCCACCCCCGCGGCCTCGCCACACACGGTGCCCCGCGTAGCCTACGTGGCCTCATCGCGTAGCTCCGCAACCTTGTCGCCCAAGTCCCCACCGCTGTTCCCAGGGTACTGTCGTGCCACTCCACAGCTTTCCATCCATGACCCTACCATGCCACCCCATGGATCTACCGTCCGCGGCCCCTCCACGCTGCTCCGCGGCATCGCCTCTCCCATGGCTTAGTGGCCTCGGCACTACTAGGGTAACCCAAACCACTTCGACCCAGGCCAGGTCAGGCGGGTCGGTCCGACTGGGTTAGACCAGACATAGACCCACTACAACAATTTTACACTATTTCAGCCATAACTTTGGAACAGGACATTCATTCGACAAACCATCTGTGGCGCTGAAAACCTGGGAGCGAGGATTTCCATTGAGTATACTACACTAGATATTTGGAAAAATTTGGAGTACGGTCGGGTTGGATTGAGCACGAATCCAACCAGGCCCTTAAGAAAAAATGTTAATAACTTACAGACCGTGCGTCTGATTGATGCATCGTCTATTACGTTGAGACCTATATGACATGGCAGTCCTTTTAGATACTTCATCGAGAGTCATCGTGGAAGTTGGAGTATCTACTAGTGGCTTGTAGAGCGGACCCTCTTAAAGATAAGTGAGCGTTGTGTGAGAACCGAGTAGCGGGCTGTGACGTGAGGAATGAAGAGCAATCCTATGTGGGTCAGCACCTAGCGATCCTTTGTGGGTTAGCACCAAGAAATCATGGGTGGGATAGGACTGAGCGTTCCCATGTGGGTCAGCACCAAGTGATCCTATGTGGGTCAGCACCGAGCGATCATGTGTGGGTCAGCACCGAGCGATCCCATTGTGGTCAACACTTATGGATCTTTCATGGGACAGCTTCTTAACAGAGTAAGATTATTTAGTAGTTACATATAATCATATATACTACTCTACTTATGTTATAAATGGTGTGAGATGAGTTCATACCTATGTGGTACATTCTTTCATGGTAATACATTGGTGGTATTCTTTAGTGTGGCTTACCTGTGTGGTAATTACCTTTGTGGTTTTCCTTCCTCTGTGGAACAGTTGAGCCTTGGTATTTTGGATAGGACCCTATGTTTCCTCATGATTAAGATGGGTATACTTGATAACTTAGGTATATGTATGGGAATATACCTATGTAGCATTGAATTTTTAATACATGCTTTGTGGTTTATCCTTTGTGGATTTTGTGAGACCATAAAGGTCCCAGTGTCCCCACCGAGTATCATTATACTCACTCCAATAGGAGCATTTCCCGCACTCCATTATGATTGGTGCAGACGACGGACAACACAGATAGATGATGAGGGTACTGGGATTGAATGTAGCTTAGTGGTTGATGTTAGATGAGGCGAACCGAAGAGACTGTCGTTCGTGAGAGGTACCTACCCTTTAGGTAGGATCTGTGGTGGATGATCTAGGAGCTGCTAGTAACACCCCGAGATTTTATGAGAAATATTATTTTTAATTTCTTTCATGACTTGTGTTGTACTCTACACTAAGATTATAATGTGCTACACAAAAAATCGTATTAGCTTGTAGTATACACAACACTAATCATGGCTTGCGTTACACGCAAGAGAAACCCTCCTCGATAACTTGCGTTATACGCAATACCGAGTTTCACTAAACAACGATATGATATTAAAATGTTATATAAACAAGATGTTATGAATATTAATACCCACTTTTTAAAATTTTATAAAATTTATCTTTCAAAATGGACTTCATTTTTTTATTCAGAATATCGAAATTATCCTATGGTGAATTTTTGGTATTTTTATGAAAACATACAATTTTTGATGAATATTGAAAACACTGACTTAATGGTTAAAACCGAATTTTTATTTAATAATAATTTATTTTATTTAAATTTATTTTAGGTAAAAATTGATACATAATACATATATAAGTTCAATGTAATTCATTGGAGACATTTCATAATAATTTTAGATATATAAAAATTTTATTGAACTTTTTACTGTCTTTTACCCACCTCCGAGGAGCATTTGTAATTTTACATAAAACCTAATTTTACTTATTCATTAAGTTGAATTTCAAAAATTAGAGTGACACGGTTGATATTACTAAGTAAAATGTCGTTCAATGAGATGAAAATAAGTTTTGGTGAATAGTAACTTTTTACTTATATTACCACAGTTAAAAGTAAACAGGGTAATTAAGGGTAAAAATGATATTATTATTATTACCCTAACACATGTCGTAATTCTATTGGATAAGTGTAATTCGAACAAAAAAACATTAGGAATAAATTATTACCCTTTAGGTCCACTTGGATTAGATTATGACATTTAATATTAATTTATTTAAAGAAGAGTTAAAATAGTTAAAATCAATGTTTAATAACTAAAACCTTTTCAATATAGGGTTATAAATAATATAAATTCGACTATATGTATTAATTAGGAAGCTAAAAATATTTCATACAGAATGGTAGTTTTTTAGACATTAAATAATTTAATTTATTTGTGACATAATGATGATTTAGTAATTACCTTATTAATGATATAATAACATAATTGATATTATAAATACCCAAATAAATTTAATTTGAGGATTCTTATGAATTAAAATAATTTTATAGGTTAATATAACATATTAGGGTTGGTTAAATGAATTGTTTTCAAAGTAATAATGCTCTTATGAATTTTGAAAAAAAAAACAACAAATAGTGTCAAAATTGACAAAAAAGAGTTTTAAAAATAATATTATACTATTAATTTATATAATGGTTCTAAAATTTATAGATCTACCAAAAGACTTATATAATAATATATATGACATTAATGAACCAATTGGGGTTTTATTGATAGTTTATTGTATGTATATTAACCATATAGTTTAATAATACAAGAAGACACGACAAAAGTTAAATTACATAACTTAGAGTAAAATCTAAATGATAAGGTTAAAATGGTAACCTCAACTTGTCTAAAACCTATTGGTTGAGAGTATTTTGACCCATAACCACCATAGACTCGAAATAAGTAACATTAGATCCATTATAAAACGCATATGAATTTATTATAAAATAATATTTTATGTTTTTTCTAAGGTGCCTTTCACCCCTCCTATAAAAGGGTACTACCCATTCTCTCAAATTAACACCTCCATATCCATTTGTCTCAGCCAACAACAGCCCAAATAACCTCTTACTTGTCCTCCCGTAATCCTATAGGCCTTCAATTAGTCATAAATCTAACCCATGGAGCCCTTTTGATCGAATAAAAAACAAGAACACGAAGAAGAGGTAAATATCTCACCACCAATTTCATGTTCCTTTCTTCTTCCAATTCTTCATGCATTGTTGTTTCCATTATAAAATAATAACTCCCATATCTTATATATACTATGATGTTATTATAAAAATTTTATGACCATATTAGTTATTTTATCCATCCTATGTATGAAAATGTCACCGCACGTCATACGTATGGCTTACCATCTCCACATCGTTGTGTAATTTTTTATTCAAACATTTAATCATTTGTATGGGAATAATAATTAGTATAAATAATATAAATAAAAAATGTAGAATTATTATGATTCTTTATATATGATATATCATCCAATTATATACAATTTTTATATCAACAGAATGATATTGTCGCTCGTGCGTACAGACGGACTACCGTCTCCGTGAATGCGATGAGATTCATTTTACATAATTAACCATTCATGTATGATTATAAAGTATATATAATAAATAATCATTAAAGATATTGCATAATAATGATACTAGATTTATGCACATATATGTTTCATTTACTTAATTCAATTCAATTCAATAAGGAAACAAAAACAGTGTACATGTGTATGTACGGCCCACCGTCTCCATGGACGGTGTATTTCATTCCATTTATCGATCTATCGTATATATTTATATTATGAATATATATAAATAATGTATTAAAATTTGGAATTATTTAAATCATGAAATTAGTAATAATATCAAGAACAACAAGTCGAAACACGTACGATAAATGAAACGATTTTACCCAAAGCGCTACTTCAACATGGAATTTACAAAAGAACGAGTAATATGAAGACATAAGTGAATCATATATGACATCATAAATATTATTATGGTTATGTTACAAGTTAATAATATTTTTAAACCCACTATATAAGAGTCTCCGACACATACACAAGAAATTCGACCTACAGTGAGGGATTATTTCGTCTCACTTTTATTTCTGTGTGACAAATGCCTTAATCACCATCTATTTACTTTGTATGGTGTTTATGCATCCTATTAATTTGTTATTATTTTTATTATGAAGGATATTATATTTAAATATTAATTTAATTTTCGTTATTTTATGACACATATGATTCCATCGATCATAAAAGGTAAGGGATAATTTTGCAAATCTCATTTTTATCTGAGATTTCTTATATGTATGTATTTACTAGGGTAATATTTTTCATCCACGTCTATAAAAATGCCTTTCATAAATTGTTTAATATTATTTCATGTATGTTTAATGTCATGTTTACCCCTCTTTGACTTTTACATTGTGTTATGGAAGGAATATTTCTTTCGATTGCCATACGAGAAACTTTTTTAATTTTCCGAAAAAAGTATGACAAGATTTTTTTTTAACTTATACAGGATGAATGGATTTTTATGGTTTCATAACATCTAATATTCATGAATCTTCCTCTACTATATTTCATGATTATTTTGAAAAGAAAATCCTTTTATTTTAAAATTGAATGAAATTATATGAAAAGTAAACGATTTTGAAGAAGAAAGTATATTTTCCTCTAGAATTCATTTCAAGTGTTTTGTCAAAACTATTTTCCATCTAAGATGAAATTATTTAGTATGATTATATTTCATGTATAATTTTTCTAATATTTACAAGGTTTTATTCTTCATATGATGAAATGAAATCCATTTTTTTATATGGATTATGTTATTATGGGGTGATGTTTATGAAACCCATTTTATTCTTTGGGTTATAATGAATGATTTATGTTTATTTTGTGGAAAAATTCCAAATTATTTCATTATGAGATCGGTATGACCTATATCACTTTCAAAATCAATGGTTAAATATTTATATCTCATGAGAGAAACATGGATGGAATAGCAAGTGAATCTGGTTCAGTAATACAGGACTGGAAGGACAAGTAAACCTGATTCAGAAATGGACTTTGTCCACTATGATGGTATTGGCAGCAATGCCTTGGATACTATGGAAATAATATCACTTGATTGATGGTTCTACACAATTATATGTTTTATTCCCATGTTATTTTGTCATGATTTATGTTCCATTATAATCTATGCCTTATTTATTTCCATGTTATATGTCATTGCTGAAGATTTTGATGTTTAAACATTATGTTCATGTTTTTAAATTCAAATATATATGGTTAGATTTATTTTCTCCATATTTTCCCTTAATAAGCATTTGAGATCACCCTTTATATGTTTTCTTTTCCCCAAGAGTTAAAAATTGTTTTTAGGTAATAAAAAAATAAGGATGTCTTTTATGGGAGATGTTGAAGGACTTTCACCATGACTAGAAGAAGATGTTTCGAGTTTCAAAAGACACTAAACAATTATGGTACTTGGGTGTTTGTTTTTTTTATGTATTAAGTATTCCTCAAAATAAATGTAATGACTATGTACATCAAGCTTGAGTCTATATAGATGGTATCAGAGGAAATGTTTATTTAACCTTTGGGAACTAGGATGTAAAAACATTATTGAGATCCCTAGAGATATTTCTAAGGTATGTATATGGATTTCCTTAAAGACAAGTATATGTTTAGGTTACAATCCTAGAATTATTTTAAAGATCATGAATAACATAGTATTAAATCTAAGATGTTAGATATTGTATGTAATCCCCCTGATTAGGTTGTTTTCCAAGTGTGATTTTTGCCTCTCACACTATTCTTTTTGGGTTGTATAAAATGGCTGGAAACAGGAAGATTCATGTTATTGGAGAATATGATGGACAAAAGAATGATATTATTCATGATCAAGAAAATGCATTGGGATTTGGAAGGCAAAATATTATAAGAACCCGGTTCTTCTCTTTGAGGTACGAGAGTCTTCTTTTCTCTTTTCCTTAAGTGATTGTAATAAAATATGGAAAATGGGGAAAAATCCTAAATTTTGGAACTACACTCCATGTAAATTTTCCACACGTCGTGTACTTCTAGCAATGTTTGGATGAGTACATGGGCCATGTAGCCATGTCATTGACATAGGGTGTTCGAACTGATTACACGCTGTGTAGGGGTCCTTTACACGCCGTGTAGTCAGTCGGCATGCCAAAATAGTTAAGCGGTGGAGCAGCCGCTAGCTGGGCGGCAGTACATGTCGTGTACTCAGATGTACATGTCGTGTACTCATGTCGACAGGCGAATATTGTCGCGCTGGTGGAAAGCCGCCAGAGGAACAATTAAATGAAAGGAGTACACTCCATGTACATGGAAGTACACACCGTGTACTTTGTTTTTTAGGCTTAAAACAGGAAGTAGCCTCCTCTTTTGAATGAGGAGGAATTTGAGCTATTTTGGAGCCAAAGGAAGAGGCCGAACCTTTGAAGATCAGGCAAGTGATCATCTGGAATGGGTTTCCACCTCGGATGATCCCGTTGGAACCGCACAGGTAAGGGATTCAATCTCTTTGGATTCTTTTTACCAATTCTTCTCCTAACATAAGTTATTTATGTTTTAGTGGGATTTATTCTTCGTCAGATCTATGTCGTTCATGGGAATTTCTGGAGTCGGTGTTCGGGTATATCGTTCGTTGGGGTATAAGCTAGGTTGCTTGGTGTTTAGTTTTCCAACTGATGTGTGTTTTTTGAAATTTTTGTGTCACGAAACCATGTTGGGGTGTCATGTGGATGAGGCCATGGCTATATTAACTACATAGAACTATTAAGGTAATTGAATAATTTATAAAACTACTGTTTGAGATCATTTCTCGGACCCGGAACCACCCCAGGGTGTGTTCCACTGTTTAGCCATTTGGCAAGGATACCCGAGGGTACACCTTAAAAGTAGTAATTGTAGAATTTCCTTGGGAGAAATTTCTTCTTTACTGCTTGTTTACATGTTGGACATGACCCGATTACCTATTTACCCTGAGGGAATTTTTGTGATTAGCTCGTGGGCACTGCACTCTTTATCCTGAGGGCAGTAGTTATTTCGGCCTGAGGGAAACTTCTTCCATGCCTATGGGCAGCTGACTCTGTGCCTGTGGGTGACACTACATATCCCTGGGGGAAAACTCTGCTAAGCCTGAGGGAAGATTCTTGTGTTGGATAAACATTACCTGAGGGTAAGAGTTTACGTGTCTGAGGACATTAGCTGGTTCTTTAGAATATTCCCTGCGGCGGTATTTTAAATTTTAAGGATTAAATTGATAATAAAGTTTCAATATAACTGGTAATTAGTTGCTTTTGAGTACTGCTTAGATTATTGAATTTTACTACTGCACACTGTCGTTTCATGCTTACATGTAGTTGGCCACGGGCCTTTGGTGGGTGCCTATCGGGAATTTATTTCTCACACCCTATTTGGGTCACGCTTTTCGGCCCAAACAGATTATGTTTCTACAGGTGTAGATAGGGGCAAGAGTCCCTATATAGATACATGATTTCTGCTGAGGAGTAGAAGGGCATGGGACCGAGCCTAGGCTCGCCATGCCACTGCTAGTTTTTTTTCTTTGTTTTTCTTTACTCTGCCTTTGTTTTTACTATATTGATGTATAACATGTTCTGGCTATTTTCATAGAACTTGAGACATGTAGAATTATCATTTATATACTTTTGGTTATATCCATTGCTGTTGTTTATTTCATATGTGTATGGTTTACTGCTTCCACTGTTTGTTGTATGTTTTATTTTGTAATTCGCTGCGCTACACTTCGACAAATGAGGGCATAGTTTCTCCACTATCTGACCTAGGCCCTCACTACTAGTCAGCGGCCTTTGGCGTTTGGGGAAACGCGCTTGAGGTCTCGTGGCGAACCGGGTTTGGGGCACCCGTTGAGTGACACCTGGAACCGGGATGTTACAAAGTGGTATCAGAGGCGGTTCATTTCTTTGACTTACTATTTGGAGCCTTATTCAAGGATAGGACGAACGGTAATTTGTAATAAGTTGTGCCCAGGCGTAGCTAACCTGTGTATAGGGAAAAGCCAGTCTACCTCGTATTTTGCAATTTAATAATTTTTCAATTTACAGTTGATATGATTTCACCGTTGGGTGACACACTTGTATTGTGCTATTTATATTTTGTCTATGGGTTCTATTTAGTTGGAACCTGATTACATGAGGGTATGCCAACTCATGCATCATATAGGAACATTCTAGATATCACATGTCATGCATAGTTTCCATGCCATTTAGGTGCATTAGAAAAAATCACATGTTGTTGTGATAGTTGTTGTGTTAGAAAAGCATGCTGTTGTGATATTTGCACTGATAAAATATCTGCTATTGGATAGGGTAACTCTTATGTGATATGTTCATAGAATGGACGCCAAACATTGGTTTTTGGGGAGTATGGGCCGCCATTGACAAGAATTTGTTGGATCATTGACTGATTATTATGTTATAACAAAGATAAGTTGTCAAACATTGATTCGAGGGGAGTATGGGCCCTCACTGATTAGAATTTGACACTTAGGTGTTGTTTTTCAGTGTTTTCCGGGTTTCGGGGAAGTTTCGGAGGCATACTATCCGGAAACCCAGTATACACCCGGTGTAGTATTTTTACACACGCCATGTATGGCCTTCTGTTTCGGATGAAAAATGAACTTTTAAAGTACACGCCATGTAGTGTTGACCCGGAGTCTGGCCGTGTAACTAACAAACACGGGTTGGTGAACTACATTACATAACATGTCGTGTCAATTATGAACACACCGTGTAGTGTGACTTGGGGACTCGGCCGTGTAACTAACAACACATGTCGATGTCACTGTTCCTTGAACGTGTGGTGTACCTTTGGGGACATGCCATGTAGTCTGTTCTGAGGATAGACCGTGTGGATTTAGCCATGTGGCAGGGAAACAGGGTTGTTGACACGCCGTTTGTGGGTGTAACACACCCTGTAGTGTCAAGCCATGTTGTCAGCCGTGTCATAGATGACACGGGCAGTTGGAAAATAACACCATACACGCTGGGTGGTTTTTGTTCAAACGGGAGCTGTGTGGCTTAGTTGTGCAGAAGGACCCGGTTAGGGGAAGGGATGTCAAGTACACGTCGTGTAGTCAGTATACACGCTATGTAGTTTTGTTTTGAAAATTTTTAATTCCTTCTTTATCCTGTTAACTTTTGGGTTTCATCGTTTTTGGTCATTGATAATCTTGAATCTAAGGTGTGTTTTGGACCTTGTAGTGTCATTCCGCCTAAACGACTGCACATTGTTCTTCAAGAGAGAGGCGACAACTATACTCCGGAGATAGTAGGCCATGGGCTACTAGTGGATCCTTTAGCAGAGCCAAATGTTTCACCAGCTGTTATACCCGACACAGGCACGGAGGCGCAGTTCCGTGAAGGATTATTGCGGTTCATGTAGATATTTTAGGGAGCACCATAGGCTTCCATATCTATGGCTGAGCCAACACATATCTTCCAGCAGCAGCATCCGCCTACGTTTTCAGGGGATGGTGGACCACAGGCTACAGAGTCTTGGTTGGGGTCGATGCAGACTATTTTCAAGCTTCTTGAGACACCACTAGGGCGGAGGGTCAAGCTCGCGACATACATGTTGTGTGATTCCTCCATAAGGCAGTGGGATGTTACCACCCAGTCAGAGCATCACAGGGACATGGCGTGAGAAGATTTTTAGGTAGTTCTCTATGAATTTTTCTTCCCAGAGATGCTGAGGGAAGATAGAGCTCGAGTGTTCATGAATCTGCAACAGGGCGCTATGTCAGTGATGGACTATTCTGCTCATTTCACCGAGCTTCAGCGCTTTGCAACCGTGCAGGTGGGTGATGAGATGTTGCGGGAAAGAAATTTTGAGGATGGTATTCATTATGAAATCTGAGCGCTGGTGAATGTCTTCAGGTTGCCTACTGTACACACTATTGTGAACCAGGAGCTGATTACAGAGAGGAACCTTCGAGAATCTAGTGGCGTGGGCCAGGGCGGTTCAGCACCAGTTACTGGTACATTTTATTTTGGTAAGAGTAAGAGACATGAGGATTTCTATTAGTGCAGCAGTACTAGTCAAAAGAATGTTTTAGGTGGCCGGGTTATTTGCTACCAGTGTGGTAGAGAGTGACACAAGATACCGCAGTGCCCACAAGACCTAGTGGAGTGCCAAGCTTGCGGCAAGATGGGTCACCTGCAATGCTTTTGTAGGTCGTTTCCACTGATGGCTAGTGAGAGGGGTTCTATGCAGACTCTGTATGCGGGAGCTGGACCAGTGTCTTCTTACCAGTCAGGGAACTAGAATACGTTAGGGTGTGTAGGTAGATATGGTGGTTGTGGCTGTGGTAGCCAGACACCAGGATCTCAGAAACAGCAGGGCGGGACAGCTCATGGTAGGCAGGCTGTGTCGCTGGGCCGCGGCACTAGGAAGGCATATACAGTGCAACAGACCCAATGGGAGGAGGATCCTGGGCCTTCTATAGTCAGAGGTACAATTCTAGTAGCTTTTGTCTTATCTTCAGTAACTTTCAATATGGGTTCTACACATTGTTTCATATCGGTATCCATTGTAGGGGTCCTTGGGATCTGTGTTTCTCATTCTTCTGATATCATGACTCTAGACACTCTATTGGGGACTAGAACAGCGTGTGTCCGTACAGTTCAAGGAGTGCCCCCTTGAGGTTGGTGGGTGTCTCTTCCTTTGGAACCTCTATGTCTTAAAGATGAAAAGCTATGATGTCATTCTAGGGATGGACTGGTTGGTTCCCTTTAGAGCCTTTTTGGATTTCTATCGTCGCTGGGTGAGTTTCACGTCACCAGAGAGTGAGGAGTTTCTATACAAGGGTGAGTGGGATGTTCAGTCGAGTTGAGCTGGACCAAAGCATCGTGGGTGAGGTGGAGTCACAACCCAGATTGCGAGATTATACCTGGATGACCAGGGGGCTCTTCAAATAGATTTCCCCCAGTGGTTGATTGTTTTAGGGATGTCTTCCCAGATGAATTTTCAGGTCTATCTCTAGAGAATGAGGTGGATTTCTCTATCGATCTACTGTCAGGAGCAACACCGATGTCTATTACTCTTTATAGGATGTCTAAAACAGAGCTGCAGGATCTCAAGATGTAGTTAGAGGAGTTACATGCAAAGGGTTTTATCTGACCCAGTACTTCTCCTTGGGTTTCTCCAGTCCTTTTTGTGAAAAGGGGGACGGTACCCTCAGACTCAGTGTGGATAATTAGATGTTGAACCAGTTAAAGGTTAAGAACTGATATCCCTTAACAAGTATTGATGATCTTTTTGATCAGCTTCGTGGAGCACGAGTGTTATCGTAGATTGAACTGAGATCAGGATATCATCAGCTACGCATGAGACCATCTGATATACCTCTCACGGCTTTCAAGAGTAGGTATGGTCTATATTGGTATATGGTTATGCCGTTCGGACTCACGAGCGTGCCATCAGTTTTTATGGCTCTGATGAATCGTGTGTTCCATTCGTATCTTGATTCTTTTGTTGTAGTATTCGTGGATTATATCTTGGTGTACTCTCAGACTCGACACGACCATTCCACCCATCTTGATATCATATTAAGTACACTGAGAGAGAATCGTCTATATGCTAAGCTCCCAAAGTGCCACTTTTGGATGGACTAGATTCACTTCCTAGGTCATAACATATCAGAGACAGGAGTTTTACTAGACCTAGAGAAGGTGATAGTAGTATTTTCATAGGAGAAGCCTAAGAATATGTTTTAGATACAGAGTTTCATGGGGTTGGCTGGTTACTACAGGCATTTTATATAGGACTTCTCTCATTTATCAACGCCGTTGACGGGATTCACTAAGATGGGTGTGAAGTTAGTTGGGTCAGAAGCTTGCGAGGCAGCCTTTTAGGACCTGAAAGTAAGGTTGAGATCAGCACCGATCCTAATACTCCCAGAGCAGGGGAAGAGCAATAAAATTTACTGTGATGCATCAGGTATTGGGCTGGGAGCAGTGTTTATGTTGGGTGATCAATTAGTTGCGTATGGGTCTCGGCAGTTGAAGCCACATGAGAGGAAGTACCCAACACATCATCTCGAGTTGGCTACAGTTGTTCAAGCGTTGTGTTGTTGGAGATATTATCTATTATGGGAGCATTTTTTGGTTTTCACCGACCGCAAAATCCTCAAGAAAATATTTACACAGCGTGACATGAATCTGAGGAAGAGGAGGTCGGTCGAATACCTACCGTCCTTCAATTTTTAGCTTCCCTATACACCTGGTAAATGTAATACAGTAGCTGATGCACTGAGAATGAAGTCTCAGATACAAGCAGTGCAGAAGGCCAGTGTCGAGTGGAAGCTAATGGGTTTGTTCTCTGATATGCATTTGGAGGTGCACGATAGGTAGGGGCAGACTTATCTTTCATATTTGGTTGTGACTTCTACCCTCCGGGATAGAGTGAGGATGAGCCAACTATCAGATTTAGAAGGCCTAGTTTGATGGGAGTCGGTGGAAAGTATGGACCCTTCTCTTGGATGGACGATAGGCGACGATGTGGTTTTTCATTTCCATGGACGAGTATGGGTTCCAGGGGATATACGCGAGGACCTGATGCAAGAGTTTCATGCTTCATCTTGGGCAGTTCATCCCGGGGTTACGAAGTTACACCATGACTTGAGACTTCAATACTAGTGGCTGGGTACGAAGAAGGAAGTAGCTGGTTTTTTTACGAGGTGTTCCACTTGTCAGTAGGTAAAGGCGGAGCATCAGAGACCAACTAGGCTATTACAACAGTTACCCATTCTAGAGTGGAAGTGGTACATTGTCGTGATGGATTTTGTGACTGGATTGCCGATATCACCTCGTGCCAATGATGCCGTGTGGGTTGTTTTGGACAGTCTCACGAAAGTAGCTCACTTCATGCCGATCAAGGAGACCTTCGGTGTTGAGAAGCTCAGAAGGCTGTATATTAGGGAGATGGTACATCTTCATGGGGTTCCTCGTTCTATCATTTTTGATAGGGATGCCCACTTTACGTTTCATTTCTGGCAGACTTTTCATAGTGCGCTGGGTACACAAGTGCTTCTGAGCATAGCATACCACCCTCAAACCGATGGTCAGTCAGAGCGTACTATACAGGTGCTTGAGGACATGCTGCAAGCATGCCTCCTAGACTTTGGGGGATCTTGGGAGAAGCATACACCCTTAGTCAAGTTCGCCTATAAAAATAGCTTCTAGGTGACTATTGAGATGGAACCATATGAGGATTTATACGGTAGGCCATGCCGATCACCTTTTTGTTGGTTAGAGGCAGGTGAGGCAGCTTTGGTAGGGCCACAACTCATGAAGGACACTTCTGAGCATGTTCAGTTGATTCAGAAGTGGATGGATTCTATACAGTCTCGTCATAAGTCTTATGTTGATCACTGCATACGACCTTTGGCGTTCGTGGTCTTGGATCAGGTTTTCTTGAGTGTTTCACCGAGGTTGGTACCCAACAAGATCTGGAGACATGGTAAAATTCACCGCGGTATGTGGGGCCATTTGAGATTCTGGAGATAGTCAAGTTGGTTGCTTATCGGTTGTGATTACTGCAGTGGTATCGGGCCATGGATGACGTCTTCAACGTATCTCAGTAGCATCACTATCATTCAGACCCACCTCACACCTTTCAGCCAGATGAGGATGAGCTGGAGGCAGATGTGTCCTTTGAGGAGCATCCAATTCGTATCATTGACAAGAGCATGAAGGTTCTCTAAGGCCGGTCAGTTCCTCTCGTACAGTTGCTACGACATCATGTCCGAGTGCAGGACAAGACTTGGGAGTGGGAGTCCAACTTACATGCTCAATGTCCAGAGTTTTTCACGGCTATATCTTCTCCACCCTTGGAAGGGAAATTCGGGGACGAATTGCTATAAAGGGGGAAGTTTGTAAGAACCCGGTTCTTCTCTTTGAGGTACGGTCTTCTTCTTTTCACTTTTCCTTAAGAGTTTTTAATAAAATATGGAAAATGGGGGGAAATCCTAAATTTTGGAACTACATTCCGTGTACTTTTTCCACACGCCATGTACTTATGGCCGTGTTGGGATGATTACACCTGGTGTGTAGCCATGTCGGCGACAAAGGGTGTATGAACCAACTACACGTCGTGTAGTGGTCCTTTACACACCGTGTAGTCAGTCGGAAGGCCAAAATCATAAGGTAGTGGAGCAGCATCTAGCTGGGCGGCAGTACACGCCCTGTACTCAGGAGTACCTGCCGTGTACTCATGTCGGTAGGGGAATAGTGCCACACTGGCGGAATGCCGCCAGAGGAACAATTAAATAAAAAGATACATGCCATTTACTTGGAAGTACATGACGTGTACTTTGTTTTTTTGGCTTATAATAGGCAGTATCCGCCTTATTTGTTAGAGGAGGAATTTGAGCCATTTTGGAGCCAATATAGGAGGCCAGACCTTTGAAGATCTACCGAGTGATCGTCTGGAATCGGTTTCCACCTCGGACGATCCCGTTGAAACCGCACGGGTAAGGGCTTCCATCTCCTTGGATGCTTCTTACCAATTTCTCTCGTAACGTAAGTTATTTATGTTTGAGATGGTTTTCTTCTTTGTCATATCTTCGCCGTTATTTTTTGTTTCTGTAGTTGGCATTCAGGTATATCGTTTGTTGTCATATAAGGTTAGTGTCTTGGTGTTTAGTTTTCCAACTTCTGTGTGTTTTGTGCATTTTGGTGCCACGAACCCATGTTGGGGTGTCATGTGGCTGAGGTCGTCGCTATATTAACTACCTATAACTGTTAAGGTAATTAAATAATTTGTAAAACTGCTATTTGGGATTTTTGCTTGGATTCGGAACCACCCCGTGGGTGTGTTCCACTGTTTAGCTATTTGGCAAGGATACCCGAGGGTATTCCTTAAAAGTAGTAATTGTAGAATTTCCTTGAGAGGAATTTCTTGTTTGCTGCTTGTTTACATGTTGGGAATGGCCCGGTTACCTGTTTAGCCTGAGGGAGGTGTTGTGATTAGCCCGTTGGCACTGCACTGCTTAGCCTGAGGGCAGTAGTTATTTCGGCCTGAGGGAAACATCTTCTGTGCCTGTGGGCAGCTGACTCTGTGCCTATGGGCGACACAACCTATGCCTGGGGGAAAACTCTGTTGTGCTTGAGTGTAGATTCTTGTGTTTGATACTCTATACCTGAGGGTAGGAGTTTACTTGTCTGATGACATTAGTTAGTTATTTAGATTATACACGGTGGTGGTATTTTAAAATTAAAGGATTAAATAGATAATAAAGTATCAATATAACTAGTAATTAGTTACTTTTCAGTACAACCTACTTTATTTCAATTTACTACTGCACACTATCGTTTCATGCTTACATGCAGTTGGGAACATGCCTTTAGTGGGTGCCTACTAGCAATTTATTTCTCACACCCTGTTTGGGTCATGCTTCTCGGCCCAAACAGATTACGTTTCTGTAGGTGTAGATAGGGGAAAGTGTCCCTATACAGGTACCTGATTGTTGTTGAGGAGTAGGATGGCATGGGACCAAGCCTAGGCTTGCGATGCCGCTTCCAGCAGGTTTTCTTTGTTTTCATGTAGTCAGCATTTTGTTGTACTGTATTTATATATAACATGTTTGGGCTGTTTTCTTAGAACTTGATACATGTAGAATCATCATTTATATACTATTGGCTATATCCACTGTAGTTGTTTATTTCAGTTGTGTATGGTTTAATTCTTTCCCAATTTGTTGTATGTTTTATTTTGTAATCTGCTGCGCTACACTTTAAAAAATGAGGGCATAGTTTCCCCACTATCAGACCCGGTCCCTCGCTACTAGTCGGAAGCCTCTGGCGTTTGGGTAAATGTGTTTTTGAGGTCACATGGCGAGCTGGGTTCGGGGCACCCATTGAGTGGAACCCAGAACCGGGAAGTTACAAACATCATTATTATACCTAATCAAAAAATATCATAATATGATCAATAATATCTACTTTGGTAAGTTTCTAGACTCATCTAATAAGAGAAAATGGAGTCTCATGATGATCTTAGAGGAATGAAAGTTCAATTTTACTCTTGTAAATCATGTGGTAAGAGACATCAAGGAGAATGTTTCAAAGGAACTAGAATATGATTTGGGTGTGGAAAAGAAGGACACAAAGCCAGTAATTGAAAACAATAGTGTTCCGTTAACACTATGGACAAGGATAATGGTATTCCTAAGACATAAACAATAGTTAAATGTTTTAAATTTGGAATGTACTGGCATTATGAAAACCAATTCCCTTTGGGAAAATCTGATGAAGAGAATTGGCATGGCTGTATGGGTAGTATTTATGTTGATGATGATGATTAGACTGCAAATGATATATGAGGTGAATGAAGTGTTGAGGAATAAAATGATGAAGCTCAGTCAATGTTTTAAGAAGGTAGTGGAATGATTGTCTATTTATCTAGAGTGATTTTAATGGTACTATAGAATATTGAAACATCTTAGAATTTTTAAACTATTGTTTTTCCTAAAGTATTTGATATTATATGTTGAATGGTACCACAAACCACGAATGGTTATTCAGATAATTTTGGATAGAAGATGATATGCTTAGAATGAATGGATATAGAGAAAATATTATATTTTATAGAATTAATTAGATCATGACTGATATAAGGACAGAGTGATGTCAAGGATTGAGTATATATAATTTTTGGAATTTTGTTATGTGGAAAGAGTTAACTTTTGGCTGCATTCAAGTTTTCACTAAAGTTCAATGGGTATTAAATTTTAAAGAGAATACATGATTATGGTATTCACATGTTTGGAATGTGACCAATAATAGGATATATCTTATGATATATGTGGTACAAATGAAGGTATTCAAATGTTTAGTAGATGACATTTCTAGTAATCGAACAAATGTTTTTTTGAAAAGCCTAAAGGATGGAATAGATTAATTTATACATCAGTTAGTATTGCTTAAGGCTATAAATTTTTGATTTTATTTCTAAAATCTTATAGTTGTATATTTTTTGAAAATTTACATGCCATAGGATGGGCAATAACCCATCATGTCAGACAAGGATGTGGGAATTTAACCCACAAGAGAAGTGTGACATGCCTTTATCGCCTACTACTGGTCTACATGAAGTCCCTGGTTAGTATAAATTATTTTTAATTTAATAAGTGGTATGATATTTAAATAATATGTCAATTTTTGGAACCATATACGATTAACCTCACTACATATGGACTTATTTATATTTAATATCTCTGTGATATACTTTTTTCGATAGTGACAGATGGAATGACCAATTATTCGATCGCATGATCTGCTAATACTTCAAGAATGGAAAATTCAACTTCATTTCATTACATAATAGATGAGTGGAAATTTTTCATGGAATGACCAACAATTATTTTACATTGAAATCATGTAAGTATTTATAGTTATGAAAGAATTCATCAACTCTCAAGAAATGATCTTGAAAATGAAAAATGTTGTCATAGTATATTCATATCCGATTAATTAGATGGTACCTTAGACCATCATAAATATATGGCTTGTTGATTGTTGAATTGTTCATAGCCATGTTCTCTACCACCCTCAATCAGAACATGATGGTTAGATTTCTCTTCTATAGCCGTATTTTCAACTATGTTCTACTATGTGGAAACCCAGTGATGAGTTAATTTGGGTAACTGTACCGTTTCATAGTTTAGTTTTTAAAATTAAGTTTTAGTGTTCCTTTTTACAATGTGGGTTTCTATGAAAATATATATCATGTAGAAATCCATTTATATCCTCAACAAATTTTAAGGGTGAAATTCATTTTAAGGCGGTAGAATGTAACACCCCGAGATTTTATGAGAAATATTATTTTTAATTCCATTGATGTCTTGTGTTTTATGACACACCAATATTATCTTGTGCTATACACAACACTATATTAGCTTGTATTATACACAACACTAATCTTGGCTTATGTTACACGCAAGATAAACCTTCCTCGATAGCTTTCATTTTATGCAATACCGAGTTTCACTAAACAACGATATGTTATTAAAATGTTATATAATCTAGCTGTTATGAATAGTAATACCAACTTTTTGAAATTTTGTAAATTTTATCATTCATAATGGACTTCATTTTTGGATTCGGAATATCAAAATTATCCTAGGGTTAAGTTTTGGTATTTTTCTGAAAACATTTTATTTGTGACGAATAGTGAAAACAGTAAGTTATTGGTTAAAAACAAATTTTTTAAATAATAATTTGTTTTAATTAAATTTATTTTAGGTCAAAATAGATACATAATACCTATATAAGTTCAATTTAATTCATTGGAGACATTTTATAATAATTTTAGATATATAAAAATTTTATTGAACTTTTTACCATCTTTTACCCACCTCCTATGAGCATTTGCAAATTTACATAAAACATTATTTTACCACTTCTGTGAATTGAATTTCAAAAATACGAGGGACACAGTTGATATCAGTAAGTAAAATGTGGTTCAATGAGGTGAAAATAATTTTTCTTGAAATGTAACTTTTAAATTTTACATACCACAGTTACAAGTAAATAGGGTAATTAGGGGTAAAAATGATATTATTATTACCCAAACACATATCCGAATTCTATTGGATAATTTAAATTTGACCAGAAACATCCTTTGGAATAAAATATTACCCTTTAGGTCCACTTGGATTAGATTTGGACATTTAATATTATTTTATTTAAAGAAGAGTTAAAATAGTTTGAATCAATGTTTAATAACTGATACATTTATAATATAGGGTTATAAATAATATATATTCGACTATAAATTTAAATTATAATGCTCTAAATATTTCCTACATAATGGTATTTTATTTATATTTTTTAGACATTAAATAGATTAATTTATTTGCGACACAATGATGATTCCATAATTATCTTATTAATGAAATATTAGCATAATTGATATTATAAATACCCAAATAAATGTAATGTGAGACTTTTTATGAATTAAACTAATTTTATAGGTTAATATAACTTATTATCGTGGGTTAGATGAATTTTATATGAAGTAATAATACTTTTATGTATTTAGAAAAAACAAAATACCAAATAGTGTCAAAATTGACATAAAAGTGTTTTTAAAACGAATATTATACTATTAATTTATATAATGGTACTAAAAATATAAAGTTCTGCAAAAAAATTTATATAAAAATATATATGACATTAATGAACCAATTGGGGTTCGATTTGCAGTTTATAATATGTTTATTAACTATATAGTGTAAGAATACAAGAAGACACAGTAAAAGATAAATTATTTAACTTAGAGTTAAATCTAAATTATAAGGTTAGATTGGTAACCTAAAATTATCTAAAAACAATTTTTTTGGGAGGATTTTGACCCATCCCCACCTTATCCTTTAAATAAGTCACTTTGGAGCCATTATAAACTGAAAATAAATTTATTATAGATTAATATTTTAGTTTTTTCCTAAGGTGCCCCCTCACCCCTCTTATAAAAGGGTACTCCCCTTTCTCTCAAATTCGCACCTCCAAATCCATTTGGCTCGGCCAAAACCTGCCTAAATACCCTCTCAACTATCCTCCCATCATCATAGAGTTCTTATTTTAGTCATAAAGCCATCCTATGGAGCTGTTTTGATCAAATCAAAAGAAAGAACCCGAAGAAGATGTAAATATCTCACCACCTATTTCAAGTTCCTTTCTTCTTCCACTTCCTCATTCTTTGTTGTTTCCATTATAAAATAATAAAACCAGTATATTATATAAACTGTGATGTTATTATAAAAATTGTACAACTATATTGGTTATTTTATCCATCTTATGAATGAAAAAGTAACCACACGTGCGTACGTACAGCTTACCGTCTCCACGTCGTGGTTTAGTTTGTTATTCAAAAATTTTATTCATTTGGATGGGTATAATAATGAGTATAAATGATATAAATAATAAATATAAAATCATAATGATTCTTTATATATGATATAACATTCAATTATATACAATTTTAATATCAAAAGAATGATATTGTCACTCGTGTGTACGTAAGGACTACAGTCTCCACGAACGTGATGAGATTCATTTTACATAATTAAACATTCAAGTATGATTATAAAGTATATATAATAAATAATCATGAATTATATTACATAATATTTATACTTTATTTATGTACATATATGTTTCATTTACGTAATTCCATTCAATTCAATAAGGAAATGAAAACAGCGTTCATGCGTACGTACGACCTACCGTCTCCATGAATGGTGTATTTCATTCCATTAATCGATATATCACATATATTTATATTCTTAATATTTATAAATCATTTTTTACATTATGTAATAAAGTAAATCAGGATATATGTAATAATATCATGAAAAAAAATTCAAAACACGTACGATAAATGAAACGATTTTACCCAAAACGCTTCTTTAACATGGAATTTACAAAATAACGAGTAATATAAAGTCATAAGTGAATAATATATGATATCATAAATATTATTATGGTTAGTTTAAAAGTTAATAATTTTTCTAAAACCACTATAATGATGTCTCAGACACATACGGAAAAATTGGACCTACAGTAAGGGATTATTTTGTCTCACTTGTATTTCTGTGAGACATATGGCTTAATCACCATCTATTTCAATTGTATGGTGTATATGAATCCTATTAATGTTTAATGATTTTAAATGTTAAATATATGATATTTAAATATGCATGTAATTTTTTTTATTTTATGACACGTATGATTCCACCGATCATAAAAGGTAAGGGATAAATGTTCAAATCTCATTTTTATCCGAGATTTCTTTTACGTAAGTAATTATTGGGGTTATATTTTTCATCAATGTCCATAAAAATGTTTTTTCATAAATTGTTTAATATTCTTACATGAATTTTTAAAGTCATGTTTACCCCTATTTGACTTTTACATTGTGTTATGGAAGGAATCGTTCTTTTGATTACCATACGAGGAACATTTCGACTTTTCTGAAAAAGTACGAGGATAATGTTTTTTTAACTTATATGGCATGAACAGATTTTTATGGTATCATAATGCCTAATTTTCATGAATATTAGTCTACTAGATTTAACGATTATTTTATAAAAATCCTTTTATTTTAAAGTTGAATTTAATTTTATGATAAGAATATGATTTGGAAGAAGAAAGGATATTTTCCTCAAGAATTTATTTCAAGTGTTTTGTCAAAACTATTTCCCATACAAGATGACATTATTTAGTATGATTATGTTTCAATTATAATGTATATATTATTTAAATGGTTTTATTATTCTTATGATGAAATTATATCCATTTTTTTATATGGATTATGTTATGATAGGATGATGTTTAGGAAACCCAATTTATTCTTTAGGTTATGATGAATGATTTATGTTTATTTTGTGGAACAAGTAAGAATGATTTCATTATGAAATGGGTGGGACCTATATATCCCTCTAATGAATTGGGTAAATATTTATATATCAATTAATAAAAATGGCTGGAATGGAAAGTGAATCTGGTTCAGTAATACAGGGATGGAACGAAAAGTAAACCCGATTCAGTAGTGGAATTTGTCCACTATGATGGTATTGGATGCAATGCCTTGGAAACTATGGAAATAATATCATGTGATTGATGGTTTTACTCAATTACATGTTTTATTATCATACTATTTTATCATGATTTACATTCCATTATGATCTATGCCTTACGTACTACCATGTATTATTTCATTGCTCAAGATTTTGATGTTTAAAAATTATGTTCATGTTTTTAAAGTCAAATGTATATGGTTTGTTTTATTTTCTCCATAAATACCCTTACTGATAATTTTCACTCACCCTTTATATGTTTTCTTCCCCCTAGGATTTAAACAATGGTTTTAGGTAAGAAAACAAATAAGGAAGTCCTTTATGTGAGATGTTGAAGATCATTCACCATGACTAGAAGATGATGTTCCGAGTTTCAAAATATAGTAACCTATTAAGGTCCTTGGGTGTATTTTTTTGCTATGTATTAATTATTACTCAAATGAAATGTAATTTATATTTACATCAATCTTGGGTCTCTACAATGATTTTCACCTATCAATTGTCTTGTACATTCTAGTTTTCCTTGTACATTCAAGCTGGGCTAGTATTCTGGACCCATTTTACTTATTATACTCACTCTATTTACTATTCAGTTTACTTGAGTTCATATCTTGCTATGTGCATGGTTGTGTGTTACTTGTTATAAAGGAAATTCCTTCCCAGTTTTAGGGAATACGCCTTCAGTGCTAGTCGCCAACCCATTCCCTATGGAGGTGGGCTTGGGGTAGTCACGACACGGGCCCCGAGGGACGGGTCGTGACAACTAAGTTAGATTGGATTACACGTAATAAAGATCTTTAATGAATACTGTAAATATTTTTGTTTACAATGATTATTATATTATATCCATCAAATTATAAGTTTTATATCAGATTAACTAACTTATGATATATATACATGAATTCATTAGTTACGAATTAATTTGAAATGAATACGAGAAACCCATCAAATATAAAAGAATTTTTTTTGAAAAAAAAAATTTATTTACCACACATAATTTATCTTAATTAATTAAATTGATTAATTTTAGCGAATAATATTAAATAAATTTATATATTATATATTAAATAAATTCTTTTTACATTTATCCAATATATTTTATAACAATAATATATTAACAAAATTAATTTTAAACATAAGGATATATTTTTATAAAGGTACTTTGGTAACCTTTTAATGACTCACCAAATTTTAAAAATAAAATTTATAAATTATTTTAGAAAAAATAAATAAATTTTAAAATAATAATTCCAAAATTATCTTATGGTTAATTTTTTTATTTTTTATCATAAGTTTCATTTTATGATAAATAGTGAATAATTATAATTTTAAATTCCATTCATCCTTTTAATTTAAATAATTTATGAAGAGAAATTATATATTTAATTTTTCTTAAAATTAAATTTGGTAAATTATACATATATTAATACAATTTTGTTAAGTGGAATTATTTTTATTATTTAGATATAAAAACAGATTGATATTTTGGATACATTTATATATAAATCATCACTTTCTTCTTATGTGTGTGTGATTAATTTTATGTTACATTCCACCACTTATGTGATTTTGATTTGAAAAAATGGATTCAATATTTTTAATCAAAACAATTTATTAATTATAACAATGTGAATGTAATTTTTTTACCATAATTACCAATGAAAATTGTTAAAAGTATTCAATGTGATTAAGGTAGATTTTAACATACCATGGAGGTAAACATTATTCTTAATGGAAAAATAAACAAAAAACTGGTACAAAACCAATTTTAATGAAATATTTGGCCCATATCACATATTGTTTTGAAAAGGTTCATTTTTGAAGTCCCACTATTTTAGAGAGACCTCCCAATAGTGTTTACTTTTCGGTATTTAGAAGAATTTCACTCCACTACTATAAAAAGGCACCCACTCCCCCACTTCTATAGACCCATCGGGACACTTGTATTGTCCAAAACCTACCCAAATAACACCAAAAAATTCATCCCCTCATCCTAATATATATGTTTTTTTGGAAAAAATGAAATCAAAGAAGGATACTGGTGAAAATAATAGGTGTTACCCAAAGAAGAGATAATATACATCAATGAGTAGTTTTGTTTTTTTCTTTCTACACCACTTAATTTTTTATATCATTATTATACAAATACATTATTATCATCTATATACTAAGTTTTTTTATGTTAATTTAATGACCTATAAATTTACATAATATTTTCAAATGGGATTTGTAGTCATCTTTCTTGTGTACAGCATACTACCGCCTCGTGAACTGATGTCATTCATTGTTACATTACAACCATTCAAGGTAGGGAATAATGATAGAATTATTGTTTATATATGATATATATTATTTTTTTAATATAATTAATATTATTAAATTATTATATAAGACATAATTTCATTCATTACATTTTCTAGGAATACGATAACATCGTGTGTGTGTGTACGATAGAAAACATCCTTGAGTATCAATGTGATTCGGTCACATATTACATGTAATTAATCAGAGATGGGGTAAATAAAAAAATTTGGTATATATTACATAAAAATTATAATATAATGGTAATTTAAATATGTATCACTTATTATCTCTCTATAATATGACAAGAAAATGGAAGTTGTATTCATGCATACGTACGACCAACAATCTCCATGAATGGTGCATTTATTTCATTATTACTAAATTTAATGTATTAATCTAAATAATTATTTAATTAACATATATATGACATTTAAATATTGTTTTATATTCTAGATAGGATGAAATTATGATTGACTCAAGAGGAAAAGAAATAAAACAAGTCAAAACATACTCTAAAAATAATGTAACTAACACACAAAACACTGAAAATAATGAAAGATTGATAACAAAAGGATGATAATAATTTATAAAAAAATTAATATATAATATAATATTATAAATATTAATATTGTTATATTATAATTTAATTACTTGTTTAAAACCACTATTTAGGTGGGGAATGAGTGTTCGACCAAATAGAAGTGTAATGTAAGGGATTTGGTCTTAATTTACATTCCATTGAGACTTATATATTATTATGCACCAATTATGTTTAATATGGTTTAGATACATCCCCATTGAAATTTTATATCAATATTAACACATAATTCCTGTTATTTTAAGTTACATTGATTTATCTCTTCCAAGATGATTGACTTGGAAATTACCAAGTGGTAAAAGAAATATTTTCAATGACACTTTATTTTATGATTATTAAATTTATCATGAAAAAATAACATCCTTATAAACAATTTCTATTTGAAATTACATTCATTTTAAATATTAATAATCTTTTATTATAGTTATTATTATTTTTTAAGAGACATATAATTATTTCACATGGTGTACACTTTGAATGATATTTTATTAGATGGGTAAATATGGATAAATCTATATCCCTTACTCAATAACGATACTTAATTATAAGCCTCAAAATTTTTTAATTATGAAAAATATTATATAATTGAGTAATTATTTTTAATGCTTTGACAGGGGTTTCTGACCATTTATTGTTATCCTCTCGATGTATCTGTAGTCTCATGAGATGATTCATTTGTCCAATCAATTGGTTTTTTACCCGATCATTTTAAACCATATTGAGAGTGGTATTAAAGGTAAAATTATCACACACCTAGGAAACATGGAATACAATAATTAATAATTTCCTTCATTGAGAATTAATTTAATATTATCAATTATCTATGATATTTTTTCATTTCCATTATCTATAGAAGTTGATCATTATTAGTTTATTGACTAATTGGAATTTCTTTCACGTTACCAACCTTACATATTGGTTTTTCCTGGTCTTTTAGAATAAATTCAATGAGTTCTATGATGTTTACCTTTCTATGGTAAGTATTATCATTTATCATTTATTATTTATGTTGTGATTAACTCTTATTGAGCATTCAATGTTGCGCTTATTTTTTTCCTTTCCACTATTGGTGAGGAAGATATATTTAAATATGTTTTTATGGGTGATATTTATTATCTATTTTTATGTTTTTTGTTTTATTTTCTATTCCCAATGTAAACTTGTATCATGAATGTATCTTGTTTTACAAAACTTCTAAACTAAATAGTCTGTTAGTATTTTATTCCTTATTGTCATACCTATTTAATTATGTAAGTAAACCACTCTAGGATACTAGGGTTGGGTTGCTACATCAGTTATCAAATGAATTTTAGTAGAAACATAAGAAATCTATTTAGGAAAATATATATTATAGAAAAATATTCAATGATAAACATTGATGATAAATATAGAAGAACACCCCAGAGAATCCGTGATTATGTTTATAATGTTAGATATGCAGAAAAGTTTAAATTCATGTCTATTATTTCACTTCTTCTAGGATTATATATTATGTTTCATAACGATATGATCTAATATAGTTTATGTCGTCATTTTCAAATGACCCCTAGAAGAAGGAATGTATACCACAAAAATTTATGTTATGAAAAGAGTAATAATGATTGTTTCTCTTATGGGATTAATCCAATTTTTCGATGGGATGTATTACCCTAAAAAATTTAATTTAAAGAGGCCATATTATCATGTCAAAATGATATGGTTAAAGAGTTGACGAATTATTATGGCATCATAGTGATGCATGAGAAGATGAAAATATCTTGAATAAAAGATGGACAAATGAATGAATATAATGGAGTATTTTACCACCAAAGATAATTGTGGAATGAAACACCCAATTAAATACATAAAAGGAATTATAGTTTTCTACAGGTTTAGAGATAAAGGAAACTGGGCGTGTTATTTCAATTGTATAAAAAATTATTCCAATTTATAATATTTAATGTTAAATGATATTGGACAGTACACAAATCATTGTCTTTAGAATCATATAAATATACCATAATAGATACATATGTATCATGATCAATCTTATGTTGCTATGAATGAAGAAGTGAAATGACTATTGTCCAAGAGTTTGAAATCAAGAACTATTTCATTTTAGTAGTGTTTCTATGATGTAATGATTACAAGAATTGTGAAATATATAAATATTATACTATATTAATATTTATTAAAGTATTTGAAAGCATGTATTAAATGGTACCAAGAAAAATAGAAATTTGAACTACCTGTAAAACCAATTATTTTGGGAAATATAAACCTTAATATGTTATCTATACTTAGATAATAATGTTAGGATAAAGAGATTATTTATTTTGAAATTGTAAATTGGATAGTAATAACAACGTTGGAACTGATTTTTTTTTTGTTGAAAAAATAGTTAATCAATCAATGATGGAGTTAAAAATGTTTTTCTATATATATCCAATAATATTAATTTATTTACGCAATGGGGATGCATTCATGATAAAAATTTTGATATATGATTATTCATGTTATTATCATATTTTAGTAGAATACATGATAAAGGTATCCACAGGTATGGTATGTGATGACCTAGAGCAGATTCATTTGATTTTTATTAATAAAAATTCATTATTGAAATTCTGGGGCATTCTTCCTAAAGTGTCTCATTATCATCTTTTGGAAAGGTTAATCATTTATGAAACGGATTATGATTATTATTAGATGATGTTACAGAGATTAGTATATTACTTCACCATATAATGAAGCATTTGAAAAGAGATAAATTTTAAATAGTTTAAGGAATAACCAAAGGATAATATTTTTCATATGAAATATACCATGTAATTAAATTTACATATATTATTTGAGAACAAAATAATTCCACAACTCTAGGAAAAGTGAATTGTAAAAAAAATTTCCTAAAAACATAATTATTGATAATATAATTTAAATTATATACACCTATTTGTTTAATTGTTTTGCATTAATTAACCTTATCTAGATCACCCAATTTCTTAGGATCAATATTATCTATCACATTCCATCAGTATTTATGTGTTAGTTCTCTCTTCCATGTTCATGTTTTCATTTCACACCCATGTTCTCCATTGTGGAGACATAGTTATGTGATCATTTCAAATGAATTTTTTATATCCCTTTATCTATTATTAAGTGAATATTTTATTATCAATTTTAAAACTTTTGGTTTTAAAAAAATGAATATTAGAATGAGAAACCCTTGATTACCATGATATTGTTTAATTTGGGAGGACACAATGGGTTAATGGTGGGGATAATTTGACACCCCAAAATTATAAAATAAGTAAATTGTATTTGATTGTGTATATTAAAATAATCCCAAGAATTAAAGTTAATATAACAGTATGAATCATTCTGATATATTTACTTTTTACAAAAAAATAAATCTATTTTATATATTGTAATTCACATTGTACTACGTTATCATGTGTTATATGTAATATCCAAATTTACCAAATACAATTAATATTATTATTTAAAAATTAAATTATACCATAGAAATTTAATCAGTGGTTATAATAATATTAAATCATTAATATAATATATGTTTGGATTCATTGGTTACTAATTAATGAGAAATAAATATTAAAACTAATTGAATTTAATCAAATATTTTTTAAGAAAACTATTTTATATCCCAAAAATGTTTTATATTCCTAAATTAATTTAATTACCATTAGTGTATTATAATAATTAATTTTATAAATTATATATTCAGTAAAATTATTTTACATTCATCCAATATATTTTATATGTATAAGAAAATTTCAAATTCAATTTTATGTATAGAAAGCTATATTTCATCAAATGAATTCTTGTCATATTTTAGGGAACACAAAATTTAAAAAAATATATTTGTACCTTTATAAAATTAATATAAAAATATATAGCCCATTGTTTAATAATATTTCCAAAATTAACTTTCAGTGAATTTGTAGTATTTTTCTTAAATGATACTTTTTTTGTCAAATAACAAAAAATACTGAATTTTAATTGAAAACATCCAATCTATTTAAATAATTTATAATGATAAATTATATTTTAAATAGGTTTTAAATTTGAATTAGATATTATATACATTTAATAATTAAATTTATTTCATTTCAATTGTTTTTATAATAAATTTAGATATTAAAACTTAGTCAACTTTTGAAAATTTTCACTTTTAAAACCTAGTTTTCTCATTGCATCATGATGATTAATTTTAAAACTAATTATGAATACATGGTGATTTTAATTTTTAAAAACATATTATATATTTAGAATTATAAATATTTCTTATTTATAATATGGTGACTTTTTTTGGAAAAAAATAATTAGTGGAAATGGTAAAATTAATCAAGATGATTAATATAAAATTGAGCTTACCAAGGCAGTAAACATAAAAAATAATGAATAAAATGAACAAAAAACTTGTATAAAACAAATTTAATATATTTATTTTTACCATATAAACTTATTTATAACCAATGGGTCATTATTTGAGTCACATGATGAAAGTTATACCTTTCAATAGAGTCTAATTTTTTGTATTTATAAGAATCCCACTCCACCTCCACTATAAAATGGAACTCACTCCCCCCACATATAAATAAATTTATGTTTAATAAAACATGACCAAATAAATCATTAATAATCCTAAACTCATAATGGAAGATTTATTTTTTAAATAAATAAATATTAGGAATTATTTTGATAAACAAAAAAATGATTTACATGAATAGGAGATATAATTCATCAACAAGAACTTTTGTTTTATTTCATTCTATTTATTATTGATTCATTATATAACATTATTATACAATAAAATAAATATCATTAACATATTTATATAATTTTATGTTAATTTTATGACCACAATAATTACAAACATCCATCAAATGTGATACAAAACCCTTGTTCTTGTGTACGACAGACTACTGCCTTACAAAATGATCTCATTTGTTCTTCTATTAACACATTTCATGGTCAGAGATAATGCTGGATTTATAGTTTATATATGATATATATGATTTTTATAATTTATTTATTCTTATTGAATTTTTATAAATAAACATAATTTTATTATTCCCATTATGTAGTAGTACGATAACATCGTTCATCTTTATAGAAGACTACCACCTAGCAAAGCGACGTTACTCATTCAAACAATACATGAAATGTACTAATAAGGAATTTAATAAACACAGGTGGTATATATTACAAAAATATAATAATATAATGATAATATATATATTTATCAATTAATTTTAATTCTTTCGTAAGATATGAAAATGGACGTAGTGTTTATGCATATATACAACCTGTCATCTCTATGAACAGTTCATTTCATTTAGTATCACTAAATTTTATTGATTAAAATATATTCATATGTAACAAATATATATGATATTTATATATTATTTTATATTATTTATATTATGAAATAAATATTTATGTAATATGAATAAAAAATAAAATGTCAAAAAATACATGAACAAAGGCAATTAACACTCGAAACAATGATTATAATCAATGATTATTAAAAAAAGGGATGATAAAATTTAATAAAATAAAAGTATATGATTATATAGATATTAATATGGTTTTATTATTTGTTACTAAAAAGTTTAAACCCACTATATATGTGGTTTTGTAGTTTTCAACCATATGTAAGCATAAGGTTGGTGATTTTATCTCAATTTACATTTAATTGAGACTTATTTATTATTACAATCAATGTCAGTTTAATGTGATGTATATACTAAATATTTATAATTTTATTTCCTCATTCACTCATTATTTATTATATTTCATGTTTTAATTTTAATTATTTTATCAAGGGGATTTACATTAAAATTACTAAGTGGTAAAAGATATTATTGCAATATAATTATCTTTGTGATGGTTAAATTTCTCTTAAAAAAATCACACAATTATTACCATTTATTTGTGGGAATTATATTTATTTTAAATATTTGTAATCTTTTGTAAGGGGCCTAATTATTTCCTAACCCTTATACAATTTTCATATATGATGTACAATTTAAAAGTTATTTTATTAATATGGGAAATATTGATAAATTTTTATCTTATACTCAATATAGATACTTCATTATAATGTGAGTTGTTTAACAATTAAATCAATTATTCAATATGTGAGGAATTGTTTGGATATGTATGAAGCTGGATGAGTACTATTTAAATTAATCTCATTGATGCATCAATAGTCTCATGAGATGAATCATTTTGACAATTAGATTTTTTTTAGATAATATGTATAAAACCATCATATGAATGGTGTTGATATTAAATGTATCATGTACATAGGAAAGCCACAGTCCAATAATTAAGAATTCTCTTAATTTATATTTCATTTATTATTATCATTTATTCATGATATTTAATCTTTAATTTTATCTATGAATGTATTTTATCATTTGTTTATTGAATAAATGTTATTCATTTTTAGTTTATTACATTTAGCTATTGATTTTTCCTTAAAATGTTATATAAATGGCATGTTTTATTTGTTATTTACCTTTCTATATTGATTATTCTTGTGAATTAATCAGTTTTTCATATACACATAAAACATACTGATCATTTTAAATCATAATTATTTTGTTTATTTTACCACATTTATGAAGAATAGAAGTTTTAATGAATTTTTAATGATCTTATTTAATGTTTTTTGCCATTTATTTTATGTTATTTTCTATTCCCTATATAAAATGTGTATCAGGTTTGTATGAGTTTCTCCAAAACTACTAAAATGATAATTACATTGATATTTTATTACTTATAATCATTATAATTTAAGGATTTAAGGCACCATCTCTAGGATACTATGGTATAGGAAATTACATGGATAACAGTTTGATTTATTACTTCCACTACCCCTGGTTAAGTCAATTCAAGGTTTATGGAGGTAGTGGTCAAGGGGGAGGAATGATTTATGATTTTTAATCTTATGAAACTAAGGATGAGGGATTATTTGAGGTATGATATGTGTTTTTCGTCCATAGTTTCAATAATGATGGGCCATGGCCTAAGCCATTACTTTCCTTATGAAACACATTTTGGAGATATAGAGATTCTGTTGGAGAAATTGGCTCAAACATTTCACTTGGATACTCCAACAAGAATGTATTTAATATTCAAACACCTTTTCTAGTATTTTGACCAAAATATTCGAGGTAAGATCTACCTTTGGAACGTTTTTGTGCCTATTATGATACATTATGGCTTCGTATTAAGTATATACTCGATATCTGTAGTGTATGTACTAATTGATTGTTTCATGAAGGGGGTGTACTGTTTCCAAATTTATGTTTCGAGGTTATAATTTTTATATGAGAAGGAAATATAGGAATTAAAGGATTCTCTAATTCTTTTTTAGGATACAACCAATTACTCATTAGTCAATTAGTATGACCTCATGAAATGTTGATGTTATGAGTAACCAATTTTCAAATGTGGTGGTGACGTATGAGGAATACATCTTTGAGGACACTTAAGGATTACCTACCTATTGAGAGATATAATTATATAGAGAAATATGTCGATGGAATATCCAAAATTTTCTGATATAATATCATATGGCCCCCGTTGATCTTCATGAGATAAATGTCTATAAAATGTGTTTTAGAGGATGAGATTTTTCAGACCTGTTGCTTCTCACTATGTATCCTCAATGTGTTTCACCAAGAGGGTGGATAACATCTTGAGGTTCTGGGTGGATTACTATCACCTAAACAAGGTTACATTCATGAATATGTATCCACTATATAAAATTTATAATCTCTTCGACTAGTTGAAAGGGGTGAATTGGTTCTCGAAGGTTGGAATCAGGTTAGGCTATCATCATCTTTGATTTTGGGGTGGGGATAAACCAAAGGAGGAATTACAATGTCACTATAATAAATGTGAGTACATGGTGAATCCTTTAAATTTAATGAATACAATATCAATTTTATGGGACTTAGGTTTATAATCCTTAATCCATTCTTAGATCGGTCTGTGATAGTATTCATCCATGAAATCTTGGTTTACTCTATGTCTGTGGAGGATCACACAAAACATTTGGTAATGGTCCTTGATGTACTCCATGTTTCCCAGATTTATGGGAATTTATCAATGTTCCAGTTCTAGATTCAAGAGAGCCATTTACATGGACATGTCTCCATATATGAGAGAATAGAAGTGGACTTATAAATGGTTGACACAGTTTTGGAAAAAAATCCACCCATGAGCTTGGATAAGGGGAGGACCAAGCATGGGAATATTGTATACAATAAGTTATTAATTCCTTATTTCTCAAGGATATTTACTCCAGTGAAATTTTAACACAAAATGGTAGCCTTTTATGTGGATATAGTTGTTTAAGAATAATTTTTAAATGTTTAGAAAAAGGTTGAATATTTACCCCAACTTGAGACTACCAAAGGAGGTACATGGGTAAATAATATTATGCAGTGATTATATGATTGGGTGTTGATGTAATTTTATTTATAAGTAGGAAATTATTTATTATGGGTCCTGAATTATGACACCCTATGTGCATTTCTACATGAATAAAAATCATGAGATGGCAGGGGTGGTCTTCTACCTTAAATATGTGGCGACACTATCTTATGAGTGATAAGTTTATCGTATATCCCAATTAAAAGAGTATCAAGTGTATCCTTTCTTAGAAGTATCTTAAACTGAGACATATGTGTTGGGTAGAGTTCATACATTATTATGTATTAAATAAATTCAATAAACATGATAAGGGAGTCATGGTAGGTGATACTCTCATTAAGAAATCATGTTCACTTTTTTAGTAAGGTTTAAGTATAGTTAGCATCATTAAATATTCCCTCAGTGGATGGGGATGGTGTATCGTCTATCCAGTATATGTTTTTTACCCCTCCACTTCTATTTTATATTATCGTATCATATTTTAGATTCTAATTATAATAACATTCGTGTTTAGATAGCCAATACACATGTTCCTGATGAAATTTTTGGATGCATAGAGAACATATTCCATTTATGAGGGTGGTCAATAGAACTAGTGATGTAGTATAAAGAGGTTTAATGATATTTATTATTTCATACTAGTAGTATATCCATGAGTGACAAATTTATAACAAGAATTTCATTTTCAGTTCTTCTGTGGCTAGGGATGAATAATTGTGTAGAGAATTTTGTTTCTCATTGCCACATTTTTCAGTTGGTGAAGGCTAAGAACAATGTTGTAGCATGTTTATATCATACCCATGAGTTTTTTTTTAGTTTAATAGAGATGTTATATCTATTGAATTAATGATGGGTATTCCATGATTTTTCTGAATGAAATGACACTATATAGGTGATCACTGACTGAATCAAAACATGGACCTAGTACCTAGCTATCCTTGAAAAAATATTTATATAAATTTTAGGATTCTTTATGTACAGAAAATAGTACTACTTTACTAAGTTAACTTAATGATCATTTTAGACCACACCACTCAATCCAATTCAAGAATATGGAAAAGAATATAGGATTTCTTGGCGACATAGTTACATTTAGGCAAGTTGTTCAACCCCCAAATGGACTGATAGAATGAATGGATTATTCAGGTTCTGGAGGGAAAGAATTGACCATTCATGCAAGGAAATGGTCATAGTTTATAATATCACCTAGCCATGGTGCAGTTTGTGCTTAACAATAGTTACCACCCCACCATCAGAATGGGAACCATTCATGGCCTTGAATGGGAGACCCTACTATCACCACTATGTTGGATTGATCTTGGGGAGTATAAACTCATGGGAATAGAGTTGGTATATGTGACAATAGATAAGGTGTATCTCATCTATTAGGGGATTCATAATACCCAGATCCATTAGATTTGTTATTAGGACTTATGATTTAGGCCTTTGGAGTTTGACAAGAGAGACCGTGTGTTCTCGAGGGTCTCTTCGTGATGAGGATTGTAAATATTTATCCTCAGGGACATGTTATCATTGAGATTAACTGTCCATTTCCAAATATTTCATTGTGTTAGTGTGGTCGAATAATCTTTTTCCTTATAACAATAGTTAGACTGGGTACGTAATATAAGGAGCCAGTCATAAAACATTACATAAACTTGAATTAAATAAATAGTTCACATTGAATATCTTTTCATGATTAGTATTTTAGTGAATTAGGCAATAACTATTACATTACATATCAAAAAAACATAGTAGACACTTCTACTCAATTTCAATTAATTCAAAAAAATATAACTCTTTGAATGAAAAGTATCATGTATAGTTCCACATTTTAGACCAAATGACTTTTCCTTGTTCACATCCATGACCCTATTTATCTTTAAGTCATGTGAAAAACATTTCAAAAAAATTGGATGAGCATAAAAAGATCAGTAAGGGATATAAAATAAAGAATGAAATCATTATTCCATCAGTACATAAAAAACATAAAATCATTTACATACCTCATAAAAATATTAGATTTATGAATAACATATAGTAATCACAAATCATAAAGGTAACTTGTTGCATCCACAACATACTTAATTTGTAGCTTTCATAGCTACGAATGGAGTCACATTTTCAATACCCATCAAATTATATTCCCAAAATCTCTTAGGAGAAACATTTATATTTACCTCTGTCACATTACCCAATTCATTGGAGATCTATCTCAGACTCATCCACCCTAGGATTATCATGGAACCACCCGTATAAGTAAACAATGCCCAAGAACAATAAAATATTCATAACACAAAACATAAGCATAAAGGAAATATAAAATTTCCACATTTAAATCCCAACATATAATTTTAATATATTTACAAATAAAATCCATTATCAAAAAAACATTTTCAATACCAGAATTCTTAAAAAGAGTATATGGTATTTATTTTCCTTTAAAAAATATTAATGGTTGTTAAGGAAGCCAAATATCAAATCATACTCGCGGCGGTAGAAAGGTGGTTGTCACTACTTACATTATAAAGAAACATTCTTTTTTTTTGTTTAGTAAAAAACCTCATATAAAAATATTTCTTTTTAATGAAATGAAAAGTCAAAATTTTTTATACACCATATAAGAGAAAGTCGTGTATAAAAAAATATGCCTCAATTAAAAAAGAGTGAGACAAAGTCCCTGAAAAAGATAATTTTGTAAATAAAATACATTGATTAGGCGTATTAAATATAATCCCACATAAATAAATTATAAATGCATGATAATATATTAAAAATAATTTCCCACATAATCAATTAATGACATAAACAAGAAAGAGAAGATCAACCCAAAGAATGTAAATTGGGTTTAGAAGTACCTTACCCCATCTCCGACTTAACCTGTTTGACCTTTAATCTCCTGAATATTAAATTAATGATAATTTCTACTTTCTGAATATCCTTTTTAAAGTTTATTAACACTTTTTTTATCACTTATTACAATTTTATAAACATTATGCAATCATTTAAGTTAATAATGGTTGTTTCGCCAATATTTGGTATTTAAGTCAAAAATGAACACCTTATATTTACAAGTTATCCATGTAGTCAATAGTCCATTATCACCAGAATGATATTAACTATTTATATATCAAATATATCATATATATCCTGTAAATATTTGTATTTATAATAATACATATCATTTGGAGATAGGAAATTAAATGCACCATTTATGGAGACGATAAGCTGTACGTACGAATGAATGTTGCTTTCATTTATATTACATATTTTAATGGAATGAAAACATAATGATACATATTAATATTATAATAAAACTATAATATAATATATTATAGCATTATCTATAGCTTTTATAGGTCCAACATATGACATTAACTAGTCATATCACATTGAGGGCGCGGTTGTCCACAGTTCCTCAAATGAAATTATCGTGTTTACCAATTATGAAAACCATAAAGGTAGGATATAAATGTAAAACATAGAAGAATAAATAAAACATAGGAATAAAATATATCATATATAAATATAGTTCCATACTAATGGCCACCATGAGAGGCGGTAGGAGATAATCCAACAATCATCGTTTCGTGAGGCGTTAGTTTTCCATCCAAAGAAACACTATATTCTTCACCCATTAGATGGAGGTGTGCGTATGTGTAGTGATAATAATTCCCATAAAAAGATCCAAGTATATTAAGGATACTGTTATTGTTATAAAAAAATGAATAAAAAAGATTTTAGGGGTTGGAGAAGTAAAATAAAAGAATAGAAGTAAAGATAAATTGTTACCTTTTAATTGGGTAACTCCCATTGGTTTGAACAAAAAGCAGTTCTGGAAGTGACTTCTACCTAATGTAAGGCTTCTATGTGGAAGATAGGTATGTTTAGAGATTATTTGGGAATGTTTTGGACGATCCAAGGTCATAATATGTGTGAATAATGAGTTATAATCGAAGTCTTTTAATAAGGGGAGGAGGCTCTCTTTACGAAAGTGTGAAAATATTATATTATTATATTATGATATTTGTTTTCTAAATGACCAAAACTAGTTAATGTTTAATATAAAATGACTAATGGTTGAGATAAAATAATCTAATAATAATTGGATTGGTTTTGGATATTGTTTTAATATTTATAATTTTATTTATTTAAATCATTTATTAATGATGTAAACACTGCATCATTACTGTGTCATAAATAGTTTAATTTAATTGATGTCTAAAAATTATAAGAAATTACCACGATGTAAGAAATTTTTATATATTTCCTATTAATATTTATAGTTGAAAATATTACTCATATAGCCCATGTAAAAATTAATTTACAGAACGATATTTGTCTATGTCATTTTTGCCTTTACTTTAAGATAATTAAAATAAAGTGTCATTATCCCTCCATGAGGAACCATGGGGTCCCAAAATCGACCCAAGAATGATAATATTCAGATATGTATCAACCATTATGTTTATGAAACCTATTAGGGTAATTTTATATTATTATAGTAATATTTGTTTACCCATTTTTAATAGATTTAACCTTTAGCCATGGTAAATAAAATATTTGCTGATTTAAATATTCATAATGACTAAAACATAAAGATACCTATTTTCAAAATTTGGACATTATAATTACAAATATGGAATCCATATTTCGAAATTCAAATCACATAAGTGGAATATATTAATTTAAAATTAATTCCCATAATCAAATTAAAATGCATGTTTTTAATAAATAATAACTATCAAAAGACTGACACTTGTTTATGTCCAATTTCAAAGTGAAATTAATTCCAATAACCAAAATTATATTAAATGGTAAAAATATAATATAATTACACATTATATTTTTTTTAAACATAATCTATCCAATTAAATAAATTAGATTAAAAAGAAATATTAAATTAAAATACAACATTTTTCACTTTTCATTAAAAATTGAATTTTATTAGAAAAATACAAACAATTTACCGAAAGTAAATTTTGATGTCTTGATTATAAAGAAGAATTTTTTTTGTTCAAATATAACATATAAAAGTGATCAATACTATATTTAAATAGTGTTCGCAATTAAAAGGTGGTAAATCAAACTTTTAAAGTAAATTATGATTAAAATGAGATTCATTAACATTTTAAGCCTCTAAATTTTATTTGATAAATGTAACAAAATTTAAAAAAATTATAATAATATTTTATTTAGTTCAATTCATTACTACCAATACAAAGGCTAGATGTTGACTACCATTTAAAATAATAAAATTATTTTATTATTGTGTAATGTTAGATTTCAAAGAAACCCATTGTTGCATATCTTGTATTCCATCGAACATAGAAACCCATTTAAAGTAAAATTAATTTATAATTTACAAATACTAATAAAAATGAAAATGTACTATTTTTTTATTTATCTGGGATATTACATCCATCCCCTCTTTTAGATATTATTTTCTCACAATTTTATTCACATATCAAATAAATGTGGGTATTTATCCCTCATTGCATTTTAGGATTCTCACATTGCCTCTTCAAACATATGGATTTTCCATAATAATCTTTACCTAGTGAATTATCTTGTTATGCAACACTTGATCTCTATGGTTAAGAATCTGGACTGGTTATTCCTCATAAGAGAGATTATCTTCCAACATAACTACCTCAATGCTCAAAACATGAGACGGATCTGCAATTCATGTTATCAACATAGAAAAATGAAAAACATTGTGTACCTGGGATAAACATCTAGGTAAAGCCACTCTGTACACACCTGATCCAATTTTCTCTAGGATTTTATAAGGTCCAATGAACCTCGGACTCAACATTCCCTTCATACCAAAACACATTACACTTTTCTATGGAGAAACATTGAGAAAGGCATGATCACCTTCCTCAAATGAGAGATCCTTCCTCCCGTTATCCGTATAAATTTTCTTCTCACTCTGAGCTGTTCTCATTTTCTACTGAATCAACAGAACCATTTCTGCCACCTCTTTATACCAATTTTGGTCCCATCAGCTTCCTTTCACCTACATCATCCCAAAAATCTGGAGTTCAACAACACTTTCCATATAATTCCTCAAATGGATCCATCTATATACTAGAATAATAATTGTTATTATATGAAAATTGAACCAAAGAAAGTTGTTGGTACCAACTTCCCTAGTAATTCATTGAACAAGAACGTAGCATATCCACCACGGTCTGAATTTTTCATTCTGACTGTCCATCTGATTGAGGATGAAAAGCTACAACAAAATCTAATTCAGTACCCAACGTATTCTGAAGGCCTTTACAAAATTTATAAGTAAACCTAAGATCATGATCATAAATAATGTAGTGGGGAACACCATGCAACCTGACTATCACTTTAACATAAAAATGAGAACATTGATCTTGATATAAAGTATCATGAATAGGAATGAAATGTGAAGATTTAGTCAATTGATCAATAATAACCCAAGTAGCATTGCTACCTTGAGATTTCTTTAGTAATCCCACAAAGTAGTCCACTGATATATTTTCCCATTTCCACTCTGGCGCCGGAAAAGGCTGAAGCATCCCTTTTGGAAAATACAGCTCTGCTTTAACCTTCTAACAAGTCAAGCACTTCGTAGTAAAATCAGAAATATCTATTTTCATTCTATCCCACTAGTAATACTCTCGAATAGATCAGTACATCATAATACATCCATGATGAACTAAAAATGCGGAAATATAAGATTCATATAAAATTTCATTCTTCAAATATGAATCACAAGGCACACATGATCTCTTTACAAATCTCCAAACACAATCATTATCAACATTAAAATCAGAAAACTTACCCCTCTGAACCAACTCTACCTTTTTCTGTAACTCACTGTATTATTTCTATGTTTGCTTTATTCTCTCTGATAGAGATGATTTCACTGACACCTGAAACAAAAGAGAATAATTTCTTGCACCAACAACTTTTATTCCAATGTTCATCAAATCAGAAACTAAAGTATCTCATTCTATATGTAACATGGTTAATGTAGCATTAATTTTATAACTCAAATAATAAGTTGCTTTATTTTCTTTTCCCATATGGTAAAGGATTGTGCAATCATAATCCCTGATTAATTCCAGCCATCTCCTATGTCTCATGTTCAATTCTTTCTGAGTGAATATATACTTTAAATTTTTTTGGTACGTATATATTTCAAATTTTACTCCATTTAAATGATGCCTCCAATTTTTTTAAGAAAAAACAAAAATAGATAATTAAAAATAATATGTAGGGTAATTAACTCCTGAGGTTTCAATTGACATGAAGCATAATCATTTACCTGATCATTTTTTATAAGGACACAACCAATTCCTTTCAATAAAGAATCATTGTAGATAACAAACTCACCATTTCTAGAATGAAGTGCCAAAACTGTAGTATTCACCAATCTTCTTTTAAATTCCTGAAAACAATCATCAAATTCTCTTATCCAAATGAACATAACACCTTTTATAGATAAATTAGTTAATGTGCTAGATAACCATGCAATATTTTCCACAATCCTCTGGTAATAACCTACCAAAGAAAGAAAACTATGATTATTGGTTAAATTTGTGGGTCTTCGAAATTCCTCAACAACTTTTGTTTTACCAGGATCAACAGTTATTCCATTTTTTTGCCAAAATGTGGCTAAGGAACGAAAATATTTATAACCAAAATCCACACATGCCGAATATCCCATATAGTTTCTTTTCTTTTAATGTTTTCAATAAAACCCAAAAATGACATTCATGCTCCTATTTCCTTTTAGAAAGAAACAAAATATCATCCATGAAAATAACTAAAAAAATATCCAAGAACTCATGGAAAATTCTATTCATAAGATCCATGAATAAAACATGTGCATTGGTTAACCCAAAAGGCATAACTACATACTCATAAGGGCTATATCTAGTCTGAAATGCAGTCATCAGAAAAGCATCTTACATTACATTCAACTGCGGGTACCCTGACCTCAAGTAAATATTTGAAAAATACTGAGCTCCCTAGAGCTGATCAAACGAATCAGAAATTTGTGTAAAAGGATACTTGTTCTTAAGATTGATGTTATTCAATTCTCTACAATCAATGAAATGTCTCAATGAATCGTCTTTATTATTAACATATAAGACAGGAGAACCCCATGGTGATGTGAATAGTTGAATGAAACCTTTGTCTAATAACTCATGAAATTTCTTCTTTAACATTAAAAGTTCAATTTGAGCTATTCGATTAGGGGGGTTTGAAAATGGATTAACATCATGAAATAAGTAAACAATAAATTCAACTTCTAGATCAGGTATAATACAATGAATCATATCATGAAAAACATCAATTTACTCATTCACCACTGCAACATCATTAATTTCAATAGTTCCTTTATTTTCAACAATATGTGCAAGGTAACATTCATTTCCATATTTTACTAATTTCTAAGCTTCCTGATATGTTATCAAAAGTAAGGGTTTATTCTTGTATAAAAACTGAAAATCATTATGAAAAGAAACCACTTTATCTCTATAATAAATCTTGTCATGATAAATATAAATCATTCCATACCCAAAAAAACATCAAAATACTTTAGAGGAAAAACAATATGGTTTGCCGGTAGATTCTTCCCGCACACAGGGACAAGAAGGTTCTAATGTTTTATTTTTGTCTTAACATTTCTTCGAGGTGTTTTTACAATAATTTACATATTAATATCATGAAATGTAATTCCTAATTTACATGAAAACATCTCAGAAATGAAAGAGTGTGTAAACCCTGAATAAAACAACACATTCACATAATCTGAACAAAAAATAGTGTACCTAATACTACATCATTCTATGGCCCAACATCTATTGAATAGGTTACAAAGGATTTCAAAACCCTTTTCTGTTTGTAGTCTGGTTTCTTTGCCTTAGTTTAGTTTTTTCATTAGACACTCATTGGCATAATGTCCCATTTCATTACACAAAAAACATTTTAATGATTGTATATCATATTTTGTCTTACCATTTCCTTGATCTTTTTAGTGTATTTACGAGAATTATTTCCCATTTTACCACATCCATATCACTTACTAGAATTCAAAATACATTACCCTACATGATTTTCACTATAATTTTCACAAGCTGAAAACATATGTTTCTTACCATTAGATTCTTTTGAAGAGTTCATCCCTTTTCCCTTCCACCCTGACCTCTTATTATGTGGTTTGTCAAAGAACAGCTAATCTTCAGGGAACTCCATTTCCACCCTCTCCACATAATGAAATTTTTTTTTCATAACTTTTGAACTCACGAGAAACTGAATCCCATCAATACATTGGGTTTAATCCTGATTCAAAAATGTTGATTTTACTTTCAAGATCTCGTATGAAATTTTTAGTATACCTTTCCAGTTGAGTGAATTTTACATCAAAAGAAGCCACTTAGTCTTCCTCCTATGTCAATTCTAGGAATTGTTTTTCCATCCTAAGACAAACCATATTATAAAAATATTTCATAAAAATCAAAACATAGAATTCATCCCATTCAAGAGAATCAATCTCTTCACTATCCTTAATATTTTTCACCATCAACCACCACTAATTAGCTGCACCATCCAAATGTTAAATAGAAAGTCTATGATTTTGATGTTCTGAACACCCCATGACATCAAAAAATTTCTCCAGTTCTTTAATCCACCCTCCTACTAGCACAGGGTCATATGATCCTCTGAATAATGGGGGATGTTGCCTCATTAAATGATCCACTACTGACATGATTCTCTATGGCTGATTTCACTGATCTCATGCATGAATACCACCACCATTTATATCTTGAGTCAAATGTTCCATCACTGCAATAATCTATTCAGTTCTGTTATTGACTATCTCAGGTTGCTTATTTGGAAGGTTGTGTTCCTCTTGATGTCGACCCAACATAGCTGTCATGTTTCCTCCGCAAAAAATCATTATGAACACAAAAATATCTTAGGTGAAGCAACATGGAAATCTATAAATGATATATCATTTCAATCATAACATAAACTAGAAATAATTTATGGATATTAATTTAACTATATTCTAACTCCTAAAGTTGTCTAAACTGACCTCGGATACCAACTATAAGGACAAATCCTTAAAACATTTTATAATCTTGAATTAATTGAATAATTCACTTTGAGGGTCTTTTTAGGATTAGTGTTTTAGAGAATTATTCCATAACAATTACATTACATGTCCAAAATAAAAAGTAGACACTTCTACCATGTTCCCATTTTTTCACAAAATTAAAACTCTTTGAAAAAAATGTGTCATGTCTAGTTCCACACTTTAGACAACATGACTTTTTCGTGATCACATTCTTGAACCTATTCATCTTTAAGTCTAGTGAAAAATATTTGATAACTGGGGATTACCATAAAAAGCTACTAAAGGGTTATAAAATAATGAAATAAATCATTATTCTATCAATACATACAAAACTTAAACTCTTTTACATACCTCATGAAAACATAAGATTTATGAATAAGACATAGTAATCAAAATCATAAAGGTATCTTTTGGCATCCATGACATACTTACAATGTAGCTTTCATAGCTACCTAAGGAGTCACATTTTCCATACCCATCATAGTATATTCTATATATCTATTTGGAGAAAACATTCATATTTACCTCCGTCACATTACCCAATGCATTAGAGAGCTATCTCGGGCTCACCCACCCTAGGTTTATCACAGAACCACCTGTATACGTAAACATTATCCAGGAACCATAACATATTCATTACACATAACATAAGCATAATGTAAAGATAACATTTCCACATTTTAGTCACAAAATATCCTTTAAATATATTGACATAACAAATCCATTATAAAAAAAATTCAATACCAAAATAATTAAAAAGAATATATGGTATTTATTTTCCTTTTAAAAACATTACAGCTTGTTAAAGAAGCCAATGATAATATAATACTTCTGGTGGAGGCAAGGTCGTTGTCACCACATACGTTAAAAAGAAATATTTCTTTGCCATTTAGTAAAATGAGTCGTAGAAAAATATTCCATTTGAATGAAATAAAAGGTTAAAGGATTTTATACACTATATAAAAAAAGTCTCTTATTATTCAAAATATGCCTCAATGAAAGGAAATTGAGATGAAGTCCCTTACAAAGATAATTTTGTAAATAATATAGATTGATTATGCGTATTCAATAAAATCACACATAATGAATGTATAAATAAATGAGAAGATATAAAAATTCATTTTTCATATAATCAATGAAAGACATAAACATGAAAGATAAGATCATCCCAATGTACATAAATTTGGTTAAGAAGTCCCCTTACCTCATGTCTGACTTGACCCTTTTGTCCTTTAATCTCTTGAATAATAAACTAAAGTTAATTTCTAATTGCTTAAATTAATTTTTCATGTTTACTATTCCTTTTATATTACTTATTAACATTTTATAATCATTATGAAATCATTTATGCCAATAACGGCCGTTTTGTCGATATTTTTGGTACTTGAGTAAAAAATGAACACATTATATTTACAAGTTGTCCATATGGTCAATAGTCCATTATATCCAAAATTATATTCATTATTTTGAAATAATATATATCATATATATATCGTATATATTAGTATTTATAATAGTACTTATCATTTGGAGATAAGAAATGAAATGCACCATTCATGGAGAAGGTAAGTCGTACATACGCAAGAACATTGCTTTCATTTGAATTTTGTATTTTAATGGCAAGAAAACATAATTATATATAAGTATATTATAAATACAGTATAATATCATATATAATATCATTAACTCCATCCTTTATATGTCCCACATATGGAATTAACGAGTCATATAACTCAAATGGGGCTGTAGTCTGCACTTCCTCAAATGAAATTATCGCATTTACCCATTATGGAAACAATAAATGTATGATATAAATGTAAAAAATAGAAAAATAAAGAAAAAATAAACATAATATAAATCATATGTAAATATTGTTCCATATTAATGGCCACCATGAGAAGCAGTAGGTGATAATTGAATAATCATCATTTCACGATGTGTTAATTTTCAATCCATAGAAACAGTATGTTCTTCACCCATTAAATGGGGGTCTGTGTAAGTGTTGTTTGAATAATGTTCATAAAAACATACTAGTTTATTGAGGATACTGGTGTTGTTATAAAATAAAGGAACAAAAAGAGTTTATGGTTAGGAGAAGTAAAATAAAAGAAAATAAGTTAAGAGAAATTGTTTCCTTCAATTTGGGTAACTCCCATTGGTTGGGACCAAAAGGACTTCATGAAGTGACATATGTAATGCCCCGACCCTGGTTACCCAGAGTCAATGCCTTATTTTAATACATTGGATTTATTACAAGGAATAAATTCCTGAAGGACCGATCAGCTTAGCAGTCTTGGAAAATAGATTACACACATGAATGTAACATTACACTTCATAACATAAAAAAAACATAAATAATCGTTTATGAACACCATTATTCCTTTATCTTAACACTGCATATCAATCACAATACACTTCATGTAATCCTGGGAAAAATAATACATAGAATGGGGTGAGCTCAAACACTCAGTAAGGGTAAGCAATACAATGGAAACTTTCAAAAATAAGCATAAACATTTAAGGCAATGTATAAAACTAAAACAAAAGCCTTCTAAACATTAACTTTATCATAATATGGAAAAAATAAAATGAAATAATTCCATTTATTTATTCACATGGATATTCTACTAATCTAATAATCACATGAAATATCAATAACCACAATCATAATGATGGAAAGCATAATTCAGACTTTCATAACCACATAGACAAGGCCTCGTGCAAAGACTAAAAATAAGATTTTGTCAAGGCCTCATTCCAAGACACTAGTTTGTCTCATGAGACCTACAGATGCATCGAGGAGATATAGAGGGCTCCACCCGTCACTTATTAAGTCCAATTCATTCCTCATATGAAATGGTCTAATCATAACATAAACATTTTTATTAAAACTAGCATACCAAATGTCAATATGTTACCCCCAAACCATGAATGGTATAAAAATAACACACCCATAGTAAAAAATATCACAAAACCTTCAACACAATATGTAATATTTGTATCATGATAAATCAACTTCAAAACAGGTTTAAAATCTATTAAAGTACATTGACGTTGATGAAAATGATTTGTAAAACTCTTTGAGAGAAATATCCCTTTATCATGAAAACATTTAAGAGTCACACAATTTGGAAAAGAAGTCACATAATGAAATTTTTTAATCAAAGTGTCCCATAGCAGTCTGAAACTTTTTAATGGAATTAAAATTTTAGAAATTTTCATGTCTATATAAGTAAATCCTTAAAAACCATTTTGATGACATGGACATTAATGAGAAAGATTTAGAAGAATAAATATTTAAGACATTTCAAATGATGTTTTGGTAAAAATTACCTTAAAATAATCCCTTTGGAAACTATTTCATAAAACATGGACATGTATAATAAATGTGTCCCAGTAGATACATACATAAAAACAACCTCTGTTAATAAAGAGATTGTGAAACTATCCTTTACCAATTTGGTAACTAACGAAACGTACCCCCCATGAAAGAGGTATCATACAATAAATATGTAAATACACATAAATTAATGTTTATTACACAAATAATACAATTATGGTCTGTACATACACCACACAATAGGTAATAGTGGCAATATAATATGAATCTCACGGGAATAAGGAGTGAGATGAAAACCCCTTACCTTGCACTTTCATTTAGTCGAGGGTATGTTTAACTTCTTGTATGAAGACTATAGTATGCTATTAAATTTTAAAAGAACCATATTTATATTTATGATATCATACATTATTCATTTATGACATTATACTACCCATAGAATAATAATTTCCATGTCATATTAATATTTCGGGTAATAATCGCTTTCTTTATCGTACATGTTTTAACTTGTTACTCTTGATTGTATCACATAGATCATGATTTAAATACTTATAGAATATAAAAAATTATTTATTTATCATATATATTTAGAATATAAAAAATTTATAAAATATGTATATATGAAATGGAAAACACCGTTTATGTAGACGGTAGTCCGTACATACACATAAACGTTGTTTCTGTTTTCATATAGTATTGAATGGAAGTAAGTGAAAAAGACATATGTAAGTACATAAATACTAATATATATAAATGTATATATCTCCAGTATCATATTATATCATATATTACATACTTATTATTAATATATATTTTTATAATCTTCGATGAATGGTGAACATAGAAATGAATCTTATCTCGTTGTGGAGACGATAATACGTACGTACGCACGAGCGAAAATATCATTTTTTGATATTAATATAATATATAATTTGATGGTATATAACATATAAAAAATCCTTATCATGTTATATTTATTATTTACATCAAATACACATCATTATTATACACATCCAAATAATAACGTAATGAATAACAATTACACCACGACGTGGAGATGGTAAGCCGTGCGTATGCATGTATGGTAACATGTCATTAAAAGGGTAAATAGAATAATGAATTTAGTTGAACCATAATTAAAATAACATCACAGAATATATCATTTAATGTAGTTATTATTTCAGATTGGAAACAACAACGATAAAGGAAGTGGATGAAGAATGGAACTTGAAAGAGGGTGGTGAAATCATTACCTGTTTTTCGGGTTCTTCCTTTTGATTTGATCAAAAGAGCTCCTTAGGATGGAATTATGATAAAACTAAACCATCTAGGATGAAGGGAGGATATTTTATAGGGTATTTGGGAAGGGTTTGGCCGATCCAATGGGATTAAAAAGTTTGAATTAGAGAGAAGGGTGTGTGCCCTTTTATAAGAGGGGTGAGGGGCACCTTAAAAAAACTTAAAATATTATTTTATAATAAATTCATATTCGGTTTCTAATGGCTCAAAAGTTGATTATTTAAAGTCTAAGGTGGGTATAGGTTGAAATAAACTCAACCAATTTGTTTTAGACATGTTTAGGAAACCATTTTTACCTTATCAATATGCTTTAACTCTAGGTTAAATAATTTATCGTTTTCCGTGTCTTCTTGTATTCTTACACTATATGGTTAATAAATATTCTATATATTGCCAATATAACCCCAATTGGTTCATTAATTCCATATATATTATTATATACGCCTTTTTCCCGAACCTTAGATTTGTAGGACCATTATATCAATTAATAATATAATATATTTTTAAAACTATTATATGTCAATTTTGACACTATTTGGTATTTTTTTGTTAAAATAATAACAACATGATTACCTCGAAAAAAATTCATTGAGTCATTAAAAACATTTCATATTCACCTTAAAAATACGTGGATGTCATAAATACATTGAAATTATATTTATTTTAATATTTATAATATCATTTACTTGATTCTTTCATGAATAAGGTAATTACTACATCATCATTGTTTTATAAATAAATTAACTTATATAATGTCTAAAAATTATAAATAAAATACCATTATGTAGAAAAGATTTTTAGCTTTATAATATTTATTTATAATCTAATTTATCTTATGTATAACCCTATATTAAAAATGTTTTAGTTATACAACTTTGATTTTAACTCTTTTAACTCTTCTTTGAATTAAATAATAATAAATGTCCTAATCTAATCCAAGTGGATCTAAATGATATTATTATATTACTAATGTTGTTTTGGGTCGAGATAAACATGTACAATAGAATTAGGACATGTGTTAGTGTAATATTAATATCATATTTACCCTTAATTACCATATTTATTTTTAACCGTGGTAAATAAAAGTAATAAGTTACTATTGAGAAAAAATTATTTTTATCTCATTTAACCAGATTTTACTCCTTGATACTAATAGTGTTTCTTGAATTTTCAAAATTCAGCTCACAGAAGTGGTAAAATTAATTTTTATTTGAATTTGCAAAAGCTCCTAGGAGGTGGGTAAAAGACGGTGAAAATATCAATAAAATTTTTATATATAAAAAATTATTATTAACCAACTAAAATTAATTAAATTTAATGTATATTGGTATTATTTATATATTTTTACGTTATATTATATTAATAAAATAAATAATTATTTAAATAAAAATTTGGTTTTATACTATAACTCTTTTTTTTCACTATTCATCAAAAATTAACAGTTTTCAGACAAATACCAAAAATTTACACTAAGATAATTTTGATATTAAAAATTTAATAATGAAGTCTATTTTACGAAATTCAAAACATAGAAGTTGCATTTATTAATTTAAAATTAATTTCCGCTGTCAAAACAAAAAACATGTTTTTAAGAAACAATAACTATCAAAAGATTGACACTTGTTTATGTCCAGTATAAATGTGCAATTATGTCCAATGACCGACATTGGATTAAATTGTAAAAATATATTCTAAATATAATTTAAAAACTCTAAAATTCATAATTTATCACTGTTAATTATTTCAATTAAAAATGTTGTTTTTAATTAAAATTAATAATTTTCGCTATTCATCAAAATATGAATGTTATCAGAAAAGTACCCAAAATTCACCCTAAGCTAATTTCAGTGTTCTAAATTCAAAAATGAAGTCTATTTTGAATGATAAAATATATAAAATTTAAAAAAGTGGTTATTTCTATTCTCAAAGGCTAGTTTGATTGGTTGTGGTGTGTGTTAGAACTCGAAGTTGCGTACAACACACGCTACCGTATTATTCAAAAAGAAGCGTACCGTGGAATCTTGGGGTGATACATTCTCCCGTTCTTCAATAAATTGAGTCCTCCCAATTTATGCTCGGTATTGGAAAGTTGGGGTTGACATTTCAAAATATCTTAAGTTGTAACCCCACATCGAAAATTGGATTAATTAGGGCTCTATTAAAAATAAGGAGTGGTAAGTATGATGGTTACAGAAAATAACACATACATGGGTTCCATGTAGGAAAATATGGACATGGAAGAGAAATATAACCATCAATATCTCATGGATAATGGTAGAGAACATGGCTATGAAAAAGCTAATAATCCCAAATCCATAAATTTGTGATGATCTAAGGTACTATCTTGGACAACATTTTTGTTCTAAGTTCCTTTTCTTAATGTTGAGAAATTTTTTTATGAGATTGGATAATATCATAAGTATATATACATACTTTATAATTATGGTTTTTTCAATTAATAAGTTTCTACCAAAAACTCATCTTTCACTACAAAACATTATACAACTCAAAAATAATCTATTTATCCTAACCGTACAGGGTTCCGTAAATAATGAATTTATAATTCATTTGTCATACTATTTAAAAAAAAATTATACAAACTAGTACATCACATAGTCCAATCATAGGTTATGAACTCTCGTTACCCTTCTATTGTGGGTTCATGTCTTGTGGCCTTTACGGACACGACGGGTTGCCGCTTGACCTCCGGGTTGTCCTTTTTATGGGAATCCAAAAACAATCTCAAACTAAACTTATCCAAAATACTTCTATCCAAACTCACAGTCCATAATTTATATGGAAGGTAACCACAATGAACATCCATTTTTCCACATAATAACATCTGAACACCTTCATCATGTATTATTTTAAAACATGGTAACATCCTGAATTACCATAAAACCTTATTGATTACATTCATTCTCCCTTATTCTTTATAGAATACTGTATATACTTCTTCTATCAAAAAATGTTATAAACTCCAACAATGATGGAATATACAAATCATTAATCAGTTCCAAGATAGTCAAGAATATCAAATATATTTTATCTTAATCAACCATCTCTTATTCCAAAATTACTACCTTAGTATCAGGACCATATAATCTCAAATTCCATTGAAATAGTACTGAAGTACAATCCTTATTTATTTTCATAACTCATATAACTGGTACATCATCGATATAACACAGAAATGACATAATTTGTTAAAAACATCATAATAACACTAATCATTCCTCTTCATCTGTGGTAGTATCATATCATGATTATTATCCAATAGCATCATTTGGGGTATACTCTGATGATTTGGAAATTGGTTCGCATAGTGTCCAAATTCCATGGGGAGGATACATTGTACATTTGAAACATTTTTCTTACACTTGCAGTCATGTACTTGGTTTCATTTTTCTCCACACTTATAACATACTGTCATTCCCTTCAATCATTTTCCAAGGTGATTTTTTCCACAGTTATAACATATGTAAAAATCCTTCTTTACCTTCTTCCCTTTTTCTGTCCTTCCCTCTACTATTCTTTTCTTCTCTAGATTCCCTTCAAATCCATAGGAATCTGAGAATTATTTAATTATATTATCAAAATATGATACTATTTCTTCATATGTCAAGAGTACATAAGAGACTATTTCCCTTCTGTATTTTTTCTTACTACTGTGAAAGATATGATCCTTCTTACTATTTGGATCATATGTATTGCAGGTGTTATTATTACTTCTATTGGGTGACATTTCTATACAATTTCATACTCTAGGTCAGTTTATGAATCACAATTCATAATTCCTAACATGTAAAATACCTAACGTAAATTAAACAGTATATCGATATAATCCATAATCACAAAAATGCTTTCATTGAGGAGGTATATACTCATAAAACCTTCATAGTGGTTTGTAAAGAAAATCATAATTATCCTAAGCATATCCCCCGAGAGTGTCGTAACCAAGAGTGCAGCAAGACCCATTGTCTTGCACCAGTTCCCGTTCAAGTCTAGCTCAAAGCGGTGTTTTCTGGTTTTACCCCAAGGTATATCTATGCCAGAGCCGCCTCTACCTACTTGTATCCAGACAGGGATTTATTTCTCAGAAAACTCACAAAATCTATACAATACCAAAATTCTAGGAAGTTATTCTATAATAATCCTCATAGTCTATCTCAGAGAAATGTTCTCTAATTAGAGTTTATCTAAATCTAGTTTCCAAGGTTATTTAGAAACTTCCTCTAATACCAACTGTAATGCCACCACCACAGTTACCCAGAGTTGGTGCATTATTTTAATACATTGGCATGATTTCAAGGAATCAAGTCCCGAATGACCAATCAGTTTAGAAGTCTTGGATAATAGATTACATAATTATTGTTACATTACACTTCATAACATACAAAACAACATAAATTATCCTTTATGCACACCATTATTCCCTTGTCTTAACCCTGCATGTTAATCACAATACATTTCTTGGAATCCTAGGAAAAATTAAACATATAAATGGTTGAGCTCAAAAGCTTAGTAAGGGTAATAAATACACTGGAAACATTTGAAAATAAGCATAAACATTTAAGGCAATGAATAAAAATAAAACAAAAGCCTTCTAAACTTGAAATTAAGCATAATATGGAAGAAATAAAATGAAATAATTAAATTTACTTATTCACATGGATATTCTATTAATCGAATAATCACATGAAATATCAGTAGCCACTTTCATAATAATGGAATGCATAATGCATGACTATCATAACCACGTAGCCAAGGCCTCATGGAAAGACTACAAATAATATTTTTTCAAGTCGTTGTTCCACGACACTAGTTTTTTTAATGAGAACTACCGATTAATAGAGGAGCTATAGCGGGCTCCACCCATCACATATTAAGTCTAATGCATTCCTCATTTGAAAAGGTCTAAACATAACATAAACATTCGTAATAAAACTAGCATATGAAATGTCAATACACTACCCATAAACCCTGAATGGTATAAAAATAACACAACCACAGTCAAACATATCATAAAACCATCAACAAAATATGTAATATTTGTATCATGATAAATCAACCTCAAAACAAGTTTAAAATACATTAAATTATTTTTACATTGATGAAAATTATTTGTAAAACTCTTTGAGAGAAATACCCATTTTTCATAAAAACATTTAAAAGTCACACAATTTAGAAAAGAAATATATTAAAGGAATTTTTTTATAAAAGTGTCCCATTCCACATTGAAACTTTTGAAATGTATTAACATTTTAAAAACATGCATGTCCATATAAATAAATCCTTAAACATATTTTGATGACCAGGACATTAATGAGAATGATTTAAAAGAATAAATATTTAAAACATTTTAAATGATCTTTTAGTAAAAATTAACTTTAAAAAATCCCTTTTAAAACTCTTTCATAAAACATGGACATGTATAATAAATGTGCCCCAGAATATTCTTACGTAGAAACCACCTCGGATACTAAAGAGATTGTGAAATTAAGCCTCAACAATTTGTTAACATACTAAACATACACCCCATGAAAGAGGTATCATACAATGAATATGTAAATACACATAAAGTAATGTGTATTACACAAAGAATACAATTATGGGCAGTACATACACGACAAAAAAGTTAATAGTGGCAATATGACATGAATCTCATGGGAATAAGGAGTGAGATGAGAACCCTTTACCTTACACTTTCCTTTAGTCGAGGGTACGTTTAGCCTCCTGTATGAAGACTATAGTATGATATTAAATTATACCAGAACCAAATTAATATTTATGATGTCATAAATTATTCATTTATGACTTTATACTAACAATTTAATAATAATTTCCATGTTATATTAATATTTCGGGTAATAATCGCTTTCTTTATCGTACGTGTTTTAACTTGTTACTCTTGATTTTATCACATAGATCATGATTTAAATATTTCCCAAACATAAAACAAGATTTATTTATCATATATATTTAGAATATAAAAAATTTATAATATGCGTATATATGAAATGGAAAACACTTTTTATGGAGACGGTAGTCCATACGTACGCAAAAACGTTGTTTCCGTTTTGATATAGTATTGACCGGAAGTAAGTTAATAAGATATATGTAAGTACATAAATACTTATATATATAAATATATATATCCCTAGTAGAATTATTATGCCATATATTACATACATATTAGTAATATATATTTTTATAATCGTTGATGAATGGTAAACTGGGAAAGTAATCTCATCCCGTTGTGCAGACGGTAATCCGTACGTACGCACGAGCGAAAATATCATTATTTTGATATTAATATAATATATAATTGGATATTATATAACATATACAGAATCCTTATCATGTTATATTTATTATTTACATCAAATATACATCCTTATTATACCCATTCAAATAATAATTTATTGAATAACAATTACACCACGACGTGGAGACGGTAAGTCGTACGTACGCACGTATGGTGACATGTCATTCAAAGGGTGGATAGAATAATTAATTTGGTTGTACCATAACTATAATAACATCAAAATATATATAATATACTAGGGTTATTATTTTAGAATGGAAAAAACAAAGATAATGGAAGTGGAAGAAGAAAGGAACTTGAAAGAGGGTGGTGAAATCGTTACCTGTTTTTCGGGTTCTTCCTTTTGATTTGATCAAAAGGGCTCCATAGGTTGGCTTTCTGATCAAAATAACGCTTCTAGGATGAAAGGAGGATATATTAGAGGGTATTTTTTCAGATGTTGGCCGAGACAATTGACATAGAATGTGTGAATTAGAGAGATGTGGGAGTTCCCTTTTATGAGAGTGGTGAGGGGCACCTTAGGAAAAGATTAAACTATTATTTTATAATAAATTCATATTCGGTTTCTTATGGATAAAAAGTTGATTAATTAAAGTATAAGGTGGTTATAGATCGAAAACAACTAAACCAATAGATTTTAGACAAGTTTAGGTTACCATTTTAACATTTCATTTAGATTTAACTCTAAGTTAAATAATTTATCTTTTTCTGTGTCTTCTTGTATTCTTAAACTATATAGTTAATAAACATACTATATACTACCAATCGAACCCCAATTTGTTCATTAATGTCATATATAATATTATATATGCCTTTTTGCCGATCCTTAGATTTTTAGGACCATTATATCAATTATTTATATAATATTTGTTTTAAAAACTATTTTATGTCAATTTTGAAACTATTTGGTATTTGTTTTTTGTTAAAATAATAAAAACATGATTACTTAAATAATATTCATTTAATCAACCATAACAATTAATATTCACATAAAAATTCGTGGATGTCATAAAGACTTTGAAATTATGTTTATTTTAATATTTATAATACCATTTATTTGATTCATTCATGAATAAGGTAATTACTGCATCATCATTGAGATTTAAATAAATTAACTTATATAATGACTAAAAATTATAAATAAAATACAATTATGTAGGAAAACTTTTTATCTTTCTAATATTTATTTATAATTGAATTTATCTTATGTATAACCCTATATTAAAAATATTTTAGCTATTAAACATTGATTTTAACTCTTTTAACTCTTCTTTGAATTAAATAATAATAAATGTCCTGATCTAATCCAAGTGGATTTAAATGATAATATTTTAGTCTTAATGTTGTTTTTTTGTCAATATAAACATTTCCAATAGAATTAGGTCCTGTTTGAGGGTAATATTAATGTCATTTTTACCCTTAATTACCCTATTTACTTTTAACTGTGGAAAATAAAAGTAAAACGTTAATATTCAACAAAAATTATTTTCATCTGATTGAACCAAATTTTACTCCTAGATATTTACCGTGTATCTCAGATTTTCCAAATTAAGCTCACAGAAGTGGTAAAATTATAATTTATGTAAATTTTCAAAAGCTGATAGGAGGACGGTAAAAGACGGTGAAATGTTCAATAAACTTTTTATATATCTATAATTATTATAAACCAACTCCAATGAATTAAATTGAACTTATATAGGTATTATGTATCTATTGTGATATTAAATAATTTAAATAAAATAAATAATTATTTAAATAAAAATTTGGTTTTAAACATTAACTCACTGTTTTTCACTATTCATTAAAAATTAAATGTTTTTTAGAAAAATACCAAAAATTTACCCTAAGGTAATTTTGATATTCTGAATTCAATAATGACGTATATTTTATCAAAATAAAAACATAGAAGTTTCATTTATTAATTTGAAATTAATTCCTATTGTCAAAACAAAAAATGTTTTTTTAAGAAATAATAACTATATAAAGATTGACACTTGTTTATATCCGGTTTAAAGTTGAAATTATGTCCACTGGCCAAAATTGGATTAAATTGTTAAAATATATTATAAATTTAATTTAAAACGACTCAAATTCATAATTTATCACCATTAATTATTTCCATTAATAAAGTTGTTTTTAATTAAAATTTAGTAATTTTCAGTATTCATCAAAATATGAAAGTTATCAGAAAAGTACAAAAAGTTTACCCTAAGCTAATTTCGATATATAGAATCCAAAAATGAAGTCCATTTTGAAATATAAAATGTATAAAATTTAAAAAGGTGGGTGTTACTATTCATAACGGTTAGTTTGATTGGTTGTGGTGTGTGTTAGAACTCGATGTTGCGTACAACACACACTACATTATTATTCAAAGAGAAGTTTACCGTTGAAGTTTGGGGTGTTAAATTATCCCCTCCTTCAATGAATTGCATCCTCTCAATTTATGGTCGGTATTGGAAACATGGGGTTGACATTTCAAAACATCTTAGTTGAAATCCCACATCAAAAAATGGATTAATGAGGCCTCTATTTAAAATAAAGAGTGGTAAGTATGAAGGTTACCGAAAATAAAACATACTAGGGTTCGATGTAGGAAAATATTTATTTGGAAGAGAAATATAACCATCAATATCTGATGGAGAGTGGAAGAGAACATGTCTATGAAAAGGCCAATAATCCCAAATCTATACATTTGTGATGATCTATGGTACCATCTAGGAAAACATTTTTGTTCTTAGTTCCTTTTCTTAATATTGATGAATTTATTTATGAGATTGGATAAGATCATAAGGATATATACTTACTTTATAATTATATTTTTATCCATTAATTAATTTCTACCCCAAACTCATGTTTCAGTACAAAACATAATACAAATCAAAAATACTCTATTTATCCTAATCATATAGGGTTACAAAAATAATGAAATTATGATTCATTTTTCAAAAAATTTAAAAATAAATAAATTATACAACTATTACATCATGTAGACAAGTCTTAGGTGATGCACCCTTATGGACCATTGTTTTCGGGTTTAATTCTTGCGGCCTGTCCGGACATGACTGGTTGCCGACCGACCTCCGGGTTATTCTTTTTATGGCAGTCCAAAAATAATCTCAAACCAAACTTATCCAAAATACATCTATCCGAACTCACAATCCATAATTTATAAGGAAGGTAAACACAATGAAGATCCTTTTTGGAACATAATAACATGTGAACACTTTCATCATGTATTATTTTAAAACATGGTAACATCCTGAATTAACAGAAAACCTTATTGTTTACATTCATTCTCCCTTATTCTTTATAGAATACTGGATATACTCTTTCTATCAAAAAATGTTTTAAACTCCATCAATGATGGAATATACAAATCATTAATCAGTTACAAGATAGTCAATAACATCCAATATAATTTATCCAAATCAACCATCTCTTATTCCAAAATGACTACCTTAGTATCAGGACCATATAATCTCAAATTTCCAATGAAATAGTACTACAGTACAATCCCTATTTATTTTCATAACTCATATAACTGGTAAATCATCGATACAACACTGAAATGACATAATTCATTAATAAAATCATAATAACACTAATCAGTCCTCTTCATCTGTGGTAATATCACAACATGATTATTATCCAATAGCATCATCTGTGGAATACTCTGATGATTTGGACATTGGTTCAAGTAGTGTCCAAACTCCTTGCTGATGAAGCATTGTACATTTGAAACCTTTTTCATACAATTGTCATAATGTACTTGGTGTCCTTTTTCTCCACACTTATAACATACTACCATTCCCATCAATCATTTTCCAAGGTGATTCTTTCCACAGTTATAACATATGAAAAACTCATTCTTTACCTTATTCCCTTTATCTGTCCTTCTCTCTACCTACCTTTTCTTCTCTGGAATCCATTCAAAGCCATAGGACTCTAAGAATTCATTACTTATCTTATCAACATGTGATACTATTTCATAATATGTTGAGAATACATGGGGGACAATTTACCTTCTAAATTTTGGCTTATTAGCGTGAAAGATATGATCCTTCTTACTCTTTGGATCATATGTAACGCATGAGTTATTATTATTTCTATTGGGTGCCATTTTTATACAATGGTAAACACTTGGTCAGTTAATGAATCATAATTCATAATTCTAAACATGTAAAATACCTAACGTATATTGAACAGTTTATGGATATAATCTATAATAAAAAAATGATTTCTTTGAGTAGGTATATATCCATAAACCCTTCATAGTGGTTTGTAAAGAAAATTAGAATTATCCTATGCATATCCCTCGAGAGTGTCGTAACCAAGAGTGCAGCAAGGCCCATTGTTGTGAACTAGTTCCCGTTTAAGTCCATATCAAAGCAATGTTTTCAGGTTTTACCACTAGGTACATCTATTCCAGAGCCGTCTTTACCTTCGAGTATCCAAACAAGGATTTATTTCTCATAAAACTCACAAAATATCGACAATACTAAAATTCTCAGAAGTTCTTATATAATAATCCTCAAATTCTATCTTAGGGAAATGTGCTCTAATCAGAGTTTATCTAAATCTAGTTTCCAAGGTTATTTCTAGACTTCCTCTGATACCAACTATAATGCCCCGACCGCAGTTACCCAGAGTCTGTGAATTATGTTAATACATTGGCATGGTTACAAGGAATCATGTCCCAAAGGACCAATCAGTTTAGCAGTCTTGGAAAATAGATTACATACATGAATGTTACAGTACATTTCATAACATACAAAACAACATAAACAATCCTTTATGAACGACATTATTACCTTATCTTAACCCTGCATATCAATCAGAAAACACATCTTGGAATCATGGGAAAAATAAAACATAGAAAAGGGTGATATCAGGCACTCAGTAATGGTAATAAATAAATCGGAATCTTTCAAAAATAAGCATAAAAATTTAAGGAAATGTATAAAACTAAAACAAAAGCCTTTTAAACTTTAACTTCCACATAATATAGAAGAAATAAAATGAAATAATGTCATTTAGTTATTCACATGGATACTATACTAATCTAATAATCACATGATATATCAATAACCACTTTCACAATTATGGAATGCATAATGCTAGACTATCATAACCACATAGCCAAGGCCTCGTGCCAAGACTACAAATAAGATTTTTTCAAGGCCTCGTGCCAAGACACTAGTTTGTCTTATGAGACCTACCGATGCTTCGAGAAGCTATAGCGGGCTCCACCCATCACTTATTATGTCAAATTAATTCCTCATATGAAATGGTCTAAACATAACATAAACATTCATGTTAAAACTAGCATACGAAATGCCAATACTTTACCCATAAACAATGAATGGTATATAAATAACACATCCTGAGTCAATAATATCACAAAACCTACAACCCAATATATAAGATTTGTATAATGATAAATCAACATCAAAACAAGGTTAAAATCCATTATAGTATTTTGACATTGATGAAAATTATTTGTAAAACACTTTGAGAGAAATACCCATTTTTCTTTAAAACATATAAAAGACTCAAAATTTGGAAAATAAGTCATTTGAAGTCAATTTTTAATCAAAGTGTCCCATACCACTTTGAAACTTTTGAACGGAATTAACATTTTAAAAACTTTCATGTCCATATAAATAAATCCTTAAAACCCATTTCGATGTCATGGACATTAATGAGAATGATTTAGAAGAATAAATATTTAAAACATTTGAAATGCTGTTTTAGTAAAAATTACCTTATAAGAACCCCTTTAAAAATTAATTCATAAAACATGGACATGTATAATAAATGTGTCCCAGTAGATACTTACATAAAAACAACCTCAAATAATAAAGAGATTATGAAATTAACCCTTACCAATTTGGTAACTTACGAAACATACACCCCATGAAAGAGGTATCATACAATTACTATGTAAATACACATAAATTAAAGTGTATTACACAAAGAATACAATTATGGGCAGTACATACACCACATAAAAGTTAATAGTGGCAATATGACATGAATCTCACAGGAATAAGGAGTGAGATGAAAACCCATTACCTTGATCTTTTCTTTAGTCAAGGGTACATTTCGCCTCCTGTATGATGACAATAGTATGTTATTAAATCATACATGAACCGTAATAATATTTATGATATCATACTTTATTCATTTATGTCTTTATACTACCCATTTAATAATAATTTCCATGTTATATTAATATTTTAGGTGATAATCGCTTTCTTTATCTTACATGTTTTAACTTGTTACTCTTAATTTTATCACTTAGATCATGATTTACACACATCTAGAATATAAAACATGATTTATTTATCATATATATTTAGAATATAAAAAATTTATAATAGATGTATATATGAAATGGATAACGCAGTTTATGGAGATGGTAGTCCGTACGTATGCATAAACGCTGTTTTTTTCATATAGTATTGAACGGAAGTAAGTGAATAAGACATATGTAAGTACATAAATACTTATATATATAAATATCTATATCTCCAGTAGCATAATTATGTCATATATTACAAACTTATTAGTAATATATATTTTTATAATCGTCGATGAATGGTGAACTTGAAAATGAATCTCATCGCGTCGTGGAGATGGTAATCCATATGTTCGCAGGATCGAAAATATCATTCATTTGATATTAATATAATATATAATTGGATGGTATATAACATATACAGAATCCTTATAATGTTATATTTATTATATACATCAACTACACATCATTATTATACCCATCCAAATAATAACGTATTGACTAACAATTATACCATGACATGGAGACGGTAAGCCGTATGTACGCACATATGGTGACATGTCATTCAAAGGGTGAGATGGAATAATGAATTTGGTTGTACCATAATTATAATAACATCACAGTATATAGAATATACTGGAGTTATTATTTTTGCTTTCTGATCAAACTAAGGCCTCTAGGATGAAGGGAGGATATTTTAGAGGGTATTCGAGCAGGGGTTTTCCGAGACAAATGGATTAGAAGGTGTGAATTAGAGAGAAGAGGGAGTGCCCTTCTATAAGAGGCGTGAGTGGAACCTTAGGAAAAACATTAAATATTATTTTATTATATATTCATATTCAATTTATAATTACTCCAAAGTTGATTATTTTAAGTCTAAGGTGGGTATAGGTCGAAAACAACGCATCCAATAGGTTTTATACACGTTTAGGTTACCATTTTAACCTTATCATTTAGATTAAACTCTTTGTTAAATAATTTTTCTTTTTTTCTGTGTCTTCTTGTATTCTTACACTATATGGTTAATAAACATACTATATACTACCAATCGAACACCAATTGGTTTATTAATGTCATATATATTATTATATAAATTTTTTGGCCGAACCCCAGATTTTTAGGACCATTATATCAATTAATAATATAATATTTGTTTTAAAAACTATTTTATGTCAATTTTGACACTATTTTTTATTTGTTTTTTTTGTTAAAATAATAAATACACGATTAATTCAAAAAAAAATTTAATCAATCCTAACATGTAATATTCACCTAAAAAATTTGTGGATGTCATAAAGGCTTTGAAATTAAATTTATTTTAATATTTATAATACCATTTACTTGATTCATTCCTGAATAAGTTAATTACTGCATCATCATTGTGTTATAAATAAATTAAATTAAATAATGTTTAAAAATTATAAATAAAATACCATTATGTAGGAAATATTTTTAGCTTTCTAATATTAATTTTTAATCAAATTTATATTATGTATATCCTTATATTAAAAATGTTTTAGTTTTTAAACCTTGATGTTAACTCTTTTACCTCTTCTTTGAATTAAATAATAATAAATTTCCTAATATATTCCATGTGGATCTAAATGATTATATATTATTCCTATGGTTTATTCTGGTCGATATAAACATGTCCAATAGAATTAGGACATGTGTGGGGTAATATTAATAGCATTTTTACCCTTAATTACCCTATTTACTTTTAACCGTGTTAAATAAAAGTAAAAAGTTACTATTCACCAAAAATTATTTTAATCTAATTGAACCTAATTTTAATCCTTGATATTAAACTTTTTTATATAATTTTCTAAGTTCATCTCACAAAAGCGGTAAAATTATGTTTTATGTGAATTTGCAAAAGCTCCTAAGAGGTGGGTTAAAAAGGGTGAAAAATTAAATAAAATTTTTATATATCTAAAATTATTATAAACCAAATCCAATGAATTACATTGAACTTATATAGGTATTATGAATATATTTTGAAATTATATAATTTAAATATAATAAATAATTATTTTAATAAAAATTCTGTTTTAAACTATAACCCAGTGTTTTTCACTATTCATCAAAAAATTAGAGTTTTTAGAAAAATACCAATAAATTACCCTAAGATAAAATTTATATTAAGAATTAAATAATGAATTCTATTTTACATAATTAAAAACATATATGTTTCATTTATTAATTTATAATTAATTCCCTCTGTCAAAAGAAAAAGTGTTTTTTAAGAAACAATAACTATCAAAAGATTGACACTTGTTTATGTTTGGTTTAAATGTGAAATTAAGTACAATAACCAACATTGGATTAAATTGTGAAAATATATTCTAATTATAATTTAAAACTACTCAAATTCATAACTTATCACTATTAATTATTTCGATTAAAAAATCTGTTTTAATTAAAATATGTAATTTTCACTATTCTTCAAAATATCAAAGTTATCATAAAAGAAAAAAAACATTCACCTAAGCTAATTTCAATATTCTGAATCCAAAAATGAAGTCCATTTTTAAAGATAAAATGTATAAAATTTAAAAAAGTGGGTATTACTATTCATAACGGTTAGTTTGATTTGTTGTGGTGTGTGTTAGAACTCGAAGTTGCGTACAACACACGCTACTGTATTATTCAAAGAGAAGAGTACAATGGAAGCTTGGGGTGTTACAACTTATTAATAGGGTAATGCTTCTATGTGGGAGAGAGAAATATTGAGAGATTATTTGAGCATGATTTGGGTAGTCCAAGAGGCTTGAGAGGTGTGAGGAATAAGTTAGAAATGAAGGCTTTTTATAAGGGGTGGGATGGGCTCTTTAGGAATGCGTGAAAATATTATTTTATTATATACTGATATTAGGTTTATAAAGGACCAAAACTAATTAAAGTCGATGATAAGATAAATAGTGGTCCAAATAAAATCATCCTATACGAATTGGACATGTTTTAGATATTTTTTTAATATTTATAATCTTATTTATTAAAATCATTTATTAATGAGGTAAACACTACATCATTATTGTGTCAAAAATAATTTAACTTATTTTATGTCTAAAACTATAAAAAAATACGATGAAGTAGGAAATATTTATATATTTTTAATTAAAATTTATAGTAAAAAATATCAATCATATAACCCCATGAAAAATTTAATTTACAAAATAATATTTGTTTATGTCATTTTTTCCTTTACATTAAGATAAGGAAAATAAAGTGTCATTATAAATCCCACGTGGCCCCATGGGGTCCAAAAATCGATAAAAGGTTTATTATGGGCGGATTTGTATCAAAAAATAGGATTAGTACACCTTTTAGGGTAATTTTATAATATTATTGTCATATTTGTTTGCACTTATTTACCATATTTACCATTTATCCATGGAAAATAAAATAATTACTAAAATAAAATATTCATAATGTATATAAATTAATGCTACCTATTTACATAATTTTTACATCCTAATTAAAAATATGTAATCTATTTTACCAAATTTAAATCACATTAGTGGCCTAAATTAATTTAAAATTGAATCTCACTGTCAAAATAAAATGCGTGTTTTTAGAAATTAATAACTATCAAAAGATTGACACTTGTTTATGTCTAATTTCAATTTTAAATTAATTCCAATAACCAATATTTGATTAAATGGTAAAAATATAATCTAAATAAAATTAAAAAATAAATAAAAATATAATCTATCAATATAAATAAATTTTATTAAAATGTAGTTTTGAATTAAAATACATCATTTTTCACTTTTCATAAAAAATTGAATTTTATCCAAAAAATACTCAAAATTTACCAAAAGTATATTTTGAGCTCCCGATTCTAAAAACGAATTTTATTTGGTAAAATATAATATATAAAAGTGACCAAAACTATTTTTTAATAGGGTTCACCATTAAATGGTGGTAAATCAACATTTTAATGTAAATTATGCTTAAAATTCGACTCATTAAAATTTTAAGCCTCTAAATTTTATTGGATAAATGTAAAAACATTTAAAAAACATGTATAATCATATTTTAGTTAGTTCGGTTCATTCCTTAGAACATAATGACTAGGTATTAACTACCATTTAAAATAATAATAATATATTATTATTGTACAATGTAAGATTTTAAAGAAACCAGTTGTTGCGTATCGAGTATGACATCAAACATAACAACCCCATTGAACTAAAATTAATATTTAATTTACATATATTAATAAAATTTAAAATGTATTATTTATTTATTTACCTGGTATATTACACATAATGTATTCAATGTGTCTCAACTGAAGATGTATGTTCACCTCACATCACATGTTATCGATTGGGGTGAGATGAACATTGAGGACGACGCTACCTACATAGAGTAACCTATGTATATTATGGATAAATAAGATAATTTTATATATAGGAGAGAAATTACCTTGGTACATTTCCTTTGGAAGCATGAGAAACATTATTAGAGCTTCTAGGTGTGGGAGAACGAGACGATGACCCCATATGATAATATTTTTATGTTTTTTAGGATGAAAAGCAGTGAGTTTAGGAGATTATAACGACCATTTTTTATCATTGAAAAAAATTATTACATTTGAGGAAATATTTTAGAGGATATTAACTAGATTTATATAGGAGTATGAGGCCTGTGGAGACTCGGTATTGATATAATTAAAATATAAAATATATATATCCTACATGCATAGTATTTATAAAATTATGGGAAAACCCCCAAATAGTGTCCTAGATGGAAAATAAATGTAATACCCCATGTATTTATGGACCTTATTTTCAAAATAAATTAAATTATAATCTTTCAATTCATTATGTCCAATAATCCTTTCACATAGCATGGGCTTGGCATACAGACCATCGACGTTGCATATATTACACAAAACACAAAAGATTCTATGAAACATAATTTTAATGTTGTATTTGTTTAAATATATAATTTCAAGATAGTCGTTAAATATGACTATATAATAGTAATAAATATTTTTAAATATTTTTATATTGATTAAACATATATTTAATGAAATATATAATTTTTGTAAAGTCCTTTTAGGTTTAAAAATACCATGTTCTTAGTAAACATCTATTAATCAAATTCTTTCGAAAATAATGAAAATAATTTCAGACACATTGAGAAATTAAATTTGATAAAATATGTTTTGTTTTCATTTTTTAATGTTGAAATTATATTTGGGATATTTTTTTGGAATTTTTATGAGAATCATTATTTTGGGTGAATAATGAAAATACTTAATTTTAATTCAAAATAGCTATTTTATTTAATTTATTTATAAGGTTAAACTATATTTGTAATTGGGTTAAATGTTTAATTATATAATATTTTTATCCATAAATACAATTTATGTCATTGGAATAATTCATATAATATTATTAGTTATAAAAAATTATTGAACTTTTGAACCGCTCTTTTACCCGCCCTCTAGCCACATTTTCAGGATTATCAATAAACATAATTTTACCAATTTTATGAATTGAATTTAAGGATTGGATATACATGGTTGTAATCAGTATGAAGAAAAATGGTCTCAAATGAAGGAAAATAATTTTTGGTGAAGAGTAAATTTTGAATTTTATTTACATTGGTTAAAAGGTCAATAAAGAAATTGAAGGTAAAAATAATATTATAATAGTATAAAATTACAATAAAACATGTACTAATTTCATTGAATAAGTTTTTTTTCTACCAAAATTAATATTTTTTCTAAAATATGATCCTTTTAATCCACTATTGTTAGATTTGGAACTTTATTATATTTTATTTAAAGGGGAGTTCAAAATGTCGTATTCAAATTTTATTATATATCTATTTTTTTAATTAGAGGTAATATAAGTAATATGATCTACTATTAATAGTAAATATAAATAAAAAATGTTCATTTACATCAAGATAATTTTTTTTTATAATTTTATGACCTTAAATAATTAAATTTTATTGTGACACAGTGATGATGTAGTAAAAAATTTATTAAAAGAGAAGTAAAATAATTGATATTAGTAATATGAAAATAATTATCATTTGTGATATTTTATGCGATAAAAAATTTATATGATTACTTAGATTATTTAGAGATGTGTTAATGTAGTTTTTTAAGGAATCAAGCTGTTATTATTTTCTTTAAAAGTCATGTGATAAATAGTGTCAAAATTGACAAAAATAATATTTTAAAAGAAATAATACTTTATGTAATGATATAAAATTCATAAAAATATATATCTCGACCAAATAAATATTATAATTCTAAATATGTTATAAATTATTGAATTAGGGTCATGTGGTCATATTATCGTAACTATATTAACCATATATTGTACAGAGACATGTTTTCATGGTAAAAGATAAATTTATTAACTAATGGATAATGCCAAAAGATATTATTACTTTTTTGAACTAGATATGTCATAAATTAATTGGTTGTGAAGATGTTGACACATAATCATATTATCCTCCAAATAAATCACTTTTATCAATTATAAATCTAAAATAAATTTATATAAAATAAATAGTTTTGGAGTTTCCTAAAGTTCCCCTCCCCCATTTTATAAAAGGGAACCTCTCTTTCTATTTTATTATCACCAATAAAACCTGTTTGATCGGCCAAACCATGACTATTTCTCCTCCCAAAATCTCTCACATTATCCTATAGTTAATACAATTGGATTAAGTCCATCCTAAAGAGTCCTTTGGTCTAAATAAGAAAGGGACACATGGAGATGAGGTAATTATTTTACCATATCATTAAATGTTATTTTCTTCTTCAACATCATTTTCCAATGTTGTATGCATAGTAAAGTAATAACTCTATAATATAATTTATTATTTTTTTATGATTATGGGAGAACCATTGTATTCCTTTTACAAATCCAAAAAAAAAACAATATCACCATGTATTTGTTTGTATGAAATACTATGTTAACATTGTCATGTTATCTTTTTTTCATATATAAATTTTTTAGATGGGTATAATGATGAATATAAAGGATTTAAATAATGAATATTACATGATAAAGGTTCTTTTAAAATAATATATCATCCAATTCCATAGAATTTAACCATTAAGGGAATGATATCGTCGCTCGTGCGTACGTTCGACTTACCATCTCCACAATGTGTTGAGATTCATTCTACACAATAACAATTAAAGAATGATTATAAAGTATATGTAAAAAATAAACATAAAATATATGGAATAATTAGGCTACTGAAATTATATATTTATATAAATATATTTCCTTTACTTTCTATCATTCAATAAAATATGTAAATGCAAACAGTGTTAATGGGTATGTGAAACATACATTCTCCATAAACGATTTAGAATATTTAATTTATCTATCATTTATATATATTTATATATACTAAATATATATTAAATATAAATCATGTATTATATTTTTTATGAAATTAAATACTGATCTACATAATAATATAAAGAATATAAACTCAAAAAATATATGATAAACAAAGCGATTATTACCCAAAACGTTGCTCTAACATGGAATTTATAAATGAGTATGCAATATAAAGTCAAAAATGAATCTTATTTAATATCATAAATATTATTATTATTTTTTAATGACATTATAATATGTTTAAGACCACTATATAGTACATTCAGATGTATATAAAGAGAATCAGGCCAAGGGCAAGCGGATTTTTGTCTCCCCTTTGTTTCTATGAGACACATGCCTCAAACACTACTTGTTTTTTCTATGTGTTTTATATAATTATAATGAATTTAGTTTTTCAACCCTTATAAAGAATAATATGGAATTTCCATATTATTATAATTTACTTTCTAACAAGGGTCATACGATTCTTTTTATTATAATGTGTTGAGTATTGATTTCACAATATCGTCTATATTTGAAATGATAATGTTTTAAGTCTCTATTGGAAAATATTTATCATCCATTACAATGTTTTATAGAAAAAATAGTAATTTTTTTACTATTCTCTTATAGATGTTTGATATTATTTTTACAAATTTTTTACTTTTCCTCATAGTTTGAATGGAGTCTTCATTTCATTTTTCAAATTAGGTACTTTTTGAATTTTCTGAAAAAAATTACAAGAAGAATGTTTTTTAACTTATATAAATTGAACATATGTTTATGCTTTCATGATGCTTCGCTACGTTGAATACTCACCTACTATAAATCTAGGTTATTTTCAAAAAAAAAATAACTTTTTTCTAAAATTTCATGACATTTTACGAAAAGAAAACTATTTCAATAAAGAAAAGATTGTTTTCTCAAGAAATATTTTAAATTATTTTCATGACTACAATATATTTTTTCAATGTGGTTTAAAATAAATGTGATTTATAATTTATTTGATATAAAAAGTTATTTTTTTAGAAAAATCATTTTCCAAGAGATCTTTCCAAATCCTTTTCCCCCTATGATGACATAAATTGTTATAGTTCAGGAATACAATTCATGAATTTTCTAAGAATGTTTTATGTTTTGATAGAATGACGTTTAAGAAACTCCATTCCTTTCACAAGTTTTTATTTAGATTAAATGATTATAAAACATATCTATTTTCATAGGTTATATTATGATTACATGTTTATGAAACCCAATCTAATTGATGTGTAATGATATGATTGTTTCTGATCTTGTGGAGAATATATCTATGATTTCATTATTATATGAATGAGACATATAACACCCTTTAATTCATTGGGTAAAGATTTATATCTAATGACATAGAAATAAATGAACTTGTCCACAATGATTGTTCTGGAAATGAACCATGACTTCAAAGATAGTTATGGGAGTGAACCATGACTAAAAAGATGTTATGGGAAGTGAAAGGATACTACCAAGATGTCTGTTTAATAAATTACATCACTACTGTGGAAATCATTATTATATGTGTATGTGACATACACAATTCAATGTTTTATTCCTATGTTACGCTACCATGAATCATGTTCTTAATTTCTCCATGATTCATATTTTATGAACATACAATATTTATGATATGATTCATTTTTATGATCATTTATATACAAGGAATGCCCTATTTTAATTATCATGTTATCATAAACTTATTCTAATTATTATGTTTAAATGTACCCATTGTTTACCCATAATTATCATCTGAGCTTACCATTTTTCTTTTGTTTTCCTTTACTAGGGTTATAAATAAATGATTTAGTTAGGGTAACAAAATTAGAATATCTTTATGGGAGATGCTGAAGGAATTTTTCCAAATTATGATAAGGTGTTCTATGTTTATAGAGGCAGTGAACTATTATGGTTTTAGACAGTATGTTTGAAAATAGTAATTAATATTAATTTTAAAATATTTAATATCCATGTATGTAGATATGGGGCCATTATAGTTGGTATAAGAGTCAAATTTTAGTCAACACTTGGAAACTAGGACGTGAAAACCGTGGTGAGATCCCTATGGATATTTCAATGGATATGTATTGTGATTTATTTAGGAATAAGTCTAAGACTAATGAAAAATATAGGATAATTCCATGGAATTTTCGTAAATGATAGATTATGTGTTTTCCTATAAATATGCCCATGCCTAAATACTACTAGTGGATATGGCTCTAGAGAAGATGTACCTAGGAGTAACATATCTGATAAGGTGCATCAGAAATTTTTAGATCATAACATGGTACATGACAATGTGCCTTTCTACACACTTGGTTTGGAACTGTATTGGTATATGATTTAAAAATTCACAAACTCTTAACAAACCATTATGGATGATTTAAGTAGGTGTTTTTATGAATAACCTATTTTGAACTAAAGGCGCCATATATTAATAAGGTTTCATAAGTTAGACATCCTATAAGTTACTTTTTAAGTCTATGTGGTTACTCATTATTATATTATTTTCTTACACTATGATTTTTTATTTCAGTTAATGGAGGGAACTAGAAGAAATTGGGTTAACATTGAATATAATAGAAAAATTTCTGACTATGACCAATGAAATTGTGTAATGACTGGAGAAAAATATTTTTTTATTATATTGAATTAGTTATCATAATATATTATTCCCAAGATGAACTTTAGTAGTATACCCAATTGATGAAATAAAAATAAGATGGAATTTTATGCATGTTGAAATTGTGGGGAACAAAGAGGAATGAATATTTGACTTTATAAATATCAAAGACAAATAATGAAAAACTATGAGGAATACCTCAAATGGAATGGAATATGTTATATATATAGGGAAATTTTCATAGAGTGATAAACAATCATGTAGTTAAATTTATTTTCTATAGAGATCATGAGAATTACCTCACTTGATGCCATGAACTAATAATTTAAATCTAAATTAAGGAAGAAATTATTCCATGTTAATCATTGAAGAGGATGGATTGATGTTTTTATTTATTTTGAATAAAGAATTTTAAAAAATATAAGTTATTTTCTATTTATGTGTTTTTTAATGAGTATTTTTATCAATATGTTGAATGAATCTGATGGACTAGATAAGTGTTGGTGAAATTAATATTAAGTGAAATATAACCCTTAATATGTTCTTTATGCCTAGATAATGACGTTTGTATTAAAATAGGTTTGATGTGAACAAATAAATTTGATTATACTAGTTTCTTGGGAACTAATCATGGATTTTTTCTAATGAGGGTTACACTATCATGGATAATACTTTCAACTTTTTTGGGCATAAGGAATATATTCCAAAAGTATTGGAAGAAGGAAACCTATATGTTCTTAATAAAGAAATACAGTATTTCAGGTTATTTCCAAAACTCAAGAGAATACAAGATGAAATGTTTCACAAGAGTGGAATGTGACCGAAAAGAGACACCCTATGATATATGGGTGATAAATGTTTAGCTGATTTAGATTTTTTATTTATAATGGTTTTGTATTTTTACCATTCAGAAGGATTTTAAGGTTATCAATTTATGGAAATTTTATGTTAAACATTGCATGATGTTTTTTAGAATAAATTATTATATGTACATAGGTGAACTTATGCATATTAGATGACTTTTGACAATATTTTGTTAGCCATATAAAATTAAATATCATCTTATTTATGAATTTTATGATTTGTGAATGCTTCGTGAATGAAAAATTCAAAATCATTTCATGGAATAAGAGATGATGTGAATAATGATCATGGAACAACGTAAGGATGATATTTTACTTAATCAAGTAAGTATTTCTTCTCATTATTAATCTATAGGGAAAGGAAGATTAAAACCAAAAATATTATCCCAATACAATCATTTTTTATAAATCTATCGGCCACTTAAATCATCACAGATTTATGGATTTGTTATTGTTAACATTATTCTAACCATTTTCTTTATCACTCTCCATCAGAACATGTTATTTAGATTTCAGTTCTATATCTATTTTTTCAGTTTCCACCTTTTTATCCTAAGTGGAAACCCAGTTATGAGTGACTTTGGGAAGCTGTTATGTTTATCACATTGCTTTTTTAAAAGGTCGTTTTTTATTTTCTTATCCAATTTGGGTTTATATGAAATAAAGTTTTAATAATTTTCAAACCCAAATGAATTTAAGGGACGAAATTCATTTTTATAGGGGTATAATGTGAAAACCTGAGTATTTATAGAAATTTTTTTGATCAAAATAAATTTCCATATTTTAATTCATAAATGAAAACCTTCAATTCAAAAGACATGGGATTGGCATACAAAACATCGACATGGCATACGCTACATGACACACTAATGTTTCTATGAATCATTGTTTTAATGTTATATGAATTTAAATGAGGTAATATATTAGTATTTGATAAATATATATATATATATATAATAGTTAAAATTTATTTTTAAAATTTATTTTTATAAAAATAAAATATGATGTTATAAAAATATTTTTTTTTTGTTAAAGTCCTTTAATGTTTAAAATTACTATTTTCTCGAATAAACATATTTTAATGACCTTATCTGGAAAATAATAAAATTAATTTCAGAAAAAATAAGAAATTTAATATGATAACAAAATTTAATTTTTGAATTTCGAATGTTGAAGTTTTCATTGGGTAAATTTTTGAGATTTTTCTAAGAAAAATATTTTTTAGGTGAATACTAAAAATACCGAATTTTAATTTAAAACTAATTTTTCATCTAATTTATTTGTAAGATTAAATTATATATTTGATTGGTTCTAAATTTTTTATAGAAAATATTTTTTTTAATAAATCCAATTTATTTCATTTTAATCATTATTATAATGAAGTTATATATAAAAAATTATTTTACTGTTGAATGTCTCTTTTACCTACTGTCCAGCCACATTCACAGGGTTAGAATTAAACGTAATTTTACAACTTCTATGAATTGAATTTAGAAAAATTGACATAGATTGTTGTAGTTAGTATAAAAAATGTGGTTGAACAAGGTTGAAATAATTTTTATTTAATTGTTACTTTTGAATTTTATTTACATTTTTTAAAAGGTAAATATAGTAATTAAGGGTAAAAACAATATAATAATAATATAAAATTACCCTAAAACAAGTCCTATTCCATGGTATAAATGTTTTTAAAACAAAATAGACCTTGGGTTGAAAATATAATCTTTTTATGCCACTTATGTTAGATTAATAATGTTATTTTATTTTATTCTATGGAGAGTTGAAAATGTTAAATTTAAAATTTAATGAATATATCATTTTTTTAATTAAGGATTATATAAGTTATATGGTCAACTGTAAATATTAATTATAAATATAAAATGTATATTAGCGTCACGATAATTTATTTATATTTCTTGGACATTAACTAATCAAATTAATTTTGACGCAATGATAATTATGTAATAGACTTATTAAAGGAATATTCAAATAAATGTAATTAATAATATAAAAATAAATAAAATTTGAGATATTTATCGATATAAAAGAATTTATTGGATGACTATGACATGTAAGGGATGATTTAATACAGTTTTGTTGAAAGCATCAAGTTAGTATGATTTTTTCAAAAAGTTAACTCATAAATAGTGACCAAATGACATAAATGAGATTTTAAAATATATAATATTTTATTAAATGATATAAAATTCATAAAAATCAATATCCTGAACAAAAAAAATTTAAAATGTAATATATTTTATAAATTCCTAAAAAAAAATTAGTTTGGAATTTTATAGTAAATATATTAACCATATAGTGTAAAAAGACAATTTTTCATGGTAAGAGTTAAATTGTTTAACTAACAGTTAAAGACGAAAGATAATATTACTTTTATGTCCTAAAAATGTCTCAAATTCATTGGTTGAGAAGATTTATAAAAAAATCATATTAACCTTGAAATAAATATATTAGGAGCTATTTTATATCAATAAAAAATTTATAATAAGTTAATAGTTTTGGAGATTCCTACAGTGCCACTCACACTCTTATAAAAGGGAACCTCTCCTTTTTTTATTCGCACCGATAGAGACTTTTTTTCTCAACCAAAACATAGTAATTTCTCCTAAAAACATCAAATAATTCATCTTAGATTCCATTAATTGGTAATAATTCCAACAAGAAGAGTCGTTTTGTATAGATCAAATGGATACACTCGAAGATGAGATATTTTTTTACCAACTCTTTCATAGTCTGTTTCTTTGTATTATTCCATTCCCTATGTTGTTTCCATAATAAAGTAATAACCACATAATATAATATATTTTGATATTTGTTTTGATTATGGGACAACCAAATTCATCCTTTTAATCATCCTAGTAAATACAATATTACTATGTATTCGTACGTACGACTTACTATCCTCAGGTCATGGTGTAAACTATTTTTTATATATACATTATTTTGATGTATATAACAATGAATTTAATGTTTGTAAGTAATTATTATGACCTGATAGTTATTTTTATAAATTGTATACCATATAATTTCTTAAATTTAACCATTAAGGAAATGATATTGTCGCTCATGCAAATGTACGACATACCATTTCCATGACATGATGTGCTTCATTATCCACATTATCCATTCAAGAACGATTATAAAGTATATATAATGAATAAAAATGAAATATATGACCTAATTATTCTACTGTAATTATATATATATATATATATATTTCAACATGTTTCTTCCATTCAATAAAATATGAAAATGAGCACAACATTCATGAAAATGTACGGCCTACCGTCTCCATGAATGGTGTATTCAATTTAATTTACCATTCTTTTATATATATTTATATAATAAATATATTTGACATATAGATCAGTTTTAACATTCTCGATGTATGTAAATATTAATCTATATAATAATATCATAAGAAACAAGTCAAAATACATATGACAAACAACATGATTACTCCACAAAATGTTTCATTAATAGGGAATTTTTAAACAAATTGGTAATATAAAGTCTTAAAAGAATCCTAAATAATACCATAAATATTATTATTTTTATTTTTATGTTAATAATATGTCTAAAAAATATATTGGAGTTTTAGACATGTATAGATGGAATCAGACCTAAAGGATTGGGATTTTTGTGTCACCTTTATATTTGTGAGACACATGCCTCGCTCACTACTTATTTTAATCTACATGGTATATATACTTCCAATGAATATATTTAATTATTCTAATAAAAATATTATGATATTTCCATATTATTATAATTTTTTTACATGGGGCATATGATTCTCATGATTATAATGTGATGAGAATTGATTTTATAATATCATCAACATTTGGGATAAATTTCATTTTATGTCTCCATTGGAGAATATTTCGTATCCACATCCACATTTTCGAAAAATGTTTTCATAAAATGTTTCATTATTCTCTTATGGATTTATAATGTTATTTTAACCCATTTTTACTTACTTTATGGTTTTAATGGGATATTTATTTCGTTTTCCAAGTGAGAAACTTTTTAACTTCTTCAGAAAAAGTACAAGAAGAATGTTTTTTAAACCTATACATTAGGAACATATTTTTATGATTTCATGATGCCATATTACTTGGAATCCTCACCTAAAATCATACAAGTTTGTTTTAAAATAAAATTTTATCTTGTACATTCTTAGTCATTTTAAAAAACAATAATTATTTCAAAAAAGAGAGGATATTTTCCTGAAGAACTGTTTTATATTGTTTTCATGATTCATTTTTATGTTATCAATTCTTTTTAAATGAAAGGGGTTTGGTAAATGTTGTCTTTTTTTAAAATTTATTTATATATAAAATTCAGTTTCCAAGTGATCTTTTAAAATACTTCCCCACCTATGATGAAATACTTTGTTATAGTTCAGGAATACCATTCATATTATTTTTCTAAATGGTTTATGTTTTCCTGGCATGATGTTTAAGAAACTACCTTATTCTCATAGGTTAATCATTAGATGAAATTATTATGTAACATATCTATTTTTAAAGGTTATTATATGATTACATGTTTATTACACCAATTACATTTTATAGGTTATGATATGATTGTTTATGATCATGGGGTGCATGTATGTATGATTTTATTATTATATGGGTGAGACCTATATCTCTCCCTAATGCATTGGGTAAATATTATTTTCTAATAAGAGAGACCTGAAGGATCTTCTCCTAAAATATGGTTATGTAAGTGATCCATGAATACACAGATGGTTATGGGAGTAAACCATGACTACCAAGATAGTGTGGGAAGTGAACTTATAATACCAATATGGACTTTTAAACTATTCTATGACAACTGTGGAAATAATTATTATATTCTTAAGTTTCTTCCTCAATTCCATGTTTTCATCCTATGTTATGGTTTCAAGACTCATGATCTTTATTTCCTTATGATTCATGTTTTTTGAACTTCTAATCATTACTCCATGATTCATGTTTATGATTTTGATATGCATGGTATGATTTTCTATTTTAATGATAATGTTATCATACCCTTATTCTCATGATTATTCTTATATGTCTCCATTTTATACACTATTTGAGAATCTGCGATCACCCTTTTCATATAGTTTCTTTTTCCCAGTTTATAAAGAAATATTTTAGTTATGGGTATTAAAAGGGAAGACATTTATATGAGATGTTGAAGATCTGTAACCAAATTAGAAGAATGTTCTCCATGATTCTAATGGAACTAATCTATTATGATCAATGGGACTGTGTATGAAAAATATTTTGAATGTTAATCTATTAAATTTTATATGCACGTGTATCAAGATTAGGTTATTATAATCAAATTCCACTACTAAATCATGAATGCAGGTTTTACTCTATTTGTGACACAACCTTTGTGTGTATTAGTTGTATGGATTAAGTGCGATTGAGGGTGGGTCGATAAAAAATAAAAATAATAATTATTTTTTATTTTTTATGTTCTGACCTACTATATTCTATTTAAAAAAATTATAGAAAAGTTTTATGGTTAGCCACATAACCTGAGGAATTTGATAGGATCCATTATAGGAGAGTTATTAGAATAACAATAAAAGATTTTGGGTTGGATGTCAATATTCTAAGGAGTTCATGGATCTTCCCAATTACAGATGACATGTAACTCTTCTTGATTAGTAAATTATTCAAAATCATGTTGTGGATTTTATGTTTTTTGTATTAATACTTTTTTCTATCCCACATTGACTAAAAATCAATAATGTAATCAATAATGGATTCATGTATTGATGGTTGATTGTAGTTATTCATTTATTTTTCTAGAATTATGAATTGACATATCATTGATTCTTCCATAAATTTCCTAATTTATTTATCAATGAATGGAATCCATCCAAAATGATTGTTGGGTTTTATAGCTAAAGTTTGTGTTTTATGAATATATCCCACTTTTCTTTATTCTTATATCATTAGTATTATAGTTGGATAAAAAATTGAATTTTACATTGAAAATGATTAATGCACAATAATTAATTGGAACACAAGATCGTTTATGTGGTTTTTTGTTTGGAACCAATGGTACAACCATGGTTTGATGAGATAACATATTATTCGATGATGGATTGGATGTGGATGGTTCATGGGATTAACATTTTAGTGATTATGATGGAGGAAAGACAATTAATGAGAGGGTTGGGTAGAAAAAATACCACTAATGATGAATGAAATACTAGATCAAGGTTCGATCAATTTTTCTTGGAGGGGGAATATGATGAAACAACAACATATATGAAACACATAAAACATTTAGGGTTTTCATGAATTTAATTATATAAATGTAATGTAATAATATAAAAAAACATTGTGTAGTCCTCCATATATGATGAATAAGGGATTAGAAACAAATATATCACATTCCATGTGTGACCTACAATAAGCCATGTGACCTATTACTGGAGGATAAGTATGAACACCTAGAGTACATGGGATGAGATATGACCACGCAACTGGGCATAGCCGAAGTGAAATAGCATGATATGGTACATGCGGATAAGTATGAAAAGTGTACCAAGACACAACCATCTATACAGACAAGACCAATGTAAACGAGTATGATATATATAATATAGGTATGGCCTAGAGTATAAGGTAAGACTCTATTTAGCCAAAACATGTTATGTATATCCATTTACTTGTTTGTTAGTTTTTCCATGGATGTTTGAGTCTATCTTTCTCTTCAATATGCACCTGTATCTATAGGGTCCACATATTTAATCCATCTATATGATATTATAGTTAGGAATCAGGTCCTAAGCATAGTATGTGATCATCGATATGGGATTATTCTTGGAATGATTTTTGGAATCCCTCTATGTGGTTGGGGTGAGATCCAATATCACTTATTCTTCCATAGGTTGTGTTATGAATCACATTTTCAACTATTAGGGAATGAGATCCCCATCCTAGAAGTTTATCAAAGTTAGGTTTAGGAATTCCTCATAGGTTCTAGCTGATATATCCTATAAAAGTATCAACATATTCAATTTTGCATAATATACTAAATATAGGGCAGTCCTTAGAAGAATAACCCATCGGATGATAACCATTAGTGTTATGAAAATTGTTGTGTGAGTCCTCCTAGATGAGTGTTAAATTAAATCCTTGAACATGATATTAGGATAATTATATGGATGATAACATACCATGAAATTTAGTGTCTACTATCATGGTTTTTATTTACAATTTAAAACATTCTAATCAGCATTACTTTGCGATGATGTGTTGACAGCTCTCTTGATGTTTTTTATTATTTTTGGTTTTCCTACCGAGTATTTATTTAGACAAACATCCATGGGATCTAATTACATACATCATATGTTATTTATATGATAGTAAATACCATGTATTCTTAGAGGGACGAGTAGTAGGTAGAGCATAATTGAGAAATATAGAACATGATTCATATGAGGTATTGAATTTTGATGTAGTAACCTCTGTCCAAGTAGGATGAACTATTTCTATACATTTGGTGGGATATTATTTAGGAATTTCTACTTTCCAATAATTGTTTTATACTCTAAGGTGGGATATAAAAACATTCATTTATAATAGTATATGGTTTACATTACCATTTATAATTGTATTGGTATTTAGAGATGTGTGTGTGTGTGTGTGTGTACATGTACCTTATGATATGTCCTCCAATGTGAGTGCCTGTATATATCAGTACCTTATGATAAGGACTCCTAGGTGTTTCATAGGTCTACTCAGCATTGATATCTATAACTTGTGTTATTAGATCAGGGCTTCGGGTTGCATATTCAACTTCTTTCCTTCCAGGTGGGTCTCCATGGGTCATATCATAATGATCAAGTAGTGAAACTTAGTATGAAAAAAGTATGTTCTGAAATGTACAGTGATGAAGTGTCTTCCAAAGGGAAAAATATCAATGTTCTAAAAATAACAAAATAATGTTAAACCAGAACATATCATCTGATGACATGAATCCCAACTTCAAGAATATAGGAAACTAAGAGTTTAATACCAAATGACACATATATATCATATTGAACCTCATTATTTTAGAGAATAAATTAAAAATAATTAATGGATAAATGTAATGAATGAGTAATTAGAACTAATTCATAAGAATAATATTTAGATTTTATTAACTCAAGGATAATCATCAGAACAAGATAGGTGTTATTAATTAATCTCAATGGAATGAGTGTTGTCTTGATGAATAGTTTGAGGAAAAATTTTAAAGGTTACTCATAGGTGGAATGAAAATACATTTTCCCCGATAGCGTAGATCCAATGTTTAAATTATTACACAGGCATAAGAATCAGCTAATCTCATCCCAAAGGACAAAATATTTTACTATTCTTGATAAAATAGATACATACTGGAATCTCACATTACATTTGAAAACCTAAAAATACAACATAGTGAATGAAAATATTCTTCATCCTTGTATTCATTCATCTATTCCTTCCCAATATACTAGGTAAGATTAAAAATTTAAGGTGTAATATAAACTTCTCTGTATGTGTTACATACAATAGAATATATAATGAGTAAATAAGGTATAATCAATATGTCATAGAAAATAACCAAAATCACATGTTATTTAATGAATAACATGATAATGAAGAATAATATGGAAGGAATAAATAATGTACAAATAATTCAATATACTAATCACATGAGATCAAAGCATATCAAAGAATATAATGCATATTAAAAATATCAAATGGTATTTAATAAATACTTTTATAATTAAGGATTGCATAATTCTAGACTTTATAAACATACTAACAAAGAAGCACGCCACATTATAAAACATAATGGTTTAAGGCCTCGACCCAATACCCAAACTAGTTTCTCTCATGATACCTATTGAACCATTTAGGTTATATAGTGCACCCCTCCCATGGTTGAATAAGTATAATTCATTCATCTTATGAATGTGTAAAACAATTCAATATATAATAAAGAAACATATTCATATGGAAAAAATCATATTAAAAATCTTAATGTTTCTCTAAAGTCAAATATATCATAACTGGTTATGAAAAATTATATAGATTATATCACATTGAAATATTCCAATTGGATAGTATTTATAATATATAGTTATATTTGTTGATGAATAAAAATTTCATAAAAAGTTGACTAAAAATACTTTATGAAAATACTCCTTACAATATGAAAATAACAAAAAAAATAAAAAATTCCATAATATTTGGAAAAAACAATATTTGAAAAAAAATAATTTTTTTTTTGGAAAAATCAATGAATGGATGGTCATGATGGTGGGAAATTCTATCCTTTCCGAGTTTGTTAATGAAATTATTTTTTCCACATGTTTGTATGAAAAGTATAATAGAAACTCACACAGAAAATAATAGGATGAATCCCTTTAAAATATTCAATGTAATAGATGGTTATAAATGTCTTTAACAGATCATTGGATAATATTAAAAACAATATTGAATTCTCTTTAGAAAACAAGGATATGAATTAAATGATACCCAACTAAAGTGGAAATAATGTATGTTTTCTTAAATTTTTTATGTTTTATTTACATAAATTTGGAAAATAAAATGAAATAGTATAATTATAAAAAATAACTAGTGGAGAAGATTTTTTTTGTTTAAGATAGAATGTTCTTATATTTCCACCATCATAACTGTAAATATAAAAATCCGTAATGGCAAGATTTTGAGATAAATACTTTTCAATTTGGTGACCCTAGAATAATAACCCGAAAATAATAAATACCTCCTAATGAAAAATAAAATATAATAAATATAAAAATATAAATAATTTAATATATTAAAGATGTAATATTAAAAATCATTAAAATACATAGGTGTATAATACCTAAAATATCTCAATGCAGTGGATGTCGAGACGAAATCACTTAGAAATATCATATCATTAAATTGTGAAGTAATAAATGATTTTTTCTGTGTATCAAATGTAAATCCATATCAAAAAGTATAAATGTGGCATTAAAAAATAAAAATTAATTACACACATAATTTTAGAATATCAATGGAAATGAAAAAGTAATTTAATACAATGAAAACATATTGAGTTATGAAACACATAACACTTGGTAACAATATAGTGAAATGCCCTTGGATAAAAGAAATAAAACTGAAACATTAAAAAAATTTACAATTTTGTTTTTTTTATAAAATATTTAAAATGGGATGTATAGACAATTTATAAAACAAATTATGTGTGTAAAATTAAGATATGAATCAATGAAAGAAAATTTAGACAAAATCCCTTAACTCTGGATTGAATCAGAACATACATTGAATATCATCCTGAATAATAAAATTGTCGTAATTTTTTACACAATTATGAAAAATTAGGATTATTTTATTTTATTTTATTTTTTAAAAACCTGTTTTATTTAATAACATAATTAATCATGTTCATGTTATACATATTGACGATATTCAATTCATATATCCAGAATGACCATGGTAGTTGGATGTTTATAAAAGCGTTTATTATTCCATAATATCTAGATTTATAACCCTGAAATTATTATCATTTTTATATATCAATAATACTTTTTAAAACCAAAAATTAATTTTTGATATGAATTTTTTTTCAAATCATGTATATGGTAAGATGTATGTATGAGTGAGTAACGTTTTTATTTTCAAGGACCATTATAGAAATAAGATAAGTATAAATTTATCATTATGTACTGATAAATATTACATAGATTCCATATTCTATTATTTTAATATCCTTATATATACCATCCATGTTATTTTTTGATCAAGAATGAATCACATCGCTTCGTGGAGGTAGTTTCCCACTCATACCGATGACCAATGTTACCATTTCTTAGTTAATGAAAATTTAAGAATGTAATTGATATATAATATTACCATAAATAAAAATATTTCTTGAATATAATATATAATCAATAAATTCATAATTACAACCATCTATTTGATGAGGTGATTGAAAAATAATCACAATGGTTTTCGAGGTGGTAGTCTTCCACACATAGAAATAATGATTATATTTACCCTTTGATTGATGAAGTTTCTGATATATGATATCAAATTAAAATTAAAATATATAAATATATTTATTATACTTACTTTATTATATATAAAATTATTAATAAATTTTTAAGGAGGTGGATATATAAATAAAACACAAATGCATGATTACGAACTGAAACTCTTCTTTGGACAACCTCTTAGTGTTTAGAGTAACCGTTTTCGAAGACCTATTTTATGATTAAAAATGGAAATTAAGACATATATAGGGATGTAATAAATGTATTTTGGAATGTATTGGTTTTAAAAAAGGATCATTAATTTTGATGAACAGAGGATCTGATACACCATTTTATAACTGAGGGGTGGGGAACTTTTCGAATTACATGATGTTTTAAAATAATTAAAATCATTAATAACTAAAAAATGAATCTAAAATAATATATTTATAAAATTGGATAAGTATGTATCTACATGAAAACATAAAATAAAATTTGTACATGTTCTGATTTTTTGCACGTATATTTTTGTTTTGACAAACATTAACCCTTTTCAATATTTACTGTAGTATTAATGTTTTTACTCTTTAGAGACCATGAAACATCCCATTAAAGGAGAATCTTCCATATTTTGACCATGTATGATATTAAAAACCATATCCCATTTACTTGTGTAATGATAATATTTTTTATATTTTTAATCATTTATAATACTTTAATTATTATAAAATATAATTATTTTCAATTTCGACACTCTTCATTTATTTTGACTTTAAAAACACCATGAAAAGGATGGAACTAAAATATATACCTTTAAAAAATCATTATAATTTTATATTATTGAAATTTTTTTAACCCATAAATTTATTCATATTAGTTTTCTTTCAATAGATTCAAAAAAAATTATTTTCTCTTATTTTAATTAAATAGTTGTTGGGTTAATTATAGGTATAAATTTAAGGTAATTATTACATCAAAAAATTATAAATAAATAAATATGATAAAGAAAACTTATTTAAACTTCAAATTATTTTTCATAACTAAACATACATCTTTTTTATCCCTATGGGAAGATAAATATGTTTTTATTTTAGGATAGGTACATTTTTTCATTTTCCTTTCCCAAATTATCAAAAATCATATAGTCAATAAAATATGGGTAAAAAATAGAAAATGTGGATACCATAGAAATTATATGATTGAAATATTTCCATAAAACAGAAATAATATTTGTTTTTTGGTCGTTATAACCATTATCTCTCGAGTTTAATCCCAGATAACGTTTTTTACCTATGCCCATGGTAACATATTTATACCGTTTTAGAGTAAATTATAACAAATTAAAAGTGAACATATTATGTAATATTATATATTCTTCCTAAAAGTATATAATCCATTTTATTAATTTCAATTCATAAAATTGGTATAATCCAAAGTAAAATTAATCACACAAACATGTTGAAATAAATGTTTTCATGTAATACATTTTTCTCTAATAGGATGAGAATACCTCAACCATATGTCTTGTTATTATAATTATGTGTATTTTTATTATTCTTTTTAGATATATAAATAACACATTTAATTTAAATTATTCATTATTGAATATTATTTTAACTGATTATGGAAATTCCTTATGCATTTGAAATTATTTTCTAATAAGAAACCATATTTTTCACTATTCTTTAAATAAGATTACATTTTAGAAAAAATACCAAAAATTCACCTTAATATATTTTTTATATGATGATTTAAAAATTAATATATTTTTATCAAATATATTTTCAAAATGATCAAAAAACAAATTATAATTTTTTATCACAGAAATAAATAAAAATTATTTTTGATGTAAACATGCATTTGTTCAATAAAATTACCATACTATAATTTGGGTTATTATTTACTTAGAATTATTCAATAAATTTATATCGATTGGTATATATATATATATATTAAATGAGTTATTCATATTTCCCCCAGTCAGTTTAATGGCTATGTTATAACATATATTTTTATATAATAATATTTTGAAGATTTTTTAAGATCAGTGTTTTGCATCACATATGATATTGAACATAATTTTCTTAATTTAAAAAATAGGGGTATTAAATTCTATGAAAATTCAATAAATCGAGTCCTTTAAATATACACATGCACTTCAAAATCATGTGCTGAACATATGAAACACCTTTGTTGATAACCCACATTATAAACGGATTAAGAAATCATCATCTTGATAACAGAGAAAGGTATGTATGACGTTAATATAAAATAACACACAATTGGGTTTCCATATTGAAAATATTTTATTGTAATTGGATATATTTACACAAAAGGAAATCATAACTCCCATATAATTATTGAGATTGATATATATTATTAATAAAAATAAATTTTATTATTATGGGAAAATTAATGACCACAAAGCCATAAATATTTGATGAGTTGAATGACCAATAAATCAATATAAATGTAGTAAAAATTGTAAGATTTTTATTTCAATTTTAATTTCTTACTATTGATATATTTTTTTCACTTTGAAGATACTGAACAACTAAAAATATACTTATTTGATAACTTTTTATTTCATAAGCACAATTTCATGCAGTACTTTTTCTATGATCAATTTTCTATACATTTCTTACTCTATAAAATAAATATCCAAAATTATTTTTCATATATAAAGAAATAAATATAAATTTCAATGAAATATTAAATCCACAAATTAATAATATTATATTACCCCTTATTTTCACTAAAACAATTTTTATTATCAAAATGTATGTTAATATAAAAAAAATAAAACGGAATACATTATCCTCTAATATTATGGAATAAAACTGAAGGTTTGACTTATATAAATTTTTAAATAAACTTCCCTATATCACAAAAATACCAATAACATTAATAATGAATAAATTGTTAACCTAAAAGGATACATAATAAAATTTAGATAAACCACTAATAATATAATTTCATTATTTCAAAATATCCTTTCTAATAATCCATATGGTTATATATTCCTCAACCCAACAAAAAATCTCACAAAATATCCTTAATCACCTCCTATAATAAATATTTTATCCTTTAATAATTTTCCAAAATTGAGTTTAATATTTTTCCATCAAACCATTTTGTAAATAAAATTTCATATTAACCAATATATATCATTGGTTAGTGATAGGTGCTTCAGATATGACTCTCTTTGATTGTGGGTCCACACCCCAAGACCTTGACATATATGATGTATTGACTCCAAAAATGTGATTTATAATTATTCTAAAACTATAATAATTTAATTGCTTTAGAATTCATAAAAATTTGGCAAACTTTATCAAAAATAATATTTTCTATCAAACTACTTTTAAGCAAACAAATATATACAAATTATTTTTAATGAAAACCAATTAATACTAATTTAATATTATTATCATACTATAAATGACCATATTATTAATAATGGTCATCAATTAGATTAAAAATATGTCTAAAAAGAACATTATTCCTAAAATAATTTTCTCACTAAAACATATAGTTCATTAATTGGTTGTATTCAAATAAACATATAGAAAAATATACTTAATCATGTTAATCTTCGATCAGATAAAACCTAAAAAGTCATATGTACACATTAAAACTTATAATAAAACATATAATAATTTAAAAATGATGGTACATAGAAATAATAATGTTCTCATATCTGAATCATAATATTTCTATCATTATTGAATGTCCTCAGATACTCTCACAGGGTTATGTTCCCAATTATACTTGTTGTTAAATTTAGTTCCCAATGTTTCTAATAAACATTATCTAATAACACTATTAAATAGAACAGCCATATTAGCCTATAATAGGCGTTAAATTTATAAAATTAATAAAAGATAAAATCGATCACACCCCATATAAACAAATTTCTTAATAGTCTTGGTAATCAACATACATACCTAAATCTCACGTGACATTTGAAAACATAGAAATATAACATAGTGAAATTAAATATTCTAAATCATTGAACTCATTCAAATACTCATTACTAATAACCCAAGGAAAGGGAAAAATGAACAGTGAGATAAAATTCCTTGGGAGGTTTATATGCATTGGAATCTATCACGTTTCAATAATGTATTTGGAAAATGAAAAATTTAAATAACAGAAAACATATCCGATTTAATTAACTAATTGAGCATAATGAATAATATAATCAGAATATATGAGGATCAAATAATTCTATATAACTTATCACATGAGCTTGAAAATTTTCCTCAGATATCATATTTATTCAAATAATCAAATGTAAATCAATAAGTAATATCATAATGATGGAATCGAAAATTATATACATCATTTAAATATATTCATGTCCTGGTTCCAAATCATCTTATATGAATTGGTAATTAATAAACCTAAACCAAATTTATTTTTCCTAATAGGACCTACCAACACATAAATGGGATATAGAAGAACCCTCAAATTAGTAAAAATTTCCAATTCATTAATCATTTGAAATTATAGATAAAATTCACTATGAAATCAACAAAAACATTTGTATTGGATAACCAAAATTTGAAATTTTAAAATATATACCAAGTGAAATACGTCATAATACCCCAAGAATAATATTATAGATAGTATATTAGTTTTTTTGAAATAAAATTAATAAAAAAGGCATTTAAATAATTCTTGTGGAAAATATTCTTTAGTTCAAAAATCACATTTGAAAAATAAATATCTCTATAATATTATAAAAAATATTTATTTTAAAAGAAAATTTTATTATTATAATTTAAGAATACTAAAATTTATTGTTCATGATGGTGAGAAATTCATTTCATCCTTGCATGTTTAATATAATATTCCTTTCATTTTCCTGTAAGAAATGTCCAAAATACCTCATACAGGAAAGGGCTATAAAATTACTTTTAAACCATTTTTTAGAATTAATTTATTTTAATACTATTAATAAATCATTCTTGTATATTAACCATATTCTTTTTATCTTATTTATAGAACATGGAAATATATGAAATTATTCACATCCAGATTGGGAATAAATTCTATTTTTATTATTTTGTTTTTGATATTATGTATATATAAAAGGGGAAAATGAAAGGAAGACTTATAATTTTAAAAATTATGAGAGGATAAGAATAAATTTTTTAAGATAGAAATATTAGAATATTATCATAGTGCATACATAAAATATAACTGATCCCCAATAAGGATGTTATTGTGAAATTAACTGATACTACTTTGGTAAATTTTAAATAAAATAATTCAGTTAAGAAATAACATCAAATAAAACATTTATTATCAATAATATATTGGTATTCATGATATAACATATCAAATATGTGGTATATACACCTTTTATAAATAAATATGTGTATAATTCCAACAATACCTCAACAAAGTGGAAATTGAGTTGAAATCTATTACAAAGAACATATAAATGTCATATGAAATAATAAATGAATTGATTATTTGTATCAAATGTAAATCCACATAAATTAAGTGATATATAATATAAATTAATAAAAATTCATCACACACACAAACATATAACATTTATTACAATGATGAAGTTATATAACTACATGGAAAGAAACTTAGTTATATAACACTTATGACTTGGTGATATTCAAGACAATTACCCTTGGATGACATTATTGAACTGAAACATAAAATATAATGAGTTATGAAGGATTAATGATGTATCACCTAAATTAAATAGCATACATAAAATATAAATAATATTATGTATTTACTATTAAAATATCTCTTAATAGAAGTAAATTGATAACGAAACTCTTTACTTTGGTTTGAATCATCACGTATGAAATTTATCATCCTAAATAATTAAATTATATTAATTATTTAATAGATTAATAAACTTTTTAAAGTTTATTTTTGCCTTTATTTTCTAATTTTTTGTTAAATTTAATGGATTAATTAATTTATTTCATATCATTTAATTTTACGGTGTTCAGTTAATATGTACAAAATGACAATAGTTATTTAATTATGAAAAAATAAAATAGTATCACATCATATCCGGAATAATAACAATTACATAATTATAAATTTTATGCATAAATTTTAATATCTAAAAAAATTTAAATTGTGGAAATGTAAAATAAATTGTGTTACAATTATAGAGACGACAAGAATATGTACTCCTAATTAATGATTATATTTTTCAATGATAATAATTGATAAAAGTTATGTGTGATTTTATATTTTTAGATTGATCATTATATCAATAATAAATTTATATATCATTCATCATGTTTATATATATATATTATCTATATATTTTTTTGTGATGAATAAAGAATCACATCACTTCATATAGGTGGTAGTACGTATGTATGGAAGAATGGTGTTATAATTTTTATTGGATAGAAATATATTAATGTATTTGATATATTATTTTTCATAATTAAAAAAATTTAATTATTATAAATATATAAATGAAATCCATTATTACATTATTTTTTGTTATTAGGTGATTTATAATGAATTACATTGATTCATGAGGTAGTGGTCCATCATACATAGGGATGCCATTATCTCTTCTGATTTGATAGAAGAGATGATGGATATAGAGTAGGAAATTAACATAAATACATCTATGTATACAATATATATTTGTTTTATTATATCATCAATATTGACTTATATAATAATGATGTAAAGAAGAAATAAAAAACCCATTGATTAAGAAATATACATCTTCTTTAGATAACTTCTTATGATTTACACTGAAAGATTCCCTAAGAAGATTTTTTGACTAAGATAAGGATTCTAGGAAATGGTTAGGTATGTAAGGAATATATTTTGGCAATAAATTTTTGAAAAAATGCTCTTTATGATTGGTAAAAATTTAAGAGGAGGTGCCCTTTTATATGTCTAGGGAGAGGTCCTTTTGAAATCACATAAAAATTAAATTAAAATAAATTATTCATTAGCTAAACATTTATCCAAAATGATATATTTATAAGATAGAATGACAATGGTTCTAAATAATATCATACAATATAATTTATATAGTTTTAAATTATGATTTCACCCATATCATTTTATTTTTACCCACTTTAACCCTTCATGGAAATTATGGTTTTGTTCTTGTTTTTTTCATTACAGTGATCATGATAGTCCCTATAAAATGAAAAACATTCCATAATTGGTAAATAGTTTATATTATAAACCATATACCACTGAATTGTCTGATGATAATTTTTTCTGTAATTTAAATAATTTAATAACAAATTATTTATTATAAAATATAATTAATTACATTTTTCGCAGTATTCATTAAATATCAAATAAAAAACATCAACAGAAATATGAAATTATAATATAAATTTTTAAAACATCCCTAAAATTTTAAAATTAAATATCATAGTTTTAAAATTTAAAAATTTATTCAAATTATACTTCCTTTAATATGTTTATAATTATTTATTTTATTTTACTTTTAAATAAATAAATAATATGTCGGTATTGCATATGAATTTAAGTTAATTATTTCATAAATGAATAATATATAAATTACCATGAAAAATAAAAATATTTTATCATTTAAATTAATATTTATTATATAATATACCTCATTCTTATCACTATTTAATGCATAAGATGGTTTTAAAAGTAAGAGAGTGGAATTATTTCAATTTTCATTTCATAAATTTTTATAAATTTCATAATCGTAGAAATATCTATAAAAAATAAATTTAATGAAATCACTTGAGATATGGTTGAAATATTAAAAAAAAATATACAATATATGTGGTCATTATAACTCTTATATATTTAGTTTAGACCCTAATAATGATCTTTTACCCATAAACATGATAATAGAATTTTATAGTTTTTACTATTCATTATAACCCAAAGTTATGTTGAACATATAAAATCATATTATTTATTTTGATTCTAAATATGGAATCCATTTTATTAAATTTAAGTGATATAATTGGATGGATTTAACATAAATATAAACATGAAAATCATGTCGAAAAACTTCAGGAATGCATTTTTAGCATAAGATTGAATTACATTAAATATATGACTAACGATCGTCATTATATGGATTTAAATTCATATAATATGATATATGATAAATAAACTACATTAAAATTATTTACTATTAAACATTATTTTTTTTAAAATTGAAAGACGTTATTAATTTTAAAGAAATTCCAATAAAAAGAATTTTTCTATCTTCATTGAAATATAAAACTATTCTGATGAATCCCAAAAATTTACCTTATTATTATTTTCATATATTTAAATTTCTAAAATGATTATCATTTTTTTCAAATATATTTTACAAATTATTCATAAATAAATTATAATATTTTCTCACAAATAGAAATAAAAATATATTTTTCGGAAAAAAATGTTTGAAGAATAAAATTACATTATAAAATATTCGGTTATTATTACTACGAATTAATCAATAAATTTATATTGACTTGTAACAATATTTTAATTTCCAAATTCAAGCATTTCACTTTATGTCCTTAAATATATCATAAAGTTTATAATTGTTCTATTTAAATTAGTATATTTTACAGTTCATATTTGATTGATGTTGTGTATCATATATTCCATCAAAAGTAATGTTACTTTTACAAAATTGATAGGTGTTACATAGATGGTGTTGATTTAAAATAAAAATTTCCTATAACTATACGAATTTAAAATATATTATTGTTTTCATCAGTTAATAGAAACCAAAATTATAAAGTCTATTAAATGAATACAATGTATGAATTCTTGAATAGTGATGTTGAGGAATAAGTTTATGTTGAGTGACCTGATTGTATCCTAATTGATGAAGATGAAATCAAGGTGTGTAAAATTAAAAAATTAGTGAATTTATTGAATTAGGGCCCTTATGATTAGTATTATAACCTTGAGAGTTTTATGAGATAGTTGAACATTTCTATAGGATTAGTATATAAAAATATATATATAAAAGATGTTTCCACATAATCATTAATTTTCATAATATATATTCATTAAATAATCTTTTCTATAGATTAGGATTAATTATGTAAGTAATAATCATAAAAATAATGAGAAAATTTGGAATTTTGATGGTTAAAATTTTATATTTTTTTCTTGGACTAAAGGTTCATTAGTACAGAAGATATATATTTCTATCACATTAAATGTATGAATTAATGTATGAATAAATTTGGAACGAAGACACAAAGGTATTGTACACAACTATTATTGATTGCTTGAGCCTGAATAATGATGAAGGTAGTTGAAATTTGAATTAGAGGGACTTCCATAAGTTCACAATAATTTTATTCTATATTATATCATTAAGAACATATATTAATTATAAATTAAATTTGTGAATGAGATATTATACATATCCAAAATAATAACACATGATGGATTTCATTAGTGTCTTGAGGTAATTTGAAGGATATTTAAAATTTTTAATTCAATTATAAAAGTTGCAATGATTTTAATTTTCATAGTTTCATATATTATAATTGGGTTGGAGATTTCATAGTCTAGAAATAGTCATCTAGACGACCATTATTTTTTGGACAATCTTATGTAATATACCATAGTAAGAAACACTGTTTATTGACTTTGAGAAAAATTAATTAGAATATAATTCTACCACCAATGTGTTAACATAAATGATATACTCGAAATTTCATATGGAATATTTGATGGTTAACAATTAAAATATATTAAATGTTTCTTATGATAATAAAGGTTAAATTGATATTTCATAAAATACAAAACTATGTTATCAATTAATGATTATTTTTATCATATATAAATTTATGAAGGATAATTTTTATAATGGTGATGTGAAGTTGGAGTTAATATAAATAGAAGGTCAAATTAATGAAGTTTTTATAATGACTTTATTAAGGTAAATATTTGATGAATCAATTATAAATCATCATATTCAGCACAACCTTCTATTTTAATTGAATATTTGAGGTGTAACACACTATTCCATGTATTATGTGTAAGGGATAGTATATATCATTGTTAATGGTGGAGTATAATCTCTATTAACATCTATTAAGATCATGGAGAATTTATTATGAATATATAGAGAAAATATATAAGTTCTAGATACTAAACATCTATATTATAAATTAAGGGGGTAAATAAAAATCAATTATCAAAATGTTACTTATAATTATGGGATATAATTAACACATAAACAATAACATATTAATAATATTGGTTAAATTAAAATTTTCATATAGAAATGATATGCTTATATGAATATAAATTTGATGAGTAATGTAAATGTTGAGTTGTGTTACTAAAAAATACAAAGGGTGATATTGATGTTCCCCTATAATTATGATGGTTTTGTATTTTTAGGTAATAATTTTATGAGGAACAATGTTTTCATTGGTTGAAAAAATATTTTAGTGTAGTGAAAAATTTAATTTTTAGTGGGATAAATCCTGAGGATTTATTGAGTTGTTTAGAAGATATGAAATTTTGAAAGTATGATCATTTGAGTGGATGATGATACTGTTTAAATGGTCTTTTTATTTAATAAATGATTTTATTTCTTTATGTGTATACAATATATATTTTGTAAATTTGTTAGACCAATAAATATAGTTTTTATTTTGTAAAATTAGGTGACTGAAATACATTAATTTAATTATTGATGTTAGTATGATTAGAATATAAAAGGGGACAGTCCTTGTTGAAATTTTAGTGAAATTTTGAAATCTCCCATGGTTGAATAAAAAATAACTCTAATATAGGATAAGTGATATTGTAAAACTCATGTGGTGGGTAATGTAATAAAGAACATTCCTATTTTTTATTTTTAATGATTAAAGATTCATGATCACTATATCAATATCAGTAGGGTAGTTTGGATATTTAGTGAGACGATGTGTGAAATGTTCATTCAATGGAATACGATATCAAACTTAACAAAAGAAATAATTATTCAAAATGACTTAATAAAAATTAAAAATAGATACAAGAAGCAATAAGGAAGGTAGATACTAATGTCTTTATAAAAAAGTAATTGGGAGAGTATTTGATTTATGATATCATCATATATCAGATAAATTCTAGATGAAGAAAATGATAAAAAACTATAAGACGTGGAACTAATCAAGTAGTTTATAGCTTGATCGATTGAAATATATCTTCATCAAATAATAAAAAAATTAAAATAATTTACAATTCAATATAATTATAATATAAAATGATTAGGGAGTTACATTGTGAAGTTGGGAGGAATGCCAAAATAGTCTAACAATTATTTTGAGAAAACAATTTGAACACCAACAGATCTGAAGTAAAAATAGAGTTTATTCAAAATATTAAACGATAAAAACGTTTTAGTGGTGATTAATAAAAAAATAACTACAATATAAAGAGTGATGACTATTTATGTATGGAAAATTTAATATTCCAAGGGAAATAATATTTTATGTGAAGTCCAACCCATTCTGTCAATGCTGATTTTAATGTTTAATGATCCAAAATTAATGATATAATGACCATGGTTCTATGAATTATTTACAAGATACTGAATTAGTAAATTTTACCAAGATATCTTTGGTGAATTTGAATATAATTGTTTTAATATTGAGAGAAATTAAAGAACTAGATAATGTAGACCACATGCAATTTTTTATAAGAGGTTGAATAGTTATATAAGGGAGGATGTTCATAAATAACATGATGTGTCTATTAGAATTCTTATGAGTCGTGTTTATTATGAGAATTTCAACAATTATGCTCTAAATAATCCACCTGGCCAAAGAAGAATATAATTTCTAAATATTTAAACATTGAAGAGGATGGAGATAAATTATAAGGATTTGTTTGATGAGAAAGGAGAAACATGAGTTCTGACTAATGATGTTCTAGAAAAATACTTTTTTGAGGTTTCAGTGGGATGAGGCCCATAAATTTAATTTTATATACATAATTAAATTAAGAACAAATTTTTTTATTAAATTAATTAGAATATATATTAATCATTTATATATTTTTCATTTTTCATTTTAATTAGTTTAAACACACATAACTATATTGGGATACATTTTTGAAATGTATGTACTTTGGGTGTCATTTGATAATGTTCGAAAACATCATATAATTGAATATAATATTTATAGTAGAGATTCAATAACTATGAATAACATTAAAAATTAAAGGATTAGGTTTCCAACATTATAAAAATCCTTTTATAAACATCATGTTCATTTATCTAACTTTTACATCTTACATAAGAGTGTAAATGAGTATATTTTTCTAGAAAATAATAACTATAACAAGTCTCAGGGGTTAATTTTCGGTTATTGAAAATTATTAAAATCAATTATTGATACCAATTATCAGTGGTCCACCCATTTATGAGAATATTAGTTCTCCTCCACATGAATTGTAACATCCCTCTCTTCTTTATTGGATTGAGTTGAGGCAAAAATGATACTTGGCCTTAGGTGGCAACCCCATGACACCAAAGGCTGGCACTAAATTCCACAGGCTTCATATGAAATTGTTCCATGATATTACCTCATAATCTATAAAACCAAACCTAGAAGAACTCAAAAGAACCACAAAATGATTTATGAACATAATATAAGACAACTCACCTTATAACAAATAGAAGTAAATATATATGATTATAAAGAAGAAACCAAGATCCAAATCAACTATAAAGTGGCAAAAAACAACAAATCTCAATGACTCCAACGTCACTACCTCAGTAACTCCCTATCAATTCTATGAATCATCTCTAAAATACATATCAAGTATCATAATGCATGACCAATGAAATTTGATACATTAATTTTACATATTTCTTTTTAAAACAAATATGTAGATGCTCCAAATTGACCATGAAGGGGGTGAGTAATATAACTCCAATGGTTTTCTACAAATGGCATCCTTACACATGCCACTAGGATAGAACATGTTATCAATTTTATGTAAAAATTATTTTCAAACAATTTGTTATACATAAATAGTATATATCAATAAAAAATCCATTTCTACGAAAAAAATTCATACCAAAATAGTTTTTCAGACCAACCCCTTTATATAGAAAACAACCAAACCAAACATTAAACCATGTCACAATTTCTATTTTGGAACAACTCATTTCATTCCACGTATCCACACATCAACATATGGTTTCCTAGGGGAGTGATCTGTAATCATTTGAGGTCTCATATATCTACCAATTCATACAATGGTAACTAATCAAATATTCCATTTCCCCTTTGAAACTGACCACAATGGCATATTTCATCCAAGACTTGCATGAAAAATTAAAACACACCCACATGTATGGACAAGAACCAAGAAAAAATATTTTTTCACATATAAATTTGATCATTAAAACATTTCAAAATATATTTTCCATGGATCAAAGCAAACCCAAATGTTATTAAATTGTAATTTTGAATCCTTATTAATAATGTTTCATTCCACCAAAATAATTAAATATCAAAATTTCACAAATCTTCAGTAAATATGGTTTACATAAATTATTGAACTAAAAGTTCACAATTAAATTTAATAAAAAAAATCCATTTGAAATCAGTTCTTAACATTAAAAAATTGGAGTCGATAGTGAAGCAACCAACCTCAAAATATATACCGAAAATGATGAAGAACAAGAATCCTCCCAAAAAATGAATGAATATCCCAAAAATACAATATATATTTTCACATAAAATCAACACAACTATTTATCACAACTATTGATATTAAATATGATATATATATCCCAAATGAACTGGATCCATGAATCAATGGTAGGGGAAAAACATCTCTATAAAAAAACTCTGAGGACAGAGACTTACAAAGAAATTCAGACTTCAGTGCTCAAGTATTTCCCAATAGATAACTCACAGATTTAAGGGATAATTCCCTATAACCATTGATATGAGTGAAAAATATGTTAAATTCAAAATATGTGAAAATAAATATTGTTATGTTTAAAACCAATTGAGATGCACTTCTTATTATCAATATTTTTATCCATTCATGGTTTTCTCTAATAGTTTGGAAAACGGTGCCCCAGCCGCTGCCTCTAAACACCCATCATAGGGTTGGATTTAATGGTTAGAAAAACTATTAGGAAATAATTTTTCTATTTGTTACAATTTACATTCTTATACTTGGTGGATGCATAGTTTGACCACACTATGTGCCTAACCATGTAAAAACCTAGTAGCCTCTATCTCACTGTGCACAGTTTTCCTGTAGGATTTTAATGATTTCTATTTACCATGATCAAACCATGAACCTAGAAAATAACTAAAACATCCAAAAATTAACCAAAACCACCTAAAACATCACTGAAACAATTTACAAACATTAAAAAATAGAAAGTAATACTTAATTGAAATAGGGTGTTGATAAATTCTCCCCACCATTGGGATTTCCCACCTCTTTAAGTAGAAAACCACCATCACCATGAATGATTTCAGGCCATTGATTCCCCATTCCTATGATTCCTTCTAAACTAGACAATTTTATTTAAAAAATTCTCAAAAATGATTATTTTCCCATCTAAGACTCACTCTTTACTATCCCCAATATATATTGAGATGTAATCCAATAAAGCACCCAACTCTAGGTTAATGTTATCCCATCAAATCAAATAGTTACGATCAGTCTAATACGTTTTCAACTAAGATACATGAATAATATTATGCACTACACTAAACGTTTTCCGAAAGGACCACTGATATTCCTCCCCACCAAACCATTGCTGTATCTCAAAAGAAACTATTTATCAAGGAGATAACATTCTCTACATCCCATAACAAAAACATAGGAGACTTATAGAGATTATTGAGAACACATGATCATGGAACTCTAATAATAATAGAAATTGACAATGATCCAAATATGAATTTTTATGACTCTGTTCAATCTCAATAATTTTCTTGATCAATTGGATCTTCTTTGTTATCAGCATAAAAGTATTGGCCTAACTAGTAAAGTCTCACCAGTTTCCACCCAATAATGCAGAGAACAAAAAAGACACAAATAGAATGCTTAAAAACGATCCATATGTATTGAGTAATGGCTACATCTCATATGTGAGAGTTCCACTAAATATATGTGCTCTTACCGTGAGCCATTAGAATTCATTACAGAATCTCAATGCATGTATTCCACTATTTGTATCAACCATTCAGATTGTCCATCCATTTGAGGATAATACTATATACTCATGCTCAGATGAGTCTAAATGGATTTCTAAATGGATTTATACCATCAAGATGTAATCTTCAAATATATACCTGATACAATAAAAAAGTTTACACCATGCCTCATTACCAGTTCTTGGATATTGATTTTAGAAAATTCCCCCACCATATGACATTCACGTATAGTGATGAAAGGGAGAAACATTGTCTATCAATACACTATCAACTATATAGATTATTGTTTTTTAACCACCCCTGGGAGACCAATCATACAATATGTGGTTGTATACTGTCATTTCAAAATTAGAATAGGTATAGACTACATCATACCATATTATTGCTAATTTTCATACTTAATTAGTTGACATGTGAAGCATCTTGAAAAACACATAGCCACTTTATATTTCATGTCTCACCACAATGATCATGCTTTAAATTCCATAAATATAATTGGTATTCTCATATGAAATACCATTCATGAATATTGGTAACCATAAAGAACTTGTTTCTAAAAAGTCGAAGGTATGACCATCCATTATTGAAACCACAAAACAAAATCCACATATAGATTTAATTTTTCATTGTTCTCCCCACTATTATGTTTTTATCTAATATCATAACATTACAATTAGGTTTATATAAATTTTTAACCATCTTCACCATATCAAGAGAAAAAGAAACCTAAAATAAAACTAATGAACTACTGTATTCTTTACAGTCAATGATCATGTCAGCTATCAGTGACTTCAACTACCGCTGTTCTGAAGCCTCTTTACACAACTGGTCATATAAATATATGCTTAATGAATATCACACCAGATTTCCTTTACCTGGTTTATATATCCCATTAATTTGAAAATTTTAAAGATACTCCATCCTTCTTATTTATCTCATGTTCAAATCCCTTTGTGAGAAAATGTGTTTCAATCACCTATTATCTATAAAAAAATTCAAACCAATGAGGTAATGAATCTATATTTTAAAATATCAGACTATAGTAGGTAAATCTTAATCAGGTGATATGTTTTACATCCCATGAAACCACTACTACTATGATCCATACGAAACAATATGATCTCTTTGCATAGTAACAAATCCCAACCCAAATATATAAGCATCACAATACCCCACGTACCCTTGTCTCGATTCTATAAAAATCCAGATTAGTACTGATATAATCCAAAATTTAATCTATTGAAAAGCATTTTGACATTCCTCATTTCATTTTAATGGAACATTCATCATTTTAAAAGCTTTAATTGGTATAAAAATTCAGGATAAATCATGAACAAAACGTTGCTCATCAGTATCAAGACCTAGGAAAATGAACATCTTAATGACATTCCTGGTTATTTTCCAAGAGATATGAACCTCTAACTTTAATGTATCCACAAAAACACTTATTTAAGGGATTAAATTGACATGGAATCATAGATATTGTGTCCAATATCATATTTTGAAAATTCTGTATACAAAAGGTGATCCCACAATGTTCCAAACACTATCACCATGTGTTTCTCATGCTTATCCATTGTCCTCGAATACATCAATATGTCATCCACCAAGGCCACCATAAAAATCCTGATATCCATTAAATATTTGATTAATCAATTTCATAAAGACCACTGGTGAATTCATAGGAGATAAAGGAATAACCAAAAACTCATAATGAACATATCTACATATGAAAGTTGTTTTTTAAATATCCTCTTTCAGAACCTGTAATTGGTGATATCCTGAGCAGAAGTCAATTTTAGAGAACCACTACGATCCCCTCAATTGATAAACTGGATCATGAAAAAGTTGAAGTGGATTTTGATTCTTTATCATATCTTGGTTAATATTACGATAATCCCCACAATGATTTAGAGTTTCATCCAACTATTTGACATAAAAGATCGGTGCTTCCCATAATGTCGTAATAGATTGAATGAACCCTGTTCATTCAAGATATTCCAACTACACTTCTAATTCTGTTAATTTTATTGGATCCATCTGGTAAGATGGATGTAAAATAATACTACTTCCCATAAGGATATCTATAAGGCCCCAGCCTGAAACATCTATGAATATTGAATTAAATGAATAATTCACATTGAGGACCTTTTCAGGTTTAGAGTTTTAGAGAATTAGAACATAACTACTACATCTCAAAAGATTACAATGTACACACTTCTACTATGTTTCCATAGAATAAAAAAACTCTTAAAATGAAACATGTCTAGATCCAAGTTTTATATAGCATAACTTTCCCTTGATCCCATCCTTGACCCTTCTCCACATTAGGTCCTGTGAAAAACATTTCAAAAAAACATGGGGTGAGCATAAAGAGCTCATTAAGGGATACACAAAGAATGAAAAAAATTAGTTTATCAAAACAATATGTAAACCATGTATACATTATCAAAGTAATACTTTTCACCTTTATGAAGTAGTAAAAACTCTTCACTGAATAAACGATCATTACTTACCCTTTTGTAACCAAAAGATTACCATAAAACCCATAAAAAGATCACAAAACATATAAAGGTAACTTAGAAAATAAACATACTTAAGTGAAATAACCATACAACCTAATTCCACACATATCATTTATTGGAATAGCCATATGGCCAAATTCCATACAAACTTAATGGAATAACCATACGACCGACTTCCATTCCCAATGCATTGGAGGTTATAACGTAACCACTCGACCTGGTATTCACGGCACCACCCATCATATAGTTTATCACGTAACCACCCGTCAAATGTCCAAGTACCATTATCAAAAATCATAAGACATAAAACAAATATAATGGAATGGAATATGCCTCAACGAAAGGAGATTGAGACGAATTCCCTTACCTCGGGTCCGGCTTGACTCGATTGTTCTTTAACGTCCTGAATAATAAACTTGAGTTAATTTCTACTTGATTAAGAACCTTTTTCAAGTGAATTATTAATTTTATATCACTTAATACCATGTTATAAACATTATTTAATAATTTATGTTAATAATGTTTGTTTTGTCAATATTTGGTTCTTAAGTCAAAAGTCGACTTCTTACAATTACATGTTGTTTGTGTGGTCAAAGGTTCTTTATATACAGAATGACATTCCTGATTTGGATATCATATATATCATATATATCCAGCATATACATGTATTTATAATATTACATAATCATTTATAGGTAAGAAATGAAATGCTCCGTTCATGGAGACGGTAAGCCGTACGTACGCATGAAAGCTACGTTAATTTCATTGTCATATTAATGGAATTAAAACTAAATAATAGGTATGTATATTTTAATTCCAGAATTATATTCATCATTTAGATGTATCATTAATCATATATATCTATTATATACATGTACTTATAATAGTACATTACATTTGGGGATAAGAAATGAAATGCACCGTTCATGGAGACGGTAAGCCGTACGTACGCATGAACGCTACTTTCATTTCTATTTCATATTTTTATAGAATGGAATCATAATGATATAAAGGTATATAATAATTCCAGTGTAATATCATATATAATATCATAACTCCATCCTTTATACGTCCCACATATTGTATTGACGAATCAAATCACTTTGAGGGGGCGGTAGTCCGCATTTCCTTAAATGAAGATATCGCATTTACCCATAATGGAAACCATAAAGGTATGACCAAAATGAAAAATACAGATGCTTAAGGAATACATAAACATATTATATATCATATATATATATATAGTTTCATCCTAATGGACATCTTTTAAGGTGTTAAAATAATGTCGAACAATCATCGTTTCGGGAGGCAGAAATTCACCCTCCAAGGAAACTGTATGTTCATTAACCATTAGATGTAGGTGTTTGTATGTATAGCTAGAATATTTCTTATAAAAATATCCTAGTATATTGTAGATACAGGAGTTGTTACAAAATAAATGAATAAAAAGAGTTTAGGGGGTTGGAGAAGAAAAATAAAACAAAAGAACACAAGTGAAGACATTACCTTAAAATCGGGTAACTCTCTTAGATTTGTGCTCAAAGGCTTCCTTGGGAAGCCTTATGCCCAATGTGAGACTTCAAGAAGTATGATAGGGAAGTTTAGAGACAAAATGGGCTGGGTTTGGTCGATCCAAAAGCTTTGGAAGTGTGGGTAAGGAAGTACATGCGGGGGCCTTTTACAAGAGGAGAGGAGGGGCACTCTTGGAAAGGTATAAAATGTAACTTTATTTTCAAATTAGTTTAGGATTTTAATGGTCCGAAATTGATGTTTTTAAAGTATAATGTGATAAGGGTTCTAAATCCACCCATCCAATAGGTTCTGGACATTTGTAGGTCTTATATTTTACATTATCTTTCCATTTTATTAAATCCTTTTTTAATGAGGTAATTTCTACATCATCATGATGTCATAAAAAATGTAAAATATTTAATGTCTAAAACTTATAAAAAAATATCATGATGTAGGTAATCTTTTTAGCTTTCTAATGAATATTTATAGTCCAAATGATAAATTATGTAGACAAAATTAAAAATATTTTACTTAGGTGATACATTCTTTGTCACATTTAACATTCTTTAAAAATAAAAAGATAGAGTCACTTTCTCACGAAAGTGATTCCATGGGGCCCCCAAGTTTGGCACAAGTAAACCCATGGTCTTCCATGAGACACCCAGTATCCTTAGGACACATTTTGTGGTCTTTTTGTATTATTATGATATCATTTTATTATCTTTAACTACATAATTACTCATTAATCAAGATAATTAATGATAATTACCATCGTTACTATTCATAATGTCCAAAAATAAAAGAGTCTTAATTACATAATTTTTACCTCATGATTCCAAATATGTAATACATTTTAGCAAATTCCAAACACATAAATTTCAATAATTGATTTAAAAATAATTCCCATTGTCAAAACAAATAGTGGGGTTTTTTGAAACAATATCTATGAAAAGTTTGGCATTAGTTTATGACCAATTACAAAGTGAAATTAATCCAAATGACAACCATTGGACTAAATTGTAAAAATATATTCAGATTAAACTTTAAGACCAATTAAATATATAATCTATCCATATAATTAAATTAAATGAAAAATCAGTTTTGATGTAAAATGCTTTATTTTTCACTATTCATTAAAAAATGAACATTGTCAAAAAAAATACCAAAAATTTATCCAATGTAAATTTCAATGTCCAAATCATAATGAATATGTTTATTTTGAAAAATATATATTATAAAATTGTAAAAATTTTGATTTAAAAAGGTTTTTCCATCAAAAGGCAGTAAAACAATCTTTTAAGAATATTAGTGTATTCCATGCATAAGATTGTATTTATTTTCATTTTCATCCTCTAAAACACTATATTAATCATTAATAGACATAGATAAAAATACCTATTATTCATTACTTATATGGGATGTTACATCCTCCCCCCCTTTAGAAAATTCCGTCCCCGCAATTTATTTACTTATCGAATAAATGGGGGTACTTATCCCTCATTGCATTTTTAGATTCCCATGTTGCCTCTTCCATCATGTGGTTTTTCCAAAAAACCTTTACCTGATTAATCACCTTATTCTGTAACACGTTCTCCTTGTGGTCATGAATCTGGACCGGTTGTTCCTCATAATATAGGTTCTCTTCCATCTGAACTACCTCTGGACTAAAAACATGAGATGGATATGGCATATACTTCCTCAACATCGAAACATGAAAAACATTGTGTACCTGAGATAAACTCGGAGTTAAATCCACTCAGTAAGAAACTAATCCAACTTTCTCTAGAATTTCATATGGTCCAATAAACTTTGGACCCATCTTTCCTTTATTACCAAATCTCATCACACTTTTCCAAGTAGAAACATTGAGAAAAACATGATCACCTACCTCAAAAGATATATCCTTCCTCCGGTTATCCGCATAACACTTCTGCCTGCTCTGAGCTGTTCTCATGTGTTTCTGAATCAACTGAACTTTTTCTGCCATCTCTTCTACCGATTCTGGTCCCATCAGCTTCCTTTCACCCACTTCATCCCAAAACACTGGTGTTCGACACCGCTTACCATATAATGCCTCAAATGGTGCCATCTAAATATGGGAATGAAAACTATTATTATAAGAAACCTCAACCAAAGAAATATGTTGGTTCAAACTTCCTTGATAATCCCTCGAACATGCTCGTAGCATATCCTCCAAGTTCTGAATTTTTCATTCTGACTGCCCATCTGATTGCGGATGAAAAGATGTACTAAAATTTAATTCAGTACCCAACGACTTCTGAAGGCCTTTCCAAAAGTTAGAAGTAAACCTAGGATCACGATCAGACACAATGGAGAGAGGAACTCCATGTAACCTGACTATATCATTAAGATACAAACGGGAAAGTTGATCTAAGGAAAAAGTATCTCGTATATCAAGGAAATGAGCCGATTTTGTCAAGCGATCAACAATAACCCAGATTTCATTATAACCTCTAGATGTCTTCGGTAATCCGATGACAAAATGCATGGATATATGTTCCCGTTTCCACTCTGGCACTGGTAAATGCGGAAGCATCCCTTTCGGTAACTGCCGCTCTGCTTTAACCTGCTGACATGTCAAACACTTCACAGTAAAATCAGCAATATCTCTTTTCATTCCATCCCACCAGTAATACTCCCGCAGATCCCTGTACATCTTAGTACTGCTAGGATGAACTGAAAATGGGGAACTATGAGCTTCAAATAACAACTCATTATTCAACTGTGAATAACCAGGGACACATAATCTCTTCCCAAACCACAAAACACAATCATTATCAATGTTGAATTCAGGCATCTTTTCCTTCTGAACTAGGTCTACCTTTTTCTGTAACTCACTGTCTTGCTTCTGTGCTTGCTTGATTCTGTCGGATAGAGAAGATCTCACGGATACCTGAAACAAAACAAAAGGAAATCCTGCACCAACAACTTCTATGAAAAAGTTCATCAAATCCTTATCTAAATTATCAAGTTCCAAATGAAACATCATTAATGAAGCATTAATTTTTCGAATCAAAGCATCAAAAACTTTATTCGCTTTTCCCAGATGGTAATGAATTGTATAATCATAATCCTTGATTAATTCCAGCCATCTCCTCTTTCTCATGTTAAATTCTTTCTAAGTGAATATATACTTTAAACTTTTGTGATCAGTATATATTTCCCACTTTACTCCATACAAATGATGCCTCCAAATTTTTAAATAAAAAACAACAGCAGCTAATTCAAAATCGTGTGTAGGGTAATTTACCTCTCGAGTTTTCAACTGACGTAAAGAATAAGTTATTACCTGATCATTCTGCATAAGGACACAGCCATGTCCCTTCAAAGAAGCATCACTGTATATAACAAACTCACCATTCCTGGAAGGAAGTTCCAAAACTGGAGCATTCACCAATCTTCTTTTCAACTCCTGAAAAGAATCATCACATTCTTTTTTCCAGATGAACTTAACACCCTTACGAGTTAGCTTAGTCATTGGACTAGATAACTGTGAAAAAATTTCGAAAAAACATTTGTAGTAACCTACCAAACCAAGAAAACTACAGATCTCGGTTACATTTGTGGGTCTTGGCCATTCTTCCACAACTTTTCTTTAACAGGATAAACAGTCATGCCATCTTTTGAAATAATGTGACCCAGGAAAGAAATTTGTTGTAACCAAAACTTACACTTGCTGAATTTTCCATATATTTTCTTTTCTTTTAAGGTTTTCAAGATAACCCTTAAATGACTTTCATGCCCCTCTTTAATTTTAGAAAACACCAAAATATCATCGATGAAAAAAACCACAAACTAATCCAAGAACTCGTGGAAAATTCTATTCATAAGGTCCATGAATACAGCAGGTGGATTGGTTAGCCCAAAAGTCATAACTACAAATTCATAATGGCCATATCTACTATGGAACGCAGTCCTCAGAACGTCTGCTTCTTTTACTTCCAACTGATGGTACCCCGACCTAAAGTTAATCTTCGAAAAATACTGAGCTCCTTGGAGCTGATCAAACAAATCAACGATTTGAGGAAAATGATACTTTTTATTAACATTAATATTATTCAAGGCCCTATAATCAATGCAAAGTCTCATTGAGCAATATTTATTTTTAACAAACAAGACTGGAGCACCCCATGGTGATGTGCTTGGTCGAATGAATCCTTTATCTAATAACTCCTGCAATTGTTTCATTAACTCTAAAAGTTCAACTTGATCCATTCGATAAGGGGTTTGGAAATTGGCTTAGAATCAGGAACTAAGTCAATAGTACATTCAACTTCCCGATCATGAATAATACCATGCAACTCATCAGGAAAAACATCAAGATACTCATTTACCACAGGCACATCATTAATCTCAATAGTTCCTTTATTTTCAACAGTATGTTCAAGGTAACATTAATTTCCATATTTTACTAGTTTCTCAACTTCATGATATGTTATCAAAATGAAGGGTTCATTCTTGTACACAAACTGAAAATCCTTCTGAAAAGAAACCATTTTAGCTCTGTAGTCAATCTTAGCATGATAAAGAAAAATCCAATCCATGCCCAAAATAACATCATACTCTACTAGAGAAAAAACAATAAGGTTTGTGGGTAGATTCTTTCCACACACAAGGATAGGAAGGTTTTTATAATTCCTTTTTGTCTTAATGTTCCCTATGAGTGTTTTTACCATAAGTTCAGGGTTCATATCATGAGATGGAATTTCTAATTTACTAGAAAACTTCTCAGAAATGAAATAATGTGTATACCCTGAATCAAACAACACATTGGAATAATCTGAACAAACAAGTAGTGTACTTGATACTACTTCATTTAATGGCCCAATATCTGCTAAAGTTGTTGCGAAGGATTTCACCACCACTTTCTTCTTGTAGTCTGGCTGCTTTCCACAAGTTGAGTTCTTCGTTGGACACTCGTTTTCATAATGACCCATTTCATTACACTTAAAACATCTTACTGTTGGCTTTTCATTTCCTTCTTGATCATCTTCCTTACAGTTACGAGCAATATGACCAGACTTACCACACCGAAAGAACTTACCAGAATTTGATAAACATTCTCCAGGATTCATTTTAACACACTTCTCACAGGATGGATATTTGGTTTTCTTACCTCCTTGCTTCTTTGATGAATTCTTCCCCTTTTCCTGCCAACTAGACCTCTTATTCTATTGTTTTTCAAAGAACACATGATCATCGACAAACTAAATTTCCACCTTCTCCACACATCGAACAAGTTTTTCATAACTTTTGAGCTCACGAGAAGCTAAAGCCCTTCGATACATTGTCTTTAACCCTGAGTAAAAATGGTTTTTTTACTATCAAGATCTCGTATGAAGTTTAGAGTATACCTTTCCAATCGAGTGAACTTTGCTTCATAAGCATCCACTGAATCATCCTCCTGCCTCAATTCTAGGAACTGTTTTTCCATCCTAAGATGAACCACCTTAGGAAAATATTTCTCAAGAAACATACCTTTGAATTCTTCCCAGTGAAGATCCTCAATCTCATCTCTATCCCTGATATTTATCACCTTCGACCACCATTGATCAGCATCACCTTCAAAATGGTAAACAACAAGACTAACCATTTGATGTTCTGAGCACCCCATGACATAAAAAATCTTCTCCAGTTCTTTAATCGACCCTTCAGATTGCACAGGGTCAGATGATCCCTTGAATGATGGGGGATGTTGCCTCATGAAATGTTCCACCACTGACATGTTCCTCTTCGGTTGATCTGGATGGTCTCGTGCATGGATACCACCACCATTTATAGCCTGAGTCAACTGTGCCATCACTTCAACAAACTGTTTAGTTCTGATTCCGACCATCTTAGGTTGTTGATTTGTAAGGTTGTCTTCCTCCTGATGTCGTCCCAACATAGCTACTTTGTTTCCTCTGTGGAAAACCATTCTAAACACTGAAATATCTTAGGCGAAGCAACATGGTAATCTTTAAATGCTATATCATTTTAGTCATACCATAAATTAACTTATAATTTAACAATTTTCTAACTCCTAAAGTTATCTAAACCGACCTCTGATACAAACTATAAGGCCCCGACCTTAAAAATCTCTTAATATTGAATTAAATGAATAATTCACATTGAGAACCTTTTCAGTTTTATAGTTTTAGAGAATTAGAACATAACTACTACATCTCAAAACATTACAAAGTAGACACTTCTAGTAAGTTTCCATAGAATAAAAAAACTCTTAAAAAGAAACATGTCTAGTTCCATGTTTTATATAGTATGACTTTCCCTTGATCTCATCCTTGACACTACTCCACATTAGGTCCTGTGAAAAACATTTCAAAAAAACTTGGGGTGATCATAAAGAGCTCAGTAAGGGATACAAAATGAATTAAAACTGTTATTTTATGAAAACAACAAGTAAACCATGTATACTTTATCAAAGTAATACTTTTCACCATTATGAAGTAGTAAAAACTCTTCACTGAGTAAAAGATCATTACTAACCCTTTTGTAACAAAATGATTACCATAAAACCCATAAAAAGATCACATAAAACAGAAATTTAACTTGGGACATAAACATACTTAAGTGGAATAACCATACGGCCGACATCCACACATATCACTTAATGGAATAGCCATACAGCCATCTTCCATACATACTTAATGGAATATCCATACGGCCGACTTCCATACCCAATGCATTGGAGGTTATAATGTAACCACCCATCCTGGTATTCACGGCACCACCCGTCAAATTTCCATGTACCATTATAAAAAATCATAAGACATAAAACAAATATAATGGAAAGAAAACATTTCTACACATTGATCACAATATATCATTTAAATATATTGAAATAAAAAATACATTATAAAACCATTTTCAATACCAAAATACTTAAAAGAGTATATGGTATTTATTTCATTTAAAAAAACATTACGGCTTGTTCAGGAAGCCAAAGACCAAATAATACTCACGGCGGCGGAAAAGGTCGTTGTCACCACATATGTTAAAAGAAACATTCCTTTTTGTCATTTTGTAAAACACTTCGTAGAAAATGATTCCTTTTGTATAAAAGTAAAAGACAAAGGGGTTTATAAACCGTATAAAATAATGTTTTGTATAAAATGAAATATTCCTCAATGAAAGAAGATTGAGATGAAATCCCTTACCTCGAGTCCGACTTGACTCGATCATTCTTTAACGTACTGAATAATAAACTTGAGTTAATTTATACTTGATTTAGAACCTTTTTAAAGATCAATATTAATTTTATATCACTTATTACCATTTTATAAACATTATGTAATCATTTAAGTTAATAATGTTTGTTTTTTCAATATTTGGTTCTTAAGTCGATTGTGGACTTCTTACAATTACATGTTGTTCGTGTGGTCAATGGTTCTTTATATCCAGAATGAAATTCCTGATTTGGATAACATATATATCATATATATCCCGAATATACATGTATTTATAATATTACATAATCATTTAGAGGTATGAAATGAAATGCACCGTCCAGGGAGACGGTAAGCTCTACGTACGCATGAACGCTACATTCATTTCTTTGTCATATTAATGGAATTAAAACTAAATGAGATGTATGTATATTTTAATTCCAGAATTATATTTATCGTTTAGATGTATAATTCATAATATATATCCATTATATACATTTACATATAATAGTACATTACATTTGGGGATAATAAATGAAATGCACCGTTCATGGAGACGGTAAGCCGTACATGCGCATGAACACTAATTTCATTTCTATTTCGTATTTTTATAGAATGTAATCATAATGATATAAAGAGACATTATAATTCCAGTGTAATATCATATATAATATCGTATATAATATCATAACTCCATCCTTTATACATCCCACATATGGTATTAACGAATCAAATCACTTTGAGGGGGCGGTAGTCTGCACTTCCTTAAATGAAGATATCGCCTTTACCCATAATGGAAACCATAAAGGTATGACCAAAATGGAAAATACAGATGCTTAATGAAAACATAAACATATTATATATCATATATAAGTATAGTTTCATCCTAATGGCCACTTTTGAAGGTGTTAAATGAATGTTGAACAATCATCATTTCGGGAGGCAGAAATTCACCATCCATGGAAACAGTATGTTCTTTAACCATTAGATGTAGGTGTCTGTAAGTGTAGCTCAAATACATCTTATAACAACATCCTTGTATATTTAAGATACTGGAGGTGTTACAAAATAAATGAATAAAAAGAGTTTAGGGGGTTGGAGATGCAAAATAATACAAAAGAATACAAGTGAAGACATTACCTTAAAATCGGGTAACTCTCATAGATTTGTGCTCAACGGCTTACATGGGAAGACTTATTCCCAATGTGAGGCTTCTAGGAGGAAGATAGGGAAGTAGAGAGACGAAATGGGTAGGGTTTGGCCAAGCCAAAGCCTTTGGAAGTGTGGGTAAGGAGGTAGAGGTGGGGGCCTTTTATAAGAGGAGAGGAGGGGCACTCTTGGAAAGGTATAAAATGTAACTTCATTTTCAAATGAGTTTCGGATTTTAATGGTCCCGCATTAATTTTTATCAAGGATAAGGTGATAAGGGTTCTAAATCCACCCATAAAATAGGTTTTGGACATGTGTAGGTCTTAGATTTTACCTTATCTTTACATTTTATTTAAATCATTTATTAATGAGGTAATCACTGCATCATCATTATGTCATAAATAATTTATTAATTTTAATGTCTAAAAAATAAAATAAAAAATCTCATGATGTAGTAAATATTTTTATCTTTATAATGAATATTTATAGTCCAAACGATCATTTATCTAGACAAAATTAATAATATTTTACTTAGGTGATATATTCTTTGTCACATTTAACATTCTTTAAAAATAAAAAGATAAAGAGTAACTTTCTCACAAAAGTGATTCCATGGGCCCCCCAAGTTTGGCACAAGGAATACCATGGTCGGACATGAGACAACAAGTATCCTTAGGAAACATGTTGTGGTATTTTTTTATTATTATGATATCATTTTATTATCTTTAACTACCTGATTACTCATTAATCAAGATAATTAAAGATAATTACCATCGTTACTATTCATAATGTCCAAAAATAAAAGAGTCTTAATTACATAATTTGGACCTTCTGATTCCAAATATGTAATCCATTTTACCAAATTCCATACACATAAATTGAAATAATTTATTTAAAAATAATTCCCATTGTCAAAACAAATAGCGGGTTTTTTAAACAATATCTATGAAATGTTTGGCATTAGTTTATGACCAATTCCAATGTGAAATTAATCCTAATGATCACCATTGGATTAAATGGTAAAAATATATTCAGATTACAATTTATGTCCAATTAAAAAGATAATCTATCCATATAATTAAATTAAATGAAAAAGCAGTTTTGATGTAAAATGCAGTATTTTTCACTATTCATTAAAAAATGAACATTGTCAGAAAAATACCAAACATTTATCCAATGTAAACTTCAATGTCCCAATAATAATGAATATTTTTATTTTGACAAATATAGATTATAAAATTGTCAAAAGTTTGATTGAAAAATGGTTTTCCATCAAAAGGCAGTAAAACAATCTTTTAAGAATATTAGTGTATTCAATGCATAAGATTGCATTTATTTTAATTTTAAGCCTCTAAAAAACTATCTTAATCATTAGTAGAAATTGATAAAAATATCTATTATTCATTACTTACTTGGGATGTTAAAATATCAGTCCTAAATTCCACTTCTCTAATGGGTGGAAACCTAAAAAATATTAAGGAAAAGATAGAAAAATAGATCAAGAAATTATAGAAAACTAATCATAAAAATCACATACACTTATTGAGTAGTAAACAATAACTAGTAGTAAGATATATTTCTAACTATTAGTGTCAATAGGCCTTTTCCACCTTCAATTAAATTTATGGTCCCCACTAAGAAGATTCTTAATTCAATCAGCAGTTGTAAGACTATCCTTTTACATAAAACAATAAATGTGAGATTTGAACATACTCAAATAATCCATACCTAGGATTATGTTATATACGTCCATATCAATCATAAGGAACTCCTATATTAACTCATATCCATCATTAATTAATGATCGTTCTTGATATATAAATCTTTTATATTATCATTGAAAAAGTGGACATTGATTTTTTAAAACTGAAGGAATTATATCATCATTTAAACCCAGAATACTAATACCATGTGAAGATATAAATGTAAGGGGTTAACACATATCAAAAAAATACTTTAATAAGATTAAAATTTAAAGGAATCATACATTTAACATTCAATGGTCCATATTGATCATCCAAAAGTACTTTCTCAATTTCATATAACTTCTTACTTAATACAATTTGTTATTTATTTACTTATTGATATTAACCCTAATAAAGAGTCATGGAATTCCTAGAATCACAATACAATTATATGTTCTGATAAAGACAATTATTCTTCTACTCATGTACAATAAAAAACATATGAAGTCTACAAAACATGATATGTTTCACGAACACTCGAGCATAGAGCACTATGACAATAGTACTGAGAATTCTTCATCTGAGTTCAATTAGGGAATACACTATGTGGTGTTTTATATTGTCACATTAGGTGATCAAAATATCCACATTTGAAATATAGAAATTTAATTAATTCTTTTCAAGGAACATTCCCCAATCCATCTATCTGATTATGAGTCATCATAATACCTTTGGAATAAGTGGACCCCTTCCGCTTTTTTAAATCATTATATTTCCCACCAGTCCTTATAGGTATCAACATGATCCATCCACCCATTACACCCATGATATACATTTAATTCATAATTTCTCTATTGACCAACATGTATAATCCTTCAATCAAAGAACAAAAATCTTCGAGTGAGTATCTGATATCATCTTTATTTTAAAAATATGTTCCTTCAAGGATGCACTGGCAACCACTTCAGGTAAAATGACAACTAAATAAATAAATTTATCACCACATTCTATCAATCACACATTATCAAACATCATGATGACAAGTTTTTCATTCCTACAATCCTTAACACATGAGGATACAATTTTTTATTAAAGAATTATTGAAATTAATTCCATGTAAATCCTTAATATAATTTTGAATAAAATGAAAAATCCCACAACTAGCATGAAATATCTTGGAGAATATACATTTAAAACTTGAAATTAATCTCTACTAGTGTGGAAATGAAGTATAAGATTCAATTTAAACTATCCACCCACACCTATACCTTCTCAGGTTCCAAATCATTCTAAATGATGGATGGATTATACTTCTAGAATTGATTATAATGATCCAATTTCTTTGGTTAATCCCTACATTTCCATGTATCCCCAACATCAAAATATTAGGTAATTCTTAGAACTAATTGTTGGTTTTCTCATGGCTCATGTGTAATCACATCGTCAAATCCCAATTCCTGTTGGTTTATACAATGCCCACAATGTCCCTTATTAAATAAGAAAACAGAACACCATATGTCTCATTATCGAGAAACTGAAAGATAAAAAATTTAAGATTTACCATATTATAACCATTCTTACCAAAAATCAATAAATTACATTTTTGACCCATTTTTTAAAATTCCACCATGATTTTGGATGTAAAACTATTTTCAAAATTCTATGACCAAGCCCTTTTCAAAATATCATATTTTCAAACAGTTTTCAATAAATTTCATAAATATAATTTTGTTTTAAAAATTATAAATAATTATTCAGAATAAATATTGAACTCCTAGTGGGTCATCTTTTCAATCAACTTATTTCATGCTTTTCACAATGGATAAACCCATAATAATCAGATTACAACTCTTATATGTGTCTCTAAAACAATTTTGTACCCAATTCCCTGGTTACAAAATATTTATCATAAATAGGATAGTTGTGTATTTTTATTCTCTGTATTTAATGTTATGACATTCCTAATCCTTTCTACAACACCATTAGAAGGACTAACGTATAATTATTTTAAACTCTATAAAACTTATATTATTTGTCCCCAAATGAAAAAACTACTGAACAATACTGATGCATTTGTTCACCAATGACCAAACAATATGATACCATGTATAATATACCACCCATACTCATTTTATTGACTTGAGGAAAAATATAAACATAGACATATGTGACATACCTAATATGACAAAGTGTATTCATAAATTACATGGCATTTATATTAAATTAGGGGATAATTTTTCCTATTAATATAAAACAACCACACAAAGCATAACTCAACCAAAAAACCACAAAATTATGAATGTATAAAATGTATGAAAACTCAACATAAAATAAATAATATGATCTATGTTAGAGTTCCTAGAATAAACAATGATCAACATCGACTACAAAGAATAAGAAAAAAACAACAACGATCAAAGAATCCATAGACACGAAATTAATAACTCCCAACCAGCTCTATGCCCCATCTCCACAATCCGTGCCATGTTTCATAATGAACAACTAATGAATTGAGATAATTCACCTTTATTCATGTCTTCATTAATTTAATTTTCAAACACACAAAAGTGGCCAAGAAGGTGGTGGGTAATGAAAGTCAAAAGGTTTTACCCAAAGCACATATGTAGCCACAAATCTAGGATAGAACATGTTTTCAAATTTATATAAAAATAACTATACAAAACACATTAAAATAATTTATCATTTTATAGAAAATCCATAACAGTTTCTATAAAAAAAATTCATGCCTAAATATTTTTTCAGAACTAAACTATCTCCCAGGAAAAAGTCTAAATAATTCATTAAACCATATCATAATTCCAATTTTTTCATTACCCATTTCATTCTAAATGTCAAAACATCCACACATACATTCCAAGGTTATAGTTCCATACTCATGAATGGCCTGTCTTTGATCTTCCAATTCATCACAAGAAAACCAATACCATGTTCCAATACACCTTTTTCACCAAGAACCAATTCATATTTTAAATAGGCCCCATATTCAACATAAACACACACAGCACTGTATTCCAAAAAACTTTCCTAAACTACTTTCTCAAAATTTATTATTTTTTTAAAATATTTCAATAAAAATTGAAATTAATTATAAAAAACCCATAATTTTAAATTAATAATTTTAAAATCATGTTACCTATTTCATATTCCCCCAAAAAAAATACCAATATTTTTATTGTATTTTATAATAAATTCACTTTATGGTTATGTAAGATCTGGAATGAAGAAGGCCAAAAAAGATAAACTAAAAAGGGACCAATGTGGGTTGGGAGAGGTGAAACACCAAAGACTAGACCAACCCTACACACCCACAACACATATCATGTAGCTTCCCTCCACAACACACATTCCACTAACACCATCATTGATCCATGGGACCATACACCTACGTTTTACTGAAATCGAACTAGAACCCATTGAATATAACACCATATCAGGGACCATGATAGATGACGATGAACAAGAGACATGAAGAATCACTGACACACTGGAAGAATCCATGATAATGTAGAGGCACCGATAACAACCATGACGGACACTACAAAAAGATGAACATTCCATCCTTAAACTATAACTGATGACTATCCATAAATAAATAACTCTTAACTGAACAACCATAATAAAAGTCACTGACGCAACCCAAATCATCAATGAGGTAATGGAACGAGACCAGAGTGGAGTTATTTATCAGTGGTATAAGAGAAATGCTAGAGGTTTCTAGGGAAAATCACACCCAATTCAAGGAGGTAAAAAAGAACAAATTTTTTTTTGTAATGTGGCCAATATTAGAAAGCAAAACCTATAGTAAAATTGTAATAGGAGATTGAAAAATAGATAAAGTTTCATTGATATATATCATCCATGCAGAACCATAGAACCAAAGAACTAATTGGAACCAAACATAGAGAAAACACCACCAAACTAGAATGGTGGAAATGTTCTATCAAAGTCTGATAGAAATATAGTGAGGAGTCAATAGTAAAGACACCTTCCTAAAAAAATATTGGAAATATAAAGAAAGACAAAAATCCATCCACAAAAAAACATTTGGAATGTCCAACCCTCTTAGATATTGTTCGCAACAATCAAAAAACCATATATCATCAAGATTGGTAGTAAATATGTTATATATATCCTTGACAGACAAGGTATATGAAACCATTAGATCGAAAAAGATTATATCATAGGAAAAGCACCAAGAATAAAGACTTAACAAAAAATAAAACCATCAACAGACCATTATTTTTTAAGATATTTCTCCTAAATTTAAGGTATGCGTCCACATAACCTTTGGAAATATAGAAAACCGAGAGAGGGTAAAAATAAGTGAAATTTATGGTTTTATGGATAAAACCAGGTTATATATCCATTTTAGGATCTAATTTTATACCATGAGTGGTTCGGTCACCTATTTACAAGGAATCTAACCATGCTGATGATGCTCTATCAAGGAAATCCATTTTGGTGGTAAGATTAGGATGATCTATTTTGGTAGTTAAATTATATTCATCGTTTGATGAGGTAGATGCGTGTGGTGTCCTTCATACCCATATTGTAAATCCATATTGAAATGTTATTAATTTAATTTTATTTGGAAGATTTTGTAGGACTAGGATCGCGTTGATCTTGGACAACTTGAGTTGAATATTTCATAAGGTATCAAATAATTTAGAAGTCAAGGAAGACTAGATACATGTATAAATTTCATTAAAAAACATAAAATTCATAATAAAATATTGTGAGACAATTATTATCCAATTAATAAATCCTTATAAAATTATAAATATTCTATAATGACCCTCACTTTTCATTGATTAACATTTCCTTATTTTTCAGAATACTTAATACATTACACAAACAGACACCCAAATACTGTATTTGAATAGTACATTTGGAAATATGGAATCATAAACACATGTACATTAGAAATTAAAAACTATAACCCTTCTTAGAAACATCATAAATAATACATATCTTCATTACCATATGAAGTGAAACATAAAATTGGGCCATATTAATATATCAGTATGGATAAACAATAGGGATTTGTAAGCATGATCCTTAGACTATTGGTATGAGACTAGATCATACATTATAAGATCATACATTTCAAATAAAATTTCACAAACATGGATCATGGCATAAATATTTGTTGTTCCTAAAATAATAATCATAATGGAATTGAGAGCAAAATAAAATAAAGCATAACATATTAATAAGGCATGGAATTTTGCAAGCCACATAAACATGTTATATCAGTTTATATAATTCAAGTAGTATTTCCAAAACATATCATGGAACATAATAAGGAACTACACCCACTATTTGGGACACACAACCATCCCAAGTCACATTACTTTATTTGTTGGGGATCAATATTCCCCCTATTCCCATAGTGTATCTGGTTTCCCCTTCATCCCATAGTGGATAAAGCACGCTGACTTGTTACCCATCATTATCTCATGAGATATAAATAATTACCCAATTTATTAGAGGGAGATATATGTCCCACCCATCAAATCATATAATAATACATATATGTTCTATAAGATAAACAAGAATCATCATATCATGACACCTAAAAAGAGATGGATTTCATAAACATTATATCCTCTCCCCTGAAGTCAAATGGGTTTCATAAAAATTTCCTAATATAATAGCCTTTTGAAATGATAATTGTTTCATAATAATTTTATGTAATTTAAAATAAATTAAATATGTTAGTTTCTGAATCACATAACACATGAGAGAGAAATAGTATTGAAAAATATATAATTGATGAAAGGGAAATGAGTATCATAACCATCAAGACATTAAAACCTATACCATAAAAATAAAGGATGTTAATGGATGATTTTGATCACTACCTAAAAATGAATGATTATGTCTGATGCATGAGATATTATATAAAAACTAATTTTGAAATATTTATTTAAAATATTTCTTGAGTAAAACATCATTTCGGCCTTGAAAAAACCCTTTATAAAGCATATTGTTTTTAAAAAAAATTCTTTGAAATTATATTTTATATTGGGTAAAGGAATTTTTTAAACCCATAAAAAATTTAAAAAAATACAATGAAAATTATTTGAAATTATCATTTAAAAAATTTTTGAAAATTATTTTGAAAACGTTATTTTTTGGAAGAAAACAGATTTCTAACTGGAGAGAAAAACAAGGTGATATTTTCATAAGAACATTTTCTTAATTTTATTAAGTAACAAATAGTGGAAAAAGGTTCTAATAAATTAATATATCACGAATAAATTGAGTATAAGAAAATTTACAGGCGTTCTTGACAGATAGATCTTATTATTTCATTAATTGAAGCCTAATTGTAAGAAATCCTAATAAAATTGATATTGTAACAATACACTATTCTCACTTTTTTAGTAATGAATGATTATACACCTAAGAGAGTAATATTACATAAATCTTTATATACCAATAAATAATGAGATAAAAAATATAACATGTCAAAGGGATAGTACATTCACCTCTGAAAATAATATAGGTGTATAGAAAAACATGTTTCTCAAATAAGGAGAAATGAGACAAATTCTTATTATTGATTTGGTAATTTTGGAAAAATAAACCACATGATAGAGAGATCAAATAATAGACATATAAATATACATAAATTTTAGGACAGAAATCAAAGAGTACATGCATTTGAAGTATATAAACTATATGTAAGAAACAAGTTGTGAATATGGCATACGTCTCGCAGAAATAAAAGTGAGAATAGAAATCCAATTTCCTATTGTCTAGAATCTCATAATACTCATTCAAAAATATTTTATATTAAATAAATATTTATTATAAATATATTAAAAACCCATATTCAATAATATCATACTATATATGACATACATATGACCTTAAATTACCCAATTATGAAAAATTCTATGTTAATATTATGTTTTGGGAAATAACCATGTTAGAACCTGTGATTTTGTGAATAATTCTTTCTAACTAGACTAATTTATTTTATATTTTTCAATTTACACAATACAAAATAATGTTTTCTTGTTAAGAAATATGTTTTTCTTGTGTTATAGACAATAAAAAATTAATCTTCTTCTATACACAACAATTAGGTTATCTTGAGGTACATGAAACACTATTTTTTATTTCTATTACACATTATGTTCAGTCCCTTCAATATCTTTCACCACATGAAATAATGAGTTTTATTAACTAAAAGAATCTTTTAACATGATTATTAAAATATTATTATAGGTACCACAAATACATTGTAATGGTAATTAAATATAATATTAACTAAATTTTAAAAATATGATATACATATTTATATTAAATGATTCCTTCAGTTATTAATTAATATATGTGAATGTAAGTACTATTTGAAAATAAATAAATTAGTTTTATAAGAAAACTATTTTTCTACATACAAGCACAATTTTATCTCAATAAATATTTAATGAAACTTTTTTTAATGATTAATATTAAATTTATATACTATATATTAAATCAATATTTTTTATAATCGTCCAAATTAATATATAGGTGTAATATAAAGAATAATATAATTCTATCAATAAAAAGATTTATTTTTCAGAAAGATAATTTGACCACCTTTTAATGGATATCTGATTTAAAAAAATATTTTTGATAATTTTAGGTTTTTTATCTGAAAAGGAAATTTTTTTAAGCATAATATCAAAATATAGTTTGGGTGAATTTATGTTATTTATTTGATAAGTATTATTTTATTTTGATAAATAAGGAAGATCCTTTAATTATAATTCAAAACTACGTTATCTTATAAATTATTTATATGTATAAATTAAATTTTCATTTGTTTTACTTCTTAATTATATCAATTTTATATCAATTAATCCAATTTATGACACTGGAATAAATATCTCATTTATATTCCCTATAAATACTAAACTTTTTTTTGAACATTTATACTTTAAAAGCCAGTTTTTTCATCTCGTCAATGTGATTAATTTAAAAATAATCTCTAATAATTAGGAAATTTTAATTTTAAAAAAAATATTTGATATTTTGTTTCAGCGTAATTTATAATATATAATATGGACAATTTTGTATTTTATGAAAAAAAAATTATGAAAGCGATAAAATATTATTTCAATGACTACAATAAAAATTACCTTAACAAAGGGACACAAAATAATCTTATGGCTGCAAATGGTTTGAATAATTGTAAAAAATAAATTTCATGTTCATATAAATGAACTCAACCCTCCCACTTTTCACACATCTAATTCCATTTATATCCCCAAAAAACTGAAAAAATAATATCCCAAAATCCCTAAATTATACCCTTAAGTCTAAATTTGTGAATATATACATCCAAGATATCCATTTGGATCAAACCAAGAGGATTTACCAAAATAGAGGCAACATCATTCTTCATGATCCTTAGATTTATTTTCATTCTCCACCCGATCAAATATTCTTATTCATTGTTTATAAAATATAATAATTATCATAAATATACTTATATATTTTTATTCTATGGGTTATACCTACACATACAAAAAACATCCATCTAATGTGTAATAATCTTAACATTCATATGTATAGAGAACTGCCACATTATGAAATTATGTGGTAGTGTTTTACTATACCACCTCTCATGGATGGGAATTATGAAAGAAAAAATATTTTTATGATATATTTATATATTTGATATTTGAGATTCATTTATTCTTATGGAATTTTTATTCAAAACCATATTTCAGGCTTTCCATTTGTTGTAGTAATGATATCTTTATTTTTGAATGTGTTGACTGCAACCTCTACAAAGTGATGTGATTCATTCACATATTATATAGAACATATTGAGGATAATATTAGTAAATATATATTATATATATGAAATAATAATTATAATTAAATTATAATGTATATATACACACATATATGTCATTTAATTTCTTTATTTCAATATGGTATTTTAACAGAAACAACATTCATGCGTATGTATGACCTACAATCTCCATGAACGGTGTATTCCATCTCATATTTGTATTATATTCAGATTATTATAAATATTTATATAATAAATATTTATTATATTTTAATCATGTTTATCATTATTTAAATAAGTAAATCATGATCTGAGAAAGAATATCAGGAATAAAAAGCAAAAAATATTCGAAAATGAGGATATTACCCAAAACATAACCTTAACACATAGTTTTTCATAAAGATTAATATCAATTAATAAGAAAAAAAAGTTTTATTAAATTTCATAATATTATTATTTTTTATATTGATAATAAAATTATATTTATTATATAATAATTTTAAATGTGCATGAATAAAGTCAAGACTTATGGTAAGGGTTTTTTTTCTCACTGTCATTTTCCAATAGACAAAAGGAATATTCACCTCCAATTTCATGTATGTGATGTTAAAAATGAAAATGTATGTGTTCTATTATTATTATAATTAAATTTTAAAGTACATAAATATCCATTTATGATATTTTTTTCATGGGGTTTATATAAAACAATTTACCAAATTGTTAACGTTATTTTTTCTCAATTTATCTTCGTTGAGACACATGCCATGTTATGATCCTATACTATTATATGAGTTTAATAAAACTAATTTTAAAGGTTATATCATGAGTCTACTAATTTTAAATTCATTTTATGCTTTATAAAACAATATTTATTTAATTGTATTTGGATTCAATGTTACCAATGTGGTAATGGTTTATTTTTATAATGTCATTATTTATAGTGATTTTTTATTATTATGCATCAATTAATTAAATAATTTTATCAATATATCAAGAAATTTAATGATATTTTAAATTTTATGGCTATTAATATTATATAAAATTAATGGTAAATTTTACACTCTTTCGTACTAATGATAATAAATAATTTTTTTTATTGTGAAAAACATACGTTATGAAAATATCTATTTAGAAATCCATGTTTTTTCAAAACCATGTTTTCTAAAGAAAATATAAAATATTTTACTTTTATCCTATTATGTTTAATGTAAATTTTTATAAATGTATTACAATTTTACAAAATATTTTTAAAAACAATATTATAGTCATTTATTGACTATTTAACTTTTTTAAAATTTTATGGTGCAAAAGAAATATTTTGAATGGAAATAGTAACCACTATTATGACCATTATTTCTTTTATTCATCATCTATATGTTTACATGGTTCATTTATTTAATAAAAAATATTTTCCTAATATTTTGGTTTCTTTAAAAATGAAGTTAAAAAAATTTTGTTTTATCTTTTTTATGTAATTGTTTTTAAATTATTTTCAAATCTTGCCAAATATGTTTTCAAAAAGTTGTTTTCAAAGAAAAATTTTCAATTATATAAAATATTATATTTTGAGTTTTTAATGTATTTTATAATAAAATGGTTTTCAAAATTTTATCAAAATTATTTATAAGTATTCATGGTGAATTAAATTTCAATTTTTTTAATCTTCCTTATATATAATTATGGTTGTTTTTAAGGAAAATAGTGATAAAAATGTTTTGTGGTTGAAAAATATTTTTTCAATGTTTAATAGATATTATCCTAGAAAAATGTTTAGAAAAGTTATTTAGGATTCCATTATATTTTTTAAATCATGGTTTAATGAAAATGATTTTGAAAAAGCTAAATGTTTTATAACGTGATATTCGAAAAAAGTTATATTCTAAGTGTTTTTTCAAAATCCTTCTCCATGTAAGATAAAATCAATTATTATAGTTTATGAGTTACTATGGATATGGTCCAAGGAAAAAATTTATTATATTTTTTTCTGAATGGTTTATGTTTTGATGGATTGATGTTTCTGATACTCGTTTCTGATAAATGTTTTATATCATTATAAATACTTATGAAACTTACTTCCATTAATTGGTTATACTAGGGTGAAATTATTATGAAACCTATCTATTTCACATATGTTATGATATGATTAAATATTTTTGATACCCATTTTATTTCATTGATTATATTGGGATGTCTATAGAACCCATCTATTTTTAGGGGTCGTGATATGGTGAATGTTCTATGCAAACATATGTATGAATTCATTACGATATGGGTGGTATATATATCTCTATCCAATGCATTGGGAAATGAAATTTGCCTCATGATATAATGATGGGAATCAAGATAATGGGTTTGGTCCACAATGGGAAACTTGTGTGTTCTCATCCACAATAGAAAAGAGGTGTGTCCTGATCTGTTATAGGAAACTGGTGTATCATGATCCACTTTGGTAAATATGTGTTGCCTAATCCACTATATTTATGGTATTTGTTTTAATCATGAAATATGAAATGGTTTTCTACATGTATGATGATTCCACAATTATATGACATGATCACATGGTTCATTATTGAATTATAATAATTTATCAACCTTATGATTCTTGTTTTATTAAATACCAATATTTTTTTCATGATTCATGTTTATTATCATTGATATGAAGGTTATTAATTTAAAATGTAATGACCACATTATCATACCCTTATTCTTATGTTTGTGGTTACATTTCTCCATTTTTTACCCTTACTGAGCATTTGAGCTCACACCATTCTAATATTTCCTTTCTTCAGGTCATAACAAAAGGTTTTAAGTAGAAGTAATAAAGAGGAAGATATATGTTGAAAAAATCAAATATATTTTAGTAATATAGAGGATTTTGTTACTTGTTTTCAAATAAACTAAACTATTTGGGAGATAAGGAATGTATTTTTTTAATTTACTAAATATTCATATAAGGATTTGTAATATCCATTTGTGGTATGTGTGGTTATCTATAGTTGGTATCAAAGGATAGGTTTAGTCACCCTTTAGAAACTATGATAAATAAACATTAGTCAGTTTCCTAGGGGTATTACATGGGATATATATAGATATGTATATAAGGGTAAGCCTAAATATTTATATATTAAAGAAGGTTTAGTTAATTAGACTACTTATAACTGATTTTTTCATGAATATGTGGTTTTAAACTATAATTATTGTTGCTCAAACTATGATTTTTGTATTTAGGAAATGGTAATAACTAGAAAGAACTGGATTAACATTGAATGTGGTGGAAGATTTTCTAATGAGCAGTTAAATGAGATGATCACCAGAGTGATGGATGTTGTGATCATGCCTAATTAGTTATCACAAAACATTATTGAAAACATATATAATAAAAAAACTATTAGACTTACTAAGGAAGAGATGGAAGTAGTTAACTAGGATTTAAGGCAACAGAGGCCATTTTGGAAATAATATCAATATTCCTTTATTTCCAGAATTTATATAGAATCACCTAAATGAATTTAGTTTAGGAACAAGATGACGTTTTGACTATGGAAAAGGAAAAAAAATAAAATAACAAAAAATGAAATATAAAGAGTTCATTTAGTGTAATGGATGGAAATATTGACCATCCATTTATAATTTCAATGGTCAAATTATTTACATGTGGAATTATTGTTCGTTATGAAAATCAATTTTTCAAGTGGAAATCTCATAAATAGAATTGGAAAGATGGTATGAGAAATAATAATTTTGCTAATAATGAAGAAACTACAGATAAAATTTTAAAATAATGATATATCAATTAATATTCTAAGGTATATTTTTTAATGGTTTATGGTTAAATTAGAATAATCAAATTGTGTAAATATTTGTATTCAAGAATTATTAATTATATAATTTATAAGGATTTTTAGTTTATGTTTTTTCTTATATATTGACAAGAATATGTTGAATGGTTCTGATGGACTAGAAAAATTATTTGATAAAAAGGTTATATTAATGGGAAACATATTATTATATGAAATATAAAAATTAATATGTCCATAATGCTAAGATAATGATATTTGAGAGTGATGTGTTGAATATGAATAAGTAAATGGGATGTTACTAATTACATAATAACTGATAATGGATATTTTGATAGATGGTTTATACTATGATTCATTACGTTTAACACATTTATTTATTTAGGTAATATATCCAATAAAAATTGGAATATGTAAGCAATAATGTTTTTAATATGGATTTATAGTAATTATGGTTATTAAAATTTTTAAAGTGAAATCGTGATGAAGGTATTCACATGTTTGGTATATGTCAAACAAGAGCTACATTATGATATATGGGGGATCATTGTTAAGTAAATTTTGTGATATTTAGTGACCTTATTTCTAATTTTTTCAAAATCAATAATTTTTAAGGGTTATTATGTTAACCATTTATAGAATGGATTATGTTATAGTATTATCTCACTATATAAAGATTTAGGCATATTTGATAACATGTGATAAACTTTTTGTTGTGATAATAAATGATTAAATTACCCCTATTTAATTTAGGGATCTCATGACTGGTTAATGCTTTTCGAAAAAAAAATCCACCTTTATTTCATATAATAAGAGTAGATGTGGAAATTGATCACGGAAAAAAGGATGTGGGTGTCGTGAAATCATGTAAGTTTATATTCACATGAAAATTCATTAATGTTATGGAAATGGATCTTGAAAACAAAAAATTTATCCTAGTACATTCATTTATGATGAGTCAAATAGCCACATAGATGATCAAATATTTATGGATTTGGTATTTATAACATTATCTTAACCATATTCTTTATCACTCTATGTAGATCTTGATAGATAAATTTCTATTATTTGTCTATATTTTTTCATTCCACACATTTTATCATATATGGAAACATTTATTTTCTTCACTCTGGGTAACCATTATGTTTCAAACTATTCATTTTAGAATTATGTTTTATTATTTATTTTTATTATGTGGGTTTCTAGGAACAGAAGTCTCATGTATTAAACCTATAACAACATAGATGAATTTTGACAGAGATATAATTTTTAAGGGTGATGGAATGCAACACACCGGGATCTGGTGGATTATTTCATTAAAATAAATTTATGCTATTTGATATTTTTCATTTCATGATACACTAAATTTAAATTTTTTATAGAATCGCTATGTTTGTCCCACAATATATTCATATAAAATTTAACATTTTGGCACACACAACACTTCTGTTATCTTGCAGAACAAGAAACACTATGTTTGGTTTTTACAATACCCAATACCAAATTTCTTAAATATCCTATGTTACATGAAATACTGATTTTTTAAAATATTAATTTAATATTTACATGGTAAATAAAAAATTATTATATCTACCGCTAATCAATTATAAAATATGTTACTAATTAATATAACTAAATTTTATTTTATGATTTAAACATTTATAGAAAATGAATCATTTGGTTATCAATCAGTAGAAGTGACTGCAATAACTATTAAAAAATAATATAATTACTTTTCAAAGAAAACAATTTTTCTATATAAAAACATGAATTTATATCAATGAATTAAAATAGAAACTTTTTATCAATGATATAATAATTTTTATACAATATATGTTAAAACAATATTCCACATACTCATCTAATATATTTGATAAGTATAAGATAATGATAAATCCAATTTAATGATTAAAAAGTTCACATTTATAAATGGTAATTTTTACACATTTAAATGGGGAAACCAATTTAAATATTTATTACAAATAAGTTGTTATATAATCATTTAACAATAATAATTTAGGTGGAGGAAAGTAATATAAAATAAAAGATCTTGTGAAGGATGTTACCTCTTCTTTGGTAACTCCATCTAGTTTGATCCAAAGGGAATCCTTGAATAGATTTATATAAAATGTGTTGATTCTAGGACAATTGTATATATTTTTTCCAGTATATTTGGAAATTTTTAGGATGATCCAAAGGTCTTCATAAATGTGAAGAGGTGGGGTTATGTTCCCTTTTATAATGGTGGAAAAGTGGCATTCTTGCAAATATAAAAAGTATAACACTATTTAGAAGTCTTAGATACATAATTTCTTCAAATAATTTTCTAATTTTGATCAAATATGGTAATTTGTTGAAATATTTTAGGAAAATATATATTCTACACGTGTTTATGTTATTTAGAACTTCTAATTTAAGTTTAACTACTAAATTACTTGTATTACCTTAATCGATTTAATTTATTATATTTTCCACCCCTAGTATTTGTTATAAAAATTATATTTTTGTAATTAGAATTTATAAATATTTATTACTAAAAAAACGAAATATAATTTTCCAAATTATATTCAAATAAGTGGCAAAAAAAAATTAAAATAATCTCATAGATGTGTCACACCATAATGTTTTAAAAAAACATATTTAAAAATTTGAAATTCTTGTGGACCCAATTTCAATTTGAAATTGATTTAGATGACCTAAAATATAATAATTAATGTAAAATTAATCTAATTACACTTTAAAAACAAATTAAAATATAAGTTAAGAAAATTAATTAATTAGACTAAAAAATAATTGTGAATTAAAATTCACCATTTTCAATATTCATAAAAAATGATGATTTTTTGAGAAATAACAAAAAATAAACCTAAGAAAATTTTTATGTTATTAATTAAAAAATAATTTTATTTTATAAAATTATATTTTAATAGTTTCAAAAATTAATTTAACTACGTTTCACAAAAAGAAATAAAAAGCACATCATTTGAGAAAATACTATTTTATAACATATAAAGACTTTACTATAAAATATATGTATTGTATTCAATATTAATTATTTTTACAATGATATTATAAATAGTATTTAGAAATTTTTTTATTATAATTGGTATTCATAATTTTAATGTATATCATAAAACTATTTTTCTTAAATAATCATAATTATAAAATGTTGTTTCATAGAAACGTAGTTGTTTTTGTAATAAAATATAAGCTAAAAATTAGCGTAATGAAAGCCTAACAAAGTGTAAAATATAAATAAATTTTTTAACATTTTATTTTTCAATGAAATACATAAAATTAAATAAATTTATTTAAAAAAGATAATAAATATCTCGGGGTGTTACGTAGTCCTCATCTGAATTTCCAGAGGAAGGTGATGAAATAATGGAAATGTTATATTCTCATATTAGGGAATCATAAATAAAAATATTTTATATTATAAAATGAGTAATTTATATGGATGGAATTTCTAAACAATAAAAATCCTTAATAAAATAGAACTTAGGGATTGTTATGTCATTACTATCTCCCCCCAAAGGCACCCCTCCTATACTGATAATGAAGGGAGAATGATGCCTTAATCTAACTATAATATGATATGGGTTTGAAAATAGAATTTAGTGTGTAACATACACCTAAATGTAATGCACCACCCTCTAAGACATTAAAATTAAGCATTAAGATGATATAAACCATCAAAAAAATTCCCATTAAAAAGGAAGTATAAATCGAAATACATGATACGAATATAATGATATATTACTTAAACAAATAAAAATTCTAAAAAAGATCCTCAAAAGTGACTATAAAGATCCAATATATATTAGAACAAATCACAATCTAGAAATTTCATTCTTGATAACCAACCACCCCATATTGAATTGAATTTCAGGTTATCTATATGATGGGTTATATTTATATGTATAATCAGTAGGATCCTCCCTGAATCCTATGTTGAAAAATGTTTTAGAAGAATAAAAAAGTACAGTCAGGGAAAAAATGAAACCAAATAATATTCTAAATAGTTTTTAAAATCATTTACCATATTCAATATTGAAAAATATATCCATAATTCACATAAAACTAATAATATACGGTCCAATATATTATCAAATTAAAGAACCCCACTACCAATTCCATAATGATTTTCTAATCTGCCCCAATGTCGCATGATCTGATCCATATCACTCTAAAATACAAATTTTGGAAACACATTATAATGTTTTATAACCCAAATACACATGTTCTAAAGTAATATATCATGATCCCAATGAATTTCATTATCCCGTCTTCCTATTTATATATCTACATAGTAATTAAGTCATTTCTCAGAGACACAAAAACCCGTATGTCATGAATTATACCTCAATTCACCATATACTACACAAAACAAACCCATAATATCTATTTGGATACTATATTTGAAGATAAATGTGTTCGAAATTATCTCAATCCATTATATCCTTCTATACACATACACGGGGAAAGATATCCACCATGAAATAAAGTAAATAATCTACTAAGAGAAAAATGTTGTATCAGAGGGGGTCCTCATCCATCTGATCCTTGATAAATTAGATATTAGGAAAAAAATAACCGAGGGTTTACATATTATCATTCACCCTACCAAAAATTATAGGGGATATAATATGAAATAAAAAACATGTATTATATATATTTCACAACCATAATATGTGATTCTACCTAGTATTTGGCTTAACTACTACTATGATCTCTCAAACACAAAACTACATATTATGGAGAATATATATTATATACACACAATAATTCAATGAGATTAAATTAAAATTATTATTTAGTTAAATACAAACAAATTATTACCTTTATAATTTATTCAGTAACATGTTAATCTTTAATTTCAAGTACAAACCACATTATTAATCATTTTCTGGTATTCTCAAGAATATCATCATCACAAGAATGAATCACGAACCAATACCATTTTTTGATTAATTCATGTAACATTTCATATACTTTTAGGTTTTGTAGGTTCCATCAAAAGCTACAAAAAAATGCCCTTTTAGTGAATAATATCAAAATTATTTCCATAATTATAAGGCTGTTATATAAATATTACCCATCAACCATATCATTAAACATGAAGGGTATCAGTCCTAAAAAAATCCAAGATTTCATTACAACAACAAAGGGAAATCACAGATTCAACATGTTTTATTAGTTTGTGTTACATCCCTAACACCATTACACATAATAACACTTATGACATCCCATTTTAATATCAATATCCTAATTATCTCCCTGTGATATCATCACAACCTCATTAATCCCCACCCATATCATTATGAAAACCAATATCCCATTCCACCATAATAGACCTAGGAATCGCCACAAATTATTTTTATAGAATAATTTTAAAAATATATCACATCAAGGATATAAATATTCATAAAAAATACAAATTTAAATGGTTTATTTAACCCAAAATCTATAAGGTAAAAATTTATAAAAGAAACAAAAAATTAAAATCATTATCATACAATTCCGAGCTCTCTCTGCCTCAATGAAATAAATTATAGAATTTTTAACTTACAATTATTTTATTTAATTATATGATTGGTGATGAAAAAAACCAAGCAACATTATCTATGGAAAAACAATCAAAGGTTAAATTTTTTTTTTATTTCATACGATATTCCTCTATAATCTATTTTTTGATATTTTTAAAATCTCAAGGATAATTATTTCAAAATGAAAATATTGTTATATATAAATCATTACCATATTTAAGTTGTTATTTATTTTACAACCTTATAAATCATGATTAATAGTGGAGAAAAAGTATTGCACAAAATTTAGTAAATCTCATAAGAAATAAAAAATATATCAATAAAATGAAATCTCAAATCCCAATTATTTTAAACATGAATAGAAATATTTTAACATATGATTTTACTATTACATAATGATTTTTTACAATCATGTGATAATAATATCTAAGAATTATTGTTCTTCATTAAATATAATAATATTATTCAGTAAACTAATAACAAAAAATTAACATGTTACCATCTCTATATTTATTTCTATTATATAGGATTAATGAATAATTCTCATTAACAATATATAATAATTTTAACATCATAGAATGTTATTGTCTATTTCAATCTATATTTAATAATTTACAAAATATATATCATTATTCTATAACAATATATTTATTATATTGTCTTTGTTTAAATAATCTTTGAAATTATTATGTTAATTTATAACATACATTAACAATTTCTCATGCGAAAAAAATTAAAATATATAGCATTTTATGATCATTTTGAAGATAAATTAAATATTCCAAAACATGTTACAATATTTTCAAAAGAATTATTTATCTACAAAATGATATTTAAATATTCCTCATGTGAGTATTCAAGATAATTTTAGTATGAGATAATTATCTCGTATCTTAATAATTAAATAGTAACCCGTAATAAATATTTCAATGTATTCTTCTCACCTTCATCCTTCAGAATATCTAGATTATCATATATTCATCGAACATATGACCATTTTCTATATTATTATCTTCCATTTAATTAATGAATTTAATGAATTGTTAATTTACATTTTCATAGAAACAAATAAGGAGAAGCCAATGATCCCTTACCTCTTGTAAGCCTTACATGATGTAACATAAAAAATGTGGGGAGAGGAAGTGGCTATGTATATAGACTCGAAGCATGATAAGCATTATAAAATCTGAAAAAGAAATAAAAAAACCAATGTTAGTGTTTTGGGTTACAATAATATGAGAGAAATAACGAGAAACTCAAATATGAGAATAAAGCACATTTTTATTATTCATATATATTATTGCGTGGATACTCTATTAGAATAAAATTTATCCCCAATTCTCATTTAATTGAAACACATATTTTTTATCAAACATTAACCATTTGAAACAATATATATTATTTAAATGAGTCAAAATCAATTAAGAAATGATGTCAGGATTTGATAATAATGGAAAATTATCTCATGCAGTTACATATCAAATGGATAAATAAAATAAAAAAATAGGGTAAAACAATATTCCCACACATAAAAAATATACATTGTGTAAGGGTAGCATGGTTGTACTCTTATGATGATTGACACTGTTGCATGTGATTTTTTATCGCTGATGAACCTTTAAAAATTTTAATAGATGAACGTTATTTTATTTGATATGATTATATGACATACAATTTACCTTCAATGAAGGATAAAATGTGTGATAACACGTACATGACTAGGAATTTACCCACAAATAAGGTTATTTTATGCTACCTTAATTCAGTAACCTCATTCTATATAAAGGTTATTTAATTTACCTTTATGTAGTTTTAACGATCCAAACATACACTTACATAACCTTTGGAAATAAGTGGTTACACTCATGTAACGTATTAAACTATAGTGATACCCTTACACTGAATAATTGATACGAGTAATGGAATGAAAAACCATAGATATACTTAATTTTCATTTTAAAAAAAAATTACTAAACAAAAAATGATTTATTATCACTATTTAAATCCCTAAAAAAAATTTAGAATATTAAAATAAATTTAAAAAATTCCAATTAATTTCCCAAATAAACATGTAAAATGTAAAAATACATCAATAATTTCAATAACCATTTTAAATGAAATATATAATTTACCAATGAAATTTAACAAAAACCGCTAAAATTATGAAATTTTTCATGACCCACTATACACCCATGAAAAACATTGAAAAGTATCCAGAAAATCTAGACCCTTACATGTGTCACCTCACAAATAGTTCCCTTCCGTGAGAATTAAAACAAAACCTAGAGATAGAGAAATATATGTGGAGATAATTTCAGCAACATTCAGGATTCCTACCATGGTTACAAGTATATTTAGAACAAAATAAACACTAGAGAAATAATTTGAATAACTACAGAACACTCTAAATCAATATCTTCAGGAGAGATGTTTCAATTATTAGAAATTTTGTTTATAAGACAATAAATAATTGGACGAAAGCATCTCATATATTAACATTATCTTAGACATCTTATCCTTGAAAGAAATATTTAAACAAATTCGAATAAGGAGTGTAAATCTGCGACATTCATTTCAAACATGGGACATAGAAAGGACACATAGATAACAAAACAAAATTTAGCCATATATATCCAATAAAGAAAAAATAATATACAAATAACATTTTATATGGAATAATCTTAAAAACCAACACTTCACAATGATTAAAAAAATAAAAAATACTCAAATTGGGAGAGAAAAATTAATATTTGTTTCTTTTCAAAAATTATACATAGGTATTCCATTAAATTATAGTATATACATACTTTATTTTCTTGAAATATTATATAAAAATTAATTTATATTATTTAAAATATATCATGTTTAACATGTGATGAGAAATATTAAATTATCAGTTTTCTTATAATAATAAAAAAATGGATGTGCTAATTTATAAAATTCATTATTTCATGATAATAATTGATTTTAAAACAAAAAAATATTTTATAAAATATTTTATTCATTCTAAAAATGTATCCAAATGTTTAATATTACAAATCATAATGTATAAAAGCCTTCTATAAATACTTTTCACAATGTCTCTTAAGTTTATAATGCAATATGTTAAGAAATATTGAAATAATATCCTTTTTTAGTATTTATTTATTAAAAATTTATAAATAAAAATATTCTTTTATGATAAAATTTTAGTTAATTTTGAAAAAATTAAAAATAAATAATATTCTCATAGAAGAATTAAAATTTTTATTTAAGAAATATTTTTTTCACAAAATATATTATTCCAATAGTGTCTTACTAAATACTATTATACATCCTGATGAAAACTTCCATAGATGACATAATCAATGTAAATTTTACTTTTCCAAAAAAATTTATTATATTTAACATTGGTTTTGGTATAACTCTTGTACATAAGAAATATACATGATTTTATCAATTTCTTTTTATTCAACTAACATCGATATACCATGATATTTAACAATTTAAAATTAATATAAATTTAATCAAAACAGAGATAGTATAAATTTAAATAATGACATAAAATGAAAAAATAACACGAGGTTTAAACAATCAACGTTAATTGGATTTAAAAACATCTCATGTTTTTTAACAAATCATTGTTCACCAGGGCCACACAAATTCATAATATTAAAAGGATATAATGTCCCATTTTCCACAAGTTCAATCCATTACATTTAAGAGTAATATATCCATTTTACAAAAAAATTATCAATCATCACATTAACCTTAATCAACACAACTGACACAAGAATAAAAATTAAGGGAACCCATCCACCATACCATGATATTGTCTACATTGATGATAAATGACTCTATTATATGGTATGAAAACATATTTTTATATGTTAAGTGACCCATATATCCATATTCACAGGGACTAGAATATTTCAAAATTTCAACATAATTCCCTTTAGGGGTTGTAATAACACTAGGACCCAACCATATCGTAAACAATTCCATTTATGAATGAAATAACAAATAAAATTTATATTTTCAAAAGAGAGAGTAATTAATACAAACCAAAAAAGAAATAAATTAAAGATAAATATATAATATTCTCTTCTATAGAACCAGGTCCCATATTAATAACACTGAGAGAATAGAATATAGATTAAAATAGAAGAATACATACATAACTCCATTACCCTAGACCAAATCTTAACCTATCAAGGCCACACATTGGAAAAGCCATTCCTGCTTGTCTAAAAATAATGGGAACAATGTAATGATACCCAAGACCCTTATCATATTGGAATTGGTTTGGCGATAAAAATATAGTGTATAAAAATCTCACAAATCGAAGGAATTACCCTTAATATAAATATTGGAATAGTAGATTGGATAACTCCCCCCCCAAAAAAAATAGATTATGAAAATAAAAGTATGCCCACAACCATCCAACAATGACGAAGGATAAAATAAAATTTCCTATGTAAACAACCAAAGAGAAGTCCAATAACACTGACACAACAAAAACTCCAAACCATGATATCAATATCCCAACCAAACATAAAATTTATCATTGAATCATGAAAAATAGTCTACATATTTTGGGTTAGTGTAAAATTATAATTACTAGTATCATACCCATGTTTTCTAGTGGAAATTATAAAATAACGTATTAATGCAGCATTGAACAAACCGAGAAACCAAGAAGTACCCAAATAGGTCAACTAACAAATCACATCCTCATTAGGGATTTCTCACCAAATACAACATCCAATATAGTAATATAATGTCAAAAAAATTATAATGTCACCTAGTTTTCACTTCCCCACTAATTTTCCACTCTCACATCTCATTATTGAATGTTTTGTTTTCCTGAACTTTCTATACATATCACTTCAAAATAGACTATCTTTGGAATAGTTTTTGATACTTACCAACATACCCACCATTTCAAGGCCTTGAATATAGTTCTAGAATCAGTCATCATAACATTTAATCTTTCTCAAAGACCATTAGGACATCAAATCATGTCTCATCTAATGACTAATGTAGTTAGAGTCATGAATGTGAATGAAACCAACCCTATACCATCCTCGTACCACAGAAGACCCCCATCACATATCATATCCCGATTAACTAAAATCTCTGTAAGGAAATCTCCAACACCAACCTGTATCATCACTACTAAATATAGATAATTATTGAGATGGTTTACTACTATCCATAGCACCACCATCATGGATGTTCGGGAAAGATCCCCAAACCCAACAATATTGGGGTTTAGTATGGTTATCCAAATTGGGTGGGGTGAATATAGAAATTGCTAAAAACACATGGTCTATAGATATAAAAAAACACCTAACCTATGGAGTCAAAAATACTACCCAAACACACAACACCATTCAATAATTACACCACAAAACAACTATCACAATTGTCTCCACCACTATATGAAACACACCACATAACCAATACCCAAAGCCACACATTCCCACATTCAATTACACATTCCACTATTTTCTAGTTTTAATGAATTTTCACTCACTCCCATATACAAGTCATTTATCAACACATTTACACAACAATTTCATTGTTTATTAAGAATAATTTATCCATTTACAACTAATTGTCTTTAGTCCATTCTTATTAATTTACCATACTATATCATTTCATTTCAGCATTTTAATTTATTCCATGTCCAAGCAAGGAACTAAAACAACCAAACCACACCACATCTCAACCACCACACATCAACCATGGATAAGAAACTACATAATCTAGGACTTATCACCTTAATAACAACACATATCAACCTCAATCGTTCACCACTACAGCACAATAAAACCACTTCACTTCTTCTTATATCTCATACCATTCCTACAAACCATCAAAAAAATACCCTACATGTTCTTCACACAATATAGTCACGAGAATCACCTCAAAAAAATACATATCACGTAAAGAAACACATCATGCACAACCACTCATGAAATCACATCATGGATTTCATCAATTATGTTCAAAATCTTTCGTAACATTACTTCTTTATTTTTAATGAGTATTATAAAAAAACATGTTTCCATGGGAAAAACTCATTAGCCGTATATAAAATCCAATCCTTTTCATTTAGGTTAATACAACGAAAATCATAGTAAGGGTGTCACATATGAATAATATATAGAAAAATAATGTCTCACAACATCTATGATTTTTACTAATTTTTACAAGCATATATACCATATCAAAAATAACTTCCAACTATAAAATAATTTGATTTCACCCCATCCTTCTAAATATTATATTACCTCTATCACTACCATAAAAATATGATCCCTAATTTCATGTTAATGGAAGAAAATTAATGTAATCCAAAAACATGCTCATAAAATAGGGAGAAAATGATGATCAGATACCTTAAAGAACCTTTATGGTCAGCCGCAAACCATATATAGAAGGAGAAAAATACCAAAACCCCAAACTGGTCTATGAAACCTAAAATAAATCTGAATTGACAAATAGATCAAAAAAAACCCAACCCCTACACACAAAAAAAATCATTTATGTGAGTTTTATAAAGACGAATAGATTAAAACATTGGTATATAATGAATAATTCTACATATAATTCTAATAAAAATCCTATAGATCCCATTGATCAATGTGTGAGGGAATTTGATGAATGCTCCTCTTGAGGTGCCTACGGTTTTTCAAAAAAAAGGATGAATTGATATCCAAGTGAAGGGATTTGTTTGAGCTTCACACTTATAAACATGTTTCATCTTTCTTAATTAATGTCATGATTTACATATTCTTGACCTGAATTCGCACGAGCCCATATATTAGAAGCCATGAATTGGATCTATGGAATGATTTTCCCATATATTAAGTTCTACTAAAATTTGTGGAATTGTGTTTTGAATTAATAAATATCCTAAATTTCTCTTACTTTTCATCAATATGTTATTCATAGAACTCCTTAAGCTATAAAAATGTCATTAATCAAAAGAATAATGTTTCCTGAAATACAAACTCATGTCATGAATAATATTCTTGTTTTGAAACCCCTTTTTCATTTTTTCTAAAGCTTCAACCTCTACAAAACCCACCTCACGTCTCCCCTGAATGACTTAATCGCCTAAAATAGAAACAAAAAAATCCAATAACACATAAATTGTTAAATTAAATAACTCTCAAATGATTGTCATCCATGAGGGAAAAAAGGTGAGGGTTTAAAAAAATTCTCATGAGATACATCTTATAGATATCATTACACATTAAATAATACCATCTACCAAACTCCCCAAACTGAACATCCAAAAGTTACCTTGCATAATCACATCTCAATCCTTACAAGGAAAAACACTACATCATATCACTCTGACCACAAGATATATCTAATTAAGCATAGGTATCAACACAACCTACTCAACCTCCACTCATCCCAATACAACATCTACCACATTCAATAAATATCATTACCATGATCAAAATTATTAGTGAAATTACACCATCAATATCATGATATTTTCCAATTTGGGTGGAATTGACTAACACTAATTTTTTTGAGCATGTTATATTACAATATTTCTTGATTATGAAATAATTTTATCTTTTATTCATATGATTGAAGTAACATTACACATTAACTATGAGGTAAATGAATGCACATATCATAAAACATCAAGGTTCAAATGACACAAACTCAAATATAAATTGAGAATTGAATAAAAAACCATTATGGGTTATGGGGATGCCTATTTGTGTCACCCTCCCATGTAATCTCTACCAAGACACAATGAAACAACATCACATGAACCTAGTTTATTGTAAATCCATGTATCAATTTCTATCAGTGACCCTGCATCTTTACTGGTCACCCAAAAAACATCATTTCATCCCAATTTTCAAACTATACCAATTCAATCATGATAAAATCCCCATGATGTTATTGATGAAATTGAGATACATTAAAGATTTCAGTAATTCTACCTATTCGTGGTGGTAGTGCCAAAAAACTTTACTCTTCTTATAAATGGTCCAATGCCTTAAAAAGCATAATAAACCCTAGAGAAACCATCCATACCAATTAATCTCTACCAAGATATCTTGACTTTTCCACTCAGGAGCACCAATGTGCGGAAAAATAACTCTAGGAAGTATGGGTTCTGCTATCACCTTGTGAAAAACCAAACATGTATCCAAAAACTATACCATAAAGCTTTTCATCCTTGGCCGCTAAAAGAGTCTCCTAAATTAATGATAAAAATGTGTCTCAAAAGAATGAATCAACATTACTATGTTATGAAAGAAATGTAAATGTTCCATAGACACTACCAATGGATAAAAAAACCACCACTAAATTGACAACTAGTTTTGACTATCCACTGACTACCCCTCTAGGGAATAACTATGGATAAATTCGGCATGATTCAACTCTACCACTGATTCCCCCCACTGAGACTCCTCTACCCACCAAATAAAATATTATTCCAAATTCATAAAAAGAATACAAACATGGACACTACATTTTTCTAAATCAAGATTCATCAATACAAGGTCCTACATCAATTTCAAAATATCAATGGATTTAAAAACCATGTATACCTAGAAATAATAACTCATAAAATCAATAATAATATTATCATTTCCCAAAGTGTAAGGGATATGAAAACCAAAATCCAACAGAAACTCTATCTACCTCCACGATTACACATTCAAATATTGTTGTGATATTACATATTTCAGGCTCTTGTTGTATGTGAAAACTATAAAGATATCATTGATGATATAATGTGGCCAAAAAATTTGACCAAACACAAAAACCATATACTAAATATCATGGGTGTAATATTTAAACTCCTGGGGATGTAAGTACATAAAATTTTAAAATATCAAAATCCTTTATTACATCAAGAAACATCCCATTCCATGATAATATTCATCTTAAAAAAACTATGACACCACACCTTGTTCTGGAGGTTGAGGTAATAGAGTACTAACTAATTTCGATTTTACGTTATTTAAGAATACATTTGACCAATTTTTTAGCATAATGAATTGGTATTTCCTTGTCAATGTTGACAATGACACTATGACCTGAGTGATATCTAAAATTAACCATCAACAAAAGACATAAAGACTAAGAAAATGATGAATCTATTTTGTGTTTTCATGAGCTGACCATGAAAAAAATTCCTTGATATTTGATAGTTCTACATCCAAAACCTAATATTACACCACATCTTCTGATAAATATTTATCTGACATCCATATTACACACTTGGGGCAGTTTTCCATTGATATTTTGGTATAGAAATACCCAAAAGAAAAATTTGTGATTCTAATCATTCCAATCCTATGAAATCAAGTAGATCAAAATATCATCGATGGAAATGTTTGATGAGCCAGTCTATGAACTCCAAGAATACATATTTCATTATCTTCATGAGCACATATTTTGTGTTCATGGAACTAAATAACATGACTATGGAATCATTATGTCCATACCCATATCTAAAGTAAGAATTCAGGATATCCTTATTTTTCACACACATCTGGTAATATATAGACCAGATTTTCACCATAAAAACCCATTGTATCTACTACACTAGTTGAATAAATCATTGATCCAAAGAATGGGTAATGGTCATTGAAAATTAAAATATTCAATCCATAGTTGTCTATGAAATACCATATATTACCATCAAACTTCTTAGAGAAAAACATTGAAGCACCCCAATGTGACACATATGGCATGATGAAACCACATTATATAATAGATTTCACCAATTAATATACTATCATAGCAGCATAGAAACTATTTGATTGGGAACCATAGAAAATAAATATTCACCTGACTATAATTCTATCCAAAATACAACATTGTGTTGAGGGTGTAGTGTAATAATAATCTTCACTCACATACCACATATTTGATAACCCAAACTGTTTATAAATTCCACTCATTGGATCTCCACATCAGAAAAAAACTGTCATATAAAAAATTTCTGTCACATCATGTATGGAATAAAATAAATCCATTCCCTGGATAACATAATTTGGATTTATTTTTCAAATAAATATATGTTCCACTAAATATTGTTTCCCCATCACTATAATATGTCCCTATCACACATAAGAAACACGATCCCAAACTATGACTGACATATATCACACGAAGGATAATTGAAGCCTCTTCATACCCAATTCCATGGAATGAAACAAATTAGGGGTAACAATGGTGTTTTATGCTCCATGATCTAACAAGGAACCAACATGGTGAGACAATAAACCAATTTTAACTCTGAAAACATCTGGCATAGTTGGCACTACTTCCACTAACACATGCATATAAAAACACCCAAATCTAATACCTATCTGTAGCTAGACTCCATGATCATTATCTGGCCCATGTCCTTATGGATATGTCAAATCAAGTTGCTTTCCTTTTCCAACACCATCATCCAAGAGAATCTGAAAAAGTACATGAAATCCTTTCCACTAAGACTAACATAGAGGAAACTATTTCCACTACTAAAAAATGGGCATAACACGTTTAATATGATAACCTCACAATGTTTTTAGAAAAAAATCATAATAGTGACCATTTACACCAAAAAATACCACGCGACTAAAAGGCACTCAAAATTTCATTAGAAGACAGCTATCCTAGTGGGACAAGAAAATATATATCATGACTAACACACAATAGTCAAAACCTTGACATTCTGATCATCTGTGACACACTTCTTAAAGGTGTGCTCCTCAAGATGGCATGGTGGCCACTCTCTTGAGGTTCAACTGAAATAGAAATGGTCTTCATGATATTCAAAGAATTTTTATACACATCCATGTATGTAGAAATCTTAAATATTGTAACTTTAGACATGATCAAGGTTCACGACACCTACTCTAGATGAAATGATATAGAATCATCATGCATAATTACATCTAGAAAATGTGTAATATTTCTTTGAACGTGATCCCATGCTCCCAAACACTCAAGATCTATAAATGAAGGTAGAGAAACTCCGGGAACATCCTTGAATACTAAAGTATACTAAATTAGATCCAGATTTTTCCAACCAACATTCCATCTCTAGGTCCAAGAATGTTCCTGCATACTTCCCTAAACTCCACCACTGTAAAGAATAAAATCCCATCTTCCATTCCTTATCCTCTTCTATCGTGATGATCCCCAAATAAGAAATAAGATTAACATTAAAAACATGTTTCTCTGGATCCACTGGGTGAATATGATGAAATTATATTCCAAAAATTAAATAAGGAACCCCAATCTTGATAACACTAGATTTTTTCAAGGTTGCATTAATAAATTTTCTAATTTAACATACTTTAAAAAATTTACCAATTAAGACAAAAAAATAAATCATGATATATGGACATCTCATAGGTCATTCACCTTCACGTAGACTATCCTAACATAGGCATTCAATACACATAGAGATTATAAACTATATCTAATGGGAGCCTAAAATCATGTGATCTATCCATTTTTCTCGGCCCATGTCAACTACCTTGGTCAAATGGAACCATTTAACTACCATCCCATGTATTACACATAGGGCCTAACTCTATACTCCATCATATAACTAAATTAAAACAAAATTTACCACATTATAAAATCACCATCTATTAAAAGGCACCCCTATGAGGTTAGAAATGATGGGAGAGATAAAATGACACCCTAAGTCACACCTCTAGTTGGACCTGTTTAGGTGAAAAGCACCAAGAGTATTACAATTAGACATATAGAAGAAATTTCCCTCTATAAAAATATAGGATCTTGATATAGGATAAAAAACACAAAAAAATATGACATATTAAAATAAAATTAATCCCAAGACCATTTCACTATTAATGAGTAATTTCATAATATGCAATGAAACTCACTATATAAATACTAAAAGACATGTCCTATAGTAGAAACTCAATATTATCTCTAAAACTAACTAGAAATATCCATATTGGTCCCTAATTTTATCATAGAGACAAGAAATTATGTTTATATAAGTAGGGTTAGAATAAAAGTATGCTCAGTAGGATTGTACCCAATAACTATAGGGAACACGTGAAAGAAACATGGTAATGTGGTTGTGAATAAATAAAAGAAGCATGAAAACCCTAAATAGAAAATCTAACTAATCATTTATTCTCCATTTCACACTCAGGAAACATGCATACAATATAATAATATAATATGAAAATGATAATAAGGACTCCCTACTGCTACATCCCCTTTTACTTTCAACTGTCCTATCCAAAAATAGAACAACTTGTTCTCCAATCCATTACACACATATAATATCACCACTATACATCAATAATGTGGGTGAGGACACATCCACACCTACCCTAACTACATAGTACATATCATTCGGAGAAATAATCATTCATTATCAAGTCACATCATGCTCTAAGATAATTGGGATATCACATCACGTCTCATCACATAACCAATGTAGCAGAGTATCCTAAAGGTGAAGAACAGAAAATAAATTCCATCATCCTACCACTTATACACCCACAACATATAATATCCTTTAACATCACATCAATGATTGGTAATCTCCAACAACAACCTGTATAATCAGTGTTGATGGAAGAGTAGGGAAGAGTGGGTAGCCGGCCATCTATATCACCACTGTTATGAATGTTAGAATAACTGATTAGAATACAAAACATGTGGAAGATGGTATGGATATCAAACTCATGTGGGTTCATATTGAAATTATATAAATTAAATTATTTTCAGATATCATAAAATACCCATCCAATTGGGTAAGAAAACTACACTAATGACAACCAGTATGACACAACAACACTAAGCATAAACATTCACAATTTATCCCACTACTATATGCAACACATTGTACAACCATCACAAAAAGGTACAAATTCACAATTTCAATTATGGATATCACTAATATTTTTTATTAATGAATTTAAACTAACTCATATTTACAATACATTTCATTTCACAACTACAAAACACTATCATTTACCATTGAAATTTATTTATCTTATTATCACAAATCAATTTCATTGCATTTTTTGATCGTTAAAAAAATTCATTTAATTATCGTATTACAATTAATTCCATGGATTACTAGGAAAAAACCACCACATCACAAAACATATCTCCCATCACACATCAAGCATCACCACAAAACCACACCATCCCAGATATCTCACTAAAAACCCACACTTCTCAACCACCATAAATACCCACTATAAAAAATTCAAAATATTTTATATATTTATAAATTATATCCCATTACATCCAACCATCACACCAAAACCCCAGAATATCCAAACCCATGTAGTTATTCTCTATAATCACACAATAACCCACATCATATGGTGAAATGTCATGAAAAAACTCACAAGGCATGGAATCCCAGATTCCAAAAATTTAGTTCATGGGCTTGCATAGTTTTACATCATTAATGAGGGTGGTTATTCTCACGAAAAACCAATTTCCATAGGAAACTACTATATTACAATAGAAATTCTTATCACGTTAAATTTGTGCAATAAAAAAATCATATAATGTTTCTAACATACTAATAATCTATAACAAAATCAAGGAACCAAAAATCCATTATTTTAAGGTATGTGAACAAGCATGAAAAACATGTCGACAATAACATGAAGATGTAAAATCATATAATTTATCCTCATCCATATCAAATTTAGATTTGATAAATTATTATATTTATTAATCATACCCATAATATGAACCTACTGGAAAGAAAAAGAATGGAGTCCCAAAAAACAAGAATAAAAAGATAAAATGAGGAGTAACTACCTCAATGAAGCTTTCCAATCTGATGTGTAAGACAGAGAGGTGGAGAAATAATAAGAAAAATAATTCTATAAAACCTTAGATCAACCTGAACCATACTAAGAGACAATTATTGAATTGAACACATGCACCATCAATGAAAAATAAATTATAATAATTTTCTTATGAATACAAATAGAAGGAAACAAGGGGATATGGAAAATAACTCAACATAGATCTCTAATAAACAATCTCTCGAACTAATCGATCATTATGAATGGGGAAGGGATGAAATATCTTACAAATTATACAAGATATTTCCAAAAATTAAGAGGAAGTTATTATTGAATGAAAAGATGCATCCAAGCCCAACACATATAAATATGTCATATCTCACATGATTTTTGATGTCAATTACATATCCGTGATGTGATTTACCACATTCTTGTTCAATATAAACATTGAATTGGATTTAATGCATGAATTTACCATATCTACATCATCCTATAAAGTACATGGTGTTGTAGCCCAAATTAATACATATTTTTAATTAAAAATTTACATGGTCAATCAAAATTTCATAGAACTCCTTTCCCAAACAAAATTCATGAATCAATTGAATCATAAAATGTAAAAGAACAACACCTATGAAGAATCTCATAATGCAGTTCTACTATTGCTCCAACCTCTAACAAATCCTCTGTAATCCTCTTTTAAAAAACCCCAATAACTAAACTAGAAAAGTAATAGGCTATGAAGTCATGCACTATTACACCATCACTCCCAGAAAAGAGAATATTATAGGAGGTACATGATGATAATAAAACCTATATTATACTAAATAGGGCTCTAAGGAGAAATTAATATAATTATAAGAACATGGTTAGATCAACTCTCTCCCTATATTCCAAATCAATTTCAAATCCTAAAAGAGGAATTAGTTATTCTGACCATATCTAAAGTCTAATATGTATGGGTTAGATTATAAAGATCCAAATGATAGAAGTTATCATGGATAAATTATTTATTATGAGGGGTTGAATTAAATGAATTTTTTGGTTTCCTTATATTCACTCAAAATGTAAAAAAACCATAGAATGATAATAACCATGGAGATTCACATTAAAGGGATAAAAATAAATAGATTTAAAATATAATTAATGAATATTAATAGTAACAAAAAATATCATGATTGGAGATTAGAAACATCTCAATGGATGGAAAACATCACGAGAAGAATAGAAATCCATTTTGGGGTTGAAAAAAGAAACTCATCTTGGAATCTATCCTCCAAACAACCCAAAAAAAATTTCTAACTCCTCACAAACCTCAATATACAAACCCATCTATTTTCGAGATATCCTAGAAAAGTCATCCAAAAATTGAACCATATTATATATATGTAAACATGATTTAATAGATTTCTATCATCACCACACCATCCAGACCTCTAATACATGTTCTGAAATTTATCTCTCACACTTCTGTAATCTCTAGAACAATAATTCTGGGTGTTTCCTCATTTGAGAATTTTTTATATTTTCCTCCACTATATGAGGACATCATAATAAATATTATTGAACATATTGGTATAATCGTGATGGCCATGTGAATATGTTGTTACTACTATACAAATCCAAATGCTACAAACACCCCCTTGGGACACTGACAATCTTTAATTAGTTACTTCATTTTAATCGTTTACCATTTTATACCCTATTAGAACACTATAAAATATGATCATGAAGCATTAAGCTTTCCTAGTTATATAACAAATATCATGGGTCACTTCACTTATCAGATCTTTTATACTTTATTTTCCTCGTATTACATAATATGGGAACCTAAATTTTAATGTCATAATTTTTATCAATTTTTAACCGAATGTATGATGCCCATATGAAATAGTTTCCCTACCACCCAATCCATCTTAACTAGTGAATAACTATAAAATCCATCCTATCTCACAACCACCACCTTTGGTACCACTCAATTATGAAATTATGTCCCCATATGTACCCTACTAGGTTCACAATTTGAAAATATACATAATATCCCCAATTACTACTTCCAGTAGGTGGTTGGATGTAAAGTAGTACCAAGTGTATAACATTCACAAAAATTAGAGGCATTGACCAAGGATATTTTAAAAGGAAGATATAAGATGATAAAAACAATATAAAATCTCATTCATATAATTAAATAAAAACATATACCAATTCCATACATGAATTTAATGACACACAACAAAAGAACAACAAAAGAAGTAGAGAATACGGTAAAAAAAATACATAGGAATGACCATGAAGATCTAATAGCTCCAAAAAACACTCCTCAAACTAGAAATGTAAAGATAAAGGATTAACCTACACATTTTGACTTAAAAAATAGTTTATATGTACATAAAGTAGGCAAAACAATGTATAATATATAGGTTCCTCTATTAAACCTTTCAAAAAATGTTAAAGAATAATTTTAAATCATTGTGAGTAAAAAAAAGGTAACAAAATCATAACATAAACATGATAAAAATTAGTTTCATATCCACACCGTGATTATATCTCACCATGAATTACATAAATGTAATCATATAATTTCTAACATAATATGAAATGAAGGTAACCCTGTACCACTTCCCCAATAGTTTTTTTCTCCACCTGAATATCACTCATCTTGATCCATCTCAATCCTATGTTCAACACAAAGACAATGTTCTAATTGAATACACTATAAAACCCGTGAAATACTTCATCCCAACATCCCATCATCCCATAAACATATCGATATAGTAACCATGTTTTTTTGGGATCTAACACATCACGTACATCATGTATTTTACCCTTATCCATTACAAACTATTTTTATCATACCTATAAAATATTGGGATACTATATATAGAGATACATGTGTATAAAATAATTATATTCAATTATACCCAATAAAATATATATGGGTAAATAATATCTCTTTTCATACCAACACATTATCTACCAGAAGAATACTTTGGGGACAGAGGTGGTTAGTAACCATCAATTCCTTTCCAATGTGGATGTTGTGTAAAAAACCTCTTAAAGAAAAGTGTGTGTTAGTCATGTTACCAAAATGGTTGTGGTATCATATGAAATTAAAAAACATACATGATTTGTAACTCAAAATCACACTACAAGAATCTACATAGTCCTGTCCTAGAAACAAATTTTATCACTTGGACACCAAAAGAAAATCTTCTAGGGACTAGATATCTTACAAGAAAACAAGAATACAAGGAGATTTAGTGAAATTTATTAATAAATTACCCATTATATAATTATTACCATACTCCTTTCCATGATTACCAGTTTTATCATCAAATACAAGTTTCAAAAACACTATTTATTCTATTCTACTATTATTAATTATGTTATCATTATAACAATAATCAAGAACAAATTGTTTTGTTTTAATAATTAATTTATCATTTTATAAACTTCTACATACACTAGGACTTTTCTCAGGCTATCTTGTAAAATATGTACCTATAGAGCATTGTATCAAACATCTTCCCTTAGTTAGAAAATTATTATTTAAATATAATCTTACCACTGTTAAATTAGACAAGATGATTCATTATCAAGAATTTATCCCATATTTTAGCATAACAACAATGGGAATCCCATCTTTATCCTATTCTACTAGTCCTAATTCCATACCAAAGACCACTTAACGTAATAAAATATTTGGTATCCCAATGAAAAATCAACACCTAAATTAGAACCTTATTCCTTTATCACAACCACTATCATTTCTACACATATCATCACTATTAATCGAACCATGTTCCACCATCATAGTCATAAAAATCCCCGCGGATTATTCATACCACTTAAGGTTAACATTTAATTACATTAATACTCTAAAACCATAAAGAATACCTAATTATTTAAAATTATTATTCCACAGATAATATAAAATGAAACTATTACCAGAATAAACTTGTAATTCGATCTTTTATTAAAAAAACTACTTTGATTCTTAGACCTTAAGAAATGCATTAATAATTCATTAAATTCCCATTAACACATATAATTATATAATTTAGAGTGAGAAAATATCTACAACATTATCCATACATAACAATTAAGGATAAATATTATTTATTTCATCTTCTTTTTTATCTTAAACTATTTTTCATATATAAACAAAATAGATGATAATTATTTTTATAGGAAACAATTATTATAACAAAATAATTACTAGGTTTATGTTCATATATTATTTCCAAGAATATAAAAAATCCATAAAAATGAATATTGAAGACAAATAAATATCTATTAACTACTAAAATAAACTAAAATATATCACACAATATGCGATCAGACATACTATTTTTTTTAAAAAACTTGAATATTAATACATCCCCATGGTATAATTTTCATAGTTCAATAATTTTTTCCAAAATGTCATAATCATATCAATTATTTATCAATGTTATATTATTGTAGTAATATAAAATAATTAATGAATAATAATAAATGGACATAAAATAATCTTCATTTCAATTTGTAATATACAAAATTATCTAATAATTCTAATTAATAATATTTAAAAATATTAACATTAAGGAATACTATTATATCTTTCTATCTATATAAAATAATTTTGAAAATAAATACAATTGTTTTATAACATGCATTTTCTTAATTTTTCTTCCTATTAATAATTTCTAAAATTAATATTTTAATCAATAACATATATTGACAATTATTATTGAATAACCAATATAAATATATAACATGGTATGATGATTTTAAAGAGAGAAAAAATATTATAAATCATGATATAATATTTTCAGAAATGTTATTTACTGATAACTTGAAATATAAATTTCCCCCACATGGATATTGAATATAATTATAGAATTAGATAATTACCTATTTTATTAATAATTAAATGATAATCTGTCATCAATATTTCATTGTGTTTATTTCTTCATCAAATATTGTAATCTATTGATTATCAAAAAATCCTCCCAAATGATATTATTTTTTGTATTATTATTTGTCTAAGTTTAATCAAATCAATTTATGAGAAGAAGTTAAATAATGTTTAATTCATTTTTTCAATGTATAAAAATAATGATAATCCATATATCCCCGCCTTTTAGAAACCTCTCATAGTGCTATATAAAAATAAGAGATATAAAATGGTATATGAATATATTATATGAAAGGGTATCTTCCAAAAATTTAATAAAGAAATAAAAAAACTCAAACAATAATGGTTGGGTAAAAAACATACGATAAACATGTACGAAGTCAAACAAGAGAAATAAAATCATTTTTAACATTCAATGAAATTCATCCTTAGATATTACATCAATGATAAATTTATTCTCCATTTAATTTACTATTAAACTATAAACATAGTTGTTGTAAATTTAATACATTTTATACATTTTTAATAATTTAAAATCATTAAAGATTAATTAAAAATAATTATTTCATTTTTTAAAAATAGTTTAAAATAATTTTACATTATTTCAGTTCAAAGGGAGGAATGTATGTAGACACTGGGTAAAAATAAATACCCATACACAACTCATATATGTAACATAAGGTTAATAGGGTATTACCCTTATATAGATTTGGACCAATATGCATGATTCAAAATCCATGTATTACCTTAAAATAGGATAATAAATAACCCTTTTGTGATTCAATACTCATTAAAAAGATAAAAATTACCTATACATGCCATTGGAAAATGTGTGTTAACCCTTTTTTGACTAGGCATTTTACCTTACATGATGGAATTTTAAGATACATTCATATGCAGAAATAATTCTACATAAATGTAGTTTCATTTTCCATTATGCACCATCAAAAATCTAAGTCAACCCTTATATAAACTTTTAAAATATGATGTTTCCCTTATGTAACCTATTATAAATAGGTTCCACCTTTATATAAATTATGCCCATTCATATGGATAAGAATTACCATAAAAATAAAAAAAATCCTTTTAGGTAAACATATATTATTTAAGAAATTATTTATTATCACTTTTGAAATCCTAATAAAGATTAAAAAATTTTATAATCACTTTAGAAAATTCCAGATAAATATCCCTAATGATTATTTAGAATATATAACTAATTATAAAATTTCAAAAAAAAAATAAATATGAACTATAAATTACAAAATAATTATTTTAAAAAAAATTTAAATTTTTTAAATTATTCCCAAACAATCAGACAATACGGGATAACAAAGGAAGGTATTAGAAACATTTAGACCCCTATATGTTATAATTGTGAAAATAAATGAAAACATGGTTGATAATTAACATTGATTTCTTACTAATGAAATTATTAATGATGAATATTTAAACATTATTTCAATACGTAGTGTGACTGCACTTTCCTATTATGGGAGGATATATACAACCAAATGCTAATTTTTTTGTCTCATGATACTTATTGATGCATGAAGGACTATCAACTTATTAAGTCCAATTAATTTACCACTAAATTCATTATTAAATTTCATACCATTCTATATAGAAATTTTTACTATTTAAAACATGACTATCAATATAATGAGAAATATGAAAATCCAATACCTCCTTACCCAATAAAATAATGTTGATGTTTGGGGAAAACACCAATCACATACTTTTAATATATGGGATATAATGAATGTTACATGGAATACACTTATTAATAAAATATAGTGTTGGGGGTATATAAAATGTGTTGGGTTGTCCCTATAAAATAGTAATTAGATTCAATAACTTGTGATACTAAGAGAACAAGGAAATTTTTGGAATAATGGTTCATTAATGGTTCTTAAAGAGTTTGTAAGTATTTCATTATAAATGACATAGTGGTGTGTTACATGGTTTTTAGTCATATCCCAATTCATTATTCATCATAGTATAGATTGAGTAAATTATCCTAAAATCATTTTATATGGTGGTTACCCCTAGTTTTATTTTTCCCAAAACCACATCCACTTTCCAATAACCCATCATTGATTTATTTTCATGAAAATTACTCATAGATTCACATTAACAAATCGTAGGATTCATTTTTCATCATGAAAATGTTGAGTTTTACATTGATTTTGGTAACTCATGAATAAAAAGAAAATGCATGGGTGACAAAAATTTAGGTACTTAAATATATTAAATTTCCTGAGAAATATTTTCAAAAAATTTCAATGGAAAATTACCTACTATAGGGAAGGAAATAAGTGGTGAATTTTACATGAATCCCAATGAATTAGAATTGAGATGTAAAATCCACTTATGGATTTGGTATAAATTTATTGATAACCTCAAAAAGAATAAGACAAAAAATTGATCATTAAATACAATGATAACATTCATTTCATTGTTTAAAATCTCACATAGTTGGTATATACACCATAAAATTTAAATTTTGTGCAAAATATAAAACAAGACTCAAAGAGAGGAATTTGAGATGAAAAATACCATTCCACTTTTTATGACCCCCACAACCATAATTTGACCGCATATATCACAAATATATCTATAATAATAAATTAATTAATAGAATTTCTCATATAAATTTTAATTTAATTTTATCACAAATAGTCATTCTTTAGTTGAATATTCTGATTTTACACATCGATGATTAATATTTTGATAATCTGGACTTGTTTCATAATAGTGGAGTTTATTGTCATTATTCGTACAAATTTAATAATCACATTGTCAATAAATTATCTTCTATAGATGGATTTTTATAATATACGATCTTCTAATTTCCATTCATGAGTTTTTATTCATTATAGTTAAATATAAAATAAAAAATAAGTATCTTTCAGTGATTCATGTTAGTCGGAAGGCATATGATTTATTAAAGAATTAAATATAGTCATTATATCTAAAAAATTGATTTTTTAAATTTTTATCATATTATAATAGTAAATATTTTTTATCCATCTATAATATATATTCATAATATTTGTCAAGTAGGTTGTTAAACCAACCTAAACATGAATATTCATTGACTTAATGAATGATTATGAGGTGGTTTGGTGGTAATATCCTTATAACAAAAGAATAATGATCACATTTAGCATATATTAGCATGATATATCAAAAATGAAATGAATTAAAATAATCATTAATTTATATGAATATGTTAATCAGTTTTAATAAATTTTTATCCTCTTAGTATACTTGTTTTAAAACATCAAATTAATAATGCTCATTTGGTGTTATTACCTTTAATATGTTCTCCAATTTGTCAGAGTAGAACGATAGAAATATCATAAAATTTATTTTTTTCCTTTAATACTATCCTTATATAAAACCTTTTAAAGATTTTATTGAAAATGAAACATGTTTCATTATTGAGGTGGTACTCCACACAACACAAGAATAGCAATTTTGTTTTTATTATATGGAATGAGGAAAGGTGGTGAGTGTTTATTTAAAATATTTTAAAAAGGTATTATAATATAAATATTTAATTAACAATATAATATTGTAAAAATTAATGTAATGGTTAATGGAAAATAAGCTGGAAAAAAGATTGAACATAAGTTGAGAATTTTGGGTTTCTCATTGAGGATTCCCTAGAAAGAAAGGTGTTAGGATAATCACATGTGAATACAAGATCAATAAAATGAAATACATGTATTGAGGAAGAAAAAATGTAATATTTTTATTAGGAAATATAATTTCTATTAGTTACCTAATGTGGGGGTAAGATTCCCCTTTTATAATTTATGAGAATAATTAATTTTAAAATATCTAAACTTCATATAATGTGAGCACATGTTAAACATATCTACTGGATAAAAAAATGAGAAATAATGGAGTGGGAAATTTATAAGGTTTATATAAATCTCATCCACTCAATTATATACATATATTAATCATTTTATAATCCCATTACCTGATGAATTATTACTTTACCATTTTCCTTCTACGTCGGCAACTAGTTTTTTTATAGGATAACATAATATTTATTCATAAAAATAATTCAATATTAATTAGATAAATTACATCTAAGGACTAAATTTTTTATCCAATTTTATATTATAAAATTTTAATAAGTGTCTGAAAATAATTATAATTTGATAAATGTATAATAAATAAAATTATTTTTTGTAAAATATATTAATCGAGTTCTGAAATATCAATAAAATGTTTGTAAACTATAATGAATTATTAAAAAAATAAAATATCAATTAAAAAGTTAATATTTTTTCAAGAAAATTATATAATCAAATACTATTTGAACCTTATATACAAATAAGGGAAAAATGTAATATTAATAGTATAAACTGATTATATTTATCTATTCAACTAAAAATTACCTTTTTACAAAAAGTAACAAAACATAATATTAAGAGAGTATATTTTTTATGAATTACATTTTCAATATTATTATGTTAAAATAAATTCATAACATTAAAAAATAATGTTTTAAATATAATTATGGATAATATAAATTTAGAGTGTGAATTTAGTGATAGTTTATGATATGGTGTTTACTGACTATAATAGATTCATTTGTATTACATTCTCCTACCTGAAATAATTTCATCCTTGAAATCAGAATTTATCAAATCAATTTAAAATTTATATATTTCTCCTCCGCAAATATTGTTAAGATAACCACATTTCCTCCACTAGTTTTTAATTTATTCAAAGTAAATTCAACAATATTGTTTTTAGATTCTTAAACACCTACACTCTAGTGTCTACAATTTGGATAGTCTTTTCATTATATGACAAATCAGGATCCAACTCTATTTCAGAGTATGTGATCATAGGTATTGGATATAGAATTAATAATGAAAAATATAAAATGTTGATTACTCTAAAGTGGATAAAATATAGACAATCAGTAATCTATTAATCCAATTAATTCATGTATTATCAAATATCCAATTTTCCTATAAAATACCCTCCCATTTTTACTAAATCTTATAATCCCTTTACATGGTGAAGCATTTTATAATACATGATCCCCGACATTATATTTCAATTATTTTCATTGATTGTCATCAAAAATATTTTGTCTGCATTGGGATACATTAAAATGATATTTAAAAGTATATAAATTAAATGATTTATCCTCCACAAGATACTGGATGATAATTTTATCTCCAACTTCTTACGAATACAATATAGTACAACACCTATTTCTATAAAATTATTTATAAGATTCCATAGAAATTACATTATAGAATATATTAATGTATGTAAATTACACAAAAGTTTTATAATAACCCCAAAACCCTAGGATGTCCCAAAAACATAATCTTAACATGTTTTTAAATATCTATTTTGTCCTTTTAGACTATCCATCATTTTTTAGATGATATGTGGTTTATAGATGTATGTCAATATAGAGATCCCTTTGAAGACACATATAGACTTATAACATAAACTGATTGTAAAAATTAGACAATATTAAAATATATACCCCATTAACCCTTATGATTTCATTTATTATGATTAGAGAGAGGTTCTAAATGGGTATATCTTCTCTTATGAATGATAAATGATCCAGATAAGAAATACATTTAATGATAACCCATATAACATCATTCTTACACTGTGTTTTTAGGATTCCAATGACAAAGTACATTGTAATATTTTCCTACTTCTATATAGTTATATAGACTGTATACATTAATTCATTAGGTTGTTATATTTCATAATTTACCCACAATAATACTATGTATTTTGATAAATAATCAAAAATTTATCACCTCATATGAACCCACTAGAAATGTTCTCTAAACTCCTAAAATTTTTTTCCACAAAGTTGTAATGAATAATTTGACAAATGTGCTTAATAAAATAGTGAACTTGTAATCTATGTTATTGATGGAACACATATCTACTTCCCAAACATTAAAAATCCATATTTTTCAATAAATATTTTCAGTTTAACACCATTTACTACTTTAATATTCTTGTCTAAATCAACATAATCATATTGGGATATCTCTACCTTTTCAAGTAAGGATATCTTAACAGTTTCTTAGATATAGAATAATGGCTCCCATTTCCATGAAATCATTATATCTATCTTTTCTAGATCTCTAAATATTGGATTCTTGTTAATCATCATTATGGCCAAGAAATACATGTTCCTTACTACTAAATTCATAAAACACCATGTTTTTCATTTCCAAGGTGGTATTTTATCAAATAAGAATAGTCCTTGTGTAATTCGAAACAGTTTTGTACCTCCTGTCATGCTCAGTATGAGAGTAGATATACTTAAAAATATAGTTGTAATTATGATATCACATAATTATCCATAGAGGTAGTTCATCAATAAATTCAAAGAAAATATTAAAGATTCTAGCTCTTTGTAATCATTTTTATAGTTTTATTTTTGAGTTTCACCTACATAGATTGATATAAAATCACTCTATTAATCTACATAAAGACACTACCATGTCCATCCATTAATGAATCACTATATAATAAAATTATTTTATTATTTATTTTAAATTTATGAATAAGGAATTAATTCGTATCAGGTTCAACTCTCTAAAAACATCTTCACACTCTCATATCTATGTGAATATAATCCCTTTACAAGATGACTTGTTTAACATAATTTCCAACAGGTGAAATAATATATGAACCATCGATAAAAACCTAAATTTTTTAGGAAACATTGGATCTTAGTTATGTTCATTAGTATAGGAAGTAATTTGAATACTAAATCTTTGAAGGTTAGAAATGTATTCCATCCATGATGAAAATATGGAAAAGAAAAGGAACTTCATTGGTCCAAAGATTACACTTACTAGATTTATCATATAATTCCTTTTTTACAAGGGTATAAAGAATTATATACAAATAAATCTCACCATATTTATAGCTCTTAGAGTATTACAGGATTTCATTATTGAAGTCCACAAAAAAATAATGATACCCACTTAAAAATCTACTCATCAAGTTCATAAATATAGAAGGTGATCTAGAAAATAAAATTGTAAATAATATATTATTTTAATGTCCATTACTTTTTGGAAATATAATTTTTGTTATATTATTTTTATTCAACACTTAATGATGATTCCCAGAGTAATGATCGATATTTGAAAAATATTCGGCACCTGATGTTGATCAAAATAATTCATTATTACATATTAAAGTATATTTATACTATATATAAATGATATTTACCATCCTATAATAGATGAAATTTTATATAGACCCATAATTATTTATCTCAAATAATATAGTGGCCCAACATAGTGAAAAACTGGGGAATATAAATCCCTTATCACACAACTCATGAAGATGAATCTTCAACTAAACAAACTCTAATTATTCCATTCAATAAGGAATTATAGATATAGTAAATGGATAAAAATGAGTTTAATAACTAACTAAACATTATAATATTGTTGATTACTATGTTATTCTCCAAGATAAACATAAATGAATACCTTCTTCTTCTATAATTCACGATTGATCTTCCACAATATCAAAAATTCCACTATGTAATGATACTACTATAGGATCAAGACATGATTTAAAAGGTATCGTTTACAAAATAGGGCACACCGATGCATTATAATGGAATTTTTTTTGACACATATTGGTTTTCCAATTAACTCCCAATTGAATGATTAATTTATAACACCCTTGCAAGTGTGATAGGAAAATATTTAATTTTTTGGGAAAAAGGGGATATAAATGTGTGAATTATCCATCATCAAATTAAACATAAACTCACATTGAAGAAATTGTCAATTTACATTCCACAAAATCAATATGAATATCAAATTTGATTGTGGAAGTCACATAATATTGGCCTTAATCCCTTGAACATTTAAGTGGTAAATTACAATGATGTTTATGGAATCGGTTCTAATAATTTCTCATCTCCTCATTGTTAAATAATTCAATGTCAAGAAAGTTATACTTTACATCGTATTCATGAGGTTAATTTCCCTTTTCTATAAATGTGTGACAATCTATTGTCCGCTTATTACAAACCCTATTGATTTTCTTACAATAATTATCAATCATGTGAAATCCCATCCTTACTTTATTCCACTTTTATTAACATTCCTACCTTTGATACATAGAATACATCTTTTTTTCCTAATATCCATTGATAACTTATGTCCTAAAGAATACATTTTTTGTATTAAAATATCCTGAAACTATATCCTTATATGTTGAAATTTTCATTGAGACAAGTGTACTTAATAGAAATAATTATAACAAATAAAAAATTATTTTTCTATCTTTTTATTCAATTTGAAAATGCCACATAATGTCTACATAACCAAGTAATGTTATTCTAATAAAAAAAACATTTTCATCCTCCTTTTTTCTTGGATTGTGGAATTTACTTTTGTTTTTTATATTTAATCATTAGGAATATATTTATTATAGAGTAACTCATTAAATATCCATAGTTAATTAAGTATATATCATCTTCCTATTCAATTTTTTTAATTAGAGACCAATATTGATACTCATTTTGTGTTATATGATAGACCTCTATAATTTCAACATTATTTTTTATAGTTCCCAAAGTGATAAAGGTCTTCACTAGGGATTTAATCCTTTTATGGCTAAAAATGGATTACTAGTTCTAAATAATGATTTTGTTTATTGTCAAATTAATATATCTATCATAGTTTGACGATGTTGTAGTTTAATAGGTCTCTCTATAGTTTCATGATTATTATTCATAACCTAAGTCAACTACCCGAATATAGTTCTTATTTGATTGGACTCAACAATCAGTTCATTAACTAATATAGGGATAAAATCTTGGTATTGAATATGGGATTCAGTATGTTTCACATTCATCACATTAGTAACCATATTTCTAAAATGGAATACATATAATTATATTGTGATATAAAATTTAAAAATATAATTCATAATAAATTTTCTACAGTGTCCTTTGGAAATCATGAATTATTTTCGTAATAGGTAAGACATCTCACTTTGTTTTTTTAAATATATCTCCAAGGATTCTAGTGAACGTTCTATGATACCAAATACAATGTCACAGACTCCGTAAAATCATAATGGGTAGTAATATTACATTTTTGGGTACATTATACAATATTCTTGGAGGCGTCCAATAGTTTATTAGTCTGGAAATACTATATTAAAACATATATTACATTTTAAAACATAATATACAACATGAAAAAAAAATTATAACAATATATTTCCTTGAATAATATCTCAAAAAATCAAACACTGGCCTCCTTAATGTTTCTTTTAGAAAGGAAGAAATATGGTGAACTCCAATGTAAAATAAGGAGTAGCATATAAAAAAATTTCTATAACATAATCATTTTATATGTTATATGACAAGAAAAAACAAAAAATATGAATAAATTGTAAACTAAAACTATGGGGATGCAATATCTATGAAAATAAATGATAAAATGGATAATAATTAGATATCTCAGAACAAGTTCATGTTTATTGATTCATTCATTGAAATATAATTTCAGACGCTATCCATTTACTGATTATGTCTCGAACATTAACTATAACATTCATTAAGAACTTCTATACAATTACTTAAGGAAACTATTACATAATAGAAATTTTATATACAAATAATAATAAATATAAAAAAACAATTCCCCATTCAACAGAATAATGTGGATTTTATGGATAATATTCGTTAATAAACTTGGAAACATTGGTTTATCATCAAATTAAGATGAATTATGCATATCGAAGAAATATAGTGTTAGGGTATATAAAATATACATGGTTATCCATGGATAATAGTAATTGGATTCAATAGATTATATTGGTATAATACTAAGGAAATGTAAGGAAAAATCAATTTTCACATTTTATAAAGATCACTTGAATATTTTAATGTATATACCCCATTAGTGAAAATCCAATTGTGCAGCCTTATGTCAATTAATTGTGCATCAAAGTGATGATTGAATCGGTTCCTAAACCACACTTTTTTAGATGACTACCACTTGGGGAATCTATTCCACATACACATCCAATTTCTGGTATCTATACAGGTATTAATTTTCTAGTAAAATATAATTTCTTTTACATTAAAAAAATTATGGTTATTTAACTATGAAAATGATTGAGTTGCACAATGGTTTTTATAAATAATGAATAAAATAAAAATATGGGAGGGATAAAAAATATAATTATAAATCACATATATTTCCTGGGTATAATGGTAAATTTATTCTATTTTGTGGAATTCACCACATAAAAATGGAAATATGTATTGAATATGACATAAGTCCCAAGTAATGAAAATTTTGATTGACACCCCACCCATAGAGCGTGTAGTAATTAAATCACAAAATATTGAAATAGATGAATTCAAATTGATCTCAAAATTCCTTTAATAAAGTAATTTTAGGATATAAAATCTCACAAAAGAATTATATATACACTATTTAAATGAAATTTGGGTTATAATAAAGAACAAGTCTCATGTAGATGACATTGAGATCGAATACCCTAACCAATTATCATGATATCCAATAATTTACATAATTTTCTTTTTATAAAAAACATATATGTCTTAATATATTTATTTAGAACATAAATATTATGAATTTTAATTCATTAAATTTATATGTCAAAATTCTCTATATAAATTCTTTTAAATTTCTTTATTTGTGTTCATAGTTTTGATCACATGTACTTGTTTCATAAGAGTGGTCTTTGTTTTCATTATTCTTCTAAAGTATATAATCTAATTCTCATTAATGTTTCTTAATGTTTTTTATAATAATTTAATACGATTCAAATTTCATTAAATAGTCATTTAGTCATTATCCTTCAATATAAAGCTGATAAAAAACTTGTTTCATTGACTTTGGATGATCCAAGAGTGTTTTATTAATTGGTGAATTAAAAATTAATAGGAAATATCAGGAACAAAATAAAATATTTATTTAAAAATATATATAATATTATACCTATAAATATGTTTTCATATTTTTTCACGAAATAAATGTTTAGTATGGTTAAATTTGGTTGTTAAACTGATACATATACGGACATACACTGATTTCATGAATGATTATAATGTTAATATTTAGTAATATAATTATATTATAAGAATTGTGATCTTATTCATTTTTTATCATTTTGTTACAACCAATTTAGAATAAAGTACAATATGATGTAAATTTTTAGAATATACATTACAATTTGAAAGCAAATATATCATCTTATTATGATTTTTTAAAAGATTTAATTACAGAGGATCATATATTAATCTTATCATTAATAAGTTAAAAAAACTATAAAAAATGTTATCGTAAAACTAATATGTTTACTTTATTCCAATCATTGGATCCATCCTTATAAGAGGGTGAAAGAAAATGATACATATTGGGTAGTTGAGGTGGAATTCCACACAATGATCAAATAAAAAAAATTTATTTGGAAATGGATGAAATGGTAAGGATTTATTTAAAAATTATAAAAATATTTAATATAAATTAATTACCAAAAATAATCATATAATATTTCAGATAATAAATTTAAAATAGAATGATAAATGGGAATGATTTTAGTAGATATATTAAACATTCATTAGGTAATTTGGGTTTCTCTTGGATGATTCCTTGGGGAAAAAGGTATTAAGCTAAAAAAATTTAAATATAAACATGATAAAAGAATTATTTTAGGGGAATGAAAAATGGATGGGTTTTAAATGGAAATCAAATTTTCATGAATAAATTTAATGGTTGTTGAGAATATCCTTTTATAAGTTGTGATAATGAAATAATTGAAAATATTTCAACTTTACAAAAAATGACATGGTAAACATGTCATGTGGCTTCAATATTTAAAAATGATGTATTAATTAAGAGATAATGTTGAAAAAAACATCATAAAAAAGTTAGAAATATTTTTTTCATGTTTCACTCTCTTTTCCACTAGTATTATTACTTATACCATTTTAGATTTTAATTCGGTAAATATTTATTTATGAAAGTTAAATTTACCTTTATAGATAAAAATAAAGTGATTTATATCAGATAATTTATACTGAAGGATTATAAATTGGATATAAATATTTCAAGATTCAATTTAATTAAGTCTAAAAAATTAATTATTATATAATAAAATTGTACAATATCAAATATATTTTTAGAATAATATTATTTCCGTTTAAAAATATCAATAATATGTTTGTAAATAAAAATAAATATTTTCAAGTAGATAATTTAAATTCTAAAATTTATATTTTTAAAAGAAATTATTTTTATAAATTTCTAGATCATAAATATATATTAATAATGGAACCAATATCAAAATATTAGTAAGATAAATATATTTCACTATTCACCCAAAAAATCATTTGTTTTAATGAATCTAAAAAATTAATGATAACATAATATATTTATTGAATGATCATGCCTTTTTCGAGGTATGTCCCTCTTTGTGATTTTCTTTGTGATATGTTGGTTGAGTCTTTTTTGGAGACTAAGAACTTCATTGGGGAAAATGTCTTAATGTTAAAGCATTTTTTTTAATTAATAGAGTTTGGTTAGATGGTTTAGGTGTTATCGATTAGTTATTATCATTTTATAGAATCTTTAAAGGAGGTTTGGGTTGTTTAATAAGGACTTATTATAAAAACTATCTGATGAATAGGTACACAACGTGTATCTATAATACATGTTGTGTAATTATCACCAACCACATTTTCTAAATAATTGTAGGATGTAAACTAATTCAAGACATGAATGTAACCCCTGAGACTTTAATAAGAAATATTTTTTTTTATGTTATATAAATCATCAAAGGAATCTTTCACTACACACAACACTTGCTTGGCTTTCTTTACACGCAATCACAACCTTCCTCGATAGCTTGCGTCGTACGCAATACCGAGTTTCAGTAAACAACGATATTCAATTAAAATATTATTAAAACTAGTCGTTATGAATAGTAATAACCAATTTTTGAAATTTTGTAAATATTAATTTTCAAAATGGACATAATTTTTTGGATTCGGACTATCGAAATTAGCCTGTGGTGAAATTTTGGTATTTTTCTAAATGCATTCAATTTTTTATGAATAGTAAAACCACATGGTTACTATTTAAAAACCGAATTTTTATTTAAATAATTATTTATTTTATTTAAATTTATTTTATGTCAAAATTGATACATAATACCTATATAAGTTCAATGAAATTCATTGGAGTCATTTTATAATAATTTTAAATATATAAAAATTTTATTAAATTTTTGACCATCTTTTACCCACCTCCTAGGAGAATTTGAAAATTTACATAAAACTTAATTTTACCGCTTCTTTGAGTGGAATTTAAAAACTCTGAGAGAAATTGTTGATGTTATTAAGTAAAATTTGGTTCAATGAGATGGAAATAATTTTTGGTGAATAGTAACTTTTTACTTTTTTTTACCACGATTAAAAGTAAATAGGGTAATTAAGGTTAAAAATGACATTATTATTACCCTAACAAATGTAATAATTCTATTGTATAAGTTTAATTCGACCAAAAACATCCTTAGGAATAAAATATGACCATTTAGGCCCACATGGATTAGATTAGGACATTTATTATTAATTTATTTAAAGAAGGGTTAAAATAGTTAAAATCAATGTTTAATAAGTAAATAATTTTTAATATAGGGTTATACATAAGATAAAGACAACTATAAATATTCATTAGAAAGATAAAACGATTTATTACATAATGGAATTTTATTTTTATTTTTTAGACATTTTTATAATTTAATTTATTTACGACACAAAGATGATGCAGTAATTATCTTATTAATGAAATATTGACATAATTGATGTTATAAATACCCAAATAAATGTAATTTTAGACTTTTTATGCATTCCACTAATTTTATAGGTTAATATTACATTTATTATTGGGGTAATCAACGTTTTTATAAATAATCATTCTTTTATGATTTTCACAAAAATAAATTACTAAATACTGTCAAAATTGACATAAAATAGTTTTTAAAATAAATATTATATTATTATTTGTTATTTTATTCCTAAAAATATTACGATTAGAAAAATGACTTAGATAAGATTATCTATATTAATAATAAACAACATGGGTTTCGTTTGTCTTGTTATAGTATGTTTATTAACCTTATAGTGTAAGAACAAAAAAAGACATGGTAAAAGTAAAATTATCTAACATAAGGTTAAATCTAAATGATAAGGTTTAAATAGTAAACTAAACTTGTCAAAATTCTATTTGATGAGATTATTTCTACCCATACCCACCTTATCTTTGAAATAAATCAATTTGGAGCTATTTAAAACCGAACCTGGCTTTATAATAAAATAATATTTTTAGTTTTTCCAAAGGTGCCCCTCTCCTCCCTTATAAAAGGGCCCCTCCTCCATCTCTTACTCACACCACATGGAGCCTTCATGCTCGGCCAAACCCTGAAAATTTATCCTCTCCACTTCCCTAGAGACATCCTATAGGTCCTGGTCTTCTTCAAAGACAAATTTTAGTGCCCTAAAATGAGGTCTCAAAGTGGCGCTTCAAATAAGAGGTACTGTCCGTTACCAATTCTTTCAACATTATTTCTTCTTACACTTCTTCTTCTTTAGTTGTTTCATTATGAAGTAAAAACATCAGTATAAATCATATAATGGTATGTTATTATATTTATAAAACAACCCTATTTCACCATCTATCCATCATATGGAAAACGAAATCACCGCGCATGCGTATGAATGGAATACCCTCTCCACGCTGTGGTGTAATCTATTTTCCACCACCACATTACTTGGATGGGTATAATGGTGTAAATAATGACTATATATGATTATTGTAAAGTGATATTGATTTTTGAAATATTATACATACACTCCAATACAATTCCACGATCATGGAAACAATATCATCGCTCGTGCGTACGTACGGAATACCGTCTCCACGATGTGATGCCACTCATTCTACATGATTTTCATTGTATAATGATTACATAAATTAATTGAGTGAATAAATATAATATGTATTACACTAATAACATTCATTAAATGAGGTATCTATAACCTAAAATGAAGAATAAGAATTTATTCTACAAAATACGCATAAGATCAAAAAGCAATAAACACCCGAATAACAGGTAATAATGAAATATTACTATTATGAAGCTATGAATATGACGATGTATGATATCATAAAAATAATTATGATTCTGAAATAAGTCAATAACATTATTTAAATCATTATTTTGGAGGTTTGGACACTTACGAAGAAAATCAGATCTATGGTAAGGGAAAATCTTACAATCTCATTTTTATCCGAGATTGTTTATAATTTAGAATTTACTGGGGAATATTTATCATCCACATCCATGTTTCCTCAATATATAATATTATTTCCATCCACATATAATTTTTTAAATCCAATTTTACCCTTCAGTGTGTTTTTAGTAAAAGATATGAAAGGAATCTTTTGTCGTTTTTCGTACGAGGTAATTTTTGACTTTTCCGGCCAAAGTACGGGAAAAATGTTTTTTTTCTTATACGGCATGTATGGATTTTTAGAAACATTATTTCCAAGAATCTTCCTTACATGTTTTCATGTTTATTTTTAATCAAATTCTTTTAGTTTAAAATATTATGAAATGTTATGAATGGAAAAATGTTTTTGAAGTAGAAAGGATATTTTCCTCAAAAATGGAGTTCAAGTGTTTTATCAAAATTAATTTCCATCTAAGAGTATATAGGATTCTGTTTCTGTCCATACTATTACACTGATTTGATTATGTTGTGATGGACTTATTTTTATGAATTCAATTATCTTATATGAATTGTTTTATGATGTCATGATGTTTAAGAATACCATTTTTATTATATGGGTTATTCAATGATGTCTGATTTATGATTTTGCGGAACACATAAGAATGGTATCATTATGAGATGGGTGGGACCTATATCTCCCTCCAATGCATTGGGTAAAAATCTTATATCTCATGTGATAGATATGGATGGAATGGCAGGTTAAACCGGTTCAGTGAAACATGAGTGAAATGTGGAGTGAACTCGGTTCAGAATTGGACTTTGTCCACTAAGATAGTCTTGGAAAAGAGTCTTGACTAAAAAGAAATTATTCTCTAGGATTATGTGTGTATGCCACAAAGTATCTTGTTTTTTGTTATTATTATTGGGATTACATTTCACTACTATAATTTATCCAATGTAATGAAATTATGATCTCTTTTGCAGGTTAAGATTTCCAAAATGTTATGTTCTTATGAATACGATGTGATTGGTATTTATTTTGTTTACCCTTACTGAGCATTTGATCTCACCATTTTGTATGTTTTCTTTCCCCAAGTCAGGTTGAAGTTTATAATGTAAGATATTCAAAAAAGGACTCTAGATATGATTAAATAAATGGGAGGCAATGTAGATGCTTTATGAACTAGTTGTTTATGTTTTCCAGTTTCTAAAGACACTATACCGATACAATCCTTTCATGGTTTTGTTATATGTTGTAATAAGGGAACATAAATTTTGATGTAATAACCATGTATGTAAAGTATGGGTCGTTACTGTTGGTATCATAAGAAAGGTATAGTCATCCTTTGGAAACTAGGATGTGAAAGCCTTAGTAAGAACCCTAAGGATAAGTCTAAGTATAGAACACGATCTAAGTGTTTTAAAAATGTCCATGAACATCCTATGATACGACCTTAAGTGTGAAATTTTATTCTTGATTATGTGGTTTTTTATTATAATTAGTGTTGATCACACTATTCTTCTTGGTTTTAGTCAATGGCTGGAACCCGAAGGAACCGTGTTAATGCGGAATGCGATTGGCAATGCAATGATTGTACCCCTAAGCAACCTAACGTTATGGGAGCTGGAATGAAAAATCTTGTATCCATGCTCACACAACTTTCTCAAGCTATGACTCATGCAGGACTTCAAAACGAGCTAAGGAAGGAGAAACATTCTGTTGAATCCGTCATGAGGCAGCTTCCACCTTCATTCAGTGGGTCTACTGATCCATTAGTGGCCTTATAATGGATCAATAAAACTGAAAAGATATTTTCAGTTCTTCAATGTTCTGAACATGATAAAGTCATCATAGTAGTATATCATTTGGAATGTGATGCTGATCAATGGTGGAATATTATTAAGAATACGAGGCAAAGGGATGAAATTGAGTCCATAGAATGGGACGAGTTCAAGAACTTATTTTTCAATAAGTAATTCCCTCATATTCTCCGAACAAAGATATAGAAGGAGTGTCTTGAACTAAAGAAAAATAATGATGAATCTTTTGGTAACTATGAAGATAATTTTACAAGACTTGAAAGGTATGCTTCTGGTATTATTATCCAACCTGAGTGTAAGATCAATCAATTATTTAGTGGCTTAAAACCAAGTCTTCGAAGGGCCTTATCCATAAGTTACTTCAATAGCTATGAGGAAATCGTTTGATGTGCTCTCAAAGTTGAGATGGAGATTGGAGTAACCCATCGGTCATGTCGGTTTAATAAGAAAAGGAAAATGGAATTCAAAGGATAATATAAAGAGCACACTGAAAAGAAGATGAGTTTTCCCTTATGCTAAAAGTGTGGAATGAAACATGGAGGGAGTTGTCTTAAATGGAAAATTTAATGTTTCAAATGTGGAAAGGAAGGTCATTGGGAATTTGAATGCCACAATGATGGTAAGAAGATGTCTAGTGATGCGATCAATGAAAAGGCTACACAAAGTGAACCTCCTACACTTCAATGTTACAAGTGCAAGGAAATGGGGCATTATGCCAATAAATTCCCTAATCCAAGGGTTGTTTATGATGATCTACATCAACAAACTCTTAAGGAAAAAGACAATGGAATGTCACATGAAATTTCTATCAGCGATGTGGAGTACGATAACGAAGTGGTGAAAGGTCCACTTATCATCCACTCTAAAGTAGAAAACGTTTTATTTGATTCTGGATCCACCCACTCTTTTATTTCTGAATAATTTTCTAAGGGTATCAATGTATTACCTCAACAATTAGATGTTGAGTTGGCTGTGACAACCCATAATGGAACAACAGTCACATCAAAAGTTTATAATTCTTCTCTGAATGAAGTTTGTGGGAAAGTGCTTCCTGCAAACCTTGTGATCCTTCATATAGTGGTATTTCATGTGATTTTTGGCATGGATTGGCTTTCTTTATATGGATCTCATATCAATTGCCGAAGAAGGGAAGTCACATTTCATATTCCAGATCAATCTATAATCGTCTATCGATGCAAGGATGAACATAACCTTCCCGTGGAAATTTCTTCCATCTTATGGGTCTTGATTCCACTAAATGAAGGTTATTTATCTCAAATGGTTGGTGAGAAACTCTCGATTAAGAATATTCCCATGGTACGGGAGTTTGATGATGTCTTTCTGGAGGAATTTTCGGGTCTTCCACCAAATCATGAAGTTTAGTTTTCAATAGAACTCGTACCGAGTGCTTTACCTATTTCAAAGACAACTTTTAGAATGGCCCCAATTGAGTTGAAGGAATAGAAGAAGCAACTCCAAGAGAATATTGATAAAGGATTCATACACCCTAGTGTGTCACCTTGGGGAGCACATGTTCTGTTTGTTAAGAAGAAAGATGGGTCAATGAGACTCTGCATTGATTATTGAGAACATAGCAATATCACTATCAAGAAAAAATATCATCTCCCATGCATTGATGACTTATTTGACCAACTACGTGGAGCTCAATACTTTTCCAAGATTGATCATCATTCAGGCTATCATCAATTAGGTGTCAAAAGAGAGGATATTCCAAAGACAGCTTTCCGTATAAGGTATGGACAATATGAATTTATAGTTATGACATTTGGTCATACTAATTCCCCTGCTATCTTCATGGATCTAATGAATAGTGTCTTTAGAGACTATCTTGATCAATTTTTGGTAGTCTTTATAGAAAATAATCTTGTCTATTCAAAGAGCAAGGAAGAACATGATGATCATATGAGAATTATATTAAAGACACTGAGAAAGGAGAAGCTTTATGCCAAATTTACCAAGTGTGAATTTTGGCTTCAAAAAGTTGCATTTTTGGGTCACATAATCTCAAAAGAGAGGATATCTATGGATCTAGCAAAAACAGAGGTTATCAAAAGATGGTCGAGATCAACAACAGTAACTGAGATATGAATTTTTCCTGGTTTGGATGGATATTATCGACGTTTCGTGAAAGATTTATCACGATTATCTAATACACTCACCAAGTTGACTCAGAAAGGAGTTAAGTTTCTTTGGACGAAGGAATGTGAAGAGAATTTCAAGGAGTTGAAAAAAGGTTATCCAGTTCACCGTTTCTCACACTGCCTTGAATTGGAGAAAGGTTTGTGATCTACTGTGATGCATCAAAGAAGGGATTGGGGTGTGTTCTTATGAAAAATGATATGGGGATAGCTTATGCCTCACGACAGTTGAAAATCCATGAGCAAAATTACCCAACTCATGATTTGGAGTTAGCTGCGGTAATATTTGAATTAATGATTTGGAGGCATTATCCTTATGCAGAATGGTGTGACATTTATACTAATCATAAAAGTTTAAAGTATATTTTCACAAAAAAGGAGCTGAATATGTGCCAAAGAAGATGGTTGGATCTAATTAAGTACTTCGACTTCTCAATTCATTACCACCCTGGGAAAGCAAACAAGGTGGCAGATGCATTAAGTCGACAAGACCATGCTATCTTATCCATGATGAGGATCACAAAAGATCCAAAATTTATGGATTTACAAAACATGGATCATGGAATTATAATGAAAGGGGAAAATCGTATCATTATCAAATGAATGTTCAACCATATATACATGTGAAGATTAAAGAGGCACAAAAAGAAGATGTCGAGTTACAAAAGTAGGTGAGAAATGTTCCTGAATACTACTTTGATTGGGATGGGATAATAAAATTCAGGAATCAGGTTTGTGTTTATCCCATCCCCGAATTTATGAAGGAGCTGCTGGATGAGGCTCATAGTTCTTCATTCACTATTCATCCTGGAAGCATGAAGATGTATAGGGACCTGAAAGAGTACTTATGGTGGGATAGCATGGAAAGAGATGTTGTTGATTATGTCTCTCGATGCTTGGTTTGTCAGCAAGTTAAAGCTGAGAGACAGAAGTCTAAGGGGATGTTACAACCATTACCCATACCAGAATGAAAATGGGAAAACATCACTATGGACTTTGTCAGCGGACTTCCTAAAACATCCAAAGGCAATAATGCTATATGGGTCATAGTTGATCATCTTACAAAGTCGGCACACTTCATCTCTATTAGTGAGAATTTCTCTCTAGATCAGCTTGTCGGGATATATGTAAAGGAAGTGGTAAGATTGCATGGAGTACCACTTTCGATTATATCGGATCGGGATTTGAGGATTACCTCAAATTTCTGGAGAAGTCTTCAGCATACTCTGGATATAGAGTTGATATTCAGTACTCCTTATCTTCCTCAGACAGATGGTCAATCTGAGAGGATGATTCAAACTCTATACGATATGTTGAGAGCTTTCTCTATGGATTTCAAAGGTGATTGGGATAAACACCTACCTTTGGTGGAATTTTCTTATAATAATAGCATTCACTCCATTATTCAGATGGCTTCTTATGAAGCTCTCTATGGAAAGAAATGCATGACTCCAACTTGATGGGATGAAGTTGGGGAAAGAAAGATATTAGGACCTGATCTTGTTGGTGAGATAGAAGAAAAGGTCAGATCTATTCAACAACACATAAGAGCAGCTCAGAGTCGAAAAAAAGTTATGCCGACAACCGACCTAGAGTTTTAAGTGGGTGATAAAGTGTTCTTACAAATATCTTCTTGGAAGAGAGTAATGAGATTTGGAAAGAAGGGAAAGTTGAGCCCTAGGTATATCGGTCCTTTCAAAATACTAGATCATGTTGGGAAGGTAGCTTACCGATTGGCGCTTCCACCGAATATCTCTCAAGTTCAAGATGTGTTCCGTGTATCTCTCCTGAGAAATTACATACCTGATCCTTCACATGTACTCAGCTCAGAAGTTGTACCGCTAGAACAAGATCTTTCTTATAAAGAACAGCCGATAGAGATTCTCGATCGTAGTGAAAAATTCCTACGGAACAAGACCACTCGCTTGGTGATAGTTTTATGGAGGAACCGCCAATTAGAATAAGCTACATGGGAGCTTGAGGATATGATTAGGGATAGGTATCCTCATCTGTTTGTTACAAGTGACGAATTCTGAGGGAAATATTCATTTTAAGGGGGGTAGAATGTAACACCCGAGACTTTTATGAGAAATATTTTGTTTTTAGGTTATATAAATCATCAAAGGAATATTTCACTACACACAACACTTACTTGACTTTCTTTACACGCAATCGCGACCTTCTTCGATAGCTTGTGTCGTACGCAATACCGAGTTTCACTAAACAACGATATGCTATTAAAATATTTTTAAAACTAGCTATTATGAATAGTAATAACCACTTTTTTGAAATTTTGTAAATTTTATTTTTCAAAATGGACTTCATTTTTGGATTCAGAATATAAAAATTAGCCTAGGGTAAAATTTTGGAATTTTTCTGAAAACTTTCAATTTTTGATGAATAGTGAAAACACTGGGTTACTGTTTGAAAACCGACTTTTTATTTAAATAATTATTTATTTTATTTAAATTTAATTTAGGTCAAAATTGATACATAATACCTTTATAAGTTCAATGAAATTCATTGGAGTTATTTTATAATAATTTTAGATATATAATAATTTTATTAAAGTTTTGACTGTCTATTAACCACCTCCTAGGAGAATTTGCAAATTTACATAAAACATAATTTTACCATTTCTGTGAGTGGAATTTCAAAAATCCAAGAGACACGATTGATGTCAGGATGTATAATGTGGTTCAATGGGATGAAAATAATTTTTGGTGAATAGTAACTTTTAACATTTTTTACAACGATTAAAAGTAAAATAGGGTAATTAAGGGTAATAATGATATTATGATTACCCTAACACATGTACTAATTCTATTGGATAAGTTTAATTCGGCCAAAATCAACCTTAGAAATAAAATATGGCCATTTAGGGCCACTTGGATTAGATTAGGACATATATTATTAAATTATTTGAAGAAGAGTTAAAATAGTTAAAATCAAAGTTTAATAAGTAAAAAAATTTAATATAGGGTTATACATAAGATAAATTTGACTATAATTATTCATTAGAAATCAAAAAAGATTTACTACATAATTGTATTTTATATGTATTTTTTCTAAATTAAATAATTAATTTATTTTTGACACAAAGATGATGCAGTAATTATCTTATTAATGAAATATTGACATAATTGTTGTTATAAATACCCAAATAAATGTAATTTCAGAATTTTTATGAATTAAACTAATTTTCTTGATTAAGATGACATGTTATTATTGATTTAATCATCTTTTCTCGAACTAATCATTCTGTTATTATTTTTACAAAAATCAATTACTAAATAGTGTCAAAATTGACAAAAAATTGTTTTTAAAACAAATATTATATTATTAATTGTTATTTTATTTCTAAAAATCTATGTTTCGGAAAAATAAGTTAGATAAGGTTATATATATTAATAATAAGAAACTTGGGGTTCGTTTGGCTTGTTATAGTAATCTTATTAACCTTATAGTGTAAGAACACACAAAGACACGGTAAAAGTAAAATTACCTAACTAAAAATTAAATCTAAATGATAAGGCTAAAATAGTAAAATAAACTTGTCCAAATTCTATTTGATGATATTATTTCGACCCATCCCCACCTTAACTTCGAAATAAATCAATTTGGAGATATTTAAAAAAAATATGGCTTTATAACAAAATAATATTTTTTGTTTTTTCAGAGGTGCCCCTCTCCTCCCTTATAAAAGGGATCCTCCTCCATCTCTTCCTCATACCCCTTTGAGCCTAATGCTCGGCCAAACCCTTCCAATTTCTCCTCTCCACTTCCCTAGAGACATCCTAGAGGTCCTGGTCTTCTTCAAAGACCAATTTTAGTGCCCTAATTGGAGGTCTCAAAGAGGCACTACAAAGAAGAGGTAATGTCCATTACCAATTCTTTCAACTTTATTTATTCTTCCACTTCTTCTTTGTTAGTTGTTTCATTATGTAGTAATAACATCAGTATCACTCATATACTGATATGTAATTATAATTATGAAACAACCCTATTTCTCCATCTATCCATCCTACGGCAAACGAAATCACCGCGCATGCATACGAACGGAATACCGTCTCCACACCGTGGTGTAATCTATTCTCCACCACCACATTACTTGGATGGGTATAATGGTGTAAATAATAACTATATATGATTATTATAAAGTTATATTGATTCTGAAATAGTATACATACACTCCAATACAATTCCACGATCATGGGAATGATATCATCGCTCGTGCGTACGTACGGAGTACCGTCTCCACGATGTGATGCGACTCGTTCTACATGATTTTCATTGAAAAATGATTACATAATTGAATTTAGTGAATAAATATGATATTTATTACACTAATACAATTCTGTAAATGAGTTATCTAAAACATAAAAAAATAATAAGAATTTATTCGCCAAAACATGCATAAGAGCAAAAAGCAATAAACACCCGAATAACAAGTAATAATGAAATATTACTAATAAAAAGCTAAGAATATGACCATATATGATATCATAAAAATACTTATGACTCTTCAATAAGTCAATAAAATTATTTAAATCATTATACAGGAGGTTCAGACACTTACGAAGCAAATCAGACCTAAGGTAATGGAAAATCTCACAATCTCATTTTCATCCGAGATTGTTTATACTTTAGAATTTACTGGGGGTATTTATCATCCACATCCATGTTTCCTCAATATGTAATATTATTTCCATCCACATAAAATTTTTTAAATGCAATTTTACCCTTTGGAGTGTTTTCAGTAAAAGATATGAAAGGAAACTTTTGTCGTTTTTCGTACAAGGTACTTTTCGACTTTTCCGGCCAAAGTATGGGAAGAATGTTTTTTTAACTTAAACAACATGAATGGATTTTTAAAACATTATTTCCAAGAATATTCCTTACAAGTGTTCATATTTATTTTTAATCAACTTCTTTTAGTTTAAAATAGTTTGACATGTTAAGAAAGGAATAATGTTTTTGAAGTATAAAGGATATTTTCCTCAAGAATGGAGTTCAAGTGTTTCATCAAAATTATTTTCCATCTAAGAGAATATAGGGTTCTGTTTCTATCCCTATTATTAAATTGATTTGATTATGTTGTGATTGAATTATTTTTATGAATTCCTTTATCTTATATGAATTGTTTTATGATGTCATGATGTTTAAGAATCCCATTTTTATTACATGGTTTAAGAAATGATGTATGATTTATGATTTTGTGGCACACATAAGAATGGTATCATTATGAGATTAGTGGGAACTATATCTCCCTCCAATTAATTGGATAAAGATCTTATATCTCATGAGATTGACATGGCTGGAATGACAGGTTAAACCGGTTCAGTGAAATAGGACTGAAACGAGGAGTGAACTCGGTTCAGAAATAGACTTTGTCCACTAATATTGTCTTAGAAATGAGTCTTGACTAATAAGAAATGATTCTCTATTATTCTCTGTGTATTACACAAAGTTTCATGTTTTATGTTATGATTATTGGGATTAAATTTCACTACTATGTTTTATCCAATGTTATGAAATTATTATATCTTTTGCAGGTTAAGATTTCAAAAATGTTATGTTCTTGTGAATAAGATGTGATTGATATTTCTTTTGTTTACCCTTACTAAGAATTTGATCTCACCCTTTTGTATGTTTTCTTTCCCCAAGTCAGGTTGAAGTTTATTATGTAGGATATGACAAACGGGACTCTAGAAATGATGAAATAAATGGGAGAGAATGTAGATGCTTTATGAACCAGTTGTTTATGTTTCCCAGTTTCTAAAGACACTATACCGATACGGTCCTTTCATGGTTTTGTTATATGTTGTAATAAGGGAACTTAAATTTTTAAGTGATAACCATTTATGTAAAGTATGGGTCTTTATAGTTGGTATCAGAGGAATGGTATAGTCAACCATTGGAAACTAGGATGTAAAAGCCTTAGTAAGAACCCTAAGGATAAGTCTAAGCATAGAACACGATCTTAGTGTTTTAAAAATGGCCATGAATAACCTATGATAAGACCTTAAGAGTGAAATTTTATTCTTGATTATGTGGTTTTCGTATTATAATTAATGTTTCTCACACTATTCTTCTTGGTTTTAGTCAATGGATGTAACCCTAATGAACCGTGTTAATGCGGAATGAAACGGGAAATGCAATGATTTCCCCCCTGAGCAACCAAACGTTATGGGAGACGGGATGAAAAATATTGTACCCATGCTCACACAACTTTCTCAAGATATGAATCATGCAGGACATCCAAACAAGCAAAGGAAGGAGAAACATTCTGTTGAATCCTTCATGAGGCAGCGTCCACCTTCATTCAGTGGGTCTACAGATCTATTAGTCACCAAACAATGTATCAGTACAACTGAAAAGATATTTTAAGTTCTTCAATGTTCTGAACATGATAAAGTCATCTTAGCAGTATATCGTTTGGAACATGATGCTGATCAATGGTGGAATCTTATTAAGAATACGATGAAGAGGGATGAAATTGAGTCCATGGAATGGAACGAGTTCAAAAACATATTTTTCAATTATTACTTCCCTCGTATTCTCCGAACAAATATGGATAAGGAGTTTCATGAACTAAAGAAAAAGGATGATGAATCTGTTGGGACCTATGAAGCAAATTTTACAATACTTGCAACATATGCTTCTGGTATTATTATCCAACTTGAGAGTAAGATCGATCGATTCTTTAGTGGCTTAAAACCAAGTCTTCGAAGGGCCTTATCCATAAGGGACTTCAATAGCTACGAGGAAATCGTTCGATGTTCTCTCAAAGTTGAGATGGAGATTGGAGTAACCCATCAATCATATGGTTTTGATAAGAAAAGGAAAATGGAATTCAAAGGAAAATCTAAAGAGCAAACTGAAAAGAAGATGAGTTTTACCTTATGCTCAAAGTGTGGAAAGAAACCTGGAGGGAGTTGTATTAAAGGGTCAAGTAAAAGTTTGAAATGTGGAAAAAAAGTTCATAGGGAATTTGAATGCCGCAATAATGGTAAGAAGATGTCTAGTGATGCGAATAATGAAAAAGCTGCATAAAGTGCACCTCCTACACTTCAATGTTACCAGTGCAAGGAAATGGGGAATTATGCCAATAAATGCCCAAATCTATGGTTTGCTGATGATGATCGATGTCAACAAACTCTAAAGGCTAAAGACAAAGGAAAGTCACATGCAATTTCTATCAGCAATGTAGAGTACAATAACGAAGTGGTGAAAGGTACACTTATCATCCACTCTAAAGTAGAAAATTTTTTATTTGATTTTGGATCCACACACTCATTTATTTCTGAATAATTTTCTAAGGGTATCACCGTATTACCTCAACAATTAGATGTTGAGTTAGCTGTGACAACCCCAAATGGCACAACAGTCGCATCAAAAGTTTATAATTCTTCTCTGATTGATGTTTTTGGGAAACTGCTTCCTTCATATCTTGTGATCCTTCCTATAGTGGAATTTGATGTGATTCAATGCATGGATTAGCTTTCTTTATATTGAGATCATAACAATTTCCAAATAGGGGAAGTCACATTTCTTATTCCAGATCAATCTATGATCGTCTATCGATGCAAGGATGAACATAACCTCCAGTGGAAATTTCTTCCATCTTATGGGTCTTGATTCCACTAAATGAAGGTTATTTATCTCAAATGGTTGGTGAGAAACTCACGATTAAGAATATTCCCATTGTTTGGGAGGTTACTGATGTCTTTATGGAGGAATTTCTGGGTCTTCCACCAAATCATGAAGTTGAGTTTTCAATAGAACTCGTACTGGGTGCTTTACCTATTTCAATGACATCTTATAGAATAGCCCCAATTGAGTTTCTAGAATTGAAGAAGCAACTCGAAGAGAATCTTGATAAAGGATTCATACGCCCTAGTGCATCACCATGGGGAGCACCTGTTCTGTTTGTTATGTAGAAACATGGATCAATGAGACTCTGCATTGATTATCGAGAACATAACAGGATCACTATCAAGAACAAATATCCTCTCCCACGCATTGATGACTTATTTGACCAACTACATGGAGCTCAATACTTTTCCAAGATTGATCTTCTTTTAGGGTATCATCAATTAAGGTTCAAAAGAGAGGATATACCAAAGACGGCTTTCCGGACAAGGCATGGACACTATGAATTTATAGTGATGCAATTTGGTCTTACTAATTCCCCAGCTATCTTCATGGATCTAATGAATAGAGTCTTTAGAGACAATCTTGATCATTTTGTGGTAGTCTTTATAGATGATATTCTTGTATATTCAATGAGAAAGTAAGAATATGTAGATCACTTGAGAATTATATTTATGAACTTGAGAAAGGAGAAGCTTTATTCTAAATTTACCATGTGTGAATTTTGGCTTAAAGAAGTTGCATTTTGGGTCACATAATCTCAAAATAGGGGATATTTGTGGATCCAGCAAAAACAGAGGTTATCGAAATATGGCCAAGACCAACAATAGTAACTGAGATCCGATGTTTTCTTGGTTTTGCTGGATATTATCGACGTTTCGTGAAGGATTTATCAAGCTTATCTAATCCACTCACCAAGTTGACTCAAAAAGGAGTTACGTTTGTCTGGATGGAAGAATGTGAAGAGAATTACAAGGAGATGAAAAGAAGGTTATCTAGTGCACCTGTTCTCACACTGACCTGTAGTGGAGAAAGGTTTGTGATCTACAGTGATGAATCCATGATGGGATTGGGGTGTGTTCTTATGAAAAATGATATGGTGAGAGACTATGCCTCATGAAAGTTGAAAATCAATGAGAAAAATTACCCAACTCGTGATTTGGAGTTAGTTGCGGTAATATTTTCATTAAATATTTGGAGGTAGTATCTATATCGAGAAAGGGGTGACATTTATACAGATCATAAATGTTTAAAGTATATTTTCACACAAAAGGAGATGAATATGCGACAAAGAAGATGGTTGGAGCTGATTAAGGAGTACGAGTGCTCAATTCATTACCACCCTGGGAAAGTAAACAAGGTGGAAGATGCATTAAGTCGACAAGACCATGCTAGCTTATCCATGATGAGGATCACAAAAGATCCAATATTTAGGGATTTAAAATGTATGGATATTGGAATTATAATGAAAGTGGAAAAATACTATCTTTCTCAAATGAATGTTCAACCATCTATACATGTTATGATTAAAGTGGAACAGAAAGAAGATGTCGAGTTACAAAAGAAGGTGATAAATGTTCCTGAATTCAACCTTGATTGTGATGGGATAATAAAATTCAGGAATCGGGTTTGTGTTCCTCCCATCCCCGATTTAAAGAAGGAGCTGCTAGATAAGGCTAATAGTTCTTCATTCACTATTCATCCTGGAAGCACGAAGATGTATAGGGACCTGAAAGTGTACTTCTGGTGGGATGGCATGAAAAAAGATGTTGCTGATTATGTCTCTCGATGCTTGGTTTGACAACATGTTAAAGATGAGAGACAGAAGTCTAAGGGGATGTTACAACCAATACCTATACCAGAATGGAAATGGGAAAAAATCACTATGGACTTTGTCACTTGACTTCATAAAACATACAAAGGCAATAATGCTATCTGGGTCATTTTTGATCGTCTTACAAAGTCGGAACACTTCATCAGTATTAGAGAGGATTTCTCTCTAGATCAGATTTCCAGGATATATGTAAAGCAAGTGGTATGATTGCATGGAGTACCACTTTCCATTATATCTGATCGGGATCTGAGGTTTACCTCAATGTTCTCGCGAAGTATTCTGCATACTCTGGATATAGAGTTGATTTTCAGCACTGCATATCATCCTCAGACAGACGGTCAGTCTAAGAGGATGATTCAAACTCTAGAAGATATGTTGAGAGCTTGCTCTATGGATTTTAAAGGTGGTTGGGATCAACACCTACCATTGGTGGAACTTTATTATTATAATAAATTTCACTCCAGTATTCAGATGGCTCATTATGAAGCTCTCTATGGAATGAAATGTCGGAATCCAACTTGCTGGGATGAAGTTGGGTAATGAAAGCTATTAGGACCTGATCTTGTTGATGAGATGGAAGAAAAGGTCCGATCTATTCAACAACACATAATAGTAGCTCAGAGTCAACAAAAAAGTTATTCCTACAACCGAAGAAGAAACCTAGAGTTTGAAGTGGGTGATAAAGTGTTCTTATGAATATCTCCTTGGAAGTGACTAATGAGATTTGGAAGGAAGGGAAAGTTAAGACCTAGGTATATCGGTCCTTTCGAAATACTGGATCGTGTTGGGAAGGTAGATTACCGATTGGCACTTCCACCGAATCCCTCTCTAGTTCATGATGTGTTCTATGTATCTATCCTGAGAAAGTACATACCTGATCCTTCACATGTACTCAGCTCAGAAGTTGTACCATGGGAACAAGATCATTCTTATGATGAACAGTCAAAAGAGATTCTCGATCGTAATGAAAAAGTCCTACGGAACAAGACCACCCGCTTGGTGAATGTTTTATGGAGGAACCACCAATTATAAGAATCTACATGGGATCTTGAGGATATTATTATGGAGAGGTGTCCTCATATGTTTGTTACAAGTGACGAATTTCGAGGGCAAAATTCATTTTAAGGGGGGTAGAATGTAACACCCGAGACTTTTATGAGATATATTTTGTTTTTATGTTATATAAATCATCAAAGGAATCTTTCACTACACACAACACTTTCTTGTATTTCTTTACACGCAATCTCTACTTTCCTCGATAGCTTGCGTCGTACGCAATACCGAGTTTCACTAAACAATGATAAGCTATTAAAATATTATTAAAACTAGCCGTTATGAAGTATTAACATCAGTATCACTCATATACTGATATGTTAATATAAGTATGAAACAACCCAATTTCACCATCTATCCATCCTACGGAAAACGCAATCACTGCGCGTGCGTACGAACGAAATACCGTCTCCACATCGTGGTGTAATCTATTTTCCACCACCACATTACATGGATGGTTATAATGGTGTAAATAATAACTATATATGATTATTGTAAAGTGATATTGATTCTTAAATAGTATACATAAACTCCAATACAATTCCACGATCATGGGAATGATATCATCGCCCATGCATACGTACGGAATACCGTCTCCACGATGTGATGCGACTCGTTCTACATGATTTTCATTGAATAATGATTACATAAATGAATTGAGTGAATAAATATGATATTTATTACACTAATACCATTGTGAAAATTATGTATCTATAACCTAAAAAGAAGAATAAGAATTTATTCGACAAAACACGCATAAGAGCAAAAAACAATAAACACCCGAATAACAAGTAACAATGAAAAACTACTAATAAGAAGCTAAAAATATGATCATATATGATATCATAAAAATATTTATGATTCTGGAATAAATCAATAACATTATTTGAATTATTATACATGAGGTTCGGACACTTATGAAGGAAATCAGACCTAAAGTAAGGGAAAATCTCACAATCTCATTTTCATCCGAGATTGTTTATACTTCAGAATTTACTAGGGAATATTTATCATCCACATCCATGTTTACTCAATATGTAATATTATTTCCATCCACATACAATTTTTTAAATACAATTTTACCCTTCTATGAGTTTTTAGTAAAAGATATGAAAGGAATCTTTTGTCATTTTTCGTAATGGGTACTTTTTGACTTTTCCGGCCAAAGTACGGGAAGAATGTTTTTTTTACTTATACGTCATGAATGGATTTTTAAAACATTATTTCCAAGAATCTTCCTTACAAGTGTTCATGTTAATTTTTAATTAACTTATATTAGTTTATAATAGTATGACATGTTAAGAAGGGAAAAATGTTTTTGAAGTAGAAATGATATTTTCCTCAAGAATGGAGTTCAGGTGTTTTATCAAAATTATTTTCCATCTAAGAGAATATAGGGTTCTATTTGTAACCCTATTATTAAATTGATTTGATTATGTTGTGATGGAATTATTTTTATAAATTCCTTTATTTTATATGAATTGTTTTATGATGACATGATGGTTAAGAATCCCATTTTTATTACTTCGGTTATGCAATGATGTATGATTTATGATTTTGTGGCACACATAAGAATGGTATGATTATGAGATGGGTGGGACCTATATCTCCCTAAAATGAATTTGGTAAAGATCTTATATCTCATGAGATAGATATGGATGGAACGACAGGTTAAACCGGTTCAGTGAAACAGGACTGAAACGAGGAGTGAACTCGGTTCAGAAATGGACTTTGTCCACTAACATAGTCTGGGAAATGTGTCTTGAATAATAAGAAATGATTCTCTATGATTATGTGTGTATGCCACAAAGATTCTTGTTTTATGTTATGATTATTGGGATTAAATTTCACTACTATGATTTATCCAATGTTATGAAATTATGATCTCTTTTACAGGTTAAGATTTCCAAAATGTTATGTTCTTATGAATATAATGTGATTGATATTTATTTGGTTTACCCTTACTGAGCATTTGAGCTCACCCTTTTGTATGTTTTCTTTCCCTAGGCCAGGAAGAATGTTATTAAGTAGGATATTCTAAAAGGGACTCTATATATGATGAAATAAATGGGAGGCAATGTAGATGCTTTATGAACCAGTTGTTTATGTTTCCCAGTTTATAAAGACATTGTACCGATACGGTCCTTTCATGGTTTTGTTATATGTTGTAATAAGGGAACTTCAATTTTGAAGTAATAACCATTTATTTAAATTATGGGTCATTATAATGGAAAGTTTAAAAATCATTTAATTATATTATTGGTCATGAAATTTATGATTGAAATAAATAAATTAACCATTGTGATGGTGTTTTTGACGTAACTCCTAAAAAATAATTACATGATGTGAGATTAAATTTCACACTGTGTAACTCCCTAACCTAAATTTATAAATTATTTTATGTTTTTGACCATTCCATTCAACCACATTTAGTTTTTCTCTCCTTGACCTAGGGAGACACTCTAGGTGATTTTGTAGTTCCAAACACCCTTTTGGATGCACCAATTAATTGAGATATCCCTAGTTACTGTTTTTGGTTAGGTTCTTCCCTTAACTCTTTGTGGTCCTCAGCCTTTTTCTGTTTAATCACGTGACTTGGTGCATTTATGGTTTTTATCATGACTAGTTTTGATCTGGGAGCATCTTTACGATCATCTAAACCATCTTTCACAGGGGATTGTTCCATTGGAAGTGTTGCATTCTTCATCGGTTAAAGTTATATGCCTAAATCATAACACTATGGCTAGATAATTTCAAAGTATACAATATTATTATTTCACCTAAATATGGTGCACTTGAATTAATTAATTAAATAATGAGACTATTCTCTGGATTATTGTGGCTTAAATTCAATGTTGACATATCATATGGCTACCCATTGGGTGGGAGAAACATTAATATATTTTATTTGTATAATTTATTATTGTGTTATTTGCATGATGTAGAACCATAAGTTATTTGATGATATAGAGTCACGATTTTATGGATTACAATTTATTAATTTGACTACTAATCAATTGTGATGCAGATGAAATAAGTAATTCAAATACATATGGAAATTTTAATAATTAAATATTATTATTATTAAAGTGATATTATGATATCTGTGCTGTTATGACATGTATTTTTTATTTTGGATGTAATACTTATATGGTGTTGAACCAGATGCTAAAATAATTATATATTTTTAATTTCCCTATAATATGAACAAACTTATGCTACAAATCTTATATTGATTGTGATCATCCTAGTCCAATGTTGTAATGCTTATTGGTCTTTTACTCAGATGTTGTAATACTAATATTGAGTGGGATCATCCCAATCACATGCTAAAATTATTATAGGTATTTGGCCTTAATACTGTAATTCTTATTCTACATTGAATATTTTTTTGTGACTATGAAGTGTTTATGGTTATGGGAGTCATGGTTGTGAGACATAATCAAATTTACTCTCACATGATTTTTTATAGGTTATTTTACAATGATTATATGGTTGTGGTTGGAATTTTTTTATGGCTTAGTTAATGACTTTTCGACATAGAGCAGAAGCATGTTGTTGCTATATTTTATTTATTTTTGAATTAATTAATATACATTTTTATAAATTAATTATATTCACATGTAATTAAAATAGTTTTTTTAGGAATTTTGGTTTCGATATACTACGTTATAAAATCACCATATTTGAGCCACCATTTGTTACATTGGATGATTTTGTTGATGGTGGTATGAAAAAGGGAAATAGAACAAGCCATTAATTTTTTGATTGCTAGATGGCTAGATTTTTGAGGTGGGACCAACATGGGGTTGAAATAGCTGGATTTTTAGTATTTATTTGAGTATGCAAGTATTTTATCTTATTACATCTACCATAACATTTAGCCACATTATATTACATTTTTACACAATTCTATTCTTATTTATAAGAGTATTGAATATGATATCATTTTTTTTATTTCACCATGTCATTACTCTAATTGATTTTCTATAGGGATTATGTCTAATGCAATGAAAATTAAAAGTAGTGTTTATTGTCTCCCCAGTATAAATATCACACCTCCACTACTAGTCACCAACCTCTGGTGTGAGGGGACACATGCTGGATGTCTTTCAACCAACACCTTTTTGGAAATTTGAGAGAGTGATGGATAAGGGGATGTTACAAAATGGTAATCAAGGAAATTTTTTTCTTTTATTTGGATTTAATATTTGGTAAAGGTAGAAGGGATAATAGGATGTGTTGTTACATAGTTATGATTTTAGGCATGTGAGTAGCTATCCCACGTATGGTGGAAAATTCTAGTGACCTGGTATTATTGTATACACTGTTTTCTTATTATAATTGATGTTATATCACCTTGGTTGATTAACATTTTATGTAACTTTGTTGATTTAGGATGTCATTCCTCTTTAAATTTATAATTTTGTCCCAATATGGTGTGATATGTTTAGGCATGCATCATTATAGGAACATATGGATATATATTGACATACATTGTTCATTATAGGGACATAATTATATTAAATGTGACATATTATTTCCTTTCATACTATGATATGAGATATCAATTATACCTAATAAATAAAATAAATTAATTTTTTTGTCATTCTAAAACTCTTTTGATCCATGTTTAGAGAAATTGGCAGTGAATGATCCTTTCTTGTGGACACCTATTAGTTATAACATTATTGTTATCTGGTGATCTATGGTGTTTGTTTGTTTTATAGAAAAATTACTCCTTATTATCTTTGATTTGAGCTTGAGGAGATTGGAAATAAAACCTCCTAAATCCTCTCAAACAAAGAGTCTTATTGTTCATGTCGATAAAATGATTTTTTTCATCGCAAAATATTCAGGAGTTTCATGCAATTAATGGTAAGTGATATTATTCATATCAATCCTTCGAAATATGAGATACAAATACATTTTCAGTTGTATCTTCAGACATTATTCACTATGATAGGAGGACCATATATCATTGAGTTCTGGATTGGGTCAACCAAGATTATCTTTAGGAATCTTCAAACAATAAGTGGTATGAGGGTGATGATTTTAATTTATATTATTTATGTACCTATCCAGAGTAGGTGAGATATTCTGGAGGAACCTTGGAAGAAATTTGAGCTATCTTGGAAGGAATTCGAGACAAATTTCTTGATCCATTTCTATCCCAATACATTTAGGGATGAAAAATCATATGAGTTTATACATTAAACATATGAGGGAATGTTTGTATTGATCAATGATAGATGTTTCACTACCCAATAGTTCATTGTTAAATCTTTGGTAGTAGATGAGATCTTTAGGGTGAGAACTTTTTTTGAAATAATTCATTACAATATTAGTTCATATGTGAATTTTTTTAATTTAATCATTTTTGATGATGTGAAAAACTAGACACTCATCATGGAATGGAATCTGAGAGAGGACTTGATTAGAGGACTTTCTATTTCAATAGGGTGAAATAGGAGCTATTCTTTAGGTAGAAATAAGTTTCATTTTATAGTTTTTTCCAAGGAAGGAGTTGGAAGATTTGTGATAGAAGTTTACAACCATATTTGGATCGTGTTACATTACAGCGATATTATTGTGGGATTTTTGAAAAAAAGTTAATGTATTGTCCTTACCCTATAGTTTGGTGTCATTAATGTGGAAAACATGGTCATCATAACAGGTTCATTGAAAATTTTTTGTACCAGACTAGTGCTTGGGGATCAAGATAGGCAACTATATCAAGAAGGAGCTCATCTGCCCCTCAGCAGGCTAGTTGTTTGAGATCCACAGAACACTTAGGATGAGGGAGGGGATGTGGTACCCTAGTGCAAGAGTGGTAGTACCGGGAAGAGAAAACAAATCATGTTAGTTAAACTAGATCCTAGGATAGAGGTGCATGTCATATGCATGTTATGTATACTACTCCAATAATCAAGTATGCATGACTGTCTACCATTAGAGGTACGATTCTTGTATCATTTATCTTAGTGTGCATTTTTTTATAGGAGAAACACTTTATTTTCTCCCTATTTTTTTGAAAAAATTCTTCGACTAGATGTTAAAATATGGGACTATTCTTTGACAATTAAAAAATTATGTGCACTGTGGTAAGAAAATATTAAATGTTTCAAGGGGAGTTATGTAGATATTGGTGGTTACAATTTATTTTGGGAACCATTCATACAAGTAATAAAATAATTTTTTTCTATTATTATTATGTATTTGTTATTTCTATACCATGATCATATAAACTATTACCGATATATAATTTCTTTTTTTCTCCTGAAAAAAGTAGCTCTTCTCACCATAGTGAGTGGGATCCTAAAGATCATCCTAGTGGAAAAATTCAGTGCATATTGGATTGTTTCATAGCTTGGATTGACATTATTTCCCTAGATGATAGTGGATTACATACTAATTATTTTAATCTAATTTTATATCAATTATAGGATTTATTTATTTTTTATTTCTATAAATTAACACCCATGTGGTTGTTTTATTTCACGAATGAGTTAGTTCTGGGAGTAGGGCCAGTTACTATCCCACCTTATAGAATGACACTAGTAAATCTATGTGAGGTGAATATTTATTTGAGTTATCCTAAATTTAAAGGCTTTATATAGCCTAGTAAAAATTATTAGATTTCCCTTGTTCCCTTCACCAAGAATCTTTATGGGTCTTTTCATATATATGTGAATTATTAAAGATGAATCTAGATGTCAATGAAGAACAAGTATCATCTTCCATGTAATGATGGTCTTTTAATAATGTTGATAGCTGAAAATATCTTATCCATCATTTATTTGAGAGCAATTTACCACTCATTATGGGTGAGAACATCAGACATACCTCAAACAACTTTTAGAAATATCAATGATCTATATGTTTTTTTAGTAATGTCATTTGGCATGACTAGTGAAACTGTGGTTTTCAGGGCCTTGATGAATACAAACTTTCATCTATTTCCGAACCAGTATGTGGTGTTCTTAGTTGAATAAATATTATTTTAATCGTTGTATGGATATGATAATTTCCCAACATCATGACATCATCCTATGTATATTGAGAGTGCATTGACTATATGACATGGTAACAAAATGTAGTTTTTGAATTACCAAAGTAAAATTAATTGTCCACAAAATCTCATAGGATAGAATTTTAGTAGACCTAATTAATGTTTCAACTGAGGTATTTTTGGAAAATTCTAATAATGTCTTTGATATTCATGGATTTCTGGGTTTAATTGGTCATTATTAGTTCTCTATCCAGTATTTCTCCCATTTGGATGCCCAGATACAAGGGAATTCCATGAAATGAGTGAATATTGTTTGGTAAGATTCTTATGAAAGATATTTTTAGGATTTGAAAGGATAAATATCCTCAACACTGATCCCCACATTACATATTTTTTTTAAAATCATATACCTTGTACTGTATACATCCAATGTTGGACTCAATGTAGATATGATGAATAATGATCGAGTGGTAGCTTATAGAAAGAGGTAGCTGAGACTACATGAGAGGAATTATCCTACACATGATCTCGAAATATCAGCTGTGGTACATACCTTCTATTTTTGGAGACACTATCTCATGTGTGAGAGGATTTTTGTATACATGGAAAACATGATTCTCAACTACATATTTTCTCAACAGGACATGAAAATTTAGAAAAGGAGGTGAGTTGAGTATCAGCAGCCTTTCGACATTGAGATGGATTAATCTTCAGGAATTTCAAACTTATTTTCAATGTGTTTAGTCGAAATTCACTGACAAAGGTAGTACTAAAGTTATGAAAAAAGTGGTGGATAATAACCCCCTTGGTAGACAAGCATCTAGCTGTCTAGGAGTATCAAGGTTGTGTAACTATGACATAAAATGTTGTTATACCCATGCTCTTGAACCGGTTCAAGACTGAGAAATTTTTTAAATTGATGGATATTTTCTAAAAGACCCCTTAAATTCTATGATGTGGATTATATTTAAATATAATATTCTTCTCAAAATTATCTTATATTTCTTGAAATATAAGATATAAAAGATAATATTATACCATTCAAAAACATAAAAACCAATCGAGGCCTTGAATATTACTAAGTATTTGTAATCTACTATAACATAATGATCATGACTCATTAGTTACAAGATGGAAAATAACATGTTTTAACACCATTAACAAGAAGACTAGGTAAGTGTTCATTTATATTTATATCTCTACAATAATATGGAATTATAAGTGTGTTACATATAATCCAATAATTAATATCACATACACTTCGAAAAAAATAAGATAACATAGCTATTTTGGTCATATGGTTTATTAATTTAATGGACACCCACTCAATTCCATTTTTGGGTCTAATATTTAACTCTGATCATAGTATAACTGAAGGATAAATCTCAAGTTGCACAAACACATGATTTTAATTATCAAAATAACACTCTATATAATCATGATTTTAATCAATATAAAAAATTATTATTCACAATATCTATTACTCATGAAACCTATTAAATTAGTGAAGGTAACATGATTCCCCACTTTTTCCTAGTATAAGTCCATTGTTCATGAAGATTTCTCACCTAGAATAACAATTTCCCAATAACTTCATTAATAAAATTCTACTTGTCTTATATTATCACTAAATTATTTTTATTATACATTAATAACATAAGAGATCCATCTAAAGCTATTTATATCATTATTCATCATCTTGGATGATGTTGCATAACTATGTTAGTCTTTCTTGTATAAAAATAATATTTCTTTTTGAAAATCTGTCTTTTTAGATTCAAATATTGTTTAAAAAAGTTATCAATGTGCGTATCTCTTAAAAGTGATATAATTGGGTTTTTTGGGTTCTCATTTAACCCAATATGGGAAACCACTTAATGAATATTTTAATGACTAATATTTTTATGGTTTTAATTTTTGAAAATTTCTGGGAAAATTCTGTTACAAGGCACTAAGGTAGAGTGTGATTCTGAGGCCTAGTGTGACCAGAATAGTTCGACAAATTTTTTTTAATTTTTAATTGACTGTGTGAGTGGTTTTCCTTAAAAAGTGGAATAACATTTAAATGGGTTCCCAGATTAGAAATCTAAGGGTACATTGAGATTAGAGAATCGGATTTACCCTTTTTGCAACTTAACATTACTCGACACATGTCTTCTATAGAAAAACATAAAATTTATGTAACAATTAATAAAATAAAATAATAAAATAATTTTATTTTAAAATCATAAAAACTAATAAATGGTAATTCAGATTGGAAATCCAAGACCACCGTTGAGTTTGTAATGGGGTGATTTTTTAGGAGGACACAAACCTCAACTGGTGGGGGTCAGAGGTGAATATTAATTATTGGATTTGAATGTCATTAAAATATTTAACAAAAATATTTTAATTTACATAACATGGAATCCCAGTGATGGTTTTATTTTTAATTGATCCTTATCAAGAAACCATGTGTCATATTAAGAACCATAGATTTTTTCAAAGGAAAGGAGGAGGAACCCTCTCATTGGATAATGACAACAAATTATGGTTCGATATCACTTGTGGAAGGATCACCATCAATGATGAATCCTCTTCTTCAATTGATCCAAACTCCTAGTAGGGTGTGATTTTTTATATGTTTTCTTTCTGTATTCATTATCCCTAAGAAAATCATGTATCAAAAGAAAAAAATATTAATCCAAGGGCCATATGTATTGCAGGCTGTGATTTATCTTGCTGGGTTTAATTGGGATTGTTTATTTGATTCTGATTATACTTTGTTGTGGAGTTTCATTAAAAATTCTAATTGGAACAACCCACAATCGACACGAAGATCGATCGAGGTCTGTTACTCTTTATTGGCTTATGTTTTTCTCCCTCCATTCTTCATTCTTCATGTGAATTATTCATTTGTACTATGACATGAAAATTCACAATAAATCGATCCTTGTGGTTTAGATTCTTGGAGAAACGATACAATACTGTAGATCTGGGATAAACATGACATGATAGTGGTGAGATGATGATGGTGGAGAATTGATCGATGTAGTGAGAAGACATCACTGCTTAAATGAATTTGCACTAAGATAGATCATCGTAGGGATTTGAGCCCATGATAGTGATGGCTAAGACCCCAGGATCACAATGGTAGATCTTTCACAAAAAAATAAAGCAGTTGTGTGACTGTGGCGGTTCACAAGCAGGGGAACCCTCACCAATTCTCGCATTGCTGCAAGTTCTCACAGCTATGGGATGCAATGAGAGGCCCCAGATAGGGCACTGCGTTAGACTATCTAGTAGGTAGTAACAATGAACACATGTGGAAGGAGTGTCTAGATCAACGACTCACATCGTTGAACTGTCAGGGATGTGGAAGCTGCGCTGTCTGGGTGGACCGAACGAGCCCGTCTTTGTGCGGGTGGGGCCTGTAGTGGGTCAGGCCGACAGTGGGTTAGTCCAACAGAACGGGTTGGTCCCAGTGGGCTGGGGTCAACTAGACAGGTCGGTCGGGATGTGTCGAGTTGGGACGAAGAACCCTGGGCTAGGTCGGGCGGGGTTGGTCAGACCAGATCAGACTAGACCAAGACCCCACCACCCATTTCTCTAAATTCCCATAACCTTCAAACCATAAGTATGTTTGATAATCCATTTGGTTCATTAGACCCTTCACAACAAGGTGGTCATTTTTGATATTTCTTGGTGGGTACTTTGTTGGGCTTAAAGGAGCAGTTAGTGTTCTCTTTTCCTTTCATATGAGGGATCAATGCAGGATCCCGATCTCGTCATATAGGACAACAACAGAGATTGATATTATACCCTTTGTTATCTCTATGAAGGTTCTATGTATGATAATATATGATATCATAAAAATATTTATGATTCTGGAATAAATCAATAACATTATTTAAATTATTATACAGGAGGTTCAGACACTTACGAAGAAAATCCGACCTAAGGTAAGGGAAAATATCACAATCTCATTTTTATCCGAGATTGTTTATACTTCAGAATTTACTAGGGAATATTTATCATCCACATCCATGTTTCCTCAATATTTAATATTATTTCCATCCACATACAATTTTTTATATCCAATTTTACCCTTCTGTATGTTTTTAGTAAAATATATGAAAGTAATCTTTTGTCGTTTTCGTAAAGGGTACTGTTTGACTTTTCCGGTGAAAGTACGGGAAGAATGTTTTTTTTACTTATATGGCATGAATGGATTTTTAAAACATTATTTCCAAGAAGCATCCTTAAAAGTGTTCATGTTTATTTTTAATCAACTTATTTTAGTTTAAAATAGTATGACGTGTTACGAAAGGAAAACTGTTTTTGAAGTAGAAAGGATATTTTCCTCAAGAATGGAGTTCAAGTGTTTTATCAAAATTATTTTCCATATAAGATAATATAGGGTTCCGTTTCTATCCCAATTATTACATTGATTTGATTATGTTTTGATGGAATTATTTTTATGAAGTCCTTTATCTTATATTAATTGTTTTATGATGACATGATGGTTAAGAATCAAATTTTTATTACTTCGGTTATGCAATGATGTATGATTTATGATTTTGTGGCACACATAAGAATGTTATCATTATGATATGGGTGGGACCTATATATCCCTCTAATGAATTGGGTAAAGATCTTATATCTCATTAGATAGACATGGATGGAATGACAGGTTAAACCAGTTCAGTGAAACAGGACTGAAATGAGGAGGGAACTCGGTTCAGAAATGGACTTTGTCCAATAACATAGACTGGGAAATGTGTCTTGACTAATAAGAAATGATTCTCTATGATTATGTGTGTATGCCAAAAAAATCATGTTTTAAGTTATGATTATTGGAATTACATTTCACTACTATGATTTATCCCGTGTTATGAAATTATGATCTCTTTTGCAGGTTAAGATTTCCAAAATGTTATGTTCTTATGAATATCATGTGATTGATATTTATTTTTTTTACCCTTGCTGAGCATTTGAGCTCACCCTTTTGTATGTTTTCTTTCACCATTCCAGGAAGAAGGTTATTAAGTAGGATATGCTAAAAGGAACTCTATATATGATGAAATAAATGGGAGGCAATGTAGATTCTTTATGAACCAGTTTTTTATGTTTCCCAGTTTCTAAAGACACTGTACCGATACGGTCCTTTCATGGATTTGTTATATGTTGTAATAAGGGAACATCAATTTTGAAGTAATAATCATTTATGTAAAGTATGGGTCGTTATAATGGAAAGTGTAAAAATCATGTAATTATATTATAGGTCATGAAATTTTTGATTGAAATAAATAAATAAACCATGGTGATGGTATTTTGGACGTAACTCCTTAAAAATAATTACATGATGTGAGAGTGAATTTCACACTGTGTAACTCCCTAACCTAAATTTATAATTTATTTTATGTTGTTGACCTTTCCATTCAACCACATTTAATTTTTCTCCCCTTGACCTAGGGAGACACTCTAGGTGATTTTGTAGTTCCAAACACCCTTTTGGATGCCCCAATTAATTGAGATATCACTAGTAATTCTTTTTGGTTTTGTTCTACCATTAACTCTCTGTGGTGCCCAGCCTTTTGCAGTTTAATCATGTGACTTTGTGCATTTATGGTTTTTATCATTACTAGTTTTGATCTGGGAGCATCTTTACGATCATCTCGTCCATCTTTCACAGGGGATTCTTCTATAGGAAGTGTTTCATTCTTCATCAGTTAAAGTTGTAGGTCTAAATCATAACACTATGGTTAAATAATTTCAAAGTATATGCAGTATTATTATTTCACATAAATATGGTGCACGTGAATTAATTAATTAAATAATGAGACTATTCTCTGGATTATTGTTTCTTAAATTCATTGTTGACCTATCATATGGCTACCCATTGGGTGTGAGAAACATTAATATATTTGATTTGTATAATTTATTATTGTGTGCTTTCCATGATCTAGAACCATAAGTTATTTCATAATATAGAGTCACGATTTTATGGATTACAATTTATGGAATTGACAGCTAATCAATTGTGATGCAGATGAAATAGGTAATTCAAATACATATGGAAATTTTAATAATTAAATATTATTTTTATTAAGGTGATATTATGATATCTATGCTGTTATGACATGTGTTTTTTATTTTGGATGTAATACTTATAAGGTATTGAACCAGATGCTAAAATCCTTATATATTTGGAATTTCCCTATAATATGAACAAACTTATGCTGCAACGCTTATATTGATTGTGATCGGCCTAGTCCAATGTTGTAATGCTTGTTGGGCTTTTACTCAGATGTTGTAATGCTAATATTGATTGGGATCATCCCAATCACATGCTAAAAATTATTATAGGTATTTGGCCTTAATACTATAATTCTTATTCTACATTGAATAATTTTTTTGTGACTATGAAGTGTTTATGGTTATGGGAGTCATCGTTGTGAGACATGATCAAATTTACTCTCACATGAATTTTTAGTAGGTTATTTTACAATGATTATATGGTTGTGGTTGGAATTTTTTAATGGCATAGTTAAATACTTTTCGACATGGAGCAGAAGCATGTTGTTGCTGTATTTTATTTATTTATGAATTATTTTAATATACATTTTTATAAATTTATTATATTCACATGTAATTATAATTGATTTTTATGAATTTTGGTGTCGTCATACTAAGTTATAAAATCACCACATTTGAGCCCCCATTTGGTACATTGGATGATTTTGAATGATGGTGGTATGGAAAAGGGAAATAGAGCAAGCCATTAATTTTTTGATTGCTAGATGGCTAGATTTTTGAGGTGGGAACAACATGGGGTTGGGATAGCTGGATTTTTCGTATTTATTTGAGTATGCAAGTCTTTTATCTTATTATATATACCATAACATTTAGTCGCATTATATCACATTTTTACACAATTCTATTCTTATTTTTAAGAGTATTCAATAGGATTTCATTTTTTTTATTTCACCATGTCTTTACTCTAATTGATTTTTTATAGGGATTATGTCTAATGAAATGAAAATTCATTGTAGTGGTTATTGTCTCCCCAGTATAAATATCACACCCACACTACTAGTCACCAACCTCTGGTGTGAGGGGACACATGCTGGATGTCTTTCAACCAACACTTTTTTTGGAAATTTGAGAGAGTGATGGATAAGGGGATGTTACAAAATGGTATTCAAGGAAATTTTTTTCTTTTATTTGGATTTAATATTTAGTAAAGGTAGAAGGGATAATAGGATGCATAGGTACATGGTTATGATTTTAGGCATGTGAGTAGCTATCCCACGTACGGTGGAAAATTCTAGTGACCTAGTATTGTTCTATGTACTGTTTTATTATTATAATTGATGTTATATCACCTTGGTTGATTAACATTTTATGTAACTTTGTTGATTTAGGATGTCATTCCTCTTTAAATTTATAATTTTGTCCCAATATGGTGTCATATGTTTATGCATGCATCATTATAGGAGCATATGGATATATATTGACATACATTGTTCATTATAGGGACATAGTTATTTTAAATGTGACATATTATTTCCTATCATACTATGATATGAGATATCAATTATACCTAATAAATAAAATAAATTAGTTTTTTTGTCATTCTAAAATAATTTTGATCCATATTTAGAGAAATTTGTAGTGAATGATCCTTTCTTGTGGACACCTATTGGTTGTAACGTTATTGTTATCTGGTGATCTATGGTGTGTGTTTGTTTTATATTGAAAATTACTCTTTATTATCTTTGAATTGAACTTGAGGAGATTGGAAATAAAACCTCCTAAAGCCTCTGAAACAAAGAGTCTTATTGTTCACGTCGATAAAATGATTTTTTTCATCACAAAAGATTCATGAGTTTCATGCAATTAATGGTAAATTATACTATTCATATCAATCCTTCGAAATATGAGATACAAATACATTTTCAGCTGTAGCTTTAGACATTATTCACTATGATAGGAGGACCATATATCATTGAATTCTGGATGGGTTCAACCAAGATGATCTTTAGGAATCTTCAAACACTTAGTGGTATGAGGTTGATTATTTTAATTTATATTATTTATAGAACTATCCAGAGTTGGTGAGATATTCTGGAGGAACCTTGGAAGAAATTTGAGCTATCTTGGAAGGACGTCGAGACAAATTTCTTGATCCATTTCTATCCCAATACATATAGGGATGAAAAATCATGTGATTTTATACATTAAACATATGAGGGCATGTTTGTATTGATCTATGATATATGTTTCACTACCCAACAGTTCATTGTTACATCTTTGGTAGTAGATGAGATCTTTAGGGTGAGACATTTTTATGAAATTCTTCATTACAATATTAGTTCATATGTGAATTTTTTTAATTTAATCGTTTTTGATGATGTGAAAAACTAGACAATCGTCATGGAATGGAATCTAAGAGAGGAATTGATTAGAGGACTTTCTATTTCAGTAGGGTGAAATAGGAGCTATTCATTAGGTAGAAATAAGTTTCATTTTATAGTTTTTTCCAAGGCAGGTGTTGGAAGATTTGTGATGGAAGTTTACAACCATATTTGGATCGTGTTACATTGCAGTGATATTATTGTGGGATTTTTGAAAAAAAAAGTGCATGTATTGTCCTTACCCTATAGTTTGGTGTCATAAATGTTCAAAAATTGGTCATCATAATAGGTTCATTGAATATTTTTTGTAGCATACTAGTGGTTGGGGATCATGATAGGAACCTGTATCAAGAAGGAGCTCATTTTCCCCTTAGCAGGATGGTTGTTTGAGATCCACTGAACATATAGGATGAGGGAGGGGATGTGGTACCCCAGTGCAAGAGTGGTAGTACCAGGAAGAGAAAACAAATCATGTTAGTTAAACTAGATCCTAGGATAGAGGTGTATGTCATATGCATGTTATGTATACGACTACTACAATCAAGTATGCATGACCGTCTACCATTAGAGTTACGATTATTGTATCATTTATCTTAGTGTGCATTTTTTTATAGGAGAAACACTTTATTTTCTCTATATTTTTTTGAAAACATTCTGGGACTAGATGTTGAAATATGGGATTGTTCTTTGACAAATGAAAAATTATTTGGACTGTGGTAAGAAAATATTAAATGTTTCAAGGGGAGTTATGTAGATATTGGTGGTTACCATTTATTTTGGGAACCACTCATACAAGAAATAAAAGAATTTTTTTCCCTATTATTGGTATGTATTGGTTATTTCTATACCTGGATCATATAAACTATTACCGATATATAGTTTCTTTTTTTCTCCTTTAAAAAGTAGCTCTTTTCACCATAGTGAGTGGGATCCTCAAGATCATCCTGGTGGAAAAATTTGGTGCATATTGGAATGTATCATAGCTTGGAATGACATTATTTCCCTAGATGATAGTGGATTACATACTAATTATTTTAATCTAATTTTATATCAATTATAGGATTTATTTCTTAGTTATTTCTATAAATTAACACCCATGTGGTTTTTTGATTTCACGAATGAGTTAGTTATGGGAGTAGGGCCAGTTACTATCCCACCTTATAGAATGACACTATTAAATCTTTGTGAGGTGAATATTTAATTGAGGTATCCTAAAGTTAAAGGCTTTATATATCCTAGTGAAAAATTTTAGATTTCCCCTGTTCCCTTCACCAAGAATCTTTTTGGGTCTTTTCACATATATGTGAATTATCAAAGATGAAACTAGATGTAAATGAAGAACATGTATCATCTTCCATGAAATGATGGTCTTTTAATTATGTTGATAGCTGAAAATATCTTCTCCAACATTTATTTTAGATCAATTTACCACTCATTATGGGTGAGACCATCAGACATACCTCAAACTACTTTTATAAATATCCCTGATCTATATGGGTTTTTAGTAATTTCATTTGGCATGACTAGTGAAACTGTGGTTTTCGGGACCTTGATGAATACAAACATTCATATATTTCTGCACCAGTATGTGGTGTTCTTAGTTGAATAAATCTTATTTTAATCGTTGTATGGATATGATAATTTCCCAACATCATTACATCATCCTATGTATATTGAGAGAGCATTGACTATATGCCATGGTAACAAAATGTAGTTTTTGAATTCCCAAAGAGAAATTCATCGTCCACAAAATCTCATAGGATGGAATTTTAGTAGACATAATTAATGTTTCAACTGAAGTATTTTTGGGAAATTCTAATAATGTCTTTGATATTCATAGATTTATGGGTTTAATATGTCATTATTTGTTCTCTATCCAGTATTTCTCCCATTTGGAAGCCCAGATACAAGGGCATTCCATGAAATGGTTGAATGTTGTGTGGTTAGATTCTTGTGAAAGATATATTTAGGATTTGAAAGGATAACTATCCTCAACACTGATCCCCACATTACATTTTTTTTAAATCATATACCATGTACTGTGATACATCAAATGTTGGACTCAATGTAGATATGATGAATAATGATTGAGTGGTAGCTTATAGAAGAGGCAGCTGAGACCACATGAGAGGAATTATCCTACGCATGATCTTGAAATATCGGCGGTGGTACATACCTTCTATTTTTGGAGACACTATATCATGTGTGAGAGGTTTTTTGTATACATGGGAAACATGATTCTCAACTACATATTTTCTCAACGGGACATGATAATTTAGAAAAGGAGGTGAGTTGAGTATCAGCTTCCTTCCGACGTTGAGATGGATTAATCTTCAGGAATGTCAAATTTATTTTCAATGTGTTTAGTCGAAATTCACTGACAAAGGTAGTACTAGAGTCATGAAAAAAGTGGTGGATAATAACCCCCTTGGTAGACATGCATCTAGCTGTCTAGAAGTATCATGGTTGAGTAACTATGACATAAAATGTTCTAATACCCATGCTCTGAACCGGTTCAAGACTGAGAAATTTTTGAACATTAAGGATATTTTCTAGGAGACCCCTTAAATTCAATGATGAGGATTATATTTAAATATAATATTCTTCTCACACATATCTTATATTTATTGAAATATAAGATATAAAATATATTATTATACCATACAAAAACATAAAAACCAATCAAGGCCTTGAATATAACTAACTATGTGTAATCTACTATAACATAAAGATCATGAATCATTAGTTACAGGATGGAAAATAACATGTTTTAACACCTTTATCAAGAAGACTATGTAGGTGTTCATTTATATTTATATCTCTAAAATAACATGGAATTATAAGTTTGTTACATATAAACCAATAATTAATATCACATACACTATAAAAAAAATAAGATAATATAGATATTTTGGTCATAAGGTTTATTAATTTAATGGCCACCCACTCAATTCCATTTTTGGGTCTAATATTTAACTGTGATCATAGTATAATAGAAGGATAAATCTCAAGTAGCACAAACACTTGATTTTAATTATCAAAATAACACTCTATATAATCATGATTTTAATCAATATAAAAAAATTATTTTTTACAATATCTATTACTCAAGAAACCTATTAAATTAGTGAAGGTAACCTAATTCCCCACTTGTTCCTAGTATAAGACCATTGTCCATGAAAATTTATCACCTAGAATTACAATTTCCCAATAACTTCATTAATAAAATTCTAGTTGTCTTTTATTATCAATAAATTATTTTTATTATACATTTATAACATAAGAGATCCATCTAAAGATATTTATATCATTATTCATCATCTTGGATAATGTTGCATAACTACCTTAGTCTTTCTTATATAAAAATTAATTTTTTTTAAAATTTGTCTTTTTAGATTCAAATATTGATTGAAAAAGATATCAATGTGCGTATCTCTTAAAACTGATATAATTGGGTTTTTTTTGTGTTCTCATTTAACCCTATATGGGAAACCACATAATGAATGTTTTAATGACTAATATTTTTAAGGTTTTAATTTTTGAAAATTTCTGGGAAAATTCTGTTACAAGGCACTGAGGCAGACTGTGATTCTGAGGCAAAGTGTGACCAGAATGGTTCGATTTTTTTTTAATTTTTAATAGACTGTGTGAGTGTTTTTCCTTAAAAAGTGAAATAACATTTAAATGGGTTACCAGATTAGAAATCTAAGGGTACATTTAGATTAGAGAAGTGGCTTTACCCTTTGTGAAACTTAACTTTACTCGACACATGTCTTCTATGGAAAAACCTAAAATTGATGTAACCATTAATAAAATAAAATAATAAAATTATTTTATTTTAAAATCATAAAAAATAATAAATGGTAATTCAGATAGGAAATCCAAGACCACCGTTGACTTTTTAATGGGGTGATTTTTTTAGGAGGACACAAACCTCAACTGGTGGGGGTCAGAGGTGAATATTAATTTTTGGATTTAAATGTCATTAAAATATTTAACAAAAATATTTCAATTTATATACCATGGAATCCCAGTGATGGTTTTCATTTTATTTGATCCTTATCATGAAATCAAGTTTCATATTAATAACCCTAGATTATTTCAAAGGCAAGGAGGAGGAACCCTCTCATTGGATAATGACAACAAATTATGGTTCGATATCACTTGTGGAAGGATCACCATCAATTATGAATCGTCTTCTTCAATTGATCCAAACTCTTAGTAGGGTGTGATTTTTTATATATTTTCTTTCTGTATACATTATCCATAGGAAAAACATGTATCAAAAGACAAACATATTAATACAAGGGCCATGTGTATTGCCGGTTGGGATTTATCTTGTTGGGTTTAATTGGGATTGTTTATTTGATTGTGATTATACTTTGTTGTGGGGTTTCATTAAACATTCTCATTAGAACAACCCACAATCGACATGAACATTGATCGAGGTCTGTTACTCTTTATTGGTTTATGATTTTCTCCCTCCATTCTTTATTCTTCATGTGAATTATTCATTTGTGCTGTGACTTGAAAATTCACAATAAATTGATCCTTGTGCTTTAGATTCTTGGAGAAACAATACAATATTGTATATTTGGGATAGACATGACATGATAGTGGTGAGATGATGATGGTGGAGAACTGATCGATGTAGTGAGAAGACATCAATGCTTAAATGAATTTTCACTAAGATGGATCATGGTAGGGATTTGAGCCCATGATAGTGATGGATGAGTCCCCAGGATCACAATGGTGGATCTTTCACAAAAAATAGAGCAGTTGTGTGACTGTGGTGGTTCACAAGCAGGGGCACCCTCACCGATTCATGCATTGCTGCAAGTTGGCACAGCTGTGGGAAGCGATGAGAGGCCACAACTAGGGCATTGCGTTAGACTAGCTAGTAGGTAGTCACAATGACCACATGTGGATGGAGTGTCTAGATCAACGGCTCACATCGTTGAACTGACAGGGATGTGGAATCTGCGATGTCTGGGTGGATCGAACGGGCTCATCTTTGTGCGGGTCGGGCCTGCAGCGGGTCAGGCCGATAGTGGGTCAGTCCAACAGAACGGGTTGGTCCCAGTGGGCAGGGGTCAACCAGAGTGGTCAGTCCGGATGTGTCGAGTCGGGCCGAAGGACCCTGGGCTAGGTCGAGTGGGGTTGGTCAGACTAGATCAGACTAGACCAAGACCCCACCACCCCTTTCTCTAAAGTCCCATAACCTTCAAACCATAAGTTTGTTTGATAATCCATTTGCTTCATTAGACCTTTCACAACAAGGTGGTCATTTTGATATTTCTTGGTGGGTACTTTGTTGGGCTTAAAGGGGCAGTTAGTGTTCTTTTTCGATTCATATGAGGGATCAATGCAGGATCCCGATCCCATCATATAGGACAACAATAGAGATTGATATTATACCCTTTGTTCTCTCTATGAAGGTTCTATGTATGATCATTTTACCTGATCTCAACTTTGATAGTGACATAGCGAGCTGGAGCATGCATCGCACCTAGTGGCATGTTCAGTCCTCAATTCTATTCATGGTACCTTAGATAGTGTTTGTGGAATAGGTGTGATAAATAGTTAAATGGGAACTTATCCCCTATCTATGATTATCGCTCTAGTAGGGCCAGGATATCCCCGAGTGAGCCCTAGGCAGAGAACCCCCGTATCTATGTATAGAGATCAATTTCTTTCTTTTGTGACTAGACCTGACTAGGGTGCTTTGGTTATTTCTCATTGTGTTCTATTTGGTAGGGGCCAAATTAGCAGGGACACTTTGAGAGGGTCTCTGATGACATCATATATTAAAGAGTGAGTTCTCCTCAAACAACCACAACTTGAGAATGATATTATGACAAATTATTGTCAGGGATATTGAGACTCCTTATCTTAGAGAGACTGTACATCTTGGGAAAACATCATGACATATCAAGACCTAATTTTCTCTCGGACTCTTTCGGTATACATTTTCTACGTGCTTACTATCTGATAGCTCGAGACCTGAGATCTCTAGGAATCGAGTGTGCAATGAGAAAACCCATATGGTTGGTAGTGGATGAGACTTTGATTCATGGAATCCATTATGATTATAAATGGATTTTAATGTTATATGTGTTGTTGACATATAGCATTGTTAATATGACCATATCTTCTTAGTTTTGTTCCCTTTCTGGTATTTTAATTTTTGTTCCAGGGTGTCCTACTAAGTATTATTTTACACACCCCTACACGGGGATTTTTTTCATGTGTCATTTATTGTGTTGATAGTAGACTCCTTAATGGTGTTTCAATGTAGATCAGGACCAGTTGGTTCCTAGTGTGATTATATAGACTGAGGTGTGTTCTGGTGGCATACAGTCCACAATCCAGTGTTGTACCTTTGAGTTGGATTAGGAGGTTTTTTTGATGGATGAGCTTCAATACTGGTGTTAAGAATCCTTTTTGGTGGTCTTGTATTCTGGACTAGTTTTACATTACTACATTTTATCTATTTTATTATGTTATTGGGATGTAGTTTTATTTATTCATTTTCGTTACATATTGTTTTTAAATTCCAACATATTTTTTCTTACAGTTGTGTTTGTGTGTACAGGTTCATAGGTAAATGACTCTCATTTGTGGGATATGCCTACTTAGCACTAGTATCCAACCCCTAGCCTATGAGTGGAGGTCATTGGGTGATCATGACACGAGACCTGTAGGATGTGTTGTGATAGAGTGGTATTAGAGGAGGTCGGTTCTCTATTAAGAACTCAAAGTCTATGAGTTTGGTTTTGGGAAATAGTGTTCAGTGTTGCAATTTTGATTTTCAGTGAAGGGAATCGATTTTTTGGGCAGCGACTGATGTATCCATACATCACAACATTAGACTCTACCTTTTTAATTGGTACATGGAAACATTGTTTGTTGGAAAAAATGATGGTAAATGCATCCTATAGAAATGGTTTGTGTTTTACATGTCTTTACTGAGCTAGATCATCAGGTATACTCTATTGATTGTGGTACATCTTATTTTGTGTCAAGATGCTTCTACATAGACAACCAGACGAGATTCCACTGCGTGATCATGAGGATAAACCACTGGGTGACGAGATTAGTACATATATGTTTACTAGAGACATGACCTCTGGGTGGTGTTCCAATTATACCACCACATGTAGAGTATCACATGGAACACTTAGTAAGAATGGATGAGATGTGCATAATGACTGAACTTCTGGAGTTTAGGTGATAGAGACCACTCAGGTTAAGAGGGGAGATTGAATTTCTAAGGGATGAGAACTGAATTGAGGTGGTGACCAAGTTTCCATCCAGCCTGGACACTATAAGATCAGATGGTGGTCCTAGAGATGATCCTTCTACATGGTACAGTGTGGAAATGGTGGGGTTTATATTGTTCGATATTATAATGAGTTGAGTCTCCAGTGGACCGAGTTTTAGAACCTACCTCATAGAAGGGTATATCACCAAAAAATCTAATTGTTATGTGTTCACAAGAGATTATATATCTATGATAGAATGACATATCTGTAACTGAGTATTCATTGAGTCATGAAAATCTACCGAAGTGATCAATCGATATGATATATGATTATTGATTCAGAGCTCAGAAATTTGAGAAATGTGTGATTTGAAAGATCTAAATTAATGTAATTCCTCTTCACATTCCTACTTATGTTAGGGTGATAAAGAAAACTGTTTTTGTCAAAATTCATTTGGTTGAGCGAATACAGCCAGTGGATGTTAGTAGTGGGAATGAAATAGAACATACATCAGTAGTAGGAAGTTGACATCAGTATCAGAAAAATGGACATGTGATACATTCTAAGAGGAGGTCCCTGGACAGAGGATTTGTATCCGAGGGATCATAGGTTTATTGTAGTCATCCTCGAGAGAGAGGCATTTATTTCCATCCCAACTATGTTATTATAGGGAATTGGTGGATGAGACACTGAGTTAGAGAAAGTGGTAGTAATAGATGGATCTTCATGGTGGAAGATGTGGAAGAGGAGCTGGGAGAGAAGCATGAGGTGTTATACATTTCGACATGTTACCACCACCACCCCAATGAGGTCTACAATAGGATCAATGATCTGGCAGACATTGGAAGGGGTAGCTGCATGTGGTCAAGGAATATGACCCAAGGGCTCTAGAAATGATTCAAGGTACATTTTTGTGACTACTATTATGAACCATATTAATAAAAATTGTTGTTAATCATTATTCCTTACCACAAATCTTGTTCGATACCTAGATTTTTTGGTTATTCAGTTGACTTTACCCTTACGTCTAGAGATACCTACAACAGGAGAATCTATAGTCACAAAAGAATAGACAGTGTGATATGACCCTTGAGGTGAAGGTTTTTGTTAGAATCTCTTAGTGTAAACATTCATGCCTAATGACATCATTCTTGGTATGGATTGGTTATCAAAAGTACTTTCTCAGATTGATTGTTTTATGAAAGGGTTTGGTATGTCCGTAATGATGGAATGGGGGTTTCTGTGGTTGGATAAAAAGGAAACCCATGTAGTAGGGGATATAATCATGCATAAGAGGGTGGAGCTGATTACTCTTGAGTCAGCTAGCCTTACCCTTGGGGTAGAGGATGTTATGAGTTTTCAGTTCCCAACAGTAGTGGAGGAGCATGAGGATTTCTTCCCTATAGATGTTCCATGTTTACCTCCCCATTGGGAGATAGACTTATACATTGTCATACACCCCAATATGGCACTGATATTAGCATCAATATATAAGATGGATTTCATAGAGCTTCACGAGAATAGGGTTCATGTGGGTGACATAAGGAGAAAGGGGTTAGTATGTCCTAGTGTCCGTGGTTTTGTTTGGATTACTAGAACATTAAGTAAGTGACCATGGAGTATGAGTATCCACTACCAGAGGGCTATGAAAAACTTCAATCAGTTGAAAAGGAGAAACCATTCACATGGATATAAAGGTGACCTTATGTTTTTGTTCAGTTATGGAAGAGTTTGACGAGCACCCCAATCTAGAGTTTTACAGAGAAAGGAGTCAAGTATGTTGTGTTCTATGATTCATTAGAAACTAGACATAGTTCTGTCCTGATGTAGAGGAATTAAATTATTGCCTATGGATAAATTTTGTTCGGACCACATGATAAGAACTACACATTCCATGATATTATGTTGGATATGGAAGTATTTACAATGAAGGTGTATAGACACTACCTGATGGGTGCGTGGTTTATCATATACTCAAACCATATGTTTCTTACATATAACATCCTCCTGAAGGTTTTGAACCCAATATGGTGGAATTAGATAGATTTACTCGAAGAATATGTCTTTTATATATTTTTTATTCTTGGGATGGGTAATGTGGGGGCGCATTCTATCATTTAAAGATCGAGTTCAAAATTGATATATTAGCCAACGGAGTAGTTGGCCCAGTTAAAATTATCCTTCTAGGACATAGATGATTCATCTTACCAACAATCAGTGGTTGTTAACCCTCCACTCATATAGTGAGCCATGGTGTCACAAATCAATGACACTAACAATGATACTTTACATGGTCAATTGTCCATATGGAATTCTATTAATGGATATTCGAAAGGTCCAAAACACCTCATTCCATTCATAGGAAACACAATAGTAGTAGTGGATTCATAGATTGGAGAGATGCATCAAGATATTAATATGGAAATCAAGGTGGACATTGGGGATAATGGAATAGGTTGATGCTGGGCATACCTATTATTATAAAATTTGAGAACTCATTTGAATTAGTTTCCTGGATTTTCAACACATTATTCTGAGACCCTGTTCTTGAAAGGGGGTTCCCTTTAATTAAATGGGGTGACATGAATGGAGTGAGAAAAGATATTGATCGACTTCATAAATATTTTAACGTTAATTTCCATGCGACACATTACTATCTAGGTGGTTTTTTATTGACTCACTAAGGTGGCCACTTTCTAGATTTTTATAAGAATAGTTTAGTAGAGAGTTTGGAATGTCTGTATGTGTAAGAGATACCTCGACTACATTGAATCCCATATGTGATAGATTCTGATCCGGATGACCACATTGCATCCTAGTCAGAGTGATTGAGGATCAGTAGGGGAGGAACCTCTTGAGGTAGTCGATTCATTTAGTGTCTTCCTGGTGGCAGCATGAGAATCTATAGAAGAGAACATGGGAGCATGGGGATCAGGTTCGTTCTCATGGCCTAATCTTTTTGGGTATCCCTTGGTTTAGAATTATTGGATATAAATCCATAATGTAGGGAGAATTTAATGACGCAAAAATTACTGGTTATTTTTTTTAAAATTATCTTGGAAAATTTCATGACCGGGAATAGAGAGTACATGTGATTTTTGGGAATGATATGACTATAATGGTTAAATGAAAATTGATAAAAAAATTATATAAAAACTGATATGTTTTCCTAAAAATGTGTAATAGAATTCAAATGGGTACTCATATCAGAAATATGAGGGAAATATTGAGCTCAGAGCAGTGTCGTTACCCAAGGCGTGATTTATAATTAGTCAGCTTGGGTCTTATATTAAAATAAACAAAAAATTAGTTATTTATAAATAAAATTATTAAATAAAATTAATTTATTTTAAAATCCTAATAAGTCCTAAACAGTAACATGCATTGGAAATCTAAAAAAAGTTAATTTTTTATTGGGGTGTTTTCTATTGGCATATCCTAACCTTGATGGGAATGGGTCGATGATGATAGTAAAATTTTTTATGTTAACATCATTAAAATATTTAATAAAAATAAATTAATTTACATAACGTGGGAACACAACAATCATTTATTTTTAATTGTGGATTTTTTTGAAATCCAATATTATCTTCATAACCTAGGAGTTTTCATGAGTTAATGAGGAGAAAACCTCTTGTTGGTGAATGGAAAAAAAATTATTGAATAAGATCAATTGTTGGTGGATCCCAATCAATGAAAAATCCACTTCTTTGACTGATCCAAACTCTAGTTGGGGTGATATTTTTTTCCTGTTTTCTTTCCCCATTCATTATCCCTATAACAAACATGAATTAATAGAAAAATATATTAATACACGGGTTTTTCATAATGTGGGATGGGTGTTACATTTAGGGGTTTATTGGGGGATTTTAATCTGATTTTGATTATCCATTTTTTTATGTTTTCATTTAATGTTCTAATGAAAATTAACCCTTATAAAAAAGAACATCAATAAATATTTATTCCTCTTGGTTGGTTCATGTTGTTCTCCTTCCAATCGTCATTTGTTGTAGGAATTCTTTATTTGGCCTGTGACTCGACAATTTCTGATCAATTGATCGTTGCGCACCCAATTTGTGCTGAAAAGGATTGATATCACATATATGGGATGGAAACGACAAGAAGAAGGTGTCTTGATGATGCTGTAAAATAGATCATGGAGGTACAAAAGATATTTCTAATTAATTGAATTTTCACTAAGATGGATCATGGAATGGATTCGATCCCATGGAAGTGAAGGTTGCGACTTGAGTATCACAATTGTGGACCGATTTTGAAATATGGGGAAGAAAGGTGGTTCCGGACATGGCACGTGATGGAATGAACACCCATAAGAGGAGTCTGTCGACATTAAAACTATTGGAAGAGGATTCAGTTTCTATATGGCCATAGGCAGTGATGATTTAGATGGAAGGGGTGGGTCGTGGCAATGCAGATCGATGATGAGGTATGACACTGCGTCGGACTGGCTAGCATGAGGTCTTGTAAACCACTTGAGGTAAGAGCAGATGGCTCGAAAACCAGCCACATGTACAAGGAAAAGATGCACAATCCATCACATCTAGGGGTATCGAACCATCATGCTTCCATGTTGGCTAGGATTGAGTTGGAATGCTGAGCCGGTGGTGGTTCGGTCCAGAAGAATGGTCTAAGCAAAACAGTGCTGGTTGTGTCGAACCCGATAGGTAAAGTCGGGTTGTCGGACCCCGGGTTAGGTCAAGACTGGTCAGACCGCCAGGGTTAGACCAAAACCAGACCCAACCGACCCCTTTTCAATAAAAGTCATGTAATTCCATTTGATGATCTGTTTTCTATATTGGGACCCTCAAGACGAGGTAGGTTGTAGAGACCCTAAGCTTAACGTACATGGATATTACATTACTTTAGCGGAATACTTAATACATAACAATAACAGACACACAAGGATCGTAATAATTTAGTGTCTTTGGAAACTTGGAACGTAATCTTCTAATCGTGGTGAAGGATATTCAACATCTCCCATTAATATCTTCCATTTTTTTCTTACCTAAAACATTTCTTTATATCCTGAGGAAAGGAAAACATAAAAAGGGTGAGCTCAAATGCTCAGTAAGGGTAAGCATGGATAAAATAAAACATACCATATACATTTGAACTTAAAAACATGAACATAATGATTAAACAGCAAAAGCTTGAGCAATGACATAAAACATGGAAGTACGTAAGGAATAGATCATAAAGAAACTTTAAGAATGATAAAATAGCATGGGAATAAAACATCTAATTGTTGCATCCATTAAGCACATTTAATGATTTCCATAGTAGCCAAGGCATTGCTGCCAAGACCATCTTAGTGGACAATGTCCCTTTCTGAATCGAGTTCACTCCTCATTCCAGTCTTGTATTACTGAACTTGTTTAACTTGTCGTTCCAACCATGTCTATCTCATGAGATATAAATATTTACCCAATGCATTGGAATGATATATAGGTCCCACCCATCTCATAATGAAATCATTCTTTCGTGTGCCACAAAATCATAAATCATACATCATAGCATAACCCATGAAATAAAATGGGATCCTTAAAAATCATGCCATCATAACATAATCCATAAACAATTGATATAATTTCATTATAAGAAAATTTAGACCATTTAAATCATAGAGACATTTTACTTGAAACATACACATGTGAAATAATGTCATCTTAGATGGAAAATAGTTTTGACAAAACACTTGAACTGAATTCTTGAGGAAAATATCATTTCTTCTTTAAAATCATGTTATTTCCACAAAATTCCAAGCAATTTTAAAAGATAAGGGTTTTTTTGAAAATAATCATGCAATATTGTAGAGGAAGCATCTTGAAAATGAGGCGTTATGAAACCGTAAAAATCCGTTCACATCGTATAAGTTAAAAATAACATCCTCCTCGTACTTTTGTCGGAAAAGTCAAAAAGTTCCTTATATGGTAACCAAAGGAATGATTCCATTCATACAATGTGGTAAAAAGTAAATAAAGGGTAAAAATGACTTTAAAAATCCATGGAAGAATGGTAAACATTTTATGAAAGCATTTTTAGAAAACGTGGTCATGGATGATAAATGTAACCCCAGTAAATACTTACGTATAAAAAATGAGATTGAAAATTTATCCCTTACCTTATGTCTGATATGCTTCGTATGTATACGATCGTCCTGTATAATTATTTAAATAATGTCATTTACTTATTACAGAATCATATTCATTGTTATGATATCATATATGGTTGACTTCTGACTATTTATTACCTGTTATTTTGTAAATTTCATGTTAATGAGTGTTTTGTGTAAAATTGTTTCATTTGTTGTCCGTGTTTTGACTTGTAATTATTCATATGATTACTTTGATCACGATTACATAATTACAGAATATAAAATATGATTTATATATAATATATATTCAGAATATACATATATATAATAGATCGATAAATGGAAAGAAATACACCGTTCATGGAGACGGTAGGTCGTACGTACACATGAACGCTGTTTTCATTTCCTTATTCAGTTGAATGGAATTAATTAGATGAAATACATATATAGATAAATCCAGTAGCTTTATAATGTCATATATTTCATTATTATTGATTATATATACTTTATAATCATCTTTAAATAGTTAACATGGAGAATGAATCTCATCGCATCGTGGAGACGGAAGTCCGTACGTACGCACGAGCGATGATATCGTTTCCATGATTATTGAATTGAATTGGAGTGGACGATACAATATATCAGAATCATTATGATGTTATAATAACTATGTATAATTATTCATTACACCATTATACCCATCCATTTAAGGTGTTGGTGGAAAAATAGATTACACCACGGCGTGGAGACGGTATTTCGTACGTACGCACGCGCGGTGATTTTGTTTTCTGAAGGATGGATAGAAGGTGAAATGGGGTTGTTTAATATTTATAATAACAAATCATTATATTAGTGATACTTCTTTTATTACTTTATAATGAATCAACTAAAGAATAAGAAGTTGAAGAGGAATGAAGCTTGAAAGAATCGGGAGAAGAAATTACCTCTTCTTCGATACGCCTCTTTGAAACCTCCACTTAGGGCACTAAGATTGGTCTTTAAATTAGACCAGAACCTCTATGATGTTTCTAGGGAAGTGGAGAAGATAATTTGGTAGGGTTTGGCCGAGCTTGAAGGCTCAAATTGGTGTGGGTAGGAGAGGGAGGAGGTGCCCTTTTATAAGGGAGGAGAGGGGCACCTTTGGAATTCATACAAATATTAATTCATAAAAAATCTAACCCCTCTAAAAAACCTCCAAAAATGACTCATATTCAACGATAAGATGAGATAGGGTTGTAATATCATCAACCAATCAAATTTATACATGTTTAGATCTTATTTTAAGCCTTATCATTTTGATTTATCCTTACTTAATCTATTTATGTTTATTTGTGTTAATAAAATTCTAAATTTTAAATTATAACAAATAATAACTTATTTGTTGTGACTTTTCCATAATTGTTTAATTTATAACATTATAGACCATATAAATTTAAATTTATAATTTTTATAAATTTTTTGTGATTTTTAAATAATTTTATAATATGTTATTTTTTTAAAATAACAATAGTGTCAATTTTGACACTATTCATTTATTTGAATTTAAATAAAATATATACAGAAGATATGTTCTAAATAAAAGCATTAATATATTCATAAAAGGTCATATATATCTATAAAATTAGTAGATCACATTAAATAGTTCATATAATATTTATTTTATTATTTTTAAAACCATTTATTTGGTTTATCTCTTAACAAAATAATTACTACAAAAATTTTGTATTAGTATTTAATATACTGATTTGTTGCATAGAAATTTAAAATAAAATCCTATGATGAATAAAAATATATTACATTTCACAATAATACTTTTACTCTAATTTATTATCTTAAAATCACAATATTGAAATTGTTATATTTATTTAATTATGATGGTGACAACTTTGGCATCATTTAAAATAAAATAATATAAGTGTCATAATCACTTTTATAAGGATCCAAACGGTTATATATTATGTCATTAGATGAATAAGGTGTATATATACACTACCAATAAGTTTTGGTCAGGTTTTCGGGCCTTCTAATGGTTCTTATTATTTCAATAAAAACTATATTACTTATATTCCACTTAATAAATAATTTCTGTACCATTAATGTATCACCATTAATGACAATTATTTAATCACTAAAAATTCAAAATAAATTATCATGATGTAGATAATTTTATTAGATTTTTGGAGACTATTCAAGATCAAAGTTTTATGATTTTTATCACTAAATTAAAATTATTATACTTATATGATTTAAGAGAGTGACATGTTGTCACTTTCTTTGGTTTTAATAATAATTAAATTATTTTCATGGTAAAAAGTCCATAAAATGAATCTAATCCGACCCTAATTTGATATGGGTTTACTTGTAGCCATCCAATAGAATTTTGGCATGTATTAGGGTAATTTTATTATATTATATTTACCCTTAATTACCCGATTATCCTTTAACTATGGTAAATAAAATTTACCATAGTTAGTATTCATAATTCCAAAAAATAAAAAGTAGCCTATTAACATAATTTGGACCCACTGATTCCAAATATGGAATCCATTTTTTCAAATTCAATACACAGAAGTTACAGAAATTAAATTAAAATTTATCCCGTTGTTGATTGAAAACGGGTTTTTTAAATCATTGCAAAAGATTGAATTGATTTAACCTACGAATTCAATGTAAAATCAATGCTAATGACATAAATTATATTAAATGGTAAAAATATATTCTATTTATACTTTAAAACCATTAAATATTATAATTTAACCATATAAATTATTACGATGAATAAAGTTGTTTTTCATTAAAATATAGCGTGTTTTTACTATTCATCAAAATATGAAAGTTACCAGAATAAGACGAAAAATTTATCCAAAGTAAATTTTTATTTATTTATTCCAAAGAAGAATTTTATTTTGTCAAATTTAACTTATAAAAATATCAAAAACTAGATTTAAAGTGGGTGCGCCATCAAATGGGGGCAAAACTGTATTTTTTGAAAAATACTTATTTTACCCGAAAAATTTATTTTGTTCTTATACCATGTTATAGAAAATGTGTAAAATGAATAATAATGTTTTAAAATTCAAAATTTAGTTAATAATATTCATAACGGCTAGTTCATAATAATATTATAATAAGATATCATTGTTTAGTAAAACCCGGTATTACGTACAACACATGCTATCGAGGAAGGTCGTGATTGCGTGTAATGCAAGCCAAGTCAGGGTTGCGTGTTGTGAAAGAATCCTTCGTTGTTTCGTATAACATAATCCAACCATATTTCATTTATACATTGAATATATATATATATATACTCAATGTTGTGTAGAATAACTATTATCAAAATTGTGTGTAACACGATCCAAGAATAGTGTTGTGTATACTAAAAGCTAATACGGTGTTGCGTATAGAGCAAGGTAATCTTTGTGTAGCATACAACACAAGACATTAATGAAATTAAAAGAATATTTTTCATAAAATCTCGGGGTATTACATTCTACCCCCTTAAAATGAATTTCTCCCTCGAAATTCATTGGTGTTATAAATGGTTTACTACTCGAAAGTTTGTTTAATAGAAACCCACATCGTAAAAATGAATACCAAAACATGGATTTAAAAACTAATGTATGAAATGTAACGGTTACCCAAATTTACTCATCACTGGGTTTCCACGTAGGAGAACATAGGTGAAAATATGGATATGGAAGAAAAATCTAACCATCAAGTTCTGATGGAGAGTGGTACAGAACATGGCTATGAAAAAGCCAACAATCAAAAAGCTATTGATTTGTGATGATCTAAGGTACCATCTGATTCATCAGATATATGGGAACTAGGACAACATTTTTGGTTTTCATGATCATTTCCCTAATGTTGATGAATTAAAAGAAATACTTTCATGATTTTGGTACAATCTCACAATTGTTCGTGAATTGAACAATTTCTACTTCATCCCTTAAAGAAATGATGTTGAATTTGTTATTCGTGATGTGTTATCAGATCATGTGATAGATTGATGGGTCATTCCATCTCTTTCGGAAATAGGTTAGCAAAAGTTATAAGTCCATCTTATGGTTAGATTTATCGTATATGGTTCCAAAAATGAACTTATACTTCATATATCATACCGCTTAATATAAGAAAACTAGTTTCTACTAACCAGGGACTTCTTGTAGGCCAGTGGTAGGTGATAAAGGCCAGTCACACATCGGTTGTGGCTTCAATTCCCACAGCCTTGTCTGACGCGATGGGCTGTCACCCGTCCTACTGGTTGTCCTTTTTCTAAAACTACATCACTATATCATCCCGTCAATAATATCAAAAAAAGGTTCTATCCATAAAAAATACTAACTTATGTCCAACATAATCCATTCCAATCATTAGGCTTATCCATAATATTGCAGTCCATTTTCATATTATAGTGAAAACGATTACCAGAGATTTCATATAAGAAGCATGTTAATACCATCGTTGATCCCCATATATCATAAGATATGTCTTGTTGGTCACATTACAAACGTTCGAAGGCCTTAATCATGTATTCTATTGAAAAATGAATACTCATTGAACCATAGTGAAAACATGAATGCAGTTAAAAGTTAACACTTTCCAAAACCCAAAATCCTCAAAATTCTTTATACTCAAACCATGATATCACTTAGTCCTTATATCAATCATGAGCTCATGAATACAATCAAACATCTCATTATCATCATATCCCTTCTTTATGCGCATATCATCTGCTTACCAAAAATATCTCAATCACATTACATGGTTACTAGTACCATTGGAAACCACAATAGACCAATACATAAATATTCCAATATTCCACTTACTATATACATCATTATTTGGGAATCCCATTATGTGACTTCCCTTTGTCCTTTTCCTTAAGCAGTTGCTCATGTCGATCATCACTAACCCTTGGATTAGGGAATTTATTAGCATAATGCCCCATTTCCTTGCACTTGAAGCATTGAAGTGTTGGTGGTGCATTCTCTGCAGTATTTTCTTTATTCACATCATTAGAAACCCCTTTTCCATTACTTCAACACTCTACTGCTTGATGACCTTCTTTTCCACACTTAAAACATTTTCTAGTCTCTTTAAGACAACTCCCTCCATGTTTCTTTCCACACTTTGAGCATAAGGGAAAGCTCATCTTCTTTTCAGTGTGATCTTTATATTTTCCTATGAATTCCATTTTCCTCTTCTTATCAAACCCATATGGCTGATTGGTTACTCCAATCTCCATCTCAACATTGAGAGCACAACGAATGATTTCCTCGTAGCTATTGAAGTCCATTATGGCTAATTCCTTTCGAAGACTTGGTTTTAAGCCACTAAAGAATCGATCGATCTTACTATCAGGTTGGATAATAATACCAGAAGTGTACCTTGAAAGACTTGTAAAATTTTCTTCATAGGTACCAACAGATTCATCATCCTTTTGCTTTAGTACAAGAAACTATTTCTCCATCTTTGTTCAGAGAATACTAGGTAAGTACATATTGAAAAATAAATTCTTGAACTCGTCCCATTCCATGGACTCAATTTCATCCCTTTGCCTCATATTCTTAATAAGATTCCACCATTGATCAGCATCACCATCCAAACGATACACTGCTAAGATGACTTTATCATGTTCAGAACATTGAAGAACTAAAAATATCTTTTTAGTTGTAATAATATTTTTTTCAGAAACTAATGGATCAGTAGACCCGCTGAAAGAAGGTGGACGCTGCCTCCTGAAGGATTCCACATAATGTTTCTCCTTCTTCTGCTCTTTTGTTAGTCCTACAAGATTCACAGCTTGAGAAAGTCGTGTGAGCATGGATACAAGATTTTGCATTCCAGCACCCATAACTTTTGGTTGCTCAGGGGGACAATCATTGCATTGCCCATCACATGCTGCATTAACACGGTTCCTTCGGGTTCCAGCCGTTGACTATAACCAAGAAGAATAGTGTGAGAAACACTAATTATAATAGGAAAACCACATAATCAAGAATAAAATATCACACTTAAGGTCTTAGCCTAGGTTATTCATGGCCATTTCTAAAACACTAATATTGTGTTCTATGCTTAGACTTATCCTTGGGTTCTTACTAAGGCTTTCACATCCTAGTTTCGAAAGGTTGACTATACCTTTCCTATGATACCAACTGTAGAGACCCTAAGCTTAACATACATGGATATTACATCACTTTAGTGGAATACTTAATACATAACAATAACAGACAAACAAGGATCGTAATAGTTTAGTGTCTTTGGAAACTTGGAACATAATCTTCTAATCGTTGTGAAAGATCATCAACATCTCCCATAATGATATTCCACTTTTTTTTCTTACCTAAAACCTTTCTTTATATCATGGGGAAAAGAAAACAAAAAAAGGGTGAGCTCAAATGCTCAGTAAGGGTAAGCATGGATAAAATAAAACATACCATATACATTTGAACATAAAAACATGAACATAATGATTAAACAACAAAAGATTTGGCAATGACATAAAACATGGAAGTACGTAAGGCATAGATCATAAAGAAACATTAAGAATGATAAAAAATCATGGGAATAAAACATGTAATTTTGGCATCCATTAAGCACATGTAATTATTTCTATAGTATCCAAGGAATTGCTGACAAGACCATCTTAGTGGACAAAGTCCCTTTCTGAATCGAGTTCACTCCTCGTTCCAGTCCTGTATTACTGAACCGGTTTAACTTGCCGTTCTATCCATGTCTATCTCATGATATATAAATACTTTCCCAATGCATTGGAGGGAGATATAGGTCCCACCCATCTCATAATGAAATCATTCTTTCGTGTGCCACAAAATCATAAATCATACATCATAGCGTAACCCATGAAATAAAATGGGATCCTTAAACATCATGTCATCATAACATAATCCATAAACAATTGATATCATTTCATCATAATAAAATTGAAACAATTTAAATCATAGATACATTTTACTTGAAATATACACATGAAATAATGTCATCTTAGATGGAAAATAGATTTGACAAAACACTTGAAATGAATTGTTGAGGAAAATATCCATTCTTCATTAAAATCATGTTCTTTTCACAAAATTCCATGAAATTTTAAAAGATAAGGGTTTTGTTGAAAATAATCATGCAATATTTTAGATGAAGCTTCTTGAAAATGAGGTGTTATGAAACTGTAAAAATCCATTCACATCGTATTAGTTAAAAATAACATCATCCTCTTACTTTTGTCGGAAAAGTAAAAAAATACCTTATATGGTAACCAAAGGAATGATTCCATTCATACAATGTGGTAAAAATTCAATAAAGGGTAAAAATGACTTTAAAAATTAATGGAAGAATGGTAAACATTTTATGAAAGCATTTTTAGAAAACATGGTCATGGATGATAAACGTAACCCCAGTAAATACTTACGTATAAAAAATGAGATTGAAAATTTATCCCTTACCTTGTGTCTGATATGATTCATATGTATCCAAACCTCCTATATAATGATTTAAATAATGTCATTTACTTATTACAGAATAATATTTATTGTTATGATATCATATATGGTTCACTTATGACTTTATATTACCTGTTCTTTTGTAAATTCCATGTTAAAGAGTGTTTTGGGTAAAATCGTTTCATTTGTCGTCCGTGTTTTGACTTGTAATTATTCATATGATTACATATATAAAGATTACATAATTATAGAATATAAAACATGATTTATATATAATATATATTCAGAATATACATATATATAATAGATCGATAAATGGAAAGAAATACACCGTTCATGGAGACGGTAGGCCGTACGTACGCATGAACGATGTTTTCGTTTCCTTATTGAGTTGAATGGAATTAAGTAGATGAAATACATATACACATAAATCCAGTAGCTTTATAATTTCATATATTTCATTATTATTTCTTATATATACTTTATAATAATCCTTAAATAGTTAACATGGATAATGAATCTCATCGCGTCGTGGAGACGGTATTCTCTACATACGCACGAGCGATGATATCGTTTCCATGATTATTGAATTGAATTGGAGTGGATGATACAATATATCAGAATAATTATGATTTTATAATAACTATTTATAGTTATTCTTTACACCATTATACCCATTCATGTATGGTGTTGGTGGAAAAACAGATTACACCACGGTGTGGAGACGGTATTCCGTACGTACGCACACGCAGTGATTTTGTTTTCATAGGATGGATAGAAGGTGAAATGGGGTTGTTTAATATTTATAATAACAAATCAGTATTTTAGTGATAATGATGTTATTACTTTATAATGAAAGAACTAAATAAGAATAAGTTGAAGAAGAAAGAAGCTTGAAAGAATCAGGAGAAGAAATTACCTCTTCTTCGATACGCCTCTTTGAAACCTCCTCTTAGAGCACTAAGATTGGTCTTTAAAGTAGAACAGAATGTCTATGATGTATCTAGGGAAGTGGAGAAGAAAATTTGTTATGGGTTGGTCGAGCTTGAAGGCTTGAATTGGTGTGAGGAGGAGAGGGAGGAGGTGCGCTTTTATAAGGGAGGAGAGGGGAACCTTTGGAATTCTTAAAAATATTAATTTATAATAAATCTAAACCCACTTAAAAACCTCCAAAAATGACTCATATTCGAAGATTAGATGAGATAGGGTTTTAATCTCATCAAACAATCAAATATAATCATGTTTGGATATTATTTTAAATCTTATCATTTTGATTTATCCTTACTTAATCTATTTAAGTTTATTTGTGGTAATAAAATTCTAAATTTTTCATTATAATAAATAATTACTTATTTGTTGTGAATTTTCCATAATTGTATACATTATAACATTATAAACCATATAAATTTAAATTTATAATTTTTAAATATTTTTTTGATTTTTAATCAATTTTATAATATGTTATTTTTATAAAATAACAATAGTGTAAATTTTGACACTATTCATTTATTTGAATTTAAATAAACTATATACAGATGATATGTTCAAACAACCGGCTTTAATAGATTCCTAAAAGGTCATATGTATCTAGAAAAGTAGTGTATCACATTAAATAGATCATATAATATATATTTTTTTATTTTTAAAACCGTTTATTTGGTTTATCTCTTAATAAAATAATTACTACAAATATTTTGTATAATTATTTAATATACTGAATTTTTGCATAGAAATTTAAAATAAAATCCAATGATGAATATAAATCTATTAAATTTCACAATAACACTTTTACTAGAATTTATTATCTTGAAATCAAAATATTTAAATTGTTATATTTATTAAATTATGAAGGTGACAACTTTGGCATCATTTAAAATAAAATACTATAAGTGTCATAATCGCTTTTATAAGGATCCAAACGGTTATATATTATGTAATTGGATGATTAAGGTGTATATATACACTACCAATAAGTTTTTTTCATGTTTTTGGGCCTTTTAATGGGTATTATTATTTCAATAAAAACTATATTACTTATTTACCACTTATTAAATAATTTCTGTATCATTAATGTATCAGCATTAACGACAATTATTTAATCCCTAAAAATTCAAAATAAATTATCATGATGTATATAATTTTATTAGTTTTCTGGATACTATTCATGTTCGAAGTTTTATGATGTTTTTCACTAAATTAAAATTATTATACTTATAAGATTTAAGAGAGTGACATGTTGTCACTTTCTTTGGTTTTAATAATAATTAAACTATTTTCAAGGTCAAAAGTTTATAAAATGAATATATTCCGACCCTTAGTTGACATGGGATTACTTTTACCCATCCAATTAAATTTTGGGATGTATTAGGGTAATTTTATAATATTATATTTACCCTTAATTACACGATTAACCTTTAACTATGGTAAATAAAATTTACCGTAGTTATTATTCATAATTCCCAAAACTAAAAAGTAGCCTATTAACATAATTTGGACCCACTGATTCCAAATATGGAATCCATTTTTTCATATTCAATACACAGAAGTTTCAAAAATTAAATTAAAATTAATCCTGTTGTCGAATGAAAACGGGTTTTTGTTTAAAACATTACAAAAGATTGAATTGATTTAACCTATGAATTCAATGTAAAATAAATGCTAATGACATACATTATATTAAATGGTAAAAATATATTCTATTTATAATTTAAAACCATTCAATATTATAATTTATGCATATAAATTATTACGATGAAAAAAGTTGTTTTTCATTAAAATATAGCGTGTTTTTACTATTCATCAAAATATGAAAGTTACCAGAATAATACGAAAATTTTATCCAAAGTAAATTATTATTACTTGATTTCAAAGAAGAATTTTATTTTGTCAAATTGAACTTATAAACATATTAAAAACTAGATTTAAAGTGGGTGCACCATCAAAAGGGGGAAAACTGCATTTTTTTAAAAAATAATTATTTTACCCGAAACATTTATTTTGTTCTTATACCATGTTCTAGAAAATGTCTAAGATGTATAATAATGTTGTAAATTCAAAATTTAGTTAATACTATTCATAATGGATAGTTCATAAATATATTATAATAATATATCGTTGTTTAGTAAAACCCGGTATTGCGTACAACACACGCTACCGAGAAAGGTCGTGATTGCGTGTAATGCAAGCCTAGTCAGGGTTGCGTGTTGTGAAAGAATCATTCATTGTTTCGTATAACAGAATCCAACCATATTTAATTTATTCATTGAATATATATATATTTACTCAATGTTGCGTAGAATAACTATTATCAAAATTGTGTGTAACACGATCCAAGAATAGTGTTGCGTATACTGAAAGCTAATACGGTGTTGCATATAGCGCAAGGTAATCTTGGTGTAGAATACAACACAAGATATTAATGAAATTAAAAGAATATTTTTCATAAAATCTCGGGGTGTTACAGTGGTCTGTTTTAGATTGCTTAGTGGGGTTTTAGTTGGACTAGAAGGGTCTCTTTGTGTTCTCATTTTCTTTCTTATGAATGACCAATGCATGATCCTGATGTCGATAGAGATGGTGAGAGTAGAAATTGAGATATTACCCTTTGTCTTCTCTATAACGGTTCGAGGTAGGATCTCATTCCTATCATATAGAATGAGTCATATTCAGATCTGAGTTGTCTCAGCTCGGCTTCGATAATAACTTAGTGTGTTGGAGCATGTATCATACCAAGAGGGCCAGTCGGTCCTCAATTCTCTTCATGGTACCTTAGGTTGGGTTCTTGGAATAGGTGTGACCAGAATTTATATTGAAACCTTTCCTCTATCATTGATGTTGTTTCTAGTAGGACTAGGATTTACCCCAGTGAGCCCAGGGCATATGACCCCCTATTTTTATATGAAGATTACATTCATTCCTTCATGACTTGACCAAACCAGTGTGATTTGGGTTTCTATAATTGTATACTCATTAGGAGGGGCCCAAATTAAAAGGGCCCCTTTTTGAGGGTCTTCGTTGAATTTATAGATCGGGGAATGAGTTCTCCCATAATAGGGTTACCATTAGTAGAATCCTCTGACCAAATATTGGTTGTGATATCAAGACTCATTAGCTTAGCAAGACCATTCAGATTAGAGAAACATTATGATGAATCAAGACATGGTGATCTCTCGGATACTTTTTGAAGAATTGTTCTAGGTTCTTACTATTTGATATGTAGTGGAGTGAGATCTCCCAGAATCAAGCGTACTTTGAGTGAAACCATTTTGCTAGTAGTGGATGAGACCTTAATTCTTGGAATCCTTTATGAGTATACTTGTATATTCTTGTTATACGGGTTGAGACATATACCTATGTTCATATGACAATATCTTCTTAGTGGTTTTACCTTTGTTGTCTTTTACATTGTTTTTTGAGGATCCCTGCCATCTATTGTTTTAATCACCCATGCACGTGATTTTCCCACATGTGTCATGTCTTATGTAGACAGTTTACTGTTGGAAGGTGTTCTAGGATGACTTAGAATAGTTGGGGCCAAGTTTGATCAGAAAGACCAAGGGGTTTTCTAGTGGCATACAAACAAAATTATAGTTAAGTACCATATAGTTGGATTAGGTGGGCTTTCTACGGATGAGCATTAGTACTAGTTTTATTGACTCTTTTTTTGGGATTGTATTCTACCCCGATTGTACATTACTATTATACTTATATTGTACTTTTTTATTGGATTTAGTGGTATGCATTTATTTTATTTACAAAATGTTTTTAATTTCAAACATATTTTGGCTAGGAGTTTTGTGCATGTGTACATGTTCTTATGAAAATGCCTCCCATTTCTGGTTTATGCGTATTTGGTGCTAGTCACCATCCCCTATCTAATGCGTGGAAGGATTGGGGTAGTCACAACATGGGCCTTAGGGGAGGTTTCATTAAAAATGTAATGTTATCAATGTCACTAATGTAAGAAAATGATCATGCATTAATAGGATATATAAATTTCATTGAATTCAATTAAATGGATTCTGACAACACTATATTTCTTCATTAGGGTAGTGAGTTTTTTACTATCTCAATATATAATATAATTCAATAATTTTCCAAAACACCTGATCATAAAAACTCATATCATGAAATCTAATATTTTTATATCACGGTTATCTGCATCCGTCCCAACTAAACAGATTATAGACACACACATATGTTCCAGTTGATAGGATTATAATTATTACAATTCATGTTGGCAGATATAAGTTCTAGGTTCATTCCTAATAATAATATCCAATATCATTGATTGATCACATGAGTTATCTATAATCTATCAATCCACCCAATTAGAGGGTGATGCAGTGATCAAAGTTTCACATATGTGAAAATAGTTACATGTTTATTGATCGATGGACCTTATTTGATTGGTTTCATGATCAGGTAGATATAAAATAATAAAATTGGTTTTATATTACAAACACCCTTATACCATAATGTGGTTGATCTAATAATGACAAAACCATCTCCATTGAATTGGGGTGACCTGCAAAATTATGAACCATCATTCATAGAAGATCCTTAATGACAATTATCTTATAAAATGGTTTATAGATACTTTAGTGTCATCATCACATACATGTGAGTTTATAGTAAAACAATTTTATGTTATAAAACTTCCATGTAAATGAGATGCATATGATGAAACCCTAGTGATAGTGACCTATTCACCATGTTTTTAATGGGTTACATTGATGACCACAATTAAATGAAAGGGAAAATAGACCCACTATAACATAATGATGATCATAATTAAATTTTATTTGTTACTCTGAACATAGAAATTTTACACCACCATTATTCATTAAAAATGATTTTACAGACATGGTCAAAAATATTCTCTAAAATATTGAATTTTTACTAATTTAGTAAATTTTTTATTTAAACTATAATATAAAATAAATAAATGATAAATTTTATATGTAAATTTTATATTGAAAATTCATAAATAAACTAAGGTTTAGGAAGGTCAACTATAATACCTCATGTGTCATTTATAGTTTCCCAACTCTTCTTGAAACCTCCATACCTCTAGAAATTCTCTAATATGAAAAATTTCAGGTCTAATTCCTTTTTATGGATGAATGTGAATCTATTAGGAATAAAAATATAAAAAATCACAATCTTTACCCAAAATAAAAAAAAATCCTCTTAGAAATACTATTTTAAATATTTTATAATTAGTAATTTTTTTATTTTTTTCATTTTCTTGCAAGTTTACTTTTTCAAGATGTTATTAATAATTTGAAATAATATTACATTTATTAAATAAATGAATTTTATTTTTTAACCATTTATTTAGATCCTCAAAAGACACTAATACATTAAATTAAATTATTACATGATTTAAAATTACATAAAATATGAAAGGAAAAGTCAAAAATTATAGATTCATGGTATTCTTTATAATTTTAAATCTTTTCAACCTGAAAATGGATTAGGGAAAGAGATGAAAATTTCTAGTCTAAATGCATGTTTCAAGATTTGTGGTGTCATATGAAATATCACATACCTCTAAAATGTTATCTAGTTAAATTTTACTTCATCATGAGACAACTTATAAATAATACTGTGAACAATTAGTGAAACTAATCTCACTGTGCCACTATATTCTTTTATTTACCTATAAATAATTCTTTTAATAATTATTAGTTATAACAATTGAATTGTAAAACCAATAGACTTCATAGTTACTCTCTATATATATGGGAACCACTAAATGGAATGGTATTCAATTAATACCATTGAAAATTTATAATTTATTATTCTTCCTGAATAACTAAACTATACTACAAAAATATCTCCCAGGTCAAATCATTGATAAATTTTGGAATATAAAAGTTACATAACGACCCTTTCATAATCACTATTATCATAGGATTCATATATGATATGAAATATAAATTAATATGGTCAGGTTAGTTCTACTAAATCTATATCACTAATATTGTTTCTTCTTTACGGGGAATAATAATTACACCTACTATCACTAAATTCCCAAGTACTATAATATCGCTACTAGTTATATTTAAATATTTATATACTAGATAAAACATCAATAAAAACCTATAAAATTCGTTTTGTGTTATCAATTTATTTTCATTCATGTTAAAAAATAACAATTATCGTTACTAAATTTGTTACTAAAGTTTTTCAATGTTATTATTACCAATATATTAAATATGGTCTAATGGATTTGTTTCCACCCCCAATGAAAATATTATTATGGAATTTTATTAACATAAACCTCAATATAATACTAAATAACTATATTTGTATATGATTGATGACATTTATTATATATAATGTTTAATACCAGTTGCTCCTAACTAATAATATTATCATTCAGAACCAAAATTACTTGTTTATTCTTCTATATTGCATCTAACACATGTTACTTAATAATTGTTCATTACCCATCAGAGACTCCTCTTATGGGACCTCCTCTTCCCAATAAAAAATTCTTAGGATAATTGATATCATTTACACCTAAATTTTATTGTAATAATATTACTAACATAAAATTTTTAACAAAAAAATTTATAATATATAAATATACTATTTCTAACCTTATGAATTTAATAATAACATAGTACTCAGGAATCCATAATATATCTATAATGGCCTTTATTAACTCCTATTGAATGAACATTCATAATAAATGATTAACTTGTATAATTAGATCATTTTTTGGAAATCTTCTGCTGAGGAGAATTATGAAATTGATAATACAACTACCCATACTAAAACAACACATCAACCACATTTAAATGACTTTAAAAAAAATTGAACATTTTATTGTCCCTTATTACCACATATTTATCTATTATGACCCAAAATAGAAAAATATAACCAGAAAAAGAATTTACAAACATATTAGGATAACATGTTCCAATCAAAATGAAATTAATTTTATCCTGATAAATTCATCACAATTTTTACTATCAACCACAATGGTGAGGCTACATCTTGAGTCTTTCTTCGATCCATTGTTTTGAAAAATTGATTTAATAAGTATAATATTAAAATATACCTAAATAAATAATATGAATTTTAAATATTTATAAGATAAATAATATACAATGACAAAAATAATCTAACACAATTTTAAATATTATATCTTATAGAGTTTATAAACTCTCGTCGTGTGACTATTTTTAACCGTTTTGAGAACGTATTGGTAAGAATATTAAATTTGAATCCCCATAAAATATTAAATGTGGGTTTTGAGAAGATTTATTGATACATATTCATGAAATTTTTTATATTATATTTTTGACTAAATTAATCATATAATTGCTGTAAATATAAAAAATAAATGGTCAATGAGTTGTTGAAAATGATGGACATATCCATAAATCTTGTTGAAAAACCCGAATATTTTTTAGTGGCTATAACATATGATATATTTAAAATAAATGAATGAATATATGATATATAGGTCAAGTTTTAGTTTTTAAGAGTTTTATAACATTGATGATTTGAATATAAGGGTGTCATGATATTAAATTGAAATTTTGTGAAATTAATGATTAAAACTCAATGTAATTGTGGATTAAAGATATATTATATTTTTGTAAAAATGTAAATTTTGTGTAACAATGTGATTTTGTAATGTCAGATTAATTGAATGATTGAATATTTTTCATAGTATTAAATTTTTTTATATCATTAGTGTGAATGATTCAAAAAAAATTCATCATAGTTTGTATGATTGATATAATTTTTTAAGGTTTTGTGGTATTGATAAATAGGTTTTTTGATATTTAATTATGAATTTTAAAGGATTCAAAGTTGTATTTTGATAGAATGTAAATAATTTCCCCGTCATGGGGTTTTACCAATATTCCACAAATTATAGAATTTATATTTTTAAAAATAAATGGATAATTTATTCATGTAACAAATTGATCCAAAAAATTAATAATATCAATGGGATTCAAAGGACTAGTGGTTTTGGGATGGGCTAGTTTAGGATATAACACAATGATTTAATAATAGGGGAGGGGTGAATCTATAAATCATTTTAATCAGTTAATTTTTTTGAACCTATTTTTAATCATTATTAATTTAGTATCTTACCTTTTTCAATACAACAACATTTTTGAGAGAGGGGAATATAATAAAGGGTAAAAATACATATTCATTAACAAGGTTCATTGAAACACGAATATCTACATACATTTAATCACCTAGAAAAATCTATAGTAACATGATTCAATAAAGAATTATAATGTATTAAAATTGGATTATTATGATCCTTCACTTATTAAAAACAAATAATATAGACTTTTATATTTTTCATAAACATATTTGTATTCAATATATATAAATTCATCTCTGATTATCTTCTTATATCTCTATTTTTTAATAAAATTAATCTTTTCAATGGTTCTTCATTTTTCTAGATATAAACCCAATTATGTTAAATTATTAAATTCAAATAGTAAGTGAATACTTGGAATATACTAACAACAAAAATAAGACTCCGTAATTCATTAAATAAATTAAAATTCCAATTTTGAGTAATCATCCATTATAAGTTAGTGAAATTTTATTCTAACTTTATGAATCTTCTTCGCATTCCCCACAATCACTTTGGTCATGTCAATTATCTATAAATCATGTAAAACCTATAATATACTTATATAATAGTTTCTCATATTAATTTCAGAATGTTTAAATATATATATATATATTTTTAAAAAATTATGGCATAATAACTTCAATTATGATATAGCATAAATGGATTCCGAACACAAGTGGCCAACTACCCTAAAAACCAACATCACTTAAAAATAATTAATCAATAAAAGAATAAATTATGATATTATTTAACTCTATTGAAATTATTTCCTATAATACATCACTTATTTAGATAGTTATTTTGAAAAATATATCATCTCTTATCAAATTATCATGGTAATAATGTGTAATTATGATTAATAAGGACCAACTGGCAACAATTCTGGAACCAAAACTTCTTAGTCACAGATAAATTTCCTCATGAGAATACGTATAGTTTAAATTGATAAATATAATCATACTATTATGATATGACACATATTTAAATTTTAATACCTCAATTATATACATTTCCAAAAAATCATGATTTTTTAATAATGTTGCATCATGATATTTTTTGTCAATTTTTATATAAAATCAATAAAATAATTGGATGAGATATATATATCAGTGGTTTGATTTCTTATAAATCAATGGATCTCTATAAAACCCTATTATATACCTTTAAATCAATCTTAAACCATAAAATTACATTTCTAAAAAACTATCATTTAATCATTACCATTTTGACAATTATTTTAATTGATAAAAAATAAAAAAATAATTGGACACCATGTATCCATGTAAAAATAATATTATATAAAAAAATTCAACTTCTTAACAGTTTGATCTTATTTAAATATAATGGTCCTTTATTTTAAATAATATACCACGTTCTATTTTTTGGAAACCATTGATTCAAACATGACGCATAACACCATGACTTACTATACATCAATTTTCTTAAATTAAATGATTTCAATTGAATATATAACACTTAGGTACTAAAATAATTATAAAAAAATAAATTCATAATGAAGAAAAATTTCATCAATTTTCAATAATATATAGTGAAATCATCAATCAATTCTCACATTATTAGCAATGATGTTTCACTTAAGATATTATAATCATTCTTGGGAAAACATAGAATATAAAAATGGTATAACTAAAATTCATTATAAAAAAATCAATAATGAACATATTAAGATTCACTATCTATCAACATCCATAAATTTTGATTATTTATACATTAATTTTTTACAATATAATATTAATTTAAATATTTTCTCACAATATTTATTGAGAAATCCACTATTATATGTGTATAGTTGATTTTCAATACACATAATCAATACGTACATCAAAATAATTTACTTTTCACTAACTCACATTTAGTAAATTCATTGGTTCCCAAACATATATCCTTGTGTACATATTGAATTTATAATATCACCATCAAACATATATCTATGAATATTATATCCCCCATTTATGGAAAAACCATATTGATATGTATTGAAGCTCTTATATACCTTTTTAAAAAATATAATAAATAATATTATGAAGGGTAAAAACACATACATCATCTATGAGATGGACTAGGATAAACACCATCAATTAAATTGAATTTTTAAAATACATCATATGGTAAAGGTTTAGAAAACACAATTACAATATTTTCTTTTATAGGTGATAACTCCAAATTAAAAATTTATTGGACCGCGTTTTCTTTTATAAAGTTGTTATGTTAGATAAAAATATTTTATTAACAATTAAAAGGGAATCATTTTAATATTTTAATAACACTCTAATTTTTTATTTCATTAATAAATGATATTTCAATTCAACCCTTAGGTAATAATATTTATTCATTTTTACATTAACTACATCGTATATTGAATTTATTGTAAATAAAACTATTCCATTATATTAGGAGTTATGAAATTAAATCTCTTCATATTCCAAGACCTAATTTTTTTTCTATTTCTGATAATACAAACAACACAGACATCGAAAAATTTACATTCCTCAAAAAATTTGTAAAAAAATTACAAAAATTAATTCTCATATTTACTAAAATTATAATTACCAAAATCAATAGTTCTTTTAATATGAATTAGGATTCTATTAATTGAAATTAGGGTATGGTACATTAGTTTATATTCACATGGAAATAATTAATAAATAACATATATTATTTCTAGTCATGAATTAATCATTTAAAGAAAACTTTTTATAAGATGTAATAGATTCATCTAATTAAATTATTTACCTTCATTATCCCTAAATATATTAAATCCAACTAAAATTTGATTAGAAACAAAATTTTAATCATCTAATAAATATTAATTTAAAAATTATCTATATAAGTTTTCTCAAGAATAATAATATAAGGTCCTTTGGTTCATTGGTTTGTAAACCCCATAATAATGTCATTTTTTCAAGAATTTAATTCTATAAGTCATACTTCCTTAGAGAAAAAAATCCTTAAAATAATCATCATCATTTGTATAAAAAATAATTACATCAAAATAAATACTAATTATTATTTATTTAAGATATTAATCATTTTTATAAATGTTATTTTCTACTATTCCAATCAAAAATCAAGTAAATTGAAATAAACAAATCACTTTGAAAAAAGTATCATTTTGTTTCCTTTAAAAATATAAATCATGATTTATCTTAAATATATTTTTAGTGTCATCATTGAGTAGACACGCATGAGGTTTTTCTATATAGACCTATTTTTAATTCTCTATATTCATTAATTTAGGCTTAAAATCCCTTATACATATCTTAAATATCCATGAATGTGTGATAAAAATAAAAATTTCTATAGTGTTATGTATTAATTTATAGAAAAAACTATATAAAAGTTAACTCAGTGAATAATAGGGTTTCCATTATGAACTACCCACACCAACTCTTTCACAACTTCAAATCTATTAAAATGTTTTCATAAAACTCCGACCTTTTTTTATTAAAATTCATATTTTTAGTCAACAATAGAAATATGTATGAGGTATTGTTACTAATATCAACCAATACATAATTTATATACTATATCAACTAATGATGATTCATATGTAAATTCATATAAATTTCATTAAACTATGATGCCAAAGTAGAGTAATATTATATCCTAAAAATCATCCTTGTTAAAACCAATATATTATGATCCCTAATTATGTTAAAAATATGCAACATTGTTTCAAACCATGGATGAGTTGAAAAAAAATCTCCATTTTTCTGAAATATAGATGTCATCATTCTCTCACCGATATTCAGTATAAATGTCCACATTATCTATAATCTTGCTATTATTTTAGTAACTTAGGAAAAGTATCTTAAGTATCTAATTTTATTCTCTTTTCCCATACACAATAAATACGTGATCAAACACCTTTAGATCAGCAATATTGATAAAATTTTCCAATTAAATTTTATAATAATGATACCCTCGTACATTTAATGATTATAAAAAAATTATATTAGTGGCATACTATTCAAATTCAATCACATATATGCAGTTTATTTAATAACCCATTCCTTTAACAACACAAGATTATTTGTTTAACAGAAATTACATTATTTATCTTACATTACACTGATAATTTAGGTTAATATTTTTAGAGAATTATTCAAAAATATTGGATTTAAAACCCATAAAAAAGAGTGTATATAATCATATAATATCCATTCCTTCCACAACAATGGGATTATAATTTGTAAAGTTGTATTTCATTAAAGAAATTGATTTATTATTTTGAGGACGATCCCCACAGTAGAAAGGTTATCCATTATGATGTTAATACTGAACATTAATCCCAATAATATTTTTTTAAAATAATGGGATGAGAAAAAAAACTGAGAAAGGGATATAAAAAGAAAGGAAAACTGTTACTCTTTTCCAAAATTCATTGAATCCCATAAGTACATAATAAAATTTACATAACATGATATTTTTTAAAATTAGTTATTACTTACACATGAGATTAATTCCCAAGCCAAATGCTTTCAATTTTTTTTGGATATTATAAAAGAATATTTATAATAACGAATAATTTACAATGAAGAAAATTTACCTATAAAATATCATACATATTCTATTAAAAAATTAATAAATTTTCACTTTTTCAAATAAAAATATTCTATGAAAATCCATGTTTATCATATATAAAAGATTATATAAACATGGGGAATAATAGTTTAATAATATAATTACATAACAGGATAGTTCCAACATTAAATTCGGTTGAAATATTTTCATTTAACATCATTAATTCATACGAGTAACTTCTTACATGTTTAACCCATCCATATTATTTTAGGAGTAACTAACATCAGTTAACAATATAACTTACTAAGATGAATTGTAACCATCTATATTATATTATAAGATACATTTTCTAAAAAATTTCATTACATTACCAAATTCATTAGAGGGCTCTAATAGAGCCACCCACCACATAATAGATATAGTCCTATAAGGGTTTAATTTCACTACCAGTTCCTACAATCATCAATGAAACATAACTGTAATGTTCAAAAAAAAGAATATTTAAAAACATTCACATTTTATTATAAAAACCATAAATATTTATTTCATTATACAACCAAAACCATTTTCATATTTCTCATAAGAATGAGAATATATATACTTTTCTTTTCAAAAAATTTAACACTAAAAATTCCCTTGAAAAATAAAACAATATCTTATATTAAGAAATATGTTAAATTTTATATTAATATTCTTAATAAATTATTTACATAAAAATTATAAAATCCATTGAAGCTTTATACATTTATAAATCATTTTTTCCACATTAGTAAAATTATATAAAAGTTACCTTTATTCGAAAAAATTTTCATTATTACTTTTTTATACCATTATAATGGGAAACATATTTTTAAAAGTTTTATTATAAAATATTTTAAAGAAATTAATTTAACATTTTAATGATAATGTAAATGTTAATGAAAAAATTGATAATGGAATTTTAAAACATGTTTCTAAAGAAAATCTCGTATAAAATTAATAATTTTTGAAACAGTGTTTTTTTGACAAAAATAACTCTAAAAGGATTTAAAAAAAATTAATATCTTTTAATTAATAGAAAATTAAATCCATATTTTTGTATATACATAATAAAAAGAAAACATGTGGTGAAAATGGCATCAGTCTCAATGAAAAATAATTTGGATAGGAAATCACTTATATTTATTCTCACTTTCCACATACATTTCAAAATCCTATAGACAAAAATTATATTAAAATTTTAATTTTTTAAGAAACATTATATTTAATATCTTAAAAATAATTTTTTTTCATTTTATTTAATACTATTTATTATTTAGTTTCTAAATTTAATTAGTTCCCATTAGATGTTTTTTGGACGTTCGGTATACAATCCTAAAACAACATTTGTATGTTGACCTTGGTCAATGAGGAGATTGTTAAATTGTATAGTAACAATATAAATGACATAATAATCATTTAAATAATTTAAATACATGTTTTAAAATAATCCATTAATGTCAAACATGAAAATCAATCCACATCTCTTCATAGAGGTATTGGTGTTCATGTATAAATGAATATCATTATCCTTATATAACTGACAGAAGAGTAATAAGGTATGTATTTTAATAACATTAAATAATTATAATTTATATTTTAATATAATATATATTCATTAAATCCATCATAGAAACTAGTATTTTTAGGTGGCGAAGACAAATTAAACACATCACACTTTGGAGTTGGTAGTCCTCACTTTTTCACAAGTGACGTTTTTATTTACCATAAGATAAAAAATAGAATGATAAAGGGTTGGTAAATAAAATTAATAAATTTTAGTTTGATTAATACAATTATTATATTATATATTTTTGGTTATAGAATATTTTAAATATATGGAAGAATAAGTAAACATTTAATCTCTAGGTTAAGATGAATACCGGTTATTTAGAAACCCATTTATGTATTACACCTTTAGACATATTTCATAGGACATTAGTGAGAAAAAACAACTAGGAAATGGGTAGGAATTTTGGGATGTTATATGGCCAGATCATGGTTTTTAAAGTTGGCATAGAAGGTTTGAGGAAGATTGGATATGATTTATGTTATATATGTGAAGTGGGATGAAATATATTAAATACAAAAAATATTTATATATATTATTTGTATAAATAATGTACAATGTCACCAAAGATCCATGTATTCTAGTATAAAAAGGATATGGTGGAACAAAATACATCCAAATAAATTATACATTTCTTTGTGGACTTTTGAATCATATCTTTTAGATTAACCCCTTCATAAATGATTTTAACCTTAACTATATTCAAAAAATTCTATTTAAAAGAGTCGTGAATGAAATTTTATAAATTTAAAGTTGGAAATACATTGATCTTGAGATAAAATATTGATAAATTCTTATATAACTTTTAATTTTTAATTTTTAATTTTATATAATTTTTAAGGATTTGAAAATTAATTTTAATCATTAAATAAAATTTAATGAAATTTTAGAGAATGTTCAAGATATTGAAATTTAGTTCCATATTTATAAAAATGAAATTATAAAACAAATTATCAAAACATAAATAACAAATTATTATTAAATATTAAATTCATCTTAACCCATAATTCATCGAAAAAATTTGAATTTTAAATTTTCTAAAATCATTTTCATGATTTTTACACTGCATGACAAAGCAATGTGTTGTCTTAAAGTTAGGGTTCGTATTGAATGCACCATCACTAAAAATGAAAATTAAATTAATATGATAAATATATTTGGTTATTATATAATTTTTTTTATTGATATTATTTAATATATCATTTTTATCTATATCGATATTATGAAAACATTATATGTGAGAGAGAGTGACATTACATAATTACTCATAACTATAAATAATATAATGGTAATAATCAAAGGAAGGGGGGACCAAAATTTCAAATTTTCAATTATAGGGTGGTTATATTATAAATAAACCTATAAAATATAATAAATAATTTTTTTTATGTTTCTATAACTTATCCCATTGTTTTATCCATGCTTAACCAATTTTACAATTTACTGTGATGATTAACAATATCCACATTTTCCATTTTTTATGAAATAAAATGAATTGGAAATTATTATATAATTTAATATTTCAAAATAAAAATTATGAAACCATTTTCAAAAATTTAATTTATATATGTGGTAAAATTTAATTTTATTATAAGTTCCAGAATCAAAATGGATTTTTTTAGAAAAATACATGATTTAGGCATAAAAATGATTTTATACCAAAATCAATTATAATGACGATTATTATGAAATGAGTTGGATTATGATTAATAAATATAAACTGTATTTAAATTTAAAATAATAATTAACCAAATTGAATTTTGAAAACACATTGATTACATCAAAATAAAGGATAGTTCTAACAGAATTAGGTCTCTTCATTATTCATTTATGAACTACCGTTTCAAAAAAACTGTAGATAATATCCTAATAATTTTTTCATATTCTATTTAAAAATTCTATATATATTTTATCAGATATAGTTTCTAAATTTTTCCTAAATAAATCATAATTTCCACACATAAAATGAAATAATAACCATTTTTTAAATTATTGTATTTTTAATGTATGAAATGTATTTATACTTACTAAATTTGTAGAAGTGAACATTAGATCAATTATCATTTTTAATAAATATTTTTGTCTATAAATTCAATAAAATTATTTATCTATAGTGATTTAAATAATTTAATTTGATAAAAATATATTGCGTACAAAAAATTGTTTTCTAAAAAATACCTCCTTTAGTCTTATATGATTATATATAAAATTGTGTTCTTATTTCCAAATAATTAATTAATAGATTTTATTTTAGGAGTATATATATATATATATATTCATAATGTGGTTACCCCTGTTCGTTCCATCCTATCCTACAAATATGATATAAATATAATATTTAAATTATAATATTTTAATATTATATCATAGTCTTCTTAAACTTGGTATTGCAAGTTGTGTATATAATAAGACAAAATATTAATTAAAAGTTTATATAATGGTGTTCCATGTTCTCCCCATATAAAAATTGCATCCACATAATTTTAATTTTATTCTTCATAAATATAATTCTCTAAATATAGTAGTAAAATAATATTAATATTTTATAAAGAAATTTTCATTCTATTTCACAACCAAGAAATGTATTGGTTTATAAAATAAAGTTCCTCTAGAAGAATAATTCTATGACCTAATTTTATAAAATATTATATTAATATTTGAATGTATCTTTGGATATAATACATAATAGATTTTATAACTTATTTTATTCTCAAGATAATCATTTTAAGAAAATATAAATACTTGATTTCATTCCAATACATAAGTGGGACTTTATCCTTTATTATTCAGTAGATCCGTATTTGATTTTATCTCATGTATTACTCCATATTTTTTATATTCATGATATATTTTTAATGCATACATCACTAATTTAACTTATAATGAATTTCAATACCCACAAGGGGATGAAAATTTATTTCTACAATTTATTTCCACTAATAAAAACAAAATATAATTTTAAAATGATAACATAATATCCAATATTAATAAACGATCATATAAATAAATACCGCATTAATCATCAAATACATAATAATAACACCAAATGTTAATATTAAATCAGTATATAATAATAGACATTAAAATCATTAACATATATTGACTATGTTAAATATCCAAAAATTATAAAAACTTCATCCTAAATTCAAGTAAAACTAATTTAATATTTATCAATATATAAAAAATTTCCCTTATAAAATCACATACCAAAAATATATGTTCCCTCATAATTTAATCTTCAAAATTTTATAATTTATTTCATAAATAACCTAAATCAACATAAATTCACAATAAAACGATATATGATTAAAAATAATAATTCAACCCTTATTCCTCAAATAAAAATTGACCTTATCCAAAAAAATCCATGTATGTATTCATAAAATAATCCAAATTTAGTAAAATTATCTAAAAATAACTATAATCACGTAATCCCCAAGCCACGTTTCAATCCTAGGGTTACTAATATAGTAAAACATTTGTTTAGATAATTTAATAATCGTTTTATACAATTTTATGATAATTACCTCAATATAAAATATCAAATTAACCATAATGGTTATCAATACCTTTCAACTTATCACCTCTAAATATATCATCATTATTCCTTACATGTAATTTTTAATAAAACTATTATTAATCATTAGGGTTATATATACCTAAAAATTCAATTAAAACATAATTAATGTCTCCCTAATTACCATCCTTAAATTTATTAACACATAAATATAATACCACTAAATTAGAACTCTTGAAACCCCATATATAGACACCTTAATCATGAAACATACAACGTTACCCCTAAAACATAATTTTCTATCTTATTAATTATCATTAAAAATTGTATCTTCTATTCAATAGTAATAATTATCTATAACATATTTACCATTAAGGTTATATAATTACTCAAACGTATTTAAAAAAAATATTACAAAATTTACATTCATCTACATACGATCTATGATACCATCGAAAATAATGTGTTCCATTAAAACCCCATAATTATAATATTAATAAAAATTATTGATATTTTCTTATATTCCATTTATGTTTTAGGTTTATAGTGTTATAGAATTAGGTAAAAAAATTATATATCAAACCATTACATAAATTGTGGACACTACCACACAATATTAATTTGTTCTATAAAAATTTATTATGAAATATAAACTTCTATTCATATCCATACATAGTCATTTATTTTAAAATGAATCCCCATAGTAGAAAAACATACATTGATAAAGATTTTACAAATCCTTAATCATAGTGAATGTATTAAAAAACATGAGATGATAAATATAATAATTAGTAAGTGTAACACCGCTTTTAGAACCACCAAGTCAGAGCCTGAATTCCATGTGAGATCATTCATGTATCCCAAAAAGCAAGAGGTTTTTGACTAGTAATGAGGTTAAGAGTTCATTAGTAGGAAGATAATAGCCTCAGTATCATATCATTGGATAAGTAATAAATCATAAACAATACAATAGCTAAAAATAGTGGACATATATAAACTAAATAATGGTATACATATTATAAATTAATAAGGACCATAAAAAGTGGAATGCAATGCCTATATATAAAGTAGAGGATAAATAAATAAATGCAACAATGGTGTCTTCCAGATCTCTTATAATCCTATTATGATCCCAATACTCCTATTATCAACCGTATACCATATATCCCTTTACCTTTACTGGATCAAAGGTCAATAAATCTCTAAGATGAATGTAATTCTTATGGAGGTTGTGAGTACATGACCTAGGAGGAAACCAATAATTAATCCTTAACTAAGAGTTCTCATGTTTAACAGGTGTATTCCATGAATATAATAAATTTTTAGTACACATGAAATTATAAAATACTAAAATGACCAGTCATACTCTAACCAATCCACTATAAACCAATTACTATACCTACTCCAACTTTATGATAGAAGGGTAAAAATATATTTGAAAATGTTTGAATAAGGAACAAGACTATTATTATGTCGCTTAGTAACTAAAAGATTCATCAAGATGATCATGATAGTCAATATCCACAAGGATTATCAATCATAGGAACCCTAAACAGAATAAAAAATGAGTATTGTGTGAAAAAATATAAGTCAGTATCCCCAAGGTGCTTCATGTAATGGTCAATTCAAAATACAATGATACTCTTTTATCTTCGTCATCTCTTATCACATGTGCTCCTACATTAATTGTTAAAAATTAATTGATGGTCACATATCACAAGTACCAAGATACAACACTCTAAAAGAAAGATAATATGCAATATGGTACATCATTATAATTTTACTGTGTATAAAATTATGAGAAATATACTATCAGAAAATAATGAGATCATAATCTTAAAAAAAATGTAAAAGGTAATCTAGTAATTATCACAAAAAGAAGTAATAAAAAAGGTCTAACTGGATAGAGATAAAAAAATCCAACATGTGGTCAAGATCAAGGACATTCATCAGTTATACTCAAAAAAAATTTATAACATGCAAGTATGTGTAAATAGGGGACATAAAAAATATAGCAACTTCCTACCATAAATCCAATGATGTTAATAGTAACGATAAACCACCCTATGTCGTTTGAATGTTATAGTGGAAACCTAAATATTCGAGATCATGTACTCGTGAGAAATATTATTATAGTCATCAACTTTCTAAACTAGAGGGTTTTCATGGGTTCATTTTTATGAAAAACAGCTATTTTATTTTAAAAGGAAATAAAATATCACACATGAAATGAATACAATATCACATGCAATGAACATTATATCCTGTGGATAATTTCTAAATTAGAACTATAGCCACACATGTGATAGAAGTTGCCTCATAATGAGTAATTATAAAACAAAATTTGATATTATAAATATCTATAAATTAATTTTAGATATCATATGTAAGTCCTTTATAAATTTCCATTAGTGATAAAATTAAGTATCCTTGATTATTTTCATATTTAAACTTTAATATATTTTTTATAAATTATCCCTTCATAAATATTCAATGAATAATTTCAAAAAATAACAGTCCATAATTACCTAATGATAATTTTTCTTCATATGTTACCCATAGACAATTCAATATTTCATCTTTTGATATTTTTGATAAGTCATCCTATGAAAAATAAATTTAACCTTCACTTAAAAATTCATCAAAATTATCTGTGCAAATTCCACAAATTAATCCTTCAATAAATTTTCATAAAATTTTATTTCCATGAAATTATCATATGATAATTTATTATAAATGATTCATTTATAACTAACTATGAAAAATATATTATGAATTACAAATTTATAATTATCTTATTATAAAGTCCATTTAATTAATAAATAATTGTAAATAACCTATAATATTTTCTTCTATTATGCATATCTAAATTTTGCAAAATTTTCTTCAGATAATTATTGTAAAATTATCCCTATTAATTTAATGTAACTATCATTTGATAAATATTTTAATTTATTGTTTCATAATTTGGTATAATTATATTTTTATAATTCATCCTATTGTAATAATTTTATAATTTTATGTAATTACACATGAATAATTTTATAAATTTCCCTTGATAATTTTGTTTTTTTTAATTCAATCATTTTTAGAAAATTCAGAAAAATAATTGCATGGATTAAAAATTAAAATCAATCAATTAATTAATTAATTCAAATACGTATTCGAATAATATAGGCATCATACAAGGATTAATGGAGGAGAACATTGAGTTATTAGAACTAGAATAATTATCTGAATTAGGTAATGGGAGGCCTCTTTATTACACACATATAAGTTTTGGGGTCTCTCAGACTCATCATGATTAGCAACACTAGATTCCAAATGGATTAGACATTTTTATGCCAAAAACACATACGGGGTTTACAAAATAAAAATATTATATGACTTTTTAATGCACTATTAAACTAAAAGTTGAACGAAGTGTGATTAATTTATCCCAATATAGGATTTTTTAACATTAATGAGTTAAAATAGGTTGATTTGTTTGTTTTTGGATTGTACCCACATAATGAACAGAGGGATGCATCATCACTAATATGATAGAGTGATTGAAAATTAAATAATAAAAAAATAAAAAAATAAAATAAAATGGTAAAAATGTTACCATTATGTGAAATTTAACCAAACACCCAACACCCGTAATGGTTATGTCACACCAATAGTACAAACCACACTGTAAAATTAATAGTGGTCTTGAATTTCTCATTTGAGTCACCATTCAAGAGGAAATGTATTATTCTGGGATATTATGCACATGTTATAAAATATATTTTATAATTTTATTTTATAAATACGAAGGATCTGTAGTCCTTGGTATCTGATGTTAACTTTTTTCCAAACTCTATGAATGTTTGGTAGAATAATACATTGTGTTAACACATATTTTCCCCTTAGATGAATTTATAATAATAAACATTTATATGTCTATTTTTATTGAATAATTCAGTTTTCAAAAAAAAATACATTACCAAAAAAATAGGTTTAAATTAAAAATTAAAAATTGATTATAATAAAATTTACCCCCTTATAAGAACAGACCATTCCATAAGAAGAAACTATTGTCACATATCTGGATTAACTCAAACCACATAGCTCGGACAATAGAATCTCACTCATACAACTCTTCCTAGATCATTCCATGATAACACTAAATATGGACATGTTGTACCGTCTTCACTCAATGTAAATTTTCTCTCTTATCTATAATCTATACCAGACACTATTTTTATGATGAATCATGCTCCAAATCTACATCCCTAGTGTCTATAACTTGTGTAAGATTATGCATGTTCCTCCGATGACGAAAAAAATGAAATTATTCATGCTCTCAAAGATAACATAGAGGAAATTCCACATGGAATGACACTATACCGACCCATTAAATAATATGAAAGGTTCTAATAAACATTGTGTAAACATTACTTATTTCCTTAGACATTGGTGTCCAAACCAAGGAATCAATAAAAAGAAAAATTGATCACCTTTAAAGAACTCCATGCTTGTCCTCATATAGTTGGCATATGATCTATTCGTTATGTAATTATTTAAAATTTATTCTAGATCCTCATCACTCTCTCAGAAGACTCTTAAACTAAATTTGGGCCCACTGCAGATGCATCATTCCAAGAATGTGTTGATCAACATGGTCTACCTTATAGTTCCACATAAGGTTCCATCTAAATATAATACTAGAAATTTTTATATTATAGTAATAGAACCACCGATATATTATAATCCATTTATATAATTTATTTTAAAACATTGTAATGAAGAATATCCTTCATTATTAATATCATCCTCTGAGACTATATATATATATCCTGGGATGGTATGTTGTGCTCAATCCCAATTGAATCTCAATGAATTTTCTTATGACCTTTGAAAATAATGTTGTGAAATGAGCATATAGGTCAAAATCTAATAACAAAGGAATGAAATGTATGTCATTGATCTCATAAACATAATGCATTCCAAGATAAGTCCCTAAAGGAATCTCTCTAATAAGAGTAATGCGGGAAATTTTTTTAGTCAATCCAAAATCACATAGATATCATAAAAACACCTTGGTTAACATGGTATCCCTATAATAATGTCAATCATGGAATTATATATTTCTTTCATGGAAGACGAAATGAGGGAAGAGAACCACAAAGACAGTGGTTCCTGCCATTCACCCAATAGATGGTAAAGAATTAAGAAAAATACCTAGTGAGGTCTACGCATCTACAGTAAGTGAAGTCCTTTAGCATCTTCCCTATGATTAAAAAAATCATTTCTACTCTCCCATTTACTTGGATCACACTATCATTGTATAAATATGCATCATGTGAAAGTAATTTTGAGGATTATTTGAATGGTATGTAATACACACCCCTAACATATAATGAAACGAAGGAATAATGAACACCAACATTATACATTGAATAATATAAGGTATTAGTGATAATAAAATTACATCAAATATTATATTGTCCCTAAATATATAATAGACTATGATCCACTGTGTATAAATTGCTTGGCTCACCTCTGTGGCCCTACCCCTAAGATGAATGACCAATCTAAGTCATCGTCTGGGTAAACATTTGAGGGATCTACATGAATCCATAGTATATTTTTCCATACATTCAATAAATATATATCACATCTTAGTTGATGAATATTAATTAAATTAAATAAAGATCCAAGCCAATGTAATATATGTCTAGTGGCTTTGGAAACATGAGAATGTAAATGACTAGTTCATTGAAGAGCTATATCCACTCAGAGAATGTTCTGCTAATATATAACAGTTCTTAAACATATCAGACATAGAATCATTCTTCATAATGTGGGGAAAGGAAACCTAATAAATAGTGAGCTCAAATGATCAGTACAGGAAAAAAAGGTAGATATAAATGATCACTTAAGAAAGAAATGAACTTTGGGGTATGATAATAAGAGCATACAATTTTTTAATAATAAACATATTATCATAAATATTAATATTTACTCATGGAATAAATATTAGAAGTTCATAAGAAATGAATCATAATGGAATTAATGAACTTGATCCACGATAACATAACACTAGAATAAGACATAAGCTCATGGAATAAACAAAACATAGATAATAATTTTTGTAGTAGTCAAGGATCATTCCCTAGACTATCATAGTAATTTTGGTCCCATTCCCAAACCATCATAATTGTAAAACCTGATCCCAAAGACTATCATAGCAGATCATGTTCACTCCTCAAACCAACAAAGTTGTCATGTTTCATTCCAAAGAATATAATAGTTGAAAAATTCCCTTCTTGAACTCAGTTCACTCCCCAATATATAATTATTTATCTCATGAGATATCAATATTTACCCAATGAATTTGAGGTTGATAAATGTCACACCCATACTTCCTTATAATGTGAATATCTTACCTGGTTTTAATATAACAACCATCCTTGTTAATAATACAACCACCATCTTTGGTTATAACATAAAACCATCATAGGTTATAATGTAACCACCATCGATGGTTATAACATAAACACCATGAAATAACAAATACAATATATATTTATTCCATATTATCATAAAACATTTATCATATCATCACATTATAAGCCATTCAAATAAAAATAGTTTCATAATCATTTCTTGCATTCATCATTGCCTAAAATATGGAAATAAATTTGTTTCATAAACATATAATCCACACAAAAAATAACCAACATGTGGAATAATAAGGATGGTTACATTGGATAATATCCCTTATAAAGAATAATATAATTCAATATATTTTATCAAAAATAAAATTTTCCTTAAAATATCATTGATATATTTGTTGAGGAAAATATCAAATTCATTTGGAAAATAACACTTAAAAAAAGTATTCCAAAATATTATATAAATCATTTTATTTAGAAATATCCATAGTAAAATATAATGAGATCATTAAAAAAAGATCAATAAATATGACATTAAATTCTTATCATGATATATAAGTTTAACAAAAAAATATACTCACATTATTGGTAAATGGTCAAAAGTAACGTTATTTAGAAAAAGAGAAGATGATTTATTTTAAGCCATTTCATAAAAATTAAAACATGGGAAAATATGAATTTAAAAATGTGTCTTAAGAATTTAATAACATTATTGAAAACATTTTAGAAAAATATAGTTATAGAAGAATATTTTTTTCGACCGAAGAGAGAGATAAAGTCAATTTTCTATAAAAATATTTTTTTATTGAGTAATTAATGTGATAAAAATGAATGGAAAAATTGTATTATGAAGAAATATTCATACTAAAAGAAAATTAATAATTTAATTTAGATATATATCATAATATTTAATCATCATAACTGAACCATAAACAATTCAGATAAATAATAAGATTTTAAAATAAATCCATTTCTACTTTGGTAACATTAGAATCATAAGCCGAAATAAAGATAAAAAATTATATGGTATTATAAATAACCAAAAATATCATATCTAAAAAAATAGAAGACATTAATTTTGTGTTTATAAACCCCATAAAATAAAAATTTGTGTATAAAGAATGTATCCTATATAAATAAATGTGAGACAAAAATTTGATACCTTAGGTGTGACAATATTCATACACGTTGGAACCTTCTTTATAATTAATATATATATATTATAAATATATTAAGTAATAATAATTATATATATCATACAATATATAATAAACTTATAACCTTTTATCATCCATTTAAAAAACCATTATTAGAATCAATACTCTGTGTGGTATTTTCTTTTTATTGTCATTTATGTTTTATTTCAATAGTTTTGGTCGTTGTATATTGATCATGGTTACAAAATATATTCAATGTTTATAATAATATATATATATATCATATATATTCATTATACAAATGTTTAAATACATTAATAAAATATAGAGATAGAAAAATGAATTACAGTGTTTATAGAGACGATAGGCCATACATATCCTTGAATGTTGTATCCATATTTTGAGGGATAGAATGAAAGAAAGGTAAATAAGAAATCACTTAAAAGAAATAATTTTTTTTCATATGTTATATATATAATAATTGAATCCATATTTATTACCGTCCAACTAAAACATAAAAAAAATGAATCATATAGCTTCGTAGATGTGGATTCTCACACGTACACATGACAAGCATTATTGTTTTATAAATATTTGGATGTTAAGAAGGTAGATATAAAACTATCATTCCATATGTATAATTTTTTCATAAGTATTTTATTTAATAATTAAATACATCATAATACCCATCCATAATACACTAATGGAAAATAGACCTATACCCACAGTTTTGAACCGTGGGTATAGCCCCCAAAACCGTTGGTATAGGCTATACCCACGGTTCTGGGAACCGTGTGGCTGAACGGCGTCGGTATATGTCCCTGACCTATACCACGGTTTTGGTGAAACCGTGGGTATAGGTTTTTGCCTCCGTGTCAATACTCTATAACCACGGTTTTCAAACCGTGGGTATAGGTTTTATAAAATAGTGGGTGTCCGGATTCGATCCCGTGACCTCTTCACCGCTAACGAACCACCTCACCACTGCCCCAATGTCGACATTACATATATGTATATATATTTTGTTAAATATATTTATTTAAATCGTGGGTGTAGATAGAAGAACCGCGGGTATAGAACTCCCACCAAAAAAAAAATTTCCCGCGGAAAAAAAAAATTTCCCGCGCAAACGCAGGAAACCTATACCCACGGTTTTGGGAAAACTGTGGGGATAGAGCTCACCTATACCAACGGTTTATGGCCAAACCGTGGGTATAGGCATGTTTTTGAGACCCTATACCCACGGTTTTCCCAAACCGTTGGTATAGGTTTTGGAAAAATGCATATCCCCAAGGTTTTTGAGAACCGTGGTGATAGGGTGACCTATACGCACGGTTTTTTCCAAAACTGTGGGTATAGGTCTATTTTGCAGTAGTGATATATAGTGATGAGAAATAAAATCTTTCACTATGTGGATATGGTACATCATACATTCGTACGACTGATATTATCACCACAATTTGATGAAAGGTGGGTTAATAAATGTGTTTCAATTATCATGACAACAATTTTTTACATTTGGGATGTGTTATATATTATTTTACTTTCAATATAATATATATTGATGTGGTAAAAGAATAATTAAAAATAGCAATCGATTAAGGTGGTTACCACTTATTTAAAAAAATTACATTAGTTTTCCTCTTGCGGGGTATAGGGTTGGTCTTTTAAGATGTATAGAAACCTATAAAATGTTTATAGTAGAGTGAAGAAGATAACATGTTAGTGATTTTTTGTGCTATATGGAACAAAGTGGTGTGAAGTAGATAAGTCATGACTTCCCATTCTAATTAAGGGGTGGAGAAACCTTTGGATATAAAAAATGAATAAAATATGTTAACATCAATATTAAAAAATTATTCTAAATATAAAATAAATGGGAACGAGAATAATTTTTTTACAATATATTTTTCCCATTTTTTATATTTTATTATTTTATTATTATTTTTAAACAATTTAATAAAATATTAGTTTCATAAAATATCATTATTACAAACTTAGATAGAATTAATTTAAATTGGATGAAAGGTCATTAACAAGTGGTAATTTGAAAAAAACATATATTTAAAATAAGTATAATATTTTAGATTATTCTATAAAATTTATGGAAAAACATTAATCAGTAAAACTATATTATTTTATATTTTTTTTAAAATCATTTATTATATTTTATTATTAATTGGCTAAATATTTCATCAGTGTTTCATTAGAATTTAATGTCAATATATATTTAATAAAATCATAAATATATTTTTTCACTAATATATATATATATATATACACATATAGTCGTTTATAAATTTCATTTTCCCTTTGTGGGAACAAAATATATTTTTAAATTAAAGAGAGGGGAACTTTTTTACTTTCTTCACATTAAATATTATATTGGTTGTAACACCCCAAGATTTCATAGTACATTATTTCTTCAAATTAATTCAATAACTTGCACTATAGGCAACACCGAGTTCAAGTGCACCATAACTTTCCAAACAAGGCGTTATGAATAGTGATACCCAATTTCTGAAATTTTATAAATTTTATCTTTCAAAATGGACTTCATTTTTTGATTAGGAATATCGATATTATATTAGGGTGAATTTTTGGTATTTTTCTGAAAAAATTCGATTTTTTATGAATAGTATAAAACATAGAGTTATAGTCTAAAACTGAATAATTATTTAAATAATTATTTATTATATTTAAATTTATTTTAGGTTAAAATAGATAAATAATACCTATATATGTTTAAATTAATTCATTGGAGTCAGTTTATTGTAACATCCCCAAATGATAAAGGGTTAAATGACTAAATGATATGACTCATGTCAACAAGGTGCACCTTCCTTTTTAGGAGCATGTCTGATTAGAACTCCACAGTTAAGTGTGTTTGGACTGGAGTAGTGATAAGGATGGGTGACCTCCTGATATGTTTCCCAGGGTGTGTGTGAGTGAGGAAAAAGCACACTGGAAAGGACATGTGTTGGCCTGTGGGGACAATCATTAGTCAGATGACCCGTTCAGGCATGTGGGTGGACCCTGGGGTGGGCCCCACATGTTTGTGGGGGCAACTGGTGGTACCTGGTGGGCCAGGACCCGACGACCATGTTAAGGCGGGGTGGCTGTGCTGTCATAGGGGCCCGGTTGTCACATTTGGTATCAGAGGGAGGTTACCAGCCTTAAGTGCGCAGTGCACTACCTGGGTTGAGATGTAGCGCCCAAAACGAGGGCGTTGTGCTCTAAAGGGGGGTGATTGTAACATCCCCAAATGATAAAGGGTTAAATGACTAAATGATATGACTCATGTCAACAAGGTGCATCTTCCTTTTCGGGAGAATGTCTGATTAGAACTCCATAGTTAAGTGTCCTTGGCCTGGAGTAGTGATAAGGATGGGTGACCTCCTGGGAAGTTTCCCAGGGTGTGTGTTAGTGAGGACAAAGCACACTAGAAAGGACATGTGTTGGCCTGTGGGGACAATCATTAGTCATATGACCCATTCAGGCATGTGTGTGGACCCTAGGGTGCTCCCCACGTGTCTGTGGGGAAACTGGTGGTACCTGGTGGACCAGGACCCGACGACCATGTTAAGGCGGGGTGGATGTGTTGTCACCGGGGCCCGGTTGTCACAGTTTATAATAATTATAGATATATAAAAATTTTATTAAACTTTTCACCGTCTTTTACCCATCTCCTAGGAGAATTAGAAAATTTAAATAAAACATAATTTTATCATTTCTGTGAGTGTAATTTCTGAAATCTGAGAGAAATGGTTAATATATTGTAATAAAATGTGGTTCAATAAGATAAAAATAATTTTCGGTGAATAGTAACTTTTAACTTTTATTTACCACTGTTAAAAGTAAATAGAGTAATTATGGATAAAAATGATATTAATAGTACCCTAACACATGTCCTAATTCTATTGGACAAGTTTAGCTTGACCTAAATCAACCTTAGTAATAAAATATTATCATTTAGGTCCACTTGGATTTGATTAAGACATTTATTATAATTTAATTCAAAGAAGAGTTAAAAGAGTTAAAATCAATGTTTTATAACTAAAACATTTTTAATATAGGGTTATACATAATATAAATTCGATTATAAATATACATTATAAATATAATAATATTTCCTAAATAATGGTATTTTATTTATAATTTTTTGACATTAAAAAATCTAATTTATTTGTGAGAAAATGACGATGCAGTAATTACCGTATTAATGAATGATTAAGATAATTGATATTATAAATTCCCAAAAAAATTTATTTTCAGTCTTTTTATGAATTAAAATAATTTTATAGGTTAATAAGACATATTAGTATTGTTTATATGAATTTGTTTCGAATTAATAATCTTTTTATGAATTTATCAAAAACAAAATACCCATTAGTGTCATAATTGACATAAAAGAGTTTTTAAAACATATATTATATTATTAATTGATATTATATTTATTAAAATCTATGGTTCAGCAAAAGGACTTATATCATTATAGGTGTATCATTAATGGACCACTTTGGGATCTATGGAAATTTTATAGTATGTTTGTTAACCATAAAATATAAAAATACAAAGAGACATGGTAATGTCAAACTAATTTACTAAATGTTAAAACTAAAAGATAATTCTAATAAAGTGACTCAAACCTATCTAAAATCAATTGGTTGAGTTTATTTCGACCCATACCTATCTTAGACTCGATATAATGCAATTTTGAGCTATTATACCCCGAATATGAATTTATTATAAAATAATATTTTAATATTTTCCTAAGGTTCCCCTCACCCCCTTATAAAAGGGCACTCCCCCTTCACTCTAATTCACACCTTCTAAGCCATTTGGCTCATCTAAACCCTTCCCAAATAACCTATAAATATCTTTTCTCCACCCTAGAGGCCTTATTTTGATCAGAAATCCATCTTAAGGAACCCTTTTGATCAAATTAAAAGGAAGAACCCGAAGAAGAGGTAATGATTTCACCACCCTCATTCAAGTTCTTTTCTTCTTCCACATCCTTTTTATTTGTTGTTTACATTATAAAATAATACCTCCTCTATCTTGTATATAATATTATGTTATTATAATTATTTTACAACCAAATTCATTATTTTATACACCTTTACAATGACATGTCACCATACGTGCACACGTACAACTTACCGTCTCCACGTCGTGGTGTAACTGTTATTCAATACATTATTATTTGGATGAGTATAAACATGATGTGTATTTAATGTAAATAATATATATAACATTATAAAGATTCATTATATATGATATACCATCCAATTATATATTATTTTACTATCTAAAGAATGATATATTTGCTCGTGCATATGGACGGATTACCGTCTCCATGACGAGATTAGATTCATTTCCAAGTTCAACATTTATCGATGATTATAAAAATATATATTAATAATAAGTTTGTAATATATGAAATAATATTTCTACTGGAGATATATATGTTTATATATATAAGTGTTTATGTACTTATATATATTTTATTCACTTACTTCCGTTCAATACTATATGAAAGCAGAAATAGCGTTTATGTGTACGTACGGACTACCGTCTCCATAAACAGTTTTTTCTATATCATATATAAGTCTATTATAAATATTTAAATTATAAATATATATTATATATAAATCATGTTTTATATTCTGGAAGTATTTAAATCATGATCTAAGTGATACAATCAACATTAACATGTTAAAACAATAACGATTAAGAAAGCGATTGTTACCCGAAATATTAATATAACATGAAAATTATTATTAAATGGTTAGTATAAAGTCATGAATGAATAATTTATGATATCATAAATATTTATATGGTTCTATTATAATTTAATAACACACTATAGTCTTCATTCAAAATGTTATGCAAACCCTTGACTAAAGGAATGTTCAAGGTAAGGGGTCTCCATCTCACTCCTTATTCCCATGAGATTCAAGCCATATTTCAACTATTACCTTTTGTGTGGTGTACGTACTAGACATAATTGTATTCTTTAGAAAATAATCTTTATATTATGTGTATTTACAAATTCATTGTATGATACTTCTTTCTTGGTGTGTATGTTTCGTAAGTTACCAAATTGGTTAGTGTTAATTCCTCAATGTCATTATTATCCGAGATTCTTTATGTGTAAGTATTTACTGGGATATTTTTATCATCCATGTCCATTTTTCATAAAAAGGATTTCATAAATGAATATTTTAAGGATTTGTGAAAGTCACTCTTTATGAATATAATAATTTTAAATGTTTTAATGATTTATCTTTCTAAATCTTTTTAATTAATGTCCATGTATTCAAAATGATTTTAATGATTTATTTTTATAGACATGAATGTTTTGAAATGATAATTATTTTCAGAAGTTTAATAGTGGTATAGGAATATTTGATTCCAAAATATATTTTAAATTACTTCTTTTATAAATGTGTGACTTTTAAATGTATTTACAAAAATTATATTTTTCTCAAAAAGTTTTACTCATCATTTTCAACTGTGTCAGCATCCTTTATTGAATATTATTTTTTATTAAGGATGATTTCTTATAATAAAATCATCCATGTTGTATTGAATGAGTTATGATATGTTTGACTATCGATGTTAAATTTTTATTCCATCCATGGTTTATGGTTAATGTAATGGCATTTTGTATGCTAGTTTTAATACTAATGCTTATGTTATGTTTCAACTTTTTCATATGAGGAATGAAGTGGACTTAGTAGGTGACGGGTGAAGCCCACTATAGCTTCTCTATGCATCGGTAGGTATCATTAGACAAACTAGTGTCTTGGAATAAGTCCTTGACAAAAAAAATTATTTGTAGTCTTGGAACGAGGCCTCGACTATATGGTAATGATCTCTGGTATGAGGCATTCCATCATTGTGAAATTAGTTATTACATGTGATTATTCGACTAGTAGAATATTGATGTGCATGTTTCTATAAAAATGTTTCATTTTTTTACCATATCATGTTCAAGTTTATGTCTAAAAGGCTTTTGTTTTTATTACACATCTTTCCTTAAATGTTTATAGATTCTTCTAAATTATTTACCCTTACTGTGAATTTGAGCTCACCCCTTTTCTTATGTTTTATTTTCCTAGAAATCCTAGAAGTGTATTATGATTGATATGCAGGGTTATGCTAAAGGGAAAAATGGAATTATCAAATAACTATATACAATGTGTTTTATGCTACAAAATGGTATGTAAAGATAATGTATGCAATCTATTTTCCAAGACTGCGAAACTAGTCGATCATTCGGGACTTGATTCCTTGTAATAGTGCCGATGTATTAAAATAATGAACCAGCTCTTGGAAACTGGGGATGGGGGTATTATAGTTGCTATCAGAGGAAGTTTACCAATAACCTTGGAAAGTAGATTTACATAACCTCTCATTAGAACAAATTACCCTAAGATAGACTTTGAGGATTATTAATGAAGAACATCCTAGAATTTTGGTAGTGAAGATATTTTTTTTAGATTTCCAAGAAATACATCAATGTCTAGATATAATCAGGTAGAGGCGGCTCTGGCACAGATGTACATAGGGGTAAATCTCTAAAACACCATATTGATCTAGACTTGAATTAGAACTGGTGCACGACAACGAGCCTTACTGCACTCTTGGTTACGACACTCATAGGGGATATGCTTAGGATAATTTTCATTTTCATTACAAAACACTATGGATTTTTTATGCATATATATCTCATCAATGAAAACATTTATGTGACTATGGATTATATCCATAATCTGTTCAATTTACGTTAGGTATTTTACATGTTTGGAATTATGAATTGCGATTCTTAAACAGACCTAGTTTATTTCATTGTTTAGAAATGGTTCCTAGTAGAAGGAATGAGCACTCCAGAAATATGTATGATCAAAAGAGTAATAAGGGTCATATCATTTATGGTATTAATCCTACATTTAGAAGGTAAATATTCTCCCATGTATTCTCAACATATGAATAAATAATATCATATGGTCGTAAGATATGTAAATAATTCCTTGAGTACTATGGCTTTGAAGGGAAGCAAGAGAAGAAAATGATGGTAGAGAGAAGGATGGGTAAAGGGAATAGGAGAAAGAAGGATTTTCCCATATGTGATAAATGTGGTAGTAATCACCTTGGTAAATTCATGAAGGAAATGGGTGTTTGTTATAATTGTAGAGAAAAAGGACACCAAGTACATGATTTGAAGGGTATGAAAAAGTTCTCAAATGTAAACTGATTCATCTACAAGGTGTTGAGACACTATGCAAATCATTGTCCCCGTCATAAGAGTATACTACAGATGATGTTATTGGATAATAATCAAGTGATGACACTACCTCATATTAAGACGAATGACTAGTGTTCTTATGTTATTATTATTATAGAGTTATTTCATTTGAGTGTTGTATCTACAGTATACTTGTTATATGAATTATAGAGATAAATATGGATTGTACTGTAGTTCTATTTTATTGAGGATTTGAGATTATATGGTTCTAAGAAAAGTGACTTAATATTAAGCTACAATTTTTTGGAAAAAATACATGCTTTGAAGGAAATTTAATCCTTAATATGGTCTTGATAATGAGGTCGTGATTTTGGAATAAGAGATGATTTATTTGGATAAATTATATTGGATATTGTTGACTACCTTGAAACTAAATAATGATTTGTATATTTCATCATTGTTGGAGTTTACAACATTTTTGTATAGAAGGATTATATCCAGTATTCTATAAGAAATAAGGGAGGATGAATGTAATCAATAAGGTTTTATGGTAATTTAGGTTGTTGTGGTGTTTTAAAAGAATACATGATGAAGGTATTCACATGTTATTACTTGAAAAAATGGATCTTTATTGTGATTAAATTTATTATAAATTTTGGATTGAGAGTTTGGATATAAGTATTTTGGATAATTATAAAGGTTGGAATGGATTATGATTTAAATTGGATACTATTGTTATTGTTATTTTTGGATTGTTATAAAAGGACAACCCATAGGTCGGGCAACACCTAGTCACGTCCCACAAGGACGTGAGACTTAAACCCGAAACCAAAGAGTGATAAGGGTGCATCACCTACCACTGGACTACGTAATGTACTGGTTTTTATAATTATAAATTTTATAAATAGTCTGATAAATGAATTATAAATTCATTTTTTTGGATCCCTAGATGATTTGGATAAATAGAATATTTTTTTGAAATCTTTTGCAGTGAAAGATGAGTGTGTGGTTGAAATTTGTTAATGGATGGAAATCAAAATGACAAGTATACATTTTTTTCTTGACTTATTCTATGAAGAAAAAAATTATTAAACTTTAGGTAAGGTATCTTAAAACCAAAAATGTGTTTTCATAATACCTTACATTTTCTTGAACCGATGGTATTTTAAATCATCATAGATTGGTTGCTTTGAGGCCCTAAATTCTACAATTGTTTGTGATTGATGACCTCAATAAATCCCTATAAATATTTACGTTTTTACTCCAATTATATTTCTCTAATTTCCACCAATGTTCTCCTAATCGATATCATTATATTTTGGTGACTTTTTCATTCCCCTTTTTCCTCTTATTAAGACTAAATTTTATTAACCCAATTTCTGATATGGGATTACCCATAATGGTATTTTCTAGTTTCAAACATTTATTTCCAATTATCAATTTCAAATTTTGAGGACACAATTTATTGATGAAAGGAAAAATATAACACCGAAAGATTTCATAGTACATTATTTCTTCAATTTAATTCAATAACTTCCACTACAGGCAACACCGAGTTCAAGCACCCCATAACATACCAAACTAGCCACAATGAATAGTAATACCCACTTATTAAAATTTTATAAATTATATCATTCAAAATAGACATCATATTTGGATTCGGAATATCGAAATTATCTTAGGGTGAATTTTAGGTATTTTTCTGAAAACATAAATTTTTTGATGAATAGTGAAAAACACTGAGTTATAGTATAAAACCGAATTATTATTTAAATAATTATTTATTTTATTTAAATTTATTTTAGGTCAATATAGATACATAATACTTATAAGTTCAATTTAATTCATTGGAGTCAGTTATAATAATTTTTGATATATAAAAATTTTGTAGGACTTTTCACTGTCTTTTACCATCTCCTAGGAGAATTTTCAAATTCACATAAAACATAATTTTACCGCTTCTGTGAGTGGAATTTAGAAAATATAAGAGACATAGTTAATATCAAGGAGTAAAATGTGGTTTAATAAGATAAAAATAATTTTTGTTGAATAGTAACTTTTTACTTTTATTAACCACTGTTAAAAGTAAATAGTGTAATTAAGGGTAAAAATGATATTAATATTACCCTAACACATGTCATAACTCTATTGGACATGTGTTTATTGACCAAAAAAACATTATGAATAAAATATTATCATTTAGGTCCACTTAGATTAGATTAGGACATTTATTATTTTTTAATTCAAAGAAGAGGTAAAATCGATAAAATTACATTTTAATAACTAAAACATTTTTAATATAGGGTTATACATAATATAAATTCGATTATAAATATTCATTAGAAATAAAAAAAAATTCCTACGTAATGGTATTTTATTTATAATTTTTATACATTATATAATCTAATTGATTTGTGAAATAATGATGATACGGTAACTACCATATTAATGAAAGATTAAGATAATTAATTTTAAAAATACCCAAATAAATCTATTTTGAGACTATTAATTAATGAAAATTATTTTTTAGGTTAATATGACATATTAGGATTGTTTATATGTATTTTTTTTATAAGTAATAATGCTTTTATGAATTTATCAAAAACAAAATACCCAATAGTGTCAAAATTGGCATAAAAGAGTTTTTAAAAAAATATTATATTATCAATTGATATTCTATTTCAAAAAATCTACAGTTTGGCCAAAAGAATTATATAATGATAGGTGTATCATTAAAGTACATCTTGGGGATATATTGGAAGTTTATACTATGTTCTTAACTGTATAATATAAAAATACAAAGAGACATGGTAAATGTCAAAATAATTAACTATGAGTTAAAAATAAATGATAAGGTCAGTAAATTGACCCAAACATGTCTAAAACCTATTGGTTGAGTGTATTTAGACCCTTACCCACCTTATACTCTAAATAAATCAACTGTGTGCCACTATAAACCGAATATTAATTAATTATAAAATAATATTTTATGTTTTTCCTAAGGTGCCCCTCATACCCTTATAAAAGGGAAATCCCCCTTCACTCTAATTCAAACCTTCTAATCCATTTGGCTCAGCCAACCCCAACCAAATACCCTATAAGATATCCTAATATCAACCTAGAGGCCTTGTTTGGATCATAAAGCCAACCCAAGAGCCCTATTAATCAAATCAAAAGGATGAACCTGAAGAAGAGGTAATGATTTCACCACCCTCCTTCATGTCCCTTTATACTTCCACATCCTTTTTCATTGTTGTTTCCATTATAAAATAATAACTCCAGAATATTCTATATAATGTGAGGTTATTATAATTGTGGTACAACCAAATTCATTATTCTATCCACCCTTTGAATGACATGTCACCATCCGTGCGTCCATACGACATAACGTCTCCACGTCGTGGTGTAATTTTTATTCAATACATTATTATTTGGATGGTTATAAATATGATATGTATTTTATTTAAATAATAAATATAACATGGTAATTAATATTTATATCTGATATACCATCCAATTATATATTATTTTAATATCAAAAGAATGATTTTTTTCTCCTGCGTACGTACGGATTACTGTCTTCAAGACGCGATGAGATTCATTTCCAAGTTCACCATTCATCAACGATTATAAAATTATATATTACTAATATGTATGTAATATATGATATAATAATTGTACAGGAGATATATATAATTATATATATAATTATTTATGTACTTATATATATCTTATTCACTTACTTACATTCAATAATATATGAAGACGGAAACAACGTTTATGCGTACGTACGGGCTACCATCTCCATAAATGGTGTTTTCCATTTTATATATACATCTATTATATATATTTCTATAAAAAAAATATATGATATATAAATCATGTTTTATATTCTTGAAGTATTTAAATCATGATCTAAGTGATACAACCAAGAGGATCATGTTAAAATACATACGATAAAGAAAGCGATTATTACCCGAAATATTAATATAACATGGAAATTATTATTAAATTGGAAGTATAAAGACATAAATGAATAATTTATGATATAATAAATATTAATATGTCTATTTTATAATCAATAACATAATATAGTCTTCATTCAGGAGGTTAAATGTATCCTCGACTAAAGGAAAGTGTTAGGTAATGGCTTCCCATCTCGCTCCTTATTCCCGTGAGATTCATGCCATATTTCCACTATTACCATTTGTGTAGTGTATGTACTACTCATAATTGTATTATTTCTATAATTTACATTAATTTATTTGTATTTGCATATTCAATTTATGATACTTCTTTCCTGGGCTGTATGTTTCGTAAGATACCAAATTGGTAAGGGTTAATTCCTCAATCTAATTATTATCCGCGATTGTTTATGTGTAAGTATTTACTGGGAAATTTTTATCATACATGTCCATTTTTCAACAAAATGATTTAAAAAATTAATATTTTAAGGATTTTTGAAAGTTACTCTTTATCAAGATCATAATTTTAATTTTTTTAATGATTTATCTTTCTAAATATTTTTAATTAATGTCCATGTTTTCATAATTATTTTAAGTATATATTTATATGGACATGAATGTTTTGAAATGATAATTATTTTCAAAAGATTAAAAGTGGTATGGGACACATTGATTCAAAAATATCATTTAAATTACTTCTTTTAAAAATATGATACTTTTAAATGATTTTATAATAAGGATATATCTCTCAAGAAGTTTTACTCAACATTTTCAACTATGTGAGCATCCTATAATGGATATTATTTTTGATTGAGGTTGATTTATTATAATACAATATTCCATGTTGTATTGAATGAGTTATGATATTTTTGACTGTGGATGTTATACTTTTACACCATTCATGGTTTATGGTTAATTAAATGACATTTCTTATGGTAGTTTTAATATGAATGTTTTTGTTATGTTTCAACTTTATCCTATGAGGAATGCAGTGGAATTAGTAAGTGACGGGTGGAGCCAACTATTGCTCCTCGATGCATTGATAGGTCTCATGAGACAAACTAGTGTGTTGGCACAAGGCCTTGAAAAAAAAAATTTGTAGTCTTGGAATGAGGCCTTGAATAGGTGTTAATGATGTCCGGTATTAGGAATTCCCTCATTGTGAAATTAGTTATTACATTTGATTAATCGACTTGTATAATATCAATGTGCATGTTTATATGGTAATGTTTTATTTATTTTTACCATATGATGTTCAATTTAATGTTTAAAAGGTTGTTGTTTCTATTACACATCTTGCCTTAAATGTTTATAGCTTCTGCTAAATTATTTACCCTTACTGACAATATGATCTCACCCCTTTTCTTATGTTTCATATTCCCAAGACTCCAGAAATTGTATTATGATTGATATGAAGGGTTAAGATAAATGAAAAAACGGAATTCTCAAAGAACTATATATTCTTTTTTTATTCATCAAATTGTAATGTGAATTTAATGTATGTAATATATTTTCCAACACTACTAAATTGATCGGTCCTTCTAGACCTGATTCCTTGTAATCGTGCCAATGTATTAAAATAATGCACCAGCTCTGGGAAACTGGGGTCAGGGCGTTACATTTATCATTTTCATTGATTTTTGTAAATCAGAGATGGAAATTTAGAAAATAATGAATTATGGGTTGAATTAAATTAATACAATCAAAACAATGATGAAAATAATATTTCCTCACCACTTAGTATTAACCTAGATTATCCCAATATAACCTTTTTTATGCGACAAATTTTACTGTGATCACTTTTCATATCTACCAAAATTAATGGGGAATATTTACCGAAGTTTTTACCACTTAATTTCTTATATGAATAAATATTATAATAAAAAATATCAATATATATTATAAATTATGATTAAAATAATTGTGCAAAACCTGATGGAAAAATTATTTTATAAAACTATATTTTTAAGAGTAAAATTATATTTATTATTATACAATTTATAATAGAAATATAAAATGGATTTTTAAGACATTTCATTGAATTTAAAAGAAATATATTTTATTAAAATCATTCATTACTAGTTATCATTTTTGATTATGATAAAAACACATTGTGTGCATAAAAGATTTTCAGGTAAATAAACTTTTATGTATAAAAATGTTTTTTAATAATAAATCTAGACATGATATTTAAACCAATGAACCAAATTGGATTATATAAGTTTAATGTGAAATAATTTTAATCTAAATCCATTTTAAAATAAAATTGAATTTTTGACCTGACAAATGAAAAAAATACATTTTTCAATAGAAGACAGTATTTAAAACTATTCACAACAAAATCAGTATTTTTATAAAATTCTCAAAGAAACACCAAAATATTATTATTATAATAGTATTTACAAATTATGGCTAGTTTTTTGAAATAAAATCATTAATCATTTCAAAACAAAATATATAATATTTTATCACAAAAAATCCATAAACATTATTTCTAAGAAATTGAATCTTTCAAGTATAATATAGCATTGTAAAAACAATTAAATGATTATTTCGTAATAATTAATAAGTTCACTTCTATTTTGTAGGATATTTTTTATATATCTCATAAATTATTTAATTATATTAACACACAACAATTTTATTGAAGGGTTATAATAGTCATATAATAAAATTTTAATAATATACCATTGATTTTTTAAACACAGAATTGATGGTAATGTAAGATATCGATGGAATAGAACATTTTTTAAAAAACAATATTTAATAAAATACTAATGTTTTACCTTATACCCACATTATTATGAATTTAAATATTTAAATATAACACTATAATATAAGAAAATGAGAATATCTTTGTTTCAGTTCATAGTTGGGTTCCTATGTTGCTTCATTATCTTTTTCATTTCTCCAAAGAACAATCACCATGTAAAATGTATTGTACCATAGTAATTTATCTATACAATACAATATATCAACTAGTAGTTCCTCATAATAAAGATCATTTTATTTTTGGAAAACCACTAAGTTTATTACATGTGATGGATAAAGTATGTAGTTCTTTAGGAGATACACATGGAACACATTGTGAACATGAGAGAGGTTCAGTTCACGTGCTAGGTGATAATCTACAGTACCTACTCAATCAAGAATATTGAAGGGTAAAAAATGCCTAAGGATCATCTTTACCTCATTTTATAATATCACAACATTATTCGATGGAGAAATTATTAGCAAAACCTAATAAAAGAATCATATTCTATGTCATTTCGATGGCTGTAGAAATCATTTTCCTCTTGAGTATTTGAAATCATCAAATTTTGTATAATGAATCTGAAATTTTATATCATTTAATAAATAATAACATGACATAATATAATTCATTCATTAATATCATCCAAAAAAAATGTATTTATAAATTTCATTACATAGGAGGAATTATATAGATTTAATAGAGTTCTCGAGTTAAATCTATTTTTGTAAAAAAACTCAAATATATGAAGGTATTGATTCAATATAAACTTGAAATTTGTATAATAATATCTGGTAATATCCTCTAAAATGTGAATTTTTCTATTATACATTCCATATTTATATATATGATAAATAATTCTGAAACTCAACATTGTATCCAGATCATACTAAAGACTTCTCCATAACATTGTGGTAAATATCAGATCCCAATTGTTTATAATATAATTTGCCACTCCATATAACATGACAATTACATAATTTATGTTCTTGAAAGTTGAACTAGGGGGAAATATTTTCCAATGGAACTAAATTTGGATGACTTCATATATATCAACTAAAACCCTTATATTATTGGGCTATTTTGGGTTTTGGGGTGTCTAAAGGATAAATCCTTGGATATTCTTTCTCATTTCCAATCAAGCGTGGTTAATGTTTGTAACATCCCATTAGATTTACCCATATACAAAACATTTGGACATACCTTGAACTAAGATACATACTAAAAAATATTTATTTTTATGATGTCCTATTAGAAATAAAATTTCATATCTCTATATATATTTTTAATTCCACGTTGAATAGAGAATGGTGAACTGTAAGCATCATCTAATTGCTCCTTCATCAAATATGCTATTGATTTTTAACACACACTTTAGAAAGATAATATTTCCCACTATTTATATATATTTAATGATACATCCTTTTCCTTTCCATAAATATTATTTATTTTATGATCATCATCATAGATAATATTGTATGATCCGTTCACCTCAGTGAAACTACCACCTTATTCATTTTCCAAAGTTGGTAATGTGTTGATAAGTCATAATAATTAATTATATCAATTCATATTCTTTGGTAAATATCCAACTATTTAATTGTGAAAATACAAATTTTACTTTTATGATTAGTATATACATAACACCTTTCTCCATATAAATAATTCTTTATATCCTTAGTGAAATATTTACTGAAACTAACTCCAAATCATGATTTGGGTAACTTTTCACATGAAAATTCAATTATCTTGAGTAATAATCTATCACCATACCATTATTCATGTAAACACATCCCAATCCTTTCTTTGATGTATTATTATAGATTAAAAAAGATTATTCAACACAGGGTAAAGTAATAACATGATAACTGACTAACCATATCTTTAGTTCCATGAACGTTTATTCACATTCTTCTATCAAAAGTAACATAGATCCCTTCCATGTTAAATTTATGAGTGGATTGAAAAATTATGAGAAATTATCCACAAAGAACTGATAATATCATTCCATCCCAAGAAAAATATAGAACTAAAAAATATTTGTTGGTCTAGGAATATGTTTGGTAACTTTTATCTTTCAAGGATCTAATAATATTTACTCCGTTGAGATTATATGACCCATGAATGATACTTTATGATTTTATAACTGACACTTGGTAAATTTTTCATTAACACTTTCCCTTCCACATGGTCTTCAATTAAATTCTCAATTGATATTTTTTCTCTTCCTTCCACGTTGATTATACATGAATATCATTTATATGTACTATGAAAAAATGATAAAGGTAATCTATAAATATTATTTTTATTAAATCCAGGATTATAGTGGGGTTATTATTTTAACCAAATTTTATCACTGTAAATTCACAGTGTTCATACTTTATACTGAAGGTTGAATTGGGAATTTCAATCTTTTTAACCATCAATTAATGAAATTTATAGTGATGTTAAATATTATAAATTAATTGATATTTACAAAAATAATCAAATAAGACATAAATATATTATTTAGGAAACTTTTTTCTTGAGATTAATTTTGTTATGTTCAAAATAACCAATAAAATACCCATTGATACATCTTTCGTCATAACAAAAAGAACATGTAAACCCCATGGTTATGAAAATGTCCAAATGAATTCCTTCTCAATATTATATTGTAGTTGATTCTTTCATTCATATAACTCAATTTGGTCTATTCCACAAGGATTCATTAAAATAAGTTTATAACCATGTATGAGTTCTATCGAGAACTAATCATCAAGATATTGTGGAAGAAAAAGGGATAATTCTATAAAGACTTCAACTTCTCTGGCTAAATAGAAATATCAGTTATGTTTTGTTTTCCCCAACCATCTGAGAAAAAAACCCTTTTAAATCAGGAATCAATAAATATACAGAAGATGTTATTTCATTAAAAAGTTCATATTTATAGTGAAATTGACAGTTGATGGCAGGTTGGTTAAAAATAAAAAATATGACTAAACTTCCTTTAAAATTGATGTTGGATTTGTATAAATACTGATAATACGTTACAATGATAACATTAAACTCAAATGAAGGGATAATAACATTAATTTTAGGGAAAATTTCACAAAAACATAAAATATATAAGAATCATATACTTTTAATGAAATCATCATAACATTAGGTTTTTTTACCTCAAACTAAATATCTAATCACTATGGTGTTATTGTTTAACATTTCTAAATTTTATAGTGATATCTTTAGCTCATATATAGGAACTATCATTCTTTTTTCTTCCAAGTATATTTATTTGGGTTCTATCTACTGTGAAATAGTGTGAGAATTGGATGTTTAAATGGGTTTTTGGGGATCAAATGATCAACACAAAACATTCCTAAATTGTGTGCCCTACCCCAGAATAATTTGAAACCCCAGGTAGAGGGGGACTAGGGAGTTGGGCATTGGTTTTGAAACCATATTCCCATATAGTATTAATCATGTATCCCCTTGGAACTAGGAACATGTTTAGTCACACGGTTAGCAAAAAATATGAACCCCGAGCAGGAAACCATGAACACATAATTTAATCCCATATTTTTTTAAAAAACTTTGAAATTGACTTATAATATACCATAAAAACATAAAATACCCTAAACCAATTTCTCTTATTTTTGGTGGTTCTTAGACTGATTACATGTCCTTCCGACCTTTGTTCAATGTAAATCAACGATCCATTCACATATCTGCACCTCTCTAGGTAAGAAATATTCAACCTGTATTGATATATTGGATGCATTGAAATACATGTGTGGGGGAATTGAATATTGCCTCAAAAGTCTATAAGTGTTTAACTGAAAGATGTATGTCAATCATGGGATTATTATCCTAAATAAGATAGATTTAAATGAGTTTTGGTAAGCGGAATGATACTTTAAATACCCACGTGGCTCTATACATGGTGTCTTAGGACCAATAGGTTGGAATTCGATTACGGTTCCAATTATCCATAATATTAATTTAATAGAAATGATAAATTATTTAAATGTAATAGAGATATTTTATATCTCATGGGGGCTAATTCGGACTCTGGCACAAGCCGAAACAGGTATTAATGGTTTGGGTGTCCTCAGGAACATGGGGGTTTATGTGGTTAAATAAAGAATAATTGAATATATATCAACAATTTATATTATTGATTTTATTTTATTCATTATACAAATAAATTCATGGTTATTCGCTGTATATTATTTCAGATGAGATTCATGGTGGACTACTTAGTGGTACTCACACCCTACTTGGGATGCCTGATCAGTTCTTGAATAGACATCATATTTGAAGGATAGGATATGGGAATGGCCTTATGTTAGAAAAATTATATAGGATAGAGAATGAATAAGGGAATTAGATGTGATTTGGAACCATCCTGGATGCATTCGATGCCTCTATTTTTTTAATTCATATTGAAAATTCACATGTATTTGAACAAATCTATATTCTATTTAAATTTGGATATTTTATTTTTTATTTGTTCATCATGTGATAATGGTATTATATTGGCTTTTGTTTGTTTACATATTTTGTTGTTCTACATTGAGAAAGAGGGTATATTGTCCCGTAGTAAACATTATAACATATATGGTAGTCAAAAACATCTTGCGTACATGTATGTGAGCCTAAGATCATGTGTTCAACCAAATTGGGGCACTATTTTGTGGTGCCTAATTCAGGATTTCATGAAGCGGTATTAGAGGAGTTTTTTTTAATTTTTTTGTATTAATATTTAAGAAATGTAGAAATAAGTATATAACGAGTCACTACCTGGTGAAGATCAAATTAATTTGAGTATATAACCCATGTAATATGGTATAAGTGATGTACCTAGGATGGTATTGTTGATATTGATGTGTATTATTCCAATTGGTTGTTAATTCACCTTGAGTGATGCACTTGTTGTGTGATGGGAATATTTTTTTAGATATTTTCTAAGATTTGAATTGTGGGAAATTATGAAATTATAATTGAATAGTCTTGCCTAATTCTAGGCACTCATTGTTCATTATGTTACATGAATCATTTTGCGCATACACAAGAAAAGATGTATCCATGTAAGTTATTAAATGAAAATTATTTTCTGGTCTCGTGTTAATTAAAAGAATATGTTCTCTAATATGATGTTGTAAATTTTCAAATGATTAAAAATGTTTAAAATGGGTTTCTAATGTGATAATTTATATATAAGAATGTGTAGACCCTTTTTTCACCATAACCAATATATTGGATGGTTAAGGGTTGTTATACTTCCATGGTTTTGACCATGTGGAGGGGTTTGGGGGAATTTCTTATTATGAATTTTTGAGAAACCATGTTATGTAAATGTGTTAATGATATTGATTTTTCCTAAGACCAATGGATGGATTTCTATAGATATTTATGGATGAAGATTCTTGTTGAGGGGAAAGGATGTTATAGTTCTAAACTAATTACCAATAGTGGAACCTAAGGAAATATATTACTATGTGAGGAAGTCAGAGAGTAGTTTTGTGAGAAATTTGATTACTTCATGTAGTTTATGGAATGAGAACTAGGGTTTGTATTATGAATAGTATGTATGATCTGACAAGGTATGATTAGATTAACCACCCTCTGACACTTACTAGAAAGGTTTGACCTTATATAGATGAGTTATTAGTTGAGACAATCCAGACTACACTTGTCCCCATAAAGACTCATTCCTATAAGAGAGTAAAATTTGACACAAACATGATACATAATGCAGAAAATAAATGGTTGGATATAAAGAAATGGTAAGGAAAACTATATAATATGGAGTGGATGGACTTTCACGAGAAGTTATTGCAGTACTTTTTACATGAGACACTCAGGTAGGATAGAGTAGCTTAGTATAAGAGGATGAATTATGGTAGCATGTCCTTGATAGACTATGGTTGATTATTTAATGATTTATATAAATTTTATACTATATTTTCTTAATATGAGGCTACTATGTAAAAATGGTTTCATGATGGGAGTAAATGTGAAATTTATTCATACGTGAATAACTTCAGGTAAAAGAAGTCTTCAAAGTAGTGACCCAGGTTCTTATTTTTTTTGGGGAACCTAGAAGTTGCTTCTATTTGAGGAATGGTGGTTTCTATAATAGAATTAGGATGTATGAATTATATGATCAAGAATATTTTTAATGAAAATGTTGACCAAATATGTGGATAGAGGAGTTTCTTGGTAGGTGGGTAAGTTACACAAGGCCTTACTCGAGTGTCCTATAACTAGTGTGGTAGGCTGGGTCACATATGTATACAGTGCCACAAACCATAGGCAGAGTGCAGATCATGCAACATCATGGGACAACTAAAAAAGTTCTTTAGAAATCCATGATAGACTAGTAATGATGGTGAAGCTAAGTAGAATCAGGGTACGTGAATGGGATCTTAAACAACATATATTTTTTGTAGGTAGAGTTATGCTAGTCACGGTGGTTTAGGAAGTTTATGTGCTTCTTATGTGCAAGAGTATTCTAATGAGAAGAGTGGTAATTATTAAAAGACTCATAAATCATCATATAGTAGAGGGATAGGATAGTTTCACATCTTTTACCCTATAGTTTTAGATACCATGACTGGATAATCAATTGATAGAGGTAAAATTCTTATAGAATCAACAATTTTAAATTCTTTATTTGATATTGGAAACGTGTATTATTTTATATTTTAAAATATTTTGCATGGTTTGATCCATTAAGTGAAGTTTTTTAGAGGGGTTATGATAAAGGATACACCTTCGAGAGTATGGTAGAGATACATCTATTTTTAAGGGGTGTTTTCTCAAGGTTGGGGAGTATCATGTCATTTTGGAACATTATATCCTCAATATGAAATTATTTGATCTAATCATGTGAATGGAATGGCTAGTATCAAATCAATCAAACATTTATTGTTACATTGGGAGAATGAATTATATGTCTCTATAGGGTGACATATATATTCATTGTGGAGAGTGGGATTCCAAGGTATGATATATTGGGACAATTCCTCAAAAACTGCTAGAGATCACTAGCTAGGATGCTAAATTTTTTCTGGATATGGGGGTGAAAATCAAATAGTCTTTCAACCCATGGTGGGAAAGTTCGAATAAGTGATTCATAAATATTTATCAGGTATTTAAACAAAGAGATATGTTTATTTAATAATTGATCACATTCCTGGAGCTGATCCAGTTTCTATAACACTATACAGAATGGAACCAACTGAGATTTAAGAGATTAAGACTAAACTAGATGATTTGAGGGATAGGGTGTTTATCCGACCATGTACATCACATTGGGTTGTCTAATTTTTCAGTTAATAATTTTTATAGGGATATAGTATTATGTGTTTATTGTCATATTTTGAACTGGATAACTATGAAGTACTATAATCTTCATATGTGTATCAATGATCTCTTTAACTAGTTGATGAAAGATTGTGTTTTCTGCCAGAAATACTTGATATTAGGGTATCATCAGTTGAGATTCCTACCTGCTAACATACCATAGACTAATTTCAGGGGAACATATGAACTATATGAAATCATCATGATATTGTTTTGGTTAATGGACACAAAAATGGTGTTTATGGTCTTGATGAATAGAATCATCCATCCATATGTGGATCAGTTTGTGCTAGTATTTGTTGATTCCATATTTGTGTACTTTTAGAGTCGTGATTATCATGTCCAACATTTTGACAATGTCCTAGGTACACTAATAGAGCATAAAATATATGCCATTAAATATAGAGGAATATTCATGATTGATCAGGTCCACTTCTTATGTCTCATCTTGTGGATGAATGTGTGTCCATGTGCCCAGGGAATATGAATGTAGTGCTTTATTAAGAAAACCCCATGAATTTGGTTGGTATATTTAGTTTTATGGGACTTGTGGGTTATTATCTGAGGTTCATTGATGACTTTTCCCATTTGGCAGAACCACTTTAGGGATTCACCAAGAATGGAGTAATGTTTGAATGGTCTGGATAATGTGATATTACCATTATGGAGTTGAATAATAACATGATACTGATACCAATGTTGGTCCTACTTGGTCTAATGGAGGAATATATGGTAATTTTAGATGCTTTTGGAATCGGTCATGGAGTATTGTTGATTTAAAGAGATCTAGTTGTCGCATATAGGTCTCAGCAATTGAGGTTTCATGAATGAAACTACCCTATGCACGAACTAGAGCTAGAAATTTTTCATTATAATTTTAATTGTTGGAAGCCTTATCTATTGTGATATAATTTTATTGGGTATACTAACCACAAGGGATTAAGGTAGATCATTTCACTGTGATATTTGAATTTCTAGTCATGGATATGGGTATTAAATATACATTTAATCAATTTAATCCAAACATATATTCCCAGGACGAGAAACAGTATAGCTGACTCATTAAGTAGGAAAAATAGAATTTGGTACATTAGAAGTTTACAATTTTAATGAAAAATGATGACATTACGGACTAAGATTCATTTTGTGGTTTTGCAGGGTCACGATTGGATGACTATTATATCAGTATCACAAGAGTCTACACTATTGAACATGATTTGGGAGAGGTAGTATGAGGATTCAGAGTGTTTGGTGTTGAAGGAAAGACTTGATGGTGTGGAGTCACTATCTGATTGGATGATAGTTAAGGATGAGTTTATCTATATCAGGAATTAGGTTTTTGTTCCTACAATCATGTGGAAGGATATAATTCATCAATTTCTATCCTTGATGTGGGCAGTGCATCCAGGTGTGACCAAATTAACCAGGACCCATGATGAATTTTTTTTATTGTACATGCTTGAAAAAGGGGATAGCATTATTTGTGGCACAATGATTCACTTGTCCAAAAGTGAAGTCCAAAAGTCAATGACATAGAGGTTTTCTTCAAACATTTCCCATTTAGGAATGGAAGGGGAATGAATATACTATAGACTTTGTGGTTATTATCTAGAGGACACCTTAGATGAATGACATAACTTTGTATTTTGTGGATGAACTAACAAAAGTTTCACATTTATTTCCAATATGAGAGACATTATCATTAGACTAGTTAGGATATTTTTATGATCGAGAGATTTTCCATCTACCCAGGTTGCCTCAGTGTATAGTTTGTGAACATGAATTTTACTTTACCATATTCTTCATGTAGGGATTACATAAGGCACATTATAATTTTTTACTCATTATATATTTTCTCCCATAAACATATGAGAAATCATAGTGTACTATACATGTGATTGAGGATATTCTAAGAGTGTGTACTCTTGACTTCAATGGATCTTTGGAGAATCCATCGTCCTATGATTGGTTTTCCAATAAAAATAGTTATAAGGAAACTATTCAGAATGAACCATATGCGGTACTTTATTGTAGGCTATAAAAATAACCTATATGATAGATGAAGGTTGGTGAGTTAGAGTAGTTGGGACTAAGTCTCATATAAAATACGTCACAAAATATTCAACTGATTCCAAAATTAATGGTTCTATATCAGAGTAGTCATAAGTCGCATGCTGATTATCATCAAAGAAATGTATAATTTAAAGAGGGTGATTATGTTTTCCTTCTAATGACATGTATATTGGGTCATTATAGGATTATGAGATAGGGAATGATGGCACCTTTAGTTTATTGACAATTTGATGTTATGGAGAGAATAAAATATGTTTCATTCTGATTGAATATTTTAAAGATGTTTAATTCTCTAAATTACATGTTTCACGTGTCATAACTTTTACAGTGTAACCTGGACCCTTGTCATGTGACTAATGAGGCTGATGTTGATCAGGATACTGATATGACCATTGAGAAGCATCCAGTATGTGTGTTTGATCATAGTAAGAATGTTTTATGGGGAAAGATCATGTTTTTAGTTAATTTACTCTGAAATCCTATGCACATAAAAGAGGGAACATGAGAAGGATAATCATAAATAACATCTCAATGGATTGATCTTTTTACCTCAGAATCATTGAGATACTTTAGATTATAGCTCCAGGATGAGCTGTTATAGGGTGTATAGTTTTTATAATCCCTTTTTTTGATGTCTTGATATCTTATATAGGTACACATTTTCCATTTATTAGATTTTTTTGGTTTTATATTGGGTGAATATGGGTGAAAATTATATTTTTTAGAGGGGTTTTGGGTAGTGCACAATTGGTGCATGGTTTTCCAAAATATTGTGGCATGCCCCAGTAAACCATGCAACACCATGATGAGAAGGATTTCATTTTTAGTGTATGGATTTTAAAACCATACACTCTTCTAAAAGTTATTGTACATCCCCATAGGGGGAAACACACAATTAGGTTCACAGTTAAGGAAAAACTGTGTTCCATCAGTATAAAACTATGGAAATGGAAATTTAATCCCCTAAAAATCCATCAAAATATATCAGAACCCTCATCATATATCCCTAAACATCTCTACTCACTGATAAACCAATTTATCTATTTTTTAGAGGTTCACATAATAATTTCATTACCTTATGACATCCCTTCATGATGAATCTTAGATCTTTTGATAGATCTTCACCTCTCCTGGTAAGTGATTTTCCTCCCATATGGTTTCATCCATATCTTACATCTTTCTATCACCCTTTTAATGGATTTTCCTCTATATTAGCGATGGATATTTATCTAGTTTATTATTGATATAATTATATTGATCATCGATCTAGGTTTTAGATCTAGATCTTTTTCTATGTCCCGATCTTCATTGTTCCTCTTTTAATTAGGGATTCCCCTTATCCAGTGTTTGTCATCAAACACTATGTAGTTGTTATAAATTTAAAATCCATTAACCTTGATTTAAATTATCTGTAAGTAATTGTGAAATTTTAATTTTAATGATTGGTTAATTACAATTATTATCTAATTGATTATTATAATTTCCATGTGATAACGATTTTAGGCAAAATTGGGGTAACTGAAATGGGAATAATTATATTAATTAATTGTTTAATTAATTAAATGAATATTATGAATGTGAAATTGATTATATATCCATATTTTTAATTGGTTAATTATTTTGTTTATGAATTAACTCACAATGTGAATTTTTAGATGGTTGACATAAGTTAAATGAGTAATGTGTTGTATGATTAATTATTTATAAAAGGATCCATGATGAATTGGTTGTATTATTCCATTTGAGTAAAGGGATTAAACAATAATGATTTGATATTTAAATTGTTACCCTATGATGAGAGTTATTGAAAACAAGGTTAATGATGCATTACATTGATGTTTATGATGTTTTGACACATGTGATATTATGATACATGTGATGTTATGATATGTGGGGGTTGGGTACATGGGTTGATGCATGGAAATATTATAAGTGAATAACTGTTATATGTGTGTGGGAAATAGAACGCTGCTTCAAAATACCATAGTGATAAATAAGTTATGGGACACAGACTGATGCTTCAAATACCCACCGGGTGCAAGACATTTCGCTCTATGACCAAAATATTATAAATAGTCTATGGTTCTAGTTGTCCATAACGTGAATTTAATTGAAATGGTATTTGATATACATGGAATTGTGATATGTTATATCCCATGGTGTTATTTGAGACCCCGATATTACTTAAATAAGGTATTGATGGATTGTGTGTCCTTAGGAACATGAGGGATTCTGCGGTCAAGTAAAGAATAATTAAATATAAGAAAACAATTTACCATATTTTTTGGATTTTATTATTTATACAAAATCATATATTTATATTGACTGGATACTATTTTAGATGTCATTGGTGGTGCACTACCAAGCAGTAATGACACCCTACCCAAGGCTTTAGATTAGTTCCCAAAGGTAATTTATGTTTGTAGGATAGGATAAGGGCCAGGACCATTAGTTTGATGTCTAATATTGGATAGATCTTGGATGGGGGGATTGAACATGACCTGAGACCCATTTAGGTGTTTTCAAAGACTTTATTTATTATTTCGTTTTTATATTGACACTTGAAATGTTTTGTTCATTACATATATATGATTTTGTTATGGGTATTGTATTCCTTATTTGGTCATCTCATGAAACTAGTATTATTATTGTCATTATTTATTTACATTCATTATTTTGATACTTAGATAAAGATGATATAGTCTCCCAATGGTAAAAAGAAGTCCCCACTACTATTTTTCTTTCTCCGATGTATAGGGAGGCATATGTGTGGTCATGTGACCAATTGGCTTGGGGAATCAGTGTGTGGAACCTAGGTTAGGACATAATATATAGAGATATTCTAATAAAATTATTTGAATATAGATGATTCGGTAGATTAAAAATAAAACAATTCATTAATAGTTCTATAGTTTATTGTAAGTGTACCTTTCATTATGTTGTTTTCATACACCAATATAGAAATAATGATTCCATGAGACTAACCTTTCTATATGGTCTTATGTAGTTGTTGAAAATAATCATCATTGTTAAAATTTATATTTGGGAACTAGTCAGCATATTCCCATACTCCTTTCATTTAAAACATTCGAGTGTGGGTGGGGAATTCTATAATGATTTATATCTTTTCATATCGTTATCTAAAATCATCCCATGAAATTTTAAATAAATTTAATAATGATAATCCTTTAGATAGATGAATCATCTTATAGTTACTTTGATCGAATTTCCTCTATGTTTCCTTCTATATTTTTTGAATAAATGAAATATCATCTTCTTGACTCCTTGGTTTTTTTTAATTTACTTTTATGTTCATTATAATCTTCTTATCAATTCCATGATATTTTTGGGTAACTCTAATCTCCATCAACACCTTTATGGAACATCAAATTATTTCTTTTGTAATGATTAACTGTCCTTATAGATAATGATATCTAGAGACTTGGTTTGAAGACACTGAACATTCATCCAAGATTAATTAAGGTTGGATGAAAATGAAAAAAATGTAACCCAAAATTCTTGTAATTTTTTTTGAAATGTTAAAATTGATTAATAATACTTCTATTTACTATTTTAGTATGAATAATAAGTGGAAATTACTTATTGAAAAATAATATCATAAACCCACCCCACTAAATGTAATCAGTTTCATCCATTATCCTCATGTTCTTGATAAGAGTCCACCATTGGACCACTTCACCTTACCAATAATAAATAGACATAATAAAATTATAATGTTACAAACAAAACTGAATATAAATTAACTTTCTAATGGTATTGATGCATTTCTTAAATATTAGTGGATTAATATACCCACAAATTGATGGTGGGAATTTTCTCATGAAAGACTCAATAGAACATTTTTTCCTCCATTTTTCATTTGGAATTTAAGTGTGATTTATATCTTGATAATGTTATTTTATCATAGAAATAATATTTTTCATTCGACCTCCCATTACATTCAGATTATCTAGAATAAAATTATTGAATATCCCATCACATTAAATAAAAATATGATTCCTTAAAGTTATAGTCATCTAATAAAAACAAAAAACATTTTAGGAGAAACCAATATCATATTTTATAACTATATAATCATGAAAATAAAATTATAAAATTTCTATATCAGGAGACCTTCTTCGATGAAACCATAGGTTTATATTATGTCACATATGGTTTTTATCAAAAACATTTGGATGTTATCATATATATACACGTATACCCAATGATATTAATAATTTTTTTCATTGTTTCCAATGGTCTAATAAACCTTTATAGATACCAATTATTGAAAATCAGGATTTCCTTATACAGATATCACATCATAGTGGAGGAATATTAATTATATTATATAATGATCTATCCTAGGAACTTATAGGTCTAGAGGCTTTAGAAACAATGACACATATAAAATAGTTTATAAATGATCTATGTGATATACCTATAAGTTATTCATAACTTGAATTCTTCATAGTTAAATAATACAAAGTTTTTTTCTTCATAACATGGGGTAAGGAAACTTAGTAATTGGGAACATAAGTTATAAGTAACGGTAAAAATGAAAGATTTAAATGATCACTTGAGCCTGACTTAAATATAAGGGTGTGGTAATCTGATCATAACATTTGAAAATCAAACAATACATATCATAAATCATAATCTTGATTCAATTAAAAGATCGTCATTATTTATAAAAGATGTATTGTAAAATAATCAATGAACTTGGACCCTGAGAGAATAACATTTTGAAAAGACATAAGATAATTAAATTCAAATAATTTTAGAAAATAATCTCCTTAGTAGTCAAGTCTCATTTACAAGAATATAATATGGTATTGGGTTGACTCACAAAACCATAATAATAGTATTTTTCACTCACAAGACTATGAGAGTGGATTGTGATTAATCCCCATACTATCGTAATAGTTAAGGTTCACTCCCATGAGTATCATTGTGGTCAAATTACCTTACTAAACTGGGTTAAATCCCCATTATAATAATAATTACATCATTAGATATCAATACATATCAAATTTATTTTTTGTAGATATAGCCCCCTACCATCCTTTGTCAAAAGGTACCATCATCATTGTTTATAACATAACCATGGTCTATGTTTATAAAGGAACCACCAACCATTGATATAACATAACCATCATTCTTTGTTATAAGAAATCCATCATCACATAATAATAACCATACATATGTTTTCCATATGATCATAAAAAATTAATCATTTCATCACATCATTACCCAATACAATAAATGGGTTTTATAAACATTTAATTAATTCCTAATAAAAAATACCATACAAAATAAATGAGTTTCATAAATATATGATTTACATTTACATTAAACACCAAGATAAATAATAAGGATGGTTACATTGGTTTATAACACAATTAAATTATAACTATCATTCATGTATGTTGTTATATATGAAAATTTCTTTAGCATTCCATTGAAACATTTCCTGAGTAAAATAACCTTGAAATTTTATGAATCAAATTTAAATATAAAAATATTTCAAAAATATTATTTATTTTTGAAAATAATATTAGTAACAGTTCATGTATTATTAAAATCATTGAGACATCATTATTTTATGAAAATTATTTCATTATGTATATGCTAAAAGAAAACATTCCTTTCACATTTTTAGTAAATAGTCAAAAAGTACCTCATTTGGAAAATGAAAAAAAGATTTCATTTAACCCATAATTAGAAAAGTAAAAAAAGGGTATTAATTAATTTAAATATATTAATATAATTTGAAATTAAATTTGATTAAAATTTTAGAAAAACATGAATTTTGAAGAAATTTATCTGATCGATGAGAGATATAAATTCAATCTTCAATAAAAATAGTCTTTTGGTCTCAAGAGTACATAAGGAGAGAGAAAATAATTGGAAACATGAATTATCATGAAATAAAAAGTGAAGAATAAAATTCATGACATTATTGAGAGATTTATTTTTTAATTTAATCATTATAACATTACCATAAACAATCTTGATAAATAATGAAAATGTAGCCTAAAGCCCTTTCCACTTTTGTAAAATTTGAATAATGGGAACCCAGAAAGAAATAAAAATATATTGATTTTTAAATAAAAATAAATTTCATAATTAAAAACATTATATTCATTCATGTGTTTTATATAAACAATATTAAATAATATGTGGTGTATAAGGCACGTGTCCCATATAAATAAAAGTGAGATGAAAATCACTTACTTTAAGTCCAACTTTCTTCGTAGGCATTGGAACCCCTAAAATAATAAATATTTATATATTATAAATATATTATATAACCATAATAATATATTTTATACCATATATTTTTTCCTATAACATTTTATTACCTATTTTTTAACACTTAGTTATTAAAATCATAGTTAGAGGCGATATCTTTTTGATTTTCATGTATGTTCTGGATCATTAGTGTTGTTCCTTGTATCTTGATAATGGTTCCACTATATATATAATGTTAATAATTATATAAATATCATATATAATAATTATATATATGATATTATATTCATTCATAAAAATATTTTGATATAATAATAAATTACACCTTTGATGAAGATGGTAGGTTGTGCGTACTCAAGAATGATGTTTCATTTTTTGGATGAATGAAACAAAAGAAAGATAAATAAAAACACTAACTTTGTAAATAATTATAACATGAGATATATATATATATATATATTATTAATTAAATCCAGAATTATCACCTTCTAAATAAAATAGAAATGAATAAAAAATCACATTTCATTATGGAAGTCAAAGTCCACACATACGCGCATTCGACACAATCATTTTCTAATGGATTAGAGAGTAAGAATGTATATATTATATTATCATTATAGGAGTATAAATACATCATAAATATCATATTTAAATATAAATCTTATCATAATATTGATTAATAAAATATTTTTATTGGAAATGAATGATATTTCTATGTGGAGACGGTTAGTCGTGCACATGAAGGAGTGATATTTTATCTTCCCTTTTGATGGAAAGAGTGGGAATAAAAGTGGTTTCACAATAATCATAAAATTATAATATATTTTGGATATATAATGTTTAATTTTATAAATAATAATATGGAATTAGATAATTAAAATTAATAATAATAAAAAAATTATTAATTAAATAGATTGCATCTTCTTTGAAATAACTCCTTTAGATGTCCTTTTAAGGGCCCTAGGGTTGGATTTTTGATTACATTACACATATAAAATATTTTTATGGGATTTTACTAGAAAAAATTTTATATTACGGTCAATTTATAAGGCTTATAATAGCATGAATAAGATAATGGAGTGGTACACTTTATAAATGACGGGAGGGGTTGCATTGGGATTTCCTAAAAGATTAAAATATATTAAATTCATTATCAGTACAAATGGCTACAAAGGGAATATAAATTGGAAATTGATGAAATTTTTTACCCTATATTATCTCATTTATTTTATATTAATATTTTCTTTATTTTTATTTCATTTAATAAAAAATTATTTTAAGAAAATATAATTATTTATAATTCATACATTATTCAAGTAATTTGATTTAAATGAATTATAGAGAAAATTTTAATTCTAAAATAATTCATTAACATAAAACTAATATTGATATTAATCTAAAAAAGTAATGTAATGTCTTAATTAATACATATTATTTTACAATTAATATTTTTAAAATCATTTATCAATTTTTTTTAAATTGGAAAATAAAAAATTCTATGTTTCAAATGAATTCAATTTTAATATATAATTTCTTTAAATTAAAATTAAATTTATATTGTGAAAATAATTTCATTAATATTAATATAGAAAAATTTATTTATTCATCAATTTATTTTGACTGTATGTGGAAATATAAATCTTATTTAAAACTAAGAGAGTGGTATTTTAGAACATTCTTGCAATTATATATTATAAAAGTAATTTTCAAGAAAAAATATCTTATAAAACTAAAATGTAAGAATAATGTGATAAGGTTCGAATTATATTTATCTAATAAGAACTCAGATTAAAAAATGGCCATATCACATTTTTCAAACCTAGATTAAACCAATTTAATCTTTATAGATGTAATAAATTTTACCATAGTTACTATACTTATTTGCAAAAAATAAAAGAGAGATATTTACCAAATCTGATCCTCCTAATTCCAAATATGGATAAAATTTTATCCAATTCAAAAATATGAGGTGATTAAATTAATTCAAATAATTATGTGTAAAACAAGATGAAAACTTTTTTTAGAAATTATCAATTTTTTGGAATTAAATTGGAATTATGCTTATCTCATTCATAGAAAACATATTAGATGAATGTTTTAAAATTTTAATTAAATATATAATATATATATTTTATTAGAATAATTCACAAATAGTGATGAATTTAATATATTGTGATGAAAAATATAATGACCAAGGGTTTATTTGTATTATTTGTTTCCTAAATTAATATGTATTATATGATATTATATAAAATTATAAACTTACAAATTATAGTGAATCAAAAAAAATATCTTATTAATAATGATAGTAAAATTATTCATATATGATACTAATTGAAATTCCAAGAATTATAATTGTGTAAAAATATATAAAATTAAAAATATAAAATGAGAAAATATAGATTTCTCTAATCTGTAAGAATCATTTCCCCCACAACCAATAAAATAGAAATAAAAAATAATTTTAACAAACCAAACAAAAAATTATAAAATATATAAACATGGGAGTAATTGTATATTATATTGATTAAAATAATTATGATATCTTTATAAGTTGTCATGTGACTATTTGAATAGTATCGTGGCCTTTGGAATAGTAATATGATATTTGCGAATAGTAACCTAATAGTTGATAATTGTAACCAGATCATTGGAATAGAAATATAACTGAAAAATAAAAAATTGGGAAATAAATAATATTTATCATGTGTAATTAAGGTGAATATTGAAACTATAACATGAAAAATTTATCATCATGATTAAAAATATAATATAAAATATAAGAACATTATTAGAAAGCTATATTTTAATGTATTTCGTAAAAATCATAATTTTTATAGTATGAAAAAAATAAAACATTTAGAAACATTTATTGAAAAAGAATTATCATTTTTAAAATCAGAACATTGAAATTTTATAGGGTTTATTTTCATGTAACTCTACGAATTACATAAAGTTTTAGTTGAATAGTACAAATAATGGTTTACTCGTAATTGGTGTATCATAAATTAAATCATTCAAGATCTAATAGTGACATAATAATTTCATGAACAGGCAGTTCTAAAAAAATATATTTTATTTCAAAAATTATTCATTAATATAAAATAAACATAATTTCCAAACCCAAAAACCATTTTCCAAAGCCTATGGTCAAATGTGTTCCCTTAATAAAATAATTCTATCTTTTTTCAAAAATCCATTTTAATTAACCAAGTGAATAAGAATTATAAATGATTTTTATGTTCTAAAACCATTATATTAAGTTTATGTGTAATTTATATTCTCAGAAAACTCACTATTACAAGTTTTATCTTTGATATAATATTTATTTAATGTTTTATACTAGAAATACATCCATCCTCAAGTATGAATAACCCCTCTCTCTCTCCCCCCATGGAAATACACTCATATAAAACTTTTCAATGAAAATATTATTACCAAGTATTCTCTTGTAAGAGCTTAAAATACCTAGGTATGTGCAGGAGTAAACAAACTCAATTCATCAATGCAGTTTTACTATTGTACAAGTGAAGGTACACCAAAGAAAGAGTATGATTCTATCAAATGTTCTATTTTTCATCTTCTCTTTATATTATTCCTAATTATTTTGAATTAAAATTAAGATGGTATTATTTTAAAAATATATTATCTTTATCAACATACTGTAATAATAATATTTATAGAATATATAAATTTCAAGCTTCCCTTTCCCACTCTTTCACAATGTCTCATCAACGATAAGTTAATCACCAAAGAGGAAACTAATCACCAAACTTATGGATAGTTAAAAAAATATTTAATATATATTGTTATGTACATATATTTATTTTAATATTTTGTAATTTATTCTACTTAAGTATATTTCTATTTCAATATTTTTGATTTTGAGGTAAAACATGAAAATTTGATGGAAAAAATTATATTAAAATGATTAAATTTCATCAATAAAATTTAATAAAATTAATAAAATTATTATAATTAATAAATAATGACATAATTTAACATAATTATTTTATTTTTCACAGTTTTATTAAATTTATGTTTATTATAAAAGAGAAATTAAAGAAGAGAAATAAATTTGTAATTAATGAAACAATATTCTCAAAGCCAACTCTTTCACATTGCGTTATCCATCATTCACATGAATTTTATTTTGGATATTCCTATAAGGTTCCTTCAATATTAATTCACTATTCTTCATTTTTTTGTGGATATACATGTTACCATTTTGTGTTATAATCAAACTAAAAATATTATCCAAAAAATATATCATCCAAAAACATGTCTTTTAATCCTTTTGAGTTGTTTATTCTTCCTTTATGAATGAGGAGGTTATTTCCAATTAGTTTTTCCCATAATCATTTTTTAACCAAAATTATATTCATGAGACTATTATAAATTAAATAATTATAAAACCCATTCCAGATAATGGTTTATTTTGTTTGTACACTAGTTGTATATTTTATGGGACATGGATGATTATGTGAATATTATGATATGACGGGTGGTCCATGAATTATATATCCCTCCGATTTGTTGTGTAATTTTATGGATAACATGAGATAGTGAGTGTTATTCATGAAAATGATTCTATATTTTTTCTTAACATTGATTTCTGTTTTGTTATCAAATTTTAATCAGGGACATGATGCTAGATTTGATCACAACATCATGTGGTTTTTACCACTATGAATTGGAGTTTAATTTTTATGCATGTTCACATTCTTTAAAAGTATCATGTTTTCCTTGAATGATTTTTATGATGATAATGTGATAATTATTTGTTGATTATTATTATACCCATACGTGTTATATTGATTCATGTCCCATCTTCATATTTATTCGGGGATTTTGGTTCACCCCATTCTTAGATGAAAATCATTAGTTGACTACACTTACTACAAAAGCCGTGAGAGATTTTATGTGGATGAAATATATGGATTTTAAAATATATTATTTCCATTATTTATAATTTTCTTATGATTCTAATTTTACTAGGATACAAAAAACTTTTACATTTTAATTTATAACTATTATGTTTTAAATATTTAAAAATGATGTATTAGCTATACAAGAAAAGAAGGGTTATTATAATTGGTAGAAGAATTATGATTTATTTAATTTTTTAGTTATGAATAGAATAAAATAGTGATAGAGATTATTATAAGTCAATGTATATGAAATAACAAAATAATATTTATTTTATAAAAAACATAGGGATCCCATAAGATATCTCTTTAGTGTTAATTACAAAAAAGAATAAATTTTTCATTCTTTGATGACTTATATTTTTTTGAACATTTTCTATTTTAAAAAATTGTTTGAAACGAGAGAAATGAGACTAAGAACCCATGTGAGGGATAATGAAATTGTTTCCTAAAAAATATCCCCCATGTTATGGGAGTTGGAGGTTAGAACTTCATGGTGATTCGTACCCAATTGTATCAGGAAATTAATAATAAACTCAATAATGTGGATAATCCATCTTCACCCAAGAGGTATCAAATATCTAATTACTAATTTATGTGGAAAGAACCACCAACTTTTAGTATATCTTCCAATGCACTTGTCGTGGAACAACTAGATAACTCGATGAAGATGTTATTTTCTATGTTACGCTTTTTTGAGATAGAGAAGATGAATCTAAACTTTTGTCTTTTTGATGGAGGGGCTAATTAATTTTGGGAGTTGATATAGTACACCAAACATATGGATGAAATTGATGTGATGGAGTTCGAAGGCATTAAGAATTCATTTCATAATAGGTATTTACCTACAAATCATAAAAAACAATTTAATATATAATTCATAGAGATGAAGAAAATGTAATTTGAATATGTTAATGTTTATGAGGAATACATAGTGAGTCATACATGATAATCCTTGAGAATAGTTTTTGATAATGAAATAGAAATAGATGGAAAATTTATTATTTTAAAACCAAAACTTTAAAAGGATCAAACTATATGAGAATTTGTGAGTTATGAATAACTAGATCAATGTTATATAAAATTAGATATGGAGTTTGGGGAATGGTCACATTATTATGGAGACAAGAGGAGAAAAATATATCTTCATGATAGTGGGTCAAATGAAATAGGTGGAAAGAGTATCCAACCCCCAAAAAGTCAATAATTTGTGAAGAAAAATCATGGTAATTTCCTTAATGAAAATGTGAAACGATTAAAAGGTTGTAAAGAAGGTTTCTAAGCCCATTAATGTCAATGAGACTTTATGAAGCTGGCCTACATTGTGGAATAAAGTAAGGAACCTCTTAATAGACCACCCACAGTTCAATTATTCATCTATATGGGAAAAGGGGACATTGCAAGACAATGATATAAAACTAGGTTCCTTGAGGTTAATTTGTTTCTGCTACTACTAATTCCAGTCAACGTTGGAAAAAATTATTCCATCACCACTACTAAATTAAAGAATGAAAATGAACTCATATAATGTAAACATCTTATTCACTCATAAATGAGAATTTTTTATTTTATTCCAGTTCTAAGAATGCCTTTATATCCTTCATGTTTTATAGAACTATTGAATCAACGCCTCAAATTTGTGAAGTTTTGATATCTATAAAAAACACCTCATGGTTAGATCATGGAAACCCTAGTGTTGAACTATTCTCTTATTAGGTTATGTGGGAATATTTTTCCTGTGAATATCATAAACCATCACATGGTGGAGTTCAATCCTACAATGCTCATATACTTCCTCTCGTTATATAGATCACAAAAAATAAATAGGAAAAGGAAATTTGTTTATATTATGAAGACAATCCCATGATCCTACAAAAATGAATGGAAGATCATGAATAACTTTTGAAAAATCCTTCAATGATGTGGTTAGTGATACCCTATGAAGAAGAATACCTTCCCTAAACCGTTTTACTATTGAATGGTATCAACATGGAGGAAAATACCATTGTGAGGGAACAAACTGATGTATTTCCGCAAGCATCACCCAGACATACCCCAGACAATGAGGTAGAGTTACAAATATAAATCTTACCCAGATCCACACCTATCTCTAAATTCCCCTATAGGATTTCCCTGATGAAAATGGAGATGTTAAAGAAGTAGTTGGAAGAGATTTTGGATAAAGGGTTTATATGTCCCTGGGAATCACCATGGGGTGCACTGGTGCTCTTTTTGAATAAGAATGCGGGATAATTTATTTTTTTTATCAATTATGTGTAGATCATTAATACAAATATAAATAATAAGTATCATTTACTAATAATTGACTAATTTTACAATCCACTATGAAGACATCGAAACTTATACAATTTGGATCTTCTTTCTTTATATCATATTCTGATGTTGATTAGAAAATATGTTCACAAGACTGATTTACATACATGTTATAGGATGTATGATTTCATATTGATGACCTTTTGGGATAATAGTTACCCTAAAATATTCGTGTATGTGATTAATAGAGTATTTAGAGACAATAATGAAAAAAATCATAGTCTTTATTGATGATATTCTCATTTACCCTAACAAAAAATATGAACATGAAGAGCATCTTATGACTATACTGGTAATGTTAATGAAAGATAAAGTGTATGATAAGTTAAGTATATGTGACTCTAGGATGCCTCAAGTCACATTTTTGTGGTATGTGATAAAATGTTAGGGAATTTATTTAAACCCTCCAATCAAAAATCATTTTAGGAGTGGCCTAAACCCACTAGTGTCCTTGAAATATTGGGGTTTGATTTATTATCAGGGTCTTACCAATTTTCCGTGATAAATTTATCATGATTTTGTATCCCATTAATTAAGTTAGCCTAGGAAGGTTTAATGTTTGTATGGATTGAAGAATGTGATACAAGCATTAACGATATCAAGAACTTGATAATAAATGCACCTGTAGTTACACTATCGACATGTGGAGAAAGGTATTTGATAAAAATAGACCAATAATAGAATTTCTTTGGATGTTTTCTCATGCATAATGTTGAATTGATTGCTTATGCCTCTTGGAGGTTGGATATCAGTTTGAAAAACTACCTCACACTTGATCTGGAGTAAGTAGTGGTACAATATTTCATAATGATTTTGTAGATCTACATATATGGTTAGTGGGGTGACATATATACTGATCATAAGAATATAGAGTATACATTCACATTGAAATAGATCAACATGAGTCAAATAATAAGGTAGGAGCTAATTAAGGAATATTATTTTTAAATTCACTACCATTCGAAAAAGGATAAAATGATATTTCATTCTCTTGGAAGAAAATAACATACTAAATTATCCAGGAAGCATTTCGGGAAATACCATATCTTCATGAATGCAAAAAATAATGGATTTATAATTAATAACCATTGTGAAGACATCATGCCATTCCAAAATTATTTCCTAATTTTCTATCCAAGAGAATATCAAATATGAAAAAATGAATGGTCTAGATATTCAAATGAATGTGAAACTAGTAATGGAAGGAAAGATACATGTGTTCCACATTGATTACAATAGTTTTATATCATTTGAAACCAAAATTTGTGTTCCAACATCACCTAATATAAAAAAATATCTATTTGACAATTCACATATCACTTATTTCTATATAAATCCTTGATGTACCTTGATTTACTATGATCATAGAGAGAACTTCTAGTGGTAAAACATGAATAAGGATATTGTGGGCTATATCTCAAGGTTCATGGTATGTTTGTAATATAAATTAGAGTGATATTAGAGTAATGATATGCCACAACCATTTCCTATAATCACATTGAAATAGGATAATTGAACAATATATCTTTTCACTAGTCTCCCAAAGACATCCAAAATAAAAAATACAACCTAGGCTATGGTTGATCGACTCCACAAAAATCCCAAATTATCACTATTAGTAAATATTTCTCATGAAATTAACTATCCATGATATACATCATGGAATTGGAGAGGCTACATGGGATTCTATATTTAACCATCCCAAATCATTATCTGAGTATCACATATAAATTATGGAGAAGTGTTAAACATTAATTGAATACATAATTGAATTTCATGATGACCTATCACCCCAAATTAATGTCCAATATGAAAGGAAAATTCTGACACTCGAGGAAATACTAGGATCCTATCTCAATGGAATCCAATTTTGGATGGGATCAACATCTCGGATTAATTGAGTTCTCATTCAACCACAACATCCACTCATGTATTCAAACTGATACATATGAATATCTTTATGTGGGTAGATTTAGAACTAAAACTTATTCTGATGATGTTTTAAAAAATAAGCATGTACTTGATCTTGTGCAATAGATTATAGACATAGATCAAGATGCACAACAATATATAGAATATTTTTAGTGTCAAAAAATTTTTATGCTAACAACCATTGATCAGACCTAGGGTATGATGTTGTAGAAACATTTCTCTTTCTCATTTCACCATGTGAGAGAATCATGTAGTTTGTAAATAAGGGTATTCTTATAATTAGGAACATTGGCCCCTTTGTGATTATTGATCACATAAGAGTAGTGACCTATAAACCATAACTACTACTAAATATAGAAAAAAAATCATCATGTTTTCCACATATCTCTCTTAAAGATGTAAATAACTAACCCCACACATTTATTAAATTCAATGGCAGTACAAATGGATAATGTCCTTTCTTTTGAGGACAATCGATTGAAGATCTAGAACCATAGAGATAATTTTCGACACAATAGGACACCACGCCATATAAAAGTCCTTTATTGGAACTATTAGGATAAATTGGTGATGTGGGAACCACATAAAACAATGAAATATGCATACCATAATCTATCATCAACCATGAATATGATTTTAAATTTTAGAAATGAAACTTCTTAAGGGGATAGGTATTTAATGACCATGTGTTTATTAATAATATTTGTTTCATTAATAAATGTGTGTGGTATTATATTACATAATATTACTAACATACCAAATATAGAGAACCCAAAAAAAATTTATTTTATCAAAAAAAACATTACATATTTTAGTTATGAATTAAATTAAAATTCCAAACATTAAAATTACACAAAAAAAAATATAAAATAAAGATGCGAAAACAGGAAAATATAAATCACCCAAATATACTAGAATAATCTCCCCAATGACAAAAACTATATAAATAAAATAGAATATTATTAAACCAATCAAAATATTATAAAAAAAAAATATATAACCATGGGATGAATTATAGTTAATATTGAGTGAAAGAAATAAATGGTATTTATATGAGGTAATATAACCATTTGAATTGTAATGTAACCATAGTAATAATAATATGACTATTAAGAGTAGTATCCTAACCATTTGAAATGGTCACAATGTAATTGGAAAAGTGATTTAACCTCAATATAAATTTTTTTATATAAATAATATTTATTATGTGTAAATTATGAAAATATAAATACTATTATTTCATAAAGTTGATATCATGAATAATAAAAATAAATGAAAATATAAGTTTGTTTCGAATAAAATATATTTTAATATATTTAAAGAAACTTAATTAATATATATAACATTAAAATTTCATATGTTATACATTTATTTTGATAAAATGAAAAATATTTTTTAAATTAGACTTTCAAAATTTTCCAAGAGTTATTTTGTGGTAATATTATGAAGTACATCAATTTTTTCATGAATTGAAAATATACAGTTTTCCTCAAAACTGGTGCATTTTAAATTATATCAGTCATGATTTAATAATTACCTAATAATTTCCAGAACTTTTTATTTAGGAAAAATATATATAATTTCATTAACGATTCATTGAAATAAAAATATTTATTTTCCAAAATAAAAAAATAATTTTACATATCATAATTTAAAAATAAATCCCTTAAAATAAATTTTTGTTCCATTTTTACATTTTAATAATCTAAATGAATTAAAATTATAATTGAATTTGGATTCATAAAACAAATTTAATAAATTTATGTTTATTATTAAAGCAGTGGAAAAGTAATGAAACAATACAAAAATTAAGGTAAGGTAATATTCAAAACAAACTCTTTTCTTTGTCTTATCAATCCTCCGTGTCAATATTAGTACTAATATTTATTTAATGATTCTTAAGAATGATTTAATTATAATTTTATTTTAGTTGGGGACATAAATCATACAAACCTTTATTTATAATAAAAATACTATTATTTTATAAAAATTATTTTCTTACCAAAACATATATTTTACTCCTCTTGGATTATTTCTTCATTACTCAAGGATGGTGATGTTTAGGTCAAATATGATTTCACATTTTGATTTGGTAACCCAATGTATATTCATGAAAATAATCCATATTAAATCATTATGAAACCCATTATATTCTAGGTGTTATTTCACCAGTATGATTGTTAAATTTTTAATGTTCCATGAATGAGTTATTGAATATTATGAAGTGTCGGGTGGGAATAGAATTATATATCCCATTTACTTCTAGAAGTATTTGGTACCACCATGAAAAAGTCCATCATAATATTATCCCATTTACACTCACTCATGGGAATAGGTTGCCTAACTCCTCTAGGTTGTTTCCTTCCATATTTCACTTGTTAAAAAACCATGAATCATGGAACAAAATCATAAATCTACCTCTTCATGTTGTCCCACAAAAAATGTTCCTTGAAAATCTATACATCTTGCTACTCCCATGGTGTATAGGGAAATTGGATCTATGAGCATTATAAAAAAATTTCATTTTTAGATCAGGTTTGTTAAGAACACAAGTTCTTTTCCAAAATTTCAAAATTACATCTTCATATATGATGTCACTATATCTCCCATCATTCATAGCTTCAATCTCATTTTGAAACCCTTGATTTTCTGTCTGAGAACTCTTTATCCTTTTTAATAAAGATGGTTTGGCAACCATTTTAAGGATTGTTGATGTTTCACCTTCCATGGTTTTTCCCATTCCATCTTTACTAAATCCATAAAAATAGGAGCCCTTTCAACTATCATCTTATTTAATACTCCATGATCCTATCTACACAAAGAATCCTCCAACTTATTTTCCATCCACGGGTGGTATTGTATAATTAAATCATAATCCTTGACTAGTTCAAGGCATCATCACTGCCTCATGTTGAGTTCTTTCTGTGAGAAAATATACCTCAAACTCTTTTAATTAGTATAAATCTAACATTTTTCACGATATAGATAGTGTCTCTATAATTTTAGAGTAATGATTATAAAAATTAACACATGATCATGAGTATGATTGTTTTTCTCATTAATTTTTATCTGTCATGATGCATTGACAATAACTCTATCATTATGCATAAGGTCACAACCATGTCCTTTCTTTGCAGAATCACTATAAATAAGAAATCTGAAATTCCATGATGGTAGAGTCAAGATAGAAGCATTAAATAATCTTCTCAATAATTCTTCAAAACATTCTTCACAATATTATTTTCCAAAAAAAAAATTTAACCAATTTACATTTGAGCTTGGATAATAGGTTAGCCAACTGGGAAACATTCTGGACAAAACAACTATAATAACTTGATAAACCAATTAAACTGTGTACCTCAGTTATACTTACCAGTGCTGGCGAAATTTTGATTTCCATGTTCATTAAAGGGTCAACAGAGATCACATACTTAGAGAAAATATATAAAAGACATGAAATATCTTGAAGCCATAATTCACATTGTCTAAACTACCCATATAATTCATTTCTTCAGAGGGTTTTCAGAATATAGCGTTAGTGATTTTCGCGATCTTCATATATTTTTGAGTATACCAAGATATCTTCCATAAATAAAACTAAAATTTCATCAAAATATTTCGTGAATACTGTGTTTATTAGATCCATGAAGATAGTGGGTACATTAGTCAATCTAAAAGGTATTATTATCAACTCATAATTCTCATACCTGGTTTGAAATACTATTTTCTAAATGTCCCCCTTCTTCACACACTACTGATGATATCCAGATCGATGGTAAATATTTGAAAAATATTGATCTCTATGAAGTTGGTAAAATAAATCATCAATGGGAGGTAGGGGATACTTGTTCTTTATTGATATAACATTGATCTCCAAGTAGTCAATTCACAACTGCATAGATCCATCTTTCTTCTAAACAAAAAGGTCATGGGATCCAATGGAGAAACACTAGGGAGAATAAATCCCTTTTTAATCAATTATTATAGTTGTTTCATTAGTTCCACTAATTCCACAATGGTCATTCTATAAGGGGTATTTGATATGGACATTGAGCGAGGAATTAAATCAATGGAATAGTAAATTTTACATTATGGAGGAAGTCTAGGAAAATCCCTTGGAAACACAGCAACGTACTATTTCTTAATAGGTATGTCCTCTATTTGAACATTCTATTACTCACCCATAGTTATTTCATTATCTTCCTCCCAAAATATTGACATTGGTATATCTATTGGGGGTGGATCAAGATATGAAACAGGTGGAAACGTTTCTGCTCTAATTATAAGGAACAATTTATCATCATCAAAAATTGTATCCCATTTATTCTTTTAATAAATATTAGCATGATGGTGTAAGTGAAAATACATTGTGTAGATTATATCAAATTCAATAATGGGTATGATGACAACATCACCAGATAAATAGATTTATATTTCCTAATGGGAACTGATTCCCAAAACATTGTTGTGGTGATACTTTTCATGGGATTTTTGACTGACAACTCCCTTGTAAAGTAAAATTGAAAATATCTAATTTTCCTAGAAAACTAGGAAGATATACAATAATGTGATGATCCAAAATCAAATAAAGCATTGGCTAAACCTCGGGAATCCATTAAATTACCTGCCACCATGTCTTTCGGAGCTTCAACCTCAGTAGTGGTGATCACATAAGATTAGCCTTTCTCCATTGGCCTTTTCTAAGGTATGTTTTTTGGGCATGTAGGACATTCATTTTCATAATTCCCCTTTTCCATACAATCATTTCATTCATCATCATTAGCCTATTTTTACCCCTTTTAATCAAAATCTTGGTTTCCTTTTTCACCACACTTGTTACAATCTCTGATTCCCTTCAGGGAAGTACCCGGGTGTTTCTTCCCACATTTACCACCGGATAGTTATCAAACCTTTCCGTTATTCCCCATATTTCCATTTCTAAAGTTTTCAGAAGTTCTTGTCTTCTCTTTAATTGCTTTGAAGTCGTATGTCATAGAGAATTACTTTTATATCTTGATAGTGCATGAGACAATATCTTCGTATGTTGATAGGGATTATGTGACTAATTCTCAATTGAGAAATGGTTTTAACCCATCAAGGAATTGATAAATATTACTCTTTGGGTTAATTATATAATCTTATTCTTTCCATTCTAACCTTGTGATGTTAGACTCAAACTTTTCAAAATTTTCATCCTCCTTTTTCTTCAGACTCAAAAATTGTCTTTCCATATTACCTCGATGGTCACGAGGAAATTATTTTTCTATGAAAATATCTTTAAACTCCCTCCATTCAATGTTCTATAATTATTCATCTTCCTTTTTTTGGTTTAATGATCACCATTGATTTTCATCTCCCATGAGGCGATAAGTTGCCATGACATATTTTTCCCTTTTGTTACTCCCCAAACCAAGAAAAAAATTTCAATAAAGAATTTATCGATTACTCAACTACTAATGTATTTGTACAAGCATTAAATGTTGGTGTTCGTGGACTTGTGATGTTTTCTAACATTTTTCCTCCGTGTTGTGGATCATGGAGCTCTATATTGGTAAAGTTATTATTAATAAACAGAGTGAGTTTTTCCACCATGGTGATAAGATGATCAGAACTAGTTGCATCACTAGGTCCTCTATAATTATCTTGAGTAGGAGGGAAATCCCTACATGGAATATGTGAATTGATATAGTTTCCATTCCTTTTAGTAGGTTCCATTTTTAATTAATGGCATACATTAGATTATTTTATGAATGACAATACATAATTCCAAACATGTAAAACACTTAACATAAATTGAACAGTTTATGGATATAATCTATAATCATAAAACTGTTTTTCTTGAGGAGGTATATACTCAAAAATCCTTCATAACAGTTTGTAAAGAAAATATGAATTTTCCTAAGCAAATACCCTAGAAGTGTCATAACTAATAGTGCAATAAGATCCATTGTCGTGTACCAGTATACCTCGTGTTATGACCGAAACTCTTTGACAATGTTTTCACTTCTAGATACATCTGTGAAAGAGATACCTCTACCTTCATGTATCCAGAGAGGGATGTATTGCGATCAAAATACACAAAATATCTCTGTTACCAAAATTATGGGATGTTCTTCAATAATAATCCTCAAATCTATCTTATTGTAATGGTATTTAATTAGATTTTATCTAAATATCGATTCCATGGTTTCTACTAGACATCCTTAGATACCAACTGTAATTCCACAACCCTAGTTACCTTGAGTCATTGTATTATTGTATAACATTGGCAAGATCACAAGGGATTAAATCCAAAAAGACCAATAAGTTTAGTATCTTTGGATGTACAAGATAAATTTTTATTATTTAAAATACAGTATAAAATAAAAATCAAAAAAAACATTGGTTCTATTTATCACATTCATATCCCTTAGACTATCCCTATATGTCAGTTATAATATACTTCTACACATCCTAGAAAAAATAAAACATATAAATAGGTGCGCTCAGATGCTCAGTAAGGATAAAAATATAGCATAAACTTTCTTAAATAAACCTAAACATTTAAGGAAATATATAAGACTAAAACAAACTCCATTTAAATATACACATCATCATAATTTTAAAAATTTAAATAAAATAATTCCATTTACTTATTTACTTTTATATTATACTAGTTGAATAGTCACATGTAATATCAATAGCCAATTTCATAATGATGGAATGCATAATGCCAGAATTCATAACCACATAGTCAACGACTTGTGTCACGACTACAAATAAATTTTTGTTAAGTACTTGTGCGAAGACTCTATTTTTTCTCATGAGACCTACCGATGCATCGAGGAGCTATAGCAGGCTCCACCCATTACTTGATAAGTCAAATGCAATCCTCATATGAAAAGGTTTAAGCGTAACATAAATATTCGTATTGAAATGTGCATATGAATTGTCAATACCTTATCTATAAACGATGAATGTTGTAAAAATATGACATCCATAGTCAAACATATCACAAAACCTTCAATAAAATATGAATGTTTTTTATCACAATAAATCAACATCAAAAAATCTTAAAATCCATCAATGGATGTTGACATAGATGATAGAATTTTTTTTAGAGAAATCTCTTTTTCTATTTTAAAATTTTATAAAAGTCATATAAATATAAAAGAAAACACTTATTTTGAAAATATTATTCTAATATTGTATGGGATGCTTCGACGATGTTATAACTATGGAAAATAGCTGCACCTTCCGTATAAGATTAAAACATTATTTCTATAATTCGGTCGACGAGGTCATAAAGGCCCTTATTTGGAAAATATTGCAAACATTCCATTAAAATAATTTTATAAAAAGAAAAACAAGGGTATACATAAATTTAACCAATACTCTGGTAAATATTATAAATGTTTTGAATTATATTTTTAAGAAAACATAGATGAGGATGATAAAGCGGTCCTAGAAGATACTTTTATATTAACAACCTCGAATATGTATTGAGATTGTACAATTAACCCTTACATAGTAATTTTCCATGGTCGGGGGTATCATAACCTCCTGTATAATATTTAAATCATTGTTATTAAATTATTCAAGAATCATATTCATAAATATGATATCATATAAGATCTTCTCATATTGCTTTGTTAATAATAATTTAGTACTATCAACGTTTTGGGTGTTAACTGATTCATTTTTCTTTATATTCTTGGATAGGTAAGACATGTTTGTTATGAATAGGATATATTTTATTCATTTCAATAATTATATTAAGTTCATAAACAATATTTTTAATCATAAAATTTAAATTATTCTTGAATGATTATGACGAGGAATGAATCTCATCGCGTTCGTTGAGACGGTAATCCATACCTACGCACGAGTGAAAATATTATTATATTGATGGTGAAATCGTATGTAATTTTTTTGTATATCATATATAATAAATAATTATCAGGTTATATTTATTATTTACATCAATTATACTCATTTTTATACCCATCCATATAATGATGTGTTTTGTTAAAAAACTACACCACGACATGGAGACGGTAAATCGTATGTACATATGTTTGGGGACTTTGGCATTTATAAGATGGATAGAACAACGAATATGGTTGTACCATATTTATAATAAAATCATTGTATGTATATGGTTCTGGATTTATTACTTTGGTATGAAAACAACAATGAAAGATAATGATAAATAAGAAAAGAACTTGAAAGTGGGTGGTGAAATTATTTCCTCTTCTTTAGGTGTTTCCTTTTTAGTGATCAAAAGGGATCCATAAAGATGGATTTATGACCAATGTAAGGAATATAGGTTGAATTTATGAATGTTGGGAAGATATTTGGAAAGGTTTTTTCCAAACCAAATTGCATTGGAAGTTTGAAATTAAGAGAAGGGAAAGTACCCTTTTATAAGAGAGGTGAGGGTCAACTTAAGAAATTCTTGAAATATTATAATATAATGAAATCATTTAATCTTTCTAATGGATCAAAAATGATTTATTTCGAGGATAGTGTTTCAATGGCACGAAAACATATCAAACAATAGGTTTTATAGAGGTTTAGGTCACTATACAAACCTTTTCTTTTTGATTTAACTCTAAGTTAAATAGTTTGACATTTACCATATCTCTGTGTATTTTTATTTTATATGGTTAATAAAATTACTATAAAAAGCTAGCAGAACACCAAGTGTTTTATTATTAATATATATTACCTTATTTAAGACATTTGTCATGTCCTTAGATTTTTATGAATATTATATCAATTTATAATATAGTATTAGTTTTAAAAATTCAATTACGTCAATTTTGACACTATTTAGTATTTGATTTTTTGAAAGCCATAACAACTTTATCACTTCGAATAAAATTTATTTAATCAACCATAATATGTAATATTAACCTAAAAAATTAGTTTAATTAATCAGAGGCCTCAATTTATAGTTATTTGGATATTAATAATTTTAATAATTTTAATTTTTCATTAATAAGGTTATTACTACATCATCAATGTGTCATAAATAAATTAAATTATTTAATATATAAGAAATATAAGTAAAATTCCATTATGTAGGAAATATTTTTATCTTTCTAATTAATATTTATATTCTAATTTATATAGTTTGTATACCTATATTAAAATCGAGTTAGTTATTAAACATTGAATTTAACTCTTTTAAGTCTTCTCAAAATAATACAATAATAAATATCTTAACCTAATACAAGTGGACCAAAATGGGTCATATTATTTTTCCTAAGGTTGGTTTTGGTCTAATTACACTTATCCAATAGAATTAGGATGTGTTTTAGGGTAATTATAATATCAGTTTTACCCTTAATTACACAATTTACTTTTAATCATTGTAAAAAAAGATAAAAGATACAATTCACCAAAACATATTTTCAACTAATTAAAACACATTTTACTTACTATTATTAAACATTCCTATCATTTTTTTGAAATTTAACTCACAGAAGCAGAAAAAATATGTTTTATGCAAATTTTCAAATGCTCATAAAAGTTGGGTAAAACTGGAAAAAGTAGAAAAAATTTTTATATATCTAAACTTATTGTAAAATAGATCCAATGAATTATATTAAACATATATTTGTATTATGTATCTATATTGACCTTAATTAAATTAAAATAAAATAAATAATAATTTAAATAAAGAGTTGGTTTTAAAAAATAACGCAATGTTTTCCACTATTCGTAAAAAATTGAATATTTTCAAAAACAAAATACCAAAAATTCTTCCTAAGATAATTTTGATATTAAGAATCCAAAAATGAAGTCCATTTTAAAAAATAAAATTTATAAAATTTCAAAAATGTGCGTATTAATATTCATAATGGCTAGTTTTATTGGTCTTGGTGTGTTAAAACATCAATTTGAATACAACACAAGATACTACATTATTCAAAGGAAAACATACCATGGAAGCTTTGGGTGTCACACCAATCCTCATATAAACTCTTGATACACCCATATAAATTCCATCAAAATACTTTCAAACCATTGGATCCACCAAACACAACCTCACCCAATACAGAAAAAATAAACAAAATTTTAAAATTCACCTTTTTTCAAAAAAATAATGTCCAAGGGAAATGTCATTACAGAAAAATTACCAAATTAGTAAACATTAATTAATTATTAAAATGTTATTTTTTTATCCTGTTGAATATTTTTTTTGATAAGTGAAATTCTTGAGTTAAACGATAACTCAATTTCTTTTTCTAAAATGGAAAATTTCCCATATTTTAGAATCTTATTTTATTTATTGTCATATTTCAAGACCAATAAATATATTTATATGTCATAAAAAATGTTTATCTTGTAACAAAGAACCCATCATATTTTATATGTGATAAACACGCTAATGAAATCATCTAGTGATAACACAATAAAATGCTGATCTATTAGTGATGAATCCTTTTTCATCAAAATTTAATTGTAAGATATGACATATTTTATTCATAATCATATAATATTATATTTCTTCAACAAAACATTATTTAGAGATTATAACGTGATTAAATCCATAAAATAAATTATTCAAAATTTTCATTTTATGAGTATTAATATATTAATTAGGATGAAAATATTTATAACTTCACTCCCTTCAGTCAAACATTCCATTTGAAAATATATTTTATATTATCCAAAAAATGATTCATTATATTTTCCCCTTAACTTTAAAAAATTAATTTTCATAAAGTGAGGCAAATATGATATTACATTCATGAATTTTATTATAAATGTTCTTCCTATAAATGATAGTCATTGAAAACCTGTCCAAAACAAGAGTGACAAAAAAATATATTATAATATCTACCACATGAAAAAGTAATGATAGTGTGTGTGAAAACATTATCCCTTTCTAGAAATTGTGAGTTTCCCCACCAATCATAGAAATCCCTAGTCTATTAACTAAACTGAATGTATCCATTAGTGAAAATAAATTTATAACTCAAATTATCATTAATCCTAGAAAATAAAACAAAAAAGTAGTAACAAACCATCCAAAGGTAACCTGGATTACTCTGATACGTAGTAAAGATTCCTTAGTTAAATAGATCTCTCAATGGTCTTATAATATATTAAATATTCATTTATTTACCTATAAAAATATTTTATGAATCTATAATAAACCATTATTAATTGGAAAGATTAACCATAAAATATTTGTAAGAAATTTAGAAATTAAATCAAATTGATGAAAAAACAATACATGATTATTTAAAAGGATCATAGATCAGACATGAATAGTATCATCATTAGGATGAGATGGAAACACCCATGTCCAATTGAATCATTGAGAAAATTTAGTAAACACTTTGTAGAAGATCGATATATTCAACTATTTAGTAATTAAATATCCAATCTTTTCAAATTCTCTAATTCATATTTATAATAAATATAATGTATATTATGATGGAAAATATTCATTGTTCACTTTTTCTTCTCACTAAATATTAATTATTTCAATAAATATTCACATTCAAAAATGTTAACTTTGATATAACCTATTTTTTTATTCAATTAATAAAAATATATCACAATAATTTTTGAATACCATAGAAGACTTGATCATTATTAGATATAGAATAACCAACGTAAATATGAAAAAATCATTCAAAAATTGTCAATTAAATGATGTTATAACCTAAATAATATTATTCTCAGTTCCTACATCCTCATTGGGGTTGATTCGTATATATTTCACTCTCATAAAACATCAAATAAACATATATAATATTTTTTTATTTTACTTTTCAAAACATTAGACATATATAGGAATTTCAAAAGTAATTATGTAATATCTTTAATTATGGAAATATATAGGTTTTTTTTAATTTTTTTAATAAAAGTACCTAAAAACCATTTTCACTTTAAAAATATTATGTAATTTTCAAATAAATTATAGAATATTATTTCATCTCCCCATTATTCATGTTAAATCAAAGACAAATGATTTCTCTTAATTTAATTTTAAATAACATCTTTTCATCAAACAATAACATTATGATACCACACTGAGTGATAATTATGAACACCACTTCCAAAATAATGACATCTAAACAATTAATTAATCACCTTCTTCTAATAATAATATCATTCTCAAAAATATCAGCCTGAAATTTTAACAATCAAGATAATAATAACCTAATAGTAAATTATTGTAAATAATATTGTGGATTTTGTATTTTGATGAATAATTTTTATTAAAATACCTCAAAAAAAGTTTGGCATGATATATGAAGCTATGATGTGATTTATGTTACAACACATATTCTAAATAAAACTAATTATTATTTTATGTAAATCACTCTTAAATTTCACAATGAATTATTCAACATGGTTATAATATAGTCATGTTATGTTTGATAATTATTTGAGAAGAAAACTATAAAAACAATTATTTTCAAGAGTTATTTTTTAAAATTAATTTTTTATTATTAAATTTAAACATGCTTATTTTAAAATATTATTTTATATTTGGTGGGAAATGGGTGATTATAAAAGGGGAGTGTTTTGAGGTGATGAATGAAAGTCTAGGTGATAAAATATGTATCCAAGGGTTGAAAACCATATACCTATTGAAGGATAAAGAGGAATGTGTGTAATTTTTCTAGCAACATGGTGACTATTAGATTTGAATCGTGATACTAATTGTTATTGGGAAGAAAATCGTTACCCAATGGGTACTTTATGTGTTTCTAAAAATCATTTTAATGTTGGATAATTTCATAATTTCTCTTTTGGGTAATTTTAATCATAATATATTCATTAAACTATAGAGAAATAGAAGCAACTTGACTCACTCCTTGAATTTTCTCTATTTCTTCCCTAATATTTAACTAAAAACAGATTATTTTCTTCTTTATGTATTTAATATCTATTTTATTTTTTTGGAATCTGGATAGCAAGTGATACATTTTCCCATTAATTTTTTTGAAGGGGATAATGTTTAGTTTCTAATTTTTTTTAAATCAAGTTTTTTATATTTTCAAGATATATTCAAAGAAATCGATTATAAATGAGGACTTGGTTTTCAGTCCTTGTGTAGATTATCGGATCAACTCATGGAAGATTATATAAACAATCGATAGATTTATAATTCATAGTTATATTATGCTTTGTTTAATATTTTTGGTCAATTTAACATTATTATTGGAAATTGTTATGGAATATTATAATTAATCAAAAAGGATTTAATGAATGAATAATTTTTTTTTAAATTAGTTTCTTAAATTTGAAAATATAGCCTCATTAAATAATTATTTAATAAATAGTAAAAATATATGGCAATAAAATGTGATAATATGGATGATTAATAATTATAGATTGAATTAATAATAATTCATGAGTTAATGTTCTAAAGAATTTTTTTAATGCTGAAATAAATTTTAAAACATGTTTCTTGATTTTATTATAACAATTAACGATATATAATTTTTTGAGGAATATCTTAAATAAATTATTCATTATTTGAATGATAATTTACATTGTGTATTCTATAGATTTTTTCTTGTAATACACCTTATAATTGTGTAATTATAAATTTGTGGTTCACAAGATGATAATTTTGTGATTAAATCGTATATTTTCATAAAATATAGGGTTTGATTTGATTTTATTAAAATAAAATATGACATGTAAATGGTTAGTACATGATTTTTCTACTATTATTTTGTAGTGAAAAATGATTTTTATAATCTTTTGATTTTTTTAGAATTATTGAATTCAATTATGAATTATAAAGTCATTTTTAAATGCATGGGGTCTTTTAAGAATATTAAAATATGGTTTAATGGAAAACATTTATCCCATTATCATAAAAAAAGTTAAATTACTAAGATAGTGTTTAATGTATTTAACTTATATATCCAAGTCCATAAATGATATGTTTGGTTATTAGAATAAAAATTATGAATTACTTGATAAATTCAAATATATATTGGAAATTAATCAAAGCTTTCTTTTTTATAAGTTTCCATATGTGGATTATGTAATTTTATGTTAAAAATAATTTATGTCACAATGGGGTACATGGGTATATTTATTAATAATTTATATAAACTGATGTTTTATGAATATAAATATTTATAAAATGGATTTGATATGGAATTTAACATGATGATAAATTCTAAGTAAATTATGGAATCATAATGATTACTTATAAATATAGAAAAAGAATTGATTTTTTTAGTGTTTTTATATGAAATGATAAAATAGAAAATGTATTTTTTAGATAAAATAAAAATTAGGTTAAATTTACTAAATTCTGTAATGAATAGAGAATAAATTATTTTCAATGTAACTAATAAATATTTATATTAATTTATTAAATGAGAATAATGATTTATAATTAAATGATTGGATAATTTATCTTGTGTCAAATTCTGAAAATAGATCAAATGATTTTTATTAAATGAATAATGTAATTTTTTATTCTTTTTTGTGATGATAATATTAAATACTATGATTGGGTATGTTATGATTTATTTAAAATATTACATGTAAAAAATAAATACATGGGGAACGAGGTGTAAATGAAAATAAGTGATTAATTTTTTTAAACTAATATAGTGTTAGATAGATTATTATTGACGGTGAAATTATTTATTTGGCCTTATGTGTTGTGGTGTATTTTTTATGGAGAAAATATAATATTATGAAATGATTAAATTTTATTGAACAAATCATAGAACTAATTTATAGGGAAATCCGTGAGATATTCTATTTTATAACCATGATTTTTGCTATTATTAAATATAGCCGTTGTGTTGGGATATAATTGAGAAGACCAATGTGTTTTTTATTCTACGATTTTATAAACTCGTGGATTATTCCAAAAGAAAGGAAAATATTTCATTTAATTAATGTAAATAACATGTAATGGGTTTGAAAATGTGTAGATTATTCTATTAGAGAAAAATCCCTATTATTTGGAAAGTTAAATTTTATACATTGATATTGAAATTGTAATGTGTTATTTTTTTTGGCTCATTCAAAAAAAGACGTCATGGTTCTTAAAGAAATTGTATGTAGTGGGTAAAAGCTTATGTGATGATGGAATAGTAAACAATTGAAAATGTTTCATATATAATTATTTTATTACTAAATTAGTAGCATAAATTTAACGATGAATATTTTATTATCTTAATAACTAGTGTCTGTTTGGGATCGCAAGTGGTATCTTACAAATTAGGATTTCCATCATCCCATATATTCATAAAAGGATAACATGTAGTTACTCTTGTCTTTATGTAGGTATGGGAAAAGGCCTTGAGTATCTGGGTGTTATATATCAAGATAATTGTGTTGATTTTAGAGTGGTATTAATTTTTCTAAATTTTTTCTACATTTTTTAAATCAATAATATTTATTTTCTAAACAAGTGTTTATATAAATATTATTATCTAGTTGGTATTTTTTCTTATGGGGAATTACTGTTATTTTTCATTATTTAGATGATTGGTTTCATTTTTTTTATTTTTGTTTACTACAATTTCATATACTCATATTTAATATTATATATTATAGGGTAAATCATTCCCAAAATGATACATTACACATTTAGTTATATATCCAAACATCTTTTTTTGGACTATAATTGAGGCTATAAGGTGTTTCTACTTAGAAACAAGGTCATGCTGGAGAATGATGTTATAATAAAAAGAATTTTTATTAATTAATATGATTCAATGTAAACATAACATACTCGAACATAATATTATTCCTTTTGATTATGGTATATTTGGTTTTAGAAAATATCATAGGTAATAATAGAAATTTTGAGAACAAGTTAATTGTTATGAGACCCTATAATTTGTGCTGATACAAAAAATTAATATTTGTATAACTGATTTTAGTTAGAGAATGAGACAATATAGAAGATGAAATATTTGAAAAAAATGTTGGGTTATTAAATAAGATTCAATATTCATTTAGGAATACCCACACTAAATAAATAATTTTTTATAATTTGATATTACTCACAGTTTTATATTAATTGAATTAATTAGATTCATGTAAACTATATATATATATATTTCATGAAGTGTTTAGGGCTATCTCATTACCCTCATTGTCTATTCCTTGATAATTAGTGGGAATCCATGAAAACAACTATATCATTGAAATCACACTATCTACTAGCTAGTAATAGTGAGTAGTGAACATGTAAAACTATTGGCGTAGATCCACGGTTCTTCTTTATAATATAAAATTATTGTAGGATAAATAATTATTTTGATTCTAGTGTAAATTTCAATATGTTTTAAATTAATATTCAACACAATCCATATCAATGTTCCTTATTCAAAAATGAGAATCATTAATTGGTATTAATTACTATGTTTTCTATTGAGGATATAGTCTTTAATATCTATTATATACCGATATTACATTGTTATATCTTAAATTATTATTGTAAATATTACATTGTCATTGATTATTATAATTCAGTTAATATGTAAATAATCCCATAATTTGATGGCATTATTTTTTAAAAATGAGAACTGTGTAAGATTTCCAATCCATAATATCTTAGTAATTATGTAATATATATTTTTATACTAGTTTTTCATTTTTATAAGGTGATATATATTTTTTCTATTTGATGGAAAAAAATTCAGTTTTATAGTTGAGAGAAAGAATATGTTACTATATTTTTTTCAATAAATAATAATTTTACAAAGTAATTAAATTAAAAATTCATAATAAAATATAGGATTAATCTCCTAGAATTTATATAGGATATAATAATATTTAATGAATATTATTCATATCTTTTCCAATGCCATCTTTAGGATTTGAATATGATGGAAAATCCTTTTTATATGTACTTTACCCTTTTGCACTTGATCATAGGAACCATATGTGGATATGATGACAATATTGATGATAATAATTTTGACAAAAATCTATTTATAATAATATATAATAATTATAATGGATGTATAATAGTATTAGGAGACTTTGATATAGACTCTTCTATTTAATATATTTATAGTGTAATTATTTAATAAAAAATGAAAAGAGGATCTATGATTGGGAATAAATTCATGGGTCATAAATTTCGAGAATTTAGGGATCTTAAATATAGAAAAATAAATTTTAAAAATATATATTCTTGTGTAATATGGAGATTAATAAGTGTGTAATGGTTATAAATAAATTTTTTCTTAATGTTTAACACATTCAATAGAATAAAATGAAGGAACGATGGAAAAGAACATTAACAATGCATTAATTTTGGTAATATTAATTATTTTACAACTAAATATACAATGAAAATTTTAAAATTAAAATTAATTCATAAAAATGATAAAAAAATCCATAAAGTAATAAAGGGAAAATATTTTAAAAGGGGATTTTCATTTTAAATTGAAAATTAGAAGCTTCCATCAAGAATAAAAACAAGATATTTCTTTTGAAATGTATAGTATTTCTTTGATTGTGAGGGAATAAATGGTAATGGTGGTTATTTTATAATATGAAAAACAAATAATTTATTACTCAAGAGAGTAAATAAATAATTTATCATACTAATAGAGATAAATTTTTTAGATGTTGATAAAATTTATTTTTAGAATGATAATGGTGATAGGAAAAATTAAATGAACAATGAAAATAAATATGGTTGTTGATGAGAAATTTTTTTTTGAAATGATAATTAGTATCTATTGAAAACACTGAAATTATACTGCTATAAAATGTTTTTCCAAAAAATATAAATATTATATTCATGAGATTTAAAATTTAAATGTTTTTATTACTAAAATTATTAGATTTATAGATAATGTAACATATTCAACAATATTTAATTTTGGGGTTATTTATTATCTATAATATAAGGATTCTTATTTATAACAATATTTGAATAAAATAATATATAATTTAATGAAATTTATTAATGATGTTGGTTGAATTTATAACACTTCGTAGAAAGAATAATGAATGAAAAAAATAATGAATAAGTGTCTTAATAAAAAAATTATAATTCTAATATGAAAAAATATCATTAATGATGATATAATTAAATACCTAGGATCATCCAATCAAAGATAAATAATTCTTGATTTAATAATACATGTAAAACATACAAACTTATTTTCCCAAAAAGATTTTGGAAATGTTAAAAATTCTCTAATATAGAAGATAAATGTTTAGATCGAAATTTTTTATAAAATATGTATGAAAAAATAAATGGTCATATATATATTTGTGGAAATAATAGAAATTTATACCTCAATTGTTGAAAAATAAATATTTACATAATTTAGGATAGATTACTCATTTTGTGGGAAACCTTCAAAGATATTGTGATTTCAATGATATCATTTAGTGTAAATACTCTTTATGCTCTTAAAAAATGTATTATCAAAATAAATAGAGAGTTCTAATTCCAAGGGATATATGAGAACAAAAAAATCAATTATTAGAATAAAAATCCATATGAAAACTGAATGTGATAAATAGATTTGAGACTATTGAAGGAGTATATGGAATTTATGATCAAGAAGGAAATATATCTAATGATTATCTTATAATTCATCCGACTCAATTAAAAGAAAACCCTAGTTTTGAATATCTATTGAAAAATAGGAAGGATAATCACAAAGAATTAATTTCTGAATGTGTTAATAAGAGGCTTAATGAATTAAAGGGAATGTATTCATCAAATATGTTTCTTATTCACACATGAATTGTGATCCATAATTCCCAAGTAGGTTAAGAACGATGATAAAGAAATTTTTTAATTTAAAAATGAATGATTATTTATTAATGAAAAATAGATAATTTAAAATTTTAAAAGAACGAAAATATACTCCATAAATTATCTTTTCATTTATAGGATAAAATGATCTCTATTGTATAATATTAATTTTTGTTTCAATGTAGATTGAGTGATATTTTATAATAGGGAATATATTATAAATATATTGGGAGATGCCAATATATTTACTTGTCTTAGACAAAAAATCATATTTTATAAGTTAAAAGTGATAATATAATATTCTATATAGATATAGAAGATTAATATTTTTAATAACATAAATCTATTAATCACCGTTGAAAATATAATATGAAAATATTTATTCAAGAGTACGTTATTCAAAAAGATCATAATATCATAATTGGAAAATAACAACAAGTGATATATTTTAAACAAAATGGAGACTTTAACTCATAAAGGGCTGAAATCCATACATAAATCATACTAGAGCTAACTCCTTATGTTATTTATAGACCAATAAATAAGAAATTAGAAATATAGATTAAAATTTTCTTACTTTAATAATTATTTCTCTTAAATTATTTGTGTAATTTTTATGTCAATAAAATATCAATAATTATGTATGTTTAAGAAACAATTTGTAACATTCCAAATGTAAATATGTTATACCACCAAGAAGTTTAGATTTATAAATATTAATAAGTATACTAATGATTTTTTTCATAATATCATGAAAATGATTGAATACAACAATATTGTTTAACATATACATTATAGAAAACATATTAAACAGAAGAATAAAAATATAATAGATAAAGATAATTCTATTAAAAACAAAAATGAAACATCATTGTATTATTGGAGCGATAAAATATTTATGGATGTGAATATTCGATATAATTTTCTTTTGAGTCTGAATTCATGTATGACTACAAGTGGAATGTGCATAAAAAGTCATAAAATGAATTTTTTTTGTTAATTTAAATTCCAAATTAAAGTACAATAAAAGAGTATTGATAAATTTTATGAAATTTAATAACGTTGTTTATCTATTAAATGTGAACCCAATGAATTTTTGGACCTATATTATATAAAAAAAATTGAAAAAATTGAGTTAGTATGACTAATGAAAATGAAATTATGGATTTATAGATTCATTAAAAATATCTTTATATTTATGATAATATTAAAGAAATAATTTTCTATAAATTTGAGGTAGATATTTCATAATACAATAATATAAAATGGTAATGATTATTAAGAATATTATAGTTATTTTAATGAAAATAATTATTTCAAAAATGAAATTTAACGCTTATGAAACATGATTATATTAAAAATTTTGTTTCCAATGAGAATTATCTTGTTTAAACTGGAATAGAAAATACATTAAGCCACAATAGTTTTTATCGAAAATCATGTTGATGTTTATTATTGAACCACTGGATATGACAAAAACCTTCATGGATACCCTGGTACCCAAATACCTACACTAACACTGACATAGCCCTAAGGGAATTCTGGGTCCCCAATATTTGGTGACTATCTTCTTGAATCATACACGAACAAATGGGGAAATCTTTTTCCACAAAATAGAGGAAGAAAAAAAGATACAGGTATGTACATCAACACTTGTCAAGGAGAATGTACTAGAATTAACATAGGATAAATAATACCCTAGAAGATAGATAAAAAACTCAATATTAAATCAAACAAATATTCCATTTACAAACATTGAAGAAAAAACCAAATGTAACAAGTGGACCTCGACTGCAATGATCACCACTATAACTACATTGACCAAAGGATAAAGTATATCAACCACCACCAAGTGTAACATTCCCTTTTATTCATACCTAGAATAATAAAATATATAAACATGTAAATGAATATTTAGGTTGTGAGCTATAAATCTGAGTGTGGTAACATAATGTGTTCCATTATAGATTCCAAAAAAATAAAAAATTCACGATTTTGACATAAATAAAATATATAAATTAATTATCTATAGAATTTATATTTAAAAGAATCTATGATTTCATATAAATGTATTTTAAAAAATTTATACATGTATTAAATGATCTTTTAATAGAAAATCATATATATATATATATCATTTGGAATAGATAAAAATATTATATAGTAAGAAGAATATATAATCAAAAAAATCACAACAAGAACCATAGATATATTCTCTAATGTAAAATAGTTTGTAGATATAGGATCATCACTCTTCTCAAATTAGTAATCATGTCTAAACAAGTGTGCACACATCCCTCAACATGAAGCCAAATAGGACTTATCAATATACCACCAGGGATAATCCTGAAAACACTATTTTTATTAGTGTTGACATAATCAATACATTTATATGTTATCAATATCCTAGCATGTTTATCCCAAATAACCCAATTACTACCTGGGATTTCATGTTCTCACCCAATCAATAAAAAATGAGGAAATCATCCCATTTCAAATAAACCATCATTTACAATTTAGTTAGAAAATATTTATATTAAATATTCCAATTTAATTTAAAAAGAAAAAATTTGGTTCTCTTTAATATTTTATTTCATTTTCAAATAAAAAACCATCATGAATTTTTATCATTACAATTTAATCCATTTTCTCAAAATAAATCTCAAATAATACAAAAAATCCAATATTTCTCAAAATTCATCCCCAATTAAAATTCCATTGGAATTAGATAGTTTCATCATAATCCAATTCATTCCAAATTTTATCTTCATATCATATCAAACTTCGGTTTAATAAATAAATTAAATGATTTTTTAAACAAATAAATAAATTCAGCGATTCATTTTCATGATAAATCACAAACAAAACCATATACCTTTAATCACTGAAATCAAATGATCAACATCAACAATGTGAACACCAATGATGATAGAAGCAAAATACGATCAATGAATCAGATCTATAAACAATATATATTATTAAATGAATGAGATCCACAAAATAGAGTATTGAAAAAAAAATCCGATACTCTTTGAGGAAAATAATGAGGATTAGAAGAGAACACCAAGAAGAGATCCACTTATTGAAAAGGGATTAGATTTTCCAATGAAAATTTGATTCGCCAATGGGGGATCTATGTGGAGCCAAAATAAATTCCTGAGAGGCTCCATGGAAGTGAGAAATATAATTAGGGATGAATGGGGTTATTAAGCACTGAAATAAGAGAATTCTGAGGTTGTAAATTAATTTTTGTGCAAATTAATATTTGAGTGCATGGTTCCCTAGTGAGGGACACACAATTAGAAACAATGTTCACCCTATAAGTATTCCCTCTCTATACACACTATTTAATGTAATAGTTTCAATTAGTTGAGCACATAGATTAGTTAATCGTTCTCCAATATTGGAAATGGGAAATGCTTAATGCTACATAGTTTAACGGGTCTAGCTGCATGGCTTAAACAAACTGTGTGACCCCTCCAACACACCATTAAAGGGAGCACAATTTTATGACCCAAACCAAATGGTATTACATAATTTTGTGATAATTATGAAAATTTTATTGGTATAAAAATATTATCCCAATCTCTTGTAATTACCCCAAAACCATACCAAACACAAAGTTTATAAAAACAAGGGTCAAGGAATAAATAAAAATAAGTAATGTAATGTTAATAACTCTACACCAGAGAAACAATATATCAAAATATTTCTTGATAAAAAGTTTCCAAATCATAGATATGAGGTCAATACTCTCTCACTAGTGACTCATGATACCATGGCCCATGAGAATTAGCACCATAAAAAAATTTAAGATAGATTAATGTCATTGTCCTCTCATGAAGTACCTTTGTCTCAAAGCCAAAAATCCTAAAAGGATACCCAATAACTGATAAATAATGCTCAACATCAATGAAATCCTAGATGAGGATGTGATATTGTTTAGAAATATACTTATAATGCTATGATATATTGATAGAATGATTTTTCAACATCAACTATAGATGTAATGATTAACGATATACCCTTTCCCCACTAACTCAATAACATCAAAAGGTCCCCCAAACTATAGGGAGTTATTTGATTATTTTCCAAGGTGACAATGTCCCAATCATGCTAAAACTCACAATAACACCTGAACACCAAATGAAAACTCCAAATTTTATCAATGTTGGTCAATGTAATATTTATACCGACTATGAATTTTTACTATTCTCAGAAGAATAATACAAATAATATTATTCGTATGAAGGGAAAAACTTTTTAAAACAAAGGAAGGTTCAATAGTATGCAACTAACATAATATATAATTTAATGGATGGCCATATAAGGCCTCAAAAGGAATCAACCAAATTATAGACATGTAGTGTTTGTTGTAAGAAAACACCACCATTCACAAATGGATGTAAAAAATCCACTAAAATAATGGAAATAAGAATGGATAATATCTTCCAAAAGTAGTATTTATTATTCGATATATCCATCTATTTTTAAACAATATACCATGATAATGTTCACCTGAGATCACAATGAATCATGGAGGCCTCTTAAATTTTTTTAATTTAACTAGAGATCTTAATAAGAAACTATCAATGATGAAACACCATGAAACCTTAAAACATCCAATATGGTTAGAATTACAAATTCCTAAAATTTTGGCATATCATGAATGTGAAATAATGAGCAGATTTGGTATGCCTATCAATCCCAACCCATATCAGATTCTTCCTCAAATTTTTATGAGGAAATCCCATCATGATGTTATAGAAATATCATCACACATCTACGTCATCGATGGAATGGGATTGGGAAAAACAAAAGGTTTCTAGTGCTCGACCATTCTAATTATTTGTAGAATAATGTGAGACAATGTTAGGTATGTACTATCTCATACTTAGCAACCATAATAATAAATGAAAATCAAATAACATCTTTCTGTTACATGGGTTCACTTCCAAATAATAACTATGGTAGTATCCCATCACAACATTCCTTACAACATATGGGACAACATACCATTTCTTAAAAAAATTGAATACCATCTCCAGTGGAAAGAAACTAAAATATGGTCTCATAATAGTAATGGGAGTCTACAATGACCTAGAAATAATCATCATATTTATAATATCAATGAATCATATCCATATGAGAGTATCTTAAAAAAAATGGTAAAAATTGTTTTTGGATCATTCTATTGACAAATTAATGAATCTTTGTAAAGAGATCCATCAAATTACACTATTTTTATGATTCTTTTATATCTTTGGTCAGAAGTATCTTTCTCAATGACTTATCATGAACATTCCCATTGCAATATATATAAGAAATTTCAAAATTGATTGACAATAGATAATCTATTGAATATATCTATCTAAGATTCAAATCTTGTTGTGATAAGACATAACTCATGATTTGTTTATCCTTAAACATGATAACCTATTCAATGAAAAGGTAATACCACAAAAAATTAACATCATGTATCACAAATGTGAGTCCATGGTCACGTGTAATATAATTATTCTTGTGTGGGATAGGATTTCAATAGCCACAGGTGACAAAAATATCACCCTAAATAAGAACAAAACCAAAACCCAAACATGATGCATCACCAAATACCACATAGACATTCCCAGCATCTAAAAATCATCAACATAGAAGTTAAAATATGTTTATATTTAATAAAATAACAGTAAGAATATTCATCCAAAATAAGCATTACTCTATTTTGAGGGAGAGTGGTCATTAGGGAATCCAACTTTGAGAAATCCATTAAAGAACCACTGGTATAACCCCTCTAGACATAGGATGCTTCAAATTTGGAAAACATTCTATGAATACTCTCATTTTATACCATATTTAAACTTATGAAGATCAATTGAAAGAAAATCTTCTGATACCATATTTTAAATGGAATTTAAATCCAAAATCCAAAAATCAAATTTCAAAATCATGGAATAATGTGTATGATCTATAAAAAGGCATAGAACTCCCCTTAGATGATACACATGATTTTAATTGGTTTTATATTAAACCATAATTTCATCCAAGTATACTACAATGATCATATCGTGGTACTAAAAGAATATCATATTCATAATTTCCATAAATAGAGTAGGATTACCAGTTAGACCTAATAGAATTAAAATATACTAAAAATGACCACACCTTCTTCAAAAAGAAGTCTCCTCAATGCTATATTCTTTTATTCTCAACATGTGATATCTAAAAAATACATCAATCATAGAGAGCCACTTTCCCATTTTAAACTGGTAAAACATTTCATCAATTGAATGAAATCGATAAATTTTATTTACCATAATTTTGATGAGTTTCTATTAATCAACACATAGGTTATGTTTTCCAACATATGTCTTAGAAAATATAACATGTTTCTCCCAAGGTGATACACTCAGGCATAATAAAAATATTCCTAAATTTTTTTATACCTTTTTCTTTAAATATTTTAGTTCAAATACATCTATATTGCAGGATGGAATATATATATATTGACCTCTATTTGCAAAATAAATTGAAAAATAAACCTCTCTTACTGATGTAAAACCATATAATACAGAAGGAAAAATGTCCTGAAACATCATGACAATTGTAGAGATATCATCACTAAAATGTTATCACTCATATTTGAATAGAACCACTAATATTAAACTAAAAAAATATTGAAAATAATAATTGGATAAAATAAATACTTGATCCCATTATCCCTGAATGACAAGATTCTCACCGTCAGGTGTGGCATATGGGACCCACCGATGACAGCATCCCATCTGTTTTAGATGAGTGACCTATAAATCCATATTTAGAATGCAATCATGATATTTCATATAGAGGATAAGATTATTATTATAAATCTCAATATATAATTAAAATAATGATAATAAGGACAACAACTACCCCTCTATTTCATTGTCCCAATGGGCATGGTGAAATCCATCAAATATGATAAAATCTCTATAGTAATTGGTAGAAAATCAGAAAAAATGGATGATATGAACACACCAGACAAACAAGTATCAAATAAATAAATTACTAATGTTGAATCAATAGAGATGGTATCAATCATAGTAATTTTACTCGTATCATGTTCCTCTGGATACTCTTCCACAAAGTAAAGAATATTGACATTAGATGCTTATTTTTGGAACAGATTTTTTCTTGAATAATATAATTAAACATCTATAATTTTAGGCATTGAGGATACTCTTTGACTTCATTGGAAAAAATAAATTAAATATTTTCTTCATGTTTTATGAGCATTGGCATTAAATATAAAAATGTGGTTCTAAAATGAAACCCCATTTTAAATTCTACGACTCTCCACAATGGAACCAACTGAAAGGTACTCTTCCAGAAACATCAAGAGGACTATAAGAACATTGATATCAATATACACCATGATAATTTTAACACCAAAAATTTCTATTAACAGAAAAAAATCTTTCACTTCGTGAAAAATAACTCCTATCTGTCATGACCTACCAGCTATATCAAAATCAACCATCAATACTCTATCTAGTATATTAGACCCAAAATTTTACTTTAGCTTGATAAACTATGGATGAATATCATCTCAATGTCCAATTTAAAATCTTCATGTCTTTGGATTTTCATTCATCATAGTATCAGATGAAAACATTACAAACTAAAAAAAGAGTTATTTATATTATGCCATAGTATTTTCACTTTTCCGATGAATAAGAAAGTCCATATAGTTTTATGAAACCTTATTCACATGATAAAATATATTGGTATAAATTAAATTTAAATATTTCTACTATAATACTTTATATTTCTTTTCCTCACCATCATGTGTATCCACCGTACTCAAGGCACCAAAATCGTAAAGGTTAGTCAAATCATTTTAATTTAATCTAGTGTTTAGAGGAACTGAAATGGTCACTCAATTCCATTAAATAAATCCCCACACTAGAATACATTAAGGCTTGGAAAGAAGGTGGATTCTATTCGAGAAACTCTGGATCATGATCTCTATAGTCATCATTGTTTGGTTTTATGAAGAGATCATGAACTAGAATCAACGTGGGTACATTTCAATGATATAAGACAACAAACACTATCTCAATGAGACTTAGGTCAACTGGAGGGTAGTCTTCTCATGTTTAATTAGTATATCCCTCCATAGTTCACATCATAAATCTTCTTTGAGGAATGATATAACACAACATTAATAGAAACAAAATAAAAAATGTAAACATGAACACTCAGATTAACAACTCATATTGTAGTTAGAAGTCAAGTGTTTTTTAACACTATAATAAAATAGAAAAAATTCTTGAAATAAATAAATATACTTATCTTATATTCCTTTACCACCACCCTTGGTGAATTAACTCTTGTTATGATACGTTCTAGCCAATAAATTCATCATAAGAACCTCCCATGTCCCAGAACTCATATCTCTTATCTACTATGACATACTGGTCCTCATAGTGACTATAAAGAATGAATCTTAACCTAAAACATTTATAAACCTTTTTCATGAACCTTCCAATATACCCTACTACATTGATACATGATCTGAAATAGATATAGATTGAATTTCATTTTTGATCCCCACAAGTTGGTGACTAGCACATGGAATTATATTAAATCCAAGAGGAAATTAATTTTCCATAAAATATTAGAAAATAAATATAAAAGTCTATTTATCAACACTTTTCAAGGAGAATGTACCATAAGTATAGTAGGTAAAACTATAACCAATAATATAGATAAAAAAATCAATAGAAAATTAAACCAAACTACAATAAAAGCAATAGGGTAACTCAAAACACAATGTAACATGTGGGCCCCATATCTATAGATCAACACCGTCATTCACTATTTCAAAGGATCAAGAACATCCACCACCTACCAATGAAAATGTCCCTTTTAATGGACCTATAATTATAAAATCAAAAAATTCCTAAATTTGATGGTATGGTTTGAGCTATAATTCCATGTATAGTCACATCATGTTTTCCATATTATATTCCAAAATAATTATTATATCATGCATTCAATTTAAATAAAACAGACCATGGATTAATGTATAATTTTCATATTTAAAACAAAAATAATTTGATTTCAGTATATAGAAAACATTTCTTAAATGGCCTATATAATGATTCTACAAAAATAATTTTAATATATCAGTTGTAATGAGTAAAATAGTAATATAATCAATGAAATATATAATAAAAATATAGAGAATAGGAACCATGGTCATATGCCATGATATACATTATTTTAAGGACATATGATCCTCACACATCTCAAAAAATTCATTATAACAAAACATGTATTAACATGTTCTTCAACCTCATGCTTAAAAGGGATCATCAAAATCCCATCCAGGATAATCATGAAAAACTAAGTTTTTGTTAGTTCCTTAATGATACAATCCACTAGATGTGGATGAATACACAAGAATCATTGTCCTAAATAACCCATTATATACCTAGTATATTTGTGGTAAATCGATCAATACATGAATGTTAAATCATCAAATTTCAATCAAATAATCTTTTAAAATTAAATTTCCTTGTTTTCAATTGTAAAAGTCCAATTCGATTTCAAAACCAAAAAATGGGGTTTCATCATTTATAGGATTTTAAATAAAAAACCATGAGTTTTTTATACTTTCAATTTAATTTATTTTATATAAACAAATCTCAAATAATTTCATCAATTCAATCATTCTCAAAATTCATCCAACAATTCCAATTCCAAATTTAATGGTTTTTTTATCAAAATCCATTCCATTTCCAATTCACATGTCATATCATATCAAAATGTTATTTTATATATCATTTAGAATTAATTTATAAAAAATAAATCAATTAAATATTTCAATTTCATGGAAAATCAAAAATTTTACCACCAACCACTAATAACAAAAATCAAATGTCCAAAACCTACAATGTGAATGAATATGATGATCGAAGGAGAAGATGATCTATAAATCGGATCAATAATCAGTATCTATCAATAAAAAGTTAGATCCATGAAAATAGATATTATATAATTCAAAAACATGATTATTTAATAATATCTATATAGGATTAGAGGGATGTATAGTTGAGAACACCCCTAGGTAAATCCTCTTTGCAGAGAGAGATTAGATATTCTACTAACACATTCATTCACCAAATGAGGATGTTATGAGAGACAAAATCACTTCTTGAAGGACTCCAATAATTTAAAAATCATATGACGGTTGAATATGGTGGTTAGATACATAATAATGGGGTTTGGGAATTTTAAATAATTTTTTGTGCATTTAAAAAGAGCATCTAAGGCTTCATGGAGAGTGACACATTATTAGAGAAACTATATTCCCTAACCATACTCCCACTATATATTCACTATCCTTGATTTTATAATTTCCCATAGGAGGGAATATAGTTCGGAAAACTATGTACCAACCATTAAATTACCCCCTTCTTTAGGATGTATGTTTTGGATGGTTTCGCAGCATGGTTTAGAAAAACCGTGCACCCCCCCAAGCACCATCGAAGGGCACACAGTTTTTTGGGAAACCCCAATAGGTTTACCATTACCATTTCCAACCATTCATATCAATAAGGGCATCCAGAATTATCTAACTATCCTTAAATGAACCCTAAATAAGACCTAACTCAAAGTGGATCAAAACAAGGATAATTGAATATCTAAAAACATGTTATTAGATGTTACATGATCACAATTAATGCATTAATCAAATAAATGACCAGGTCAGTCAAATTGAAAATATAGGTACCCATAATATATATCTAATTCTAATAGAGGAAAAAATTATTTTAATGAAGTGGGTTATTAATAAAAAATATAATTATAAAGAAGAATATTCATGGAATGTATATTGATTAGTTTTCTAGGGCTATCCACAAGTTCAAAGAACATAATTTCATGATTCTTTTTCATTATTACAATAAAAAATTAATATTTACAAAAAATATACGCCCCATAAGACAATATTTTTTGGAAATGGGTATCCAATTGACATTCCTAAAATAGTGATATTTAATAGGAGGAAGACATTAAATATATATATGTATTTTATATGATTATAGATTAAATATAATAAGTTAATTGAATAAGTATTTATAGGCTCAAACAATTCACAAATCCATTTTAAAAAAATATATTTTTTGTTGAGAAACTAATTTTTCTAAAGTAACGATTTATGATGTATTATATTTCTAATAAAATTCAATTAAATCATCAATTTTGATTTTATATAATGATGAAAGTAATTTTTAGGAGAATATTATTATACATATAAGAATGTTTTGTTCAAATAAATAATATGTTTTATAATATATTGCTTGTTATGATACTTTTTTCATGTGTCTAGAAATTAATCATAGTATAAGTGTTATCATTATCTAAAAAAATAAATGTTCTATTTGTAATTGAAATGTTTCCACATATAATATTTAAGGGAATTTTCAAAACCCTATTTCATTAATATAAAATAAATAAAAATAATGATCATAAATGAATAAACCTAATATATTACATATGTTTAACGTGATACATAATATAATTTATTGTTTTAGTGTTATATATTTTCGAGGTTTTGAAACATTATGGCGTAGTCAATAATACATTTGAAGAAATATAATTTTATTAAATAAAAAATAATCCATAATTATATGATAGGAAAACATGAATATGGTCTCATATATGATTGAGATACACATCTATAACTTTATGTCACTATATATGTAGATTACTTTCACATTTCAGATGATTAAAAATCCACATGATAGGATTATTTATTTTTTATATTGAGATATTTTTTAAGGAATAATAAGAAATTATTTTCTATTACATTAATCAAAATAGAGGCGATGTATGTTGATAACATGAGAGCAATAACACCAATTGTATTGATAAAATATTTACATGAATACAAGAGTGTTGATGTAGTGTTTTAATTGGTGATCTCATATAAAAATTAAACTAACCTTCATTTTACCAAAAAACTAGTACATTATTATTATGAAAAACATATCAAACTCGAAAATGAATTTATAATGGGAAAATGTTGAAAATTGAAAATTGAAAATTGGATTTTTTTTCAAACTAAGGATAATTTAGAAAAAATATTTTCAAAACCACTCTAATAAGATGAATTTAAAAATATTATATTATTCATGTTTGATTAAAACATCTTATATCAATTTTGAGATTGGAATGTTCAAACCACTAATTTTTTTGATTAGATCAATTTTTCAAATATAAGAAAATTTTAATTAATCTAATTTTTTTATTTTTTTTATTTAAAATACCCAAATTTGTAGAAACTATTTGTAGGGATAAAAATAAAATGAATTTTTTTAATCTGATAGAGAAATATTGTAACACCCTGAAATTATAAAATAAAGACATTGTATTTGACAACATGTATGAAATGAAACACCAAGATATTAATATAGTATAAAACCCCAGGAAATTAAAATATATTTACTATTTTAAATAAATTAAATATTTGAAAAAGCTTCAAATGAATGAAACATTGAGTTGTATTTCCTTACATGCAACAACGACTTCATTGGATAGCTTTTGGTATATGCAAGTATGAAATTTAAGAAGTACTATTAATATCATTATTTATAATTAAAATTATATCCCCAAATTTAAATTAGAAGTTATAAATATGATTAAATAAGATATAAATACATTACCTCATTCATTTGTTACCAAACTATTAAAAACTAATAAAAAATCCAATTGTATATAAATGAAATGTTTTCATAACATACATATTTTCAATGAACCAAATGTGTTTTTTATAAATAAATTAAATTAATCTCTACTCATTGATTATCTTAAAAAAAATTATATATTATATAATCAATATTTTTTTAATTTATCATAATTATTTGATAAGCATAAGATATGTACAAATAGAATTTTAAGAAAAAATATGTATTTTTTAATGGTAGTTTTCTGCCATTAATTTTATAATGTATTTTAAAACAAAGTTATGAAATATTAATAAATGTTATTTTAAAAACTAAACATCATATTTTAAATCATAATGTAAAAAATATCTTACGTTTAATTTTTTTAATTTTTAAAGATGTTGCATTTTTGAGTTAATAGTGAAAAATACCGAATTTTAATTGAAAACAGACTTTTAGTTTAAATAATATAAAATGATAAATTAATTTTTAAATATTTTTAAAGTATAAAATTCCAGAACTTTTATGATTTAATCCATTTTAGCTGATTCTATACTTTTTATTTTGAATTTTGATATAAAAAATTAACATCATTTGAAAATTTTTATTTTAAAAACCGTCTTTCCCATCACATCTACTGGAATTAATATAAATTGATTATTTCATCTGCTATGAATTTAATTTTGATAAATAGATTCCATATTTGGAATATGAATAATTTATATTGTAAAATATATTCAATGTTATTTTTTACAATTGTTATTATTTGAAATAATTAAAATTAATCATGATAATTAAATGAAAAATGAGGTTACTAAAAGACAAAACATTAATCGTAAGAAATATGAATGACCCAAAACATTCCCAAAACAAATTTTATGGTCATATAAAAATCATTATAATCTTGTGATAATAATTTAGGAGTTATTAGATCTTTGTCGCTGGATGAAGTCGTTCCAATACCACTTCATATGCTCCATATAAATAGAAGAGGGGGAGGGTGAGTAATGCTTGTGGAATTTATGGGGGTTCATTTAATAGGAACCTTCCTAATTTCCAATGATGTTATTAGAATGGATTTGAAGGATCATGCAATTTAATGTCTTGACACATCGTTGGTGCTGCCACTACCACTTATCCATTGGAGGAAAAGATATGAGAGAAAATAAAATAACTAAGTAATTTAATTATTCATTTAAATGTCCCAAAATATAAATTTTTCTCCCAACCTAATTCTGTTGAAGAGAAGTATCCCTTAAGTGAAGCCCAGCATTGCGGATTCAATGGTTACCTCAGTTTTTTAATCTGAGATTTGGTTCAAATGTTAGAAAATTCCACTGCTGTGTTTACTAAACCTACCTAAAAAGATCAACAATTCATTTTGGGCACACTAGGCCTCAGAATCATGAACATTCTATTTTTACAGACTCATAATAATTCCATATAATTAAATAAATTAAATGTAAAATCTAGATCTTTACATTTTACCCACCTTAGGTTCTTTCATCCTTGAAAGCCCTAACATAGACTAATAAATCATATGGGGGTACTGAGTAGAAATTTGGGACTCCCACTCCCATGTTCTCTCCTAGAGGTTCCCATGTTTCCAGCAAACGCACACTAGAGCTATTGATCATCCATGAGGGACTCACTCTGGTTGATCCTCAAACTCTACTGGAACCTCTGTAAACTTTTCCCCATCATCAAAGTCCATATATCCATGGTCAATGATGTGAGATGGGTCATGCACATATCACCTCTATTGGGATAGATAGAAGACATCGTTCACCCACTCCAACAGCAGTGGTAGTGGCAAGAGGAGTTCTACCTTGCCTATCCTCCAAAGTATCAAAAATGGTATGATAAAACTCCGTGATAACATGAAGCCATGGGAAAATCTCCATAAACCTCATCGAGTTGTGACCCATAGGAAGACATGGTCTCCCTCCTCGAGCTTTATTGGTCTCTGGCTCCTGTCATAATAAGACTTCTGTCTGTTCTGTGCAGTCTTTATCCACTCCGAGATGATCTACACCTTCTTAGTGGTAGCTCGCACCAACTCTGATACCATAAATTCTAACTTTCCTGGGTCTGTCCATCATAGTGGTGATCTTCAAGGTCGACCGTATAGTGCCTCAAATGGTTCCATACCGATAGTGGAGTAATAGTTGTTGTTTTATTGTAACTCCACCAAGGGAATGTGATACTCCCAACTACATCCAAAATCTTGTATGCAAGCACATAGCATGTCTTCCAACGTATTAATGTTCTCCTCTGTCTAACCTTCCATTTGGGGATGAAAGGTAGTGCTCAAACGTAGATGAATCCCGAATGGCTTCGATAATCCCTTCCACCATCGAGAAGTAAAATGTGTTTCACAGTCAGAGAAGATCTTCGATGATACCCCATGAAGTTGCACAATCTTCTATATGTAGAGGCATCCCAATCCCTCTACTGATCCCTGCTCTCAGATAGTTATGATGTGGGCCAACATGGTTAGTAGGTCAATGATCATTCTGATAGAATCATATCCCCTGGATGTACGTTGAATCTCTATCACAATTTCCTTGGAGATTCCATTCCACTACCACTCTGGAACATCTAGTGGTTGTGCTAAGCCTGTAAGAACCTGATGCCCATCCACCACATACTGATAAGTGTGGCATTGAAAAACAAACTCTTCCAATTCTTTCTTCTTCCTTGTCCACCAGTGCTAACATAGGAGGTCCCGATACATCTTCTTCACACTAGGATTTACTACCATAGGGGATGTATGGAATTCCATAAACACCTCCTCTCATAGAACCACTAGTTCCACGGTTCATCCTTTAAAGAGGATGACATGATGCCCTCCTTCAAAAAATCATTCAGGTTTCTGACATCAGGATATCTGAGCACGTCGAGTCTCACAGTAAATTTCCCCAAGATGTGCCTCCCAAAAATGAAAATAAGTGGGGGAGTGAGATTCATAGAATAGAGGTAAGTTTCTCCATTTCTATCCATGAATGATATATGTAGAACGGGTAGAAGATCTATCACCTCACTCAGCAACTGCAGACCAGACTTCCTACTTAGTGCATCTGCTATAACATTACCCTTGTTAAAAGTATATACAATCTCAATGTCATAGTCCTAGAGGAACTTTAGCCACCTTTGTTGGCTCAGGTTTAGGTCCTTCAGAGAGATGATATACCTGAGACTCTTGTGATCATAGTATACTTTAAAATGTTCTCCCATCAAGTAATGTCCCTTCATCTTCAAGTCCAAGATAACTTCTGTTAACTCCATGTTGTGGGTAGCATAGTTATTCTCATAATGCCTCAACATTCATGATTCTTAGGTGATCACTACTCATTCCTGCAACAGGAAACACCCATGTCTGGTCCATGATGCGACATAATAGAATATATACCCAATTTCTTATAATGGTAACCTCAATATAGGGGAACTTTTCAGTCTCTTCCTTAGCTTTAGAAAACACTAATAGATTCTCTCCATCCATATGAAGTGATGCCCCATAATTTTTCACCCATACAAGGGTGCCAGAATTCTAGAAAATTCAGGCACGAATCACCGGTAGTATCCAAAAAACCCCAGGAAACTTGAAACCTCTGTCACACTCCTGGGTGAATCCCAAGAAAGCACAACTAGTATCTTTTTTGGATCCACTTCAACTACAGCCTTGGTGAATACATGTCCTAGAATGTGGACCTCTCGTTTCCAGAAATGCCACTTCAAGAGCTTACCATAATGTTGGTTCTCTTAGAGTGTATCCAGAACTACCTACAGATGATATGCATGCTCCTCCTCTGACGCAATGTATATGAAGATTTCACCATTGAAGAACACCACAAATTTATCAAGTAATAGATAAATTATTTTATTCATGAGTCCCGTGAACACTTCTAGGCATTAGTCATGTTGAATGGAATCACTAATAACTTAGAGTGGCCATATCGACATCTGAAGGCCGTCTAATGAAAATCTTCATCCTGTACCCTGATCTTATGATACCTTGATCTGATTTATATCTTAAAAAATTGATGAGATCCCTTCAAATAATAGAAAATATCATCAATCCTCACAAGTGGATACAAGTTCTTCACGGTCACCTGGTTCACGCACTGATAGTCCACATAGAGACTCAAACTCTCATCGTCCATCTTGGTGAACAAAATCAGGGCTTTCCATGGAGAAACAATGGGCTATATAAACCCCTTTCCTCTGCTAGTCCTCCAACTATACCTGTAACTCACAAAGCTCTGTGGGAGCCATCTGATATGGTGCTGCAGATATTGGTGTTGTCCCGGGTTTTAATTCAATGTAAAAGTCTACCACTCTGTGAGGAGGTAGTCCCAAAACATCATAAGGAAATACATCATCATACTGGTCCTCCACTACAAGATTGGTGGGACACTCAACATCAAATTTTCTGAGTGTAAGGCTAGCCATCTGATGTGTGATTGGATGTTACCTCCTACGTGTAAGTCCATCATGTGATGCAAAGGTTCCTTTTTCACCAGTGAAGGAAAACCATGTCTCTTCCTCAAGGACACACCTTACTTTGTGACAAATACAATAAATTTTGGCTTCGACTATTGATAAAAAGTCCATCCGCATGATGACATTGTAAGGCCTTAAAGCCACTACTAGAATATCCATGTCTAATCTCTCACCTCTTAGAGTAATCTCACACTACTAGAACCAATGTTTAATTGTCAAATCAAAACATGTAAGAGAATCTAGCTGTAAGGATCGAGCCAATGGCTCCACCTGAATTTCCAAGATTGGATTGAGGGTTGTGGAAATAAAAGAGTGACTAGAATTTGTGTCTATAAGTAACACAGATAAGGTCGAGTAGACACTGATCATAGCACTAATCATTTCTAGAGAACCAGGGTCATAAGACTAAGCTTCCTAGAGCTGAGCTCATCCCTTTCCACCTGCTCCCTGTGGTCAAGGTGGACCACCTAGAGGTGGTGGTGGTAGTGCCTTGAATCGCCTCCCACCGCCGGTTGCATTTCCAGATTAATTGCCATGTTCTCTTACAACCTGCGGACCTCCCCGATTGAATCTCCGACTCTACCTCAGCAGTCCCTCAACAATCTGCTGGTCAACCATATAGTGGGTCAGGATATAACGAGCCATGTGAACCTGCCTGCCACATGTGTAGCACTGCCTTCTTTCAATCTTCCCTCCTATGTTCTGTGCGCCATTAAAAACTGACCCTATATCTTGGGGTTTCCCACCAGAAGGTCTAGCCTGCATAGGACCCTGCGTCATCCATCTACTGTTTGCTTCATATAACTCTACTATCTGACATCTGGTGGTGACTCTTGACATCGATTCATGCTCATCTAGGAATCTCTCAAGCCAATGTTCTCTCTCTAGTTCCCAATCTTATGTCGGAATGTTGAGTGATATCAACCATGCTCCAATCTCCCATCGTAGACCCTGATCAATGGTTAGGGCCTTGAAGAAAGGGTCACATACAATTTCTATGGAGTATCTATAGAGATCATTGAACCTTGTCGAGTACTAGGCCATAAACATCCTTCCCTCCTATAAGTGCAACAACCCATGTATACACACTGAGAATAGAGTAGAAAGGAAGAAATCTACCATGAAAAGGCCCTCAATGTCCTCCCAGGAGTGGGTCACATCATCAGGTATCTAGAGTGTCAAACTTCAGCATCTCCTAGTTACTCCTTAGAAGAGACTGGCAGATTGGATCACCATCAGATCAGTTGGTTTACCAACATAAAAAAAAACTATGGTCACACCCTCTAACGAATCCTCATCCACCTGAAAATCTGTCTCACCTCGGAACCTTAGAGGCCACTGCCACATGATGTCATGAAACACACTCATTTAGTGTGCACCCTCTTCTAGTGGGGATGGTGCCAACAGTTTCCCAATGGGTAGTGGTGCTTCTGGTACACCACCCGAAGGGGCTAACTCCATAACAGATCCCTACACTGAGGCCTCATCACTCAGTGGAACTTCATCGCGTACTCGATCGAGAATCATGGATGGGTATCTACATGGTCCATAAGTAATACCTGATGAGATCACTCAAAGAGATCATTAGAAAAAAAATTCCAAAACACACACAATCAATGTTTCTATGTACTGAGTCAGAAATTAGAATTCAGAGTCCCGGTGTATGGATACGTCAGCCACCACAATAAAACCAGATTCTTTAAACTAAAAACAACACTAATAACACTTATCACTATTTACACATAGAGAATGTTAGAGTATTTGTTTTTTGATAGAACTGACTCCTCAGATACCACTTTTTCACGACCCATCCCTCGAGTCCCATGTCATGATAACCCCATGCCTGCCCTCCATAGGACAGGGGGTGGAGACTGGAAACAGAAATGTATATCCCTAAAATGGGAAGTCATTTACTTTTTTACATGTACAAACACATAGTCTAAGTACACAACAAGAAGTAACCATGAAGTAAACTAATTTAATTAAAAGAGTGATGAATGTAACAGGGCCAGCATATAGGCCCAACTGAAATGTACAAGTACAACTGAAAAGTAATAATACAACTAAAAAAAGTGGAAAACAGGTCATGGATCGTCTACCAAGGATCCTACCTGAATGGAATGTACAAATCATGATCACTAGTCCCTATGTCACATCACGCCAAATGGTCCACCTCTAGGTTCCATCCATTACTAGCTCCACCAGCCTCGATCAATGATCTATTCCATCTACACAAAACACAACATGGTGTGGGCATAGCCCATGCATGGGTGTGTTTAACAATACTTAGTATTGATCTTGAGACCCCCGAAGGGCTCCCAAAGTTCCAAAATGGAATGAAAACAATGAAATACCTCAACCACAATGCATAGAGAAGTCAAAAACTCTACTTAGGTATATTCCTATACATATACCTAAGATATCATGATATACTCATCCTATATAAGAGGGAAGAATATGACAATGTTAAAAACATGAAGGTATAAGTACCACACATGTAACAACACGAGGATAAAACCACGAAGGTAACACCACAAAGGTAGAAGCACCACACAGTTAACGCCACAAATAAAGAAGTACCTCATAGGTAACACAACGTAGATAACACCACGAAGGTAACACCACTAAGGTAGAAGTACCACATATGGAACACAATGAAGATAGAAGTAACACATAGGTTACACCATGTTGATAACACCACGAAGGTAAAAGACTCAACTCACTCCATTATAATTTTATTACATAAGTACAGATGATTAGTCATATGCTAGATCATCTTATTTTGTTACAAGGCACTACTGATGACACACATAATTGATAGGTAATAACCACTGCAGACCCACACAGGATCTGACCCACACCTGATCGGTATGCACTGACCCAAAAAAGATCACTGAATGCAAACCCACAGAGGATCTGATTGATGCTTACCCACACATGATCGATAGATGTTTTCCACCATAGGATCGATGATCATTCTTCACGTTACAGCTAGCCACAAGATTCCTCACACCTGGTGTGATTGAGCTCTATATAATCTTCCCCTAGAGATATTGGTTGTACCTAAACTTCTAATAATATCAATAAAATAGTAACCCAAAGGGGAAATATTTCTTAAGGGATACAACGCAACTGACGGTCCTTCAATCGGATTCCCTGTCTGTGGGTTATAAGCATTTTCGTTTCGAGGGCCCAGCTGGATTTGGGTTCAATCCAACCTAGGAATACACCAAATGTATCCAAATTTCAAATGGAGTATACCAAAAGTAACTTATTGCTCCAAGGGTCTCTGTTCAACAAACAGTTCATCAAACGGATGCCCAGTTCTCATGTTATGGCCCTTTATACAAAATTGGGCCTAGGTGTGTCCGAGTTTGGTCTGACCCGATCTAGGCCAACCCAACCTGATCCGGGTCTGACCTAGCTGGGTTGGGCCGTAGTGGGCTCGGCCCTACAGGGCATGACCCGATGGCCTTATGATGAATGACTCGCTGAGGCGCAACCCTCTGGGCTCACGCGGCCTGGCCCACAGTGGAGCCTGGCCATATGGCCCCGCGCGGCTCATCCTGCGGTGGAGCACGGCCTGCTGGGCATGCGTGGTCTGCTATAGTGTGTCCCACAAGAGCTATAAAGGGGGGGGGGGCGTTACCCTTTTAGATGGTGGAGAAGTAACACCCTTTGGGGATTCCATGTTTCCCGCGGGACCTACTGCGGGTCCCGCTACCGCGGTCCTCAGGCGGCACGTCGCTGCGTCCTCCTACAGCCGGCTGATGCTAACCACCATGTTCAACTCCACTATAGTTGTGAATCCACGAACCTTCTCCACTGGAGGCACACAATTGTGCGCCGTATAACCACTACAGCTGACCAGTGTCTACCGCACTACTAACCACTGCTGCATAGTGCGAAAACATCATCCAAAGGCGCATAACAGTGCAACGCCTCCATTACGGTCGGCCCGTGCCAGCCACCACCATCATCTACCATTACAGATCTTGTCCAAATCGAAGATAATTCTTGCGAATAATGAAACAAAATTCCAACATGGGATGAGGGTTCAGACCTTGTTCTTTTGGCTCACACCAACCATGTTAGCTTGATAGTAAGTTTCCTTCAAGAAAGTTTCATCCAATCTTGGAAACAAAACAAGATTAAAACCCTACCTCGAGATCGTAGGCGAATTCTTGTGATTGAAGAAGAATCATTATTCATATCCCCTACAATAATCCTCCAACGATTCCACTCAATCATCATTCTTCAGTTAGGGGTTCAATGTTTCTCATCACCAATAGCTGGAACCGGTCCCATCCTCTAACTGGTTGGCACCACGACACTTTATCAAAACATCATATCTTGATGAAAATGTGCCAATATCCCTCCCCAGGCTCCATATAAATTGGGGAGGGGGATGGTGTGTAACAATGGGGTAATTTATGGTGGTTTAATTAATAAGAAACTACCTAATTTAAAACGATGGTTTTACAAAGGATTGGAAGGGTCTATCCATTTAATGGCTTGAAACATCATTTTTCCTACGACTGGAATTTGTCTGTTGGAGGAAAAGATATGAGAGAAAATAAAATAACTATGTTACTTTATTATTCTTCTAAAATTCCCAATGTATATATTATTCTCCCGACCTACTGTAGTTGAAATAGATACTTCCTTAAGAGAATCCCGGTAATAGTTCCCACAAGTTTTTAAGCTAAGAACTGGTTCAAAATATAGAAAATTCCGTTCGTTTGGTTTATGATTGTACCAAAAAAAATTCAGAATTTCATTCTGGGCACACCGGGCCATAGAATCATGTGGTGTCAATTTTCAGAGACTCGTAATAATTCCATATAATTAAAATCATTTAAATGGAAAACCCATGTCTTTTCAAAATTATTCATGTGTCAAGGGAATATACATAATATGAAGAAAAAGAATCATGGTCAATATTTTTCTATTGATACAATTGAAGATGATTTATTAATGTGAAAGTGTTTTGATTTAATAATTATGTTGTTTGAGTATTTATCAATTATTTATTGGTTATGAAAATCTTGATATATATAAGGATTTTAATTTTGTACTTCTTTATTAATGATTGGAGAGAACATCTTGAACAATACTGATAACTTGGAAACATTATTCAATAAAATGATGAGATTGATGTAAAACGTATTACTAAGGTAAATATAACCCTTATTATTTTCTTATTGTCTAAATAATTATGTTGGGATATGATATGATTAATAATGATAATATAAATTTGATAATATTGACTACCTAATATATATTTAATTCCTCTTTTCAAAAAGGATTATTTTTTTATTGATGGAGTTTATAGTATTTTTCAATTTAAATAATATATCCAATAATTTATGTTTTTCTTGAAGAATGAGGAAGCACACTAGATTTCAATATGGTTTTATTCTTATTGAATTTATTACCATGTTTTAATAGAATTTATGATTAGAGTATTCACATTTTTTATGGGATGGATTAGAGCCACATTAGGTTATTTGGTTTAGTTATACGTTCATTTTTCAGATTATGTGACCATCTAACATTTTCGATCATGATATTTTGGAAATGAAATATGGTTAACTATTTATGAAATGGATTAATTTTATCATTGGGAATGATTTTTGATACTAATATATTACTTCACCATATGATGCAACCTAGGCTAATATATGAAGTAGAAGCATTTTAATACAAAACCAAAGGAAAATATTATTATTATAAAAAATGTAACAAGTAATTATATTTAATTATATTAAAGGATAGTTAAATAATTCTTCAACTATATGAAAAGGTTCTCCAAAGGAATATTCTATTGGATTATGTTCATTTATAAAGAATCAAATATTAGTTTAAATACAAATTTTTCTTGAGGCCCTTTAAATTTCATTAATCACTTACCTTCATGTGATAAAATGACACATCACTCTCTATAATTATATTTTATTTTCATCTATTTACAATAATATTATCCAACATGGAAACCTAGAAATTTTTACTCTAAATAGAATTTTTACTTATCAATCACTCTTATTTGGATGATTTTTTATTAACCCTTACCATGTTGTGGTATTCTAAAAGTGATAGTTTAATATATGAAACTATTGATTACTGAGATCATGTTTAAATTATTATGATGTAATTTATTTAATGTGGGGAGAATGTAATACCCCAAAATTCAAAAAAAAGGGAATTGTATTTGATAGTGATATTGAAATAAAATTCCATGAATTTAAGTTTATAAAACACCCTCAGTCATTAAAAAATATTTAATATTTTCAATAAATTCAAAATATGATATTTATTTCAATGCACATAAAACTAAGTGCTCTTACATTATATGCAAAAACAACTTTCATTGATAACCTGTATTTCACGCAATACTGTGTTTTATAGAATACTATTAATATTATTATTTAAAATTGAAATTATCTCCTAGTAGTAATGTTGTATGTTATGAATAAAATTATTGATCTTATGAAAATATTTTTTGTTTCTTTGGTTACCAATAGATTATAAATGAATATAAAAATCAATTGAATATAAAAGAAAAAGTTTTTACGAAGAAACTACAATTAATGGGCCAATGGCGTTTTACCTTAATATATTAAATTAATTAATGTTAATGTATGGTGTCAAAAAAAATAATATACAATATTATAAATAATATTTTTTTACAATACTCTGATGGATTTTATTGGCATAAGAAAAGAACCACTTCAATTGTACACAAAAAAGCTGTATTTTTTAATGGTTGATTTTTCACCTTTAAATAGAGAAATTTTTTTAGAACTATAATTTGATAGTTTAATATATTTTACAATACCTAATAAATTTCATTTTTTAAAAATTAATGAAAAAAATATATTATGGTTTTCTTTTGGTATTTTTCTAATATGTTGAATGGTTTCTATAAATAGTAAAAAACAATGAATTTGAATTTAATGATCACATATCATTTAAATAATTTATAGTGTTAAATTATATTTCAATTGTTTTCAATGTATCATCATATCAAATTTTTTTCATTTCATCTAATTTAATTAATTTTAATATTTTTATATTGAATTTAATATAAAACATTGCAAAAACATTTGGCCTTTTTCTATTAAAAACATACTTTCCTTGGACGTCTGTGGAATTATTTTTAAAATAAATTTTCCAACTTATGTGAGTCAAATTTGTCAAAATGGATTAAATATTCTGATTCATTATAAATTATAATTTCTAATATGTTAAAATTACATTTTTACCAATGTGATTATTTAAAACAGTTAATATTAATTACTAAAATTAAAAGAAAAATAAGATTAGAAAATTTTTAACATTATTATTTAGGAGTAAAAATGATCCAAAATTTATCCAAACCCCATTTATTGAAATATTTATACCATTATCACATTTTTTTTAGAATTTTACGAGTTATTGGGGGAAATTTCCATAAAATTGAATAATTTAATAAGGCATGTAATGGGAAAGGAAAACAAAGATACTTATCTTCATTTTAGAATCTATAATTCTCTGGGAAAGGGAGGTAAACTAAATGGGTTTGGTTATTGAAATTATTTTTATATTTAATTTTTATTTTCTCATAATAATATTTTATCATTAAATTTTAATGAATTATTAGTTACATAAAATTCTTATGAATCTCTAACAAAGTCATTATTTTGTAAAAAATTAAATAATACAAAAGATACGAAAATATTAAAAGTGAAGTACATAGAATGAATTATTTTTTTAAAATATTTTTTTAGATTAATATATTTTTTTAAGAATAATTAAACTTAATATATTTTAATTCCATAATTTTCTTGATATTTTTATGTTCAAAGTAAATTAATAATGTCAAAATTAACATTCATTATATATTATATTAAATAATATATCAATAATTGATTTAAGATTACTAAAAATTTTATATTCATTAAATATATGATTTAATGTTAATAAATATAATATAGGTACAACTAATGGACTTATATCTACATTATAATAACTATATTAACTATTATTTAGTAAAATACTCGGTTAGCATGGTATAGGTTCAAGTGGTATTTTTACACATTACATAAAGTTGTGTTTAAATTATATTTTAACCGAAATAGGATTAATTTTTTATAAATTATATATACAATTAATATCCAGTATTTAGAAATTATAGGATAATTATCACTTTAATTTAGTATTAAATGAAAAATTATGTTGGTTAAAAAACTAGTTACCAAAATGAAAAAACAAAATTATAAAAATAAAGAAACATAGGATTTAATTAACCAAAAGGTTACACATATGTTATATTGTGTGGTTGAGTTATATGTAGACAAAATAATCCCTAAAACCATTTAAATGATAATTTTGGAGTCCCTTCAGGTAGTATTGACCTCCCAATAATGAGTAATTTTTAGTATATACAATTATGTCATTCCTCCTTAACATTAAAAAGAAAATAATTTCCCCCACTTATTCTGACATATCAAGACATTTTGGTCGACCATGATCTAAAAAATCACATCCCAACATCCCTAACCACAACCTAGAAGCCTATGTTTTTTCATTAAGAAAACATTTGAAGGATTTAGTTAAAACCTTAGGACGATACCCATAGGTGAGGTAATGTTATTTTGAAAGTGTTTTCCTTTTATTTCTCTCTCCAGATCCTTAAATTTTTTTTATATCCCCATTATATAATAATATTTGTATATTATAAATAATTAAATAATAATATGGTAATTGAATGACCTAAAACATCACACACTTCCATTATATAGGATATGCAATCCCCATTCATGTGTATGGTGGACTACCACCTCCTGAACAAATGTAGTTTTTTCTTCCATTACCACATTTTTAATTGGTAATAATTTTTGATTTATTGTTTATATACGATATTTTTAATATTATTATGCTTCTTGAGATAGTATATAACCCATACATTCATTTTTTATATTTTGTGGGAAGACGATAACATCATTCATGTATATGGTGGACTACCTCCTCATGAAGCAATGTAACCAGTTCACACATAACATGCATTGTATTGAAAATGGGTTTAATATAAATATATCATTTATATGTCAAAAAATTTATTTTTTAATTATAATATATTTATTTATATATACATTACCTTTTCACATTCAAATATATAATAAAATGGAAACAAAATTCATACGTATGTACGACCTGACATCTCTATTAAAGGTGTATTTCATTTCCTATCAAAAAAATTAATGGATTAATCATAATACATATATAATAAATATATTTTATATTTAAATCATGGTTTAAAATGTGGATATTATTAAATTATGATCGAATAAATAAGAACAAAAATATAAAAATTCAAAATATACTAGAAAAATAATGAAATTAACTACCAAAAACTTAAAATAAAGAAATATTATTAAAAAATTTGTGACAAAGATATTATGAAAGTATCATATATGATAACACAAATATTAATATAATTATTTACTATGATAATAAAATGTTTTAAAAAATATAATTTAGTATAAAGAATTTATGTCTAAAATGAAAGCTTCATGTTAGGGATTTCATCACAATATACATTCCCTTAATAATAGTTTTTTATAATGTACTAATTAATATTAATGTTGCTTAAATATATCTCATTGTGATTTAATATCATGATTCAATCATTACTCATGGTAATTTAATTTTCGCTTTTAATTGTCTCTTCCACATAGGATTTTACTTGAAAATTACCAACTGGTAAAAGTTATCTTCACAATCTCACATTATTTTCTGGTTGCTTACATTCGATTAAAAGAATCACTTCCTTAATTTAATGTATCATTATAAATATCATTTTAATTCTACATCCATATTATTTTATAATATATATGATGATATCCTGAAACATATAACTTTTTTCTTACAATGTATATTTTTATCATTATTTTGTATACTAGGGGAAATATTGACAAGTATGTATAGTTTACACAATAAAAACACTAAATAATAAAGAACAGTTTTAAATCAATAATTGGATACATGAAGAATTATTTAGAACTTCGAATGTGTGTGGGTCTTATTAATGATATCCCATTGAAGCATCAATACTCTCACTAGACAAATCAGCTGGCCAAAACATATAGGTGTTACCCAATTATATTAAATTGTCTTAAGAATATATCATGATGGTTAAGGTATCATGATATTGGGAAAAATGAATTCTAAAAAAATATAAATTTAATGCATTTAGATTTTGGTTATTATTATCATTGAGTTTTACACTATAAAAAATATATAGATTCATTTAATTATTAAAATATTTATTAAGTTTTATGTGCGTATAGATATTTTCATGTACATATTAATTATTCAATATATAGTTATTTAAATGGAATTTGGGTTCAATAATTTACCATTCAATATGGATATTTCATTAATGATTCAGGAAATATAATGTTTTACATAACCCATATTGATAATTTTAGATCACCTTTATTTTGTTCCCTTTCCCCATGTATTGAAGAAGATATATTTGAATGAGTTTTCAAGGATATATATTTTTATATTTTATTATGTATTATGTTTTATCTTTTTCCAAATGTAATATCGGTACCATGTGTTTAATATATTTTCCCAAAACTAAATAAATCTTCTCATCATTTCAGGTTTTAATTTTGACTCAATAAAAATGTAATAATGTAATGAACTGAATCATGGCTACAAGGGTAGCGACATTAAAAATTTAAAATAAAAATATTATTTTGTAGAATGTTTTTAATGTATTCATAAATGGGGACATGAAGTTTTATAAATTAATTAAATATGATTATTAGTTTACTAAAGTGTTAATGTTGATAAATAAATAAGCACACATGTGATGAACCATTAACATAATGAAAAATATTAAAGTTTATACATTGAATTTATTTTCATAAATTATGAATAAAAAATATATAATTGATTAAATATTCGGATTTATATTTAGAAATTTATTATTCTAGGTGTATTTGGATAGTTAATTCTTGTTCTTGAAGACGGTGATATGGTTATAAAATATATGTGTTAGAATTAGATCTTCAGTAGGGCTAATATTAAAAAATTGGCACTATTATTCCACTAGTTACCCAATATAGGGATCCTTTGTATTTTGTGAACTAACAAGTGAGGGTATCACTAATAAATTAATATAAAATTATTTTTAGGATTCTATGGGAATTTATGTGGGACACCTTAGAGAAATTACAGTGTCATTGAATGGTTGAAGGAGGTCTTATAGCTACTATATATCCCAATTATGTTTTTCAAAAATATATATTTTTATCTTACATTTTTTTATTTAAGAACATAATAAGGTTCCATGTGGAATTAGCGCTCTAATGATATGTATAATACAGAAAAACACTTCTCATTTTATGTAGTTATTATTTCCACTTTTACTATTTAATCATTGAAGTAAGGGAGACCATAATTTCACTAAATAAATGTATTTCCTCCTCCTCTCTTATTATTTATCATTTTCATATATCTTCTCTATTTTATTTATTTATGTATGTCATTGTTTCATTCAATGAGATTAGTGTGGGATTAATTCCAAAGGATAGGGATTTATTGTTTCATGATTATGGAAAAAAATAGTATCAAATTCTTTTTATTTAATGTATTTTATTAATATATGATAGTTGTTTTTAAATAGATTTAATAATGATTTATATCATCTTTGGTTTTCATTATTTATTGTTTCGGTTTAGTGATTTTGGTTTTTTTTGATTAGTGGTTTTCAGAGTGTATAATGAGTAACATATCTATGTTTTGATTATATATTTATTTATTAACATTTTAACTTAATTCCTTTGGATTTTATTGGTTTGGAAAAGTTGGTTTATTATTTTCAAGAAGTTTCATGGTGGTTATCAGATTAATAGGATCAGTTTAAAAAATATTTTTAATAGGATGGGTAAACTCAATTTTGTTTGTTTTTGTTTTGTCTGTGATATTTTTTCCCAGTAATTTATAAAATTATAATAATGTTAAAAGAACAAATTATAAATTATAAATAGATTGTTTTCAAAGAGTTTTAAATTTTAAATTGATCATTTATTCAATAGAACATGTTTATATATTTATTTTTCTTTATATTTTTATACTATTTTTTATTTAATTTTCATTCATATGCATATCCGTAATCATAATTGAAGTTATTATTTTATGAGTTTTTAAATGTGAAATTTTTATAATAGTTCTAATAGTTATGTAACAAGGAATTCATCCCAGTTAATAATGTTATTCCTAAAATGAGATGTTTTTGATTCAAGTGTTATTTATTAAAATATGTATTACTCATTGTTAAGAATATTACATTTAATCCCATATTTTAATTTTATATGGGTGAAATAATTATTTTCATAAATATATATTAAATAATTTATAATTAAATGAATTTCATTTAAGCATTGTTTATATGGGTATGTAGGTTAAAATTTAATTGATGTGTTTTGTAAAATTGAATGTGACACTTTGATCATTTATGGTATAATTGTTTTTCAAGAACATAATTTTTATTTGAAAAATGTTTAACACTTATAAAAATAATTCCCAATGTCCAAATAACATACATATATTTTTATATAGGATTATTACCTTATGATGTTATCCTACTAACATAGGATAAAAAATATGGGATTAGATTATTTATATTATTTTATTTTTTTAGGTTTCTCTCATATATATATATATATATCTTTTTTCTTTCACTAGTCATATTCTATCTACTATAACATTGATACTTCGTAATTTATATCTTTAGAGATTGCATAGGTTAATATATTTATGTTATTTTTATATCTTTCTTCTTATTTTCCTTGGGAACATATTGATATTTTGTATTAATAAAATAAATCCTTTATAGTTAGTTGATAACAAATTTAATGGTCTGTGTTTTGGGTGAGTGTTATCACAAGTTGAAAGTGAGTGATTAGTTTAGAAATTAATAATAAATGTAATGGTCTTATGGAAACTATATAATAATACATATATTTTTATGGTACAGGTTACAAGGTATGTGAGTGGGTGTGTTACCATATAGGTAATATTATTTATTCCTTATTGTATGGGGAGGTTATAGACTCTTAAGGATTTAACTCTTTAGAATTTTGAGTGATCTATTTGGGATTTGATCTTAGATATTTATTTTCAAACAATAGGATTGGTATGAAGAATAACCTTCATTCAGTATATTTGATGATTAACCTAATATAGCGTGATTTGGTTAATGTTAGGGTTTGAAATTTATTTTGAAATGTCTTTATGTTGTATCACTTATATAATGTTAAATGAGTTGATTCATTATTTTTTAATTTTTTATTCTATTTGGGATTATAATGTTGTTATTTGAAATTGTGAGCTTATTTTTATTTTACATGGTTATTATCTATTCTCATTGAATGTAGATAGTATATTTTTTTGTTATGTTGTAAATTTTTAATATAGTTTCTATGATCCTTAAAAGATATTTGTAGTAAATTTATATATAAACACACAAACAAAATAATATATATATATATTATAAATTTTTTTCCATGTCCTGAGATGAGGGTTCTTCTATTATGGTATGGATTTATAGGAAAATTCAAACATACATACAAAAACACATATTAGATATTATATTTTTATGTTAAGAGGGGCCTCTTAAGTGAAGGTGGATTAATGAAAAAACATGACTATATTCCTTACCATGGGAAGAGATTCGTCTTATATTAAGATGGATATATATATATATATGTGTGTGTGTGTGTGTGTGTTTTACCTCACATAAAGGATCCTCAATTCCTATTATCAAGAATTTATAACTTCATCATGAACAATATATGGATCCTTTCAGGGTCATATAAGTTATCCCTTTGTAATAATTGATTTGAATTTGATGATATTTGACCTACTAATGAAGATTATTATAGTATTTTAAAATCTATGTATATTGTGATTTATATAGGCCCATATAAATTTTTTCACCTATTAATATTCAATTGTTTAATTTGGGGTTTAATTGTGGTAGTTATTGGGTCATTGTGGTATCAACATATATGTTCCCCCAAATAGTCATATAGTTTCACATATGAAATTATTGTTGTAAATATGTAATTGGATAGTCACCCAGATAGTTGATAGAGTATTTTTTTGTTTTAATGAAAAAGTTTACTTGGTGATGGAGGGATGATGGAAATCATTGGTAGGTGGTCTAGATGGAATATCACTGAGTTTGTTTATATTTTATGAAGTATATTATTTACATTTTTATTATGTTATGGAATATGACATATATATCGATGAAATGCATGTAGATGGGTCTTATTTCATTATAATAGTATAATAAGTAATCCTAATAATACCTGTTATTAATATATTTACGGTAATTCCAATTATAAAGAAAAATTCATGTTTGAATTTGGGAAGGATTTTTCAATGACGTAGATTATTATAATATAGGACAACTCATTCCCCAAAATTTAACCTAGTGCCTGGTTACTAGTCACCAACCATTTGGAATCATGGAACACTATTAGGGAATGTGCAGGTGTTATTTGGGTCAATAAAAAATATAGTACAGGATACAATAATGTGGAATTAGATAATTTATTAGGAATTTTTGTTCAAGATATATAAAATATATTATTTCAACAATTTGGGTACAATGTGTGTACATATATCCAACATGGATATAGTGGAAACATAAGATAATAGGGTTTTTCATGTATTTATTTAAAAAAGTGTATGTATGAGTTACATATCCATTCATATCTAATATATAGAGAATGATAAAAACTCATTCTAAGGCTAAATGACATTCTAGAAGATGAGTTTTCTATTTGATCATTCATTGTTGGTAGAAACATAAAGTAATGAAATACATTGCATGTATATGTGTTCTTGTATAATTTTTTAAAATTTATAGAATAAGTTTATAAATTGGAAATTTATATAATATATTAATGTATTCCTAATTATATATTAGAAATTACTAGATTAATATAAATACTAATGTGATTCATATAAGGAGGAAATCATTTTCAATTAAAAATGTTAACTATATATATTAATTGATTGTCCAAAAAATAAATATTTTTTTAAATTAAATTTAATATTGTTTAAAATATATAACAATATTATCAACTAGGTTTATGGTGTATTAAAGTTTATTAAATGTAGAATTTCAAGTGATTTTTTGTTGGAAGTATAAAATTTAATAATATCACTTTTTTGAAACTAATCTCATTTATTTTTATGAAAATCATAAATTTATTTTGGTTACATTATAGGTTAGGATTAATGGAATGTTACAATATTATATTAATTGTGTATTTACATTGAGTATAATATGGAAAATTAATGATGAAAAATTTATAACATTCAAAATTTTAGACTTAGGTGTTGATAGTAATCATTAATGGAATTCATGGGATGAGAAAATTTATTGTTTAAAGATAAAGATATGATTAAAAATACGGGCATTAGAATCTATAGTTTTAAAAATAGAATATTTAAAATTTACTAGAATAATAAGTCAGTGGATACCCAATATCCATATTATAATACCACCAAATTTTTAGAGGGGATCCACCATTAATCTAGTGGGAGAAAAAAATGACTGATGGGTGATAATAGATACATAATTTCCCAATAATGTTGTGTGTTTTATTATAGGGAAAGAGTTATTTTCATTTATTTATTTAACCCCTGCCTACCCCCAGGGGTTTCTTTATGATATAGTGTTCTATCCGAATTACTGGAGGGGAAAAATATTCTCATTTTCATTCATTTAACCTCCCCCTTTATCACATTAATCCATAGAGTAATGGTTCGAATGAGTCACCAAATATGTTAACTTACTCATACACTTGTATTATTCTTTCTTCCTATTATATAATATATAGTTTTGTTGTATGATTTATAGATTTTATTTCAAATACCTCTAAAGCATGGTGTAAACAATATTAAATGATAAGGTCATCATGTTTATTGATAATGAAATCATTAATATGGTTATTAGTATTTTGATTACTATTTTGATGTTATGTGTTTTATTACTCAATTTTAAAAGCATTTATTTTATATTAAAATATAAAATTATGGATTACTAGGTTTATTAATTTGAGAGCATTATGATTAGTGGCATTGACGGTTCTACTGAGATAACTTTGAGTGGTTTATCTATGTATTTTACATATTCAAATTTAAATTTTATTAATTTTGGACTGATTGTTTCTGTAGATTGCGTATAACATTTATAAAGATAATTTTTTGTTTCTTAATAAAGAGGATGTACCTAATTTATTTTATTTGGTAGGTGCTCTCACCCCCCCCATTGTTGTTATTTGGGGTACGTATATGATGTTTCTTGCACATAAATTGAAAATTTTTAATAACATGCATGGAAATTTGTTTTAAAAAAATAATTGAAGATCTTGAATGATTTTATAAATGTTGAATTGTTCTCTTAGTATATGATGATGTTTTTGACTCATGGTAAGCTATTTTATTGAATTTTAATCACAATATATATATTTATGTATTTAAAAATAAATTTATAATTCATTAAATAATTCTCATTAATATCATCCATATCTAAAATATTAAGTGATTTATTAATTCAATGAATTTTATTTTAAAGCAAGGACTATTAGTATTTATTTTGGTTACATTCATTGAAAATTAACTATTTATTTATCGTATTCCTCATAAGACATGTGTTTACTTCATGAATTATGTTTTAAATTATATATAATTAATTATTTAGTGTCATTGAACTCATTTATTTAATTTAAATTGTGGTAAATAATTTCATTATATATATATATGTACTGAATGAATCAAAATTTAATGAACAATACTTATCCTCGGGTTAATAGGTTGAATTGATCTCAATCGAATGTTTGATTTAGTGGAATGTAAATGGGTGATTTTTTAATTTAATATCAATAAAATTAATTTCAAATAACATATAATCTATATTTTAAATGGTTAATAGTTTTAACAGTTATTTGATAAGATATAGTAACCTATGTGTAGATCTATGAATGATTATTATTCTATAATGTTATTCTAGTCGGTGATAAAGGATAAATAGTTGAAGAATAATCTATTAGATAATTAATTTTTTGTCTTGTATGGTTCCATTAAAATTATTCTTCTTCTATTATTTCAAAACTATCTACTGTTTCTTGGCGGATTCTTAATGGTCATCATTAAAAATTCTTGAGGTTTAGATTTATATTTCGTTTAAAAAATCTTTCTATTTTTTCATTGGGTGGATGTTGATACTTTTACTTAACTAATTGTTACCATTATAGTTAGTGTTTATAGAATATAATGGTTTGATAGTTACTAATATTTTCTAAGAGGACTGATTGGTTAATTGGTTTTTTGAGTAAATTAAAATTTCAAAGGGTTTACAGTATCAAGGTATAGGGGTAAATTCTAGTATGAAATTGTTCATTAAAAATTTATTAGAGTTTTTGAACTTATGGGTAATATTACTAACTAGTTATAGTTTAGGTGTGGTTAAAGGCTCTTGAGGATGTAACAATGGATTTTCTGTTTGACATATCAAATATTGGATTTTTTATATTGATTTAGTTAGAATAAGATATTGAGGATGAGGAACCAAATTTAAATAAATTTGATGACAAACCAATAATGCATTACAGTGGATAGTGTTGTCGTAGTAAATAGGTTTTGATTTGTAACCATGAGAATAATGGAAATTTAATTTAATTGATTCATTTATATTAACAACCACTTTTTTGTATTCTATTCCATATAAGTCTCTAATTTATCATATAACCTTTCTTAATTAGAAAAATTGAATAATACACTATCATGGCGAGGATTATTTTCTAATTCTTTTCTTTTATGAATTCATTACCTTTTCGATAAAAACTCATTTTCTTGTTACAGTTCTTGATCCACTGAATTAAATAATATTACCTCACCTCATGTGAAATTGGTAAATATAAGATATGAAAATTCTATATTTATATGGTTTTGCCTAAAATATTTCTCATTTCCAGGTTATTTATTTCTAGAACATGGATTTTCAACTATCTCCAATAATTATTTACTCCCCATGATAATACAATCTTTTATACATAGAGTCTACTATCTCTACCATGGAAAATTGTTTCTCTTATAATGTATTTATTGTGTTTCACCCCTTCAAGACTCAAATGGAATCATCATTCACATATTCAATGATAAACCAATAATGAATTAACTTTTTTCTCACTTTGGATGCTTCTTTATGATATGGAAATAAGAGCTACCTCCAAGAGAAGATGGATTATGAGGTCTAATTGTGTACCACCTCAAGAATATACACAATAATCCTAGTTATAAGTCATCTTATAGATCTCAATAGACATGGTTATCCTTAACATCTTTAATACCTATGTTCATAGATACATGGCTTGAAATATTTACCTTATCACTAGAAAACTATGAGTACCAAATTCTATCAAGAGTTATCAAGAACAGAATAAAGAAAATAGAAAAAAAAATATTTTTCACATTAGTCAATATATTTTTAACAAATATCATGTATATAAATACACATTAATTATCATTATTGTAAGAATGTTTATTTATTACATTATAATTCATTCAACAGAGATGAATTACATTCTCATGAATTTTTGGATATTAATTCATGTCTAATATACTATAATTTCTCTTCATAAAATGTATTATAATTTATCATATGGGCATTAATATATTCTATGATTAAGGATACTCTTAGGAACATCATCACACTAAATTACATAGATCCTTATTCATATTATGGCAAAAATAATATCCCATAACAATTAATCACAATTATATATAAATACTTCCATTTAACTCATTAAGTATCAAACTATACAAAACCATACGTTCAAAATAAAATTCAAAATTTAAAAAATCTATAAATAAAAAGATAATTTTTCTGAATTAACTTCCAGACTATTCAGGTATTATTCATATTGTGGAATAAAAACTCATATATCACCATGAAATAATGCATTGAATAGATTGAAATAATATGAATTTTTGTCACTATAATTCATATCTTATAAATACAATTTCATGTAAATTCATTTCAATTAAAAATATTATATTGAATCGACCATTCATGCGGGATGGTCCAATACATGTTGCCTTCTATAAGATTTTAGAAAACATTCATGGTCAATCAAATATTGTTTTGAAATTTATGATGTATCCAATCATATTATCAAATGGTTTATATACATTAATATTAAAATTCATGTATATTCTTCCAACTAGATCTCATCCGTGAATTCCTAATGTTTTATCAAAGGGTGGCAACATAGATTAGAGATTCTACAAAACAAGTCTGGATATTTGTTACACATCAGTAAAACATAGAATCACCTTGATATATTTATATATATATTGATATCACAATTATATAATATCATTGGGAAAATTATCTGAATGATAACATATTCTTAGGATGATGGAGTAGATCGATCGTTTTCATACCACAATAGATTCATTATTCTATATATAGATTTATAATTTATGGAACATAAAAAATCAAAAAGAATATCCATGTTATAAATGGAATCCACTATTTTAAAATAATATATGCGATGTTTAATATCTCAATCTCAGGAAATATTTCATTCTCATAGAGTATTGTATGTTCATAATAACATAAGATTCATGGATTATTTGTTCTATATCCTCTTTATGAGATAAATGATTCATATTTTTCAAGATTGATCCATATCATGTTGGATGGTTTATTATTAGTTTATGTGGTAAAAACTTTTACTACGGGGATAAATCATTCTTATTATATATATATATATATATATTTACAAAACGTTATTCACATATGGAGGTTGGAGGATGATGATATATCTGCTAAAGATGTTTTAGATCATAAACAGTTGAATGAATTGCATTATATCTATATATTCATTGTATTATGAAACAATACTCATATATAAAGTATATCATGTCAGATTTAACATCATGAAACATCTACGTAATATCTATTTATGTTCACTATGATGATTTATATGAGTAACTAGGCATAATATTTTACACTAGACACACCTAAACATGGTGTGGACCAACACATGTGAACCCTGAACCTCCAACGTGCCACTCATGAATGTTAATTACTACCCACATGGGTTCTCCATTTCCTCTATGGTCAACATCCTACATTGGATTTCCATATTTTCCACATCAAAAATTGTAATCTAAACTCATATGCATTCAGTAGAGCATTCTCCTTTTCATACAAGGAAATATAATTTTTTATAAACTATTATAAATAGTGTTAGTAAATTATTCATATATTATAACGAAATATAAAATACATTCATATAGAAATTAAATTTTTTCCCTCACTTTTAAATAGTTATCCTTATAAAATATAAAAATATTTCCTTTCTATATACAGATCTTATCGAAAAAAATCATCTTCATGTAGGAAATGTACATTATATAAAACAAATTAACACATTATTTTGATATGAATTAAGAAAATATCACCATCTATAACTTGATATACCAGGAGAATTTATTATTCATGATATCCCATGACTTTTTCGTGAATAAATAAAAATACTCTGAGAATCACCAACTCATATCCACTAACCAAAAATATATTAACTCATTGAAAATAAATAAAACATCTACATAGGGTTAATAATGTACCATTTATATTTTTTTAAATATCTCTTCACATCCCATATGTCAATATGCGTAAAAAAATATTGAATCCCATTATTGATAATCAAATGAAACGGATATTGAATGTTATATCTCAACTCATTAATATTTTCAAAATTAACATTCCCCAGACTTGATCCATTATTTATTGATCAAATTTAATGATACGGATTATATCAGATGTTTCTCTTAGAAAAGATCCTCTAGTTAGTCTGATATAATTATACATGGGCTAACCTATTATAGATAATAATAAATAAACAAGAAAAATCATATAATCTATCTATTAACTATCATGCATGTGTTATGATGCTAAAAAATTTCTCATTTACCAAATAGGTGTTGTATAAAATTGATTATTAATGAGTAATATACACTCATCACAACAAACCCATAAAGAAAATCAGGTTAATGGTAAATAACACCCCCTTTTCTCATCATTTTCATTAATAAACAGACCCCAAAAATAAGAATGATTGATTAAGCAAAAAAATATGATTTCCAGTGAGATTTAGTACCCAATTCTTCTAGTCTTTAAATTTCATTATAATTTATAGATTAAATAGAATTTATTAAAATGTTGGATTATTTTTAGTAATGGACCCCATCATGGAATACAAACCTCTTTTTCATTTCACGGTGATGAGTAGAATACATGAAGGGTAATTATATCAAACTGTCTAAAAGTGTCAATAAAAAATTTCTCTTTAAATTTCCTTTATGTCAGAAAAAAACATTTGAATAATGAATGACCTTTTTTTGTCTCATGTTAAATATTCATGTGGATATATTCTTCTCAATATGTACTATTTGACTCTTCTAATCTTAGTAGGGGAATAATTATTTTTAGTTTAAATATATTTATTATTTTCATTCCTCCATTAAGTTTCTCCTTGGTGTGGAGTATTTCTCTACACATAAAGTATCTTGGAAAATTTATTTTAATATTGTAATCTTTATTTATTATTTATGTCTTTTTTGATAGAGAATACATTAATGAAATTCATGAAGAATTCCTAGTTTTCATGCTCCTATGAATATTTTTCAGTATTTTTAATTCACTCCTTGTGGTTCATTCTTCATGAATTTTCCCCTCATATTATAAACCAAAATTATTTAAATCAACTTCGTTATGTTTTTAAACATCTACAAAATTTTATCTTGTTTCAATTGATTTGGACAAAAAACAAGTAACTCTTTCTTCATGTTCAAAATTTTCTCAAAATATTCACATTGATTACCACATTGTTTATTTTTAAATTTCTTCCCTTTAATTGAATAATTAACATATCCTTAAATCCTTATCCTAAATACCATATCATTATGTCCTTACAAACAACATACTCTTCTAAAGTTTTCTATATAATTAGTTATTTTTGGTAGGTTAACTTCTCTATGAATTTTTCCTAATATTCTCATCACCCCCACCCAATTTCTTATATCATTATAGGTAGAGAAATATTAAACATGAAAGAATATGATTTATATAAATTCATACCAAATTAAAAAAAATATTGAATCATTTATCTCTAATATTAGTTTAGTATTGATCCGAGATAATGTTGTTATCATCTCTCTATAGTACCAAAAAATTCTTATTAAGTAGAAATGGTCTTCTTTTGAGGTATATTTTTATCTTTATGTCAGAACCCCTAACAAATTTCTTGTTCCAAGCATACATTTTTTAAATATATAATCATTAATTACTAGGAATAATTTCCTATTTTGAATTTGATTTGTTAAATATTTACCATGATCACATGGAATTTTCATCGCATTAGTTTGGAGCGATTCACCCTTGAAATGAATTGAATTGTAAAAATATTACCAATAACTTTTTACACATATCTTATTATGATGCATATTTCATGTATCTTGAAAATTTCTGAGTCCTCAATTTTTATTTTTTTAAGACCACTGGAATCCTTTTCCATATCAGATGGATTATTTTTTTAGATCGTTATATCATTAATATAAGACGCATAATTTATAAAAATAATACATTTCTATTTTGATAGATTTGTTTACTTGTTTTTATCATTATCACATATTTTTAAATTCCATTTTCTTATTATATTTCCCATGATTCATATTGTCTTTCTTAACATCTATAAAATTATCAATACACAAATCGAGATTCTCATTTAGGTCCCAGTCAAGTGTATTTATCTATTATTCTTCATCATCAATACTTGACGAATTAAATAATTTCTTATATTGAGAATATAATATGACATATACTTTTCATATAATACATATTTTTTCTATCATATATTTTTTCATATAATACACTATATTTTTTGTTGGAAAATTTCTTTTAACTTTTTATATTTTTCTAATTTTTTTATCTTTATAGCATCCTCATCATATTTAGATTACATGTCCTACATGATTTGGAAATTATATTAAATATGAAAAGGATTTACAAAAAATTAAGAAACTAAGTTATTTCATACATATTATTTTCAATTTTACTTTCAATAATATCCTAGAGAAAAGTAAAACTATTTGGATTATTTCTTCTTTAACATCCTTATCATCATCATCATCTAATTGAATATCGTATTATTATTATGATTATGATTATTATTCGTTTTATTTGAAAATTAAAATTTTAAAATGATTAATAATAAAATTAATCTTTGGATTTATTCTTGAAATCCAGTGCCTTTCCTAAATCATATTCTATTAAGATGTTGTGGAGTTCATCCAATACCAAATCATACATATCCTCCAAATCCCAGTCCTAGTGATAAAATGTTTCATGGAAATTTCACATAATCTTTTTAAAAATAATTAGGTCCTATATATTCTCACAAAATATTTGAATCTAAGTAAAAATTACATTTTACCATGTGATATAGTAATTTATAATCTTATCATAATCCATTTTATGTCTTAATGTTATTTCCCCCAAACATTCAATTCGACTTTCTTGACTATGATATTACCCTCATAACTTTTTCTTTGGTCTTTCATAAATTTCTACTTCAATATGAAAACCCAAGACTTTTTCATTAATATTATCAAATATATATATTGATTTTTTATTTTTTAATTCATCATATATCCATATATCCCTCCTATTAGGATGATACATTTAATCATCTTCAATTTATATGGAAAATTTATTGTAATTGTTTCTTTGACTTCTAGATCAAGTGAAAATAGAATGTAAAACATCTTAATCTTCCCACTGTGATAGTTTCCTCAATTGACAGTTCGTATAACTCAGCTGTTATAGTAATTCTTATTCTATATTTTTGAATAATAAATATTAAATGATATTTAGAGGTAACTGCTCTTTGATATAACCTGGAGTAGTACAAGAATGATATAAAACTATGAAGGGGTGATGAAATATTCTAATTTAGGAATTATTCACCTTTTAAATTTACCCTCTAGAATGAGTTTGAGTTCACGATCATTTAAATGAATTATCGCAGCCTCATATCACGTTTAGTAGGTAAATTGAAGATGTCAACACATAATTTTCACAGGGTTTGTATTGAAATCTTACACATTTCTAGGTTAGTGGAACCCCCCCAAAATGAATTCTCAACGAACTAAATTCTTTTTAAATTGTGGAAAATACAACAATATATAAAAAAATACACTATTTATTCAATCAATAACGTTTATTGAACAAGTAATCTTAATTTTTCCACTACTTCTAGATTCCACTTAAATGTTCATTCACATATTTAAAGATGAAAAAAAAATATTCATCATCACCATGATTAATTTCTAGCACTAATAATTATGATCCTCATCAATGAGAAAATTAATCAACATCCTTGCATGTGTACCACCTCAAGAACATCAATATTTCAACTTTTCGTGCAACATACTCCACTTATCAAGAGACCTAGACCATCATAATCTTCTCAAATATTTGGGTTCTTGGACATCAATATTTGAATCTCCTTTTTCTCACATCTATACTAGTTATATAAAAATTTCTCATGACTTGTCAAGAATATTATCAATATAAGAAAAAAACAATCATTCATCACCTATATCAATATATATACAAAAATATCATGTAGAGAAATTCACATGAATGATCATTTTTGGATCAGGTGTTTTTCTTATTTTTTTGATTTATTTATTGAAATAAAATTATTTCTACATTAGTTATCAGTATTAATTCTTGTTTAATATCCCAGAACTGATCATTATAAAATTATATATAAATCATGATACATGTATTGTTATAGTCTTTATTGAATGATCAACTTACTTTTCCTTGACATACTAAATTATAGAGATTCTTATTATTATCATGTGTATTTTGATGTCCCTTAGTAAGTAATTACATTAAAATGGCTGGCCGACCATTTAAATCATATAGTATCAATCTATACAATGTATTTCATTCTAAATAAGAACTATAAACTAAATTTTTTGTAAATGACACTTAATTTTATCATATTTAAAGACTTTAATGGTTCTTGTATTATTCATTAGGCTATAAGAATAGAAAAGAATCATCTTTCATGAATTCATCAAACCCATATTATGAATTTTCATTAGCTTTAGAATAATTATTAATGCTTAAAAACATATACATGGAAATTAATTTTATATAGAAATATTTCATGTAAATCGACCCTTCATGCATGATAGTATCATGCATGTCACCTACAACAAGATTTTTTGATGTTTCCATAGCTAATAAAATTTTGGGATATTGTGTATAATTCTATATATTTTCTTAAAAAATGTTTTATAGACAGGCATGTCCATGTTCATATATTTTATTATAGTTTTATATCAACATTACAATCATCGAGTTTTATCAATAGAGAATAATATAGCTTCATGCTTCTCTAAAATGTGTATGGGTGTAGGTATCACATCAATGAAACATTGAATCACATTGATATATATATCTCTATCATAATGTTAAAATATTTGGTAAAATTTTATTTAGTTAACCACTTGATTTTAGGATGATGAACCACCTCATTCTTCTTCATCCCAAAAAAGATACATGATAATTCACGTAGACTATTACATCATGAAAGAACTACATTAACATGAATTATACAGACCATTAATAGAGGATTATTTGTCAATGTAACATATTTATCATTTCATTCCGAAATGTCACATATTCAATACATCTTATCCATTATGCAATGTTCATATTCATGGAAGTTGTATATAATATTTTTTTTATAGATTATTCAATAAGAATATCCTTTTATTTTCACAAGCTCGGTCCATATCATGTGTCTTGGTATATTTTATATTTTTGTATTCCATACTTCTACCAGGAAGAGAAATAAATTTATTATTGATATAGTTTTTTTAAACAATCTTCTAAAAAATAAAATATTGAATACAATAATATGAAAGCCCATGTTGTGTATGATGGATCAGATTATCTCAACATATTCCTAAAGAAGACGAAATGTTTTTGTGTAGTGGGTATACCAAATCATAGTTAACAAAATTATACCTCTACTTAATAAAATTTATTTCCATTGAGATGCTCGATTTGAGTAACGAGGTCCACCCAAAAATAATAATAACGACATCCCATAGGGTGAACCAACCCTCATGTACTATAAAACGCATATATTGAACCTGTAAATGATCATCCCAACCCATGAAGTAACTCGTTACCCACTTTTGTCACCTACTACCCTGACAAATCCATTTTTGGATGATTTGGCACCATGTTTTCCTATAGGATAGATTAATGATTACTTAAATCTTTTAAAATGAGTTATAAAAATCTTTTAATTATTAAATTTCATCTCAAATATCATCATTCATAAATAAATTATTTTTTCATAGACTTCTCAATAAATCCTCTCATTCAATAATATTATATTTTATAGGATTTGTAACATCCTAGCCTTGCTTACCAAAAAGACGGTGGACAGATCGGTGGGTCACATGATGTCAATAGGATCTCACCAAATTCATTAGGCTACTGATTCGTAGTGGGGGCCTTCAGCGAGTCTATGGTGAAACTATTACATCATAAGTTAATGTTTTACAATAGGCTAAGTAATATATGAACATGTAGAAGATGTATAGAGAAAAATAAGATAGTAGATGAAGTAAAAAATTGACTCCACATAATAAATAATAATTGCAAAAACAGAATAGTCAAAACAGATTCCATAATGATGTTAATTAATGATATAAAAAGTAAATAAAACAAATTGCAATGTTATGCACTTTAAACATAGATGGCATGCTAAAATAACTACCAAAAGACCAAATAACATCCACTAGAAATCTCAGTCATATGGTTGGTCCCCTTCCCCCAAAGCTCTATCCAAAAAACCAATTAAATTAAGCATCAGCAGTGGCACACTTCTATGCATAAATACATGTGAAGATAAAGTCTAATTGGGTACCAAAGAGTACCCAAGAAGGGTGTGAGAGAAAATCTCAGTAGGTTGGAACCCATAGTGTATTGACATTTCCATTTCATTATGTAGACAAATGGAAGTGTTCCATATATAAATTAGAAACAAGAAACATAAATAAAAAGAAAAAATAAATGTAGTTTTTCTCAGGTTCCCAAGAGAAACCCATCCCATACCACATAGGTCAGTCTAAACCATACATCTTAATGGTAGACATACTAAAGTAGATTATATATATATATATATATAATAAGGATAGTGTAAAATTATAGAACAAAGAAAAGGAAATTACCCTAAGAATGTTCTTTGGATTTGGGTCTAATCCATATGTCAATACCAGGTGAACTGAAGGCATATGATAATTATGAAAATGTAGAAAGAAACTCTATGCAGCATCAATAAAACATCTCATGCACATAAATAAAAACTGAAAATTTTATAGGTGAAGTCTATGCCATTTCTGAATGTATCTATTAGCTAGATCTAATCAATTTTATCCAATTCTAGAAGCTCGCCCAAGGAAATACTTTTTGAATGTATCATTGGAACGTCCATGTATCAGTAATAGATGGTATCTATGAGTCTGTCCCGAGTATCGCACATAAGGGACCAAGTATCACCCGAGTCTTATTGTAGCCATTTTTACAATGAGTCCATCCTTGGTTTCCCCTGATGGAACCAATGTCCCCAATAATATAATAAAAATCATAGATAAACCCCTTTCATAGTGAGCCTAATATATCACTTTCTCAATGTGTTGTGCTTTAACATATCGAGCACGAAGAGTTCAATTATAGGTTCTTATTACGGGATCCAAGTTCTCCCCTCATCCCGAGTTTATTTAAACAAATGAGAGAGGTATATATATATATACATAAATGAGTAGAATTCATTATGGAATCCATTTAATTAACCATTTAATGTCACACTTACTAATTATTCTAACCCACCAGTCACGATAATTAATATTAACACAATAATAAATATAACTAGCACATATCAGTGAAAGAATATGAAATTGAATTTAATAAATGTAAAATGTGACAATAATTATAATAAAAACTATTTAGGAAACAAATTCATGGAAAAAAACTTAATGGTTTAGGATTCATCATAAATAATTTATTCAATTTAAAACATGATCCCAAATTATTCAACATTCACACACAATTATAATTTTTACACTCATTCCCATATGTGAAATAGGATAATTATGCCGGCACACACAAAGTGGTGACTAACAACATAAAAATTACTAGAGAAGGGGTTTCTCCTTAAACAATGGTCACAAAGATCATGGAAAACAATTTAATTAAATAAATAAACATTATTTTGCGTTTGATAGTATTCACCAAAGAGTTTAATAATGGAGTTAATTGAATAATGAAATGCCATTGTAAGAATTAATAAAGACGCCCACCTTTGCAATCTTAGTATATCCCATTCCCCACGACATCCTAAAATTTATCCTAATACAAGAGAAATCAAAGGGTTTATGAAAAACCCAGATTTCATATTAAAACCATTTTTGGAATATCACATGATAGAGAGTTGGTGAAACTCAACAATTATTGGTTCAGAAGAGTATCCTTCTTGAGAGCTTCACAGCACATCTAATGGAATTGAAAATGGAGAGGATATAGAGGTGTAGTAGGTTTCTGAAGCGATGATGGGGGGTGGTGCACCACATGGAGAGTTAGGGGTAGGACACATAGATGAGAGAGAGATAGGATAGGAGGAAAGAAAAAAAATGGAAGAACTAAGGGAGAAGAAAAACATTAAAATAAAAGGTAAAAATAAGAAAAAATAAAATAAAATAAAAAGGGAAAGAGAAAGTGAAAGAAAAAAATGAGTTAAAATCATTTTAAATTATTTTCATTTTCCTCCAGACCACTTGTAATTTTATAATTTATTTTTATTCCTATTGCATTTATTTTTTTTCTTTAAATGCATTTTTATACATTTTTATGCTCTTAATTACATTTAAACGATTTTTTTTCAGGGAATGGTAGATTATTCAGCATTAACCTGCGCATCTATGAAGAAATTAATTTTCTGCCCATATACAAACATACATAATTATTTAACATGTTTATTTTTTTTAATATTTATAACAATAATAATAATAACAATAATATTTTTTTATTATAATTATTAATTATATATAATAATTATCATCATGAATATTTCAATAAAAAATTTCATTAAAAAGATAAGTAAATAAATTTACCACACAATAAGTTTTATATGGGACAATTAATAATGTTTTATCTAACCCAATAATCAATATACACCCATATCTATATACATGTTATATATAAATATACACAACTTTTATATACATATATATACAACTGAACATGTAGATATATACATTTATATTTAATCCAAATATATATATAAATTATATATACATGCACCAATGTTTTGGGGAAATATAACAATAATACACATAATTAAAATTATTTTTATTTAATACAAACGATCAATGAAACTATTAATAATTTAGAAAAAACATCCATTAAAAGGGAATAATTTTTATTAAATTAATATTTATTTCAGATTTTTATTTAATTGGCACAATTAATAATATCACAATTATTACATTTACTACTTATTATTTAAAACTCCACAAAATTTATTAATTATGGAACTATTTTACCACAATAATAATAATAATAATAATTTCTTTCATTACAAATAATAAATTTACGAACAAATTTAATTGTCTTCAGCTGTGATCTAACCAAACATCAGATGCTTGAAAATATATACCATTCCTAGTGTAAAACCCACATCCATAACTTAATAGTTATCTCATAATTCTCATATGATGAATTATTTTTTAGAAATTAAATATTTATTATTGAAAATTGAAATAATAAATTGATTAAAAATAATTATTTTACTATCATGTGTGAGGTTTCTATACACCTGATTCACAACAATGATATACCCTTCCTAGGGTACAGTTGTCATTTTGGACCAAACAGTGATATCATATTTCACATATGACACCCCATTTGGGTGTTGTTTCTTTTTTTTGGAAAAAATTAACACATTCCTAGGAATAAATTATATTTAACACTTTTATTATATCAGTGTGAAGGTTCTATGAGCCCCGGAATCACTTACTGACTCTGTTTTCCACTCAAAAAATATTTCATAGATTATTTCAATGTTCTCAAGAAATATTTTACCCACTTATAAATCCATGATAAACATAATTTTTGAACGATTAAAAATTTCACACCAATATACATGCAATTTATTTAAAAAATGAGGTTTTGTTATAATTTAAAATTAGGATGTTTCAATAATTCCACCTTATATCATTCTAACCCCAATAAGCCTTCATGAATTATGAAAACATCAACAGACCTACAAGGGTCCTAAATTATTTTTCAGATGGTTGTGTTTTCTTTATAAACATACAACACACCTTTAAGGATTGATTTGAAAAAAACACATAAGCCATTAAGATCTAACCCAACACCTTTTATGAACCGAAATATTGAAATAAATCTTATCTAATCCCATTTATCTAGAGAAATGACATTTTTTTCATATATTTAAATAAATATCTAGTGGTTCTCCCCATCATAGGACCCTAAATTTTAAAAAAGGTCATTATTTTTTCAGCCACAATGCTTAAACCATCTGAATTTCTCTAAAAACACCACTAAGCATTCAAGTAATGACCCGAGTGTGATTTTCTTTAATAGATCAAACACAATAACATCAAAGGTCATTTTAAAGAGCCCATTATAAAGAGACTATATATTTATAGATAAACCAAATAGAAATAATCATGTAATCAGTCCAACAATATAGTGTCAACCATTATACCACAAATACCCTAAACCGATGACATGATTCTCTAGGAGGCCACTTAAACAATACCAACTGATTTTAATGATTTAGAGTAGTGTAAGACTAACAATATCATAGTCAATTAAGGGAAAGGTAAATATTGGGGACATTCTTATCTCCTAAAAAATTGTATATTAAGAGTATTATAAGATTACCATGATGATCAGTTCAACCACTACTAGTCAAATTCCCTTACAAGAAGCTTAGTTTCACCATCCGACGTACTACCATCAACCAATCACAAAGCCTTTACCACCGAAAAAATTTCAATGATTTCCCATGATTAACCACATAAGGCCACCAATGACCACTGATGTTTCTCAATGGTTTTAAACCCCACTGAGCACATCAACATCATGATGTTAATAAAACACCATAATGTAAATAGTAAAACCAATTGATGATCCATGCCTTTGGAGTTTCCTAGTAATCAAAATAAATGATAGAAAAACCACTCAAAATCACACTATATTACAACCACCATAAAATAATATTTCTAAATGATTGTTATGAAAATTGAAAACGAAACCGACCGCCGTGCCAGAATAACAATGTTTCTAAAATTCATCCCAAGCATGAGGATGAACATGATTTATTCAATCCTAAATAACACTATGATTGATTTTTTATGTTTAAATTATGGAAAATGGTTAATTATAGCACATATACACTCTATAAATGAGGATTAATTGAGTTTAGAGATTATATTTTAACAATACAATCTTATCTCGTGTGGTCTTGTATTACCGATCAAGTTCACGATCTCACAATTTATAAAAAATCTCGACCTCACGTGATTTGTGATTATTGTTATATTATTTGCATAGGTTCATCTAAATTGAATAATAAATAAATATATCATATTATGTAAATTACATAAGCTCATTGATACAAAATAAATCAATGAATAAGGGAAGAGTTAGATCGATTACTAAGAAAACAACTCTTTCATGGGAGGTGTTTTCATCATAGAGACATTTGGCATAAGCAATGGATTGAAAGGGGAATAACCAATATCGTATCCACTAATAGATTCCATCCCATTAAGAAAAATAATAATAATAAAATAGAAGTAAATAGAATATTTATTATATAAAATTCACATTATAGGAATAAAATGAAGGAAAAACAAAGAGGTGGTGGGAGAGGAGAGCGTTCTTGGAAGAGAACATTACACAAGACCTTAATTATTCCAATGGTTGTGAGGTGTCACCAAGAGACACCCATTCAGAAACACCTTCCAAAATCCTCTACATTCCCAACGAAAGAGTGAAAATTCCATTTAAATAGAGTTTTTGAGAGATAGGGTTACACAACTATTTTAAGTGTGAAATGAATACTCAGCCAAATATTTTAATACACATTGCACCGCATAGTTGACCTCCAAAACATGTGAATTGTCCTACCTTATAAAATTATTATTTGTTCCTAATTATTTCCATAAGCCATCATACAAATTTGTCCTCAATCAATGTCCGGATGAAGAGGATACAACTCAAATAGTGAAGTAGTGTCCAATCTGGATGGTTTTATCGAACATTGTCTTCATGGCCCATTTACATCACTCAAATTCATGATACAAATCTCATGTTCTCAATAGAATTTGTATCCCATTATGTTATATACACAGTTCGAAAATTCTAAGTGAAAATATTTTACAAAAAAATATTTATACCGAAAATACTACAGTGAATTTTTAAAGGGTAAAACTCTAATTTTCATCAAATTTACAAATGAATGATCTAATCCAAAATATTTCATAATTGATTATATTTAGAAAAATTTGAAGAAATTAAATCATCTATTATCAATAAATATTCAATAAAATTGTGTTTTATCACTCTACCATAGAGATGGTCGAGTCTATACCCTATAACACAAGTCTTAAAAAGCCTACCGTACTCAACCAATTTGTTACATTATTTAAGACTCGATGGGACAGTGTATATGAACACATGCTTTCCCGAGGTTCCAAATGTAAAATGACACATATAGAATACTATTTATATTCCATCTGCCCCATGCATTCAAGCATCAGATTGTTCATAAAAGAGATTTATTCAATCATCATATTTCCTCATATAACAATTATCCTTGACTATGCCATATAAGGTCATCCATCAATTAGGAAGAGTAATGGGTCAAGAAAGATACAAAGATGATAAAAATGCCCAAGGAATATCTATCTTGTTAAAATCGAGCCATAATTGATGCTCACTCTTTTATCAAAGGCCAAGAAAAACATAACCACCCATTCGAATATGGGGTTCATTATAAGAAAGTGGTCCGACTAGGGACAATGACACCCAACCAACACAAAAAGGAATAAAACTCATAGAATTACCAGGGTTTTTAAGATATAAGGTTGCTATGGATCATGGGATAGCCCCCCTATAAAAACACATCATTTGGACCTGTCCCTATGTCATGCTGAACGAAATTCACTCAAATTACAAATATATCATCAAGCAATTTCCAAAAAAGAGAGGAACTCGATGAAATTCGATTATGCTCCCATACCAAGGAATCATAGAAGATAAAATCTCATGCTACCATTTCAAAAGGGTTTAAAATAAGAAACCACCTAGGGTATCATTTGATAGTCATTACATTTATTAAAATTTAAATCATTAATCATCAAAAATATTTTTTTCCAAACTTCATGTACTATTTTAAAACAAAAAAATGACACTCTATTTTATGCAATTCCCAATAGGAAGGAATTGGAATGATATTTAAAACATGGTCTATTACATTTTATATTAAAATAAACCCTTATTTATTAGGAAGTGAAAATACAATTCTTTCTTATGTTATATAATGTAATCTAACCTACTATGTCCCTCTTAGAAAACATGTATTCATCAAAATGAAACCCATAAGTAGTTACATAGTTATTCAAGTCTCAAAAACACCCATATAGGGTTATAAAATAAGATCCATTCCCCAATTGACCTTCCTGGGTCTACTTGATAATTGAGATGGTCAACTAGTTCATTTAAAAACAGAGTTAAAAATTATTTACATTTAAAAACATTTCATAATACAACATGAAGATGTTAAATAGTACTTTCATATGGGAATCCATCAACAAATCCATACACTTACCATACACATAACAGCTTGGAATTTGGATCCCACTTTAATCGTAACAAATTAAATTTATCCCAAACCATCAATTGAATATTTGAAACAAAGAGAATAATGTTACTATAAAAATCTAACATAGTGAAACATGCTAAAATCATAGGACCATGACATAATAAACCATAATGGAATTATATGAAGACAGTCATCATGGAATATAAGTAGCTACGTATATTATACAATCAAGTATGACATATCACTCAAAGAGTACAATCAAAATAACAATTTGCCGACATATGCAACTTTGTGGCCTAGAATATACCTGGCATGTGAATTATCAATTAACCTAACATGATATATGTAATTCTTAATCCTTGTCATACAATTATAGGGTAATATACCATAAATTTTATAAACTAGTAACCAGTGGAATAATACCCCAATCACTCTAAGTGAAATTGAATTGAACTATAATATTGAACATCATGAACAATAATCCATGCCCTATCCACTTGGTCACTTACCTTTATGTAGTGTGATCATTCCAAATCATATTGATTTACCAAGTGTCGATACATTCATAGTATCATGTATACCATCACAAAATAGTAAGAAAAAAGAAAAAAAAATAACTCCGCTAATACCATTTTGTATCAACCCATCCTGACACATTTCTATGGCAATGGTCATACCGGTGGGTCACAACATCTATTGCACATCTCCCCATACACCAGAGGCTAGGAACTAGAAGTGAGGCCCTAAGGTGAGACTATGGGGTGATTATTACATCATAGGACAAGGTATTGCCTCGTGGTAAATAATATCTGAACAACTAGGGGAATCCTAGAGAAAAAAAGATAATAACAAAATCGGATAAATTACTCAACATAATAAATAATAACTGTATAAGAATAATAGTCATAAAAGATATAATAGTGGTGCGAATGTATGATACCAAAAGTAAATAAATTAAAGTGAAAGGGTAAGGGTAACAAGTATAGAATTTATGATAATAAAACATCCAAATGAAAAAAAAGGCACACAAAATCTCAAGTATAGGTGTGGTCCTCATTCCCAGAGCTCCATCCAATAGTAAAACATAATAAAGCATGGATTGGAAAGATTCCTATTATCCAAACCTATTAACATTATTTCTACTCGGGTACCAAATAAAACCCATGTAAAGTGTGTGATATAATCTCAGTAGGTTGTCCACAATAGTGTCTAGAACCTTCCATTTTGTGCAGTAGAGAAATAGTAGTGTGTCATAAATATAGTAAATAAAAGAAACATAAATTAATAAAATATAAATATTACATGGTCCAGGTTTCCGAGAGGACATTATTCACATATAAAATTATTTGTCCTATGACGAAAGTTATAATGAGATACCAGGTAAATCAGAATATATATATATATATATATACATGAAGGGAAATGAGAGAGTAATATTACAGATCCAAGAAATGGACATTCAAAAATAATTTTATATGGCTTTTGTTCTAATACATATTTCAAAACCAAGTGAAATAAATTCATAAAATAAGTATCATGAAGGATAAAGAAACATTATGTAGTATGAAAAAACCTATCGCATATTTATTTTAAAACTTGAACTTTTAGAGGTTCTATTTTAGCCAGTACTAAAGGTATTACTACGTTACATCCAATCATATATATCATGTTCCAGGATCCCATCCAAATGGATACATTCCAAATATAACGTATCACTTTTGGATGATAACTATGAGTCTGTACCTGGTATCACACGTATGAGACTGATTATCATTCTGAGCTTGCAGTAGCCATTTTTTCCAATGAGCCCATCATCCATTGTAATGACCCGAATCTGGAGCCACTCAACTAGTGCCCCATTCCCAGTTCGCCACATGACCTCAAGTGCATTTCCCCAAACACAAGAGGTTGTTGACTAGCAGTGTGGGCCTTGGTGAGTCATTGGGGAAACTATGCCCTAATTTGGTAAGGTATACAGTGGAAAGGAAATAATAGTCAGTATCGGAAATAGTAAATTGCATACATTAACTGAATCTAGACATCAAAAGAAATGAATATATATAATAATTATGATAATGATGAAATAGGTACAATTATCTAGGGGAAGCAGCAAACACAACAACATGCAGAAATACAACTGAGAAACAATGTATGAAAAGTAAACAGTAAATTCAACAGCATCAAAAGCCTATGCTCGGTTCTATGCTCTCCAGCTCCAACCAGCAATCATGTACCTAATGTATAAGGGTCGGTGTCCCTATCCACAATTGAAACCATACAACCTATTTGGGCCGAAAAGCAGGACCCAAACAGGGTGTGAGACTAATACCAATACGCAACCACCACAATATCTATGCCCTACTGTCAGTGAGTAATATAGAAGAAGTAAATGTAGTAATGAACTAGGAGTACATAAGTAAAAAATAATACCAATTACCAATCACATTAATTTACAATTAATTCATTATTTTAATTAAACAACCAAGGAATCTAGAAAGATCTCTATTCCAAGATAAATAGGTAACACATCAGGCATCAGAAGTCTACATAAACAAATAAGAAGCCCAAAAGATCAAAGCTTGTGATTTTTCTTGGTAGACTCATCTAAACCAACCAAACAATCCACAATCACACTAACTCTTTGGGTGTCTGAAACTATAATACCCCTATAGTCAAGTAAACATAAAATGGCACAAACACTCTGGGAAGCACTCACGTTGATTCCCCTGTGGTCCTGCATCATTAGCTACAGACTCTCTGAGGAAGATCTTACGTCTTATTCCTCATATGGTCTCAATATGTGCATATTCTAAAGACACTCTAATGAATCACAAAGTTCAATTCCAGTAGGTCCTGCATATGAAACTAATTCCAACAGACCACCAAGGGAAGCACTAATCATTTATTCCCTCTTTGGTCTCCCGCACCAGGTTCTCACAGCCCTGAGTAGTCCATTCAGGCATAATCATCTTTCAGCAGCACAAAGTAAATTTAGAAACAACTTGGATAAAAGATAAAATGCATTAAAAGAATTTAAATATCTGGAAACACATGCAACCAGTTATAACAAGCAAACTAAAAATTGTAATAGGGTCTTCCTGGCAGGCAACCTGTGCGAAATGGAAATAAACATCCAAACATGGATAACACAAAAGGTGTGATCCCAAATATTAAATAAATTATATATTATTTTTAAATAACCTTAATATAATAAGAAATCCAAGGAAATTAAACAATATCCCCAAAAATCCAATACTCGAGATACCCAAAACATGGGAATCCGTCACTTTTGCAAAAAAAACTCATGAAATTCAACAGAAGGAAACAAAACATGTACCCCGATCCTATGAGATCAATATACTTGAAACTCAGCCAATGAATAGTCCTAGATTGGAGTAGATCTTCAAAAATGTCTAAAACTTTCAACCTATTATAACTCTCCTAAGAGAAGGAATCAGAAAACACGTCCAAAGAAGAACAAAAAACTCACTGCTGCAATTCTATTTCAACCGAAGGTGTTCGATTCAGATAACTGGTGACAGATCAGTGGCTTGAAAAAAAATTGGCCTCCTCAGACACTCTAGATGGAAATAGGTGAACAAGAAGGTGAAAATAGGGGTTAGACGTGACCCCGGACCATTTAACAAAAAAAAAAGAAATTACACATCGTGTACATCTGAAGTAGATGGTGTGTACTTTCCTTTTCCATACTCCTCTTTAGGCGGCCTCCAAGTCACCCTTACACGGTCGTGCGTGTGGCCTTGACACGGCCAGCCTAGGGCTTCCTGTGGTATTGTTGTACATAGCATGTATTTATAAAGTACATGTTCTGTACTCTGAAAATTTATAGATATTCCGCTTTTTCCCAAAAACTAATAGAAATGGGAAATGATGCCTGAAAAGAAGATATGGGTTTTTAAAAACATCCCCCCTTAAATAAATTCATCCCCCAATTTCTCTTACAAGGTGGCGAAGAAGAAACCACAAACAACTCTGGCCATTGTGATAGTATATCGGCCTCCCTCTCCCAAGTCACGTCCTGTACACGACCATGCTTCCATAGCACCCGTACTAGAGGAACTGACTGGAAACGAAGTACCTTTTCAGTACGATCAACATTCCTAATAGGATGCTCCTCGAATGATACATCTTTCTCCATCTCAACCTCCTCGGGTTGAATAACATGAGAAGGGTCTTAGAAATAACATCAAAGATGAAACTCGGCCCATGAATCATCCTATATTGGAGTAGAACTTCAAAAATGTCTAAAAATTTCAACCTATTATAACTCTCCTAAGAGAAGGAATCAGAATACAAGGCCAAAGAAGAACAAAAAACTCACTGCTGCAATTCTATTTCAACCGAAGGTGTTCGATTCAGATAACTGGTGACAGATCGGTGGCTTGCAAAAAATTTGGCCTCTTCAGATTCTCTAGATTGAAATAGGTGAACAAGAAGGTGAAAATAGGGGTTATACGTGACCCCAGCCCATTTAACAAAAAAAAGAAACTACACATCGTGTACTTCTGAAGTAGATGGTGTGTACTTTCCTTTTCCATACTCTTCTTTAGGCAGCCTCCAAGTCACCCTTACACGGCCTTGCGTGTGGCCTTGACACGGCCAACCTAGGGCTTCATGTGGTATCGTTGTACATAGCATGTACTCATAAAGTACATGTTGTGTACTCCGAAAATTTCCAGATATTCCGCTTTTTCCCAAAAACTAATAGAAAAGGGAAAAGATGCCTGAAAAGAAGATATGGGTTTTTAAAAACATCCCCCCTTAAATAAATTCATCCCCCAATTTCTCTTACAAGGTGGCGAAGAAGAAACCACAAACAACTCTGGCCATTGTGATAGTATATCGGCCTCCCTCTCCAAAGTCACGTCCTGTACACGACCATGCTTCCATAGCACCCGTACTAGAGGAACTGACTGGCAACAAAGTACCTTTTCAGTACGATCAACATTCCTAATAGGATGCTCCTCGAATGATACATCTTTCTCCATCTAAAACTCCTCGGGTTGAATAACATGAGAAGTGTCTTAGAAATAATGTCAAAGATGAGAAACATAAGAGACGTTGTGCATAGTCTAGTACCTCTGAGTTAACTACGACCAAAAATTAACCAGCCCAACTCTCCCCAAAACCTCAAATGGTACGACGTATCTCGGTGAATACTTTCCCTTTCTCATGATCTTCTTTTTTCCCTAACTCAATGTAACACATAAGAAAACCTGATCTCTGACCTTGAACTTCAAAGGTCATCTCCGCTGATCAGCATATGACTTCTTCCAAGACTGCGCTGTAGAAATTCTTTTCCTAGTCAACTCCTCTTGTTATGTGGTCTCCTGAAAAAGACGAGGTCCCAGCATAGCTACCTCTCCTACCTCCAGCCAACACAAGGGTGATCAGCAAGGCCTACCGTTCGTAGCCCCGTAAGGTTCCATCTGACTAGTTTTGTGAACACTATTACTATAGGAAAACTACACTAGAGGTATTTGTATCTTCCAAGAACCCCAAAAATCAAGGACGCATGCTCGTAGCATTTCCTCTAGCACTTGAATCGTATGCTATGATTGGCCATCTAACTGGGGATGGTAAGCTATACTCAGAAGTACCTGTATACCCAAAGGCCTCTATATCCCTTTCCAGAAATGCGATGTAAAGTGGACATCCCTATCTAAAATGATATTACTCGGAACCCCATGATAGTGTACAATCTCGCTGATGTACAAACGTCCTAGATCATAAACACCGAAGGTATCCTTAATCAGAAAGAAGTTAGAAACCTTCGTGAGCCTTTCAATTACAACCCATACTGCATCATTCCCTCGAGGTGATATCAGTAACTTTGTCATGAAGTCCATCGCGACATCATTCCACTTCCACTCAGGAATGGGTAGCTACAATAAAATCCCTACTGGTTTCTAGTGCTATGCCTTCACCTGCTGATAGGTAGAAAACCTCATGAAAAAACTAGCAACATCTCTCTTCATACCTGGCCACCAATACCGGCGGTGTATATCACGATACATCTTGGTGACGCTAGGATGAATTTCCCAAACTGAGAAATGAATGTATCGCATCAGATCCTCGCGTATATCTACTGGCACCCATATGCGTCCCATGAAATGAAAGATCTCACCCTCTCCTATGGTCCATTCGGTAAGAGGGTCCTCTCATGACATGCTTTCTCGTATGACTACGCCTTCAGAATCTGATAGCTGCCTCATTCAATCTCAGTCAAGAAGTGTAGAGATAATATCTATAGAAGAAATAAAAGTATGACCCTGTTTGTTGTGCACCTCCAAATTCATGTCAGACAAGAGAGTCATTAGCTACAACTCACTTCTGGCCTCCTGAACTGCCTGTATTTGTGTCCTCCTGCTCAGTGCATCTTCCACAGCGTTGCCTTTCCCATGCATTTAAGAAAGATCGAAATCGAAAGACTATAGTTACTCAACCAACCTCCTCTATCTCAGATTCAAGTCACGCTGTGTGATGATATACTAGAAGCTTTTTGGTTAGTATATACCAAGCAATTCTCTCACAGAAGATATTGTCTCCAACAATGCAAATCATGAACAAATGCAGCCACCATTAGGTCGTGTGTAGGATAGTTCCCCTCATGTGTGATCAACAACCGAGATCCATATTCAATAACACTATCCTCCTGCTTACGCACTACTCCATTCCTGATTCCAAATGCATCATAGAAAACTGTATAACTCTTTCACGGCTCCCGAAAAAGTAGAATCGGTTCTGAAGTCAATCTCCCCTTCATCTCTTGAAAGTCTTAATCACAGGCTTTTAACCAAACATACTTCACCCCCTTCTTTTTCAAGTCTGTCAAAGGCACTTCTAAGTGTGATAAGTCTTGTATAAACAACCTGTAGTAACCAGCCAGCGCTAAGAAACTTTATACCTCAAAGAAATTCTTCAACTGCTCCTAGGTAACTACTACTCTCACCTACTCTGGGTCTACTGATACTCTTGTCTCTGAGATGACATGACCTAGGATGTGAATATTTTCCATCCAAAAGTGGAACATTGAGAGCTTAGCATATAATAAATTATCCCTTTGTGAACTCAAAACGATCTCAAGATGGGTAGCATGGTCGTGTAGAGTGTGAGAGTACACTAAGATATCATCCATGAAAACCACCATGAAGGAATCCATGTAAGGATGGAAAACTCTATTCATCGGTGCCATGAAAACTACTAGTGTGTTCATGAGACCAAATGGCATAACCAAATACTCATAACACCATACCTACTTCGGAAGGCTGTAAGAGGTATATCAGATGGTCTGACACACAACTGATGATAGCCAAATCTCAAATCGATCATTGAGAAAACTCTAGCTCCTCGAAGATGATCCAAGAGATCATTTATTCGTGGAAACAGATATTGGTTCTTGACTGTCAACTGGTTTAGCTTCTGATAATACACACAAATCCATAATGTACCATCCTCCTTCTTTGCAAACAGGATGGGCGAACTCCATGGAGAAGTTCTTGGTCAGATAAAACCCTTTTCTTAAAACTCCTCCAACTACTTCTTGAGTTCATGTACCTCAGGTGCATCCATCCTATAAGAAGTTATGGATACCGGTGCTTCTCCTTGAGCAAGCTCAATAGAGAAGTCTACCTATTTCGCCAGAGGAAAACCTGAAAAATATTCTGGAAAGACATCTATAATGAGATCAACCACTGAAGGAAAATCTATCTAAAAAGTCCCCTATTCAGCCACATATAAACTAGCAATCTATGTCATAATACCGCCCAACCCGTGCTGCTCTAGTCCAGCTCTTCTCCCCTGGACATCTCGTTCACCATTGTGAAGAAAAGATCCACCATCCGGGGATGTGAAACTCACCCTACAGCAATACCAATCATCAAAGGCTTGGAAGGAAACTAACCAGTCCATCCCAAGAATTACATCATAGCTTGTCATCTCCAAAACATAGATACTCCACAAAAAAATACACCCACCAACCTCAAGGGTCCAGTCTAAGCATTGACACATGCTAGCAGTTCTAATTCCCAAGGGGGTGTCTAGCCTCATCATTTCCTCCAAAGTATAAACAGTATGTTTAAGGATTTCCACTGTATGCATAGAAATAAAGCTATGAGAAGATCTTGAATTTAAAAGTGCAGAGAATAAATCTGAGGAAACTAAAATCGTACCTTGAACTGTAGATGGTCCAGGATCCTGCTCCTAATGGATCTACTCTAATGCAAAAGTCTGGCCTGCACCGCGGCCCTGAGAAGTATCCTGATATCTCTGAGGTGACATCCCTGAGCTTGAAAACTGTGTCCACAACCTCTACCATGGTCTGAACGACCTGAAGAACTCTATCCCCCAGTCTGCTACGGAACTGGTAATCCTACTCCTGTACGCAGTGTCGAAACTGATCCTCCTTCACTGGACACTGAAAGGAAAACCCTATAGAAATGCTATAGATGACCCATATTGCCGCAAGATCGGCACTCAACTGGGTCCCTCAGACACTGAGGCTTCTTATTCTTACTTTTTTCACAATAAAACCACACGATTGGGTTTCCATAAAGAAGATATCATCTACCAGAAGGAATACCTTGCTTCATCAAGTCACCTCGTGTAGACTCTCAGTGGCTCTTCTTGTTGTCCATCTAAAATGAATCAGCCATTGATGTTGAACAGCCCTGGTCCTCCATTCTAGTCTCCCCCATATTTCTCTCCATGATAAGGGTTTTCTTGACTATCAGAGTAATAAAAGTCAACTGAAAGACGTTCACCTGAGATCTGAAGTCTTTTATAAGGCCTTCCTCAAAAACATCCTTGCTAAAAATAGCTCATCATTCCCCAGAATGGGAGTGAAACTTTTTATCTTTGTGAAGCGAGAGGAATACTCAATAACTTTGAGAGTACCCTGCTTTAGGATCATGAACTCTCTGGCTCTATCATCCCTCAACGTCATCGGGTTGAAGTATTCATAGAACATGCGCTAAAACTCATCCCAATCCATAGCATGTGGGCACCTAGTCTGTGAAACCACATCCCACCATCTATTAGTGGAGTCACACATCATATAAGTTGCGAGCATCTCTCTCCTCTCTAGAGGCTTCACCATGTGCTCAAAGATGGATATCATGGCTTCTAGCCATGACTCCACTGCCAGTGGTCCTCCATTCCCTGTGAATGTGGGGGGATGCTACTGCTGAAATAGTTGCGTCATCTCAGCAACAGACGGGGCAGGATGCTGAACTCCATGGAAGGTCTGGATGAATATCATGAAACCCTCTCTGACTGAGAATTGGAACCAGTGTATAGAATTACTGTATGTTTCACGTCTGGAATGATAGGCGGAACTACAAGTAGTCCCGGATCTACCATATCAGGCTTACGATCACTGCCTGGTTGCTGACGTGCAACAGGAGGACATCTCGGTGCCATAACTCTGATAGGTCAAATGCACACCTCAGATTCAGGATTAACAATGATAGAAAAAATGAAGGCACGAAAAGGAATAGGGGAATGAAGGCATTTAATTTATTAAAATCTTGACTACACGGCGTGTTTTACCTACACGGCATGTTCCCTTAGGTCATTCACATGGGCGTGTACTAACACCAGAAATGGTCTTGTAACAACCCAAATACACGACGTGTAGTCCCTACACATGGTGTGTACCTGAATTCTCTTCCCTTCCCAAGTCCTTCTACAATGTTAAGCCACACGAATCTCCTTTGACAAAACTACCCAACATGTTAATAAAAGAAACGGTGTGTACTAGACATGCCTTACCTGGCCTGTGTGGTTAGCGACATGGCCTTCCACATGGCCGACACTACACCGCATGTTCCAAACGGACACGTCTTGTATGTGGAAGGGTAACACCGACCCTTGTTGTTCGTGACATGGTCGGATACCTAGATAAATCTACAAGGCATTCATGATTCAAACATGGCTTGTATGTGAAAAGATAACACGACCTGTGTTGTTTGTGACATGACCAGGGTACCTATTTCATACTACACGGTGTGCTAAACTAGTACACAACATGATCTGAAAAGATTTTTTTTTCAACACCCCATGTTTCTACTCACACAGTCAGTGAAACAGTTTAAAAACTACACGTCGTGTATTCTGGGTTTTTCCGGACAGTAGCTCAGAAACTACTCTGAAGCCCCGAAAACAAAGAAAAAAAGTGTTATGGAGCCAAATTCTGATCAGTGAGGGCCCATACTCCCCATGAATCAATGATTCACATCTAAAAATTCATATAACATATAAACAGTATAACAAACTCATGATTTACCAAATTCTGATCCTCAAGGGGCTGTAACACCTCTAAGACCAATGTTTGGTGTCCATGATAATGAAGCTCTAAAAAATGATATCCCATCAACATAGCAGGTATTCTATCACAAACGCTATCACAATATCATGTATAGTCTCTCCCTAATTCTATCACAATAGCATGCATAGTCTCTCACAAATTCTATCACAACAGCATGCTATTTCTAATGCAATTTAGATGGCATAAAAAAATTCATAACGTGTGATTTTCTAACAACTGCCTATATGAGGCGTGATATGGCATACCCTCATCTCATCGGGTTGCAACAAAATAGAACCACAATAATATAAACAACAACAACACAACACATGTGAACCACCCAACAGTGAAATTACTTAAACTGTAACATTTGAAAAACTCGAAAATTGAAATATTCGAGGTAACCTTGATTTTTCCCCATACATGGGTTCTAGAACTTCTGAGCACAACTATTTACTATTTACTAATTCTTTCATATCAATCTCAAATGTCTCTAAATAGTATATTAATAGAAAAGTAATGAAAAGAACCTCCTATGATACCACATTGTAACAACCTGAATCTGGAGACACTCAACTGGTTCCCTGTACCCGGTTCGCTACATGACCTTAAAAGCATTTCCCCAAATGGCAGAGGCTGCCGACTAGCAGCGAGGGCCTTGGTGAGTCATTGGGGAAACAATTCCCTCATTTGATAAGGTATACAAGGGAAAGGAAATAATAGTAAATAGTAGAATTAGTAAATAGCATAAAATAACTAAATCTTAATAGAAGAATCAATGAATATATAGAAACGATGATAATGATGGGACAATTACAAGTATCAAAGGGAAGCAGAAAACAAAACAACGTGTTGAAATACTACTGAGAAACAAAGTATAAAATATATGCAGTAACTCCAGCAACATCGCAAACCTAATCTCTGTCTTATGCTCCCCAGCTCCCACCAGCTATCATGTACTTGAAGTAGAAGTTCCATAGTACCTATCCACACCTGCAACCATACAACCTATTTGGGCTTAAAAGAAGGACCCAAACAGGGTGTGATACTAATCCCAGTATACAACCACCACAAGATCTATGCCCTACTGTTGGTGAGTAATATAGCAGAAGGAAATGATTTAATGTATTAATGAACTAAGATTACACTAGTAAAAAATCCTACCAATTACTAATCACATTTATTTAACAATAAATTCATTCATTTAATTAAAAAACCAAGGATTCTTTCAATCTCTCTATTCCAAGATAAACAGGTAACATAGCAGGCATGAAAAGTCTACCTAAACAAACAAGCCAGCCAAAAGATCCAAGCTTGTCCTTTTTCTTGGTAGACTCATCTAAACCATCCAGACAATCCACAATCACACTAACTCTTTGGGTTGATCAATCTAGAAGACCCCAATAGTCATCTAAACATAAAAAGGCACCGACAATTTGGGATGCACTCACGTCGATTCCCCTGTAGTCATGCATCGTTAGCTATAGACTCTCTGAGGAATATCTAATGTCTAATTCATCATGTGGTCTCGATACGTGCATAAACTAAGGACACTCTTAGGAAGCACGAAGTCCAATCCCCATAGGTCCTACATACGAAACTAATTCCAACTGAACCCCTGTACAAGCACTAATCATATATTCTATCTTTGGTCTCCCGCACTAGGTACTCACAGCCCTGATCAGTCCACTCATGCATAATCAACTATAAGAATCCCTATGTAAGATGATAAACTAATTGGATAAAATATTCAATGCATCAAAAGCATTTAAATAGCATTAAACACATGCAATCAGTCATAACAAGTAAACTAGAAATTTCTATAGGGGTTTCCTTGCAGGAAACCTATGTCAAACAACGATAAACATCCAAACAAGGATAAAACACAAGGGGTGATCCTCAAACATCCAATAAAGCATAAATTATTATCAACTAACCATAATATAATAAGAAATCAAACTAAATTAAACAATAAGACCAAAAATATCTAACCCAATATACATAAAACACGGGAATCTGACACTTTTGCACAAAAAAACTCAAATACATTCAACATAAGGAAAAAAACCACCAACCTCGATCCTAGAAGATCGATATACATGAAACTCAACCTATGAATTTGCCTAGAATGGTGTATTTTTGAAAAAACCTCAATACTGTTCAACCTATGATAACTCTCAGAAGAGAACGAATCAGAAAACCTGACCAAAGAAGAACCAAGAACTCAATGCTATGATTATATTGCAACCGACAGTGTTCGATTCGGAATACAGGTGACAGATCGGTGGCTCGGGGAAGATTCTTCGTCCTCGGATGCTCTGGATGGAAATAGGAAAAGAAGAAGGTGAAAATAGGTGTTAGACGCGACCCCGATCTATTTAACGCAAAAAAGAAAGTACACGGTGTGTACTTCTGGAGTACACAGGGTTTACTATCATTTTCCATAGTCCACATTAGGCGGCCTCAATGTCACCCTTACACAGCCGTGTGGGTGGCCATGACACATCCAGCACACAACTTCCAGTGGCATTGAAATACACGGCGTGTACTCATAAAGTACATGGTGTGTACTACAAAAATTTCCATATTTTCCTCTTTTTCCCAAAAACTACCAGAAAATGAAAAACACACCTAAAATAAGATCTAGTTTCTTACATCCATTTCCCATGAAGAATTAGTTTCACCAAATATTATTGTAATTGGTTGGCTAAATTCCTTTCTTAAAGAGCATAAAACATCGCTTTCCCGACGTGTTGTGTTGTAACCCATCAAGCATAGAGATTCCAATTATGGATTCTTAACATGGGACCCACTTTCTCTCCACATCGTGATTTTGTTTAAAACAACATGAGAGGTATATATATATATATCACATAACATAATTTGTGATTGAATCCATCTAATCATCCTTTTAATGACATACATAATGATTATTCAATCCCAATAGTCACAACTAAGATTATTAAACAATATTAAATAGAACTGGTACTAATCAATTAATATATAAGTAAGAATATTTAATAAGGGTAAAACAAGACAATAGATAAAGAAATATTTATCTAGGAAAAAAGCATCAAGTAAAACAAACTTCGTAGTCTATGATTCATACAAAATAATTTATTCAATTTAAAACTTAAAAAAATTGTTATACATTCACACATAATTAATAGTTTAAAATCATAAGTCCATATTTAAAATATGGAAATTATGTGGGTGCACCCAAAGTGATTTCCAATAATATGTAAACAACCTAATAAAGTGGTTCAGCTTAAACAAAGGGCAAAAGGATCAAGGTAAATAGTTTAATTAAATTAATATTCATTATTAGGGGTTTACCGGTAGGCATTGTCGACCGACACAATGGTGTGAATTGAAAAAAGAAACAAAATGTCTTGAATGAATCAAGAAACCATACGTCAAAGTTGTAGTTTATTCAATTCCCCATGGAAACCCATGACTTGACCTAAAATGGGTGAAATCAGATGATTTAAAAATCCCAATTTTGGGTAAAAACATTCCACAAAATATCTCATAATAGAGAGTTGATTAAACTAAATGATTTTTTGTGTGGATTATTAGCCTTATTGAGAGCATCACAACACGTCTAAAAAAATTAAAAATGGATTAGATAAGGAGGTGTAACAAACATCTGAAGCCAATATAGGGTGTGGTGCACCACTTAGAGTGGAGGGGGGGTGCAACACACAAAGGAGATAGAGAGAAGACAAGAGGAAATAAAAAAATAAAAGGAAATAAATAAGGGGAGGAAAAAATTAAAATGAAAAGGAAGAAAAAAATAAAATAAAAAAATAATAATAATAATTGATTGATAAATGAAAAAAAATTAAAAATGGGTTAAGACCATTTAAATTTAATTTCATTTTTTTCCAGACCTCTTTTTACTTTATTATTTATTTCATTATTTGTTCATTTATTTTGTTTTATTTAAATTTATTTTTATTCCATTTTATTCGTTTAATTACTTTTAACTTGAAACATTGTACTATGAATTGATGGTTTATTCTGCATAATCATATGAAATATTGAAAATCATTATTTTATACACATGCACATACATACTAATATATATATTTAACACATTTATTAAAATTCCAAAATTAATAATAATAATATTAATAACTATATATTATTCTTATTAAATTTATATCACAATTTCTATAATAAATAATTCAATAAAAACATTCATTATAACAGTAAATGTAAAAATCTATTCACGCAATAAAATTAATGTTGGAAAATTAATATTTTATATCTATCCCAACACTAAATTTCCACCCATATAGATACATGTTATATGTAATTATACGCATATATATATACATATATATTCACACTCACATGTATATATGCACATATATATTTAATCGACATATATATACACACCAGATATATATATATATATATTTCCGAATATAATAATAATAACCATAAAAAAATTATTGTTATTTAATAAAACCCATCAATGACAGCATTACCAATTTCAAAAAGAAACCCTTAAAAGGGGATATTGGTTGTTAAATTAATATTCATTTCATATTTTCATTTAATTTGAATAATTAATAATATCACAATTGTTACATTTCCCACCTATTTTTTTACACTGCAACACAATTTAATTTTTTTGGAAGTACAATTTCATTTTTTTCAATGAAAATAATAATAAAAATAATAAAATTATTGTTATTATTTCAAAATCCTGCAAAAAATATTTATAAACAAATTAAATTATATTTGGGCGTGATATGACCAATCGTTTGACGCATGGAAATGTTATACCATTCCTAGGTAAAACCTAAAATCCTGAACATAATAGTAGTCCTAGATTACTTGTATAATGAGACATTTAGGTGAAACTAATTATTTATTATATGATAAATGGAATAATAAATTAATTAAACATAAAGAGGGTATTATAATTAGTGAGGTTTCTAAACACTCAGTGTACAAAAATGTTATATGCTTCTTAGGGTAAACACAACATTTTCGAAATAATAGTTGTCTGATATTTCCCCTATGTCACACCATTTGGGAGTTATTTAATTTTTTTGAAAAAAAATCCCACCCATATGAATAAAATATGTTAAATATTTTTATTTTATCAATGTCGATGGTCTGTGGGCCTCGAAATCCAACGCCAACTAAATGTCAAACACTAAAATAAATGAAAAAATATTTCAGAGTGAAAAAAAGGGTTTTACCCTCTATTAAAGACATAATATACACAATTATTGAAAATATAAAAATTTCACACCGAAATTCTTTTAATTTATTAACAATGTGTGGTTTTTTATCATAAAAAAATGAGAATGTTACATGATTCATAAAATCTTCTCAAAAAATATCCATCGTCATGTAGGAAATGTTATTTCTTCCAACAAGTTTTACACAATCATATATTTAGAATTAAGAATAGTTCACCATTAGTGATAGATATATAAGGACAATTTTTCATGAATTACATCATATTCCATTTTATGAACTTATAAAAATACCTTGAAATTAATAACCTCATCTATACTAACTAAAAATATAATTTCTAATTAAAAATAAAGGAAATATTTATAATGTATAAAAACCATATAAAATATATTTTATTTAACATGGTCATTTTCCATTTTTACGGAATAATGGTGGAACAACTGATTGTACGTTGAATTTTTTTACACAGTTCCATTATCTATATATTATGTTTTAAATTAATATATGGTTGTATTTTATGTCTATAGGTCTTTTATTTCAGTCATACCTATATGAATAGGGGTGAGTTAATTAAGGGTGGATACAAACATGCACACAAACACCTGACTATATTTCTTCTCATCCAATCTGTGGCCTCTTATGTGAGGAAAAGTTTCTATGTGTATAGATTGATAGATACACATATATACACACACAAACACACACACAGACACGTACACACATCTGAATGTATTCAGTTATTTTAGAACAATTACCCCATAAAAGATTATGGATTTCTGTGTATGTGTTGTTAGTTATATCATGTAGAGGATGTTTTATTTATCCTGCAATGGATAGTGATGATGTCTTAAATGAAGGTATACATATTTTACAGTCCATATGTTTCTCATTTTTAATGTCAAAACATGTATTACTCTATAAGAACTAAATAAGTGCACCCCTAGACCTCATGCCTTCACGACTGCATTCCAGATATTCTCTAAATAATATTTGTAGTAAAAAAGCTGATAGTGGATCGAATATACCCACTAATGTAAAATAAAAACTAACATCTAAAAAAATATAAGCTATATCATATAACAAAGGATGATAACACAATATAATTCAAGATCTGATGTATTGTATCAATAAAATTCATTTGTATTCAAATAAAATTCCACAAATCACCTATATTATGATCAAATATATATGAATAAAGAATTAGAGGTGATCCTATATAAAAATATATTTATTTTAAGTCATTTACCTATGTGACACCTTATGTTATATAAATAATATCATACTCCCAATAACTAATGGTTTAATGTATGTGAGATTGAGATATAAAATAAATACATTTTAAATGCTTAAAAAATTCCATAATAAAACCATACATGACCCCCTTCTAGAAATTTAATAAGTTATACCCTTCTTAATAAAATATAGAATGGAATCATAGGATAGGGTCATCATAAACACTGAGTAAGGAAAACATATCGAATAATCTTAATGGTTAGACCAAAACAAACTATGAAATCATTGATAAGGGATAAATATAGGATTTAGTTATCATGGTATCATAATTGAAAATAATAAAAATTATTCCAGTATTGATGATTATTATAAACAATATCATGACCATATAATTATCATCTAGGATGAATAAAACTCATATAATTTATTGGATATATATATAAATAATGTTTATTGATGGAAAAAGTATAATTCATTACAACTCTATGATAAAAACTAATTGTTCTTATGCATTACATAATGAACAAGATCATGGAGTCCACACAATCTGATTTAAAGAAACACATGATATCTACACATTATATGTGATAAAAACAATCATTGCCACACTATATTATCACATGAGATATATATCATCATAATATTCATTAGAGGGTGATATAGGCCCCACCCATCAATACACATAGACATGTGTTCTATTATATATCAATCAATCATCATATCATGAGAAATAATAAAAATAAATTGGTTTCATATAATTTAAAAATTGGGCAATGTAACATGGTATCAAAATTAGATTAACTACTACTAAAATATATATCACTCGAGATAAGTATTTATTTTTGAAATTTAAAAGGTGACTCATAAAACAAATAGTTGTAGTATTTATAACATTTTGAGTTAATGATTATAATTAACAAAACATAAGATTCCTTAAATTTCATGCCATAAATCTTTAATAAATAGAAAATAATATGATTCAATTTTAAAAATAACATTTTTTTGGAATTTTGTCGAAAAAAATTTGAAACATTATTTGGAAATTATTTTTTATTATCGATCTTTGGTTATTCATAATGTTTATCGATAGAAAATTTGGAGTGGATGAAAAAATAAAGAAACAACTATTTCAACATTTTAATAATACATTTATTGAAACCAACATCCTAAAAATTGTTTATAATACTAAATATTATAAAGGGGTATAATATATGATGATAAAGTTAAATAATAAATATTTTTTAAAAAATAGGAAATGAAAACAATGGTACTAATAAATAATATGGTTATGGAAGATAAATTGTTTCTCCTTGGTGGATCGTAACTTTTTTTTAACAATTTCATATTTTAAATGGGAAGAATGTATATAAATATATCTATAACATAATTTATACCTGTATTTTTCAGTTATAAAAGAGTAAATATATATTTTAATAGAGAAATAACATTATCTGATAACCTTAAGTGTTCACATACTTGAAATAAAGTTTCATAATTCTCTCTATAATTTCATAAATGAATTTAAAAATCATGTATAATATACTTTATAATATTAATTAATTATTTTATAACCCTATTAATATAAATCACCCAATATACTATTAAATTATAATCATTTATTATATATATATATTAGTTTATTAAAATATATTTTCATGGTTGGATATAATTTTTTTTGTTTCATTCATTACTATTTTAAAATTGTGATTTAAAAACCCATTCATTGAAGACAATTTAATTATTTTTATATTATTCATGGTAGTATAATATATTCTTTATAATCCTCATTAATTTTCAAATTTCATTAAATGATAATTTTGGTCATGATTTATGTAGAAAGAATCAATAGGTGGCTTATTTTGAAAAAAAAATTATGAAAAAAATATGGTTTACTAATAGTGAGTAAAATATTACTATCAAATTTATGGAAAATTAATAATATCATGAAAACCAGTTTAATTCATTAAAATTATTTTTAGAATAATAAATTTTGTGTGGTGATGGAAACGAAAATGGGTCCTTCCATAGTGGCAGTAGTATGCATGTACATAAGGATGATAGTTTCATTAACCATATAATATAAAATATGTAGTGTGAAAAACCATGTAATGATATAATGAATATTTTTAATATATACTAATATAAAATATATATTTATATTACTTATAAAAATATTATGTAATTTTTATATGAAAAAGGAAATAGTACAACTGAAATATTTTCTTATAAGGTTTTATTTTAAAGATTGTTTTCTATATTATATAATATGATTTTTAAAATATAAATATATTTTTAAAATCATCATATCAAATATAATTAAGGAGTTATTTTAGGATTATTCAGAAAAATTTATTTCTAGATTAATAATGAATATTACCTATTTTTGTAAGAAGTCATTTTTTAATTAATTTTATAATTAGAAAGTATGAATTTATATTTAATATGTTTTAAATTTACATAATTATTAGTTGAGTTATATTTCATCCAATTAATTACTTTTTAATCAAATTTATATGATTTTTTTGTATAAATTTGTTTTTCGGGTTAAAAACTGGTTTTTTCTAAAAACTTTTTAAAATGTGTAATTTTTTTCCTTTATAATTAATTAAAATAATTCCTAATGAAGAATATATTAATTTAAATTTATTTATTATATATAATTAAATAATAATTTAGTTTCATAAAATTATTATTATTCATAGATTTAATAAAAAATCATTGTTTTTTTTAATCTACATTTCTCAAAAGCCATTGTGTCACAACGTCTGCAGGATAAATATTAAATTATAATTTTCTATTAAATTTTTTTTTTAATATAAATAGATTCCATATTTTATGATACAAATAATTTATAATTTATATTAATTCTATCTTAATTTATAATCATAATGTTTATTGAAAATGGTTAAAATTATTTCTAGCAATTAAGGTAAAATGAGTTTTCCTAATGGTTAAACTTATATAAATTGTAAAAATGTACCAAAACATGTCAAAACCCATTTAATGGACATATTTAGACCTTATACCATTTATTATTGACAATTTTCAAGTATTGGTGACTATTAACATGAATCAAATATGTTTGTAATTAACACTTTCCAAAAATTACATGTGATTCACTCGCCTCACATATAAAAGACCACCCCATATCCTCCTTTATTCACACAAAAAACCCCAATTGGTTCAGAAAATACCAACCTAAATCACTTCGAAAACTCCCTCCTATAATAACTGGGTCATAACTTTGAGATGAAATCAAACCATGTAATTCATTTAGTGCAAACCATGTGCAGATACCCAGAGAATATGAAATGTTCATCAATGAGAATTTTTTGAATTTCTTCTTCCACCACATTAATGTATTCTTATACCATTATGACGTAATATCACTAGTATAACACAAATATATTGATTTTTTAGGATAATTTTACAACCTAACACCACACATACATCCATAAAATGTGTTACAATATCATCATTAGTGTGTACAATAGACAACATCATTGCGAAATGATGTCATTTGTTTCTCCATTACCACATATCAGGGTTGGTTTTGATCATGGATATAAATTTCATATTTCATATTTATAAGATAATTACTTTTTATATATTATTTCATATATACCCATTTTATATTCTATTCCATAAAGAATATTATATCATTTATTTTGTGTATTGTGGACTAGTGCATCCCAAAGCGATGTGATTCGTTTCCAATAATATGTTACATGGAAGGTGATAAGGGTGGGGATAATGAATAAATTTTCCAAAAATGAAATAATTATGATATTCATGAAATATTTATAATCCATAATAATAATATATCATTTTTACATTTTTACAAACTAAAAATATGATAATGTCAATCATGGATGTGTGGACTACCACCTCCTCGAAGCGATGCAATACAATTTTTCATCACTAAATCAGAAGAATGATATATATAAGTATATAAAAAAATATGTAATTTATGAAATATATACCATTATGGATATCAAAAATATTTTATACCTTCTATGCGTATTGGTTATTGAGAAATGGACATGTCAGGTATGCATACATATGACATGTTATCTCCATGATCACAATGTTATATCATTTTTAATTACAATGATTCTTCATTGGTTTAAAAAAGTATTATTTATGTATAGATATTATAATTATTTCATGATTATTATTCTTGATAATTTTAAATAATGAAATTTTTTCCATATCCAATGTACCAAAGTTATTTTGAACATATAAGATGAATATTATCAAAACATTTGAAAAATAATAATTCATTATGTAATAATACATAAGTCATTTATAAGTGAATTAAAGTTAATTTTAAACCTGATAAATCTTTTAACTAAAGTAAATAATTAACATATGTTTATTATTTTGTAATATAAAGACAAAAGTGGCACGTCAGGCTCATGGTAAGGAACATTATCTAAATTTTATTTTCGTTAAGACCAATAATAAGGTTATGAACCTTTATTCATTTACAATGTGTATATATAACACCAATGAAATGTTATATCATAAATTTATCTATTTTAATGGAATTTATTGTTTTTAATGTAATTATTTCATTGAAAATATGACATAAATACTTCCAATGTGATTAGGGACTTTTCGTCTAAGTAAATCATCTTTTAATGCTTTCCATCAAACACACATTCCCTTATATGTCCATGTTTTAAATATGTTTTTTTTAAAATTTTTATATAGAGATAAAAAAAATTAAATTTTATGTATTTTTTTATCTCAATGATTTCTTGAAGATTATTTTTTTCATGTCTTAAATAGAATGGAGTCAATGTCATTTCCTACCTCCATGACTGAAATTTCATTTCAAGAATCCTTTGTGGGATCACATGAATCATATAATTAAAACCACTATTATATTGGAGTTTATTATTCAAAATGGGTTTTAAAGATAAAATTTTATTTTTATCATCCTATCATTATTTTCATATGATTTTAAATGGTGTTATCGAATGATTAAATGTTTTATTGATTTTGTGGTTCTTAGATATTATATACAATGGGGGAACCAAGATAGAATTGAGGTATACCGTCATAAGATAAACTATCTATTATCTTACATAGTAGTGAAATAAATTGTGTAATTGTTTTGTTCATTAGATAATTATATTGAATGCTTTATGTATTGTTATTCATATTTTTTAGTGTTTATAAGGGTTTAATGAGATGTTTTCCCAAGGTACCTGTAAGACTTTACCATTCTTTTTAATTTTCCTTAATTGAAATAATTTCTTTTAAAAAATATAAAGTAAACAATCTATGTAGAGGAATGATATTTCATAATATGGGATAATTGTTATATCTTCATAAAACAATTTTCATGTCTTTCCTTTTATTCCACATTTCCAACTATTTTATAAGAAAAATTACAGTGATGATCTTTTTGGGATCATCCCACATTTTCTAAATGTTTTTCATTGTATTTAATAATGAGAAATGGAATGTAAGAGTTAAAGATCAATATTGTGAGGAGGTTTATGAAATGAAATCTTTATTATTTTTAAAATATTAATATTCCGAGAATAATGGATACAAATTTAATGTTTATAAAATGTATTTTATTATTTTTAATGTTTAATTTGTGGCTTAATTTTCTAAAAAATTAAACATTAAAATATCCTTAAAATGAAAAAAATTAATTTATTGCGAAAACATAACATTATGTAATGTTTAATGCTGGTTCATGATAGTTGGAATCAATTGTCTATTTAAATAAAATTAAAGGTCAGGATAATGATAATTACATGAAATTGAAAGGTTTTATCTTATTTTAATGATAAAAGGATATAGCATTTGAAGACACCCATGTATATTTATCTAAAATATATATATTTAGAATAGTTCTCCATAAAGGAAATAGGGAATATATTGTGGGAATACACTAGTATGAAAATATCCTTCCATATAAGTGTCCTTTTATGGTTAGAATAAAAATAGAACTATTTGTTCAATTGATGGACTAGTTGAAACAACTATAAATGATACATGTGTCCACTATAGATGAGAGCCCGATCTACCACAAAAAAACATATTTATAGTTGATAATTTCTTGAGGGAACATACCCCAGTATTTAGTGGGTCATGTAACATAATGGTAGCCTAATAACAGATTAATTCCCTTGATAATATATTGGTTTTTATGATATTTTCATAATGTAAAATGTTATCTCTTTTAGTGTATTATTTTCAAGGTTATGTTTATTGAATTAGATATTTGGTTAAAAATATGGGAGGAAAATATGAAAAAAATTTCATGAATGGGAAATATTTAATGATATTTTTATTGATAAATATTCCCCAAAGATTGTTTGATTGTAGATCAAAAAATTTCCTGGAATTAAGGTAAATAGATGACAGTTTTATTGCTACATATGAATAAAACATCAAAATATTTTCAAGGTATTTATTATATTTAATTAGACACACCGATAGAAATATTTGTATGATTTAATTAGGGTTTTAACCAGCTCTATTAAGAGTAGTAGAATATTGAGAATTTAAAATCTATGAAAAATTGGTTTTTTGTGATAAAAAAGATTGAGAAAGAGTTTTTCAACACTTACGTACCTCGTGAGGATAAATTTAATAAAATTTCATGATGGCATGTGATGGGGAAATATGCATTGAATATAATATTAGGTAAGATAATGAAGTCCCCATATTGTGGTAGGTGTTGTAGAAATTACCCTAGATAATATACAATGATGTCAACGATGTGTATCCAATGTGGAATGATTGAACACATTGTGTGGGAATTCAAGGAATGAATTCTACGGAATCAAATAATGGGGTAACCAATAGCCATACATTCGTAATATGATTTAGTTGTAATGTGAAAGGGAATTATTCGAATATGTTTTTAATGTAATTTTCATAGGATATATATCTTCATGATCAGAAATATAAAGAATTAGTGAGGTTATTTTATACTAAAATATTCAAGGATCAGCTATAAAATAAAGTAGTAATAATTATGTTACTTCAACATTTAAAAACTTCCAATATCTATTTCGACTCTGGATCTTCACAAAATATCATTTTAAATATATTTTCTTGAAAATTGAGAATATCACATAATAAATTATTAGAAAACTTTTTTTGAAAACTCTAGGTGAATATAATTAAACAATTGTGATTTATAATAATTTCCTTATTATTATAAGTCTGATGTACTTTCCTAATAACCATGTTAAACTATAAATAGTATAATTTGATAACATTTTTATATCGGTTGTATTTCTATTAATAATGCCAAGATTTATTTAAGTGATAATAATATTGTGTTCAATGATCCCATTCCTTTAATAACATACCAAGAAATTGAGAAAATGATTAGAGATGACAGAGAAGTTCAGCTAGCTCATATTACTAAATATGATGAAACTTGTCAAATTAGTGATATGCTGGTAGAAAATAAATACATGGATGTTTTCATCAATGATTTTTATGGCCATATTCTTGATAGAGATTATAAGGCCCCAGCCTTAAACCTTACTTAATCTTGAGTTATTACAAGATTTCACATTGAGGATCTTTTCAGGTTTAGAGTTTTAGAGATTTAGATCCTGAAACTTGCATTACATTCCACATTAAAACAATGTGGTTACATAAAATACAGTATTCATTCTTCCCATCAACCGAAACATATTTAAATATAACACAGAATCTTTCTTGAAACATCCTTGACACTATCATCACATCATGTAACTTTCCCTTGACCTGTGAAAAACATTTCAAAAACATGGGATGAGTATAAAAAGCTCAGTAAGAGTTATAAAAATATGGAAAGGAAACATGAGTTCATATATACATTAGAATGAAATCACACTTTACCCATAAAACATAGGCACATCAAATCATGAATAAATCATAGAAAACATAAGACATAAAGGTAACTTGAGGCATTCATAACATTCTTACGTAGGGAGTAACACTCTTGGTTACGTTTGGAATACCCATCACAGTATATTCCCTAAATCTCTTCAGAGAAACATTAACGTTTCACTCCTTCGCGTTACCCAATGCATTGGAGAGCTATATCGGGCTCACCCACCCTTAGTTTATCACGGAACCACCCATTTTCATAACAATGCCCATGAACCATAACATAAATGTATCACATAAAACATGCATAAAGGAAACATAACATTTCCACATTTCAATCACAATATAACATTTTAGTATATTGAAATAATGAATCCATTCAAAAAGAAACCATTTCCAAAATCATTTAAAACATTTAATAAAGAGATATTTGAATCAAAGTGTCCCATACCACCTTGATGCTTAAAATTTTAAACCATTAATATCCCTCTAAATAAATCCTTAAAACCATTTTGAAAACATGGATATTAATAAGAACAAATAATTTAAACATTTAAAACGATATTTTGGTTAAAGGGGTTTTACCAAAATTAGACACACTTGAATACAATAATTGAGGAATAATATTTAGTCAGAACTTTATAATATCATGAGAATAAATGGATTCGTGATATAATACTCCAAAGGACAGTATATACACTATATAATAGTGAATTGGTGCATAACAACAATGAACCCTCAATAGAAATGTCAAATGTGTTGAAATCCCTTATAATGAAGGTATCCTAAATTAAGGACAAATCAATCTCAAAAATATGTGTGACAAATATAAATACACCCAATATAAGTGGATATTAATTGTAAGACAATAAAAGGTCTTTCACACATATTCAATGGATGACATATTCAATGACTACATGTTGAACCCAAAGAAATCGAAATTGGGTTAAAAAGTTCCCTTGACAGCCTAACGACATCACATCAAAATGAGTTGATGAGAGATAAAAAGTGTATCTCATAACTTGGACATAAAATTTACATCAATAAGGATATATGAGAACATATCCCAACATAACAATATGTAAATTAAAAGACGCAACAAAACAAGTCTCTTAAAAAAGAGGTGGGTGAAAGGTTCCCTTACAGACTTGGGTATCTTTCAAAACATACACCCCATGAATGAAGGACAATAGATCATTTATGTAAATACTCATAAACAAAAGTATATTACACAAAGAGTATAATAATGGGAAGTACATACACCACTCAATGGAATTTGTGGAAAACGTAGCATAAATCTCACGGGAATAAAAGTGAGATGAAAAATCCCTTACGAAAACTCGGCAGCCTAACGACGCCACATAAAACATCCGAATATGGATTGATGAGAGTGAATAGGGTCTCTCATCACATGAACATAAAAATTACAGTAAGTGTAATATGAAAGATCATCCCAATAACAAGAAATATGATCTTTAAAAGGAATGACATAAAAGTGTGTACTTAAAAAGAAAGAGAGGAGTAGGATCCCTTACCTCGGGTCCGACTTGACTCAATCGTTCTTTAACGTCCTGAATAATAAACGTGAGTTAATCTATACTTTCTTAAGAACCTTTTTCAAGTTCATTATTCCTTTTATACCATGTTATGAACATCATGTAATCATTTAAGTTAATAATGTTAATTTTGTCGGTATTTCGTTCTTAAGTCAAAAATAGACTTCTTACACTTACATGTTGTTAATTTGGTCAAAGTTTCATTATATACAGAATTATATTAATGATATAGATAACATATATATCATATATATTCAGCATATACATGTATTTATAATATTACATCACATTTAGAGGTAAGAAATGAAATGCACCGTTCATGGAGACGGTAAGCCGTACGTACGCATGAACGCTACTTCCATTTCTATTTCGTATTTTATGGAATGGATTCATAATGATATAAGAGTATATTATAATTCCAGTATAATAACATATATAATATCATTAAATTTATCCTTTACACATCCCACATATGGTATTAACGAATCAAATCACTTTCAGGGGGCGGTAGTCCGCACTTCCTAAAATGAAGATATCGTGTTTAACCATAATGGAAACAATAATGGTTTGCCTTAAATGAAAAATACAAAATCTTAAGGAAAGAATAAACATATTATATATCATATATAAAAATAGTGACATCATAATGGCCAACATTTAAGGTGTTAAATGAGTATTGAACAATCATCGTTTCGGGAGGCAGAATTTCGCCATCCACGGAAACCGTATGTTCTTTAACCATTTGATGTAGTTTTGTGAGAGTGTAGCTCAAATAAATCATATAAAAACATCCTAGTATATTTAAGATAATGGTTTTGTTACAAAATAAGTAAATAAAAAGATTTTAGGGGGGGTTGGAGAAGCAAAAATAAAATAAATGAACATGAGAGAATGAATTACCTTTAAAAGTGTAACTCCTTTTGATTTGAGCCTAAAGGCTTCCTTTGAAAGGATTCTGCCCAAAGAAAATCCTCTAGGATGAGGAGAGGGATTTGGAGAGAGTAAATGGGTAGGGGTTGGCCGAGCCAAAGGCTTGAGGAGTGTGGGAAAAGAGGTAGAGTTGGGGGCCTTTTATAAGAGGATAGGAGGGGCACTTTTGGAAAGTAAAGAAATATTACTTTATTTGAAAATGTGTTTCGGTTTTAAAAGGTCCCACATTGATATAATTCGTGGATAAGGTGTTAATGGTTCGAAATCCACACATCCAATAAGTTTTGTACTTGTTTAGTTCATAGATTTTACATTATCTTTCCATTTTATTTAAATCGTTAAATAATGAGGTCATCACTGCATCATCATGATGTCATAAATAATTTAATTTATTTAGTGTCTAAATATTATAAAAAAACTACTATGATGTAGGAAATCTTTTTATCTTTCCAATGACTATTTATAATCAAAAATCGGATCTTTATAACCCCATGTAATAATTGTTTTCATAAAACATATTATGTTTGTGTCATTTTTACTTTAACATTAAATAAAAAAATATTTATGTCATATTCCAACCAAAGTGGCTCCATGGGGTCCCCAAGTTGACCCATGGGTTGTCTTGGTCGGCCATGACACTTACAATGAGGGTAGGACATGTGTCAAGCTCATCTCATATTATTAAAACATTATTTTTACCTTAAACTACACTAATTACCACTAATCGCGATTAAAAACTTAATAAGTTACTATTCACCAAAAAATTATTTTAATCTCATTGAACCACATTTTACTTCTTAATGAAAACCATGTATGTCAGATTTTTGAAAATCAAAACACAATGATGGAAAAATTTCATTTATACGGAAAATCAGTTTTTATAAGTACCACTTAGTGGTTTCACTATTCATCAAAAATTGATATTTTTCGGAAAATTACCAAAAATTCACCCTAAGCTATATTTGATATTACAAATTAAAAAATGAAGTCTATTTTACAAAATTCAAAACATATAAGTCATATTAATTAATTTAATAATTAATTCCCACTGTCAAAGAAAATAGCATGTTTTTAGGAAACAATAAGTATCAAAAGATTAACACTAGTTTAAGTCTGATTTCAAAGTGAAATTAATTCCAACGACCACTATTGGATTTAATGGTAAAAATATATTCTAATGTCACTTTAAAATCAATTAAAAATATAATCTAATCATATAAATAAATTATATTAAAAAGTGGTTTTGAATTAAAATACAACATTTTACACTATTCATTAAAAAAATGAACTTTATCGGAAAGATACCAAAAATTTACACAAAGTAAATTTTGATGTCCCGATTCTAAAGAAGATTTTTATTTGGTCCAATAGAATTTATAAGAGTGAACAAAACTATATTTAATGATGGTTCGCCATCAAAAGGAGATAGGTGAACCTTTAGTGAAAACTAGGGCATATACGCCTAAAATTGAATTCTTTCCGTATTTTAAGACATTATCTTTTATTGGATAAATGTAAAAATATTTAAAAACATATATAATCATATTTTAGTTATTTATATCCATTCCTGCCAATACAATGGCTACATGTTAACTGCCATTTAAAATAATATTATTTTATTATAAGAGTGCAATGTATGATTCCCAAGAAACTCGTTGTTGCATATTGGGTACCCCATCGAGCATTACATCCACTTTAATGTAATATTAATATTTGATTAAAAAATATGGATAAATATGAAAATTTCTTATTCTTTATTTACCTGGGGTATTACATCCTACCCCCCTTTTGGGAATTGCCTCCTCGCAATTTTAAAATTGCGCTTGGAAACATCCTTGAAAGCCCCACATCGGAACAAGAGTCGGTAAAACAATCACTTTAAAATAAAGAAGGATAAGTACAAAGGTCACCCGAGTTAACCCATACTAGGATTCCAAGTATGAAAATATGGACATGGAGGAAAAAACAAAGGGTCATGTTCTGATGGAGAGTGATAGAAAACATGTTTAGGAGAATGTTAACAATGAGAAAATCACAAACTTGTGATGGGTTAAACGGTGTTGGGTTCCCCAGTAGGAAAAGATAATAGACAACATTTTTGTTTTAAGTTACTTTTTATTGAGGAATTTATTCATAAGGAAACATAATCACTTATCATGTTGACTTTCAACTTTTACTAGATTCCATAATCAAACTCATATTTTTTTCCAAAAGACGAGTATTTAGGGAGACTTGTTCACATTTAAGAGTATTATAATCAACTTATAGAGAATCACCTAATCCACCAAAGAGAACTATATACATCCCATGTCTTTAGGTTTTAACAAAAACCAAAACCAGAAAGGTTTGTACAAGGTCAGATAATCTAGAAAAGGATAACCCTTTATAAAAAGAAAATCTATTCTTAATCTCCCAAATTTGTCCAACAAAACCCAAAGTTCAACAAGGACCATTTTTCCATAAAATTCTTCAAAGTAAACCAAACTAAGATTGAAACCCAATTATTTGAAGGATTTAGCCACATAGTCTACCAGGTTAAATTGTAACATTTATCTCCAAACAACATCAGTTGCTCCTAAAGTCTCGTATTGAATATTAATTAACCTAATCACATATCCTCCATGATAGGTTAATCATTTTCATAAATAACACAAAATCAATTTACTCTTAATTCATAAAATCATATAACTAAAAAAAATCCGTCAAACTAACCAGGGACTTCACATAGTCCAGTGGTAGGCGATAAATACCAGTCACACTTTGGTTGTGGGTTCGATTCCCGCTGCTTTGTCCGACGCGACGGGTGGTCACACGGTCTGTGTGTTGTCCTTTTTCCAAAACTATATAATTCTTAAAACATTCCCCAAAATGAGGTAAAATCTTCAAAAATAATCATAACATATTTTAACCTCAAGTTTATCTCATGCCCTTCATTTTCCATCATATCATATAATAACCAATAATTACCTCAAAAGTAAGGATCATATAAACCCTAATGGTTACATTAATAATTATTACCTGAATTTCCTCATCGAGTTGGCCATCTCGTACATGATGCATTAGAGAACTCACCAAGGTTGAAGTGGTTGATCATGACTCCCTGATAGGTGGTTTAGAACAACTATGAGATTCCTTATTGAATCCCCCATCTCATCCAGTATCTTAATCAGATAACCACCATAGTTTCCTTCAAACCCATTGTCACTTTGGTGCCTGCTAGATCCAGCCATTTACTAAAACCAAAAAGGTCAGTGTGAGTATATCAACAAAACCATCATGTACTAATGAGGAAGGTAAACACTAATATATACTTACTCATTCACTTTATCTAAAACTAGGACACTTTCTGAAATCCTAACCATTATAGTAATGTCACTTATGCTTAATGAATACCCTAACCTCTAAAGTTATCCAATCCGACCTCTGATACCAACTATAAGGCCCCAGCCTTAAACCTTACTTAATCTTGAGTTATTACAAGATTTCACATTGAGGATCTTTTCAGGTTTAGAGTTTTAGAGAATTAGATCATGAAACTTGCATTACATTCAACATTTAAACAAAGTGGTTACATAAAAGACAATATTCATTCTTCCCATCAACGGAAACATATTTAAAATATAACACAAATTCTTTCTTGACACATCCTTGACACTATCATCACATCATGTACCTTTCCCTTGACATGTGAAAAACAATTAAAAAACTTGGGATGAGCATAAAAAGCTCAGTAAGAGTTATAAAAATATGGAAAGGAAACATGAGTTCATACATACATTAGAATGAAATCACACTTTACCCATAAAACATAGGCATATCATATCATGAATAAATCATAGAAAACATAAGACATAAAGGTAACTTGAGGCATTCATAACATTCTTACGTAGGGAGTAACCCTCTTGGTTACGTTTGGAATACCCATCACAGTATATTCCCTAAATCTCTTCAGAGAAACCTTAACGTTTCACTCCTCCGTGTTACCCAATGCATTGGAGAGATATATCGGGCTCACCCGCCCTTAGTTTATCACGGAACCACCCGTTTTCATAACAATGGCCATGAACCATAACCTAAATTTATCACATAAAACATGCATAAAGGAAACATAACATTTCCACATTTCAATCACAATATAACATTTTAGTATATTGAAATAATGAATCCATTCAAAAAGAAACCATTTCCGAAACCATTTAAAACATCTAATAAAGAGATCGTTGAATCAAAGTGTCCCATACCACCTGGAAGCTTAAAATTTTAAACCATTAATATCAATATAAATAAATCATTATAACCATTTTGAAAACATGGATATTAATAAGAACAAATAATCCAAACATTTAAAATGATATTTTGGTTAAAGGGGTTTTACCAAAATTAGAGACACTTGAATACAATAATTGAGGAATAACATTTAGTCAGAACTTTATAATATCATGAGAATAAATGGATTCATGATATAATACTCCATAGGACAGTATATACACCATATAAGAGTGAATTAGTGCATAATAACAATGAACCCTCAATAGAAATGTCAAATGTGATGAAATCCCTTATAAAGAATGTATCCTTAAATTATGGTCAAATCAATCTCAAAAATATGTGTGACAAATATAAATACACCCAATATATGTGGATATTAAGTGTAAAACAATAAAATTTCTTTCACACATATTCAATGGATGACATATTCAATGACTACATGTTGAACCCAAAGAATTCGAAATTGGGTTAAAAAGTTCCCTTGACAGCCTAACGGCATCACATCAAAATGAGTTGATGAGAGATAAAATGTGTATCTCATCACTTGGACATAAAATTTACATCAATAAGGATATATTAGAACATATCCCAACATAAAAATATGTAAATTAAAAGACCCAACAAAAGAAGTCTCTTAAAAAAAGAGGAGGGTGAAAGGTTCCCTTACCGACTTGGGTATCTTTCAAAACATACAACCCATGAAAGAAGGACAATAGATCATTGATTTAAATACTCATAAACGAATGTATATTACATAAAGAGTATAATAATGGGCAGTATATACACCACTCAATGGAATTTGTGGCAAATGTAGCATAAATCTCACGGGAATAAAAGTGAGATGAAAAATCCCTTACGAAAACTCGGCTGCCTAACGGCACCACATAAAACTTCCGAATATGGATTGATGAGATGGAATAGGTTCTCTCATCACATGAACATAAAAATTACAGTAATTTTAATATAAAAGATCATCCCAATAACAAGAAAGATGAGCTTTAAAAGGAATGACATAAAAGTGTGTACTTAAAAATAAAGAGAGGAGTAGGATCCCTTACCTCGGGTCCAACTTGAATCGATCGTTCTTTAACATCCTGAGTAATAAACTTGAGTTAATCTCTACTTGCTTAAGAACCTTTTTAAAGTTCATTATTCCTTTTATACCATTTTATGAACATCATGTAATCATTTAAGTTAATAATGTTCATTTTGTCGGTATTTGGTTCTTAAGTCAAAAATAGACTTCTTACACTAACATGTTGTTAATTTGGTCAAAGTATCATTATATACAAAATGATATTAATGATTTAGATAACATATATATCATATATATTCAGCATATACATGTATTTATAATATTACATCACATTTAGAGGTACGAAATGAAATGCACCGTTCATTGAGACGGTAAGCCGTACATACGCATGAACGCTACTTCCATTTCTATTTCATATTTTCTGGAATGGATTCATAATGATATAAGAGTATATTATAATTACAGTATAATAAAATATATAATATCATTAACTTTATCCTTTACACATCCCACATATGGTATTAACGAATCAAATCACTTTCAGGGGGCGGTAGTCCGCACTTCCTAAAATGAAGATATCGTGTTTACCCATAATGGAAACAATAATGGTATGCCATAAATGAAAAATACAGAAGCATAAGGAAAGAATAAAAATATTATATGACATATATAAAAATAGTGACATCATAATGGCCACCTTTGAAGGTGTTAAATGAGTATTGAACAATCATCGTTTCGGGAGGCATAATTTCGCCATCCACGGAAACCGTATGTTCTTTAACCATTTGATGTAGTTGTGAGAGACTGTAGCTCAAATAAATCTTATAACAACATCCTATTATATTGAAGATACTGGTGTTGTTACAAAATAAGTAAATAAAACGAGTTTAGGGGGGTTGGAGAAGCAAAAATAAAACAAATGAACATGAGAGAATGAATTACCTTTAAAAGTGTAGCTCCTTTTGATTTGAGCCTAAAGGCTTCCATTGAAAGGATTATTCCCAATGGGAATCATCTAGGATTAGGAGAGGGATGTGGAGATAGTAAATTGCCAGGGGTTGGCCGAGCAAAAGGCTTGAGGAGTGTGGGAAAAGAGGTAGAGGTGGGGGCCTTTTATAAGAGGAGAGGAGGGGCACTTTTGGAAAGTAAAGAAATATTACTTTATTTGAAAATGTGTTTCGGTTTTAAAAGGTCCAACATTGATATAATTCGTTGCTAAGGTGTTAAGGGTTATAAATAAACCCATTAAATATGTTTTGGAAATGTGTAGTTCATAGATTTTACATTATCTTTCCATTTTATTTAAATCGTTAAATAATGAGGTCATCGCTGCATCATCATGATGTCATAAATAAGTTAATTTATATAGTGACTAAAAATTATAAAAAAAATACTATGATGTAGGAAAACTTTTTAGCTTTCCAATGACTTTTTATAATCAAAAATAGTATCTTTATAACCCCATGTAAAAATTGTTTCTATAAAACATATTATGTTTGTGTCATTTTTTACTTTAACATTAAATAAAAAGATATTTATGTCATTTTCCAGCCAAAGTGGATCCATTGGGTCCCCAAGTTGACCCATGGGTTTTCTTGGTCGGCCATGACACTTCAAATGAGGGTAGGACATGTGTCAAGCTCATCTCATATAACTAAAACATTTTTTGTACCTTAAACTACACTAATTACCACTAATCGCGATTAAAAACATAATAAGTTACTATTCACCAAAAAATTATTTTAATCTCATTGAACCACATTTTACATCTTAATGAAAACCATGTATGTCAGATTTTTGATAATAAAAACACAATGATGGAAAAATTTCATTTAAACTGAAAATCAGTTTTTATAAGTACCACTTAGTGGTTTCACTATTCATCAAAAATTGATGTTTTTCAGAAAATTACCAAAAATTCACCCTAAGATATATTTAATATTTCGAATTCAAAAATGAAGTCTATTTTACAAAATTCAAAACATATAAGTCAGATTAATTAATTTAATAATTAATTCCCACTGTCAAAGAAAATAGCGCGTTTTTATGAAACAATAAGTATCAAAAGATTGACACTAGTTTCAGTCTGATTTCAAAGTGAAATTAATTCCAACGACCACTATTGGATTTAATGGTAAAAATATATTCTAATTTCACTTTAAAACCAATTCAAAAGATAATCTAATCATATAAATTAATTATATTAAAAAGAGGTTTTGAATTAAAATACAACATTTTACACTATTCATTAAAAAATGAACTTTATCGGAAAGATACCAAAAATTTACACAAAGTAAATTTTGATGTTCTGATTCTAAAGAAGAGTTTTATTTGGTCCAATAGAATTTATAAGAGTGAACAAAACTATATTTAATGATGGTTCACCATCAAAAGGCGATAAGTGAACCTTTAGTGAAAACTAGGGCATATACGCCTAAAATTGAATTCTTTCCGTATTTTAATCCTTTATCTTTTATTGGATAAATGTAAAAATATTTAAAAACATATATAATCATATTTTAGTTATTTCTATCCATTCCCGCCAATACAACGGCTACATGTTAACTGCCATTTAAAATAATATTATTTTATTATTAGAGTGCAATGTAAGATTCCCAAGAAACTCGTTGTTGCGTATTGGGTATGCCATCGAGCATTACATCCCCTTTAAAGTAATATTAATATTTGATTCACAAATATGGATAAAAATGAAAATGTCATATTCTTTATTTACCTGGGGTGTTACAGAGATGTTGTGTTTACTACTCACTTAGTACATAATTATAATACTCTTTATAATGCCTCATATTGATGGATCAATCAGAAATTTAGAATTAAAATGGAAATTAATTGAGTTAATAAATAATGGTTTCATATGACCTAGAACATCCCCATGAGGTTATCCTATCACGTTTTTTTATATAAATGTGGTATAATGTGACTTTAAATTTATTATAGAGCCTTGAATAACATTATTTTTATGAACACGTATCCTTTTTCTTATATTAATTATTTATTTAATTAGTTGTATGGAGAATTTTGTTTTCATGGTTGAGCTGAAGTTGGGGTACCATTAGTTTTGAGTGAATTATTTAAACATTATGGGGGATATGTTTGGTCTTGACAAGGAAAATTTGAGTTTTTAGTTTTTCCATTTGGGTTATCTAATGCAGTATCTTTATTTATGGTCCTTATAAATAGAATTTTTAATGGGTTCTTGGACATGTTTTTTTGTTCTATTTATTGATTAAATTTTGGTATATTTCAAAATTAATGATGAATATGAATTATAGAAATGTTTTATTTTGGATACATAAAAATAAAAGAAAGAATATGATAATTTATCATCTGTGAATTTATTTTGAAATAATATCATTCCTTGGTCATATTTTTTCTAAATATGGCCTAAACTTTCACCCTAATAAGACAAAATTTGTTGATGAATAGTGAAGACCCCCAAATATCACATATATTACTAGTTGTCCTATATTATTCAGTTAATAATAGTTTTTTTAATTGAATATCACAGTTGTCTAGACTACTAACTAAGTTAACTCAAAAAGATCTAAGTTCATCTAGAAAGAAGAATGAGATGATTGTTTTTATGAACTAAAAATAATATAGTAAAAGAATATAGTCCTTTATCTCCCTTTTAATAATGTATAATTTATCATCTACAATGAATCTTAATTGTAGGGTCATTGTTGCATCCTAAAGAATAATGAGTAGGTAATTTTTTAATGATCACCTCAGTTGAAAGATCATGAGTTAAATAACCCGATGAATAATAAGGAAATTTCTATTGGGGTTTTTCCTTTTACAATATCAAGGCCCCAACATTATGGTAAAATGTGTGAAATATTTAATAATAACCTAATTACAAAGAATATATTCACAAAAAAATTATTTAATATGGGGAAGAGTAGATGGATGAAACTAGTCTTTGATTATTATTGTGCGATTCATTTCAATCTTTGGAAAAAAAATAAAGTGGTTGATTAATTGAGTCAAAAAAGGTTTGATGTATTAACAATGCCACATTTGTAACATGACCCTTGTTTAATTATTATATTAATTATTCTTATAAGCATTATATTCATAGAGAACCAATGTTTTTTTTGGTTTCAGTACAGTTGACCATTTGAGAATGAATTAAAAGGCATAAGAAAGATGATCAATATTTGTAGGAAAGGTATAATTAAATAATTATGTTAAGTTTTCATATGTTAATATTGATGAAGAATGTGTTTTAAATTTTGAAAAACATTATCTGTGGCTTTGGATTCCCACTATATAATGTGTTATTATTTTAATATCAAAGTTCTCTTTGTTACATTCATCCAGGTAGCACCTATATTAGCAGATACCATTGAGACTATTACTGTTGTGATGGAATGAACATAAATATTTTTGAATTTTCCATGAACTGTTTTCATTTTTATCAAGATTAAATAGAACAAAAAGTACCAACAGGGATTTTTAACAACTTCTAGTGCCATAGTGGAAATGGGAAAAGTTAAACATGGATTTCATGGTGTAATTTCCATGAACATTGGGAGGTAACAATGCAATTTGGGTTATTGTTGATAAATTTAATAAATATATACATTCTGTTCCCATTTGAGATAAAATGTCTTTTGATCGTCATTATTAACCATATCAAAATTTTATTCTTCGGTTACATGGTGTTCCTCTTTCCATTGTATCATACCATGATCCAATGATCACATGTCATTTTTGGAAAGGGATTACAATTACATTTGGTATTAAATTAAATTTCAATACAACTTTTCATGTTCAAAATAATGGATTGTCTAAGAGGAAAATACAAACTATATAAGATGTAGTTTTTTTTATTAAATTGATTATCAGGGATGTTTTTATCAACATATTTATTAAGGTGGGGATTTTATAAAAATATTTTTCATTCTAGTACATATATTGATGCATTTGATGATTTGAATGAGGTGTAAGACACCATAATTTTGGGATATTATAGGAGAAAAGAATTTTTTGGGACTAGATTTGGTAAAGGAAATGACAGCGAATGATTAGTCCATTTAAAGGAATAATAGTTATATCATAGCATGTCAAAAATTTATTCGAATAACTAGTGGAATGATTTTTCATTTTAGGTAGGCGATTATGTATTTATTCAAGTTTATCTATAAGAAATTATGATGAATTTTGGTTAGAATATGATTTGAATTCCATAGTTTATTTGACTATATGGAATACTAGATAATGTTGGCATAGTTTTCTACTAATTATTATTATGTATAATTATATATTATATAGAAAATGAATTTCTTTTTTCAGTGTTGAGGGAATATTTTCAAGATTCATCTCATGTATTTATCCGAGAAGTAGTTCAGTTGAAGGAGAAACTTTATTTTTAGGAATTGATAGTTCCGATTCATAATCTTATATAGAAATGTTTTTGGAATAATTTGATTCACTGTGATACATTTTAATGGAGAAACTTTATGGTTGAGGAGATAACATGGGAATCTAAAAATTATATGAGCGAAAGATATCCACACATTACCAATAATTTAATGAAATTACAATGAACCAATTTATAAAATGGTGAATTCTGTTGAAACATTGGTAGTCATGAAATAATTCATTTTCATATTTGATAATTTTAATTAAAATGTTTTATTAAATATAAAATTATTAAATAGTTTATAAGTCAAAAATGAAATAGTTTAACTAACCCATTTTCTTATAAGGTTATATTTCAAAAACTAATTTCTAAATTTTATAATTTTAATTTTAAAATATTTATATCATATTTTATATCATTATAATTAAATGTTTTTTGTGAAAATTTGGCGTTTTCCAAAATATATTGATTTAAACTGAAATGTGAATTTTTTTAAACAATTTTCATTTATTTTTAAATAATTTAGTATTTTAAAATTATAAATTTTTTTTGAATACTTTTTCATGAAAAATATGTATTATTTATATTCAATTTATTTAATTAATTTATAATCATATTCATATTTGTTTCTATTTTATTATTTCAATTATTAAATGGGTTTTTTATTAATACTATTTCATAATGTAATATTATTCTTCATTAAAATAAGTAAAAATAATCCATAACTGAGATGTTTTTAAATTAAATTTATAAATTATATATCATTAAATATTAATTAATTATAAAACAATGATTGATATTATTCATTTTGTTCATATAGAATGATTTTCTTTGTACAAAAAATACCCATATAAAAACCTTTCTTTCCCTCTACATCTGTAGGGTTTATATTAAGTTAAATTTTTACAATTATGTGAATTTAATTTGGTAAAAATGGATTCCATATCTTCAATCAGAATTATTCTTAATTTCCATGAAGTAGATATTAAGTTTCACTAATTAAGATTAGTTGAAATATTAAAAATTAATTACAATAATTAAGGAAAAATGTGTTTACTTAATAGTTAAACATAGAATATATGCATAAAAATGACCCAACAACCCCCATCCAACACACATTTAGTGTCCAATATTTTTCCTTTAACATTTATTCAAGGTAATGGTCTGTTTTTTTGGCTTGTTGACATGGAAAAGGAATATTTTTAATTTAAAATTTTGAAAATGAAATGTTTTGAATTCAACAAACTTATAAATGGCCACCCACTGCCCTCCCCAATTCTCACATTCAAAACCAATTGGTTCAACCAATACCTACGCAAATAAATTATCAAGTTATATCAACTAATACTCATATAATTACCTTATTTTGGATTCCAACCATATATTCCTTTAGTGTAAACCAAAAATAAATAACCAAAGAATAGGTAATGTTAATCAACATGAATTTTGGTTTTATATACCCCCCACATTTAATTAGTATTATACTACTCTGACATAAAACCCATAGTATGTTAGATATAATAGTATGTTTTTATGGTATGTTTACGATCCATAACCACAATTATATCCATCAAATGGGCTATGAAATCATCATTTGCGTCTATGGAATATTATTTCCTCATGAGATGATGTGATGCATTTTTTACATTAAAACCTCAAAAGTATTGTTATAATGATATATATAAATATTATAATGATAATTATAAACTAATTATACCTATGGAGAGATTTGTTTTCATTTATACCATTTTTATATTTGATTCTATAAGTGATACAATAATGACATCTATGTTTACAAAAGACTACCACCATTATAAATAGAAGGTAGTAAGAGTAAATATATTGATTATATAATATATAGATAACATTATTTTAATATTTTTGATATATTATTTATTTTTAGAATACATAATTACCTTTAAATTTACATTTTCACTGACGATAAAAAATGACACCCTCAGTGATGGACATGTGTACTACTGCATACTTGATGTGATGTGATTACTTTTTTATTCACCACAACACAAAAATGATATATAAATATATAAATATATATAATTAAATAATATGGTAATTATGATATAATTATCATTATATAAATATAAAATGTTACTTACCTTCTTTCAATAATGGTCTTGGAAAATTGAAATGTTGGTTATGCGTACATATGACCAACCATCTCCATGATTATAAGGTTAGATCATTTTTCAAGAACATATTTCATAATTATTTGAAAAGTATTATTTATATTAAACTAGTATAACTTTTTCATGATTATTTTTATTTATATTTTAAAATAATTACCTATTTGACCATAGTCAACATAACAAAGACATTTTCTACACATAAGTTGAATATGGTCCAAATATCCAATATAAATATAGCACAAAAACTTATTATACATAGACTTATAATATGAGACATAAATGTAATAATAAATTATTAATAGGTTATCAATCATGTAAATAACTATTATAAGTTTATTATTTAGGATGATAAACACAGCCATGACAACTAGTGCTCAAGGTAAGGGAATTCAACTTAATTCATTTTCGTTGAAGAAAATTTTAAGGGTATAGAACAGTATTATTTTTTAATGTGTATATAAATCCCAATTCACATTTTATATCATGATTTTATCAATTACCATGGTATTTAATGTTTTTTAATTTTTTTTCATTTATGGGGATTTTGATTTAAATATTTCCAATGTGAGAAGGGAAGTATCTTATAAATAAATCATCTGTTAATATTTTAGATAAAATTATATTTAATTTCTAAGACTATGTTTTCCAATGTTATTTTTATTTTTTGAAATGTATAGAAAAAAATTATGAAGCTTATTTTGTGTCTTTTTTCGTGGTATCATGGTTTCTTCAAATGGAATCCTTTTATGTGTTTTATATTGAATGTTACTAATAAATTTTTTTACAATGATGATGATTATTTCATTTCTTGCATACTTTTAAATAATACTTGTATTATTAAAAAATTCTCTTTTTTGGTATTTAGTTATTGAATATGGGGCCTTAAATGAAAAAATATATTTAATTTTGAATGTTATTCCCAAATTATTTCAAAATATATATTCAAATGATTTAATTTATTATTACGATTGGTGTTATAAAACATTATATATGATGGGTGTTCCAAGATAGTGTCTGGGGAGCCCGTTATAACATAAATGTTGACTAAAACAGAATACCATCAGTCACATTGGGTAATAATTATATTTGATAAATGATTATATTCGAGGATGTTCTTATGGTTATTACTATTCATAAGGGTTCTGTAAGGGTTCTATGGGAAGTCATATGAAGGTACCTACAAAGTATTTCAATGGATGAAAATTATTCTTCACAAAAATAATTTTCATTTCAAATGGTAAAATAAATTATCTTTGAAATTTAATGATATTTCTATTTTATGTGTAAAATTTTATGTTTTCTTGAAAAGTATTCCATGGGATTTTATTTCTTCCACTAGTCTTGCAGTTTTATTCATTTTATGAACCTTACTGAAATGTTTTTTCTCATCTCATGATTTTAAAATAGTTTTCTTTGGATTTAAGGATGGTTATGGGAATGTAAGAGGCAATGTCAAAGTCATGAGGCGTTTCAGGAAAAGAAATATTGTTTTTTATGTTTTATAAAATATAAAAAATTTAAACTAATAAATAGTGTCCAATTTTTATTATATGGTTTTTTAATATATTAGTTATGGCATAAGTCTCTATAAATATTGACATGAAAATATACTTAAATTAATGGACAGAAAATTATAAACTAAATATCAATATTATATACTGTTCAAGGCCTGGTACTTATTAATCGTAACTGATTAAACATTTATAAATATTAATCAGGTTATAAATAAGTTATTTATTCAACAAATTCCTATTTTTTAACCCTAATAATGTTCTAGTTATAGGAAATAAAACACATCCGTTATAAAGGTGGTATATTAATGTAATATGAAGGCTATTTTTTTCAAATAATGGGGAATGGTAGATAATATTTATCCAATTATTATAAAAAATTTCAGAATCCTAATAATACATATATATTTACATTCTAATTGGAAAAATATATTTTTTGTGACGTATAAGTAGATGAAGAAATTGTAAAATTTTTAGATGAGAGAAAAAACTTACAAGGATGTTTATTGTGTTTCCTGGGAACCATATTGTTTTAGTACTGATTTGGGAAATTAAGAAGCACCATAATCTCATGAATGTGGGAGATGATTATTTGTTATGGAATTATATCATATTTGTTTATAATTACATTTAATAGTGTATATTAGAATGGGTGGTGTGACGCTCCCTTTTAAAGTGAACAGATCATGATTTATGTAAATATAATTTTTTAACATAAAATAGAAATAATATTCAACAATAAAGGAGGATCCAAATTTAATAATAATGTATAATATTACATGTAAAGGCTAGTAATGTTCTCAAACACCCATTTGGAAATATGATTTTAAGATATTTTAGGTCTTTTATGATGCAAATTTATCTCATTTACCCTTTTTACTTTTATTATGTAATGAATTTTTACCTAATTAATTTATTATAAATTAAAAAAATAAAATTTAAATTATTAAATAGATAAAAACTATTGATTCCATGTTTTAAATATATTTCACTAGTTAACATTTAAAAAATAATAATAAATAATTTCAAAATAAATAAAGGTTTATAAATTAAACCTAGTATCTTAAAATATATAATTTTATTTAAAAATTATTAAATTAGTCAAAAAAAGTTAAATCTTTTATTTTTATATGTTTATCCATTTATAAAATTAACTATATATGTAATTTTTTTTTAAATTATTATCCTTATGTTCAATTCCTTTTAAAAAATCACAAAAATTATAATGCCCCGACCCCTGAAGCCTAGAGTTGCTTCATTATTATGTATCATTATCATGATCACAAATGATAAAGTCTCGAAAGAACGATTAGTTTAGTAGCCTCGGAAGTACTCTATACATTCAAAATGATTTCATTACATCAAAAAAATAGAAAACTAAAACAAAATTGTTTCTATAGACAACATTGAGATCTCATAGACTATCCCTACAGGTCAGTCATAATATACATCTTCGCATCCAAGGAAAAATAAAACACAGAACGGGGTGAGCTCAGATGCTCAGTAAGGATATCAATATAACGAGAACTTTTATAAATAAACATAAACATTTAAGGAAATTTATTGAAGTAAAACAAAAGCCTTTTCAACATAAACTTCATCATAATATGGAAAATATAAATCAATATAATTTCATTTACTTACTCCCATAGATATTCTACTCGTCGAATAATCACATACAATATCAATATCTACTTTCATAATGATGGAATGCATAATGTCATACTTTCAAAACCACATAGTCAAGGACTTCTGCCAAGACTACAAATAAGATTTTGAAAATGCCTTATTCCAAGACACTAGTCTATCTCATGAGACCTACCGAGGTATTGAGGAGCTATTGCAGGCTTCACATTTCATTTACTATGTCCAATTCATTCCTCATATGAAAATTTTTAAACATAACATAAAACTTCATATTAAAAATAGCATAAAAATATTCAATACATTATCTATAAACCATGATTGGGGTAAAAATATCACATCCATAGTCAAATATATCACAAAACCATCAATATAATATGGAAGTTTTGTAATATACTAAATCATCTTCAATAAGCATAAAAATTATCAAAGGATGTTGAAAAATATGAAATCAAAACATTTTTAGAGAAATTTATCTTTCTATTTTGAAATAATTTATGAAAACTTTTATTTTGAATATATTCTTATAATCTTTTAAGGGAAGATTAGATGATGTTAAAACAACAAAAAATAGCCGCACCCGTCGTATAAGTTAAAAAAACATTCTTACCTTAATTTTTTCGAAAAGGTTGAAAATTACCATGCTTTGAAAATGAAGGAAAGATTCCTTTCAAACACTTTTATAAATAGTCAAACAAGGTTATAAATGGATTTAACCCATATTATTGTAAATATTAAAAAATATTTAGAATTCATTTTTCAGAAACATTGATGTGGATGATAATGAGTTCACAGTAGATACATAATCAAAAACAACCACGGGTTATCAAAAGATTGTGAAATTGACCCTTACCTTGTAATATTCCTTGGTCGAGGGAAAGTTAATATAATATATAATGGTGAAATCATTGTTATTAAATTATAAAAGAATCATATACATTAATATGATATCATATATTAGCTTTTAACATTTCATTGTTAATAATATCTTAGTATTATCGTCTTTTTGGGTGTTAGCTGATTCATTTTCCCTTGTATGCTTCGTTATGTAAAAATGATTATTATTGATAGGATTTATCTTATTAATATTCAAAATGATATTAAGTCTTTAAACAATATTTTTAATCATGTAATTAAATTTAATCTCGAATGGATATGATGTGGAATGAATCTCATTGCGTTCATGGAGATGATAATCCGTACGTACGCACGAGAAAAAATATCATTCTTTTGATATTAAAATAATATATAATTGGATTTTATATAATATATACAGAATCATTATCATGTTATATTTATTATTTAAATAAATTACACATGATTATTGTACCCATTCAAATAATAATGTATTGAATAACAACTACCCCACGACATGGCGAAGGTAAGTCGTACGTACGGACGTATGGTGACATTTCATTCAAAGGATGGATAGAATAATGAATATGGTTGTACCATATTATAATAAAATCATAATATATATAAGATACTGAATTTATTATTTTGGAATGGAAATAATAAATAATGTGGATGTTGAAGAAGAAAAGAACTTGAAAGAGATGATGAAATATTTACCTCTTCTTCGGGTTCTTCATTTTGATTTGATCCAAAGGGCTCCAATGGTTGGATTTATGACAAAAGAAATGCCTATAAGATGAATCTAGGACTGTTGAGAGGGTATTTGGGAAGGGGTTGGCCGAACCAAAAGGCTTTTAATATGTGAATTAGAGAGAAGGGGGAGTTCCCTTTTATAATAGGGGTGATGGGTGCCTTAGGAAAAGCTATTAATATTATTTTTTAATAAAATCATTTTCAGTTCGTAATGGCTCATAAAAGAATTATTTAAATTCAATGGTTGATATGGGTAAAAAAACACTCATCTAATAGGTTTTAGAGTAGTTCGGGTCACTATATTTTCCTGATTTTTAGATTATACTCTTAGGTAAATAGTTTGACTTTTACCTTGTCTCTTTCTATTTTTATATTATATGGTTAATAAACATACCATAACTATAACACCCCGAGATTTTATGAAAAATATTCTTTTTAATTTCATTAATGTCTTGTGTTGTACGCTACACCAAAAGTAGCTTGCACAACACGCATCCTTGACTTGCCTTTCATTACACGCAATCACGACCTTCCTCGATAGCGTGTGTCGTACGTAATACTGAGTTTCACTAAACAACGCTATGCTACTAAAATATTATTAAAACTAGACGTTATGAATAGTAATAACCACTTTTTGAAATTTTGTAAATTCTATTTTTCAAAACGAACTTCATTTTTGGATTCGCAATATCGAAATTAGCTTAGGGTAAAATTTTGGTACTTTTCGGATAACTTTCATTTTCTGATGAATAGTGAAAATTACTAAATTTTAATTAAAAACAACATTTTTAATTGAAATAATTAATAGTGATAAATTATTAATTTGAGTGGTTTTAAAGTATATTTAGAATATATTTTTACAATTTAATACAATATTGTTCATTGGATGTAATTTCACATTTAAACCAGACTTAAACAAGTGTCAATCTTTTGATAGTTATTATCTCTTAAGAACACGCTATTTGTTTTGAAGACGGGAATTAATTTTTAAATTAATTAATGCAACTGATATATTTTGAATTTTGTAAAATATACATCATTTTTGAGTTCATAATATCAAATATATCTTAGGCCTAATTTTTGGTATTTTTCTGGAAACTTTCATTTTTGTGATGAATAGTGAAACCACTAAGTGGTAGTTAAAAAATGAATTTTTCATAAAACATAATTTTACCACTTCTGTGAGTGGAATTTCAAAAATCCAAGAGACATGGTTGATGTCAGTATGTAAAATGTGGTTCAATGAGATGAAAATAATTTTTGCTGAATAGTAACTTTTTACTTTTTTTTTCACGATTAAAAGTAAATAGGGTAATTAAGGGTAAAAATGATATTATTATTACCCTAAAACATGTCCTAATTCTATTGGATAAGTTTAATTCGACCAAAAACAACCTTAGGAATAAAATATGACCATTTAGGCCCACATGGATTAGATTAGGACATTTATTATTAATTTATCTAAAGAAGGGTTAAAATAGTTAAAATCAATGTTTAATAAGTAAAACATTTTTAATATAGGGTTATACATAAGATAAATTAGACTATAAATATTAATTATAAAGAATAAAATATTTATTACATAATTATATTTTATTTTTAATTTTTAGACATTAAATAATATAACTTATTTATGACACAAAGATGATGCAGTAATTATCTTATTAATTAAATATTGACATAATTGATGTTATAAATACCAAAATAAATATAATTTGAGACTTTTTATGAATTCCACTAATTTTATAGGTTAATGTGACATGTTAGTATTGATTTAATTAACTTTTTTCGAACTAATCATTCTGTTATGATTTTTACAAAAATCAATTACTAAATAGTGTCAAAAATGACATAAAATTGTTTTTAAAAACAATATTTTATTATTATTTGTTATTTTATTACTAAAAATTTAAGGATATGAAAAATGACTTATATAAGGTTATATATATTAATAATAAACAACTTGGGGTTCGTTTGGCTTGTTATAGTAAGGTTATTAACCTTATAGTGTAAGAACACAAAAAGAGACGGTAAAAGTAAAACTATCTAACTTAAAGTTAAAACTAAATGATAAGGTTGTAATAGTAAAAAAAACTTATCAAAATTCTATTGGATGAGCAGATTTCAACCCATCCCCACCTTAGCTTCGAAATAAATCAATTTTGAGATATTTAAAACCGAATTTGTCTTTATAATAAAATAATATTTTTAATTATTCCAAAGGTGCCCCTCTCCTCCCTTATAAAAGGGCACCTCCTCCATCTCTTCCTCACATCACTTGGAGCCTTCAAACTCGTCCAACCCCTGCTAAATTATCTTCTCCACTTCCTTAGAAACATCATAGAGGTTCTGGTATTCCTCAAAGAACAATTTTAGTGCCCAAAAAGGAGATCTCAAAGAGGCACTTCAAAGAAGAGGTAATGTCTGTTACCGATTCTTTCAACTTTATTTCTTTTTTCACTTATTATTATTAAGTTTTTTAATTATGAATTAATATCATCAGTATCACTAATATACTGATATGTTATTATAAGTTTGAAACAACCCTATTTCACCATCTATCCATCCTACGGAAAATGAAATCATCGCGCTTGCGTACGTATGGAATACCGTCTCCACGCCGTGGTGTAATCTATTTTCCACCACCACCTTACATGGATGGGTATAATGGTGTACATAATAACTATATATGATTATTGTAAATTTTTATTGATTCTGAAATATTTTAAATACCCTCCAATACAATTCCACGATCATGAGAAAGATAACATCACTCGTGCGTACGTACGGACTACCCTCTCTATGACGCGATGAGATTCATTCTCCACGTTAACCATTCATGAATGATTATAAAGTACATATAATAAGTAATAATTAAATATATGACATAATAATGATACTGGATTTATGTGTATATATATGTATGTCATCTACTTAATTACATTCAACTCAATAAGGAAACGAAAACAGCGTTCATGGGTACGTACGACCTACCGTCTCCATGAACGGTGTATTTATTTCCATTTACTGATATATTATATATATGTATATTATGAATATATATTATATATAAATCATTTTTTATATTATGGAATTAAGTAATCATGATCTATGTAATCATATGAATAATTACAAGTCAAAAAATGGATGACAAATAAAACGATTTTACCCAAAACGCTCTTTAACATGGAATTTACAAAAGAACGGGTAAAATAATGTCATAAGTGAACCATATATGATATCATAACAATGAGTATGATTATGGAAGAAGTCAATGACATTATTTAAATCATTATACAAAAGGTTCGGACACTTACCAAGCAAATCAAACCTAAGTTAAGGGAAAATATCACAATCTCATTTTTATTCGACATTGTTTGTACTTTGAAATTTACTGAGGTGTATTTTATCATCCAAATCCATATGTAAAATTATATCCATCCACCTACAATTGTTTAAATCCAATTTTACCCTTCGGTGTGTTATTTAATAAATGATATCAAAGGAATCTTTTGTCGTTTTTCGTATGAGGTACTTTTTGACTTTTCCGACAAAAGGATGAGAAGAATGCTTTTTTAACTTATACGACATGAATGGATTTTTAAAAAATTATTTCCAAGAAGCTTCCTTTACATGTTTTCATGTTTATTTTTAATCAAATTCTTTTATTTTAAAAATGTATGACATTTTAAGAAAGGAAAAATGTTTTTGAAGTAAAAAGGATATTTTCCTCAAGAATGGAGTTCAAGAGTTTTATAAAAATTATTTTCCATCTTAGATAATATAGGGTTCTGTTTCTATCCGTATTATTACATGGATTTGATTATGTTGTGATGGGAATATTTTCATGAATTCCATTATCTTATATGAATTGTTTTATGATGTCACAATGTTTAAGATTCCCATTTTTATTACATGGGTTATGCTATGATGTATGGTTTATGATTTTGTGGAAAAGATAAGAATGGTATCATTATGAGATGGGTGGTACAGATATCTCCCTCCAATGCATTGGGTAAAGATTTTATATCTCATGAGATAGACATGGCTAGAACGGCAAGTTAAACTGGTTCAGTACTACAGGATTGGAATGAGGAGTGAACTCGATTCAAAAAGGGACTTTGTCCACTAAGATGGTCTTGGCAGCAATGCCTTGGATACTATGGAAATCAAATCATGTTCTCAATGGTATCCACAGTTACATGTTTTATTCCCATGATATTTTATCATTCTTAATATTTCATTATGATCTATGCCTTACGTACTTCCATGTTTTGTGTCATTTTCTCAAGATTTTGATGTTTAATCATTATGTTCATGTTTTTATGTTCAAATATATATGGTATGTTTTATTTTATTCTATTCTTACCCTTACTGAGAATTTTAGCTCACCCTTTTTATGTTCTCTTTTCCCCAGGATATAAAAATATGTTTTAGGTAAGAAAAAAAGGGAAGACCTTTATGGGAGATTTTGAAGATCTTTCACCACGATTAGAAGATTACATTCCACGTCTCCAAAGACACTAAACTATTAGGTTCCTTGTGTGTCTTTTTTTGTAATGTATTAAGTATTCTGCTAAAGTAATGTAATGTCCATGTACATTAAGCTTAGGGTCTCTATAGTTAGTATCAGAGGAATGTTTTAGTCAACCATTGGAAACTAGGATGCGAGAACTTTATTGAGATCCCTAGAGATATTTATAAGGTATTTCTAGGGATGTCCCTAAGGTTAAGTATAAGTATAGGTTATAGTAGTAGAATTATGGTAACCTAAGATGTTAGATATTGAAGGTACTCCCCCTTTATTATGTTTTTTCCCTACTGTGATTTTTACCTCTCGCAGAATTCATTTTGTGTTTTAGTTAATAGAAGGAACCAGAAGGAATTCGGTTAACATTGAATCCAATGGACAAATTGGGGACTATGAAAATCAAAATTGTGTAATTCCTAGAGAGAAAGATATTGTGATTATGCCAAATCAGTCATCGCGATATATGGTTAACAAGGTGAAATTTAGTGGTATGCCTAATTAATCAAAGAAGAGGAAGATAAACTATTATGCATGTTCGCATGTTGAGGATCATAAATAAAGGAAGATTGAGATTTCTAAAGAAGGGAAGAAGAACCTTGAGTAATACCTCAAATGGAGGGACTGATGTTATCTGTGTGGAGAAAAGGGTCATAGAGTGACAGACTGTTATGAAGTTCAATGTATTATTTTTGGAGAACATTGGCATTACCCAACTCAATGCCCTGACCTAAAAAGTTACTTATAAATCAAGGAAGGACTTATTCCAGGAAAATAATTGAAGAGGATGGATTGAAGTGTTTATGTATTGGTATTCAGGAATAATGTTGTTGAGGTACTTTTATTAGAATATTTTTGTATTATTATATTGTGGTTTTCAATAATTTTAATGTACCGGTAACAATGAAAAGAGATTCAAATATTTTGGAAAGCAGATGATATGCACATCATGAAGGGATAAGGAGAAAATGAAATGTTTGACAGTATTCATGAGCTCATGAATTATATAAGGACTAGGTGATATCATGGTTTGAGTAAAAATAATTTTGCGGATTTTGGTTTGTGGAAAGTGTTAACATTTAATTACATTCATGTTTTCAATAATGTTCAATGGGTATTCATTCTTCAAGAGAATTCATGAATAAGGTATTCACATGATTGTAATTTGACCAACAAGATATATCTTATGATATATGGGGGATAAATGATGGCATTCATGTGATTGTTATGTGACATTTCAAGTAATCATTTTCTTTATACTATGAGCTTGAACTGATGTATTTTAGATAAGCCTAATTATTGGAATGGATTATGTTGGACATATGTTAGGATAGAACTTTTTTTGATATTATTGATGGGATGTTATTGTAATATAGCTTTAGAAAAAGGACAACCAGCAGGACGGGCGACATCCCATCGCGTCGGACAAGGCTGTGGGAATCGAACCCAAAACCGAAGTGCGACTGGCCTTTATCGCCTACCACTAGCCTACAGGAAGTACCTGTTTAGTAGAAACTAGTTTTATTATGATATAATAAGTATAAGTCCATTTTAGGAACCATATATGATTAATCTAACTATAGACCGACTTATGTATATTTAATAACTTTTGTTAACCTTTTGTTTGAGACAGATGGAATGACCTATCATTCTATCACATGATCTGCTAACACTTCACGAATAACAAATTGAACTTCATTTCTTTAAGAGATGAAGTAGAAATTGTTCAAGGCACGAACAACAGTGAGATTGTACCAAAATAAAGTAAGTATTTATTCTAATTAAAATTCCTCAACTTTAGGGAAATGATCATGAAAACCAAAAATGTTGTCCTAGTGCTCTTATATCTGATGATTCAGATGGTACCTTAGATCGTCACAAATTTATGGCTTTGTAATTTCTAGCTTTTCCATAGCCATGTTCTCTACCACTATCCATCAAAACATAATGGTTAGATTTCTCTTCAATATCTATATTTTCACCTATGTGGAAACCCAGTGATTAGTTTATTTGGGTAACCATTACGTTTCATACTATTGTTTTTAAAGATTGGTTTTGTTATTCCTTTTTACAATGTGGGTTTCTATTAATGAAACTTTCGAGTAGTAAACCATTTATAACCCCGATGAATTTTGAGGGCAAAATTCATTTTAATGGGGGTAGAATGTAACACCCCGAGATTTTATGAAAAATATTCTTTCTAATTTCATTAATTTCATGTGTTGTACGCTACACCAAACGGAGCTTGCACAACACGTATCCTTGACTTGCCTTGCATTACATGCAATCGCGACCTTCCTCGATAGCGTGTGTAGTGCGCAATACCGAGTTTCACTAAACAACGATATGATATTAAAATATTATTAAAACTAGCCGTTATGAATAGTTATAACCACTTTTTGAAATTTTGTAAATTATATTTTTCAAAACGGACTTAATTTTTGGATTCGGAATATCTAAATTAGATTAGGGTGAAATTTTGGTACTTTTCAGATAACTTTCATTTTCTGATGAATAGTGAATATCACTAAATTTTAATTAAAAACAACCTTTTTAATCGAAATAATTAATCGTGATAAATTATTAATTTGAGTGGTTTTAATGTATATTTAGAATATATTTTTATAATTTAATTCAATGTTGTTCATTAGATGTAATTTCACATTTAAACCAGACATAAACAAATGTCAATCTTTTGATAGTTATTATCTCTTAAGTACATGCTATTTGTTTTGACGACATGAATTAATTTTTAAATTAATTAAGGCAACTGATATATTTTGAATTTGGTAAAATACAAATAATTTTTGAGTTCATAATATCAAATATATCTTAGGCCTAATTTTAGGTATTTTTCTGGAAACTTTCATTTTTTTATGAATAGTTAAACCACGAAGTGGTAGATAAAAAAAATGAATTTTTCATATGTGAGTGGAATTTCAGAAATCTGAGAGACACGGTTGATGTCAGTAAGTAAATGTGGTTCAATGAGATGAAAATAATTTTTGGTGAATAAAAACATTTTACTTTTTTTTACCACTGTTAAAATTAAATAGGGTAATTAAGGGTAAGAACGATATTATTATTACCCTTACACATGTCCAAATTCTATTTTATAATTGTAATTAGACCAAAAAAAACCTTAGGAATAACATATAACCATTTAGGCCCACTTGGATTAGATTAGGACATTTATTATTAATTTATACAAAGAAGGGTTAAAATAGTTAAAATCAATGTTTAATAAGTGAATCATTTTTAATATAGGGTTATACATAAGATAAATTCGACTATAAATATTCATTAGAAAGATATAAATATTTTTTACATAATGGTATTTTATTTGTAATTTTTAGACAGTAATTAATTTTATTTATTTATGACACAAAGTTGATGCAGTAATTATCTTATTAATTAATTATTTACATAATTGATGTTATAAATACCAAAATAAATGTAATTTGAGACTTTCAATAAATTCCACTAATTTTATAGGTTAATATTACATGTTATTATTGATTTAATTAATGTTTTTTGAACTAATCATTCTGTTATGAGTTTTACAAAAATCAATTACTAAATAGTGTAAAAAATGTCATAAAATAGTTTTTAAAACAAATATTATATTATTAATAGTTATTTTATTCATAAAAATATAAGGATAGGCCAAATGACTTAGATAAGGATATATATATTAATAATAAACAACTTGGAGTTCTTTTTTCTTGTTATATTATGTTTATTAACCTTATAGTGAAAGAACACAAAAAGACACGGTATAAAAAATTATCTAACTTAAAGATAAAACTAAATGATAAGGTTTCAACAGTAAACTAAACTTGTCCAAATTATATTATATGAGAGTATTTCGACCCATACCTACCTTATCTTCAAAATAAATCAATTTGGAGCTATTTAAAACCGAATTTGGCTTTATAATAAAATAATAATTTTAGTTATTCCAAAGGTGCCCCTCTCCTCCCATATAAAAGGGCATCTCCTCCCTCTCTTCCTCACACCACATTGAGCCTTCATGCTCGGCCAAACCCTGCCAAATTATCTTCTACACTTCCCTAGAAACATCCTAGTGGTTCTGGTCTTCCTCAAAGACCAATTCTAGTGCCCTAAAAGGAGATCTCAAAGAGGCACTTCAAAGAAGAGGTATTGTCCGTTACCGATTCTTTAAACTTTATTTCTTCTTCCACTTCTTCTTCTTAGGTTGTTTAATTGGGAAGTAATAACATCAGTATCACTCATATACTGATATTTTATTATAAGTATGAATCAACCCTATTTCACCATCTATCCATCCTACAGAAAATGAAATCACCGCGCGTGCGTACGCACGGAATACCGTCTCCACGCCGTGGTGTAATCTATTTTCCACCACCACCATACTTGGATGGGTATAATGGTGTAAATTATAACTATATATGATTATTGTAATTTGTCATTGATTCTGAAATATTATAAATACACTCCAATACAATTACATGATCATGAGAATGATATCATCGCTCGTGCGTACGTACGGACTACCGTCTCTACGATGCGATGAGATTCATTCTTCACGTTAACCATTAATGAATGATTATAAATTATATATAATTAAGTAATAATGAAATATATGACATTATAATGATACTGTATTTATGTGTATATATATGTATGTCATCTACTTAATTCTATTCAACTCAATAAGGAAACGAAAACATCGTTTATGCTACGTACGGCCTACCGTCTCCATGAACGGTTTATTTCTTTCCATTTTCTGATCTATTATATATATATATATATATTCTAAATATATATTATATATAAATCATGTTTGATATTCTGGAATTAAGTAATCATGATCTAAGTAATCATATGAATAATTACAAGTCAAAACATGGAAGATAAATAAAATGATTTTACCCAAAACGCTCCTTAACATGGAATTTACAAAAGAACGAGTAAAATAAAGTAATAAGTGAAGAATATATGATATCATAACATTGATTATGATTCTGGAATAATTCAATGACATTATTTAAATCATTATACTGTATTTTCAGACACTTACGAAGAAAATCGGACCTAAGTTAAGGGATAATATCACAATCTCATTTTTATCCGAGATTGTGAATACTTTGAAATTTACTAGGGTGTATTTTATCATCCACATCCAAATGTAATATTATTTAAATCCACCTAAAATTTTTTAAATCCAATTTTACCCTTTGTTGGGTTTTTTATAAAAAGATATGAAATGAATCTTTTGTCATTTTTTGTACGAGGTACTTTTTGACTTTTCCGACAAAAGGAAGAGAAGAATGTATTTTTAACTTATATGGCATGAATGGATTTTTAAAAAATTATTTCCAAGAAGCTTCATTTACAAGTTTTCATGTTTTTTTAATCAACTTCTTTTAGATTAAAATTGCATGAAATGTTAAGAAAATAAAAATGTTTTTTAAGTAAAAAGGATAATTTCCTCAAGAATGGAGTTCAAGAGTTTTATCAAAATTATTTTCCATCTAAGATAATATAGGGTTCTATTTCTATCCCTATTATTACATGGATTTTATTATGTTGTGATGGAAATATTTTCATGAATTCCTTTATCTGATATGAATTTTTTTATGATGTCATGATGTTTAAGATTCCCATTTTTATTACATGGGTTATGCTATGATGTATGGTTTATGATTTTGTGGCACACATAAGAATGGTATCATTATGAGATGGGTGGGTCCTATATCTCCCTCCAATGCATTGGGTAAAAATTTTATATCTAATGAGATAGAAATGGCTGGAACGAAAAGTTAAACCGGTTCAATAATACAGGACTGGAATGAGGATTGAACTCGATTCAGAAAGGGACTTTGTCCACTAAGATGGTCTGGGCAGCAATGCCTTGGATAATATGGAAATCATATCATGTGCTTAATGGTTGCCACAATTACATGTTTTATTCCTGTTCAATTTTATCATTATTAATGTTTCTTTGTGATCTATGCCTTAATTACTTCCATGTTTTGTGTCATTTCTCATGCTTTTGATGTTTAAACGTTATGTTCATGTTTTTAAGTTCAAATGTATATGGTATGTTTTATTTTATCCATGCTTACCCTTACTGAGCATTTGAGCTCACCCTTTTTATGTTTTCTTTTCCCCAGGATATAAAGAAAGGTTTTAGGTAAGAAAAAAACGGAATATCATTATGGGAGATGTTGAAGATCTTTCACCACGATTAGAAGATTATGTTCAAAGTTTCCTAAGACACTAAACTATTACGATCCTTGTGTGTCTGTTTTTGTAATGTATTATGTATTCCTCTAAGGTAATGTAATGTCCATGTCCATTATTCTTAGGGTCTCTACAATATCCTTCCAAAAAAACCCCAATAGGTTCATTAATGACACATATAATATTATTTAGGCCCTTTGGCCGAACCATAGGCATTTAAGAACAGTATATCAACCAATAATGTTGTATTTGATTTAAAAACCCATTTATGTCAATTTTGAGATTATTTAATAATCTGGTTTTGTTAAAGCCCTAACAACATTATTACATCGAATTAAATAACTTTAATCAACCACAACCTGTCATAGTCTCCTATAAAAAAATTTTATGCATAAAAACATTCAAATTATATTTATTTTTGTATTTATAATATTATTTATTTTATTCATTCATTAGTTAAGAAAATACAACATCATTATTGTGTCATAAATAAATTAATTATTCAATGTCTAAAAATTATAAATAAAATACATTTATGTAGGAAATATTTTTATATTATCTATTTAATATTTATAGTAGAATAGATAACATGAATAACCCTATGTAATATTTTTTTACTAAAAGATATATGCTTATGAAATTTTTGTGTTTACTTTAACTTAATTAATATGGAGTGACATTATCACTTATTAGTGACTCCATGGGGTCCCAAAATCGACCTAATGATTCCAATGGTTATACATGTATCATCCAAAAGTGTTAGGACACGTGTTATAGTAAATTAATATTTTTATAATATTATTTTTTACCCTTATTTACAGGATCTACCATTTATCCATGGTAAATAAAATATTTACCGAAATAATTATTTAAAATGCATACTAATAAAAGTTACCTATTTACATAATTTGGACATCTTGATTCTAAATATAGAATCCAATTTTCTAAATTCAAAACATATAAGTGGATGAAATTTATTTAAAATTAAATCCCATTATAAAAAAAGGGTTTTCTAATGATATAATAACTTTCAAAAGATTGACACGTGTTTATGTCTAGTATAAATGTAAAATTACGTCCATTGAGAAAAATTGGATTAAATGGTAAAAATATAATCTAATTATACTTTAAAACCACTCAATTTTATAATTTATCACTATAAATTATTTTGATTAAAAAAGACGCTTTTAATTAAAATTTAGTATTTTTCACTATTCATCAAAAACTTAATGTTTTCAGAAAAATACAAAAATTCACCCTATGATAATTTCAAGACTCTAAATTGAAAAATGATTTCCATTTTGAACGATAAAATGTATAAAATTTCAAAAAGTGGGTATTAATATTCATAACAGCTAGTTTGATTGGTTGTAGTGTGTTAGAACTCGAAGTTGCGTACAACACACGCTTTTTTTATTCAATGAGAAGCATACCGTGGAAGCTTGTGGTGATCTAATCTCCCATACTTCAAATAATTTAATCTTCGTAATTTCTAGAATATTACTGCATAAAAATACTTGGGTGGTTTTTCATCATAAGTTACTCGGGATCCCACGTTGCCTCTTCCATCTTATGGTTTCTCCATTGAACTTTTATCAGTTGAGTTGTTCGATTTATCATCACTTGTTCTCTTGTATCAAGAATCTTGATAGGCTCATCACAATAACACCGATTGGGTTCTTGTTATAATTCCTAATAGGTGAGTACATGTATTGGGTCAGGTATGTATTTTATCAATAGTGATATGTATAATACATCGTGATCTTTGGGGAGGCTTGGCGGCATTGCCAAATGGTAAGCTACAACCCCAATTCATTATAGAATTTTGAAATGTCCGATGTACCTGGGACTCAATATACACTTATTACCAAAATTTATAAAACATTTCCATTCAAATAACTTCAAAAAACATGATCTCCAACCTGAAATTCCAAATCCTTCCTTCGGTTATCAGCATTGCTCTTCTGCCTACATTGACCTGCTTTGATGTGGGTTTGGATTACCTTCACTTTTTCCATCATTTCCTCCACATGTTCTGGGCCTACTAGTTTTACTTCACAAAAATCATCCCAACTAGTTAGTGTGTGACCTCTCTATCTATATAATGCTTCATATGGTGCCATCTGAATACTTGAATGGAAGCTATTATTATAGTAAAATTCTACCATATGTAAATATTAATCCCACATTCCATGAAATTTAAGTGAGAATGATCTCAACATGTCTTCTAGGGTTTGAATAGTCTGTTCTGATTGTCCATCAGTTCGGTGTTGTAGGCAGTGCTCAAAAAAAATTTAGTATCTAGGGCTTTCAGAATACATTTCCATAACCATGTTGTAAAATGTGGATCATGATCAGAAACACTCGATATAGGTACTCCATGAAGTCTCGCAACTTCATTAATATATATTCTTTCTAGACGTTTAAGTGGTAAATATTCTCCTATTGAAAGAAAATTTACTGACTTGGTCATACAATCAACAGTGACCCAAATTATATCGTTCCTTCTAGGAGTCTTTGGTAGTCCCATAACAAAGTACATCGTGATATTATCCCATTTACACTCAGGTATGGTAATAGGTTGCAAGACTCTTCTAGGTTGTTTCCATCCGGCTTTCACTTGTTGACAAACCATACACCATGACACAAAATCAGAAATATCCCTTTTCATGTTGTCCCACCAAATATGTTCCTTCAAATCTCTATTCATTTTGGTGCTACTAGAATGTATAGGGAAATTGGAGCTGTGAGCATCATCTAAAATTTCCATTTTCAGATCATGAATATTAGGAACACAAAGTCTCATCCAAAATTTGAAAATCCCATCTTCATATACGAAGTTGATAAATCACCCATTTTTTATAGATTTAATCATCTTTTGAAAAATCCTCATCATTTTCCTGAGAAAATTTTATCCTTTCTAATAAATATGGTTTGGAAAACATTTGAAAAAGAATTAGTGTTTCACCATCCATGGTTATTCCCATATCCATCTTTACTATATCATTGAAATTAATATCCCTTTAAACTTTTATCTTGTTCAAAAATCCATGATCTTTTATGCTCAATGCATTTTCCACTTTATTTTCCTTCACTGGGTAGTCGTGTATCATGATATCATAATCGTTGATTAGTTCAAGCCATCTCCTTTTCCTCATGTTGAGTACTTCCTCTGAGAAAATATAATTCAAACACTTGTGATCAGTTTATATCTCTCATTTTTTCACCATAGCGATAATGTATCTATATCATCAAATCAAATATTACAGCTTCTAACACAAGATCATGAGTAGTATAGTTTTTATCATGAATTTGTAGTTGTCATGATTCATAGGAAATAACCCTATCATTATGTATAAGGACACAACCAAGTCTATTCTTTGATGAATCACTATAAATAACAAACCCATCATTCCCCAACGGTAGAGTCAATATAGAAGAATTGATAAATCTTCTATTCAGTTTGTGAAGACATTCTTCACCCTCTTTTGTCAAAACAAATTTAACCCCTTTTCATGTGAGCTTTGTTAATTGGTTATCCAACTAGTAAAAATTCTGGACGAAACGTCGATAATAACCTGCTAAAGCAATAAAATCATGTACCTCGGTTATACTTGTTGGTGCTGGCCATTCTTGGATTACCTTGATCTTAGAAGGATCAAGAGAGTTTCCATCCTTAGAGACAATATGGCCATGAAAAGATATCTCTTGAATCCAAAATTCACACTTCTAAACATCCAATATAACTCATGTCTTCTTAGAGTATTTAGGATAATGTTAAAGTTATTTTCATTGTATTTGTATAATTTGGAGTATACCAATTTATCATCAATAAATATCACTAAAAATCCATCACGATATTCCTTGAAAACACTATTCATTAGATCCATTAACACAGATGGTGAATTAGTCAAATCAAAAGGCATTACAGTAAACTCTTAATGCCCGTACCTGGTTCAAAATGTTGTTTTCAGAACTTCTTCCTTCTTCACACACAACTGATGATATCCATATCGGAGGTTAATCTTTGAAAATTATTGTGCTTCATGATGTTGGTCGAATAAATCAACAATGTGACGTAGAGGATGCATGTTCTATATTTTTATTGAATTGATCTCCCTGTAGTCAATGAACAACCACATAGATCCATCTTTCTTCTTAACAAAAAGAACATGGGATCCCCATGGAGAAACACTACAGTGAATAAATCACTAATTAATCAAATCCCCTAGTCGTTTATTTAGTTACACTAATTCCACAATGGCCATTCTATAAGGGGTCTTCGATATGGTCCTTGAACTAGGAATTAAATAAATAGAAAACTCAATTTATCATTATGGAGTTAGTCCAGGTAAATCTTATGGACACAAATCAACATATTCTTTCACAGTAGCTACATCCTCTATTTGAACATTCCTTTCTTACCAAAAGTTATTTTATTATTCTCATCCCCAATAATTGAATTTATTTGAGCTACTGGGGGTGGATCTAGAATAAGAATTAGGTGGTGATGTTTTTGATCTAAAGATAAGGTACTGCTTATCATTATCAAAAATTGTAACCTCTTTCTTCTTAAAATAATTTTTTTCATCAATGTATGAAAGACAATCTATACCGAGGATTATATCAAATTCAATCATGGGTATGATGATGAGATCAATAGATAAATAATGATTTTATGAATTAATGAGAACTGATTCACACAACATTGTTATAATGATAATTTTCATAGGAGTTTTGACTGACAACCCCCTTGTTAAATCAAATTTGAAATATCTAATTTTCTTAGAAGACTGGATAGATATGAAATAATGCGATGATCCATAATCAAATAAATAATTTTCTAAACTTGAGAACCCATTGAATTACCTGCCACTACGTATTCTTGAGCGTCAACCATAGTAGTAGTGATAACATAATCCTGGTCTTGATCCATTTGCCTTTTATAAGGTATGTTCCCTAATTATTAGGAAATTCATTCACATAATACCCCCTTTCTCTATAATTGTAGAATTCAACATCGACATCCACTTTCTTCCCTCATGAAATCACGAGCTTGGTGTCCTTTTTCACCACACTTGTAATAGACTCCCATTCCATTGAGGAAAGTACAAGGGTGTTTCATACGACATTTATTGAATGATGGATATTCATCTTTTCTCTTCTTCCCCTTATTTACATTTCTAGTATGGTCAGAAGATATCTTCTTCACTTTCATTTCTTTAATGTTATAAGACATAGAGAATTATTTTTCTGTCTTGATAGCACACAAGACAATATCTTCGTATGACAAGAATGATTTTGAGAATAATTCTCAATGGAGAAATGGTTTTACCCCATCAAATAAACGATAAATCATACATATTGGGTTAAGTATATAATATGCAGCATGCCTCGCTATCCTTGTAATGTTAGCTTCATACTTTGCGACATTTTTATCCTCCTTTTGCCTCAAACTCAGAAATTGTCTTTGCATATCCACTCGATGGTCATTAGTAAAGTATTTTTCTAAGAAAATTTCTTTAAACTGTCTCCATTCAATATTTTATACTTCATCATCTTCCTTTGTGTTTTGAATCAATGACCACCATTGATCAGCATCTCCATTGAGGTGGTAAACTACCATGACAACTTTTTCCCTTTCACTACCCCCTAGGTGTGGAATATTTTCTCTAAGGAATTTATCCATTGCTCAGCTACGAGTGGATTTTTACCCCCATTGAATCTTGGTGGTTGTTTCCTCATGAAGCGATCTAACATTGATCCTCCATGCTGCGGATCAGGGTGCTCCATATGGGTAAGCATATTATTCATAACTTGAGTGAGTTGTCCGAATATAGTGTTAAGCTGATCAGCACCAGTGGTATCACCGGCTCCACTATAATAATCATGAGTAAGAGGAAGATCCCTATACAGAGTGCGTTCATTGATACAGTTTCCATTTCTTCCACAAGGCACCATTTCTAAAAATTGTCGTAAACTAGATTAGTTTATAAATCGCAATACATAAATCCAATCTTGTAAAACAATTAACATTAATTGACCAGTTTATGGATATAATACATAGTCATAAAAAATGTTTTCTTTGAGGAATTATGTACACAAAAACCATTTATAATGGTCTGTAAATAAAATGAGATTTATCCTAATCATATACCCCTGGACTTTTGTAACCAAGAGTCTAATATCATGGTCATGCACCAGTTCCCATTGGATTATAGATCAAATCGGTGTTCACAAGTTTTACCCCTAGGTACATCTGTGCCAGAGCTTCGTCTACCTGCCCGTATCAAGATAGGGATATATTTTTTGGACATCTCACAAAATATCTACAATACAAAAATTATAGGAAGTTCTAATATACTAATCCTCATTGTCTATCCTAGGGTAATGTGATCTAATCAGAGTATTAAAAAATCTTGATTCAAAGACTTATACTAAAATTCTTATGATACATACTATAATGCCTCGACCCCAAAATCATAGAGTTAGTGCATTATTACGTATCATTGGCCTGATCACAAAAGATCAAGTCACAGATGACTGATTAGTTTTGTATTCCTGGAAGTACTAGATACATTCATAAGGTTTACATTGCATCATAAAATGAAAAAATACAACAAAATTTTTTCAAGAGGCAACACTGAGGTCCAATAGACTAATCCTACAGGTTAAAAATAATATACTTATTTGCATTCTATAAAAAATAAAACATAAAAGGGGTGAGCTCCGATTCTTACTAAGGATAACAATATTGCAGAAACATTCTTAAATAAGAATAAACATTTAAGACAATGTATAGAGCTAAAACAAAAGCCTTTTCAACATAAACTTCATCATAATATGGCAAATATAAATAAAAATAATGCAATTTACTTACTCACATAGATATTCTACTAGTCGAATAACCGTATGGAATATCAATTTCCACATTCATAATGATGAAATGCATAATGTCAGACTTTCATAACCACATAGTCAAAGCTTTATGCAAATATTACAAATAAGATTTTTTCAAGGCATTCTTCCAAGACACTAGTTTGTCTTATGAGACCTACCGACACATCAAGGTGCTATAGCGGGCTCCACCTGTCACATACTAAATCCAATTCATTCCTCATATTAAAATGTTTAAGAATAACATAAACATTCATATTGAAACTAGAATAAAAAATGTCAATACTTTATCCATAAACCATGAATGGTGTAAAAATAACACATCCACAGTCAAACATATCACAAAACAATCAATACAATATGGATTTTTTTGTATCATAATAAATCAAATTCAATAATCCAAAAATCCCTCAATGAATGTTGACATAGATGAAATCAAAACTATTTTTTGAGAAATATCTATTTCAATTTTGAAATCATTTAAAAAAACATTTATTTTTAAAATATTCTTATCAGATTATAAGGTAAGCTTCGATGATTTTATAATGGTGAAAAATAGACACACCCACTATATAAGATTGAAAAATACATTCTTACCTTAATTTTGTCGAAAAGGATAAAAAGTACCTTGACTGGAAAATGATAGAAAGATTCATTTCAAACCATATTATAAAAATTCAATCAAAGGTATAAATGAATTTAACCCATAGTCTAGTAAATATTAAAAATGATTTGGAATGCATTTTTAAGAAACAGGGAAGTGGATGATAAAGGGGTCCCAGTGGATACTTAGGTAAAAACAACCTCGGATAATAATGAGATTGTGAAATTAACCATTATCTTGTACTATTCCTTAGTCGATGGTAGGTTAACCTCCTGTATAATGGTGAAATAATTGTTGTTAAATTATATAGGAATAAGATATATTAATATTATATCATATATGGTATTTTAACATTTCTTTGTTAATAATATCTTAATATTATCGTCTTTTCATGTGTTATCTGATTCGTTTTACTTTGTATGATTTTTTATGTAATTAATAATTGTTATGGATAGGATGTATCGTATTCATATTCAGAATTATATTATGTCTTTAAACATTATATTTAATCATATAATGAAAATTAATCTTGAATTGATAAGATGGGGAATGAATCTCACCGCGTTTGTGGAGATGGTAATCCATACGAGTGACAATATCATTATTTTGATATTACAATAATATATAATTGAATGTTATATCATATATATATATAACCTATCATTTAATATTTATTATTTGCATCAATTACACATCATTAGTATACCCATACCACTAATAATGTCTAGAATAACTATTACACCACGACGTGGAGACGATAAGATGTACATACACACGTATGGTGAAATGTGAATAAAAGGATGGAAAAAATATTGAATATGATTGTACCATATTTATAATAACATCACAGTATATAGACGATACTGGATTAAATTTTTTAGAGTGGAAAAAACAAAGAAATATGATGTAGAAGAAGAAATGAACTTGAAAGAGATGATGAAATATTTACCTCTTCTTCAGGTTCTTCCAATTGATATGATCAAAAGCGATCCTTTGGATGGATTTAGAACTAAAGGAAGGATACTAGGATGAAGGTAGGATTGTTGAGAGGGTAATTGGGCAGGTTTTGTCTGAGAAAAAAGTTTCTGAAGGTGTGAATTAGATAGAAGGGGGAGTGCCCTTTTATAAGAGGGGTGAGGGGAAACTTAGGAAAAGATAGAAATCTTATTTCATAATAAAATCCTTTTCGGTTTATAATGGATCTAAAAAGAATAATTTAAATACTAAGATATGTATGGGTCTAAAACCACTATACCAAAAGGTTTTAGGAAATTTAGGATCACTATATTAACCTTATCATTTAGTTTTAACTTTTAGTTAATAGTTTGATTTTTACCATGTCTCTTTTTATTTTTATATTATATTGTTAATAATTAGATGAAAAAATTCCAAGATAACCCCAATAGGTTAATTAATGACACATATAATATTATATAGTCCCTTTGGTCGAAACCTATTCTTTTAGGATTATTATATCAACCAATAATATTGTATTTGTTTTAAAAACTCATTTTTGTCTATTTTGAGATTATTTAATAATTGATTTTTGTTAAAGACCTAAAAACATCATTACGTCTAAATATAAAAATTAAATCAACCCAAACATGGCATATACACCTATAAAATTATATTATAAATAAAAACTTTCAAATTATATTTCTTTTAGTATTTATAATATCTTTTATTTGATTCTTTCATTAATAAGGAAAAAACTGCATCGTCATTGTGTCAAAAATACATTTAATTATTCAATGTATAAAAATTATAAATAAAATATAATTATTTAGGAATGATTTTTATCTTATTAATTAATATTTATAGTAGAAGAGATAACATGTAAAACACTATATAAAATTTTTTTTACTAAAAGTTAAATGCTTTTGTCCTGTTTGTGTTAACTTTAACTTAATTAATATAAAGTGTCATTATCACTTACAAGTATCTCCATGGGGTCCCAAAATCGACCGAATGACGACCATGGTAATTAATGTATCATAAAATAGGGTTAGGAAATGTTTTAGGGTAATTTAATATTATTATAATATTATTTTTACCCATATTTATCGGATTTACCCTTTAACCATGGCAAATAAAATATTTACCTACGAAATTATTCAAAATGCGAAAAAATAAAAGTTACCTATTTACAAAACTTGGACCTCCTGATTATAAATATGGAATCCATTTTTATAAATTCAAAATACAGAAGTGGCGGATGTTAATTTAAAATAAATTATTGTTGTCAAAACAAAAAGCTTGTTTTTAAGAAATAATAAATATCAAAAGATTGGCACTTGCTTATGTCTAGTTTAAATATGAAATTACATAAAATGAAAAACAATGAATTAAATTGTAAAAATATAATCTAATTATAAATTAAAACCACTCACTATTATAATCTAGAACTATAAATTATTTTGATTAAAAAAGTTGTTTTTAATTAAAATTCTGTATTTTTCACTATTCATAAAAACCGAAATGTTTTCAGAATAAATACACAAAATTCACCCTAAGATTATTTTGATACTACAAATCCAAAAATGAAGTCCATTTGGAAAAATAAAATTCATAAAATTTCAAAAAGTGGGTATTACTATTCATAACAGTAATTTTGATTGGTTGTTGTGTGTTAGAACTTGAAGTTGCGTACAACACATGCTATTGTATTTTACAAAGAGAAACATACCATGGAATATTAGAGTGTTACAAAAAAAATTCCAATATACATTGGTTATGTTGAATCCAAAAATAAATATCATTTTTTGAATCAAATTCTGAAATTGATAACATTATCAATGATATTTAATTGTAAAATATAATCAATTTTTTAGCTAGAAAATTAAATTTTCAAACATTAACATTAAATTATTTTATTTTTTATAAAAAATTAATTAAATTATTTTTTCATTATTATTCATGTCATCAATATATTTTTTTTATTTATAAATTATTTAATTTCTTAAAATAACAATGTATTCTTATAAAAAGTAAATTTATAAAAAAATTAAAATAAAATTATTTTTTATTTTAATATAATAATTGAATTTCATTAGTAAATGAGTATTAAAATTATTTTTATTTTTCTTTATATATATATATATATTAATATCTATTAATGTGGTTACCTCTATTTACAACCATTAATTTAACTGAAAATTTTCTATATTTATGTTTGTCTTCCTAAAATATATTTCTTTTCATTTTGGATTTATTTTTTTGGTGAAAAAGGATATACAACACAATATATATTTGAAGGGGGGATTTTCTCAAAATTCATTGGTTGTTAAATTATACAAACCATGAAAGTATTTTCATCAGTGAAAATTTATCACTATGATGATGACATGTGCAGATATTTTTGTCTCCAGATATCCTCAAGATCCCATATATCTTTCTCAAACATCTCATTCTGCCAAAAAAACATAGACCAAATGCATGGTCTAATTTCAAAAAAACATCAAATCATCTATCAAAAACATGAACTCGTTTTCATCATTCTAGAGATCATTTTTCTGTTACAAAGATTCTATGTAAAATATATTTCATGGATCTAGTATTCACAACCTAAAAAGAGAGATATCGAATACATAATATAATTAGGAGAATTATTGAGGGAGTTCTATGTGATAACATAGAACCCTAAAATGATTAAGGATCTCAAAGGGACCAATATGTTTAGGGATTAACTTTCATTTCATCTAATATATAATAACCCATTTCTATGGATATTTTCAAATGATCACCATATCACTAAATTGAAACAATATATATAATTAATTATTATCATTATATGTACTCTATCAACATTTCATCACATTTATATGTTCTCGAATAGTCTGAAAATTCTCCATAATTTCTTTAACATGATCAGATAATATTATCCTCCTTTCTCTTACGTCATCCTAATATATTGGCATCCTACATCACTTCCCCTACATAAACTTATTTAGTGATATATAAATTATTGAACTAAAAATTCATAACTCTACAAGAGGGATTTTTTCATCCTAACTTGTATTAAAATTCATTATATAATACATTGATATATCCTAAAGAGTTTGAATAATTCCATAAAATTAGATATATATATTTGAGGGTTATAAACAATGATAATGCACAATTTTATCTCCAATTATAACCAATTCTTTCTTTATAACAAAACTATAATCCTTGGATCTATATTTTATATAATTTATATAATTCCCCCATAAATCCTTATAAGATCCCTAATTTATATCATTTTTTTTGTTTGATATATTATATAAGATAGTAATAAAATTAAATTAATTTTAAAGGAGATAAACTATAACCCAAACAGAATTAGGGATATAATATATCATTGCGAAACCTATTAAAAAAACTGTAGAGTTGTTTACCTTTTCCATAATATTAGGATTAATTGTTTAATCAACCCCTTATACATATTCATTTCAGCCTTATCTTTTTTAAAATACCAATCATTGAGATATTTTTTCCACAATATCAATCTTAATGTTATCCAACTGTAAGGTTTTCTTTAGATATATAAATAGAAACAAGATATATGGATTAATAGAGAATGATTATCAATATTTATAATCCCAATTAAGATTAAACTAGTCAACATGACGATTGGTTAAGAATAGTTTTATTGTATCAAGAGGTTCTGATTATATCCTAGTATTTGATATAACCTTTTTATATGAAAATTAATATATGAACATTACCATTAAATAATATACACCAAAATAACTAAAACATAATAGTATGAATACATCATGTATATCAATAATTATATTTGATATGGTAATAAAAAGTACTATTCCAGTGGGGTCATGAGCACCCATATTTACAACACTACCACTTGAACTATATCCAAATTTTCAACCAACCATGTTAACCATAACATGAAATATACCATGTTTTTGCTGAGAAATTATTTTAGAAGTTGGGCAGGACACATTTCCATAGCATGGCTATTCTACTATACGTGACCTCATCTCTTAGAGTAAAACATCACAAGTTATGGTATCTCTAAGTATTTCCCTTTTTACACCATCAAAGATTCACATCTTGGATATTTCTTGTAATAGAATTATCATTGTGAAAAAATATGCATGGTAGGTGTGATTCTATGATATGGAACAAGTCATTTAATTTCATAATTGCATCTTAACTACCTTATAAGTCACAACATACTCAATTTTTGTAGGTATGGATATTGTTGTCTTTTATGAGCATGTTTTAATCAACACCTTAAACTAACAAAGATAATTGATCAAATGTTTCCAAATAATGACTAGTTTTTTCCTAACCAAAACTAGTATCCCTTTTCTCCCCATCCCAGGTAAATATATTTTTTACTTTCCCAAGTACAATCTGAGAGTTCTAACTGCTTCCCTAGCAGTTCTCCTGGGTATAATTGATGTTTTCCTATAATAATTATATTTTTGGAATATAATTTCTTGGAAATGTCATTGAATACATGACTAATCCATCACTGAAGAATATGGATCTCAAATCACCACTCAATCTCCTCCTATGAAATTTCATGTCAACCTAAAGGGATTTATACAATGAAAAATTAGTGTAAAATTATCTCATGAATTTTTTCATATTTTATTTTTTAATACCATGTCACAATATGTATGATTTACTAGGTCTAATATACCATTAGATCTAAATCATTAGATCATGTTCCCAAGAACATATATTTCTACTTTAATTCAGTATCTATTGAATTAAATTCAATATGGTCTTAACAAACTATAAGAACTATTATTCTATTTCAAATGTTACGTTAGATATTTTACATAAAAAATAATGGCACCCCCACAAACCTCTAGTGGATATAAGGAAATGATTAATTACAAAAGAATACTCTATGATATTCTTTTTAAATTAATCTTAATCTAGATTTTAGTAACTTTCAACCCATATTAAGATACAATACTGTCACCATCCCTTTATGGTTTCATCGTAAGGACACCTTTCATGAAATTTGGTCTTGACATCCCATCCCCAATTAAATGATCTTATAATTAACTATGAAATTTACAATTCTAATGGATTTAGCGATAATGACTTAGAATAACCAATCCAGCCTTATTGGTACCATGGTTTCCCCACTCATGTATCATATCACTCGAATACCCACTACAATATTCAATTTATATGATGATTTTTATTTTGATACAGGAAATCCACTACTGAATTTTAATAGATTTCTTTAATATTATATTATTTACATATACTTCTTTCTTGTTGGAAATATTATTCATAATGAATAATTTATCCCTGAATGTAGAGAGAATTAAACCATCCTTATGGTTTCAACCTTCATATGAATTATGTTTCTCAAGAACAGTGTTATTACACATGCACTTGGGGAACTAGTTCCCCTTATAACTACAGGTGCATTTCAAGAATTTACTAAACCCAAGTCAGTTAGGATCCCAATAACTCTAAGAGTGATATGAAATATTTTATAGAAATTTATTCTAAAACTATACCACCCCATTTCTATCATTTAGATTTATTTAATATCCTTATAATCTGTTAGGATATTTTGTTAGATGCACATTGGGTTTTTCTTGATGCAAATTTCTTTATGCTAAAAATATATTTGCAACCAAACAGATGTCTTATGATGTAATGGATTTCAATTATATTATGACTCATATGATATCTATTATTCATTATAATCTATATATGGTTATAGTATAACACTATTATTTATGAATAATTTCATGAAATAGAATGGATGTTTACGAATGTTTGATCATTGATTAAACTTACATAATTACACTGATGTAAAAAAATGTACATTTTTGAATTTATCTACAATAATTATTTTTATCAATGTTACCATGTAATAAATATCATTAATCTTCTTTGTTAACATTTATTATTTTATGTGGATATAGTAATCTGTATTTAGGAATTACTATATGCCAAATTATATAGATCGATGAACTCTTGGTCACGATATTCATTAGCACGTTCTCTCGAAGAAACTCTTATATTATGACAATTCCAATACTTCAAAATCAAAATAATTAATTACATAAATGAACGTTATGATGTATATTTAAAACTATCTCACCCTTGAAATAGTTCAAGATCTCTTGCTGAAATAATTATGAAATCATTGTGTAATACCTTTATTTTTAAAGGTTCCTTTGTCCAATAATAAGTTACTATATACATCGATAATACCTATGGTGTTTGGATCTACTGAGAATAAATAACAAACCATTTATATATTTGATATTAAATTTTAGTTTAACTAGAAAATTAATTATCCTTCCATAACTGTGTAATTGGATTACAATTTATATTCATCACATGTTTTTTATGATAAATGTATCTCTGAACTATTGATTTTGTTTGAGATACCTGAGACAACATTCATTTCAGAACATGGAACAATGTCTCCTATTTTCTAATGGACACATGAGATAACTGTTTTGGTAATGATTATTATCATAAGCCATTAACATGGAAACTAGATGTTAAGTGTTTTTCACAATTTACATGGGAATTTCCATTTCTTAGCTTCATGGAAAACAAACAAGTCTTCTAGTAACATTTCCACACATACAAAGTTATAGTATTAAAATATGATTTTGTGATCTTCATATTGTATTTTATACCTAATAAAGATGTTACCAATAATTTTATATTTTTTGATGAAAACCTCCAATTTAAAAACCAACCACATTTCATTGAAGGAAATTGGGAATGTATCTATGCCATTAAATATTTTATTAGAATTTTCACTTTTCCTTTAAATTTGTTCACCATATGAATTAAATTTTAATCAGTCCTTAACATTATCATTTACTAAGATAAACATACCTAAATAGGTAATGATTCATTTAATCAATGTTATTTATTTTGAAATAATAAATGAAACTATTTTATATGGGTTAAAAATATATAAGATTTGGATGCCTGAAAATATCATTATTCATTATTTATATTTATTCAAATCAACTATATTTATTAATCATTAATATTTCACTTATCTTGGTCCTCAAAATTACCTCATAGATGAGACAACATGTCAATCGTGCATATCCTAATGATGTAACAACACGAATCATAAACCATTCATGATAAAATTATTATTTAGACATACTATTCATTATACATGTATCTCATGTAAGAAGTTTTACACAATCTCTTCCTACTGTTGTTTAACAGCTACATTGACACAAACAGAAGGAATTTATGATATCAAATTAGTGTGTGCATGTGCCTATAATACATTGGGAAATTTGTGAATGTATATAAATTTATTTGTCCCATATTTATAATAATTTTTTTTATTAGTGCATTAAATTTTATACTAAAAAAATTCATGAAGATGGTACTCTAATCTTGAATACTGAATTAGACGTTATGGAGTAATTATTAAAATCAATAAATATATCCCTATATTTTATCAAATTATAGGAATCCTCAATACTATAATTAGAATAATCTATTACATAAGTATTCTATTGGTAAGGATCCATTAAAATCCCCTCATTTTCAATATGTTATGGCTATGCCACTATATGGAGAATGGACAACCATATTAACTCATGGATCCTTGATCTGTTGTGTAAAGCCCCACATTCATAGAATCATAAAATTTATTCCCAAAACAATTACCACTAAAGTGATAGAATGTTATATATGGGTAATCCATAATAATATTTTAAGGATTTCAATCCATCATTCCCATTAGAACTCCCCAGTAGTAAGAAGCACCATCAACCATGGAAGACTAAGCACCCTGAACACTAGTTGTGTTCAAATTCAAATGAAGGAACAAATTTTTGACTTTATATTTCATTGAGGTGTTTTTAATTTCTGTTTTGATGAATGTAATCCATTTATACTAATATTGTTCATACAATGTTTTAACACTCACAACTGATCATTAATATAAAAAATGCATTGCATATTTATGAATGTTTATTTTTAATTATTTAATATATTTTCCCACAATTATAAAATTCACAAAATAATAAATAAATGAATAATGGAAATATACTACCCAAATGGTCTTCATCATCTCATATTGGATGATCTATTTAAATTCAGCAGACCAACCATGACCTAGGTCCATCATATTTAAGACTTTTCGTGACTCGTGACACAACTCACCCATATTCAGAAAGTTTCCTATTCATCTATAGTAACACCAATTCATGGTGTGGTACATATCATGCTTGGTGTACCACCACATCATGTTGGGGTCCATATCATACTTTGTCTTCATCCAATGTACAAAATACTCACCCCCAGGTGAGGGGGACTAGGGGAGAAAAGTACATACAAATAATGATACACATGCATTACCTTATAAATAATAAATAAAAAATGATAATGTGCATTCTATCTTAATTAATTAAAATCATTTCACATAGTTTAAAATAATAAATTTATTAAAAACAGACATACATATGTCAGGAAATATCTCAAGACTGGTCTGAAAACACCCTAAAAATTGAATTGCAATAAATGATAGAACGATGGGTATTATATAAATCAATTGAATTAAAAATTAAAATAATTAATTTAATTCACATTTGGAAAATTATATAATTTAGTTTGAATACAAAAATATAAATTAATTAATTTTCTTAATATAATATTTTAATTAATTTAATTTAATGAGGTGTATTCCAAATTTTAATTTAAAAAAAATATTTTAAATAACAAAATTTAATGATAAAATTGAATTAATTAAAATAATAAACATTGATAAATTAAAACAATAGTTATGGCCCCTAAACACTGCTCTGGCTCATTGTGTGTCACACCTAACCCCCACAGATCTGTAATGGTTCAGGAAAAACTCATGCTAGGATATTCTAGGCCAGATGGTCTTTCTAAAACCATTCCCTGTTGGGTAGAACCACCTTATGAAATTTTCATTGTGAATCATTTCTGGAATAAGGTTACCATGCATAATAGGGGTTTCCGCATGGAAATTCCATCCAAAAAGGGTGGTCTAGGGGAGATTCTCCAGAAGACATGGCTGTAGAAGAGGCAGCCATCACTAGATCTAGATATGGAGATTCATCCTGGCGAGAAATGCAGTTTAACATGTGGTAGTGTCCTCCATAATGGATGACCTTCTTCGAAAGAACCAGTTATGAGGACCTCAACTTGAAGGTTACACAAGCTCAGGGAATCTCATGAAAAGATCTGTAGGGAATGATATGTGGAAACAAGGGAAGTCATACCATTGAGGAGCAGTCCGGGAGGTCCAATGATCCTCTCTTCGGTGCAGATGAGGCACACCACCTACATCTAGGTAATCAAGTTGAATTCATGACCACTAGAAAGAGTCACTGGTAAGAGATATTCTCAAGGGTTGGTGGTGTGGAGGGAGGGGGAGACGGGTCCGGTTGGGCGGTCCCTCGAGCAGGTGGAGCAACTGGCTTTGGAAGGTCACTAGACGAGGGGTGGACTATCAGTGAGGGAGGCACATGAGAACAAAAAATGGCCACCTCCGCTTTTTTTATTTTTCTTTTATTTTTGTGGGACAATCAAACATGACCCACTTTTCTGTTGTCTTAATATGTAATATCCATTTTCATGGATTTCCACCCACCACTCATTTCCTCATTTTTTCATTACATACAAAATCTAAATTCTATTAAATATCCATTCAATAAAAATCATTAATAATAATAATAATAATAATTATTTTTATTATTATATACACATTTCTCGTGTAATTATCACTTGTCAGATATCCTCATTATGGCCACTAAATATGGGTAAAAATAACATATTAAATATAATATTATACATAATTATAATATGAAAAAATTTTATAACTGAATACAACATGAACGATACATTAATTGTTTTAGATAAAAATATCATGGTCATTCTAATTTGGAACAATGTTTGTTCTATACCATTGTGACCAAAATTAATCCTTCTACTTAATTTAATGTAAAATTCATTTTTTCACGGATCAAAAAATTTACAAAATCACTCTGATACAAATTGAAGGCATCAGGATCATAGTGGAAGCTACTGGGATGAGGATATTAACCATTTTTGTTTTTAGGATGATGAAACATGTTATCCTATACGATTCAAGACAAGGTAGGTTTCAAGGATATTTTTTAAAATACAATGATCACATTAATTTAACATGAAAACATAAAATTTTCAGATCCGAAGTCATGCTTGACATTTTATATTTGATGGAAATTTCTTCTTAAAATGTCCAATGATGAATCTCTCTGGATTTATCACTTGTGATTCAAAAAACTATTTGACTACAGATTATCAGATTCCAGGTGCTAGTGAAATTATCCAACAATTCCTTAGTCATCCCAATTATCACCACATCAAAATGCCTTTGATGTTTGAGGGAGAACATAATCCAAACATGAGGAACAATATTTTCGCTCTCTACGAAGTGGTAGATGATATAGAGGCTCTGGTGAAATTTCTATAAATAGTCACATGCAAGATCCTCTATCTAACTATTTATAGGGGATGCTCAAAATAATAGATACGGTTCCCTAGTATACATTTATTTAAAATAACCAAAATAAATAATTATGATGAAATAAAAAACATCCATATTATTTATTATCTTATCACACACCTATAATATAAATAAAAACTATGAATTTAAAAAACCATGCCATTTAACTCGACTCGTCATTTATGATAATATTAAATGAAACTAGTATTTTCAAATAATTTTCATTTGATTAATATTATTACGAATTTTTACTAAAAATATAAATACGTTTAATAATCTAATTCAACCTAACTATTTTAAATTCTTATAATATTTAATTTATTGATTTATCTTTGATTAGATACATGGATAACATTATGACCCCATAGTGGGGCCCTTTTTTTCTAATTTACTAATTGAACAAAATTGAGTAGATTCTTGAATACTCTATTGTGTGTGAATATCTAGGGCCTTACCTCAATAATAGTTAATATTATTCCTAGACCAAGAGTTGATTATTGGTATCCATCGAGGCCCCTAAAGAAAAAAGGATAGTCATGGCAACGACAACCAACATATGAATACAAAATATGGTCAAAAATATCATTATCTATAAATATATCATAAATAAGGGAACACACTTGTGTTATCTCACATTTGAATATTTATTATTTGTGGAATTAATCGGATGGATATACCTTTCAACTACTTTTCCCAATGACTTATGAATTTAGTACCATCCTGATCAACTAGGCCTCAGATATATTACTTCCTAAACATGGAAATGAAAAATCCATTCTTAACCATATGAATAATGCCATACCACCAATGATGGACCCAAAATAAGATAACATAACATGATTATCTTATCATGGTTTTTACCTTGAATTAATCTACATGTTCAAATGGTACTCACTAGAAATGACCTTAATTCAGGAGACTAACACACAAGTCTATAGATAGGAATAACCAACAACACCCAAAACATGTGACATTCTAATTAGAGTTTTTGTACTCATAGTCACACTTCTAGAGAATAGAAAGTTAAAACATCATGAGAATATAACATAATTATTATGATCCCCCAGAACCTAATAGTCAAAAATATATTCTGTCTATCTAGTAAAATGATTCTAGACCATATATGCTTTATTTTTTATTAACATCATACTATCTCGAGGTTCTCATTATTGTCTAAGATCCATTATAAACATTTTTTATTACAATTAATCTATGTAAACTATAATTAAATATTGGAAATAGAAATATAAACACTCTAATGATAATAATACAACATGTATATCTAAATTTATACTCTATATGATAATCAGAATTACTATTCATGTTTGGTCTAGGACACCCAATATTACATCATCAAGTTGGATTTATGTCCAAACTATGGATTATAGAATGAGATTAGGGATGTTGGGATGTGATTTGGGTAGTTATTGGATCATTAAAATATGGTTTAATGGGTGAAGACGATAGGATAGGGGTGGACATTAATAAGTGGGGGAGAAAAAAATAGATATTTTTTAAAACAAATAAGTGATCCCACTTTTTTTATATTTGAAATGTGTCAAAAGTTATCCATTATCAATATTTATAAGATTAATGGTTTATATATGGTCACACAACAATTTTATACAATCTTATATGTTATTTTTACATTTACCATTTTCGTGTAACAGTCGGTAAACCCAATTTTACCATTACTGCATTAATTAATTTTTAATACATTCACTATTCATTTTGGTAAAAAAGTGTTTTGAAATTAGTAAAAAAATATTTTATTTTTAGTCTAAATATGGATTTCATTTTATAAATTGAATTTACACAATTACAAATAATAAATATAAAATTGATCACACAGAAATAATGATAAATCATATCTTATTGATGAGAATGTGTTTGGAAGCATGAAATGTTTTTATATAAAAATAGAACATTAAATTTATTCAAATGATATAAATTGGTCTAATTTATATAAACATTATCTAATTTTACATTAAAACCATTTTATGTTTTAATTAAACATTATAAATAAATTAATAGAAATGGAATTTTTAATTAAAATTTAGTATTTTTTAATATTCATCACAAATGAAATATATCAAAAAAATTCAAAAAAGTCACCCTAAGATAATTTGGCTATTCCAATTTTAAAAATAATATTTTTGTTTGGAGTATTTTACTCAAGAGGGATGTGAATTGAGTATTTATAAACAATTTGTGTTAAATTTTTTTCTTAAAATGGTTCTATAATAAAATTGAATACATCCTAGTCAATCTAGGTAATATGGTTATAAAAGTTTTACTATTTATATTAATTTTCCAAATATTTATTAATTCATAGGAATATCCATATGAGTTAATGATATTAATTTTGAAGCTATTATAATAAGGGAAAACAACAATAACTTATATCCAGGATTAACTATAAAAGTAAATATAGTGATTTGATAAATATATAGTAAAAGAGGGGAAAAATAAATTAAACAACCTAGTAGATAAAACATGTTGTTCAATGTAAAGACGAGAAATAATCCACTCCACATGGAAATCAACTACCACCAAGATGTTTATTTTAATAATCATTATCCATACCCTGTATTGGTGTAAAAAATGGTGAAAAAGACTATCTTGGTCACACAAAATATTTCATTGTTTCATGAGTAAAAACAATCTGGTCACATAAGGAAACCTTCCACACAAATCATTGGGAGTAAAAAATTGTAAAAATGTATTAGAGGAAGGATATCTTGTATCCATAAGTTTAATGAAGGAAATAGTGTGTGAATTTAATATAGACACACACACACACAGTGTTTGAATGTTAAAAACAATGCACAACAGAGAAAAGATGATGATATAAAGATAGAAGTGATCTATGTGTTATTTTATATAAATCTAGACTTCTAGGTTGAATCAGATGAAAGTATTGAGTTCTCTTATGAGAAACAAAGTGTCGTAAGTCTGGTGATCTAGTTTACAGTTAGATCTTACTTATGTCCTATGTTGAGTTTGTATTGCATAAATAATTTGGCTCTGATCTGGGGTATTTCATATTTTTGATTAAATAATGCTTTGTGTGTTCTTTAGATTTATCTTAGTTCATGTATCAGTCTACTTTTCTAGAATTCATTCCCTTCTACTAAACAATACAGCTCATCGCGTGTTTTAGGGAAATTCTTTTCTATTTATTATTGGTGTGCATGTTTTTGATCTGACATGATGCATGTATCATTAACCTCATACCTCATACATTCAAGTTACATGTCTATAAAAAATATTAATTATGTCAGGGAATTTAAAATACTAAAATATGACTATTAAAAATTTAATTTATTATGAAAAAATAGATTAAAGAACGGTGTCAGAGTCTATCAAGAAATGGTGTCACTTGGAAATGGTGTCACCTTGAAAAAATTCCTTGTCCATTAAATTTTAGCACTGAGATAGTAATAATGGAATAGTTTTTTTATGATTAGGAACTGATATCACATATTTGGTGTTAGGATTATGGTGTCTGGTCCTTTTCCAACTTTGAAAAGTGACTTAGAAATGAATCGAGGTCACAAACATCATAAGGTATGAAACCAGTTACGATGTTGGTTCATAGTGTCTGGGTCACAATGTATAGTCACGGTGTCTGGGTCACTATGTCTTTGTCAAGCTATCTAAGTCATGGTGTCTAGTCACGATGTCTTTTTATTGTGTCTGGTCACGGTGTCTGGGTCCTATGCCTGAAAACCAGAATCGGTGACAGACTAACAGTTTCTTAGACATAGGCCAATATTTGTATACACACATAAGCAGTAATTTTCACTGAATGAACTGGACATAACCATTCATAAAATAAATTACAATTGAACAAAGTTAAATATTGTTGATAATAATAATTCATGATTTATAGACATCAAAGTCTTGAGAAAATTTATTTGAAGCATAATGAAACCATGTATATCTACACATGATATGAGATATATTTAACATGATTTACAATATGTTATCATTAAAACATGATTAAAACAAGAGGATTCCAAAAATATGCCACTTTTTACAATAAAAAATCCTATTAGTGAGATATATATTCTTATTGTGTTGTCTCCCCCTTAGTGTACATGTCTCTTCCCCTTTTAGGATTATCAAAAATATTACTAAGGTAAATAAGATAATAGATAGTAAGAGTTCACAGTACAGTAGATGGAGGAAGATATGTTATTATAAGCAGAAGACAACAATAATAAAAAATATACTTAACAAAATATTGTGTTAAATTTTAAATAGCATTGGGTTTCATATTTTTTACTATGGAAGCAACATCTGGAGGAGCCACAGGAGTAGAGGTAGATGTTGAAGAACCAATTAAACCAACTGTCATAGAAGGAATAGGGAACCCTTCAAAAATAGAGGGTTCTAAGGTAGATATAGTGGAATACCTAGGTATGTGTTTTTAAGGATAACTAGTCTAATCTGACTCAGATGTTGAAAGATAGAAATATTGGTAGAGGCAATGAATAAGTAGAGAAACCTAGTCTTAAGGGTGAAGCTGCAGTATCCACAAAATAATTTCTCTACACATGAAGATATGTCCCTAATAACTTGATGAAGTCAGCTATAATATCACCCCTAAACTACATCCCTTTCTCAACATCATCTTTGTATTCAATGAAATTTTCCATTAATAGAATGAAATCATTCAGCTTCTGAACTTGAGTTTTGAAAGCTTCAGTGAGAGGAATAATTTTCAAATTATCTACATGTTACCTGAAATGGTTTCTCATATCATGTGTTGAGAAAATCCAATTGAAGTATAAATATACCTTTATAGTAATTTACACCTACGAAACATTTTCAATATTTGAAAAAAAAACTTACCAAATCAAGTACTCTATTGCTATTTTTTACAACCATAGATTGAATATCCTTGTCAAAGCCACATCGTACTGATAGAACATCATCCATGACAAAAGTTCTAAGTAGATCTCTATCAAAGGGTTAAGATGATTTCCCAGAGGTATTAGATGTTGTATCAACTATATATTGGTACTTGAGTTGATTGAAAAATTTCTATAGACAACCCTCATATTCATAAGTCAAATGGCTGAGACCAATAACAAGCCAACACATTTCAAGAACTATCTATTTGTTTCTCTCTTCCACCTTGTCAGCTAAAGAAGTTAGGTTCGATTGAATCACATAGAAATCTTACTACAGAATCTGACCACCAACATCATCAATTTGTTGAGCAATAGTATATGGGCCTGATTTCTACAATATCTGCATATCTTCATCCATAGCTCTGAGAGACGTCACTTCATTACTCAACTGTTCATTCTCAATTCTGACCTCTTTCATTTCATGAAGCATTTATGGCTGAATCTACAATATGATATTTTCTAATAGAAGGAAATCATCTCTTTCACTCATGTTAGTTATAGGATAATGTTGACTGTTAACGAGATTTTCAACTCCAGCCAATAATGTAGCTCTGACGGCTTAAATATCATTATGACTCACAAAAGTAGGAGGTTCTTGTGAAGGATTGGGAACAAGAGTTGAGACAGGATTAGGTTCCTTTCTATAGATTATTTCAATAGCAGATACCGGTTTCAATTGAAACAGAGTACATAGGTCTATGCCACTAAATGGGGCTTACTGGGTATCATTACCATCAATTCAGCTAGGTAACTTGTACCAGGTGTCCAAAATTATATGATCAACATGGTTAGGAATTTTAATAGTTACTAGACTAGGGTGGTGATAACTCTAAACAAGTAATTCTCTGATAGGACTAAGAGATTCAGTTCTTTGATATGTTTCTAAGATTTCACCCCCAATAGCTTTACCCATGTCTTTTCTAGCCAACTGAAATCCTTACTCCATTATTTCCACAATATAGAGGATAATATCAGGATCATATTTTTCAAATAGGTGTTCCTCAAAAGTAGTATCATTCTATAGATATAGATCTTCTTCATGATTATCTTCCAGAGCTTCCTTTTCCTTTACATTAACAATAGAATATTCTCTAGAAGTTGGTTCTTCTTCCAAATCAACTGTTTCTTCAGGAACATATACTTCCTTCTCAACTATGTCTTGAGGAACATGTCAACTATCTTCCATGTCAAAGACAATTTCCCCAGTAGGTAAAACAATCTCCTACTCATCTTATTTAGGTGGATAGACAACAGTTTCATCTGGTTCCAAACCAAGATCTGAGATTTCCTTAGGTTTTGACTAATGCTCAACCAGATTAATCTTTTCATACAACCTTTCATTATCCTCCACCCAATTATTTTTCCATTTATTCCAACTAATTTTTATTCTTTTAAATATAACCTTTGAGATACAACATTCATATTCCTTGATGAATTCTTCATTTGGTCCAATAATTCCATTTGCAGACCTCATATCAGATATTAATCTTGAGTAGAACAAGGAGGTAGCCATTGAGTTTCCTTAATGAACACATACATATAATGTGTAACATAATTACTCAGGTTAATCTTTTGTCTATTCTTCATAAGATTTATCAATAATATATCATGATTTTTTAGGGTAGAAAAATGACCTCTTCATAGACTAATCAGATTCTAAATAAACTTAAACAACAATCTGGTTTCACCATCTAGCATAGCAACAATAACTCTTCTCTTTTTCTTTCGGTCAAGTTTCCCAAGGCTTATTCTCAATCAAGGATATCACTGGGAAGTGGAGAACCTATCAGATAGTGCTAAAAAATTCATTCATGAGGTATCCTAAGGAAATAATCCCATAGTCTCGAAGAAAAGGTACATCTTTGGCCATTGCTACAACTTATAACAACAAAATCATCTTCTATATTGAAATAGAATGGACCAAATGGATAGAACTGAGAAACTAGCTTTGTGTAAAAATACCTTTCCTCCTTTTTGAACCAGGGCATCCATCCCTTCTATTTCATTACATTCATGACTAAATACTTACTTGACATCAACCACTTAGGGAATCTTTCATTTCCTATTACCACTATTTTATCAATAATATTTGGATTCAAAGGAACTTCAGGAGCTATCATCTGTGATCTTTTCATTTTATTCTTGGATTTGTGCTTTCATAGGATTTTATGTAGATAGTCATTTCATTTTTGGAATTCCAAGATGGTTTGAGAGAGAGAGAGAGTGTGAGAACTTAAGGGTTAAAGGAAGAATTATGATTTGAGAGAAGAGAGCTGAAGTGAATAAATCAGTGAAACCAATTTCGTTTTTTTCATTTAGGGATAGAAAGCTTCATAAAGTCAAAATCATGGAAATGAAAATAGAATAAAATAATCAATCACAATGATACAGGTTATAATGTATAAATTAAATGAAAATATGTTATTATGGTGATACCATAATAGACTTTAATGGTAATACCATAATAGGTTTTCACTATGAGACCGTAATAGGTTTTCACGGTTAGACCATAACAGGTTTTCATGGTGTCATCTCTAATGTGTGACTTCAAAATGGTGTGACCATATTTTATGAAATAGTATCTTCAAAAGTGTAACTAAGAGACAGTAAGTGTGAGACCTTAAATAGAGGACATCAACTTTAAGATAGTAAATTGAAGAACTGTGATAGTGGGATAATACTTCTAAGACAATGACTCATGAAACTGTAAACTGTGAAACAGTAAGCTGTGAACCAGTATGTTTTGAAGTCATTACATTTTTTATGTAAGATTTATCATTCCATATTCATGTATGATGTAATATATTTTTTAATAGTTTAATGGTTTATTGGATATAACAACAAGAATATAATCAGTTCTAAGGAACTCCCAAGTGATATAACATTTTTTATAATGATATCTCAAAAAGTGATGACTTACATCAATATGTTTTGTACTAGAGTGTGATACATGATTTTTTGAGATGATAATAGAACATTAATTGTCACAATTTATCAATATATGTATAAATTTATATCCATAATCTAGTAATGTGTGATTCATTTTCAATATTTCTACATAATATCTATCAGAAGCTATTTATTCATCTTTAGCATTAGATAATGCAATAGAGTTTTGTTTCATACTACAGCATGAAACTAGATATTTTCATACAGGGTGAAATGTTCTAGAGTTTCTCTTTATATATAAATTATAACCACTAAAATAAGTATCATAATAACGAACTAAATCAAATGATTAGGCTATGGGATAGAATAGTCATATATTGGGTGTATGTTTGAGGTATTTGAAAATACTTTTAACAGATTTTAAATGATATTCCTTGGGGTTTTCTTGAAAATGAGCACAGATATATACACTAATCATAATATCAGGAAGACCATCAGTTAAGTAGATTATACTTCCAATAATTCTTCTATAACATGTTTGATCGACATATATTCCATCTTTATTAAGATCCAACTTTCAAGTTGTACACATTAGAGTGTCACTAATTTTAGTTCAATCCAAGGAAAAATGTTTTAGAAGATCTCTATTAAATTTTCTTTGATTTGAAATAATACCATTATCATTTTGTAATATTTTATATCCAAGAAGGAATATTAGTTCACCCATTATACACATTTCAAATGTATTTTGCATCATTTTAAAAAATTCAATACATAATGGTTTTTTTGAATATCCAAATATAATATCATCTACATAAATTTGAACTAATAAAACATCATTGAAAATTCGTTTTATAAAAAGGGTAGGATCATATATTCATTTTGTAAAACCTTTTGAAAAAATAAAAGTACTTAATCTATCATACCATGCTCTTGGATCTTCTTTTAAACCATACAATGTTTTTTATAATTTAAAAACTTGATTTGGAAAATGAGGATGTTTAAATCCAAGGGTTTTCTCAACAAATAGATCCTTGGCTATATAAAAGTTTAGGAATTCAATCTTAACATCCATTTGATATAGTTTTAAATTCAATTGAGTAGCATAAGCAAGAAGGATTCTAATGTCGTCAAGTCTAGTTATTTGTGAAAAAGGATTCCTCATAGTCAATTCCTTCATTCTGACTACAGCCTTGTGAAACTGACCTAGTATTATTTCTATATATATTACTGGATTCATATACCTTATTTCTAAATACGCACTTAGTGCATATGGTAATTTTATCTTTAATTATGTCAATATGTTTTCAATATTTGTTTTTCAAACTGATGAAGTTCATCTTTCATTGACATCCCCCAAAATTCAACGTTGATAGAATCATTAATGTTTTTAGGTTCACGTTGTGACAAGAAAACTTGATGTTCAACCTGACTTCTAATAGAAGATCTAGTTTTAGATCCTTTAACTAAATATCATAAAAAAAATATAAAGGATATTTATTAAGGATTATAATAGCTCCAGAAAAAAGACGGACTAGTGATTTTAGGTTCATTAGTAGGTTTTGGTTCATAATGACATGAATCTGAAGAATTTTTGGAACAAGATGTCCTCACAGATTCCTTTACCGAAAGGTTAGAGGTTTTTTCCTTGATTTCTAGATTTGACATATCATCCACCAGGTTCCCTAGATTTGTATTAGTCTCATTTGGATCTATCTCATCGGACATGAGGGAAGGATTCTTACACACATTTAGTGATATTGGTAAACACACTATAGGCATCAATAGATATTTAATATCCTAGAAAAAAATCCTTCATCACTATTGGATGAAGACTTTTCATGATTTTTCGTAGTATTATGTATATTGACATTGCAACCAAAAACAATAATGTAGCTGACATTGGGTTTTATACTGTTCCATAAATCATATTGTGTTCTTTTATGAATAGGTCTAATAAATAATATATTAATGATATAGCATGTTGTATTTAAAACATCATCCCCGAAATAAATAGGCAAGTCATATTCACTAAATATCGTTCTTGTTATTTATATAAGTTTCTATTTCCTCTTTCTAAAACTCAAATTGGTTGAGGTGTTCTAGGTATAAAATGATTATGACTATTTGCATTTTCTGATGAAAATGATTCAAACTCTATATTTTCAAAATCACTACCATGATCACTTCTTAGGGATTTAATTCTTAGTCTGCTAGGATTTTCTAAAGGATTATCATATTTGGTGAAATGAGAGTAGGTGACTCTTTTGTTATCCAAAAATAAATTCCATGTATATATAGAAAAAAAACTACAAAACTATAACATAATTTTTCCCATTTAAACTAGAAACTATAGATGTTACAGACAAATATATTTGAACAAGTTTGATAGGTTGAAATGTTGACACTTCTTTCTTTGGTTTGAAGAAAATTTTGTGTTGCTTTCCTTTTGACAATAATTTCACACAATATCATTTGGAAACTCACCTTTGGGTAGGGAATTATGAGAAATTTTATAGTTACACTTCTAAGGGAGTAAATATTATAGTGTCCTCATATCTTATTCCAATGCTGAGACACTTTTTGAGACACATTTTATCATGAAGCATTTTACGAGACTAAAGAATCCATGTTACCCAAGTATACATTTTATTTTATCAATGCCAAAAACACTAATTCATTTTTATAGTTAAAAACATTCCCCGAAATATTCTTAACTTCAAAAAGAAATAGATCATCAAAAATTAGTTAAATAATGACAAGATTATATTTGAATCCAACAACAAAAAGTACATTGGAAATAAAAATTGATTTAGAGTTACGGATTTTGCCAAGGCTAGTGATTTTTTTCCATTTTCATAAAATGTGACATGTACACCATCAATATTTATTATGTTCATGAATAATGAATAGTCTCTTGTCTTGTGTCTAGAACACACAATGTCCATGTACCATAAAATTTTGAAGGAGCTCTTAAAACAAATTTCAAACAAAATAGTAAAATAAATATATACATTGGTACCCATATTTGTTTGGGTAATATAATATTAGTGACTAGTGTTTTAGGAACCCACATCTTCATCGAAGGTTTCTTATAAGAAATATGTGTGGTACTTGAAAAATAAACACTATTTGGTCAAAAAAATGCATGAAACAGGGGAGAGTGTATCATAACGTGTACTGGAAGAATGTTTTCCAGAACTAGGTGTAATGTTGTATGTCCTTGATTTAGAAACAAAATATGTTCTTCCAAAATATCTTTTACCATGTTTATAACAAATACTAGTACTATATTTTGGATCAATTTGTTTACCTATCATTTTTACCAATGTATCTTTACAATTTGAAAAACTTTCAAGGTCCTTTTTCTATTTCTCATTAGATAGATTTAGTTCATTATTTTCATTGGGTAATTGAACATTTTTCTCTCCTTATACAGTATGTTCAGATTTAACAGTCATGGGAAGAGAAGGTTGTTTATTTAAATACATGTATTTATCTTTTAGTTAATTATATATCTCTTAGATCATATTGAAATACTCAAACATTTATTCTTTAGACATATTCTCAGTATCACTTTCATCTCCAGATTAATAAGAATATTGTATAGGAGATGTCAGGGTTACCTCAGATGTTCCAATCATAAAAAACATATTTTTTTGTTAGTATTTTAATCATGTGAAGACTCTGAGTCACTTGAATTGTCCTCAGAATCACCCGATTTTTATTTCATATCCTTTTAATAAATTATTTATTTGACCTCATATTTATTTTTATACTTGATCTTGGGATTTTTCGCCTTTACATGTTGGTTTTTCTTACATTCACAACATACTATCTCATCATACTTGTCACTTATATTCTATTATCTCTTCCATCTTCACTTTTGATCATATCTTCTTTTGAATTAAGGCATTCTGAAAAATTTCTTATTATTGTAAAATATATTAAAACTTCTAGCTATTTATGATTTCTCCTCACCACTTTCAGGTGATGATTTTTCACTATTGGAACATTCAATAGAGACTTCCAAATTCCCATTTTTATTGTGTTTATAGGTGGAGGTCTTAAAAGAAAAATATTTTATTTTCGGTTCATCCTCCTCCTCCATATTGAATTCATCTCATCTTCATAGATCATAAGTTTTCTAATGAGTTCATTTACATGAAACATGCTGATATCACATGACTCTCTAATAGAGACAGAGGTTTCACTCAATCTATTAGGTAAGAATATGAGAATCCTTATGATTTTTTCATTATATGTAACTTCTCTTCCAAGAATAATCATTGTGTTAACATTTTAATTGAACCTGTGATACATGTCAAAAATAGGCTCATCAGGATTCATTTTCAAGTTAACATAATTAATAGTATAGGTAATGAGTCTCATTTTATTAAAACTAGATGTACCTTCATGAGAAACATACAAAGTATCCCAAATTTCATGGGTATTTTTATATGTAGAAATTATGTTAAATTCTTCATCTTTTAACGAGAAACATAAATAATTCATGGATTTAAAATTGTTTTGGTAGGAAGTCCTGTTTGGGTCACACCATGTAATTTTATCTGTAGAAGGAATCTTATACTCATCTATAATTGAGGACCAAATTTCAAAACCCATAATTTCTAAATGCATATTTATTTTAAACTTCTACTCGGAATAATTAGTTCCATTAAATAATGGTGGTATGTTTGTTTCAGCCCCTTCTAGTCTATTATCCATAATAAATAAATACTTTTAAAGAGCTATAAATTTTTAAATAATTGAAATCTATAGATCTTTAAAGTAAAACTAAAAATCAGAGTTAAATAATTTAAACAATTGAGTCTTAATAAAGTCATATGATACAAAATGTTAGTCGAAGAAGATTACTCATGAGGGGGGGGGGGTGAATTGAGTATCTATTATAAATTTTTGTTAACAATTTTTCTGAAAATTGTTCCCAAATAAAATTTAATATAACACAGTCAATTATGTTAATAAAATTATTAATGTTTTAATGTTTAAATAACTTATCGAAAGATTGATTAAATTTTATTATTCAAAAAATTATTTATTGATATTACTTTTGAAAATATTTTAATAAAAAAATAATTATAGATTCTATCCAATATTTACTATCAATTTATGTATAGTGATTTCTAAATTATATAGTAATAAAATAAAAACTAAATTAAATAACACAACTGATAAAACAAGTGTTTCAGCCTTACGCCGAGACCTAATCCACTACACATGGTGATCACCTACCACCAAGATGTATATTTGAATAATCATGATCCACACCATAGATTGGGGTAAACCACAGTGCACATGACAGTTCGTGTGACATGAACTCTTCCATAGTTCATCATGAGTAAAAACTATCAGGTCACCCAAGTACCTCATCCACACTTTTCTATGAGAGTAAACAAGTGTAAAATGATATTAGTGGATTGATATCTTGTATACATTAGTTTAATGTAGGAAAAAATGTGGGTAATTAACACAGACACACGCAATGTTCAAAAGCTAAAAACAATACACAACAGAGAGAAGATGATGAGACAAGGTTCTATGTGCTCTGGGAGGTATTATATGTACTTCATGAATTCTAGATGAAGCAGATGCATGTATCGAGTCATCTAGAAAGAAACCAAGTATCACATGTTTGGTGCTCTGGTTTCCAGTTAGATATTTCTTATGTTCTTTGTGGAGTTAGTATTTTGAAGATGATTTGGCTATAATCTTTGGTATTCATGCTTTTTTATTCGATAATGCTTCTTGTGTTCTTCATATGTATCATTGTGCATGTATCAGTCCACTTTTTAAAACGCTTGTGCTTCACCTACACACTACTACTCGTCACCTGTTTTAGGTCCACTCTTTTCTTTTTATTCATTGAGTGCATGTGTTGGAGCCGACATGATGCATGTAGCATACACCTAGTACCTCATACTGTCAGGTAACTTGTGTAAAAAGAAATATTAATTTTGATAGTTCATTTAAAAGACTAAAATACGGCCATTAGAAATTAAATTGAAAATGAAAAAACAAATTATTTAATAGTGTCATAGTTTTCTAGAAACAGTGTCACAAAAAATAAGTGTGTCATGATTTTCCTATGATTGGTGAGAAAGTAAAGATGGAATAGTTTTTTTAGATCAGGAACCAGCAACATAGATGAGGTTTTAATATTAAGGTGGCTGGTCCTTTTATAAACATCAAACTGTGTATTAGTAAGGAACTAGTATCAAAAACATCATGAGATTTGAAACTTTTTATGGTGTTCAGTCACAGTGTCTAGTCACGGTGTCTGGGTCACTGTGTCTGGGTCATGGTGTCTGGTCATGGTGTCTGGGTCACAGTGTCTAGGTTAGGGTTTCTGGGTCACGATGTCTAGTCACGGTGTCTAGGTCACAATGTCTGGTCACATTGTTTGGGTCCTTTCCTAGAAAACCAAAACCGGTTGTAGGCTTACTATTTCTCAAACATAGGAAAATACCAGTATACATACATAAGTAGTAATATTCACCGAATTAATAAGAATTAATCATTCATAAATGAAATCACAATCGACCAACATGAAATATATTTTACAATAATTAGTCATGATTTTTTTAGAATCAACATCATTATACACTTTATTTGAAGTATAAATAATCCAAGCATATATAAACATTATATGAGATAGATTAAATAGGTGTAACAATTTGTGATCATTAATACATGATTAAAACATGAATATTCAAAAAAAAAATTATTTTATCAAATTATATTTATATAATTGGTAAAAATTAATTTCAAAATTAATTGCGCCAAAGAAGTCTAAAATACTTTTACAAAAATACATTTTATGTATAAGATTAGATTTATTCACATCACTTATATATAAAACACATAATTTGAATTTTAAACATTTTAATGATTATATAAAATATTAATTTTATTTAAATAATTAATAAAATTCTATTATTTAAATTTATTGCGGTAATGCACATTTAGGTGTATAAAAATTGTTGTTCAGAAAATGATTACATATATTTTACGAAGTTTTTTTCATATCTAATTATTTGGTAAAAAAACAAATTATATATACATGTTTAAAACATATACATTCATAATTTATGTAATCCTATCTATACCTATCATTCCAATAAATTTGGGATAAATATATATTAAAATAATTACATTTTAATAGTATTTCATGATTCATATACACACACAATATTGCATGTAACAAAAGATAAATTCAGTATTGTGTGTGACATAATCAAAACTCATTATTTCTTGTGATGTTAGCTGAATATTGTGTTTCATGTAAGTAAATATAAAATCAGTTATTTCATTTACTGAAAGATAAATTTAGTGTTGTGTGAAATGAAAAATATCAAATATATTAAATTATTATGAAAAAAAATCATAGAATATCATATTAATACATTCTACCACACTTAAATTAAATTTCTCTCTTGAAATTAATATTTGTAATCAATGGATTAACATTTTAAAATTCTTTCATAGAAACCCACATCATAAATAGTGTTAATAAAACGTTATCTTGATAAATAGTATGTGATGTGAAAAATCCATCTAGAATAATACGAACTAGGGTTCGATATAGGAGAACATATGTGGGAAGTGAAAACACGGACATAGAAGTGAAAAATATCATAAAAACTATTGATGTAGAGTGATAACGAAAATTGATCACAAGAATCTGGGTGATCCAGGGAAGACTACTGACCAAAACTCCATAAACCAAAGAGGTGTTAAATAGTTTATCCCTATCCTCAAAAATGATGATACATGACCACTTTTTTCAATATTTATTTCCTTATATAGGGGAATTACATTTCCAAATAGACTGAAAACATATGAAAATGTACTTACTTGTTATATTTTTATTTCATATGCACAATTTCATCAATTAGTCACACGTTGTTCAATTTATAATTCATCTCTTACATTTAGAGATGATTTTTTATTCTTGTTTGAAGTAGTAAATAAAATCCATAAAATAGTTATATGTAATTACTTATATATCTAACTAAAAAATTTAACACTTATTATAAAATATAGTTAAATCCTTATATAGTGATGTAATAATTTTACCTTAAAAAGTTTAAATTAATGCATTCCATAAATGGTTAAACATATAACCCTAAAAACATTTAATATTCAGAAAGAAGGTCACTAAATTTTCACATTGAACTTATCATTAAACCCATATACACCATAATGTTTCTCAATATTTTCACATATCAAAGATGTGAATATCATAATCATGTATTCGATTTAAATAATTTTAATAGCCTAAATTACAATAAAACCTAAATAAACCATACATGCTTACTTTTTCCATGAATAAAACCACATATTATTACATGTATTATATTTATCCAATAATGTTTCAAACTCTATTTTTGATACCATAAACAACATGTTCCGAAAATCCATTATCAGTTCTGAGGTCATCAATATATCCGATTAACATTATCCATATCAATTATCTCTATATCAAAACTAAATACCATTTTCTCATCCTTAAGAACATATTGAGGGTTATATTCCCTCAGTCACCTTCCATTAAATTATGTTTCCTGTACATCAGAACCATTTAACAGATTTTTGTATATCCTTATAAAAAACTATAAACAAAACAATTCTTATATAATTCATTTCTCAGATAACACAATCCTTTAATTCCAAAACATAAATACTTCATGTTTTGAAATAACGATTTAAATTCTCATTAATCGAATAAAATTTAAACATTTATAGATTATCCATTATATTAGAATATATTATTTATAATCATTCATGTTGTTCTAATTTCATTCCAAGATAATTTCGGCTATAAATTTGTAGAAATAATCAGTGGCTAGATATTTTGTAAATTTTTTATGAAAAAATATTGTTTAATAATAATGTGTAAAATTTTAATATTACCTCAATATAAACATAATAATATCATAAACACCAATTTAATTCATAAAAACGTTTTTAGAATCATCAGTGTTGGTTGGTGATAAAAAAATATGTTCTTTCAAAGATTCTGTTATGTGCACGTACATGTGGATTACAGTTTAAATTTACATTGAATGGGAAAAGGTAGTGTGAAAGCATAGGTAATGATATAATGAATAATTTTTATATTTAATAATATTAATTAGAAAGTTATATTTGTTCAAAAATATACTTTGTTAATTTTAAATGTAAAATTAATTGTATAACTAAACTCTTTTCTTATAATGTTTTAATTAAAGGATTATTTTCTAAATTTTATAATTTAATTTTTTTAAATATTAGTATAATATTATAAATAATCATATTAAAATATAAATTTCTTGAAATCTTTGCTTTATAGAAAAATAATTTATTCTTACATTAATAATGAAAATTAACGTTAATTGTAAAATGTCATTTTTAATGAATTATTTAATTTGAAAGTATGAATATGTATTGAATAGGTTTTAAATTAAAAAATTATTAGTTATGTTATAATTTGTCCAAAATATTTACTTTTTAGTCAAATTTATATTTTTTTAGTATATTTTGTTTTTGGATTAAAAACTAACTTTTTGTAAAAACACTTTTAAATTTGTATTGTTTTTAATTTTTTATGAATTAAAATAATTCCTAATGAGGAATGTTTTAATTTAATTTTATATATTATATATCATTAAATATTAATTTATTTTAATTTATTAATTATTATTAGTCAAAGAGTTAATATAGAAACATAATTTTTAAAAAAAATACTCTTCTTGAAAACCCATTAACTCATCACATCTGGAAGATAAATATTAAATCACTTTTTTCCCATTTAATTGAATAAATTTTAGAAAAATGGATTCTATATTTTTAATCCATATAATTTATATTTTTTAATAATTCAATCATAATTTTTTTATTAATGATTTGTGGAAACTGTTAATATTATTTACAGTTATTTAGGTAAAAACTAGTTTACATAATGGTTAAACTTATAAAATGTTTATCAATGACCACAAACATGTCATAAACCCATTTTATGGACATAATATTTATTATATAACTTATATTATTAACAATATTTCTATATTGGTTCATGGTGACATGAAACAAATAAGGGTGTAACTAACTCCTTCCAAATATTACATGTGTTCCACTCACTTCACATATAAAACACCACAACTCTCCCCTTCTCCTCATGACGTAATAACCAATTGGTTAAAAAATAAAAAATAAAAAAACTTCCAAAATTTCAACCTAAAAAAATAAAATCATAAAATTGGGATGAAATCAAACCATGTAATGCATTTGGTGAAATCCTTGTAGTGATGGCCGAAAAAGAGGAAATGTTCACCATTGAGGATTTTTTTAATTTTATTATCCACACCATTAAATTATTCTTATACCATGATGATTTAATACCATTAGTATCATAAATATACATACAGTTTGTTATGATAAATTCACAACCTAAAACCAAGAATACTTCCATTAAATGGGTTACAAAATCATCATTTTTGCCGATGATGTACTACCACATCGCGGAACGTTGCCATTTGTTTCTATATTACCACATATAATGGTTGGTTATAATGATGGATATAAAGTTTATATATAATATTTTTAAAAAATTTATTTTATTATAAATTATTTAAAACATATACTTTTTTATATTCTATTATATAAGTAATATGATAACATCTCTTATGTGTACTGTGGACTACCACCACACCGAGCGATGTGATTCATTTTCACTAACATGTTACATTGAAGATAATAAGGGTTATAATAATTAATAAATGTGACATAAATGAAATAATTATGATTTTAATTAAATATTTATAACTTTATAAAGATAATATATACTTTTTAAAACATTCATTGATTGGATAAAATGATTTTATCAATCATGGATGTGTGGACCACCACCTCCTCGAAGTGATGTAATTCCTTTTTAGTTCACCAAATCACATGAATGATATATATTATATATAAAAAATGAATATTGAATTTATGATATATATATATATATGATTATATATTTAAAAAATATTATAGATATTCTTTCCATAATTTTCATTGAGAAATATAAATGTTACTAATTTTTACATATGACATACAATCTCCATGATCGCAACATTGGCTCATTTTTTATGTCCATCATTCACGATTGGTTTTAAAAGTATAATATATGTATAAATATTATAATTATTTAATGATTACTTTTCTGTATATGTTTAAATACGACATCAATGTGTACACTCAATGTTCCAAATTCATTTTTAACACATAAGATGAATACGGTCAAAACATCTAAAAAATAACAATTAAATAATAATTTTTTCAAAAATAATTAATAAGTGAATAAAATAAAATAAAAAAATGACAATGTTTTTAAATGAAGTAAATAATTAACATATGTTTATTATTTTGTAATATAGATACACACGTGACATTTTAGGCTCATGGTAAAGGACTTCTTCTAAATTTTCATCATTGATGCCAATCTTGAGGTTAAGGACCTATATTAATTTATAATGTTTATATAAATCCCCATTTACATGTTATATCCAAAATTTATCTATTTTTGTTGAATTTAATGATTCTTTTAATTTATTTATTTAACGGAGATTATGATTTAAATATTTTTTAATTATTAAGGGTCTTTTAACAAAAATAAATCATCTTTTAATACTTCCCATCAAACTATATTTCTCTTATATGTCCATGTATTAAACTGTTTTGTATAAAAAAACATTTATGGAGATAATATATATATATATATATATTATTTTATGTATTTTTTTACCTCAAAGTTTTGAAGACTAATATTTTTCCATGTTATAAATTGAACGAAGTCAATGCTTTTTCCTTCCATTAAAACTGTAATTTCATTTCTAGATTACATTTTTGATTAACATGTTTTCCTAAATGAAAAACACTATTTTATTAGAATTTTTTGTTAAACATGGTGTTTTAAAATAAAATTTTATTTTTTTATCCAAATTTTATTTTCATAAGAGTTCAAATTATAAAATGTTTTATTTAAGTAGTGGTTATATGACATTATATACAATGGGGGCATTGTGATAGCATTGGTGGAGCCTATAATAAGATAAACTATGGATTCTCTTATATATCACCCATATAAAATGGGTATTCGTTTGTTCTCTAGATAATTATATTTAGTGTTTTCAATATTTTTATTTAAATTTTTCAAGGTTCTATATGGGTTTAGTGAGATGATGTCCCAATGTACCTATATGACATTTATATCCCCTCTAATGATCCTTCATTGAAATAATTTTTTTAAAAAAAGTTAAAATAAATTACCTTTTAATAGAAAATATATTTCCCATTATGGTTGAAATGTTACATTTTCAATAAAATGTTTTCATGGGTTATCATTTTTTTAATAAAATAAAAATTTTATTAAATTTTTTCCCTTATTGAAATTTTGTTTGGCTCATCCCACATTTTTTTAAATGTATTTCATCGAAATTAAGAATGATTTAAGGAATGTAAGAGTTCAAGTGTAATATTATGATGAGGTACCTGAAAGGAAATCATGTTTGGTTTTTAACTAATTAATATTCTGAGAATAATTGATACTATATTAATGTGTACAATAAATATTTTATGGTTTTTTAATTATATTTTTATTTCCTAATTTTCTAAAAAATTTAACTTAAAAATACACTCATAGTGAAAAAAATATATTTTATGAATAAAGATAAGATTATTTAATGTTTAGTAATGGTTCCCTATATTGGGTATCATATGATAATTTGGGTAACAATAAAGTATAATATAATGATATTTGCATGATGATGATTGGTTTTACCTCATGTTCATGTTAAAATGATATATAATTTGAACAGTATAATGTTTCATTATCAAAAAAATGCATGTTCATATTGGTTTTCAACAAAAGAAATAGATAATATATAGTGAGAATACACTAAGAGAAAAATATACATCTAGATCAGTGTCTCATGATGTCTAGAATCAAATTGAACTATTTGTTGTTGTGATGGATCAGTTGAAACTAGCTATAAATAGTGGCAGTATCAATGCTATACTAGAACCTGATATACTAAAAAGGATCATCTCTATAGTGGATCATTTTATTAGCAAACATACCCCATCTGCAAAAGTGTAAAAAGACTTAATGGTAACTGAATGTTGTATTAATTCCATTTAGAAGATATTGGATGTCCTGGTATGTTTGGAATGTAAAAATTTATCTCTATCCATTTTTTATTTTAAAGGTCATTCTGATAAAATATGGTATTTGGTAATGAATATAAGAGATAAATACAATATTGATGCAATGGAATGGGATAAATTTAAGGATATTTTTTCATTGAGAGATATTCCCCAAATGTTTTTACACTATAGATTAAAAATTCTGGGAATTGAGGTAAAGAGATAAATTTTCTTGTTTCTTCATACGAAGAAAACATCATAAGATTGTCCAGGTAGGTGCCATATTTAATTGGATACACTGTCTTAAAAATTAATAGGTTTTAATCAGGTTATTGACCAAGTCTATGATGAGTATTGGATGAAAGAAAATTTAAAATTAGTGATAAATTTGTTTATTATGATCAAAATGTTGGGATTGAGTTTTTCAACACATATGTGCCTCGTGATGATGAATGTAGGTAGCGGTCAGGATGGAAGGTGATGGGAAAATTAGAAATGAAGATATTTAGAGGTAAGAAAATGTAGTTCCCATATTATGGTATGTGTGGTAAAAAGAACTAGGGATAATGTATTATGATGTCAATAATCTATTTCCCATGAAGAATTTTTGAACACATGATTTTGTAAATCAAAGTAATAATTCTGAGAAATCAAAGAATGGGGTAAAAAATAGACATACAATGATAATATGTTTTAGCTGTAATGAGTTGGGTAATTATTCTAATATATGTTTGAATTTTGTTTCCAAGGATATATATCTTCATTATCATAAATAAAAATCATTCTAGAGGTAAAATTCTTCTACTATAATCAATTTGCATCTATCAAATGTAGTGCTTATTGGTATGTTAGTTGTATATTTTAGTTATGAAAATCTTTTATTTGACTCTGGATCTTCACATTATTTAATTTTTCAGATGTTTTCATGTAAATTGTTAATATAACCTACTAAAATAATCATAGAACATTTGGTAAAAACATTGGGTGGAATTACTAAAACATCAATTATTTATAGTAATTATCTTATTACTATCAGTCTGACGGAGTTTCCTAAAAATAATGCTAAACTAGAGATAGTAGATTTTGATGTCATTTTTTATATTTGTTTGTTTTAATTTTAACCTTATAAGATATATTTAAGTTAAAATAATATTTTATTTAATGATTCCTTACCTTTAATAAGTTACTAAAAAACTGAGTATTTGTTGATATATGACAGTTAAATATTGTTAGCTCATATTGTTCAAAATAAGTAAACTGGTTAAATTAATAAAGGTTCGGTAGTAAATAAATTCATTGATGTTTTTCTAAATGATTTTAAGGGTTTTATTCTTGATCAAGAAGATTATTATAATATTTACTAAATATATAATTCTAATACTATTTTTAAACCATCCAATCAAATGGATTAAGAATAATTTGTTAATTTAAAATGAAATTACTTGAGTTATTAAATATAGGTTTTATCCAACCTATAACATCAACTTGGGGTGATCTGGTCGTGTTTTATAAAAATAAATGTGGTTTAATGAGACTATACATTGAGGATAGTGCCTTAAATACCATAATTTAAAAAACATGAATCATTTTCCTTATGTTGACGATTTAATTTATCAGCTCCATGGAGAAAATTATTTTTTCATGGTTGACCTGAGTTCAGGGTACCATTAGTTATATTTGAAGAAATACAACATTATTAAGACAATATTTTACACAATAAATGGGAAATTAGATTTTTTAGTTTTTTTATTTGGGTTATTCAGTGTAGCCTCTTTATTTATAGTCATTATGAATATAATGGTTGACGGGTTATTAGAAAATATTATTGCTGATTTTATTTATGAAATTTTGTTATATTAAAAATGTCAACAGGAACATTAAATAGACATATGAGTGATTATGTAGACAATAAAATTAATTATATTAATGAGATATTTTTTATCTTTGAGTTTTGGTTGCAAAAAAATTCATTCTTTTTACATATTGTTTCAAAAAATGGTATAACCATTGACATGGAAAAATCAAAAATTGTTCAAGAAAATTGACGAGACCAAAAGACAACATATATTACTAGTGTTCATGTATTATTCTGATACTAATAATTTTTTTAAAAGATTTTTCATTTGTCTAAACTGTTGACTATGTAAACTCCAAAAGGAACTATGTTCATCTTGACGAAAGAATGTGATGATTTGTTTCAAGAACTTAAATGAATATGGAAAATTATCTAAGTCTATATCTTCTTTTCAGAAATAATGAATTCATCATCTATAATGAATTTTTTTTGCAGGGACTCAATTTTATCCTATTGAATAATTATTAGATAATTTATTATGTTTATCTTCAGTTGAAATCTCATGAGCTATAGTACCCTATGCATAATTTGGAATTAGCTATTGTTGTTTTTTCATTAAAAAGTTGGAGGCCACACATTTATGGGTTAAATTGGGAAATATATACAAATACCAAAACTATAAAGAATATAATCACTCAAATATAATTTAATTTAGTGTAGGGAAGATGGATGAAACTGATCAAGGATTATGATAATGGGATTCATTACCATGATTAACGAAAAATAAATATGTTGTTTCTTCAAGTAGAAAAATTATTCATTCATTAACCATGTCACATTTGGAAAATGATACTTTTGTTAATTATTTGATTAATTTTTTCCTTGAATTTTTGGAATCATAGAAAACAAATTTTTTTCATTATGTTTTAATACATGATCCATTGTCATAATGAATTAATAAATCTTATAAGGATGATCAATATATGTAGGGAGCAGTAGAATTCTTTAATAACGGAAAGTTTCCAGATGATAATATTAATGAAGAAGGTATTGTTTTTTTATTTAGAAAAATGTGATATGTGAATTTTGATTCCAATATATCGAATGAGTTATAATGTGAATTTCTCAATTCTCCATCTTCCATTCCTTCTAGAAGAAACAAGATATACTGATACCATTGAGCATGTTACTTATGTGATGGAAAGAAAACTGATATTTCTGACTATACCATGAAGTGTTTTAATTTTCATCAGGTTTATATTTAATGAAATATACTAATTTGGATTATATATTCTCTTCTAGTGACAAAGTTGAAATGGGAAAACATATCCTTTATGTTTGTGGTTCAATTTATAAGGACATCAAGAGGTAATAATGCAATTTGTGTTATTATCGATCAAGTAACTAAATATATACATTCCATTTCAATTTGAGATGAAATTAATTTATATCATTAATATTAACTATATCTAAATTATATTTTCATGTTATATGGAGTTAATCACTCTATTTTATCATTCCATGATTTAATTTTTACATATACTTTTTGTAAAGGACATCAAATGACATTGGGTACATAATTAAATTTCAGTAAAACTTTTCATCCTCCATCTAATGGGTAGTATTAGTGGAAAATTAAGGCCATATATGTTATAAACTATTTTTATTTCATGGATTACTAGGGAATATATGGTCAAAAATTTATTTCGTTGATTTATTCATAACAATATTTTTCATTCTAGTAAATAGCTGGAACTATTTGAGGAATTATTTAGAAAGAGATGTCACAAACCCGAATTTTGGGATGATATTGGAGAAAGGAATTTTGTCAGATTAAATTTGGAAAATAAAATGATAGATAAGTTTTAGTTTATTAAATGTAATATGAGGATAGATCATAGAATGTATAAATGTTATTAAAATAATTAGAGGAGCACTTTTTCTTTTTTGGCAGGGGATTATGTCTTAATTCTAGGTTAACTATAGAAAGGAGTGATGTATTTATCTAATAAGGAAATTGTAATTGCTTATTTTATTATACCACATAAAATCTTAGATAAATTTACATCATTTTCATACTAATTTGTATTACTACTAATTTAATCTTTAGTACATAATATATTTCTTGTTTCAGTATTGAGGAAATATTTTCAAGATTCATCTCATGTATTGAGCCTGGAAGTAGTTCAGTTGAAAGAGAATAATTATTTTTTAGAGTATATTTTTCCTATACTTAATCTAAGGTATAATTTTCTTTAGAATAAGGTGATTCACCATGGTAAGGTTTTATAGAAAAACTATATGGTTTAAGAGGCCAAATTGGAACATAAAACGTCTATGAGGGAAAGATATACCCACTTTTTTAATACATTAATCAAATTATAATTAAACTATATATAAAATGGGAAAGGATTTAGATACTAAGTTAATGATAAAATAAATAATTTTCATATTTGATGATATGAATTATATAGTTATACCAGTTATAAAAATATTAAATAGTTTTTAAGTCAAAAATAAAATAGTTTAACTAAACCATTTTATAATAAGGTTTTATTTAGAAAAATAATTTAAAAAATTTCGATTTTTAATTTGAAAATATGAATATCATATTTGAAATCAAATTATCAAAATATTTTTAAGTGTAAATTTGTGATTTTTTAGATTATATTTATTTTTCACGGAATGGTAAAAAATACCAATTTTTGAAAAATGGTTTTTTTAAAAACCCATTATTTTGAAATTATAAATATGTTATTAATATATTTTAATGAAACATATAATTTATTTTAAAAGTGAAAATTTTATTTACTTTTTAATAAACATTCTAATTTTTTAATTTAATTATTTTTTTAAAGGGATTCTTTAAAAATTGTTTTAATATAATTTTTTTTCTCCATTGTAATTATATAAATAAGCAATTAATAAAAATTTTTAAAATTAAATGTATATATAATATATCATTAAATAATAATCTATTTAAAAAAAATTATTATTATTATTAATCATTGAATTAATAAAGAATTATATGTTTCCGAAAAAAATACTCTTCTTACGACCATGCCTTCTTGCCGCATCTGTAAGATTAAAATAATGATAAATTTTTACACATCTATGAATTTATTTTGAATGAAATGGATTACATATTCTAAATATATATAATTCTTAATTTATAATAAGTTGAACCTAATTTTGTACAATTATAAATAATGAATGTAGTTAAAATTAATTACTAAAATTAAGGAAACCATTAGATTATTTAATGGTTAAACATAGAGTGTATGTGTAAAACTGTCCATCCCACGCCACTCCAACACACAATTGGTTTCCAATTTTCAAAATTATATCCTATATTCAATATTACGGTCTGTTATTGTGGCCTATTGACCTATAAAAAGAAGGTTTTGAATTTATTATTTAAAAAAATGACAATTGTGCCATTCACCAAACTTATAAAAGGCGACCCCCTATCCTCCCTTATTCACACTCTAAAAACATACTGGATTGACAATTCCTACCCAAATAACTACTAAATTTATCTCATATAATACTATAATAATTACCTTTTTTATACATCCATCCATGTATTTACATTTATGCCAACCAAAATGAGGTATTTGAAGAATATGTGATGTTTATCAACACAAATTTTTGTTTTATTTATCCCCCTACCCATTTAATTTATTATTATACCATTATAATATAACAACCATAGAAAATTATATATAATAAGATGTTTTTATAGTAATTTTATGATCTAAAACTCCAAAACAATCCAATAAATATGTTATGAAATCAATATTTGTGTTTATGGTGGAAAATTGCTTCATGAAATGATGTCATTCATTATTAAATTAAAACCTATATGGTATGGTTATAATGATGGATATAAAGATTATATACGATATTCATTACCCAATTATACGAATATATAAATTATTTCATTTATACAATTTTTATATTCGATTCTAAAAGTAATAAGATAATGTCACCTATGGGTACGGTAGACTACCACCTCACATAGAGATGTGTTTAATTTTAACTAACATATTACATGTAGGGTATTAATGGTAAATATAGTAACTATATGTGGTATATATAACATAATTAATATATTTTTGATATATTTTTCATTCTATGAATACATTATTTAATTTTCATTTTACCCTTTCACTGACTAGAAAAAATGATAATGTCATTGATGGACAAGTGGACTACTACATCATTGAAGTGTAATGATTATTTTTGGCATAAGGAAAACACAATAGTGATAGATAAAACTATGTATAATTAAATTATATTGTACTTATTATATACTTATCATTCTATATATAGATAATATTACTTACCTTATTTCCATAATGGTCATGAAAAATAGAAATGTTTCCCATGCATACATATGACACATCATCTCCATGATCATAATGTTAAATCATTTTTCATGACAATATTTCATGGTTTTGAAAAGTTTTTTAATATTTAAATATGATAATTATTTGGTTATTATTATTCTATATATTTTTAAATAATTACCTCTTTGAACATAGTCAACGAACCAAATTCATTTTCTACACATAAGATGAATATGCTCAAAAAACGAACATAAACATAACTAAATAAGTTATTATATATGGATTTTAAAAATAAAAATAAGTTTAATAATAAATTTGAAAATGGTTCAAAATCAATTTAATACCTATTATATCTTTATTATTTAGGACGATTAAGACACACGTCACAATTCGTTTCTAGGGTATGGGACTTGGTCTCCATTTCCTTTCTTTTAGGCGTAATTTTATGGTATGGACCTTTATTACTTTATAATATGTATATAAATACCCATTTAATTTTAATATCATTAATTTATCAATTATAATGTTATTTACTATTTATTTTTTAATTTTATTTTTTAATTTTATTTTTTCATAGATATTATTATTTAAATATTTCCAATGTGATAAGGGATGTTTCTAATAAATAAATAATATTTTAATATTTTTCTTAAAACATTATTTCTGATCTGTGTCCATGATTTAAAATTAATTTACAATTTTTTTATAAGGTCATAGAAAATTATGAAGTTTATTTTTTTATTTTACTTTATATCGTTGTTTATTCAAATGGAATATTTTTATGTGTTTTTAATAGAATGATCAGATGAGCTTTCCTACTACTTAGATAGTAATTTAATTTCAGGATTCCATTGAAATAATTCATGTTTTATTAAATAAAATATCTTATTTTTTGGTATTTTGGTATTCCAAAAGGGGTTTTTAAATAAAAGTTATTTTTTATATTTGAATGTTATTTTCAATTGAGTTTAAATGTGATATTAAAATGGTGGAATTTTTTATTATTTTTATGGTTATAAAACAATACATATGAATCACAGGCCAATATAGTATTAATGGAGCCCGTTATAACTTAAATGATGAGTTAACTCGGTTAAAAATCCATTTCATCGTGTAATAATTATTTTATATTGAGAATTATATTGAAAGGTGTTCTTATGGTAATTTTGATTTTTAAGGGTTTTGTAACAGTTCTATGGGATGATATCCCAAGGTACCTAAACGGAATTTCTATGAATTGTAATGATTCTTCATTGAAATAATTTTCATTTCAAAAGGTTAAATGAAGTTTCTTTTAAATGGAATTATATTTACCTTTAAGGGTAAAATGCTTTTTTCAAGAAACGTTTTCCATGGGTTTTATGTTTTCTACTAGAATAACTTTTTTTTATTTTTAAGAACATTACTAATATTTTTGTTCTTAATAAATTTTTTTATGATACTTTTTATAGGATTTACATATGTTTTGGATAATTTAAGAGGCAATAAAAAAAATCTTGAGGTGTTTAAAGAAAAGAAATCAGGTTTTATTTTATAATGTTTTTATATTATAGAAAAAATGGATAATAATTGAGTATGTCCAACATGTATTATATTTGTTTCTAATATAAGTATTATGGCATAATTATCTAATAATATTGACATAAATAGTTCTCAAGGTGAAGGAAAGTAAATTTTTTACTACATCTCATGATTATGTAATGTTCAATCCCAGCAACTTATATGTAGTAATTGATTTATCCACTATGAATATTAATCATTTAATAAATATGTTATTTATTAATAAAATTACCCATTTAACCATAATTATATGGTACTTATAGAAAATAAGACACATTTTTTAAAGAGGTGGTATAATTTATGTATCATGAAGTCTGTTTTTTCAAAGAAAGTGAAAAGGTAGATAATGGTAATCCAATAAATATAAAAAAATAGATTAATAATAATGATGTTATAATTACATTATAATTCATAAAATATTTTTTAGAAGTTGTATATGAATATGAAGAAATTGTATAATTTTTAAATAATATAATATATATACAAAGATGAATTTGTTTTTCTTGTAAACCACCTTGTTTTAAATGGGATTTGGGAAATTAATAAAGACCATAATCTCTTGAATTTGGGAGATGACTATTTGGTATGGAATTAGGTCACTTTATTTAGTTATATTATATAAATAAGTGTATACTAGAATGGGTTGTCTTAGGATCAATTTATAAGAGAACTGATCATAATTTTTCTATATACAATTTCTTATTATAATATGTAATTAATTTTTCAAAAATTAAGGTAGATCCAAATTGATAAATAATAGACAATATTATAAATTATGACTATAAAAGTTCCCAAAGACTCATCTAGATACATTATTTAATCATATATTATTTCTTTTAAAACATTGATTTATCACATTTACCAATTTTAATTTTTTATGCAACTAATTTTTACCTATGGAATTTATTCTTCATGCCTAAAAATATAATTTAAATTAACAAAGAGCTTAACCCTAATGATTCCATATATGAAATATATTTCACTAGTTATAATTTTATAAATGTTATAATACTTAAATATAAAATAAATATTGGTTGATACATTAAACAAAGTAATTTTAAATTGATGATTTTACTTATGAAATATTTATTTAGTCGAAAAAAGTTTTAAAAATTTATTTTTTATGTCATTATTTTTCCATAAAATTGACTATATTTTTAAATTCGTTTTTTTAATTATTATCCTAATGATCTATTCATTATAATAAATCACAAAAATTATTCTGGATCTAAAATTGTTATAATGAATCCATAAACAAATATCATTTTTTTAATTTTAATTCTAATATTTATAACAGTAAATTTTAAATTGAATCATAAAATATAAAAACAATTATTTATATAAATAACACAAATAAAATTTACAATTCTTGATCTTATATACTATTATTGACAAATATACAAGTGTTTCATTATTATTCATGTCAACAAAATAATTTTTCATTTACATAAAAAAATACTTTTAGTTTCATAATATAATAATGTATTCATATAATAATAAAATATTAGAAATAAAATGTAAAAGGAAATTTTTCATTAATATACTAATTGAATTTCATTACTAAATTTGTATGAAAATAAAAAATATTTTTCTTTTTATATATAATTTAATAATTAATAATGTAGAGGCCTATATTTATAACCACTAATTCAGCTGATAATATTCTATATTTATATTTATCTTCCTAAAAAAATTCACATTTTATTTTTGTTTTGAGTTGTCTCTGAAAAAAGAAATCCAAAAAAAATATTTATTTCAACGAGGGATGTTCACTAAAATCATTCATTGTTAAATTATACCCACCACAAATATAATTTCATCCATGAAATTTTATCACTATTATGAAAACATGTGAGGAAATTCATTTCCCATTAAATATTTGGATCACACATATGATTCTCAAACATGTGATTCCGCCATAGAATATTGACCAGATGGGTTGTCTAGTTACAAAAAACATTATATCATATATCTAGAACCTACAATAGTTTTTCCTCAATATAGAGATCATTTTCCTGATGCATGATTTATATGTAAAATATATGTCATAGATATGATATTAAAGGCCTTAAAAGATAGATATAGAATACATCAGATACCTGGGTGAATTATTAAGTGAGTTCTATGTGATAACCTAGAACCATGAAATGATTAAGTGTGCCAAATAGACAAATATTTAAAGGGATTAACTTCTCTTTCTTCCCAAATATGATAACCCACATCAAAGGGGATCTCCAAATGATTATCTTATCCCCAACATTAAACTCATGATATCATTTATGATTATTTATATACATACCCTATCATGTATTCATCACATTCATACGATCCTTAATATTTGGAACCATCTCCTTAATTTCATGAACATTATCCGATCATATTAACTTCCACTCCCCATATTCATCCTAATTTGTTGGACTCCAACATCTATACCCATAATTAGCCTCATATAGTGAAATATTAATTATTGAAATATAAAACATAAGAACTCTACCAAAAGGGTTTTTTATCCTAACATACATTAAAATTCATTAAATAAGATCATGGTATATCTTCAAGATTTTGACAAATGCTTTCAAATTGGAATGATATTTGAAGATTATAAACAATGATAATGATTAATTTTGTTTCATATTACCTAAAATTCATTATTTAGAACCAAAATGTAATCCATGGATCTATATTTCATATAATGGAGAATATTACTCCAAGAATACTTAAAAGTTACCTAATTTAAATCCTATATGGTTTTCTATTTGAGAAATTATATTTGATGGTAATAAAATGGAATTGATTTTTAAGGAAATAAACTATAACACAAATGGAATTTAGGATATTATAAATCATAAGACTATTATGAAAAAGTATATGGGGGTATTTTCCCATTTCTATAATAGTATGATTAATAGTATCATCATCCACTTATGCATATTAACATTAGAATTAAATGTTTTAACATATTATTCATTGATATATTTTTTCCACAATCTCCGTAATCATGTAATACAACTAGATGTTTTTTCTTCAATCTATATATAGAATCATGATATATGGATTACCAGAGAATAATTAACTATATGCATAAAATAGATTTTCCCTCTATAGTTTTGGTCCAAATGGTAAAGTTATTTAGGTTCTATACCATAAAAATATATCGTTATTATAGATGAATTCTTGAATGTTAACTATATTTTTCATTACCACCATATCATGATTTTTAATTCATTGACATTCACATGGATGGATAGTTGATCCATCATTAAAAATATGGAGTATTTACCCCCTTATATTATGAAATCAATAATAAATATTTAAAAATAAATTATTATTATTATGTATTTTTTACCCTCATTATAGATGCTATGGCATGATATTTTATTCTCATAGCCTCAACCAACATTTTTTAATTTGATGGGTGGTAATGTATTAATTAGTTTAGTATTTGATCAATTCCAAACATCAACTTTTGAATATGTTTAACTAAATATACAAGACTATATATTTTACTCTAATGAGACCATTATATATATATAAATTTTCACCACATAGATAATACAACCTAATAATTACTATAAATAATACTGACACAAACTCCATTTCATGCATCATATAATTTTTCACTTTATTTTTTAATTGAAATGATGAATAAAAAATTAACTTATCATTCTGTATGAGAATTAATCTGAAGGCCTTATTAAAATGTTCAACATATATTATATACCATTAAATAATACATATTAATATAAGTATATATGTAATTACAAACATCCTCATTAGTACCATGAATTTTTATTCATATTTCTAAATATAAAGGAACTTTACACCCTTTAATTTTAACATTGTTGGGGATTTTTAGATAATATAATTTTTTTCAAAAGGATTCAATAGTATCCAACTGACTCCCCAAAACTATTTACCTCAGTTACTATGGTCAGTCTAGGTTATTGTTTAATAATTTTTATCATTAAAGGATCTATAAATATTTTCTTTTTGGGGATCAAATGACCCAATAATGATATATTTTTCATAAAAAACACACACTCTAGTTTTGGATTATGGTTACACCTTTATATGGTCATCAACATAATATATATATATATATATATGATATTCTTGGTCCTTAATTCTCATGGATTATACTATAATATCATTTAAGAATGTAGGAAAAAGTAGATTTATGTAGCCAATAAATATTTTCTTCATTTTATCCATGATTATGGATGCATAGTTTTTATGTCTGAATAGAATCACTCTGTAATCAAAGAGTCCATTACACATATGTAAATCATTTTTGGAAACACCTACCCTTTTGAAACATAATTATTTAAATGTAGATAAATGTTCAATCTTTGATAAGTATAGTGATGCACTTAGTTTATTGTGTTGATCAAAAATATGAGGTTTATTAACCTAATCTTGATCATGATGTTATTAAAATTTTGATAATTAATACATAGATTAATTTATCACTCCTTGTTTATCAAAGAGAATTGCATTACCCCTTAATGAAACACTATTGAGTATAAAAACCTTTTGTAAATACTCATTTAGTTTCTTTATTAATTCTTATAATTCAATGAAATCCATTATATATGGACTACTTGAAATATGCATGGATCTAAGTAAGAGTTCAATCAATAACTAATATTCACTATTTATGGAAGATGGTGGATGTTTCTTTGGAATATATCACTATGTTCCCATAACATAATAATTTTACCAATGCCGACTTCCTCCCTAATAATTTGAGGTATAATTCCCTGATATTCGGGTTATATGGGGCATATTATACAAATTTCAGAAAAAGGGTTATCATGATCATTGTTACTGTGATATTTTTTAAAAAGAACATTTGGGATATTAAATGAGATTTAATTATCATGATAATTAATGTGTTATCTATAATGGAAAATGAAACATATATCCCATATTAGGTCAATAAAAACTTATATAATATTAAATAGATAAAAAGTCCCCTTTGAATACATTTTATTAGAGGAGAGTTATACATCTTAGGCATGATCATAATTCCACTAGTTTATTTCATTGCGATTTTAATATCTAAATCATAAGGTGGTTAATAAATACTATTGAAAACATGTTTTTTATGAATTAAAGTGAATAAATGTAATCGATAATTATATTCCCATATCTATAATGGATAATTATTGTACCTTTCTTCTTTTAATTATCAAGTTTAACCTTATTGGTAGTGATAAAATAATCTATTCCTATATACCTCGGGTTAGGAGGTTTTTGGTGCCTATTAACTTATTTATAATTGTGTTTAAGTTATTATATTATATAATTCAAAAATTCAATGAATTTGATTCATTTATGTTGGGGTGAAATATTAGTCTGGTTCATTTTCACTATTTTTATTATAATCTCCCTCAAAAAATTTCTTCAGATGTTGTTGGATTGGTGGTCATCATTTCCACAGTTAAGAGAAATTACTAATCCAATATGGTAATTAATTTGGTTATTACAGTTGAATTTTTACATGTATTTAGTAGGAAATTCATCCCACACTCTATCATCAAAGATTCTATGATACTCCACATTCATTTTTCTTTCTCACCAAAATAATTTCATTTCCTTGTTTCCTTCTCTAAATTTAGTATATACATAAGAATGTCACCATATCTTCAAAATTTACTTAAGGATTATACCTTTCATGGAATTAGTATTAATACAAAAAAAATTTATTAATTTCACTTTTAGTGAAAGAGATAAAGTTGTAAGCCTGCCTTGTGATCCCTAGAATGTTTTATTTGCTTGTTCGTATTGATAAATTCTCCATTAATTTAAATTCTAAAACTATTAACTATATCATTAAGTATGGATTTTGAGGAAAATACATGGTAGAATATTTTTTTAATTCCTCTCATTCCATTTAGACTATTACATATCTTTCCATAATATTGTGAATGAAATCACCCCATTAGCTACCCTTAAGTTGAAAATGGTAAATGGCGTGACCAACATTCTGATTTTTTGAAAAAAAGAGAATAAAAATTATATATTCCATAAAATTGATATATTTTTTTGGAACTAATTAGTTTTTAAGATCCCCTTAATGAGGGTGGATATTATTACATTAATGAACAAAGGAATTTTTAACCTTTGTTTTTTCATTTGAGATTGTTGAGTCAAAAGATCTCTTTTGAAATTTATATCTTGTTTTGGAAAACAAAAATGACTTTTACCATGTTTATCATACTAACCATGATGATTGTAATGACCATAATGATCGTACTGACCATGTTGATCATACTGACCATGCTGATCGTACTGAACATGTTGATCGTACTGACCATACAGATCATACTGACCATGTGGATCGTACTGACCATGCGGATCGTACTGAACATACTGATCGTACTGACCATACTGATCGTACTGACTAGAAATTGTGTTCTCTATTAATCATACTATGTCTTATAAATCTACTCACTGTATTGTTTCAAAACATTACTCAGGAATACTTATAATACTCATACTTTAGATTCATTACATTCTTGTTTTGGTAATTTTTCAAAAACACATGATTCATTTTATCTTACTCATGTTTATCATACTCATATATCTTTTGTTTTATCTCAAAATGATGTCATGGAGTTAGTTATAAACTAATCCGAATGATGTCTTGTTTTCTGTTTCAATATGACCGTTCTAATGCTAGGTGTCCATGTCCCTCCGAGTTTTTCAGAGAAATATGACCATTGGAGGAAATATGACCGTTGTAACCTGAGGCCTATAAATAAGAGGTCATTTGAATCCAATAATAAGTGTGTGGATACATAAGTGTGTATGCGACTTTTCTATATCACGTTCTAGAGAGAGATACTATGACTTCACTCCTGCTTCATGCGAAAGCCTTGAAACTACAAAACGTGAACAACTCGTTCTTAGTTTTTTTGTTTCATTAAGTGCTTGGTTTGTTCATTGTGTGACTGATCATCGTATCGAGGGCTGCCAAGGATAGAAAGATAGAAAAACTGATCATCATATCGAGGGCTGTCGAGGATAGGCAGACAGACAAACAGATCATCGTATCGAGGGCTATTGAGGATAGGCAGACAGACAAACCTATCATCGTATCGAGTGCTGCCTGGGATAGGCAGACAGAAAAACCAATCATCGTATCGAGGGCTGCCAAGGATAGGCAGACAGATATACTTATCATCGTATCGAGGGCTTACCAAGGTGTTTGTAAGAAATACCTATCATCCTAGGTGAAAGGATAACCCCTCTCTTTAGGTCAAAAGAATTGTAATAATATTACATTTCCACTGCTATTTGTTTTAGAAAGGGAATTTTATTGTTTTCTTTCTTCATTTCATATTCATTTGTAATTGTTTCAATTACAATTATACTGTTACAAATTGTATTTATTGATTCTACACGCTTTATGGTATAATACTTCGCTTATTTTTTTACTCTGATTATTGTATTCAACTTTAATACAATTTCATTAAATTTCTTATAGTATTACATCATATCATACCTTTATATTCAATACAATTGTGGTTGTTTTTTGTGTGAATTGTATTAGTTTAAGATCATTTAAACTAATTTCTTAAGTGTTTAAACACATTTTTTGAACCTATAATTCACCTCCCACCTCTTGTATTGTTCCATATAATATACACATACATCTACATATTCGATCCCACATTTGGTATTAGAGGATGTTTCCAATGATTTTTATTACCTGTTCTATTTCTTTCAAACTTTCATTTCAACTATATAATACACTAACGTGTGAAGTGGAAAAGATTTTGTTTTATTAGATGACAGAAATAAATATTGGGTCAATTGACAATCTAAATCCTTCTAGACCACCAATCATTGATGGGAATGATTACAAGTAATAGAGAGATCGAATGAAGACATTCATTATCAATACTGGCCTAGACAATTTTATTATGCTTACGGGAGGTTGCAAAATTCCTGACAAAGAAGTTAGTACTTTCACTAATCAAGAGAAGCAAGAATATCATCTGAATTACAAGGTACACAATACTTTATTATGCACTATGACCCGGAATATATACAGCCAGATATCTTCTTGTGATGCAGCCAACTGTATTTGGAAGATGTTGGAAGTCACAAATTTTAGTACATGTAAGGTTATAGAAACAAGAAGAGCGATGCTTTGAGTAGATTATCATGGATTTCTTTTTCTCTATGGAGAGACGGTATGTAAAGTAGAATAAATATTTATGATAATTATCAACATATTACAATCTATGGGAGAAAAAGGTCTTGATGATGAAGCTCTAGTAGATAAGATTATCAATATAATGCCAAATGAATGGGAGTCAAAAAGGACAGCTATTGATGAAAACAGAAAAGTTTCATAGATTACTCTGGATGAACTCTTTGGTACTCTTCTACAGTACGAGAAAAGAATGAAAAGAGATGTTGATTTCAGTAAGATGAAAAATGGAAATGGAAGTGTAGCTTTTACATCTAAATCTTAAACACCTAAAAGGATAACAAGATCAATATCCAAGAAGGTTGTTATATCAGAATCATGTGATAGTGATCACTCGGATAATGAGTTAGCTAATCTTTCTCGAAGGATGAACAATATTGTCGGAAAGAAAGACTTCCAATACAGATTCAAATAGAAAGATAGGAAGGACAAGAAATATTCTGAGGTAACTTGTTATGAATGTATGAAAGTAGGACATATAATGCCTGATTTTCCTTTACTGAATAGAAAGGACATAAAGGAGAAACATTCTGAAAGAAGTAAGAAAAGGTATTACAAGACAAATTCAAAGAATTTCTTGAAGGCAAATGATACATGGAGTGCATTTGGTAGAAATTCTTTAGATAATTCTTCTGAATATGAATCCTCAGGAAAAAGAAATATTGGACTTATATCCAGACTACCAATTGAAGATAATTATCTCTTGGCTATGTTACACAACGCTAAAGCTATTACAAATTTTTGTTTGAATACAAATTATACTAATAATATATATTATGAATCATCAAATGATGAGTCTTCGTAATAAAAAGATGATAACTTACCTTTTTTTGAAGAAGTTTCTAGGTTTTCTAAATTACATGAGAATGAAAATTCTAAACTCAAGAAAAAGGTAGATAAATAAAATTATATAATTTAAATTTTAACTAAAGAAGTATGAGATCATTCTAATGATCTTGATACAAAAACATCTTATTTTGAAAGTGTTTTAAAACCCCTTGAGAATGTCAAATCTGACAAGGATAAACTTTCATAAGGATCTTAAAAATGTAATTTCTAAGGAAAATATTTTAGAACATAACCCTTGTTCAAAATAAAATATTTTAGAGGATAAGAACATAGTTTTGAAAATAAAATCAGAAATTTTTTCCCAGAAAAAATGCTTGTCAAACATTACTTATGGAAAGGAAAACATTGATAAAATGTATTCTCAAATTAGTCCTTTGAGAAATCTTTCTGGACTTGGTTATACTCATTCCAAACTGGTTTTTAGAAATAACTATTTTGTTCCAAAAAATACCCCTTTATGTTCTATGTATCAATGTGGTGGACACTAGAAAAGAGAGTGTTATCTTGAAAGAATTCAGTCTTTTGGATTTCATAAATCGTATTTTGCAAAACATATGTGGATTCCTAAAATTCTGTTATCTAACCATTCTGGATCCAAACAAGTTTGCATTCTAAAAAACTAATTGATTCTTTTTCAGGAAAATATGGAGTTTACCAACAATAAAATTTGGTAGAAGGAATGTGGTTTTTCTCGACACATGACGGGAAAAAAAATTTTATTTGAAAAGATGGTCAAAACAAAAGGTGGAAAATTTACCTTCAAGGATATTGCTCAAGGGAAAATTGTTTGAATAGGTAATATTGTTTTTCTTGGAAAATATCTTATTTCAATTGTTTTTTTGTTAATGGTCTCAAACAAAATCTCATCAGCATAAGTCAATTATGTGAAGATGGTTACCTTGTGAATTTTAGAAATGATATGTTTCTAGTTCACAATTCCATTGATGAGTTCATTCTATCTTCCCATAGGCAAGACAATGTATAAAATATTAACATAGAAGAACTTAGGAGCCAAAATTTACCCTACTTAAGTGCAATAAAAGACCAATCATGGCTATGGCTTAGAAGATTACGACACTGAAACCTATAAAACCTTTGTAAACATTCAAATAAGACTTGTGAAGGGACTACCAGATCTTAGATATTATTCTTCAAAAGTCTGTGATCCTTGTCAATTTGGTATGAAATATAAAACTAGATTTAAATCTATCAATGACGTTTCAACTTCTAATTCATTACAACTATTGTATATGGATCTTTTTGTTCCTTCACAAACTGGAAGCGTTGGAGGAAAATACTATGTATTTGTTTTAGTTGATTACTTAACATGATTTACATGGGTCTATTTTCTAACAATGAAATATGAAGACTTTTTTTATTTCAAAATTATTAGATCCCATGTTAAAAATGAGAAAAACCTACCATTGATAACTATTCATAGTGATCATGGTGGTGAATTTCAAAATTCCGAATTTGAAACTTTTTGTAGTAAGAAATGCATTACCCACAATTTATCAGCTCCAAAAACTACTCAGTAAAATGGTTTTGTTGAAAGAAGAAATTGTATTCTTCATGAAATAACTAGAAACATGTTGATTGAATAGTCAATTGCTATGAACTTTGGGGACGAAGTTGTGAGTAATTCTTGTTATAATATGAATCGGGTTTTAACAAGACCCTTTCTTAATAAAACACCTTATGAATTATGGACTGGCTGAAAACCTAATGTTTCATACATCAATGTTTTTGGGTACAAAGTATTCATCCTGAATACTAAATATAATCTACAAAAATTCGCACCAAAATCGGATGAAGGAATCTTTCTGGGCTATTCTACAACTTCTATGGCATATAGAGTTTTCAATAAAAAAACATGTACTGTAGAAGAGACAGTGCATGTTAAATTTGATGAAACTAATCCTTTTGTTTTCAACGAACCCCAACCTACATCCTCGGATGTGTATTCTAAAAATGTTTATCAACCTTTGTTAGAAGATCATACTGATAAAGAAAATGTTCAAGAAGATACTTCTGAAACTTTTACCCCCAAAGAATTTCTACCATAAGTTGATGAGCAGGTTTTACAAAACCCAAATCAATTGATTCTTAGGAATCTTACTAGTGATAATATCATTGGTGATGTAAATCAACCTATAAGGACCAAAAATTCCTTAAGAAATAAAATAGAACATCATTATATTCTTTCACAATTCGAAACTAAATGTCCAAGTGAGGCCTTAGATAATGAATATTGGACTAAAGAAATTCAAGATGAACTAAATGAATTTGAGAGGAATCAAGTATGGACTTTAGTTGAAGGACCAAAAGAAACCACTACAATTGGTATAAAATGGGTCTTCAGAAACAAGTGTGATGAAAATGGAATCATTGTACGAAATAACGAAAGACTTGTTGCTAAGGGTTGTAACCAACAAGAGGGAATAGAATATAAAGAAACATATGCTCCGGTAGCTAGAATTAAATCTATCCGTATTCTATTAGCCTTTTTAGCTTATTTTAACTTTGAACATTTTCAAATGGATGTTAAATGTTCTTTTCTAAATGGTTTTGTTCAAGAAGAAGTCTTTGTTGAACAACCTCCTGGTTTTCTAGACCCAAAACATTCTAATCATGTTTTTAAACTTACCAAAGCTCTACATGGTCTTAAAAAAGTCCCTAGAGCATGGTATGATAGACATACATGATTTCTTTTACAAAACAATTATACAAAAGGTACAATAGATCCAACCCTTTTTATAAAAATGGAAAATAAAAATTTTTTGATTGTTCAAATTTATGGTGATGACATCATATTTGGATAAACTCAACAATATTTAACTAATTCTTTTGAAAATTTAACTAAATCATTGTTTTAAATGAGTATCACGGGTCAGTTAAAATTCTTCTAAGGTTTTCAAATTTCTCATAAATCAGAAGTAACATATATATCTCAACATAAGTATATTAAATATTTACTCAAAAAGTAGGTTTATGAAAATACTAAAAGTATTAGCACTCAAGTTGGTACCTCAAATACAATTGATCATGATGAAACTGGGAAACTAGTAGATCAAACAATTTTTAGAGGCATGATAGGAATCTTGCTGTAATTGATTTCTAGTCGACTAGACATAATGTTTTATGTATTCATAAGTGAAAGATACCAATATAATCCAAAAGTGTCTCATTTAAAAGCCGTAAAGAGAATCTTTCAGTATTTAAAAGTCACTATGGATTTAGGACTCTTTTAGTCCTCTAGATATAATCTTCTTTTAAAAAGTTATTTAGGCGCTGACTTTGGTGGTTATAGAATGGATAGAAAAAGTACATCTGGAACATGTAATTTCATATCAGATTCTCTGGTTTCTTGGTCCTACAATAAACAACACTTAGTCGCACCTTCCACTGCTGAAGCTGAATATATAGCAGCTGGAAATTGTTGTTCTCAAGTGTTGTGGATGCAACACACACTCACTGACTATGGATTGTGTTTTTTTAAAACCCAAATTCTATGTGATAACACTAGTACCATTTCTCTTAGTAAGAACCCAACGCATCACTCTCATGCAAAACACATAGATGTTAGGCATGAATTTCTTAGGGATCACACATAGAAAGGAGATATTATTTTACAATTCATCGGAACACAAGAACAACTTGCTGGCATCTTTAAAAAACCTTTACCTTATAATAGATTTGAGTTGATAAAACAGAAGCTAGGAATGATTACATTAAAGTAACCATTCATGTCTACTTCATGTTTTTCACTTATCCATTCATTATGTAATTCCTCTTAAAAAGGGAGAGAACATTTTTTATTTTTTTGTTTCTTGATTATTTTTTTCTTATTATTCTCCGAATTTGTGTTTTTGGCTTTCAGTTTATCGTATTGACAGGTTAATTATTATTATATAATTTTCTGTTTATCGTATTATTTACCTTTTTGTTTATCATGTTATTTACCTTTCTATTTATCGTATTATTTACATTTCTATTTATCATATTGACTGATTATCATAACAATTTTGTTTTCCATCGTCTTGTCAGTTCATGGTAACAATTTTGTTTTCCATCGGCATGTCAGTTCATGGTAACAAGTTTGTTTTTCATCAGCTTTTCAATTCATTGTAACATGTTTATTTTTCATCGGCACGTCTGTTCATTGTAATGAATTTCATTTCCATCGGCACGACTGATCGGGGTAATGAATTTTTTTTCATCATCACGTCAGTTCATGGTAGTTAATTTATTTTCCATCGGCACGACCGATCATGGTAATGAATTTCTTTTCCATCGTCACGTCTGTTCAAGGTAAGAAATATCTTTTCCATCAGCATGACCGATCATGGTAATGAATATATTTTCCATCAGCACGACTGATAATGGTAATGAATTTCTTTTCCATCGGCATTTCCATTCATGGTAATGAATTATTTTCTATCTTCATGACCGTTCATGGTAACATGATTGTTTTCCATCGGCTTGTCAGTTCATGGTAACGACTTTGTTTTACATCGGCATGCTGATTGATGTTTTTCTTTTTCTTCACTATTAGTACTATCTAAACCAACAATGACCTTATGATCCCCAGTAGGTACATACTTTCCATTTCATTCTCATTTTAAATCATATACATTGATTTCATTTCTTCTAATTCTGAACCATAGCAGAGTAACTATCATTTTTTTTGCCTCCTATAAATAGCCCCTGCTCCCCATCCCACACTATTTTTAAAGTATTTGTGTTGAAGTTCTACCCCGTCGATTTAAGACTCTGTACGATCATTCAAGCGACTTCACCTATATGTCTAAGTCCTCTACTAATACTCCCGCTGAAATTTCGTCAAAATTTTTTTAGAGAAAGAGTTTTTCAGAGAAAGGTTAGTTTCTCGATACTTTTTTGATTCATATGATTCTATAATCAGAAGAATCATTTTGATTCATGTTTGGGAGCATTTTTGTGTTGAAAAACCTATTTCTCAAGATCTAGTTCTTATTGATGAAGTCATTCAGTTTTACAAAACCATATCTTTTGATAAGAACATGATAATCACCTTTTTTGTGTGCGATAGAATGTTATCTATGACTGTGAAACAAGTGGCTCAGTTTCTAAATGTCTCAATAGAAGGTGATTCCTTATGTCCATATAATAAAATACTAGAGGAATTTGGTACGTTTAACAAAGAAAGCGCGGAAAATTCTTTTTTTATTATAAATGATGAAAAGAGGAAAGTAGCTCATCTTTCTCCACATAAAAAAATTGTAACGATGTGGATGCAAGGTTTTCATAATCCAAGGAAAGGGGATAGAGAGACTTTGAAGGTTTCTAATATCTTCAAGTTGGACTATCTTTTCAACATGAGAAAAGTAAATCTCATGGGATACATCTTCGAAACAATTATGAATGTCAAGTCGGGTGCAATCAAATTCAATTTGATTATGTATCCAACTATTCTTACAAAGTTCATTCTCGAGAGCATGATATTTTTTAATATTCCTTTGAAAGGAAATTTGGTAGATATGAAAGTATCCTGGATTAGTTAAAGTACATTAGAAATGTTGAATGTTTGTTTTGATCAGAATTTAAAGCTTTTTGTAAAGGATTTAGAAGATGATTCGACTCAGAATCAATCGGCACCTATGACTATCAAAGACAATCCTTCTATTAGTTCTCCTAAAAATTCAAATCCGCAAACCAGTTCAAAACTAAGAAGAAAATAAAGTACAATAAGGAGGTTGTGACTAAGTGGAGATAAGATAGATAACAGAGAAAAGAAGGTGAAACTATGTTTGGTCTTGACCCAGCTAAAGATTTTGTAGAAAGAATAAGGCCATATGAAACCCTTCATTCTGAAAAGAAAAAGAAGACTCTTTTAAAAAGAAAGGATCAAGAATTTGATATCTCTAAATCCTGTAAATGGATGAGGATACTAGTGCTCAAATAAAGGATGAAGTACATCAAGAACCAATCATACAGAGTCTATCAGAAAAAAGAAAAAGGGGAACAGATGCTGGATGAAATACAGGAAGTTGAAGAAGAGGAAAGATATTTTATTTTAGAACTCCACCAAAGATCGAAAAAGTGTAGAGAAGAATATTACCAAAATCATAGTGAAGGTATTCAACAATCCCCTCGTGTCGGTCAACCACCGACTCAATCTTTTGAAACTCTGGATAAAATCTCTTCTCAAGAAAAGCAAGGTTCTCAGTCCTCTCAAACAGAGAATCTTGTTGTCATCAGTTACAAAAAAGAAAAAGAAATAAGGGAGAATGAAAAAGCAAAAGTAAAATAGCCAGTTTTAGACTCAAGCCTATCAAATGAACTAAATTCATACGATGAAGATACTGATTTAGAACAAACAATCTATCTCAAGAGGAGTGATTACATTATTCATGTTTTAAGGAGGGTTGAAAGACTATTCCTTCTTTCCCCAGGATGGAAGGGAATATTGATTTTATCACTGAAAATCAGAGAAAGAAGTTTGGATCTATAAGAGTATTGAGAAGGAATATTTTTTCAGTTGAAGCTGATTTGAATGTTCTATCTGAATGCTCGGCCGATCATAAAAAGGATTGCAACAGATGACCAAGTGGTCATATAAAATAGAGAGCTTAGTGAATGGCCATGAGATAGCAATCGAAGATATAAGGAGGTTGACAAATTATCTTTCTATTCCTTTCAATAAACCCGATAAAGAAATTTTTTATAAACTGAATTAGGTAACTCATGGAGCTGATATTACTTCAGTGAATGAATTTTAAGAGTGATTGAATTCTTTTCAGTCTGAATTCTTGAAGGTTTCATCATTCAAAGATGAAATAGTTTTTTTAAACAAACAAATTTTTGTGTTATCCAAATATAACAAGAATTTGAAAAACAGAATTGATACTGTTGAAGAAGTAATCAGAGTCCAGGAGGAAACCACCAAGAATCAGTATCATCTCTTTGTCGATCAAAAAGAGCTTCTCAGATCACAGGGTGATTCAAAATCTAATGACAAGAAAGAAATCAAAAAGATGAAAGTTGTTCTTCATGAATTGATAAAAAAGGAAAAGTAAGGAGAAAAAAAGTGACTATTGTATTTGTTTTACCTATAAGCTGTTGTTTTTGTAATGACATATATGTTACCAATTCTTTTGTCCTACATTTCTTTTCTCTAACTCTTTCAAGAAACTAAATATTACCCAGCTCCTTTTGTAAATCACCAAGGGGGAGAATGTTTCACAAAGGGGGAGAATGTTTTATAGAGGAGTGTTCTAAAGGAAACACTTATAAACAAGGAAAATATTTGAATACAATCCTTAGGAAAGTACATACCTAAGGGGGAGTTAGTTATATTCAATATCATATTCAAAAGAGTTTCCAATAACTCAGGGGGAGATACGTATTTTTTTATGTTTTTATTTCATGTTTTGTGCTTTCCAAAAATGGGGAGATTGTTGATTCAAAAGTTCTCTTTTGAGTTTTATATCTTGTTTTGTAAAACACAAATGAATTTTACCATGTTTATTGTACTAACCATGTGGATCGTACTGACCATATTGATCGTACTGACCATGATGATCGTACTGAACATGGTGATCAAACTGACCATAATGATCATACTGACCAGGTTGATCGTACAGACCATGTGGATCATTCTGACCATGCGGATCGTACTGACCATGTGGATCGTACTGACCATGCTGATCGTACTAACCATACTGATTGTACTGACTGGAAATTGTGTTCTCTGTTAATATTACTAAGTCTTATAAATCTACTCCCTGTATCATTTCAAAACATTACACAGTAATACTTATAGTAATCATACTTTAATTTCATTACATTCTTGTTTTGGTACATCGTCAATAACACATGTTTCATTTTAATCGTACTCATTTTTATCATCCTCATATATCTTTTGTTTTAACTCAAAATGATTTCTTGGAGTTAGTTATAAACTAATCAAAACTATGTCGTGTTTTCTGTTTCAATATGACCATTATAATGCCAGGTGTCCAAGTCCCTCCGAGTTTTTCGATGAAATATGACCGTTGGAGGAAATATGTCCGTTGAAACATGAGGCCTATAAATAGGAGGTTATTTGAATCCAAGAATAAGTGTGTGGATATATACATGTGTATGTGACTTTGCTATATCATGTTCTAGAGAGAGATACTATGTCTTCTCTCCAGCTTCGTGCGAAATCCTTGAAACTACAAAACGTGAACTGCTCGTTCTTAGTTTTTGTATTTCTATAAGCACTTTAACTGTGCTTTGTGAGACTGATCATCGTATCGAGGGCTGCCGAGGATAGGCGGGCAGACAAACCAATAATCGTATCGGGGGCTGCTGAGGATAGGCAGACAGACAAACCAATCATCGTATCGAGGGCTGCTAAAGATATACAGACAGACCAACCGATCATCATATCGAGGGCTGCCGAGGATAGGCAGACCAACGATCCGATCATCGAATCGAGGGCTTCCAGGGATAGGCAGACAGACATACCGATCATCATATCGAGGGCTTACCAAGGTGTTGGTAAGACATACCTATTATCCTAGGTGAATGGATAACCCTTCTCTTTGGGTCAAAATAATTGTAATACTTTAAAAATTCCAGTGCTATTTGTTTTAGAAAGGGGATTGTATTGTTTTTTTTCTTCATTTCCTATTCATTTGTAAATTTTTCAATTAAAATTATACTATTACATGTTGTATCGATTGATTCTATATGCTTTATGGTAGAATCCTTCACTATTGTTTTACTCTGATTATTGTATTCATCTTGAATACAATTGCATTACTTTTCTTAGAGTATTACATCATATCATACCTTTATATTCAATATAATTGTTGTTGTTTTTTTGGGAATTTTATTTTCCTTAAGATCATTTAAACTAATTTCTTGAGTGTTTAAAACTGATTTTAATCCTACAATTCACCCCTCTATTATAATGTTCCATCTAATATACATCTACATCTACATATTAGATCCAACAGAGATCTTAACACATCATGCATTATTGTTTATAGGTTGTGATAGTTGGTCTAAAAGTTCTATAAGGATTGATATTCCATCCCCTATCCTAATTATGTGTTCATTTAGAACATTGTTTCATTTTCCTTCGCAATCTATGTTATAGAAAATAATTTTGGTTCTAACCAATACAAAAAATAATTTTTGGTGATAATACAAAAATTAAATGTTTTAAATGGTATCCATAGAGTATAAAACTCATAAATAACATTTATATCCAATATTATGAATATATACGTCATAATCGAGGTTATCTATGGACCATTATATTTGTTTCTATAACCTAAATATATTCTAATACTATATAATTTTTAAAAAAGGATCCATGATTCACATTGGTAGATCCCCCATAAGTGACAAAAAAATGTTTGTTGTTATCCCTCCTTTTCATGAACTAAGTCAAGATCATGTTAATACCAACCAACTCTTTCTTGGGTTATTACAAATTGATTGCCTAGTTCCTAATCATTAATAATTTTTTTATTTATTAAATGAGATTTCATTTCTTTTAAACCATAAAATATCTACATTATATAAATTAAAGGATTATATCCCATTCATAGAGTTATACCAATGGGTTTTTACGAATTTTTTCCCATCCTTATCCAGAAAATAAATAAAATAATCCATATTAATATTGAAAAAATGATATGATACAATATATATGTACCCAATATAAAGATATCAGTAATTTACAATATTTCCATAAGTTAAACCTCATCACATTCTAATAATATCACAATCCCCAAAAATGGTTTAGTTTGTTTGAGGATTAGAAATAAAATAAACATATTTATTAATTTTAAAAAAAATAAAAATATAACTAAATCACACTATATTACCATATATAACAACCATAAGTAATAACCAACTTTATAATCATGGGATTGGAAACATAATAAAGGGGTTATCTCAGCCACTATGTTCCATGCCCTGTTCATCGGGGCACATGCCGTGACTACCCCTAGCCAGCCATCCATAGGCCAGGGGCTGGAGACTAGCACCGAAAGTCATATTCCCGAAAACTGGGAAGGATTTGCCTTTATAACCTGTAAACACATGCAACTAAGATAGAACATGATATGAAAACAAGTAAACTGTATAGTAAAACGAGTGTGTTGAATAAGGAAAAAGGGGCCAGAATACAAGCCGAACTGGAAAGTATGAGAAAACTAAAAAGAGATCCTATGAACACCCACCAATGATCCTACCTGAAGGGTAGGAATATATCTCAATCATGTCATATTTGTGGTACACCTTGTCTAATTTCCACATCCAATGTGCATCTAGTCCGGGTACCATCATCCACAGTCAGTGTTGTCTATCGTATGAACCAAACACAACATGGTCTGGGCATAGCCCATGCAGGGGTGAGTATAACGATACTCAGTAGAGACCTCGATACCCCAGAAGGTCTATATAAATCCACAAAAGATAAACCCAAAAGCATGGAAACCACAGTCAACCCTAATTTGGTATATACCAAAACAAATACCTATGTTATTGAGTATTCCATTCTGAATAGTTCCACAAAGGAAAGAATACCACGATGGTAACACCACAGAGGTAAGTACCACACAAGTATGCCACACAAAATAAAACCACAAACAAATCGGAAATAAAGTACAACATATGTACGCCACTGAGAAGAATACCACAAATGCATCACCAAGAAGGTATGTACCACACAAAAATTCCACAGAGAAGAATACCACCAAGGTATCACCACAAAAGATAGGACTCAGCTCACACCATGTATAACATAAGTACAGAAGTATATATGATTATAGTTAACTACTAAATCATCTTACACTATTAAGAGGAAGACCTATGTAATATCATAGTACATCATTAGACCCACAGAAGATCCTAGTTCAACAGACCCACAATGGATCTTAGTACATCATCAGACCCACACAAGATCTTAGTATAGAAGACCCACATAGGATCCTAGTACATCATCACACCCACACAGGATCCTTGTACAGCAGACCCACATAGTATCCATGATTAGTCCCATAAGTATTCCATGATCGGATCCATGTGGGATCTTAAAATACATACCCATGAAGGATCCCTTTCTCATGTTACATCTAGCGAATGGATTCCCTCAATAAGCTTTCTTGATTCTGGGAGGTTTCTCTCCTCAAGCCATAGTTATATAATCCAATTTCCATGAAGTACCATGAATATGAATCCCAAAGGATTTCCACGTAATAGGGTTCACAACACAACAAACGGTGCATCAATTGGACGTCAGGTCTGTAAGTTATTATTCTTTTAGGTCCGAGGGCCCGGTTGGATTCGTGCTCGATCCAACCTGACTGTACCCCTACATTATCCAAATCTCAAGTGTCATATACCAAATAGAACATCCCACTCAATGTTTTCCATCCCCACAGATGGTTCATCAAATGGATGTTTGATGCCAATGAATTGACCAAAAGAGAGAATATGGGTCGAAGATGATCCCAGTCCTGTCGGACCCGACCCTGCCCAACCCGCCATGCGCTGGGTGGCCCGGCCTTGTTGTCCTGGCCTTGGTGGCTCAATATGGCCACATTCAGGGGATGGGGGGATTCGTGCACTCCACTCTCCTACAGACCGAATGGTTGAACCTGTTTGGACACCAGGTAGCACAGGTGACCTGCCAGGGGTCCCGCTCGATCTTGCTCGGCCGACTGAAATAACCATCCATTGGTCCTCTTAGTGGTGAAATGTGCGCCACCACTCTACAATAGGCCTCCCTCCCTTCACTTCCATGGAAGAAAGTCGCATCCCTTGCTCTCTAGGAAGCATAGACCCCCCCTGTCATGAGGCCAGCCTCTACTGGCCGCCGCCCTTGCTCTTCCCTAGCCGATGGGCCGCGACCCTTATCTAGTGGAACAATTGTGCCACTACTATCATCAGAGCTAGCCATGATGTTCAGCTCTGTTCCTAAGCCCCACCAGTGTCGGATACCATCCTACTCCATCGCTAATAACAAACCAAAAACCACAATGAATTTTGCTGAGGGGTCAAGCCATGTTTGTTTGGCTTGTACCCTCTGTGTTAGAGATGTAGCAAGTGGTACAAAAATTACTTGAATCGTGAATAATTTTCATGAACAGGAAAGAGGGAAATTAAAAAAAACAATCCTTTCCTTGAAGGTTCCATTGGAGATCGATGAGGAGGGAAGAACGAATGTCGGAGCTCGTTTCCTATGCAAGGTAAATTCGATCGAGGCTTGTGGTCAGTTCCTATTCCTTTATTAGAGACGGTGTGTTATTCTTTAGAGATGAGCTCCTTCAGGTTCACCCAAGCATCTACCATTTCCAATGATTTATCCCCCATGGAAAAATAAGGAGCCAATAAAATTTTATATTATTAATTTTATTTATGTTGGCATCATTTAAATATTGGTGAGGTGTAATTAAATGGGACAATAATTAGTGGGGAGTTGAGAGGTCTCCCTCCCTTTTAGAGGTGTTCGAGTGGTCCCCATCACAATGGACATAAATTGGGGGGTTTTCTAGCTCAGGTGGTCCTGACCACCGAGAACACAATTGGGAGCATAAAAAAATAAATACTTTAATTTATTTTTATTTACACAAAATAACACAAAAACTAACTTTCACCCTAGACCTACTGCGGTCGAGGTGAAGGTCTCCTTAAGCAAATACTGGTTATATGAGTTCAAAGGTTTCCTCATATTTCAATTACAAGCATCAGTTCAAAATTTAGAGAAACCTGCTCGTACATTTACTAAACGTACCTAAAAAATGTATAGAAATTTATTATGGATACACCGTGCCTCAGAATCACACGGCGTTAATTTTCACAGACTTGTAAAATTCCAATATAATTACATGAAATTACAAAAAATATCTAGGTCTTTACATTCTCCCCACCTCAGGGCTTTGCATCCCCACAAGCCTAATCACAAAATCGTGGAAATCATGTGCGGGTACTGAGTACAAATATGAGCCTCCCACTCCCATGTGCCATTTTGGAGGTTCTCGTGCTACCAACTAATTCTCACCAGAGGTATCGAACGCCCAAAATGGACCTGATATTATCGATCCTCAATCTCTACTAGATCCTCCGTAACCGTCACCCCATCGTCGATGTCCAGCTCAACCTGGTCGATGAAGTGAGATGGGTTGTGCACATATCGTCTCAACTAGGATACATGGAAAATGCCATTCACCTAGTGAAATTGAGCTGGAAGATCTAAGAATTAAGCCACCTCACCATCTCTGTTGAGGACCTAGAAGGGACTGATGAACCTCATAGATAATTTTTCGCCCCTACCAAATCTCTGCAAACATCGTTTAGGTGGGACCTGTAGAAGGACATAGACTCCATCCTCGAACTCCAGAGGTTTCCATCTCCTATCATCTTAAGACTAATGTCTGCTCTGTACCGTCTTCCTCTTTTATTGGATGACCAACACCTTCTCCGTGGTAGCCCATACCATATCATGTCCCATGAGTGTTGACTCCCCTTGGTCAATCCAGCACAAGGAAATATGTATGTTCGGTCGTACAACACCTCAAAAGGTTCCATCATAATGGTGGATTGATAGCTGTTGTTGTATGAAAACTCCACCAAAGTAAAATGATCCTCTCAGCTGTAACTGAAGTCGAGGATACAAGAACCTAGCATGTTATCGAGGGTGTGAATGGTCCACTCATTCTGGCCATTCATCAGAGAATTGAAGGCGATGCTCAAAGGCGTCTTCCCAAAAGCCTATTATAAACTATTCCATAGTCGAGAAGTGAATTTTTCATCACAATCAGAGACAATCGTCGAGGGTACTCCATATAGACGCACAATCTTCTGCACATAGAGGTGTCCCAATTTCTCTATTGAACCATACTCTTTGATCGGTTGGAAGTGGGCCAACATGGTGAGTCGGTCGACGATCGCCCAGATAGAATCATGACCCCTGGATGTACATGGATGTCATGTCATGATGACCATGGATATACCATCCCACTTCCATGCTGGGACATCTAAAGTCTGAATTAAGCCTTCTGGTACATGATGCTCCACCTCCACTTGCTAGTATGTGAGTCATTGAGAGACAAACACTGCTACTACTTTCTTCATTCCCGACCACTAGTGCAATCGTCAGATGTTCTGGTACATCTTCGCCCCTCATGGATGTACCGCTAGAGGGGATGTGTGGAAATCCCTCAACACTTCCTCCTAAATAGACACTTGTACCATGTTACATCCTCTGAAAAGGATGATGTGATACCCACCATCATGAAATCCATCATGGGTCTGTACTGTGGATTTTTGGGCACATCGAACCTCACAGTCAGCGTCCCCGCACTGCACTTTTGTGACTCGCTGAAGAAGTGGGTAATGATTGTAAGAGACTGAAGAAAATATTCTCCATCTCGATCCACAAAGGATATCTACAAGGCGACCAACTACTCCATCACCTCACCTGGAAACTGAATACCAGATCACTGGCTGAGTGCATCTATTACTGCATTCTTCTTCCAAGGAGTATATACTATCTCGAAGTCATAGTCCTAGGGGAACTCAAGACAACATCGTTGTCTCAGGTTCACATCCTTCTGAGAGAATATCTACCTGAGACTCTGGGGATATGAGTAGACTGTAAAATGTTCACCCATAAATTAATTTGGCCACATCTTCAAGGCGATGATCACTGCTACAAACTACATGTCATTAGTATCATAGTTCTACTCATGTTCTCTGTACTATCAAAAACCATATGTGATCACTACTCGATCTTGTATCAAGACACATCTAAGCCCAGTACCTGATTCATCACAGTAGACTACGTATAATAAGAATTCCTATGGTAGCCTCAATATGGTGGCACCTGTCTGCCTCTACCTCGGTTCCTAAAAACTCTGCTGGCACCACTCTGACCAAACTAAGGGTTTCCCATTCTTCTTCAACACTGATAATGGTGCTACAACTCTGGATAAATCTGGCCCAAACCTCTAGTAGTATTTAAACAAACCCAGGAATCTCCATACCGCCATCACACTCTTGGGTGGATCCCAAGCATGTACTTCCTTGATCTTCACTGAATCCACTTCAATTCCAGCCTTGGAGATGACATGACCTATAAAGTGAACCTCTCATATACAGAACCGGCACTTAGAGTGCTTACAATAAAGATGGTTCTCTTAGAGTGTGTCAAGAACAGTCTGCAAATGATAGGCATGCTCATCCTCAGTAGTCGAGTAGATCATAATGCCATTGATGAAGAATACTACAAAGAGATCAAGGTATGGCAGGCATATCCTGTTAATGAGTCATATGAACACTAGTAGAGCATTGGTCATGCCAAAAAGCATGAACAAAAACTTATAATGGCCACACAGCATCTGAATGCTGTTTTCTACAAATTCTCATCTCATACTATGAGCTGGTGATATCATGATCTGATGTCTATATTCGAGAACTATCGTGCTCCATCCAGCTGATCAAAGAGTACATCAATCCTCGGTAGTGGTTACATGTTCTTCACGGTCACCTGGTTCAGGTGCTGATAGTGAATACAAAGTCTCAAGCTCCCATCCTCCTTCTTGGGAAACAAAATCGGGGCTGCCCAAGGAGAAACACTGGTAAAAATGAGCCCCTTCCCCTACAAGTTTTCCATTTGCACCCATAGCTCATGAAGCTCCCCGAGAGCAATAGAATATGATGATGTAGTTATCAGATCCATTTCAGGGTACAAGTCAATATAAAATTACACCTATCTATGGGGAGGTTGTCCCAAAACCTCATTAAGGAAGACATCCGCATACCGGTCCACCATTAAAGGATAACATGGACTCTCCACATCAGCCGCTCTGAGGGTAAGGATAGCCAACTGATAAGTGATCGGTTGTACTATCCTTCAATTAAGTTCATAATGTTCTGCATGGGATCTCTTCTTGCTGGTAAAGTTAAACCTGGTCCCATCTGTGTAGACACAATGCACTTTGAACCTAATACAGTCAATCTTAGCATAGACTACAGATAACCAGTCCATACAAAAGATGATGTTATAAGGCCTCAACACCGCAACTAGGAGATCATTGCTGAAGCTCTCACCTCCTAGAGTAAGCTCGCACCGCCTACACCAGTGCATAAATATTGATTCATCTTTATTAGGAGTCTCTACCCATAAATATTGACCCAAAAGCTCTTTTAGAATCTCTGAGCTCTGAATGAGGGTTGTGGCAATGAATGAATGACTGGCACCTGTGTCTATAAGTACCAAAACTAAAGCGAGTGGACATAGAACGTACCTCATATTATCTCCGGAGTGCCATGATCATTGGCCTCAATAGACTGGAGTTGAGATTTACCCTTTAAACCTACTCCCTGCAGTCGGGGTGGACCACTTGGTGGTGGTGGTGGTAACATCTCGAATAGTTTCCCACCACCAGCTGCACAGCCAGCTCCTCTGCCATGTTTGTCTTTCTCTCTAAAAACCTCCTCGATCGATCCTCTGTCACTTCATAGATGTCCCTTTGACTATATTCTCATCATCCTTATAGAGGGTCGGGCAGTCTCAAGACATGTGACCCTGCTCGAAACATGTGTAAGATTGCATGTTCCTCACATGACTGGATGTGTCTCTGGTTCCCCGCACAACTGACCCTGTATCTTGCGGTCATCCTCTATTAGGTCTGGTCCTCTTGGAACTATTAGTCATCTATCTGTGGCTATCTGCAGAAGACTTCACTACGTCATGACTGGTGGTGGGTCTCACTATTGGTGACTGCTCGACAATAAAACTCTCCACTAAGAGGTCTTTCTCTAACACCCTAGCCTGAGTTGAGATGCAAAGTGAGATCATCGAAGCCCTAATCTCCCACCCGAGTCCCTTCTCGAAAATGCATACCCTAAAGAATGGATCCCATAGCATATAAGTGAATTAGTGTAAGAGGTCGGTGAACCTTGCTGATTACTGAGCCACAATCATGTTTCCCAGCTGCAGATGAAGAAGCTCTTAAATGCACACTGCCCGAAGGGTTTATGGGACAATCTCTGGCCGAAGCAAGCTCTCGAATTCTATTAAGAGAAGTGTCACCTCATCGTGAACATGGGTCGACAAGATCCACCATGTTCCTATTGCTACCTATAGAAGACTAGCAGCCAGGATCACCATGAGATCTGATAGTGTCCCTACCAGTCGAAAGACTCTCACTACGACCTCCACCCAATCCTCAGCCGCATATGGGTCCATCTCACCCCTGAACCAAGGTGGCCTATAGAGATAAAACTTATGAAACGCGCTCAATCGGCGTGTAATCTATGTTACAGGGGATGGTGGAATCGGTGGCACAATGAGTAATGGTACCTCTAGTGCCTCTGCTGGTGCCACTACTAGAAGTGGGCCCTCCACCGAGGCCTCGTCGCTCAGTGGGAAATCCTAATGTTCTCTACCTGGAATCCATGTTGGCTGTCTGTGTAGAGGCATCCTGAAATGAAACAGGTGCGTCGTGGTCTATAATTTACACCTAGTGAGCTGACTCAATGATTTCACAAAGAAGAATTTTCAAAACCCACAAGGAATCCATGTTTTCGTGCACTAAGTCAAAAATCAGAAATCAGGGTCCTAGTGTATGGATACGTTGGCTGCCACACAAACATTGGATTCCTTAAACTGATAACCACACTAAATACACTTAACATTATTTCTGTTAAAAAGATCAGAGTTCTGTGTTCTATGGTTGACCCTACTCCTCTGATACCAATTTGTCATGACCCGTCCCTCGGGGCCCGTGTCGTGACTACCCCAAGCCTACCTTCCATATTCCAGGGGATATCTATTTGCACCGAAAGGTATATTCTCTATAACTGGGGAGGCATCGCCTTTATAACCTGTAAACACAGGAAACAAATCACACAAATATATATGAACACATGTATACTTTATTATAAAAAGTGTGTTATGAATAAGTAAAAAGGGGCCATAATACAAGCCCAACCGAAAAGTACATGAAAACTGAAAAGACCTCCTTTGAACAACTGACTAGGATCATACCTAAAGGGTAGGTAAAACTCATGATCATGTCGTCTCTATGGTACGCCTCATATAATGTCCTCCTCAGAGGTAACTCCAGTCCTCATACCCTCATCTTCAGTCATCGTTGTCTGCCGTCTGCATTAAACACAACAAGGTGTGGGCATAGCCCATGCAGGGGTGAGTATAACGATACTCAGTAGGGACCTTGAGACCCCTGAAGGTTTCTCAAAATACACAAAAGATAAACCATAAAGAATTGAAACAACAGTAAGCCCTACATAGTTACATTCCCATACATGTACCTAAGTTATTGGGTATTCCCATCTTAAATGTTCTATAAAGGAAGGAATACCACGAAGGTAACACCACAGAGGTATGTACCACGAAGGTAACTACAACACAGGTAAACCACATAGAAGAATACCACCTAGGTATCACAACGGATGTGAGTACCACATAGGTAATCCGCACAGAAGAATACCACTAATGTATCACCATAAAGGAGAGGACTTATCTAACACCAGGTATAACTTATGGAGTGAAGTATATATGATTTGATATAACTACTGAATCATATTACCCTGCTAAGAGGTAGACCCACATAGGTTCTAGTACGTCATCAGACCCACACAGGATCCTAGTACAGCAGACCCACGTAGGATCCTATTACATCATCAGAGCCACACATGATCCTAGTATGGTAGACCCACAAATGATCCTAGTACATCATCAGACCCACACATGATCCTAGTACCGCATACCCAGACATGATCATAGTACATCATCAGACCCACACATGATCCTTCTACATCATCAGACACACACCTGATCTTAGTACAATACACCAAAAAGGATCCAAGAGTAGTACCATATGGATTCCTAGAGCGCATCCATTTGGGATCCTAAAATAAAAACCCACAAAGGATCCCTTTCTCATGTTACATCCAGCTACTCGGTTCATGAACTATACTCATCTAATTCTAGGAGGTTCCACTCCTCAAGCCATTTGTCGATACTCCAACTGCCACGATGTCCCTCGATGAAGTATCCCAAAGGACCGCTACATAATAGGGGTCTCAACATAATAGAAGGTGTGTTAATTAGACTCCCAGACTGTATGATATTATCCTTTTAGTATCAAGGTCTCGATTGGATTCGTTCTCGATCCTACCCGACCATACCCCAACATTGTCCAATTTTCCAGTGGGGTATACCCAAAAGACCATGCCACACCAAGGTCTCCAGTGCCATAAAAGGTTCGTCAAACGAACGCTCGATGCCAAATTTATGGCCAAAAGAGCGAATATGGGTCGATGTTGGCCTAGGACCTATTTGACATGGTCAGAACGACCAGACGTGACCCGACCAGGCCTGGATCGACCCGACCCGGTTCGGGTTGACCCGGACCACTATGTCCGGCCCGGCCCGGGCTGGGCGGCCCGACCTAGCTGCATATGGGGGGAGTCGTGCGCCGCCACTCCTACTCACCAAACAGCCTAAGTCGTTAGGTCTCCGGGAAGAAAGCGGGATCCACTGTAGATCCCGCTTGGTCTAGCTCAGCCGGACGAAAAGGTCGGCCCTTGGTCCTCCCGGAGGCTCATCCTGCATCACCCCTCTGCAGGTGGCCGAACCCATACCACCCTCCCTTTAATGCTACAGACATTGCTCACCAAAAAATGGATTCCCCCACCCATAGTGTGTTCAACCTTCGCTAGCCGGAACCCTTGCTCCGACGCGGATGATGGGACATGACCCTTCTCTGGAGACCCTGTTGCGCTACCACCTTCTTCACGGCTGGTCGTGATGCCAGCTGCTGTTCCCAAGCCCCACTGATGTTGGATATTTTCCTCCTCCATCGCGAATAACATACCAAGAACCATGAATATTTTTGCAGAGGGGTCATGCCATGTTTATTTGGCCCATACCCTCCGTGTTAGGGCAGTAGAAATCAATTCAAATATTTCATGAATCATGAAGAAATTTCCATAATAAGAATGGGGGAAATTCGAAACAACAATCCATAACTCGGAGGCTCTATTGGAGATCTATGAGGAGGGAAGTATGGACATTGTTTCGTTGTCCTCGAGGATGTCAATGTTTGTTTCCTCTACAAGGTGCTTCCGATCGGGGCTCACGTTCAGTTCCTCATTCTTTGTTGGATATGGCAAGTTATTTGTGGGAGATGAGTTCCTCAAAGTTCTCCCAAGCTTCTACCATTTTTAATGATTTCTCCCAAAACGAAAAATGGGGATACTATTAAATATGTTTTTATCAATTTAATTTAAGTTGTTATCATTAATCAATTAGTGATGCATAATTAAATGGGAGAATAATTAATGGGGATTTGAGAGGTCTCCCCTCATTACGGGAGGTTTGGGTGGTCCCCACCACCATGGATTTGAATTGGGGGGGGGGGGGGGGGGGTTCTAGAATGGTTGGTCGCCACCACCAAGCATTCAATTGGGGGAATAAATATAAAATAAAAGTTTAATTAATTTTTATTTCATGTAAATGAACAAAAACTAACTTCCCCCCTCGAACTACTACGGTTGAGGTGGATGACTCTTTAATAGAATACTGGAGCTATGAGTTCCATAGAACCCTCATAATTCAATTCTGAGAATCAGTTCAAATGTTAAAAAATATCACTCGTACATTTACTGAACATACCTAAAAAGATGTTCTGAAATTCATTCATGGAACAACAAGACTTGAAATCATGCACCGTAATTTTTCGTGGACTTGTAATATTCCTATATAATTAAAAAAAACATGGAATTTTCGGGTTCTTACACTTGGGAAAAAATTATTAAATACTCATAATGGATAGATATTAAACAATCTATTGAACCTGAATATGTCAGAAACAAAATAATAAAACACTGTGAAGCATGAAAGATCATGATATAGGAATATTACACCATAATAAAGTAATAAAGAAATAATAGTAATTAAAACATTTCATTACTGTGTATAATGATAATATTGACTTATGAACGTAAATTTTAAGGATGAATACTATATGTAAAATGTGTCAGAAATTCAATCATATATAATATTAGAATTATGATAAAAACTAATCAGAAACTTGAATTATGTTTTCAACAAACATGTGATTTTCACACATTATGTTCTGAATAAACCCATGATTTCCATACAGTATATGGGATAAAACACAATCATTATCATGAATCACTATTATAATTTTTAAAAAACTATTTATAAAATATCCCCCTGATATTTACAACCCCACCAATGAATATTAAAATTATGTTTTAATCACTATTAACATTATAAAAACTACATGTAAATAAAATGGGTTTTATATCATTTCTAAATAGTATCAGATAACATGATATTAATTGTAGATCAATTTATTCAAAAAACATAATTTCTCAAATGGATTATTAAATTATGAAATATATATGGTGATTTATAAACCATATCTTTATTGGAGTTATATATTTTTTATTTAAAGAATAATATTGAAGAGAAATTTTTAAGGGTGTTAAGATAGAATTTCATAACATTCTCATAATGAGAAGATGTTAGGAGTCACTTTTGAAAATGTAGTTTCATAGAAATTAAAATCTAAAATATTTTACACATTATTTAGAAAATATTTAAATAATTCACCATATAATGATCATAAATGTTACCATGAAAAAATGAATAGTGTAGGATAAAATTACACGAATGTTTTCTTTTTCAACATTATGAAAATTCAATTATTAAAACTTACATAGTGAAACGTTTTAATAAAAAAAATGATGGTTAAATATAAATATTATAGTTACATTAATGATTACATATTTTAATGGGAAGAAATTAAATTAGAAAAATAGAGGGAAGAAATAATATGTATACTTGATGGAAATGGATTATTTTTTGATGATGGGAAATATTTTTAATAATAATTTATTTTAAAATAGAAGAAAAAAATATAAAGTGAACAAGACAAAAATTTAATGATTTAATTTACAATTGAAAAATAGACATATATTATTGAATAATTAAATGGTATAATTTGATTATCTTCTTGGGTCATAGTTGATAAATATATTTTAAGACTAAGTAAAAATAAATTTTATGGCCCAAAAACCATTAAATTTCTCACAACTTCCATAGAGGATCATCAACATCCTATGAAAAATTAAATAACCATAATAATAATTTTTCAATAACCATATTAAAATAAATTAACAAATATTATCATCAATTAATACATTTTTTAAACATTTTTTATTTGTTTATAATTTCTTTAATCATTTGATGTTAGTGGTTTTGATTTATTCATGAATGTTTTTAAAATGTACCTGTTGTTTCTCAATATTTAATGTCAGGATTGTAAATACTATATTATAAAAGTTTATTTTATATATTATTTATACTATTTATTTCCATTCCATTATAATTTTAGACTTGTTTAATGATGTTAGAATTAGTGAAGAGTTTATTTCAATTATTTTTAATGAATAATAGTTTTTATATTAATTAAAATTTAAATATTAATCTGAAAATTAATAAATCAGAACCATGTAATGAAAATATTTTTATTTAATATTAAATATTATAATAGTCATCCATTAATGTTTTTGATAGGAAATGAAATACAATATTCAATGGAGCTAGTAATCCTCATGTACACAGAGATGAAATTTTAATTTTTCATAGAGTAGAATGAATGTAATAATTGATTTATATTTTAGTAATATTTTTCAAGCATTACATTTTTTCATGATATACCACTTTTAAACCATACATGGTATGATGTTACAAATAATTAAACAAGAAACATAAGAAGGCTGTATCCAAACAAATCATTAACAACATTTTTTCATATAGAATGGGGAAATGTTGATAATGGTAATCAAATTAATATAAAATTGTGTTAGTATAATGATAATACTGATGTAATGATATTAAATTAGGTAAAATAGAATTATTAATAGGTATAAGTGTTAATTTTAAAAATTATTATAGAAGGAAAATACTTTTATAGAAAAGTTTTATTTCGTCTTTGAAACCTTCTCCATTTTTAACGGATTTAGGAAATATATAATGAACATAAACGAAATAATGTTTGAGAGTATTTTTTGGAATAAAAATGTTATATTATAACATAAATGTTTTATTTTTGATGAATTTCTGAAGTTTTGGAGTCAGGATCCATAAACAACTGATATGAATTTCTTTATTTTGTAAATATAGTGTCATAAAATAAAAAAGAAACATTTTTGAACATGGAAAGTGAATATAATGTGAATAATAATATAGGACAGTATAAGATAATGATGATCAATTCACAAAATAGTCATTTGGATACATTTTTTAAAAAAACATTTATGTATTTTAAACATATGATTTGAACCTTCTTTCATTTTACTTTTATCAGGTTAACTAATTTATAATTGAGTAATCTAATTTTTATTCCAAAAAATAAAATGAAACATTTTATATATTTTTTACCATTAAATTATAAAAATAAAAATAATTTTACTAGATAAAATTTTCAAAATTGATAAAAATCAATTCTAAAATAATAAATGTGTATAAAATAAAAGAATTATTATAGAAAAACATAACATCGATTCAAAAATGTAAATTATAAGTATTTAAAATAAAAATAATACATTTAGATTTGTATTTTTACTTATAAAATACATCTTTTGGAGATGAAATTTGTTTCATTAATTATATGTTATGCTTATTTCCTAATGATTCAATAATATAAACTGTATTCATAAAATAGGTATTTTAAATTATTCATATAAAAAATTAATACACAATATTCTAGAAAAACATCATAATATAATATTTTTATAATGAATAAAAAATAAATATCATTGTTTCAAATGAAAATAATAATATTTAGGATTTTAACTTATAAATGGAAATGAAAACTATATTAAAAAGTATTTTTTTACAGTAAAATAGATTTCTGAAGATATAAACTATTATCATTCATATTAATTATAAATTTATAATTTAATTTGTGTTAGTTTATTATTAATATCAAATATATATTTTTAACATTATTTAACAATAATAAATTAATTTTAATAAAAAGAAAATAAAAAAATAAAAAAATTTCAATTTTACAAAAAGAAAATTATATGAAAAGTTATTATTATTATTTTAGTTATTATAAATTAATTTCATAAATTTATTATATTTAAAAGTGACGTTTATATATATATATATATTTCATAATCCAATTTCCCATGTATATACCCAACAATTAAAATAATACTTCACTATAATTATATTTATCCTAGTAAAAATTTTCAATGTTCATTTGGGTTAGTGTTTTAGGTGAAACCTGATATTCAATTGAATATTTATTTTATATAGGAATACATAGTAAGATTCCATTTCATTTAAAATGTGAAGAAATGAAACCACAATACTGACACAATGGAACAACCTAGAAAATCTACAAAACCTCAATATCCAACTGATTCACAATTTGTACTTCTATTTTGTCTAGAGTGATGAGGATGAGCCTTTTACTATACCTATTACATGAACCATAAATATCATAGGAATCCTAAAGGGCCATAATAGGGAGTGATTATGAACATTATAGTACACTACCATTGATATCCCTTATTAAATTGCATATGTGTATAGGTTTAGGAAAATAAAAAAATATAACAACCAAATCACACCATACAACATGTTCCATTAATTCTTTACTATCCACAATTGAGAATATACCATCCACGACCACTGAAATTGTTGAATAATGCATCAAAATTCAATCATACAAGAAGTTAACATAAAATTTTAAACAATTTTGTGTTTCATAACATAACATACTTAGAAAAACCTGAAATAAACTTCTTGAGTAGACCGTGATGTCTGAACAATGATTCAACAGAGTATATTACCTGTCCCAAAGTTACTCCAACCCATTAAAATATCCTGGCTATAAATTAAAAAGAATCCCAAGAAACCTAAACAATAATGATTTACCACACCATCTCATTTTACCTAACACATCATACATATTGGACAAGAATACCACTCCCACCCAATGTATAAAATCACATATATGATCTCTTGGCCCCATATAATGTATGTCTCCCTCATAATGACGGTCAAAACCATCACCCCCATATTTTTCAGTATAAAGGGGATACCACCAACAACCATGGGTAAAAATTTCGTCATATACATTTTTTTCACATGATAGTAATTTCCAAATTCATATAATGAGTAGAAACTACTTACAACGAATTAAAATAACCCCTAAAAGATTATCTGCCACCTCCATTAGTAGCCAAAACCACCCACATCACAACTATAAACCATATATCCCCATTACTAATGACTTAATCACCCATAATCAAACAAGTTACATCAATAATGTTCCAAATGAATCCTATTTATCATTGCATCTCATGATAGGTTTTTCACAACATGGAATCACTGTAATATAGTTTTCAAACTACACAATAAAAAAAATTAAGGCATAATAAATAAAACTCATTATTTTCCACAAAACACAACCACTAGTTATATATTATAAAAAATAATAATTAATATCATTAATTGCTACTCCAATAACATTGCCCTCGTCCATTTATCACCTCATGGATAAGACACATATATAATTGGGAATAGATAGAATCAGCAACCATGAATAAACAAGACTCCATTCATTGAGGAACTGATTTAAATTTTACCCAAATTATATGAAATTAAGTCATATGAAAAATATCATGATTTAGGAAACATCCAACAAAAAATTGAAAAATAAATATTTAAACCAACATTTGTCCCCGAATAGGTTTATCCTTACCCCCAAAAATACTCCGTGATGAATATTTGAAATAATAGATGATAATAAATGAAACTATCTCAAGAGGGAATACTGAATGAGGGAGTGAGAGATAGAGAGTAGGGTTAGAGAATACTAATTGAAATTCCTGTAAAATAAAAAAAAATATTTAGATATTTTATTTTACTATTTAATTAAATTCTAAAGAATAATCTCCATAAGGAAAATTATGTTGTATCCCATGGATAATAGTGTTATAGCCCTGTTAGGCATCCCTCACAACATGATTCTCTAATATCATGGTGCACTTCACATATTTCAAATCTAAAAATATTTTCATCTTCACAACCTTATGATATATCACAGTGTTACCATTCTTTTATTTCATGATGAAAATTAATATAAAATATTCATACCGTAATACTCAACCATGATAAGCCCATAATGGTACAATTCTCAATATTACCAGATGACCAAAATTTTACACATCATTTTTACAATACTCCATGAGATTTCATTTTTATGTGACACCTTCACAAAAAATACAGTTTTCATGTAATGATCCATCTGTAGAAAAAATTTAATCTTATCCAGCCCTTGGTAATTCTTATATCACACACATCGTGATTTGGATCCTAAAACAATGACATGTTCTTCTATCAACACCAATAATTCATTCCCTCGCAAAACTCATTACACCATGGTTTCATCTAGTTTAACAATGAATAATATTACACAACAATAATATGTTATTTCATAGGAAATTAATAATTCATTATTTTAAATATAACAAAATTTTTTTTTCTTGGTGTGAAATTATAACCTTAAAGTCATGGAAAACTCCTTATATTCGACCTCTATCTTTGACTACCCCCCCCCCACACACACACACAACAATAAAGACCAGATACACATAGTATATTCCAGATCTAACCAAAATTATCAATACTGAATAATATTTCCAATACAAACTCTCCACTCCTTGTCTACTCATCCCTAGTATATAACTTTATAAACATTGACCATCACTTATCAATGCCTGAGTGTCTTGATAACCACATTCCTAAAACATTGATAAGATACTGAACACATATGTCACAACACTAATCAACCAACTTAACTAAATCAAATTCACTGATTCCTTTATTGGGAACTCCCTACTATAAGAATTACATACCTGGATAGATCTAAAAAAAACATTCTAATATGAAATTATTTTTACACTCACTATCTTGAAATCAACACATTACTACCCACATACATCATCACGAATCATACCCAATGTCTCACATTTTACTTGAATCAAACATATCCATCATTTATGGGGTATGATATCAAATTTACACACATTAAATACACATGGTTGATTAATTTATCACATTTACACATTGATTGACAAGTATCCCTCTTAAAAAAGTATGTTCTCATGGTATATATGTGATTATAAAAAATCCTACTAGATCTTAATATATTATATACATAACAAAAATTAATCTAGAACACTAATTCCCAATAAAATTCACCCCTTTAGTGTCATGCATGATACCGTTCACTTCTCACACTATTGTGTATTTCATATACCAGAAAGAACTGTTAATGTTGAAAAAACATGGATATTAGCTCCTGATACTACTCTGTGTCCAACCTCAACTTCCAATGTCTATCCTAGTCCATGAATCATATTTTAATATAAGGGAATAAAAAATACTAGATGTCCCATTTATCATCATTCCCATAACCATTTTGGTTTTAGATCACACTATTCCTATATATTCCATATATTCCAACATTAAAATCATCCAATTGATGACCAACTACATGGTGACATCATCAAACCTGTTCTCTGAATCCTCTACAGGGTCATCCCATGGCATCGCTTCTAGATACATTGAACTATATTATCTATATCTCCCCACACCACTTTAGGTCTTGGTATACTCCCATATTCAAGGTTAAACTTCTCTATCAGTTTATAGATTATAACCTATGAAATTGATATTAACCTGATGATATTTATATTCACCCAAATCACATGTTCTAAATTGATTGTGAATCACTATACCATAGTAATATCATATCTTTTTAATGTCAAAAAATATATAAAATATATGAACCTCCTAGTGTTGCTGATGGAAAAAATATCACCATACCCAAGGTTCATGTGATCATATGCTATATCTACCCTCATCACCTCAATGAATAATCACTTAGTGAAACTCACCTAAATTCCTTATGTGTCATCCTCTCTTTTTTTCATTTCAATGAAAATATATGCTAATATTTTATTGGTCCTCTTGTCTATATGTATCTATTGTGACACTCTAATCTAGTTGTGTATTGATTTTATCATAGGTCATCTATAATAACACAATGTAATACTGAAATACATGGGGTTCCACCCTCTCCCTAGAATAAAGAATCGTATCTTTATAGGATGTCACATGTTAGGTGATGAATTTATGGATCAACTCATTAATATCACTGATAAATTATCTATATAACATACACTAAATTAGAACAAATTTTTCTATTAAACCATGTCCATATTTCCTCTAGAAACATAGGATAATGTGCTAACCCCCAGAAATCTATCTATTACTCATGAACACCACCATATTTAAGGGCCCCATATAATGCACGCCTCAATGGAATTATATATCTACCTTCTTGATTATCTAAATGACGTTCTCTTAGTGGAAAATATCAATAAAAAAATATTGTGATCAATATAGATAATATAATGTAGATATAAGAAATTTAGAAGAAAATAACGGGTAGTTTGACATATAATCAATTACCCTTCCATATCACACCCATGTATCATATTTATAGGACCAATAGACCTACATAGAAATGTTGATGATAGGTAACACATATACCATACATATAAAATATGAATATACAAGATAACACCATTAAGAATATCTATTATTAGTTGAGTATAATTTAACTAAGAATATATATAGAAATATAGGATATAATTTGTTTTTGACATTTTTAATAGGTATACCCCTTTCTATTCTAGACCCCGTGAAATATTAATTTGTAGAAAAACTTATTTCATGATGGTCCTATATGCCTAAAATGATATATAGAAACAACCTCAATCATATTAGGTAAAAATGTATTAAACAAAAATGATTAAAAAAAATATTATCTTATAAAAATAAAATAACACAAATTTAAACTCAAAAACAAAAACAAAAATCATTACATACTTGGTAACATCTTTAGTCTACACATATTATTGCTATGCACAAAAAACGATATCTATTCCAATTTTTTGACACTTACCTAATCGTTTATTAACCAGAAATAATGTAATAGACACAATTCTTCATAATTATTCCACCATAAAATTCCCTAATAGAACATTTCAAAATTTTTTAGAATATCACTCTATAATAACAGAATCAAAGTGAAAAAAGACCTTAAACTTCACTATCTAGGAGCTAGATTCTATTAAATAGTACTGACTCTCCGAGGAGGGTTAAAAGGGAACAATAACCTCTAATAAATAACCAAAAATTAGATAAGTATCACAGAAATAAATAATATTAAATATATTAAACCCAAAAAACAACCATAATGAATTAATATATCTGTAATAGTGTTTTTAAAAAATTTTATACCAGACATTCAAATGTATACAAATAATCCATAGTTTGATCGCATATGTATAATAATAAAAGTTATGCAAATACAATTTGTGTTTTTCACCAATGTACCACCCAAACTATCTTAAAAAAATGACATCCATGCATTACACCCTTCTCAAATCCATTAATTCTAGACTTTTGATGAAATTACATAACCATAAAAAATTCCAATGATGATAAAGTTAATATGCATCCCAGTGGGTCCATGTTGGGTGTGTTTATAAACACTATGGTCCACCAAAAATGGTATCCATATATAATAACAATACATACAAAAGTGTATGCAAATTTTAGTAAATAAGAACTAAATCAAACTTCATGACCTACTATGCTAATGTTCTACAATCCACAAGTGATCCATTATCTACATTGGATAGTTTGAGAGTGGAATAATAAATATCAAATTTTTCATGACAGATGTTCCCTTTCCCTTACAAACAATTTCATGTCAAATGGAATTACAGAGTAAAACCCAAATAAAATAAATACCATGAGTAAACCAATACTCCCTAATGATACATCTATTGAACATATCTTACTCCCATGGTCAGTTAAAACCCTTAAAGACCACTATATCAATATCCATATCAATCCCAAAGCATGGAGACACCCATCCATTAACAACACTAACTCATTTAACCAACCATATCTCACATATACAACATGAATCCTACTCCATATTCATGATTTCAATTACCTCTAATATATCGTGGCCACCTATGATATAAGCATCCTATATAACGTTGGTCGGAACTATAACCCCTAGAACAACCAATATATAAATGATACCATTAATATTGAGTGGGTAAACATACATCATAGAGGATGTTATTTGTGAGAATTACTCTAATATCCTCAATCCTAGGGTGAATATAAACCAAAAAACACATTTATTTATAACCCAATGAACCATTATACAACCATCAAAATTTGTCAAAACCATCTACATCGTACCAAAGAACCACATCAGCCAATTTTTTATAATCTAATCACGGATATTCTAATAGATTACAGTGATCAAATTTCTAGTGAACCACACTAATCACCGCATCCCAAGAATATGTATTCATAACATGTGTCATAATTTTCATTAAACCCTTAAACTAGTCATCCATAAAAACCAAGACATACAAAGAAAAACGCAAAATTTTACACATGATACTAACCCAATTTATCACTTATGAATAACGAAATCTATAGGTTGTTCCATTAAAAATTTATAACATGACCCAAATCGCACTTGATTATCAAATAACACACAATATACTTATAGATCACAAAATAGTTAGTCTCTAGGTACCTGGAGTTAACAAAAATCCCCCTCGTAGAGATTCTATGATAGATCCATAACTAATTTAATAAATTCTGTTAATCATGGAAATACCCTCATAAAGGTTAAAACTAATAGAAAATAAGAATAATTTGGGAGAAAGAATGATTAGACACTCAATGATAGATATAAATACACACATATAATCCCTATGTTGAACATCTTGAAGAACATATAACAATTGATGAATATCCCTCTAGAGGGAAGGAAAAATGAGGGGGAGAAAATGGAGATGGTAGTTAGGGTGTACCATATGAACTACATGATAAAATATTAGACTGCTATATTAATATATAATATAACCAACAAATTAATTATTATATTTTAATAAAACTATACAAAAGTCACATCATGACATTCCCCACTGTACCATCACATTACACCCCCTCATAGAAACTACTAATTAAATGATTTACCCTTTCATGGGTGAGATTCAACTCTCTTGATGTTAAGAATAACTACAACATTACTTTATATGTATTTTTTTGGTTTAACCTTTTCTCCACAACATAATGACCACATGTGGAATGTTCATCCAAGAGTTGATCATAATTATGAAACCCTTATTGTGGCACAACCCACTACATTCTATTTTAACCAAAATAAAACTCAATATTTTATTCATACACCAACAGTTTTTATTCATATTAAAAAATATCATCATAAAACCTAAAAAATCATTGTGTGACAACTACTAACATATTTTTAATTTTTTGTACCATTAATAATTCATAGATGATAAAAATAATTTCATTATTCCCCTAGAAATAAAATGATCCTTGATAATCACTAATAATTCATTCCTAAAAAATAATTGTCATACAGGGGTGGCTTCCAGATATGAATCGACACATACAACACAACTAAAACATCACATTACATAACTCCTCTCATTTTTTGGATTCAATAATCCACAATGTGCTATTTTATATACTATAGTAATCCATTATGATGTCTAGGATAACACATTATAGACTATTAATATTCAACACTAACACCCCCAAAATCATCAACATGGTCTAGGGACACACACTTGATTAGATACCATACCTGAAATACACTCCTGAAAATTTATGCTATTATAAATTCTATATTAAATAGTTTATGATTGAAGAAACATCGTATGATTATCTACATTGTTTTTTTATTATAAAATATATTTTTATTATATATTATATAGTTATACACACATTTATGAACCTATTTATCATTAATTTGGGAGTTAAGATCTCTTGGCGGTGCCCACCATGCCTTTAAACAGACACCTTCAATGGGAACCTGAGATGGAATAAAGTTTCATATATTAAACTATATGTAATAAAAGTTATTAATACAATTATTTATTATATATAATATAGTTATACACACATTTATGATCCTATTTATACCTCATGACTAGTTTCACTATCTATCATATTCCCTACATTTTTTAGATCAGTTAAATAAACAAATAAAATTATTTTTTATTTTCATCTTCTTATCTGGCCCTAGGCTCGGTGAAGATTCACTTCAGCTTCAGCTTCTTCATCCTTGGTTGGCCTAGTGACGGTATGGATATGGCTTCATCTGACCGTTCAACTAGAGATTTTTCTCATCGAGGTGCGGATCTAGACCTGTTAGCCCTGGGAAGTCTTGTCACTATACTCAATTGGGTGTTGGTGGTGGCCTTGGCTTATGGGCTTGAGCAGGCGAGGCCCGACGCTGGCCTCGATTTGGAATGGAGGGGGGAGGGTCATCCTACTGCTTCCTTGCATGTCTAATTTGGGTGTTTTTAGACATTAGGATTGAATTTTTTGCATTGGTAGTGATCCTGGATGAATGTTTTGATTTGACCTAATGAGATTTCGGCTTTTTGAGGATGTGTTATGGGTTTCTTCTTGATGTGATGGATTTAATAGGTTCTGTTGAGTGCTTTTGAGAGGGTGTGGCACTACTATCGGTTCCGGGCACATGACAAGACAACATGCTGAGCACCCATGATTTGGTGGAGGTGTGACTTATCAATGATGGTGCTTGGAAGGGGTAATTTTATATAGTCTTTTGTTGGTTTGTAACTTTCCTGGTTTTTAGATTTTTTTATGTCTCCATGTCCCTGAATTCTGGGTTTTCCCTCTTTTCCTTTAAAAAGGAGGATTATTTTAAATGACTAAGTTTTATGGATTTCAGGCCATTCAAAAAAAAGATCGACATTAGCTGAATCATGATATTTTTTATTTGATACCATTTATATTAGTAAATTATAAAAATAGAGACTTTTAAATCTTTTGGGATCAAATTTTTAGAAATTAGTTCAAGGAAATTACCATAACATAGTTGATTTGATACTGATTATTAAAAGAGTTTTATTGTAATTTGGGATATCTCTCACAATACACCATGGCTTAGTTTCTCTTATCTAGTGAAAAACCCTTTAAAAACTATAATTATTTATATTCGATTATTTATTTTGATCATGATAATGTGATAATGAGAGATATCTATGTATTATAATTAACGATGGGAGAATTATATTTTCAAATATTATTAAATACATTATCATTTTATAGATATCAGTGTTTATTGATCATAAAAAGGGCTCATAAATCATATTATTTAGTATAAAAAACATTAAATTTAATTCAAAACTAGTATCATTAATATTAATAGTCCTTTAATATAGCTTATTTTTAATCAAAACTTCAGAGAATAGGATAACCTTAGGAATATTCAAAGAGAAACTTCTACTTACACATATTTGTCTTAATAAGTCACATATTCGTAGATTAGAATTATGGTATCTTTAAATATACAAAATAATCTACATCACAACACGAAATATTCATGAATTAAATCACATACCAATAAAAATTACAAGTAAATCCAAATTTATTAATGATAATCATATTTAAAAAAACCACACAAAAATTCTCACAGACATGAAAATTATATATAATTATGAAACATTCCATTATTCAATATCTCAATTCAAGAACCACTTGATAATAAAATCTCATTCAATTTAATTATAGTTATAATTATGTGGGTGGATTTAGTGTCACAAAAATAATTTTTGTAGTAAAGAAACACATAGTATAACATAGATAACATAGAATTTATTAAAATCAACATCCTTCAATTTTATTTTTTATCAAAATCCATATTACACTCAAGAATTAGGATTTTGTTCTTTTGCTTATGTTTCTCTAGAATATCCATTAATTTTATGAAACTTGATGATATAAAAAGGTCTCCCAACCATATAGTTTTTTGTATTTTGGTCTATTTTCACATAAGCAATAAGTAATAACAAAAATTGATTCTTGAATTACTCTTGAATATTGTTTATAAAAACCTATAAGATCAATATATATATAGTTTTAGTCACCTCTCTAACACCCCAAGCTTCCACGGTACACATCTCTTTGAATAATACAGTAGCGTGTGGTGTACGCAGCATTGAGTTCTAACACACGCCACAACCAATCAAAGTAGCCATTATGAATAGTAATACCAAATTTTTAATATTTTATAAATTTTATCTTGCCAAATGGACTTCATTTTTGAATTCGGAATATCGAAATTAGCCTATGTTGAATTTTTGTATTTTTCTGAGAACTTCCAATTTTCTATGAATAGTGAAAAATACTTAAAAACAACTTTTTTAATCAAAATATTTTATAGTGATAAATTATAATATTGAGTGATTTTAAAGTATAATTAGAATATATTTTTACCATTTTATCCAGTGGTGTTCATTATAATTAATTTCACTTTGAAATTGGACATAAACAATTGTCAATCTTTTGATATATATTGTTTCCTAAAAACACGCTATTTGTTGTGACGGTGGGAATTAACTATAAATTTAATTAATTCAAATTATATGTTTGTAATTTTGTAAAATATACATCATTTTAGGATTTGTAATATCAATTATAGCTTAGGGTAAAATTTTGGCATTGTTCTGAAAAACATCAATTTTTGATGAATAGTGAAACCACTAAGTGGTACTTAAAAAACTGATTTTTCGTTTAAATGAAACATTACCACTTCTGTTATTTGATTTTCAAAAATCTGACATACATGGTTGTCATTAGGAAGTAAAATGTGGTACAATGGGATTAAAATAATTTTTGTTGAATAGTAACTTTTAAGTTTAATTAATAGCGATTAAAGGTAATTAGTGAAACTTAAGGTAAAAATGATATTATAAAAATATGAAATTACCTTTACACTTTTACTAACCCTATTTTATGAATCATGGCCGATCAAGACAATCCATGGGTCAACATGGGGACCCCATGGATCCACTTTGGTCGGGAAATGACATTAAAAACTTTTTATTTAATGGTAAAATAAAAATGTCACAAACAAGAGTTGGTTTACTAAAATAATTTTTAAATTGGGTTATACAAGTAATATTTTTCACTATAAATATTCATTAGAAATCTAAAAATATATCCTAAATCATGATAGTTTTTTTTATAATTTCTATACTTTAAATAAATTAAATTATTTATGACACGATGATGATGCAGCGATTACCTCATTAATTAACGATTTAAATAAAATGAAAAGATAATGTAAAATCTAATAATTAAACTTGTCCAAATCCTATTGTATGAGAATATTTCGAACCCTTATCACCGTATCCAAGAATTATATAAGTGTGGGACCTTTAGAATCCAAAAAGCATTGTATAATAAAGTAACATTTTATTACTTTCCATGAGTACCCCTCCTCTCCACTTCTAAAAGGCCCCCACCACTACCACCTTAATCACACTTTCAAAGCCTTTTGGCTCGTCCAAACTCTGCCAAAATACTCTCCCAACTTCCCTACCTTACTCCTCAAAGCCTCACCTTGGGAAGAAGTCTTCCCAAGGAAGCCTTTGGCTCAAATCAAAAAGAGTTACTCGATTTTACGGTAATGTCTTCTCTAATGTTATTCTGTTTTATTTTGCTTCTCCAACCCCTTAAACTCTTTTTATTCCTTTCTTTTGTAACTAAACCAGTATCTAAAATATACTAGTATTTTGTTATGATAATTATTTGGTTTACACTTACACACACCTTCGTCTAATGGTTAAAGATCATACTGTTTCTGTAGGTGGCGAAATACTGCCTCACGAAATGATGATTGTTCAATATTCTTTTAAAACCTCTATGGTGGCCATTTTGATGAAACTATTTTCATATATGATATACATATTATGTTTATGTTTTCATTATGCTTCTTTATTTCTCATTTATGGCATACTTTATGATTTCCATTATGGGTAAACGCGATAATTTCATTTTAGGAAGTGCAGACTACCGCCCCCCTCAAAGTGATTTGAATCGTTAATGCCATATATGGGATGTATAAAGGATGGAGTAAATGGTATTATAAATTATAATATAGTGGAATTATGTTATACCTTTATATAATTAAAACATCATTCCATTAAATATGAAATGGAAATGAATGTAGCGTTCATGCGTACGTACGGCTAACCGTCTCCATGAACGGTGCATTTCATTTCTTACCTCTAAATGTTATGTAATATTATAAATGAATGTATATACTGGATATATATGATGTATATGATATATACATCATGAATATAATTATGGATATAATGGATATTTTACCACATGAACAATGTGTGATTATAAGAAGTTTATTTTTGACTCAAGTACCTAAGATCGACAAAACGACCGTTATAAACTTAAATAATTACATAATGTTCATGAGATGGTAATAAGTGATATAAAAGGAATAATGAACATGAAAAAGGTTCTTAAGATAATAGAAATTATCTCTAGTTTATTATTCAAGAGGTTAAATAATGATCGAGTCAAGTCGGAAATGAGGTAAGGGAATTTCTTAACCGAATTTCCATTATTTGGGTTAATCTCCTACTTTCAAATTATTTTATGATGTTATTATGTCATATCTTTTATTTGTACTTTCTTTATGTGTACCTATAATGAATACATATAATAGATCTATTTTATTTTAAAAATGATCTTTGTAAGGACTTCGTCTCAATCTCCTTTCATTGAGGCATATTTTGTTTTATACACAACTTTCATTTATACGGTGTATAAACCCCTTTGAATTTTTATTTTATTCAAAAGGAATCTTTTTATACGAAGCATTTTTACTAAACAACAAAAAGGAATGTTTTTCTTACGTATGTGGCAAAATCGACTTCTCCGCCACCATGACCATTATTTGAGTCTCGGCTTCTTCTACATGCCATAAATTTTTTTTAAATGAAAAATAAATACAATGTTTTAATTTTCTTTTATTTTGGTATTGAAAATGGTTTTGAAAGTGTTTTTATTATATCAATTTGTTGTATTGATATCTTTGGATTGAAATGTGGAAATTTTATGTTTCCTTTATGCATGTTTTATGTGATACGATTATGTTATGGTTTATGATATGTTTAAACCTATTCATATGAGGAATGCATTGGACTTAATAAGTGACGGGTGGAGCCCTCTACAGCTCCTCGATGCATCGGTAGGTCTCATAAGACAAACTAGTGTCTTGGCACGAGGCCTTGACAAAATCTTATTTGTGGTCTTGGCACGAGGCCTTGGCTATGTAGTTATGATAGTCTGGCATTATGCATTCCATCATTATGAAAGTGGTTATTAATATTACATGGGATTATTCGACTAGTAGAATATACATGTGAGTAAGTAAATGGAATATTTAATTTTATTTTTTCCATATCATGATGAAATTAAAGTTTAAAAAGGATTTTGTTTTAGTTATACATTTCCTTAAATGTTAATGTTTATTTATGAAAGCTTCCGCAATATTGTTATCCTTACTGAGCATCTGAGCTCACCTCTTTCAATGTTTTAGTATTTTCCAGGATGTGAAGAAGTATTTTATGAATGACCTGTAGGGATAGTCAGAAGAGGATATGAGTGTTGACTATGGAGACATTGTTATTGTAGTTTTTCACTTTATGATGTAATGTAACATTTATGAATGTATCTAGTGTTTCCAAGGCTACTAAACTAATTGGTCTTTCGAGACATGATCTTTTTTGATCATGCCAATGTTACGCAACAATGCACCGACTCTAGGTAACTAGGGACGGGGCATTATAGATGGTATCAGAGGCAGTTTAGTACTATCCTTAGAAGTTAGATTTAGATAAACTTTGATTAGAGCACATAGACCAAAGATAGTATTTTAGGATTAGTATAGAAGAACTTCCTACAATTTTGGTATTATAGAGATTTTGTGAGTTTTCCGACAAATACATCCCTGTCTGGATACAAGCAAGTAGAGGCGGCTCTGGCACAGACGTAACTAGGGGTAAACCCCAAAAACACCGCTTTGAGATAGACTCGAATGGGAATTGGTACACGACAACGGGCCTTGCTGCACTCTTGGTTACGACACTCCCGGGGGATGTGCTTAGGATAATTCTCATTTTCTTTACAAACCACTATAAAGAATTATGAGTATATACTTCCTCAAAGAAAACATTTTTATGGATTATATCCATAAATAGTTCAATTTATGTTAAGTGTTTTACAAGTATGGAATTATGTATTTTGATTCATAAACTAATCTAGTTTATGCCATTATTTAGAAATGGTACCTAGTGGATGGAATGGGAACCATATCAATGCACACACTCCGTGTAGGGATTTCCCTCCTGATCAAGATAATTATTGTGGATCTAAATATTCAATTGGTGCTGATAAACTTATAACCATACTAGGAAAACTCACTCAGGTTATGAATAATAACCTTACTCGTATGGAGAACCCTGATCTGCAATGTGGAGGATCAATGATAGACCTCTTCATGAGGCAACAACCACAGAAATTTAATGGGGTTACAAATCCATTAGTAGCTGAGCAAAGGATAAACTCCATGGAGAAAATATTCCATGCCTTGTGGAGTAGTGAAAGGGAGAAGGTTGTCATGGAAGTCTACCGGCTCACTGGAGATGTCGATCAATGGTGGTCGCTGATTCAAAACACAAAGGAAGATGATGAAGTATCAAATATGGAATAGAGAGAGTTCAATGTTCTTTTCTTAGAAAAATAATTTCCACATGACCCATCGAGCAGATATGGAATGGAAATTTCTAAGTTTGATGTAGAAGGAGGATGAGAATGTCGCAAAATATGAGGCTAACTTTACAAGGTTAGTGAGGCATGCTGCAGATTATATATGTAACCCAATAAATAAGATTTATCGTTTCTTTGATGGGTGAAAACAGATTCTTTGTCGAGCATTAGTCTCACAAACCTTCTCGTCATACTGTGATATTGTCTTGTGTGCTATCAAGACGGAAAATGAATTCTCTAAGTCTTATGACTTTAACGCAAAGAAAGAAAAGAAGAGATCTTATGATCAATCTAGAAATGGAAATAAGGGGAAGATGGGAAGTGTTGAATATCGTTCATGTAGTAAATGTGGAAAGAAACACCCTGGTACTTGCTTGAAGGGAATGGGAGTCTGTTACAAGTGTGGTTAAAAAGGCCACCAAACTCATGATTGCAAGGGAAAGAAAGTTACTGTCAATGTAGAATGCTATAATTGTAGAGAGATATGTCATTATGGAAATGAATGTCCTAAGCGTCAGGGGAACATAACTCAGAAGAGCCCAAGGTATCAAGGCCATGCTTATGCTATCACTACTGTTGAGGTTTAAGCTCTGAAAGACATGGTGGCAGGTAATTTAATGGTTTCATCAAGTTTAGAAAATGCATTATTTGATTCTGGATCATCGCATTGTTTCATATCTTCTCAGTTTTCTAATAAAATTAGATATTTCCAGTTTGATTTAACAAGAGAATTTTCAGTCAAAACTCCTAAGGGAAGTATTATTGCAACAAATTTTTGTGAATCAGTCCCCATTAGAGCACATAACTGTTCTTTATCCACCGATCTCATTGTCATACCTATGATTTTGTTTGATATAATCCATAGTATGGATTGGATTTCAGACCATGATGCAAAGATTTAATGTAAGAAGAATGAGGTTACGATTTTTGATGATGATGATAAGGAACACCTTATTTTTAGAGGAGAATCATCACCACCTAATTCTTACTTAGACCTACCCCCAGTAGCTCAACTAAATTCAATTATTAGGGAGGAAGAGTGTGAAATGACTAAGGGTGAGGAGAGTAATGTTCAAATAGGGGATGCACCTATTGTAAAAGAATATGAAGATGTTTTTACGGAATATTTACCTGGACATCCTCCAGAATGAGAAGTTGAGTTTTCCATTGATTTAATTCCTGGGTCAAGGCCTATATCGAAGACCCCTTATAGGATGGCCACCGTGGAATTAGTTGAACTAAAGAAACAACTAGAGAAAGTTAGTAATATGGGATTTATTCTCCCTAGTGTTTCTCCATGGGGAGCCCCTGTCCTTTTGTTAAGAAGAAAGATGGATCTATGAGGTTGTGCGTTGACTACAGGGAGACCAATGCTATAACAATAAAGAACAAGTATCCCCTACCTCACATTGATGATTTATGTGACAAATTTCATGGATCTCAATGCTTTTCAAAGATTGACCTTCGATCTGGATACCATCAGTTGTGTGTGAAGAAGGAAGACATTCCGAAGACAGCATTTCTAACAAGGAACGGGCATTATGAGTTTACAGTAATGCCTTTTGGATTGACTAATGCACCTTCTGAATTCATGGATCTAATGAATAGTGTTTTCAAGGAATATATAGATGATTTTTTGGTGGTATTTATTGATGACATATTGGTGTACTCCAAAAGCTAAGAAGATCATGAAAATCACTTGCACATTATCTTGAAGACTCTTAGAAGGCATGAATTATATGGGATGTTTAGCAAGTGTGAATTCTGGCTTCTGAAGATTTCCTTTCTTGAGCACATTGTCTCTAAGTATGGAATTTCCATTGATCCTTCTAAGACCAAGGCAATCCAAGAATTTCCAGAACCGATGAGTATAACTGAGGTACACAGCTTTATTGGTTTGGCAAGTTGTTATCGACGTTTTGCCCAGAATTTTTCCCGATTGGCTAACCCATTAACGAAGCTCACACGTAAAGGGGTTAAATTTGTCTGGACAAAAGAGTGTGAAGAATGTTTTGAAGAACTGAAGAGATGATTAGTCAACGCTCCTATATTGACTCTACCATCAGGGAATGATGGGTTCATTATTCATAGTGATGCATCAATGAAAGGACTTGGTTATGTCCTTCTGCAAAATGATAAGGTTATTGCCTATGCATCACGATAGCTAAAAATTCATGAGCAAAACTATCCTACTCATGATCTTGAGTTAGCTGCTGTAATCTTTTCCTTGAAGATATGGGGAGATTATCTCTATGGTGAAAAATGTGAGATATATACCGATCACAAGAGTTTGAAATATATTTTCTCACAAAAAGAACTCAACATGAGGCAAAGGCGATGGGTTGAACTACTTAAGGATTACGATTTCATGATACACTACCACCCAGGGAAGGAAAATAAGGTTGCAAATGCTTTGAGTAGAAATGATCATGGAGTTTTGAACATGATGAGAGTATAAAGGGATCCTATTTTCATGGATCTAGTAAGATGGATTTGGGAATCACCATGGAGGGTGAAACATCAAAACATTCTCAAATGGTTTCCAAACCATATTTACTAGAAAGGATAAGGAGTTCTCATTCCGATGATGTAGTGTTGAAAAAGAATATTAAAGCTGTGAATGATGGGAGGTTGAGGGACTTTGTGTATGAAGATGGAATTTTGAAATTTGGGAGGAGACTCTGTGTTCCCGATATACCTTATTTAATGAGGGAATTGTTGGATGATTCTAATAGTTCCAATTTCTCTATACACCCTGGGAGCAGAAAAATGTATAGAGATTTAAAGGGACATTTTTGGTGGGACAAAATGAAGAGGGAGATTGTTGATTTTGTGTCAAGATTTATGGTTTGTCAACATGTGAAAGCTGGAAGGCAACTGCCTGGTGGATTATTACAACCTCTTCCCATACCTGAGTGGAAATGGGATAATATTACGATGGACTTTGTCATGGGACTACCAAAGACCCCTAAAAGGAATGACCCAATATGGGTCATTGTTGATCTTCTCACCAAGTCAGCAAATTTTCTTCCTATAAGGGAAGATCTACCACTTGAATGTTTAGCAAGACTGTATATTAATGAAGTTGTGAGACTTCATGGAGTACCCATGTCGATTGTCTCGGATCATGATCCTCGTTTTACATCAAGATTCTGGAAAAGTTTTCAGAAGGCCTTGGATACTGAACGCCGTTTGAGCACTGATTACCACCCTCAAACAGATGGACAATCAGAAAGAACTATTCAAACCTTAGAAGACATGTTGAGGTCATGCTCACTTTACTTTCAAGGAATGTGGGATCAATATTAACCTCTGGTAGAATTTTCCTATAACAATAGCTTCCATTCAAGTATTCGGATGGCACCATATGAAGCGTTATATGGAAAGAGATGTCGAACACCAACCTGTTGGGATGACCTTGGTGAAAGAAAACTTGTAGGCCCAGAACTGGTGGAGGAAACGATGGAAAAGGTGAAGGTAGTCCAAAACCACATCAAAGCAGCTCAAGGTAGGCAGAAGAGCTATGCTGACAATCGAAGGAAGGATTTGGAGTTTCAGGCAGGGGATCATGTTTTCTTGAAGGTATCATCATGGAAAGGAGTTATACATTTCAGTAAGAAGTGTAAATTGAGTCCTAGGTACATCAGACCCTACAAAATTCTAGAACAAATTGGGGATGTAGCTTACCGTTTGGCAATGCCACCAAGTCTCACCAAAGTTCATGATGTATTCCACGTATCACTGTTGAGAAAATACATGCCCGACCCAACTCATGTACTCACCTATGAAGAATTAGAACTGGAACCCGATCTGTCTTATTGTGAAGAGCCCGTCAGGATTCTTGATACAAGGGAACAAGTGCTGAAAAACTGGACGACTCGTCTGGTAAAAGTTCTATGGAGAAACCATAAGATGGAGGAGGCAACGTGGGAACCCGAGGAACGTATGATGAAGAATCACCTGAGTATTTTTATATAGTGATATTATATGAAATTTCAAGAATGAAATTATTTGAATGAGGGTAGAATGTAACACCCCAAGCTTTCACGGTACACATCTCTTTGAATAATACAGTAGCGTGTGTTGTACGCAGCTTCGAGTTCTAACACACGCCACAACCAATCAAAGTAGCTGTTATGAATAGTAATACTGAATTTTTGAAATTTTATAAATTTTATCTTTCTAAATGGACTTCGGTTTTGGATTCAGAATATCGAAATTAGCCGATGTTGAATTTTTGGTATTTTTCTGAGAACTTCCAATTTTCTATGAATAGTGAAAAATACTTAAAAACAACTTTTTTAATAACAATATTTTATAGTGATTAATTATAATATTGAGTGGTTTTAAAGTATAATTATAATACATTTTTACCATTTTATCCAATGGTGTTCATTATAATTAATTTCACATTGAAATTGGACATAAACAATTGCCAAGCATTTGATATATATTGTTTCATAAAAAAACGCTATTTGTTGTGACAATGGGAATTAACTATAAAATTGATTAATGCAACTTATATGTTTGAAATTTTTTAAAATAGACATCATTTTTGGATTCATAGTATCAATTATAGCTTAGGGGGAAATTCGGCCATTGTTCTGAAAAACATCAATTTTTGATGAATAGTGAAACCACTAAGCGGTAGTTAAACAAACTGATTTTTCATTTAAATGAATCATTATGTAACGCCCCGACCCCAGTTACCCAGAGTCGGTGCATTATTACATAACATTGGTGTGATCACAAGAAAGATCAAATCTCGAAAGACCGATTGGTTTAGTAGTCTTGGAAACACTAGATATATTCATAAGTCTTTCATTAAATCATAAAATGAAAAACTACTACAACAACATATTGTCTCCATAATCCACACTCATATCCCCACATAATATCCCTACAGGTCATTCATAATTTACTTCTTCACTTCCTGGGAAAAATAAAACATAGAAAAGGGGTGAGCTCAAATTCCCAGTAAGGATAACAATATAGCGGAAACTTTCATAAATAAGAATAAACATTTAAGGCAATGTATAACTAAAAAAAGCCTTTTAAACTTGATCTTTTAACATAGAATGGCATAAATAAAATGAGATAATTCCATTTACTTATTCACATGGTTATTCTACTAATCGAATAATCAGATGCAAAATCAATAACCACTTTCATAATGATGGAATGCATAATGCCAGACTATCATAATCACATAGCCAAGGCCTCTTGCCAAGACTACAAATAAGATTTTGTCAAGGCCCTGTGCCAAGACACTAGTTTGTCTCATGAGACCTACCGATTCATCGAGGAGCTATAGCGGGCTCCACCCGTCACATATTAAGTCCAATGCATTCCCATATGAAAAGGTTTAAACATAACATAAACATTCGTATTAAAACTAGCATACGAAATGTCAATACTTTCACCATAAACTATGAATGGTATAAAAATATCACATCCACAGTCAAAAATATCAAAAAACCTTCAATACAATATAGAAGTTTTGTAGCATAATAAATCAACATCAAATAATCTTAAAATCTATCAAAGGATGTTGACATAGATGAAATCAAAATTCTTTTTAAAGAAATATCTCCTTTTATTTTGAAATCATTTAAGATCCATATAAAATAAAACATTTTCTTTGAAAATATTCTTATAAGCTTGTAAGGGATTCTTTGAAGATTTTATAACGGCGGAAAATAGCCGCACCCGCTGTATAAGTTAAAAAAACATTCTTACCTTAATTCTGTCGAAAAGGTTAAAAAGGACCTTGTTTTGAAAACGACGGAAAGATTCCTTTATAAACCTCTTATAAAAAGTCAAACAAGGGTATAATGGACTTTAACCCATATTCTTGTAAATAATAAATATGTTTTGAAATACATTTCGAAAAAACATGGATGTGGATGATAAAGAAATCCCAGTATATTATTACGTATAAAGAACCTCAGATAATGAATAGATTGTGAAATAACCCTTACCTTGTACTTTTCCTTGGTTGGGGTATGTTAAACTCATGTATAATAGTGAAATAATTGTTATTAAATTATACAAGAATCATATATATTAATGTGATATCATATATGATCTTTTAACATTGATTTGTTAATAACATTTTAGAATTATCGTCGTTTCGGGTTTTAACTAAATCATTTTATTTTATATGTTTTGTTACATAATCCATGTTTGTTGTATCTTATTCACATCCAGAATGATATCAAGTCCTTAAACATCATTTTTAAATCATCAAATGATAATTATACTTGAATGGATACGATGGAGAATGAATCTCATCGCGTTCGTGGAGACGGTAGTCCGTACGTACGCACGAGCGACAATATCATTCTTTTGATATTAAAATAATATATAAATGGATGGTATATCATATATACAGAATCATTAACATGTTATATTTATTATTTACATGAGTTACACATCATTATTATACCCATCCAAATAATAATATATTGAATAACAATTACACCATGACGTGGATACGGTAAGCCGTACGTACGCACGTATGATGACATGTTATTCAAAGGGTGGATAGAATACTGAATATTGTTGTACCATATTTATAATAACATCACAGTATATGTAATATACTGGAGTTATTAGAATGGGAAGAACAAAGAAAGAAGAAGTGGAAGTAGAAAGGAACTTGAAAAGGGGTGGTGAAAACATTACATCTTCTTCGGGTTCTTCCTTTTGATTTGATCAAAAGGGCTCCTTAGGTTGGCTTTATGATCAAACTAAGGCATCTAGGTGGTAGTGAGGGATGTTGGGAGAGTATTTGGGCAGAGTTTGGCCGAACAAAAAGGCTTTGAAGGTGTGAAGAAATTAGAAGGAGGTGTGCCCTTTTATAAGAGGGGTGAGGGACACCTTTGGAAAAGCTAGAAATATTAATTTATAATAAATTCATATTAGGTTTATAATGGCTCAAAAGTTTATTATTCAAAGGTTAAGGTGGTTATAGGTCGAAAACCACTCAACCAATAGAATTTAGACAGGTTTGGGTACTTATATTAACCTTATCTTTAAGTATTAACTCTAAGTTAATTAGTTTCACTTTTACAATGTCTCTTTGTATTTTTATATAATATGGTTAATAAAATTACTATATACATCCAAGATACCCCCAAGTGGTCCATTAATGATGAAACTATCATTATATAAGTCTCTTGGCCGAACCTTAGATTTTTAGGAATTTAATATCAATTAATAATATAATATTTGTTTTAAGAACTCTTTTATGTCAATTTTGACACTATTCAATAGTTGATTTTTTTGAAACTCATAACAGATTAATTACTTCGAACAAAGTCAATTAAATGAATCCTAATATATCATATTATCCTATAAAATTAGTTTAATTCATTAAAAGTTTCATATTATATTTATTTGGGTATTTATAATATCAATTATTTTAATTTTTCACTATTATAGTAATTACTACATCATCATTGTGTCATAAATAAAATAAAGTATTTAATGTCTAAAAATTATAAATAAGATATAATTATGTAGGAAATATTTTTATCTTTCTAATGAATATTTATAATCTAAAATCCAATATATATAACCCTATGTAACAATTGTTTTGATAAAATATATATGCTTGTGTCATTTTTGTATTCATTTTAACTTAATTAAAATAAAGTGTCATTATCACTTACAAGTGGATCCATGGGGTCCCAAAATCTACCCAAATATGCCCATGGTCGACCATGTATCAACCAATAGTGTTAAGACACGTTTTAGGGTAATTTATTATTATTATAATATTATTTTTTAACCCTTATTTACCGGATTTACCCTTAACTATGGTAAATAAAATTTTTACCGCAGTAATTATTCAAAATGTCTAAAAATAAAAGTTACCTATTTACACAATTTGAACATCCTGATTCCAAATATGGAATCCATTTTCCTAAATTCAAAACACAGAAGTGGCAGAAATTAATTTAACATTAATTCCCGCTGTCAAAACAAAAAGCGTGTTTTTAAGAGATAATAACTATCAAAAGATTGACACTTGTTTATGTTCGGTTTAATTGTAAAATTATGTCCAATGACCAACATTATATTAAATGGTAAAAATATATTCTAAATATACTTTAAAACTACTAAAATTCATAATTTATCAATATTAATTATTTTGATTAAAAATGTTGTTTTTAATTAAAATTTAGTAATTTTCACTATTCATCAAAATATGAAAGTTATCCGAAAAGTACCAAAATTTCACCTTAGGCTAAATTAGATATTCCGAATCCAAAAATGATGTCCATTTTGAAATATAAAATATATATAATTTTAAAAAGTAGGTATTACTATTCATAACGGCTAGTTTGATTGGTTGTTAGAACTCGGTGTTGCGTACAACACACGCTATCGCATTATTCAAAGAGAAGCGTACCGTAGAAGCTTGGGGTGTTACATTCTCACCTCCTTCAAATAATTTCATCCTAGTAATTTCTAGAATACTATCGCATGAAATGTCTCGGGTGGTTCTTCATCATAAGTTCCTCGGGTTCCCACGCTGCCTCTTCCATCTTATGGTTTCTCCACAAAACTTTTACCAGACGCGTCGTCCGGTTTCTCAGTACTTGTTCTCTCGTATCAAGAATCCTGACGGGCTCTTCACAATAGGAAAGATCGGGTTCCAGTTCTAATTCTTCATAGGTGAGTACATGCATTGGATCAGGCATGTATTTCCTCAACAGAGATATGTGGAACACATCGTGAACTTTGGGGAGACTTGGCGGCATTGCCAATCGGTAAGCTACAACCCCAATTCGTTCTAGAATTTCGAAAGGTCCAATGTACCTGGGACTCAATTTACCTTTCTTACCAAAACGTATGACTCCCTTCCATGGAGATACCTTCAGGAAAACATGATCACCGACTTGAAATTCCAAATCCTTCCTTCGATTATCGGCATAGCTCTTCTGCCTACTTTGAGCTGCTTTGATGTGATTTTGGATTACTTTCACCTTTTCCACTGTTTCCTCCACCAGTTCTGGGCCTACAAGTTTTCTTTCACCAACGTCATCCCAACAGGTTGGTGTACGACATCTCTTTCCGTATAACGCTTCATATGGTTCCATCTGAATACTCGAATGGAAGCTATTGTTATAGGAGAATTCTACCAGAGGTAAATATTGATCCCACATACCCTGAAAGTCAAATGACCAAGATCTCAACATGTCTTCTAAGGTTTGAATAGTCCTTTCTGACTGTCCGTCTGTCTGAGGGTGGTATGTAGTGCTCAAATGAAGTTCAGTATCCAGGGATTTCTGAAGACTTTTCCAGAATCTTGAAGTAAAACGAGGATCACAATCAGAAACAATCGATAGGGGTACTCCATGAAGTCTCACAACTTCACTAATATATAGTCTTGCTAGACGTTCCAGGGGTAGATCTTCTCTTATAGCAAGAAAATGTGCTGACTTGGTAAGACGATCAACAATAACCCATATTGCATCGTTCCTTCTAGGAGTCTTTGGTAGCCCCATGACAAAGTCCATCGTAATATTGTCCCATTTCCACTCCGGTATGGGAAGAGGTTGCATGACTCCTCCAGGCCGTTGCCTTCCAGCTTTCACTTGTTGACAAACCATACATCTTGACACAAAATCAGCAATTTCCCTCTTCATGTTGTCCCACCAAAAATGTTCCTTAAAATCTCTATACATTTTGGTGCTCCCAGGTTGTATAGAGAAATTGGAACTATGAGCATCATCCAGCAATTCCCTTTTTAGATCAGTTATATCGGGAACACAATGTCTCTTCCCAAATTTCAAAATTCCATCTTCATACACAAAGTCTCTTAATCTCCCATCATTCACAGCTTTAATCTTCTTTTGAAATTCTTCATCATCGGTCTGAGTACTCTTAATCCATTCCATTAAAGATGGTTTGGCAACCATTTGAAAATGAAAATATGTTTCTCCTTCCCTGGTTATTCCCATGTCCATCTTCACTAGATCCATGATAATTGGATCCCTTTCAATTATCATATTGTTCAAAACTCCATGGTCCTTACTACTCAAAGCATATGCCACCTTGTTTGCTTTCCCTGGGTGGTAGTGTATTGTGCAATCATAATCCTTGAGTAATTCAAGCCATCTCTTTTGCCTCATGTTGAGTTCTTTTTGTGAGAAAATATACTTCAAACTCTTGTGATCAGTATAAATCTCACATTTTTCACCATATAGGTAGTTCCTCCATATCTTCAAAGAAAAGATCACAGCTGCTAACTCGAGATCATGAGTAGGATAGTTTTGTTCATGAATTTTCAACTGTCGTGATGCATAGGCAATAACTCCATCATTCTGCATAAGGACACAACCAAGTCCTTTCTTCGATGCATCACTATAAATAACGAGCCCATCATTCCCCGATGGTAGAGTCAATATAGGAGCATTGACTAATCTTTTCTTCAGTTCTTCAAAACATTCTTCACACTCTTTTCTCCAAAGAAATTTAACCCCTTTACGTGTGAGCTTCGTTAACGGGTTAGCCAATCGGGAAAATTCTGGACGAAACGTCGATAATAACCTGCCAAACCAATAAAACTGCGTACCTCAGTTATACTCGTAGGTGCTGGCCATTCTTGTATTGCCTTGGTCTTAGAAGGATCAACAGAGATTCCATCTTTAGAGAAAATATGGACAAGAAAAGAAATCACCTGAAGCCAGAATTCACACTTGCTAAACTTACCATATAATTCATGCCTCCTCAGAGTCTTCAAGATAATGCGCAAGTGATTTTCATGATCTTCGTAGGTTTTGGAGTATACCAAGATATCATCAATAAATACCACCACAAATTCATCGAGATACTCCTTGAAAACTCTATTCATCAGATCCATGAATACAGAGGGTGCATTAGTCAATCCAAAAGGCATTACAGTAAACTCGTAATGCCCATACCTGGTTCGAAATGCTGTCTTCGTAATGTCTTCCTTCTTTACACACAACTGATGGTATCTAGATCGAAGGTCAATCTTTGAAAAGTATTGAGCTCCATGTAGCTGGTCAAATAAAACATCAATACAAGGTAGGGATACTTGTTCTTTATCGTTATAGCATTGATCTCCCTGTAGTCGATACGTAACCTCATAGATCCATCTTTCTTTTTAACAAAAAGAACAGGGGCTCCCCATGGAAAAACAATAGGGCGAATAAATCACTTATTACTCAATTCCTCTAGTTGTTTCTTTAGTTCAACTAATTATACAGTGGACATTCTATAAGGGGTCTTCGATATAGGCCTTGATCCAGGAATTAAATCAATGGAAAACTCAACTTCGCGTTCTGGAGGATGTCCAGGTAAATCTTCTGGAAATACATCTACAAATTCTTTCACAATAGGTACATCCTATATTTGAACATTCCATTCCTCACCCGCAGTTATTTTATTCTCTTCCTCCCCAATAATTGAATTTAGTTGAGATATTGAGGGTGGATCTAAATAAGAATTAGGTGGTGACGATTCTGCTCTAAAGATAAGGTGTTCCTTATCATTATCATCAAGAATCATAACCTCTTTCTTCTTACAATAAATCTTCGCATAATAGTCCGAAAGCCAGTCCATACCGAGGATTATGTCAAACTCAATCATAGGTATGACGATGAGATCATCAGATAATGAACATTTATGTGCTCTAATGGGGACGGATTCACAAAACTTTGTTGCAATGATACTTCCCTTAGGAGTTTTAACTGACAACTCCCTTGTTAAATCAAATTGGAAATATCTAATTTTCTTAGCAAACTAGGAAGATATGAAACAATGCAATGATCTAGAATCAAATAATGCATTTTCTAAACTCGGGGAAACCATTAAATTACCTGTCACCACGTCTTTTGGAGCATCTACCTCAGCAGTAGTGATAGAATAAGCTTGGCCATGATCCCTTGGCCTTTTCTGAGGTATGTTCTCCTGACACTTAGGACATTCATTCGCATAATGTCCCATCTCCCTGCAATTGTAGCACTGAACGTTGGTGGCTTCCTTCTTCCCTTTGCAATCACGAGCTTGGTGGCCTTTTTCACCACACTTGTAACAGACTCCCATTCCCTTCAAGCAAGCACCGGGGTGTTTCTTCCCACATTTACCACATGATGGATATTCAACCTTTCCTTTCTTCCCCTTATTTCCATTCCCAGATCGATCAACAGGCCTCTTCTTCTCTTGCTTTTCTTTAATGTCATAAGACTTAGAGAATTCTTTTTCGGTCTTGATAGCACATGAGAAAATATCTTCGTACGATGAGAAGGATTGTGAGACTAATGATCGATGGAGAAATGGTTTTAACCCATCAATGAAACGATCAATATTACTTCTTTGGTTACGTATATAATCACCAGCGTACCTTGCTAACCTTGTAAAGTTAGCCTCGTACTTTGTGACATTCTCATCCTCCTTCTGTCTCAGACTTAGAAATTGCCTTTCCATATCTGCTCGATGGTCACGAGGAAAGTATTTTTCTAAAAACAAATTTTTGAACTCCCTCCATTCCATATTTGATACTCCATCATCTTCCTTCGTATTTTGAATCAATGACCACCATTGATCAGCATCTCCAGTGAGGCGGTAAACTGCCATGATAACTTTTTCCCTTTCACTGCTCCCCAATGCCTGAAATATTTTTTATAGGGAAAATATCCATTGCTCAGCTACTAAGGGATTTGTACTCCCATTGAACATTGGTGGTTGTTGCCTCATGAATCGATCTAACATTGATCCTCCACGTTGTGGATCAGGGTGCTCCATATGGGTAAGGTTATTATTCATAACCTGAGTAAGTTTTCCCACTATGGTGATTAGCTGATCGGCTCCAGTTGCATCACCAGCTCCACTATAATTATCTTGAGCAGGAGGGAAATCCCTACATGGAGTGCGTGCATTGATACGGTTTCCATTTCTTCCACGAGGCGCCATTTCTAAACAATGGCATAAACTAGATCTATTTATGAATCAAAATACATAATCCCATACTTATAAAACACATTACATAAATTGAACTATTTATTGATATAATCCATAATCATAAGAATGTTTTCATTGAGGAAGTATATACTCATAATCCCTTCAAAATGATTTGTAAAGAAAAATGAGAGTTATCCTAAGCATATCCCCTGGGAGTGTCGTAACCAAGAGTGCAGCAAGGCCCGTTGTCGTGCACCAGTTCCCGTTCGAGTCTAGCTCAAAGCGATGTTTTCGGGTTTTACCCCTAGGTACATCTGTGCCAGAGCCGCCTCTACCTGCTCGTATCCAGACAGGGATGTATTGCTCGAAAAACTCACAAAATCTCTACAATAACAAAATTCTAGGAAGTTCTTCTATACTAATCCTCAATGTTCATCTTAGGTCTATGTGCTCTAATCAGATTTTATCTAAATATAGCTTCCAAGGTTTGTACTAAACTTCCTTTGATACCAACTGTAACGCCCCGACCCCAGTTACCCAGAGTCGGTGCATTATTACATAACATTGGTATGATCACAAGAAAGATCAAATCTCGAAAGACCGATTGGTTTAGTAGTCTTGGAAACACTAGATATATTCATAAGTCTTTCATTACATAATAAAATGAAAAACTACTACAACAACCTATTGTCACCATAATCCACACTCATATCCCCACATAATATCCCTGCAGGTCATTCATAATTTACTTCTTCACTTCATGGGAAAAATAAAACATAGAAAAGGGGTGAGCTCAAATGCCCAGTAAGGATAACAATATAGCGGAAACGTTCATAAATAAGAATAAACATTTAAGTCAATGTATAACTAAAACAAAATCCTTTTAAACATGAACATTTAACATACTATGGAATAAATAAAATGAGATAATTCCATTTACTTATTCACATGGTTATTCTACTAATCGAATAATCACATGCAAAATCAATAACCACTTTCATAATGATGGAATGCATAATGCCAGACTATCATAACCACATAGCCAAGGCCTCGTGCCAAGACTACAAATAAGATTTTGTCAAGGCCTTGTGCCAAGACACTAGTTTGTCTCATGAGACCTACCGATGCATCGAGGAGCTATAGCGGGCTCCACCCGTCACATATTAAGTCCAATGCATTCCCATATGAAAAGGTTTAAACATAACATAAACATTCGTATTAAAACTAGCATACGAAATGTAAATACATTCACCATAAACTATGAATGGTATAAAAATAGCACATCCACAGTCAAACATATCACAAAACCTTCAAAACAATATAGAAGTTTTTTATCATAATAAATCAAATTCAAATAATCTTAAAATCCATCAAAGGATGTTGATATAGATGAAATCAAAATTCTTTTTAAAGAAATATATCCTTTTATTTTGAAATCATTTAAGATCCATATAAAATAATACATTTTCATTGAAAATATTCTTATAAGATTGTAAGGTCAGCTTTGAAGATTTTATAACGGCGGAAAATAGCCGCACCCACCGTATAAGTTAAAAAAACATTCTTACCTTAATTCTGTCGAAAAGGTTAAAAAGGACCTTATTTTGAAAACGATGGAAAGATTCCTTTATAAACCTCTTATAAAAAGTCAAACAAGGGTATAAAGGACTTTAACCCATATTCTGGTAAATAATAAATATGTTTTGAAATTCATTTCGAAGAAACATGGATGTGGATGATAAAGAAATCCCAGTAGATTATTACGTATAAACAACCTCAGATAATGAAGAGATTGTGAAATAACCCTTACCATGTAATTTTCCTTGGTTGGGGTAGGTTAAACTCCTGTATAATGGTGAAATAATTGTTATTAAATTATACAAGAATCATATATATTAATATAATATCATATATGATCTTTTAACATTGATTTGTTAATAATATATTAGAATTATCGTCGTTTCGGGTGTTAACTTACTCATTTTCTTTTATATGTTTTGTTATATAAGACATGTTTGTTGTATCTTATTCATATCCAGAATGATATCAAGTCCTTAAACATCATTTTTAAATCATAAAATGATAATTATACTTGAATGGATACGATGGAGAATGAATATCGTCGCGTTCGTGGAGACGGTAGTCCGTACGTACGCACGAGCGACAATATCATTCTTTTGATATTAAAATAATATATAAATGGATGGTATATCATATATACAGAATCATTAACATGTTATATTTATTATTTACATGAGTTACACATCATTATTATACCTATCCAAATAATAATATATTGAATAACAATTACACCACGACGTGGAGACGGTAAGCCGTACGTACGCACGTATGGTGACATGTTATTCAAAGGGTGGATAGAATACTGAATATGGTTGTAACATATTTATAATAACATCACAGTATATGTAATATACTGTAGTTATTATCTTAGAATGGTAAGAACAAAGAAAGAAGAAGTGGAAGAAGAAAGGAACTTGAAAAGGGGTGGTGAAAACATTAACTCTTCTTCGGGTTCTTCCTTTTGATTTGATCAAAAGGGCATCATAGGTTGGCTTTCTGATCAAACTAAGGCCTCTAGGTTGTAGTGAGGGATGTTGGGAGAGTATTTGGGCAGAGTTTGGCTGAACCAAAAGGCTTTTAAGGTGTGAAGAAATGAGAAGGAGGAGTGCCCTTTTATAAGAGGGGTGAGGGGCACCTTTGGAAAAGCTAGAAATGTTAATTTATAATAAATTCATATTCGGTTTCTAATGGATCCAAAGTTTATTATTACAAGGTTAAGGTGGGGATAGGACGAAAACCACTCAACCAATAGAATTTAGACAGGTTTGGGTACTTATATTAACCTTATCTTTAAGTATTAACTCTAAGTCAATTAGTTTCACTTTTACAATGTCTCTTTGTATTTTTATATAATATGGTTAATAAACTTACTATATACATCCAAGAGACCCCCAAGTGGTCCATTAATTATTAACCTATCATGTTATAAGTCTCTTGGCCGAACCGTAGATTTTTAATAATTTGATATCAATTAATAATATAATATTTTTTTTAAGAACTCTTTTATGTCAATTTTGACACTATTCAATAGTTGATTTTTTTGAAACTCATAACAGATTGATTAATTCGAAAAAAGTCAATTAAATAAATCTTAATATATCATATTATCCTAGAAAATTAGTTTAATTCATTAAAAGTATCATATTATATTTATTTGGGTATTTATAATATAAATTATTTTAATTTTTCACTATTATAGTAATTACTTCATCATCATTGTGTCATGAATAAAATAAATTATTTAATGTCTAAAAATTATAAATAAAATATCATTATGTATGAAATATTTTTATCTATCTAATTAATATTTATAATCTAAAATTCAACATATATAACCCTATGTAACAATTTTTTTTCTAAAAGATATATGCTTGTGTCATTTTTTTATTCATTTTAACTGAATTAAAATAAAGTGTCATTATCACTTACAAGTGGCTCCATGGGGTCCCAAAATCGACCCAAATATGCCCATGGTCGACCATGTATCAAAAAATAGGGTTAAGACACGTTTTAGGGTAATTTATTATTATTATAATATTATTTATTAACCCTTATTTACCGGATTTACCCTTAACCATGGTAAATAAAATATTTACCGCAGTAATTATTCAAAATGTCAAAAAATAAAAGTTACCTATTTACACAATTTGAACATCCTGATTCCAAATATGGAATCCATTTTTCTAAATTCAAAACACAGAAGTGGCAGAAATTAATTTAAAATTAATTCCCGCTGTCAAAACAAAAAGCGTGTTTTTAAGAGACAATAACTATCAAAAGATTGACACTTGTTTATGTTCGGTTTAATTGTAAAAATATGTCCAATGACCAACATTATATTAAATGGTAAAAATATATTCTAAATATACTTTAAAACTACTAAAATTCATAATTTATCACTATTAATTATTTTGATTAAAAATGTTGTTTTTAATTAAAATTTAGTAATTTTCACTATTCATCAAAATATGAAAGTTATCCGAAAAGTATCAAAATTTCACCTTAGGCTAAATTAGATATTCCGAATCCAAAAATGAAGTCCATTTTGAAATATAAAATATATATAATTTTAAAAAGTAGTTATTACTATTCAAAACGGCTAGTTTGATTGGTTGTTAGAACTCGGTGTTGCGTACAACACACGCTATCACATTATTCAAAGAGAAGCGTACCGTAGAAGCTTGGGGTGTTACACATTACCACTTCTGTGATTTGATTTTATAAAATCCAACATACATGGTTTTCATTAGGATGTAAAATTCGGTTCAATGGGATTAAAATAATATTTGGTGAATAGTAACTTTTACGTTTAATTAATAGCGATTAAAGGTAATTACTGAAATCTAAGGTAAAAATGATATTATAAAAATAGGAAAATAACTTTACACTTTTCCTAACCCTATTGGATGAATCATGGCCGATAAAGAAAATCCATGGGTCAACTTGGGGACCCTATGGATCCACTTTGGTTGGGAAATGACATTAAAAACATTCTATTTAATGGTAAAATAAAAATGTCACAAACAAAAGTTGTTTTACTAAAATAATTTTTAAATGGGGTTATACAAGTCATATTTTTGACTATAAATATTCATTAAAAAGGTATAAAGATTTCATACATCCTTTATTTTTTTTTATAATTTTTAGACATTAAATAAATTAAAATATTTATGACACCATGATGATACAGTGATTACCTCATTAATAAACGATTTAAAAAAAATGAAAAGATAATGTACATTCTAAGCATTAAACTTGTACAAAGCCTATTGGATGAGAATATTTCGAACCCTTATCACCTCATCCTAGAATTATATATGTTTTGGACCTTTAGAATCCGAAAATCATTGTATAATAAAGTAACATTTTATTACATTCCAAGAGTGCCCCTCCTCTCCACTTATAAAAGGCCCCCACCACTACAACCTTACTCAAACTTTCAAAGCATTTTGGCTCGGCCAACCTCTACCAAAATACTCTCAAAAACTACCTCCCTTACTCCTAGAAGCCTCACCTTGGGCAAAAGTCTTCCCAAGGAAGCGTTTGGCTCAAATCAAAAATAGTTACCTGATTTCAAGGTAATGTCTTCTCTAATGTTGTTCTGTTTTATTTTGCTTCTACAACCCCTTAAACTCTTTTTATTCCTTTATTTTGTAACAAAAATAGTATCTAAAATATACTAGGATGTTTGTATGATAATTATATGGTTTACACTTACACACACCTTCGTCTAATGGTTAAATAACATACTGTTTCAGTGGGTGGAGAAATACTGCCTCACGAAACGATGATTGTTCAATATTCTATTAACACCTCTAATGGTGGACATTTTGATGACACTATTTTCATATATGATATACATATTATGTTTATGTTTTCCTTATGCTTCTTTATTTTTCATTTATGGCATACTTTATGATTTCCATTATGGGTAAACGCAATAATTTCATTTTAGGAAGTGCGGACTACCGCCCCCTCAAAGTGATTTGAATCGTTAATGCCATATGTGGGATGTATAAAGGATGGAGTAAATGGTATTATACATTAAATTATACTGGAATTATTTTATAACTTTATATAATTATAACTTCATTCCATTAAATATTAAATGAAAATGAAAGTAGAGTTCATGCGTACGTACGGCTTACTGTCTCCATGAACGGTGCATTTCATTTCTTACCTCTAAATGTTATGTTATATTATAAATGAATGTATATACTGGATATATATGATGTATATGATATATAAATCATGAATATAATTATGGATATAATGGGTATTTTACCACATGAACAAAATGTGATTATAAGAAGTTTTTTTTGACTCAAGTACCTAAGATCGACAAAACAACCGTTATAAACTTAAATAATTACATAATGTTCATGACATGGTAATAAGTGATATAAAAGGGATAATGAACATGAAAAAGGTTCTTATGTAAATATAAATTAACTCTAGTTTATTATTCATGAGGTTAAATAACGATCGAGTCAAGTCGGACACGAGGTAAAGGAATTTCTTAACCCAATTTCCATTCATTGGGTTAATCTCCTACTTTAAAATTATGTCATGATGTTATTATGTCATATCTTGTATTTGTACTTTCTTTATGTGTACCTATAATGAATACACATAATATATCTATTTTATTTTATAAATGATCTTTGTATGGACTTTGTCTCAATCTCCTTTCATTGAGTCATTTTTGGTTTTATACACAACTTTCATTTATACGGTGTATAAACCCCTTTGAATTTTTATTTTATTCAAAAGGAATTTTTTTATACGAAGTGTTTTTACTAAATGACAAAAAAGAATGTTTTTCTTACATATCCGGCGACAACTACTTCTCCGCCGTCGTGACTATTATTTGAGTCTCGGCTTCCTCTACAAGCCATAACTTTTTTTAAATGAAAAATAAATACAATGTTTTAATTTTTTTTATTTTGGTATTGAAAATGGTTTTGAAAGTGTTTTTATTATATCAAGGTGTTGTATTGAAATCTTGTGATTGAAATGTGGAAATTTTACGTTTTATTTTATGCATGTTATATGTGATACGATTATGTTATGGTTTATGATATGTTTAAACCTATTCATATGAGAAATGCATTGGACTTAATAAGTGATGGGTGGAGCCCGCTACAGCTCCTCGATACATCGGTAGGTCTCATGAGACAAACTAGTGTCTTGGCACAAGGCCTTGACAAAATATTATTTTTGGTCTTGGCACGAGGCCTTGGCTACGTGTTTATTATAGTATTACATTATGCATTCCATCATTATGAATGTGGTTATTGATATTTCCTGGGATTATTCGACTAGTAGAATATCCATGTGAGTAAGTAAATGGAATTATTTAATTTTATTTTTGCCATATCATGATGAAATTCAAGTTTAACAGGGCTTTTGTTTTAGTTATACATTTCCTTAAATGTTAATGTTTATTTATGAAAGCTTCTGTAATATTGTTATCCTTACTGAGCATTTGAGCTCACCCCTTTCAATGTTTTAATATTTTTCAGGATGTGAAGAAGTATTTTATGAATGACCTGTAGGGATAGTCAGAAGAGGATATGAGTGTTGACTATGGAGACTTTGTTATTTTAGTTTTTCACTTTATGATTTTATGTAACATTTATGAATGTATCTAGTGTTTCCAAGGCTATTAAACTAATCGGTCTTTCGAGACTTGATCTTTTGTGATAATGCCAATGTTACCCAATAATGCACCAACTCTGGGTAACTGGGGTCGGGGCGTTACAACCTCCATTGAGATTTAGAGAAAATATAATATATTTATGTTACTAATTACTTAACTCTATCAAGACATTAATGTGATGGTAATAATGATTATATATCAAGTAAGAAGATATTTCTCAGTGTAATTACTTTCAAAACAATAAAATAGGTATGGGGTAGGAGTGGCACAATCCCACTATATATTTTACTCATATACATGATCAAATCAGTTGTAATTGAAAATATAATATCAAATTATATACAAATAAAATCCTGATAGGTTCCCAAATCATAATTCCTAATCAATAATTATAAAATAGATCTCTCACAAATAATATAGATTTTGAATCATGTATAAATCCTAAGTGAAATATTAATATTACTTTCTGAAGATTATATATAACTATATCATGTAACAACTGATTTATTTTAGATTACATTATTAATTCCCACCACCAGCTTCCCCCTTCATGAAACAATTTCTACATCACAGATTCCCTATAATATGAATTAATCCCCACTAGAAATAATATAATCTTATAATATAATGCTAATAAATTTATAACATTCATGTTATGCTAAAAATGGAATAAAGGAGGCCTATGGGGATGATATTCATACAACATCACTAATCTATATGTTTTCTTTTACAACAAATTTGTGTCTATCCATAGTTTGAAACTCGGTAATGGACCCTCATTAATAATCCCTTGAATAAACTGATCAACACCGTCCTTATCATCATCAAAATATATTTTGAAATTGTGAAAACCATATGGAAAATATTAAAACATACAATTGAATATACCAATTTCAAAAAAAATTAGTTATAAACAATTTTTATTTAGTCATCTCTTCATAATAAAATTGAAAGGTAATATTATGAATATTTAAATGTAACTAAACCCAACTATTCATCCCATAAGATCTCCTCACCAAAAAGTATCTATATATTCAAATATATCAAAAATATTTCTAAATGACTCATCTGATAAATGAATTCTAATATAAAATTAATTCCATATGTGGCCACTTTTGTAATAATTAAATTAAATTCCTTATATAAAACAATCATCATGGGTAAAAAGCATGTTCTCATGCACTACATCGCTGAAATAGAAAAAATCATTATATATGAATACTTAAAATATTATTCTCATGAAAAATCACATTTTGATATAACTCATTATTGACTTATAACTATATTATTCTTACCAGAGTCCATAAAATTAGCATGTGTGCCACCCAAGTCACACTAACATTAGGATAGTGGATAGATAATAGTGTTGGGAGATAATATACACAACATCATGGGAATCTTATTTCATTAAAAAATATAATAACTTTTATATATCAATTGTCATACAAATATAGGAAACATATAAAATAACAGAATGTTATTGATTCAATATAAATTCCTTAGTGAAATTCAAGTTAACCATCATGTGGTCTAAATATATCATACCATTGAAACATGGGACATGTCCAGAACATCAATAATTATAGGATTAAAAAATTTGACTCAAACTTCCTCCACTAAGAAAAATCTCGTATGAAGTCTCATGTATATAATATATTCTTCCTCTTCTAGCTCCATCTTAAAAAGAATTATTATAATAAAATATAATGTTACAATCATCTACATAATTGTTATAAAAACTAGGCTAAATTCACTAAGATGGTGATTAAATCAGAGTATGATTGATTAAAACAAATTCCCCATTATATCATGTTTAGAAGTTAAAAAAAATACTCTTATCACTTTTTCTGACAATAATGTATAAAAAAATTGAAATCATGCCTGAGGAAATGTGATTTTACATTGTTCAGACTCACATTGCTACATATAAGGGGTGTATAGAGGAAATTTGATGATTTACCAAATTTTCATTGGATCATTGAAAATTCAATATTTTGGCTACATGAATTCCATGTGCACGATCAAATCCTTTACAAGGTTTATGATAGGTCACATCTATAAGAAATCTCATGGGCATACAATATTTAGGGAAATCTCACAACATCCTAAGGGTTACACCAACATACCTCCTTATGTGGATCACAGACATTAAAATATATCAACATAATAATCTTAAATTAAATTATTTTTAAATGACTCCAAAACAATTTATGGACATTTATGTCCCTATCATTAAAAATAACAAATGCCTTATCAAGTGTTGGTAGACACTCTTTTAATGACTCACATTCATCCACGTGATGAAAATCACATTACTAAATATATTATTCAAAATCCCATATGAAAACCTTCATGATTATACCTACCTTTAAAAATATCATAGATCCTCCCAAAAACAGCTCAATTCTTCACAATTATATAATGACATCACAAAATTCCCAACTTTCGCAATTATCATCTCTTCGGAAAATATAAACTATCCTTTAAGAAGAAATATCCTTTTGAAAATCTCTATCAATTTCACGAAGATCACATACCATTAATAAATATCACAACCTTTAATCGAAATTTTTATTTTCCTTGAAAACATCAATACATTCTTAATTCTTACAAATTTTGGTCATCATTTACAGCCTTTGTGATCTTCCTTAATTCATGAACATTTTTGCAAGAAAAACTATAACAAATCACCTTCCCAAACCCAAAGCCTCATAATGATGTTTAAATTTTGATCTACATTTCTATAGGGGTAGAGGCCTATTTAAATGTGTTTCCTCCCATTCAAGAACATTACATCCACATTATCTCCTTTTCACAAAGCTCCAATATTTTGATAATGCACCAAGAAAATTTCCCATTAGTGAAGCTTCTCATATTTATATAGAATCTCTATCGACACTTCGCACATTTGTAATGCCCAATTAATAAAATCATAGGGTTGTTCCATTTTTCTATTTTATTCATGATACTCAACATGTTTTTTGAACAATACCTTCATCACACTGAATACATTTACGAAGCTCCTGACTTTTTTAAAAATCATAAATCCAAAAAACTCAGTCCTTTTTTATAATTTTATGATGAAATCATTGAAATACATCATTCACGATGATTGAGTTTTCATCCAAATTTTAGACAACAAAATTTGGAAAACACTGTGAAATGAATTCACCTTATATATACACATTTTGTAGCACCTCTAGATCATCCATTACTTTTTCTGGAATCTTTTTCAACATACCTCTCGAAAAATATCTTTGGAACTCCACAAATGAATGGGGAAACCATATATTCCATTAAACAAAATCAACTCAAATACATAGAATTGTTACCTTGAAGGATTTTTTTTCCAAAAACAACAATGATTATTTTTAGAACCTAGGATTTAATTATAGAAAGTGCATATTTTATCATAAATAAATTAGAATTAGTTTCCTATTTTATAATTTCATAGAACTAAATTTTTAAATCCTATAACTGTAAATTTTTAAATGAAATTCATTTTTGAATATAGTGTGTGAGGGTAATCTTCAGCTGAATCTCGGGGATTTTTCATAAATTGATGCAATTTAGAAAAATCTCAAATTTACTGTTTTTACAAATATCGTCCCTTTTACGCCATAATATAGAAATAATAATGATTTGGAAAATTTGAATAATTTTTTCTCTATCATTTTTATTTATTGGGTTAAATAATTCAATCAAAAATATTATGCTAGATTTATAATTATAATATTCATATATTCAATTTTATTTGGTATACAAATTAATTTGGAATCTTATTATTTAAATAAGTGTGAATAAAGCTCAATTTAGTATTTTTAGATTGAAATTTATATAACTATTAATTTTTTATTTTTAAATCAATTTATTTCATGGTAATCATTACTATATATTACTTTTCAAAAACTAATTTTTATAATTAAGAAGATTTTTTTAAAAAAAATAAAGGTATTTTTTATATTGATAATTTAATTTTTTTTTATCGCCTTCATATATTAAATGATGTAAAAATATTCATATAATTAATCATGACCTTCAGATTTGTATAAAATGTAAACTTTATTTTTAGTCAAAAAAATATGTTACTCAAATAATAGTTTTTCACCATAGTAAGAGTAAAAATGGATTATTGAGGGGGTAAATATAATAGGTAAGGGATCAATTAAAAGAATAACATACTATTAATTTGAATGGTTGATTGGATTTAGGCCTATCATATACAATATTTTAATTTCATTTTCGTTGGGTCCACCTAATCATGATAATGGAATTTATATTATTTTAATTCTAAGAGTATTTACTAAATTACCACCCCTATAACTTTTAAAATGTTCCCTTTACATAACCACAATTTCACACTTCATGAAGCCATTAAGTAAAATAATCACAAAATAGTAAAACCTTAATACTGATTTGAACATCATAAATGTTATGGTGTTAAAAATAATACCAATATAAGAATGATTATGGTAAAATACAGTAGTTGATATCCATGGAAGAGTTAATATTACTATTAGATTTGTTTCACTATTTTTTAATCATTAAACTCTTCCAAATATTCTATAACCACACTTAAACAATTAAAATAACATCATATGTTTACTAGAATTTTTCTTAATGGATATAAAAACTATTGTTAACCTCATTTTAATCCACTGATAAATTAAATTGTTGCTAATGTATCTAATGGGAATTTCAACTCCATGAAATCCATATTCCATTTTTCATCATTCCCTCACATGGATTGTTATAAATTTGAATTTAATAATAAATATTATTTCCATGAAATATGTATGAATATAGAAAGATAAATGATTACCTACCTTCCTTCACTCCCATTCATTATAAATAATAAACATTATCCTTGTGTACATGAAAATTACAACATCCATGAACAATGTATTTTTTTTACCATCACCTCCTTACGTGGAGGGTTAAAAATGAATTTATTGTATAAAATTGGTATTAATGAAATTATTATGAATATTTTATGATTAATTTGTAATTACATTTAAATATTATCAATTAAATATCAAATTAAATTTAACTATATAAAATAATCATACCATAACATTTTTCTTATTTTGAATATATTTTTGTCAATAAATTGAATTTTAAAAGTTTTTTCCTACTCAAATGAATCAAAAAAATTTATTGATATTTTTAGAAGTGATATAATAATTTTATAAAATATTTTTTATGGTCATAATATCGTCTAATCTGAAAATTAGGGAAAAAATTGATTATTGTTCATTGAAAATAAAATAAAAGGTAATTAAAATATCGAGATAATAAGTTATTTATTGGGGCTATGTAAACTAAAAGAAATTTAACATTGATAAATATTTGATTTTAGTTAATTGTCAATATATTTATGTAAATTATGAATACGCTCATGAATTTTGAAATTTGATAATATTATTTTACATTATAAATTAAATTATTTATGAATTATATTCACTCATTAATTTTTTTAATTATATAAATTGAAATTTAAAATTTTCAAAATAACTTTGCTTTTAAAATTGATGAATTTTAAATCCCTTAATTTTTAATGTACCTTAAAATGATTCAATAAAAATTAATATTGTTTTTGAAACATTATTTTTAAAATTGGTTGATTTAAATGCATTTAATATTTAATCATACATTTTGATTTTGAAGAGACATTCAAATTTCTATTTAATTGTTTATATATTTTTGAATTTAATTAGAAATATCAGAACATAACAAAAATGTAGACTATAAATTGATTTTATGGTTCATTAAAGTTACATTACTAGTTCTATATTTCAAAATTTCTTGATGTTACTGCTACTATTTTAAGTAAAAAGTTCTATTTACATGGTTATGATACCCTGAAAATGATTTGGCACTACTACCACTATCTCGGGAAATGTCAGATTCTACCCCTAGTAAAATAAAAATTACATCCACCACTGTACTAACATCCACATTTTCCACTTGTAAAAATCCAGTGCTTTCTGAGACCATTTATGAGATTAAACCACCTAGAATACTACCATTATAAAAAAAAGAACCCCTCTACTAAACAATCTAATTCTGCTACCATCTTAAATGGCAATGTTTCTTTAGAGTTCCCACGACACCAACTCCCCTAGTACAAACTCCTCACGTACCAACACTAATGAATTACCCCAAACAATTGGGCACTAAAACTTCTAAAATAAACTATGCATGCTAAATAATAATGAAAATTTGAATTGGAGGGCCACCATCAACCTAGAACAACTAATAATCAAGCCAGGGTAGTCTAGGTTGTTGTTGAGAACATGAAGCCCTATCTAATAAATATTCCTATAAGGTCGTGATCACAATATTTGACCTGTGAACACTACCATGGATTATTAAAACCATGTTTCAATATTCCCACTGAAGGCTACATGAATACATATATAATGAATATTACCCTGAGAGTTGAGAATCATTTAGATACCTGATAGAGAAAATATTTTAAATTAATTTATATTGAATATCATTGTTTTAAACACGCAAAAGTGTTCCTCAAAGATGAATTGTTTCATTTTTATGATTTTGGTGTTATTTTGAGCTGAATAGTAAAAATTGGCCATTTTGGATTTTTAACAGTTTTAACTTATTTCTGTATTTTGGCCATAACATTATCTACATTGATCCAAATTGCAAAATTCATTCTTTTACAGATTCTACACATCCAGGGATTTATTTACTATATTTGGACTAAAAGCTGAATCGGCCATATGGAAGCTCAAAAGAAGCTCAAAATTTGGCACAAGAAAACTGTTTCCAGTTCTGCCTAGTTATTGTGTGGAATCCATAACTCATCCATTGTGGGCCTAACTCTTTCCAAATTCGGTAGGTGGACGTGCAAGGAGTTTTGGAGCATCTTTTATGAAGGAAGCACCACGGGATTCATCCGTTTGAGGGTCCATTAAAGCTGCCTAATCCGGGGTTTGACGTTTTGGATCTTCTGACTGGACAGAATAAATTATCAGAATAAAAGGGTCATAACTCTCGGAATACCTTTCCAAATATGCTGAGATTTTTAGGGGACACGGACAAGACAATTATGCACAACATTGAATAAGGGCCGAACGCGTGAGGTGGTCATTTATTGGGTCCAAAACGTGACAACATTCGGAGGACAGAAATCTGGCTATAAAAGGAGGAGAGCTCCTCCTCCTCAAGGCATCCCATTCTCCACCCCATTCCTTTTCGGGCACCCAGGATAAGAACTTCTCAGCTTTTTGTTTTATTTCTTTTGTTTTAAAATGTCTCTCCTCTCCCGAATTATCTCGCTTACCCCATCAATGGAGGGGTAGTTCCATTTGAGTGATCGGAAAGATGGGAGGCTGGACCTATGTGTTGTTCTTGAGTTTTGTGCATGAAATGAATAAAATGTGGTCTTCTTTCTTCTTCTGGTTCCAATTCGTAATTCAGTATTAAATTCCAAATGCGGTTGTGTTATGGTTTTTATTCTGAAATTATAAATTGTTTTGGTCGATGATCACATCTCCCTCCACCCAATTCTAATCTGTATACGGTGGAACATGATTAGGGTTGGGTGGTGATTGCTCGACGGTTGTCAAGCACTTGTATAGGATTGTATGTTGAAATATTGGTTTATTAGGGAACAACAATTCCAGGTCTGGGATTTCTCTAATTAATCAAGAGACCATATACAACCCTAAACACATTGGAAGGAGGATAGACCAATCTAAGGTTTTAGAAAGGAAAATTCTCATCACATTTATCTGACTAAGGGAGAGAGAGGACTTGGTAGATAAATCTCTCTCTTACCAGTTTAAGGAAGAAGAAGAGATAAAATTTGGAACCATGATGGCACAACACTATGTCGAGCCGAACCAAATACGATCACCGACTTTATAATTTGTTAAAATCAATCAATTTATGTTGTTTGTTTCTCTAATAGTCATTCATATTAATTAAAACCAATCTTTTTAAGAAAATCAACAAAAAGTGACAACCTTGTTTTGTGTGCACTTCTCTTCGGGAGACTACCTAGGATCAACTACTATACTATACTTAGGTAAATAAAATATTTTTTTGCCATGCCCCACGACAGGCGTGCGTCAAACATGGCGCCGTTGCTGGGGAGGCAGTGCCACAATCAAATTGTAAATATTTGACTTTTTTCCAAATTAAAAAAAAACACACATTCCATGTTGTTTTGAAATGACTATTTCTTTAATTCATGGAACAATTACCCACCAACAAATGAACCAATTATTGAATCGACCTTTTCCGCAGAGGATGGTGTTTCTTCTATTGTTAGACAGGTGAGGTAATTTTGGAAAACAAATAATGATGAGAAAACATTCAAAGAATTCATAGATGGGCTAAGGGAGGACATGAATGAAGATGTTTTTGAAGCGATGTCACGAAAGCTAGATGAGTTCTCCCATTACTTTCCAGAATTCTATGAAGTATCCAAGGTCCAGGAAGATCCCCCATTAGTCATCCCTGATTTTTCAATGGAGATCCAAGATATAGTGGAGCCTGACTACCTGCCTATATCTTCTACTACTCAACTCCAAGAGGTGATTTCAAATGAAGAAGAGATTGAAGATGTACAAACTCAGGGATATAATCAATCCATTAACTCGTTATCTTTTGATTTTGTTGAAACTGAATTGAGTATTACCTTCCCTTATTTTAATTTTACAGATTCATCCAATACATGTGTTTCCTTGGAGAAAGATGATGAAAAAGAAGATGAACCCAAAGAGGAACAACTGGATCTCCCCAAACATGTATATCATTTATTAGAGGGATATCAAGAGAAGATCATGGTTTATTTTCATAAAGAGATCAATTACCAAGATGAATTATCTAAAAGGGAAGATTTCTTTATTAATTCTTCATGTTTTAATCTTATTCAAGCTGAATTGTTTTCTGATTTCTCTTTCTAAAAAATTTACGATACACCACAAATGGAAGAGACAATGGATGTTAAAAAAGAGGAAACTCAAGTGGTGGTGATTGAAGAAGAAGAGATGGAGTATATTGTCATCCGACTACCTCCTCAACAACAATTTACATACCATATAGAGGATGAAACCATGGATGTCAACAGGGAGCACCCCTCTATTCTATTCCCTCTCACTATTGAACTCAAATTTTATTTTTTTCCTTTCTTGGGGGTTGGGAAGTTTCTTATATACTTTGGGGTTCTCTACATAAAATATTTGCTCATGGAAATTGGGAAAAGCCACATGTGGTGGTTCAAATCAAAGAAGCTACATCCACCATCGGACTTTGGATAACAGCTGGTACTGCCCACTGGAGGAAGTAAAAATTTAGGGACCACTTGGGGGATCGTACCAAGACTTATCTCTTGCTTTATAGGAATTTAGATTTCAAATTCATTTCTTAGAAGTTGTTTAGAATTCATTCCTTTCCTCCTTATAATTTTGAGCTTTAATGACATGATTCTTGTTCTTAATTTTGAAATTTTCTTTTGTAGGATCATGATGGAAGAAGGAAGCCCCAAAAATTTGTTAAAGGGGACTGAATCTTTATTTCAAAAGGGAGTTCATTTTTAAATTTTAAATTTTAAACTCCTTAAATTTTTTTCCCCAAAACATGTTTTAAGCTTTAATGATAAGAATTGCATACCCTCACTTGAATTAATGTTTTACTCAACTTATCTAGGAGACATGAGTTTCTTAGGAATCTTGTGATGCCATGTTTTAAATTTCAATGTTAATGAGATTGAAAGATTAAAATGGATAATTGGATGATTAAAGTGAATCAAGGATATTGAAATAAGGACTCATGATTTGAGGGAATTAATTGATTCATGTAAATGAAATTTCCCTTCCATTTTTCATTCACTGAATTTCTGAAATTCATGTGAATTAATTTGTTATTATTAATCATTCCATGAGTGATTTTCCAATATCATATTCTCATTCCTGAGAGGATTTCTAGACCAAATATTTCCTATTTTTTTCTTGAGCATATTTCTTGAGTGATCTTGGGATGTGCCACCTGCTAGAACTTGTATTGAAACTTGTCAAAGCTATGAATGTACAAAACCACATTTAAAATGATTGAGGCATCTCTTTGGCTAGCCACATTTTATCCTAAGACCCACCTTTACACTTATCCTTCATAAGCCCTTAGATGCCATGAATTGACATATAGGTTTAAGCCACATTACAATCAAATTTTTCCTTACCTACCCACACTTTTAGAATTTTTGCATGGTTATTTCAAGTTTGAGTGTGGGGGAAGGGACTTTCGTGTGCGTTCCTTGGGATATGTATCATTTTTGGGTGGTTTAATGTGTGCGTCATCATTTTGGGCAATTTTTTATTAGAAAATTGGGCATGAGTCATCATTTCATTATGCTTCTTTCATTTCATCTGGTTCTCCAAAACAAAGAAGAAAAAAAATTCAAAATAAAGTTGTGCCTTTCTGGAGGTTTACAAAAAGAAAAGAAAATAAAGCTGTGCCTTTCTGGAGCTTTACAAAAAAACAGGGAGAACATGGATGATATCATTATTTGTAATAATTTATTGACTCATGACCCATGTCATTGAAAGGAGAGTGGTGTTGTGATTCACATTTCAAGGGGATTTGAGTGAGGTTCATCTTGTTTTTTCACTTGATTAATCATGCATTGTACATAAGATTCAATCCTCCTACTTCTGGCCTTAAATTATTTCAATCATTTACCCACCAACCCTAAGCCATAGAATCATTTGAACCTTTATTGCAAGTCCTCATGATTTTATGTGTGTTTTGTCTTTATAAAGTGGAGAAAGTAGTTACTTTAAAAGCCTATGGATAAGGAGCATGTTCTCATGATATGAGCATAACTCCACTATTAATTGTATCATGAGTGATGAGAGAAAAGATTCAAAAGTGAGGTAGATCATGATTTGGCATGTTTAATAATAATAAATTGAGAAGCTTGAATGAATGAAAGGAGAAGCTTCATTATTTTTCAAAGGGGAAAAGTAAAATGCATGAATTTATTGTTTCATTGAAAAATGGGAAATTAAATTGGTATTTTTGTGGAAATGGAAAATTTGATTGGACATTGATAATCATTTGATTTTATTCCATTTGAAATTTAAATATTGGTGACATTGGTGCCCTTTGAACTCCATGTTGAGATTTTATGCTTGAGGACAAGCATAGTTTAAGTGTGGGGGAATTGATAGAGCAAATATTTTAAATTAATTTATATTGAATATCATTGTTTTAAACTCGCAAGAGTGTTCCTCTAAGATGAATTGTTTCATTTTTATGATTTTGGTGTTATTTTGAACTGAATAGTAAAAATGGGCCATTTTCGATTTTTAACAGTTTTAACTTATTTCTGTATTTTGGCCATAACATTATCTACATTGATCCAAATTGCAAAATTATTTCTTTTACAGATTCTACACATCCAGGGATTCAATTACTATATTTGGACTAAAAGCTGAATCGGCTATATGGAAGCTCAAAAGTAGCTCACAATTTGGCTCAAGAAAACCGTTTCCAGTTCTGCCTAGTTTTGGTGTGGGATCCATAACTCATCCATTGTGGGCCTAACTCTTGCAATATTCGGTGGGTGGACGCGCAAGGGGTTTTGGAGCATCTTTTACGAAGGAAGCACGGCGGGATTCGTCCGTTTGAGGGTCCATTAAAGCTGCCTAATCCGGGGTTTGACGTTTTGGATATTCTGACTGGACAGAATAAATTATCAGAATAAAAGGGTCATAACTATCGGAATACCTTTCCAAATATGCTGAGATTTTTAGGGGACACGGACAAGACAATTATGCACAACATTGAATAAGGGCCAAACGCGTGAGGTGGTCATTTATTGGGTCCAAAACGTGACAACATTCGGAGGACAGAAATCTGGCTATAAAAGGAGGAGAGCTCCTCCTCCTCAAGGCATCCCATTCTCCACCCCATTCCTTTTCGGGCACCCAGGAGAAGAACTTCTCAGCTTTTTCTTTTATTTCTTTTGTTTTAAAATGTCTCTCCTCTCCCGAATTATCTCGCTTACCCCATCAATGGAGGGGTAGTTCCATTTGAGTGATCGGAAAGATGGGAGGCTGGACCTCTGTGTTGTTCTTGAGGTTTGTGCATGAAATGAATAAAATGTGGTCTTCTTTCTTCTTCTGGTTCCAATTCGTAATTCAGTATTAAATTCCAAATGCGGTTGTGTTATGGTTTTTATTCTGAAATTATAAATTGTTTTGGTCGATGATCACATCTCCCTCCACCCAATTCTAATCTGTATACGGTGGAACATGATTAGGGTTGGGTGGTGATTGCTCGACGGTTGTCAAGCCCTTGTATAGGATTGTATGTTGAAATATTTGTTTATTAGGGAACAACAATTCCAGGTCTGGGATTTCTCTAATTAATCAAGAGACCGTATACTACCCTAAACACATTGGAAGGAGGATAGACCAATCTAAGGTTTTAGAAAGGAAAATTCTCATCACATTTATCTGACTAAGGGAGAGAGAGGACTTGGTAGATAAATCTCTCTCTTACCAGTTTAAGGAAGAAGAAGAGATAAAATTTGGAACCATGATGGCACAACACTATGTCGAGCCGAACCAAATACGATCACCGACTTTATAATTTGTTAAAATCAATCAATTTATGTTGTTTGTTTCTCTAATAGTCATTCATATTAATTAAAACCAATCTTTTTAAGAAAATCAACAAAAAGTGACAACCTTGTTTTGTGTGCACTTCTCTTCGGGAGACTACCTAGGATCAACTACTATACTATACTTAGGTAAATAAAATATTTTTTTGCCACGCCCCACGACAGGCGTGCGTCAAACATGGCGTCGTTGCTGGGGAGGCAGTGCCACAATCAAATTGTAAATATTTGACTTTTTTCCAAATAAAAAAAAACACACATTCCATGTTGTTTTGAAATGACTATTTCTTTAATTCATGGAACAATTACCCACCAACAAATGAACCAATTATTGAATCGACCTTTTCCGCAGAGGATGGTGTTTCTTCTATTGTTAGACAGGTGAGGTTATTTTGGAAAACAAATAATGATGAGAAAACATTCAAAGAATTCATAGATGGGCTAAGGGAGGACATGAATGAAGATGTTTTTGAAGCGATGTCACGAAAGCTAGATGAGTTCTCCCATTACTTTCCAGAATTCTATGAAGTATCCAAGGTCCAGGAAGATCCCCCATTAGTCATCCCTGATTTTTCAATGGAGATCCAAGATATAGTGGAGCCTGACTACCTGCCTATATCTTCTACTACTCAACTCCAAGAGGTGATTTCAAATGAAGAAGAGATTGAAGATGTACAAACTCAGGGATATAATCAATCCATTAACTCGTTATCTTTTGATTTTGTTGAAACTGAATTGAGTATTACCTTCCCTTATTTTAATTTTACAGATTCATCCAATACATGTGTTTCCTTGGAGAAAGATGATGAAAAAGAAGATGAACCCAAAGAGGAACAACTGGATCTCCCCAAACATGTAGATCATTTATTAGAGGTATATCAAGAGAAGATCATGGTTTATTTTCATAAAGAGATCAATTACCAAGATGACTTATCTAAAAGGGAAGATTTCTTTATTAATTATTCATGTTTTAATCTTATTCAAACTGAATTGTTTTCTGATTTCTCTTTCTCAGAAATTTACGATACACCACAAATGGAAGAGACAATGGATGTTAAAAAAGAGGAAACTCAAGTGGTGGTGATTGAAGAAGAAGAGATGGAGTATATGGTCATCTGACTACCTCCTCAACAACAATTTATATACCATATAGAGGATGAAACCATGGATGTCAACAGGGAGCACCCCTCTATTCTATTCCCTCTCACTATTGAACTCAAATTTTATTTTTTTCCTTTCTTGGGGGTTGGGAAGTTTCTTATATACTTTGGGGTTCTCTACATAAAATATTTGCTCATGGAAATTGGGAAAAGCCACATGTGGTGGTTCAAATCAAAGAAGCTACATCCACCATCGGACTTTGGATAACAGCTGGTACTGCCCACTGGAGGAAGTAAAAATTTAGGGACCACTTGGGGGATCGTACCAAGACTTATCTCTTGCTTTATAGGAATTTAGATTTCAAATTCATTTCTTAGAAGTTGTTTAGAATTCATTCCTTTCCTCCTTATAATTTTGAGCTTTAATGACATGATTCTTGTTCTTAATTTTGAAATTTTCTTTTGTAGGATCATGATGGAAGAAGGAAGCCCCAAAAATTTGTTAAAGGGGACTGAATCTTTATTTCAAAAGGGAGTTCATTTTTAAATTTTAAATTTTAAACTCCTTAAATTTTTTTCCCCAAAACATGTTTTAAGCTTTAATGATAAGAATTGCATACCCTCACTTGAATTAATGTTTTACTCAACTTATCTAGGAGACATGAGTTTCTTAGGAATCTTGTGATGCCATGTTTTAAATTTCAATGTTAATGAGATTGAAAGATTAAAATGGATAATTGGATGATTAAAGTGAATCAAGGATATTGAAATAAGGACTCATGATTTGAGGGAATTAATTGATTCATGTAAATGAAATTTACCTTCCATTTTTCATTCACTGAATTTCTGAAATTCATGTGAATTAACTTGTTATTATTAATCATTCCATGAGTGATTTTCCAATATCATATTCTCATTCCTGAGAGGATTTCTAGACCAAATATTTCCTATTTTATCTTGAGCATATTTCTTGAGTGATCTTGGGATGTGCCACCTGCTAGAACTTGTATTGAAACTTGTCAAAGCTATGAATGTACAAAACCACATTTAATATGATTGAGGCATCTCTTTGGCTAGCCACATTTTATCCTAAGACCCACCTTTACACTTATCCTTCGTAAGCCCTTAGATGCCATGAATTGACTTATAGGTTTAAGCCAAATTACAATCCAATTTTTCCTTACCTACCCACACTTTTAGAATTTTTGCATGGTTATTTCAAGTTTGAGTGTGGGGGAAGGGACTTTCGTGTGCGTTCCTTGGGATATGTATCATTTTTGGGTGGTTTAATGTGTGCGTAATCATTTTGGGCAATTTTTTATTAGAAAATTGGGCATGAGTCATCATTTCATTATGCTTCTTTCACTTCATCTGGTTCTCCAAAAAAAAAGAAGAAAAAAATTCAAAATAAAGTTGTGCCTTTCTGGAGGTTTACAAAAAGAAAAGAAAATAAAGCTGTGCCTTTCTGGAGCATTACAAAAAAACAGGGAGAACATGGATGATATCATTATTTGTAATCATTTATTGACTCATGACCCATGTCATTGAAAGGAGAGTGGTGTTGTGATTCACATTTCAAGGGGATTTGAGTGAGGTTCATCTTGTTTTTTCACTTGATTAATCATGCATTGTACATAAGAGTCAATCCTCCTACTTCTGGCCTTAAATTATTTCAATCATTTACCCACCAACCCTAAGCCATAGAATCATTTGAACCTTTATTGCAAGTCCTCATGATTTTATGTGTGTTTTGTCTTTACAAAGTGGAGAAAGTAGTTACTTTACAAGCCTATGGATAAGGAGCATGTTCTCATGATATGAGCATAACTCCACTATTAATTGTATCATGAGTGATGAGAGAAAAAATTCAAAAGTGAGGTAGATCATGATTTGGCATGTTTAATAATAATAAATTGAGAAGCTTGAATGAATGAAAGGAGAAGCTTCATTATTTTTCAAAGGGGAAAAGTAAAATGCATTAATTTATTGTTTCTTTGAAAAATGGGAAATTAAATTGGTATTTTTGTGGAAATGGAAAATTTGATTGGACATTGATAATCATTTTATTTTATTCCATTTGAAATTTAAATATTGGTGACATTGGTGCCCTTTGAACTCCATGTTGAGATTTTATGCTTGAGGACAAGCATAGTTTAAGTGTGGGGGAATTGATAGAGCAAATATTTTAAATTAATTTATATTGAATATCATTGTTTTAAACTCGCAAGAGTGTTCCTCTAAGATGAATTGTTTCATTTTTATGATTTTGGTGTTATTTTGAGCTGAATAGTAAAAATGGGCCATTTTCGATTTTTAACAGTTTTAACTTATTTCTGTATTTTGGCCATAACATTATATAAATTGATCCAAATTGCAAAATTATTTCTTTTACAGATTCTACACATCCAGGGATTCAATTACTATATTTGGACTAAAAGCTGAATCGGCCATATGGAAGCTCAAAAGTAGCTCACAATTTGGCTCAAGAAAACCGTTTCCAGTTCTGCCTAGTTTTGGTGTGGGATCCATAACTCATCCATTGTTGGCCTAACTCTTGCAATATTCGGTGGGTGGACGCGCAAGGGGTTTTGGAGCATCTTTTACGAAGGAAGCACTGCGGGATTCGTCCGTTTGAGGGTCCATTAAAGCTGCCTAATCCGGGGTTTGACATTTTGGATATTCTGACTGGACAGAATAAATTATCAGAATAAAAGGGCCATAACTCTCGGGATAACTGTCCAAATACGCTGAGATTTTTAGGGGACACGTCCAAGACAATTATGCACAACATTTAAGAAGGGCTCAACGCGTGAAGATGTCATTTATTTGGTCAAAAACGCGACAACATTCGGAGGACAAAAATCTGGCTATAAAAGGAGGAGAGCTCCTCCTCCTGAAGGCATCCCATTCTCCACCCCATTCCTTCTCGGGCACCCAGAAGAAGAACTTCTCAGCTTTTTCTTTTATTTATTTTGTTTTAAAATTTCTCTCCTCTCCCGAATTATCTCGCTTACCCCATCCATGGAGGGGTAGTTTCATTTGAGTGATCGGAAAGAGGGGAGGCTGGACCTGTGTGTTGTTCTTGAGTTTTGTGCTTGAAATGAATAAAATGTGTTCTTCTTTCTTTTCTGGTTCCAATTCATAATTCAGTATTAAATTCCAAATGCGGTTGTGTTATGGTTTTTATTCTGAAATTCTAAATTGTTTTGGTCGATGATCACATCTCCCTCCACCCAATTCTAATCTATATACGGTGGAACATGATTAGGGTTGGGTGGTGATTGCTCGACGGTTGTCAAGCACGTGTATAGGATTGTATGTTGAAATCTTGGTTTATTAGGGAACAATAATTCCAGGTTTGGGATTTCTCTAATTAATCAAGAGACCATATACAATCCTAAACACATTGGAAGGAGGATAGACCAATCTAAGGTTTTAGAAAGGAAAATTCTCATCACATTTATCTGACTAAGGGATAGAGAGGACTTGGTAGATAAATCTCTCTCTTACCAGTTTAAGGAAGAAGAAGAGATAAAATTTGGAAACCATGATGGCACAACACTAAGTTTAGCCGAACCAAATCCGATCACCGACTTTAGAATTTGTTAAAATCAATCAATTTCGGTTGTTTGTTTCTCTCATAGTCATTCATATTAATTAAAACCAATCTTTTTAAGAAAACCAACAAAAAGTGACAACCTTGTTTTGTGTGCACTCCTCTTCGGGAGACTACCTAGGATCAACTGCTCTACTATACTTAGGTAAATAAAATATTGTTTTGCCACGCCCCACGATAGGCATGCGTCAAACTTGGCGCCGTTGCTGGGGAGGCAGTGCCACAATCAAATTGTAAATATTTGACTTTTTTCCAAATTAAAAAAAACACACATTCCATGTTGTTTTCAAATGAATATTTCTTTAATTCATGGAACAATTACCCACCAATAAATGAAACAATTATTGAATCGACCTTTTCCGCAGAGGATGGAGTTTCTTCTATTGTTAGACAGGTGAGGTTATTTTGGAAAACAAATAATGATGAGAAAACATTCAAAGAATTCATAGATGGGCTAAGGGAGGACATGAACGAAGATGTTTTTGAAGCAATGGAACGAAAGATAGATGACTTCTCCCATTACTTTCCAGAATTCTATGAAGTATCCAAGGTCCTAGAAGATCACCCATTAGTCATCCCGAATTTTTCAATGGAGATCCAAGATATAGTGGAGCCTGACTACCTGCCTATATCTTCTACTACTCAACTCCAAGAGGTGATTTCAAATGAAGAAGAGATTGAAGATGTATAAACTCAGGGAGATAATCATTCCATTAACTCATTATCTTTTGATTTTGTTGAAACTGAATTTAGTATTACCTTCCCTTATTTTAATTTTACAGATTCATCCAATACATGTGTTTCCTTGGAGAAAGATGATGAAAAAGAAGATGAACCCAAAGAGGAACAACTGGATCTCCCCAAACATGTAGATCATTTATTAGAGGGAGATTAAGAGAAGATCATGGTTTATTTTCATAAAGAGATCAATTACCAAGATGAGTTATCTAAAAGGGAAGATTTCTTTATTAATTCGTCATGTTTTAATCTTATTCAAGATGAATTGTTTTCTGATTTCTCTTTCTCAGAAATTTATGATACACCACAAATGGAAGAGACAATGGATGTTAAAGAAGAGGAAACTCAAGTGGTGGTGATTGAAGAAGAAGATATGGAGTATATGGTCATCCGACTACCTCCTCAACAAAAATTTACATACCATATAGAGGATGAAACCATGGAAGTCAACAGAGAGCACCCCTCTATTCTATTCCCTCTCACTATTGAACTCAAATTTTATTTTTTTCATTTCATGGGGGTTGGGAAGTTTCTTATATACTTTGGGGTTCTCTACATAAAATATTTTCTCATGGAAATTGGGAAAAGCCACATGTGGTGGTTCAAATCAAAGAAGCTACATCCTCCATCAGACTTTCGATAACAGCTGGTACTTCCCACTGGAGGCAGTAAAAATTCAGGGCCCACTTGGGGGATCGTACCAAGACTTATCTCTTGCTTTATATGAATTTAGATTTCAATTTCATTTCTTATAAGTAGTTTAGCATTCATCCATTTCCTCCTTATCATTTTGAGCTTTAATAACATGATTCTTTTTCTTAATTTTGAAATTTTCTTTTGTAGGATCATGATGGAAGAAGGAAGCCCCAAAAATTTGTTAAAGGGGACTGAATCTTTATTTTAAAAGGGAGTTCATTTTTAAATTTTTAATTTTAAACTCCTTAAATTTTTTTTTCCAAAACATGTTTTAAGCTTTGATGATAAGAATTGCATACCCTCACTTGAATTAATGTTTTACTCAACTTATCTAGGAGACATGAGTTTCTTAGGAATCTTGTGATGCCATGTTTTAAATTTCAATGTTAATGAGATTGAATGATTAAAATGGATAATTGGATGATTAAAGTGAATCAAGGATATTGAAATAAGGACTCATGATTTGAGGGAATTAATTGATTCATGTAAATGAAATTTCCCTTCCATTTTTCATTCTTTGAATTTCTGAAATTCATGTGAATTAATTTGTTATTATTAATCATGCCATGAGTGATTGTACAATATCATATTCTCATTCCTGAGAGGATTTCTAGACCAAATATTTCCTATTTTATCTTGGGAATATTTCTTGAGTGATCTTGGGACGTGCCACCTGCTAGAACTTGTATTGAAACTTGTCAAAGCTATGACTGTACAAAACCACATTTAAAATGATTGAGGCATCTCTTTGGCTTGCCACATTTTATCTTAAGACCCACCTTTAAATTTATCCTTCATAAGCCCTTACATTCCATGAATTTCATTATAGGTTTAAGCCACATTACAATCCAATTTTTCCTTACCTACCCACACCTTTAGTATTTTTGCATGGTTATTTCAAGTTTGAGTTTGGGGGAAGGGCCTTTCGTGTGCGTTCCTTGGGATATGTATCATTTTTGGGTGGTTTAATGTGTGCGTCATCATTTTGGGAAATTTATTATTATAAAATTGGGCATGAGTCATCATTTCATTATGCTTCTTTCATTTCATCTGGTTCTCCAAAAAAAAAGAAAAAAATTTCAAAATAAAGTTGTGCCTTTCTGGAGCTTTAAAAAAAAAGAAAATAATGTTGTGCCTTTTTGGAGCTTTACAAAAAAACAGGGAGAACTTGGATGATGTCATTCTTTGTAATCATTTATTGACTCATGACCCATGTCATTGAAAGGGGAGTGGTGTTGTGATTCACATTTCAAGGGGATTTGAGTGAGGTTCATCTTGTGTTTTCACTTGATTAATCATGCATTGTACATAAGAGTCAAACCTCCTACTTCTGGCCTTAAATTATTTCAATCATTTACCCACCAACCCTAAGCCACAGAATCATTTGAACCTTTATTGCAAGTCCTCATGATTTTATGTGTGTTTTGTCTTTACAAAGTGGAGAAAGTAGTTACTTTACAAGCCTATGGATAAGAAGCATGTTCTCATGATATGAGCATAACTCCACTATTAATTGCATCATGAGTGATGAGAGAAAAGATTCAAAAGTGAGGTAGGTCATGATTTGGCATGTTTAATAATAATAAATTGAGAAGCTTGAATGAATGAAAGGAGAAGATTCATTATTTTTCAAAGGGGAAAAGTAAAATGCATGAATTGATTGTTTCTTTGAAAAATGGGAAATTAAATTGGTATTTTTGTGGAACTGGAAAATTTGATTGGACATTGATAATCATTTGATTTCATTCCATTTGAAATTTAAATATTGGTGACATTGGTGCCCTTTAAATTCCATGTTGAGATTTTATGCTTGAGGACAAGCATTGTTTAAGTGTGGGGGAATTGATAGAGCAAATATTTTAAATTAATTTATATTGAATATCATTGTTTTAAACTCGCAAGAGTGTTCCTCTAATATGATTTGTTTCATTTTTATGATTTTGGTGTTTTTTTGAGCTGAATAGTAAAAATTGGCCATTTTGGATTTTTAATAGTTTTAACTTATTTCTGTATTTTTGCCATAACATTTTCTACATTGATCCAAATTGCAAAATTATTTCTTTTACAGATTCTACACATCCAGGGATTCATTTACTATATTTGGACTAAAAGATAAATCGGCCATATGGAAGCTCAAAAGTAGCTCACAATTTGGCTCAAGAAAACTGTTTTCAGTTCTTCCTAGTTTTGGTGTGGGATCCATAACTCATCCATTGTGGGCCGAACTCTTGCAAAATTCGGTGGGTGGACACGCAAGGGGTTTTGGAGCATCTGTTATGAAGGAATCACCGCGGGATTCGTCCTTTTGAGGGTCCATTAAAGCTGCCTAATCCGGGGTTTGACGTTTTGGATATTCTGACTGGACAGAATAAATTATAAGAATAAAAGGGCCATAACACTCGGAATACCTGTCCAAATATGCTGAGATTTTTAGGGGACACGGACAAGACAATTGTGCACAACATTTAAGAAGGGCTCAACGCGTGAAGAGGTCATTTATTGGGTCCAAAACGCGACAACATTCGGAGGACAGAAATATGGCTATAAAAGGAGGAGAGCTCCTCCTCCTCAAGGCATACCATTCTCCACCCCATTCCTTCTCGGGAACCCAGGAGAAGAACTTCTCAGCTTTTTCTTTTATTTATTTTGTTTTAAAATGTCTCTCCTCTATCGAATTATCTCGCTTACCCCATCCATAGAGGGGTAGTTTTATTTTAGTGATCAGAAAGAGGGGAGGCTGGACCTATGTGTTGTTCTTGAGTTTTGTGCTTGAAATGAATAAAATGTTTTCTTCTTTCTTCTTCTGGTTCCAATTCATAATTCAGTATTAAATTCCAAATGCGGTTGTGTTATGGTTTTTATTCTGAAATTATAAATTGTTTTGGTCGATGATCACATCTCCCTCCACCCAATTCTAATATGTATACGGTGGAACATGATTAGGGTTGGGTGGTGATTGCTCGACGGTTGTCAAGCACGTGTATAGGATTGTATGTTGAAATCTTGGTTTATTAGGGAACAACAATTCCAAGTCTGGGATTGCTCTAATTAATCAAGAGACTATATACAACCCTAAACACATTGGAAGGAGGATAGACCAATCTAAGGTTTTAGAAAGGAAAATTCTCATCACATTTATCTGACTAAGGGAGAGAGAGGACTTGGTAGATAAATCTCTCTCTTACCAGTTTATGGAAGAAGAAGAGATAATATTTGGAAACCATGATGGCACAAAACTAAGTCTAGCCGAACCAAATCCGATCACCGACTTTATAATTTGTTAAAATCAATCAATTTCTGTTGTTTGTTTCTCTCATAGTCATTCATATTAATTAAAACCAATCTTTTTAAGAAAACCAACAAAAAGTGACAACCTTGTTTTGTGTGCACTCCTCTTCGGGAGACTACCTAGGATCAACAGATATACTATACTTAGGTAAATAAAATATTGTTTTGCCACACCCCACGACAGGCGTGCGTCAATACCTCCATAGGCTTTGATTGAAGATTAAGATCCATCAATTTTGCAAATCCATGAGGTTGAGTAATACCGACGAATCATAGGTTATCTGATTGAAATTATAGTCCATGTCACTATAGCCACTTTCTAATGATCTTACAAGATACATAATTTGTGAAGATGAAACTGACATGCTTCTTGATGAAGTCCTCAAGGATGAAGGAAATATGGTTGAAATTTTATGTTTCTCATATCATGAAAAATTTCACCACAACAATGTGGAATAATAATGATGAAATAAATAATTACTAAATTAAAAACCAAGATAATAATAATGAATAAAAAATTGAGAAAAAAAATAAAATTAATTGTTATTTTTTCCTTATTTTCATGTTTGAAAATACAACCAAATTTGAATGGGTCCATTATAGAGATTTCTAGGCCCACATTTCATATCTCAATATCAAAATCCATTTCTAGTATTCCCATCATATTTCTGTAAATGGAAATCTACATCCATTATGAGGTGAATTACTAATGATTATAACCTTATAAATGATGGTACGTTAATTAGGTGGTGGATCAGTTATGGAATCCCCTAGATGCTAAGGAAAAACTATCACAATCCTCAATTTTAAGTGTTTCAGGAATACAAAATCACTAATTGACGCTGAAATTTTTGAACATTCTTGATGATTTTGATGATTTCATTTGATCCTTTTGTGGAAAATATCAACATATTTCAAGGATATCTAATCATTTTTAATTAAATAAAATACTATTCATTGTGGTTTCTTGTTCTCCCTATCAATGATGAAAATATATAATAACTATTTTTACATCATAATATTGATTCTCTTTAGATTAAATTATGTTTATGGAACAAAAATACTATAGTGTCTCATCCACTAAGCCTCCCCATATCCCCCATTTTAATGAATTCATTATTTTAGTTATTCATCCTCTATATAAAATCACTAGATTTATTACGACTTCATAGGAAATATAATAAATATTATTCCACATATTTTGAATAACTATTCTCTCCCTCAATGGATTTCACACATAAAACATTAAGGCATCAATCCCTTCTTGTGTTTTTTTGGTCTATGATGATTAAAGATAAATTATATTTCTCTAAGTACTTGGATAATAGATATTTTAGGTTTTAGGTATCATCAAATCGCTACAGTTAAACAGAGAATTCCAAGATAAAATAATTGACTAGGATTTAATTTGATTAAGATAGAGAAAAGGATTCTAAAAATAGAATAATAATTTAAGAAGGTATGGATAGGGTATGTCATATGGTAGTCTACATAATATAAATTAATCATCAAACTAGTCAATTTTTAACATCTAAACTATTTTTTACAATTTAACCCACAATTAAAAAGTGAACCCCCCTCATATCATTGTCCTCTTCAGAGAATAACTCAAACCCTACTACTATTAATTTTTTCAGTTTCAAAATTTTTTTTATGAGAAAAACGTGATAGGTGCCTCATCAAACATGGAACCAATACCATATAGGACAATTTTTTTTCTTTTCAATTGATTTCAATAAAGGAATAGATCAAATTCATCCCACATCATTGGTTTTCATCATCCTGTTATTGAAACGTTTTTGCTATATTGATAACATTAAGAATTATAGAGTAAGTGGAAATGGTGTTTGTCACAATCACATTGTATTACAACTAATTAACTGCTTATAATTTTATTATATCCACCAGAGTAATATAAAAATTATATGATAATTACGATGAATTAAAAATTACATTAGGATAATTTTATGCACTTAATTTAATCACCAATATTCCATTGTAAAAAATGAATAATCAATAAGATTTATAGAAAAAACCAGAAAATCTAACTGTCCATCCAAATATTAATTGGTTTTTATGATAATTGAGGCTCCAATAATATGGAATGAATTTCATATTCTCTCTTAAGGGGTCCTCCATGTATTGGATTTATAAAATCCAAACTATATAGATTAATAGTTTCAATGAACTCTGTAGAGTATTCCTTATATTGTACATCCAAAAATCATGGAGTGTATATTTATATAAATAGATTTATGGGTCAAATAGTCTGGTTGAGATACCCTTTATGAGTAATAAGAGAGATTCAAAGGATTTATGGACTCCTACCCTCACAAAACTAGTGCTGAACATCATTTCCCTATTTTATTTTATTAATTATTAATGAATACAGAGATGAAAATTAGTTTTCCTCGTTTTTATGATCATTTATTGAAAAAAACATGTTGATCTTTAATACCTCATCAAAAGGATCCCCCACAACACTTAATTTTTTTATGAGAACTACCACAGTGGGAGTATCTAAGGTGAACAATTATAAATCAGTACTTTTTGAGAAAATTATTAAACTAACAACAATTGTGGAAAAATATATATTTGGAAGACATGCATGGTACATCACCTCCCATACCCCCTTGGTTCATCCATCTTTGTTTCTCTTTGGAAAACATCATAGATAACTATTAGGATATTCATGAATAGTATGATGCCTTTTACAAAATGACATACCAGCACTAGTCATACTATAATCAATGAAGTGGATATCACTCTAACCTGCAAAATTTAGCTGGTAAACCTCAATTTCATAGCACAAACTATCCAAAATGATAAATTTCTCAATTATTACAGCATTGAAATATACAATTGTCAACATTGTACAAGATATTAACCATTTTGTCCTCAATTACCCTCACTAGATGACCGACTAAAAATGTTTTGATGACTAATGGAAAAAATCTTACATTTTTCAATAAAATGTACATTAAAATATTTGATAATATTCTTTATACATCAATTTTAAACACAAGAGGAAATGGTAACTCTATTACACTATGTAGGGGAAGAATACATAATATAATTAAATAATACATATCCTAAGAATAAGTTGGAATTGAAAACCCCTGAATCTGATGAATTTGTACCATGAAAGAAACCAGAAAATATGTTCAACTATATAACCCCAATGAAGAGGGCTAAGTGGAATGAAAAATGGAAGATCAAATTCAACCCCAACCACCCTCTCCTACAAGAAATAAAGGACCCAAGTAGACCAGTGATGATTAATTTCAGTAAGATATGATGGAATTATTTAAAATTTATAAATAAAAATATCCCTACTAATTTCCAAAAACCAAATTCCATGTTTTGATAATTTAATTATATATATGTTCATTAGAAGAACAATATTTTCAGTTAATGATAGTTTAATCTATGTGAAAATAATTATACAACAGTAACAACAAAAAATACCCAAAACATTCAGGATTGATGTAACATTTATACCTCATTCACTATAGGATGGATAAAACATTCTAATCAACACTGTTATTTTGGAGTTTCGATTATATTTATTGCCTACACTATTTATTCATTATTGTAAATAGGGGAACTCAATCCCACTTGAGTGGTTGTATATCTTGAAAACATGGACACTACCAACCCATTAAATGATTTAGAATATGTTTTACTAAATACCCAAGTACATAAATTCCTTGTTAATTTGTACTTTGAAATTATATATGAAGAAAAAGGCAATAATATTCCCCCATATTATTTGTTATTCAATTTCCCAAAATGCCTATAAAAATAAATATTAAATATGTAATACCTACCATGAACATTTTTGAATAATGAATTGACTTAAGAATATTGGAATCAGTTAAATTCCCACCTAAAAAACTACTTTCAATATATATATTTACATGTGCTAGTGTTTTTTATCTAAGTGAATGGAATTTCATATGACTATATTTTTTTCGGAATGCTATTGAAAACCAATGATTTTTTATTGAAACTATTTTGGAAAGAAATCATAATATGAAATTTATTTTAATTATTCATCAACATGAACAGATGGGTGATAATATTTCCAACAATTCACATTAATTTGATAGTCACATAATATAAATCAATATGTAGAAAACATGTAATAATAAATACTCCATTTATCTTTTGGAAAAATTTTATTAGGATATAAAAGGAGTAAACCTAAAGTTTGGTATGGTAGGAAAAAATAAGATGTAGAAAACAGATCTAGATAAAAATCCCAAAATCATATAAGAACACCATGATATTCAATTAAAAGGATAAATATATACATGATAAAATCACCCTAATGTGAATCGTTAATTCATTGGATAAAATATTATTTCACATTTAAAATTGGAAGATACAATATATTAAAAAAAATTCCATGTATGGTAGAAAATTAAATGGTAATAACATTTTTTCATCCTTTTTTGTAATATTTAGTAGTGTTGAATTATAAATCCCCTAAAATTTGAATGTTTAGAAGCTGCTGGTTTTCCATGAATATCCTTGTAAATATCCCATGGAAGAGCCAAAATTCTTTTATGCTTCCACAAAATGAAGGAACACTTTTCTTCCCTTTCCGTAACACTAAGTAATATTGTTTAATTTTGATATTTCATATTGAAAATATTATATTGAAATTTAATATAATGGTTTCTAAACATTTTGTGGTGGAGAGTAAAAGAGTAGTTTTAGGATATAAATGAACTTTTTTAACCTAATAAAACAAATTAAAAAAAATTACTAAAAAATGCATAATAATAAAACAAAACAAAATATAATTTATCTTTTAGGAATCTTTTCACTGTCGTATAGATTTTTATTTTTATATTTTTACAATGTAATAGTAAATAGAAAAAGTTAAAAAGAGAAAGAAACACTAGACTTGAATAGGTTCCTTACTATTTAGAGAATCATACTATATTTTCATGACTCATTTATTATAAACTATAAAATGAAAATATATTTTGAGTGAAAATAACAACTTCTAGATGGAAATTATATTTTTAGACTATGAAAATTGTGTGAATATTGAAATATATTTGGAATGAAAATCAAAATATGCGGTCACTAGAATTTCAAACTCAATCATATGTGTCCCAATCACAGTAGTTATGTGAAACCATGAATATCCACCCTAAAATTAATTGATATAAGTCTATTGAACCTAGAATAAAATAGGAAATTGGGATCCCTTAATGGATCTCATAGATAATTACAGTGTCTATGTGAATGAATCTATATAAACATATAAGCATGCTCTTTTGTATAGAACCTTGAACTTATATGTTTTGTAAAATTCAAAATTACAGTAAAAAGAATAAAAATTACATATGTAATATATTAATTGATTTTACTGAGGTGAATTTTGAACATAATAATGGGGTAATTGACATATAGAAATATCATTTGGGGAGTACCGATGTAATGAACCAAACCTATAAAAATAATATTCCCATAATGATTTAATTAAAATTATTATTATATAACATGATTATACAAAACACATGCCAATATTTTGTTTTGTTGTATCCTATCAGATTTAAACAAAATTTAAGTATCATTATCATTTATAATATAGTCATTTAATAGTGATCATGTTATTTTTATAAAGATAGGTTTTTGATAAATTAAATTGACACAGACAAAGTGATGGCCTCCAAAAGTAGGATTGTACCCTATAGATCCCATTTATCAGAGTTTTTTAAGTAGTTATAATCATAGGGATTTATCCTCGACCATTCCCATCCAGATATTCAATAACTTATGAATGAGAAAAATTTATTTCTGAAGAAGCTCATGCTCATAAAGATCACGACCCAAACCATGTACATTGAACCACCCCACGAAAGACTCACCATTGCGAACCTTACAATTATGGTGTTTTATGACGTATTAAATGGATAATTATCAAGTCAATAGAGATATTTGTAGTTAAATTTCTCTCTATATAATAATTAATATACATCCATCAAAATATTTTTAAGGTATAAATGATTTTAATTTTGATACAATGTAATAAAAAATATTTTTGCGAAATATTCCTATTCAATTAAGTAACAAATTTTATTTAATTAGAGGATTTTTAAAAATTATTATTTTAAAAATATATTATTTTTAAATAATTTTTAATAAATTTAAGTGATCATATAATTTTTGTGATGTGAAATGAAATTTTTATAAGGATTCAAAAAACTCTTATTATAAAAAACCCCATCATTTCTCAATAAATATAATTTTTTATTTAAAACTATCAATGAATATATTTATAAAATTATTTAGATGAAATGAAAATAATTTTATGAATTATAACATCAGAATTATCTAATGGTGATTTTTCTTAATTTTCAAATACAATCAAATTTCCATGTGATAAATTATATACAGTATAAATATAGGGTTTGTATTAGGACATTACAATGCCCCAAAAGTGATGTAATAAAAACTATAAAGGGTATCAACTACCAAATATAAGTTTTCCCCTTAAAATAATTTAATTTTATATTTATTTAATTTTTTATAAATCGTTTATGAATCCTCCAGAACCATTAATATATTATATGGTTTTAAAATATTTTCATTATAATTATGATTCACATCAACATAAGAGAAGGTATATTATTTTTTTTCGGACTTTGGACATATAAGATAATTAAAACCACTCCAATTTTGTATGAAACCTGGAAAAACCCGTGGTACGATCCGTGTCTTGGGATTTTTTATTATATATATTCTAAAATCTACATTTGAGAAATTATAAATAACTCCCCACATATTTCATATATAAACTCACCCCAACAATAGGAAAATATCCTTTCTAATTCAAAAACATTTTTCCTTTCTTAGCATGTCATACTATTTTAAACTAAAAGAAGTTGATTAAAAATAAACATGAAATGTGGTAAGGAAGCTTCTTGGAAATAATGTTTTAAAAATCCATTCATGCCGTATAAGTTAAAAAAAATTCTTCCCGTACTTTGGCCGGAAAAGTCAAAAAGTACCTCATACGAAAAACGAAAAAATATTCATTTAATATATTTTACTAAAAACTCACCGAATGGTAAAATTGGATTTAAACAATTGTATGTGGATGGAAAAATTATTTACTTATTAAACTTTGATTTTAACAACTTTAACCCTTCTTTAAATAAATTAATAATAAATGTCCTAATCTAATCTATGGTGGCCTAAATGGTCATATTTTATTCCGAAGGTTGTATTTGGTCGAATTACACTTATCCAATAGAATTTGGACATGTGTTAGTGTAATAATAATATCATTTTTACCCTTAATTACTCTATTTACTTTTAACCGTGGTAAAAAAAGTAAAAAGTTACTATTCACCCAAAATTGTTTTCATCTCGTTGAACCACATTTTACTTACTGACATCAACCATGTCTCTCGGATTTTTGAAATTCCACTCACAGAAGTGGTAAAATTATGTTTTATGTAAATTTGAAATTTTTTCTAGGAGGTGGGCAAAAGACGGTCAAATGTTTAATAAAATTTTTATATATCTAAAATTATTATAAAAGGACTCCAATGAATATAATTGAACATATATAGGTATTATGTATCAATTTTGACCTAAAATAAATTTAAATAAAATAAATAATTATTTAAATAAAAAGTCGGTTTTTAAATAGTAACCTAGTGTTTTCACTATTCATCAAACATTGAATGTTTTCAGAAAAATACCAAAATTTCACACTATGCTAATTTCGATATTCCGAATCCAAAAATGAAGTCCATTTTGAAAAATAAAATTTACAAAATTTCAAAAAGTGGTTATTACTATTCATAATATCTAGTTTTAATAATATTTTAATATCATATCGTTGTTTAGTGAAACTCGGTATTGCGTACGACGCAAGCTATCGAGGAAGGTCGCGATTGTGAGTAAAGAAATCCAAGAAAGTGTTGTGTGTAGTGAAAGATTCTTCTGATGATTTATATAACATAAAAAAAAATTTCTCATAAAATTCTCGGGTGTTACATTCTACCCCCCTTAAAATAAATTTCGCCCTTGAAATTTGTCACTTGTAACTAACAGATGGGGATACCTCTCCCACATCATATCCTCAAGATCCCATGTAGCTTCTTCTAATTGGTGGTTCCTCCATCAAACTATCACCAATAGAGTGGTCTTGTTCTGTAGGACATTTTCACTACGATAGAGAATCTCTATCGGCTGTTCTTCATAAGAAATATCTTGTTCTAGCGGAACAACTTCTGAGGTAAGTAAATGTGAAAGATCAGGTATGTACTTTCTCAGGAGAGATACATGGAACACTTCGTGAACTTGTGAGTGATTTGGTGGAAGTTCCAATCAGTAATCTACCTTCCCAACACGATCCATTATTTCGAAAGGACCGATATACCTAGAGCTCAGCTTTCCTTTCTTTCCAAATATCATTACTCTCTTCCAAGGAGATATTCATAAGAACACTTTATCACCCACTTCAAGCTCTAGGTCTTTTCTTCGGTTGTCAGCATAATTTTATGTCGACTCTTAGCTGCTCTAATGTGTTGTTTAATAGATTGGACCTTTTCGGCCATCTCATCAACATGATCAGGTCCTAATAGCATTCTTTCCATAACATCATCCTAGCCAATTTGAGTCATGCATTTCTTTCCATAGAGATCTTCATAAGGAGCCATCTGAATACTGGAGTGAATGCTATTATTATGAGAAAATTCCACCATATATAGGTGTTCATACCAACCACCTTTGAAATCCATAGAGCAAGCTCTCAACATATCTTCTAGAGTTTGAATCATCCTCTCAGACTGACCGTCTATCTGAGGATGATAAGCATTTCTAAAACTCAACTCTGTATCCCGAGTATGCTGAAGACTTCGCCAGAACTTTGAGGTAAAACTCGGATCCCGATCAAATATAATGGAAAGTGATAATCCATGCAATCTTAACACTTCCTTTACATATATCCTGGCAAGCTGATCTAGAGAGAAATCCTCTCCAATAGCGATGAAGTGTTCCGACTTTGTAAGATGATGAACTATGACCCAGATTGAATTATTGCCTTTGAATGTTTTAGGAAGTCCAGTGACAAAGTCCATAGTGGTGTTTTCCCATTTCCATTATGGTATGTGTAATTGTTGTAACATCCCCTTAGACTCCTATCTCTCAGCTTTAACATGCTGAAACATAGGCATCGAGAGACATAATGAGCAACATATCTTTTCATGCCATCCCACCAGAAGTACTCATTCAAGTCCCCTATAAATCTTCTTGCTTCCAAGATGAATAGATAATAAAGAACTATGAGCCTCATTCAGCAGCTCCTTCTTTAATTCGAGGATGGTAGGAACACAAACCCAATTCCTGGATTTTATTATCCCATCACAATCAAGGTTGAATTCAGGAACATTTCTCACCTTATTTTGTAACTCGACATCTTCTTTCTGCGCCTCTTTAATCTTCACATTTATAGATGGTTGAACAATGATTTGAGAAAGATACAAGTTTTCCCCTTTCCTTATAATTCCAAGATCCATCCTTTGTAAATCCATAAATATTGGATCATTTGTTATCATCATCATGGATAAGCTAGCATGGTCTTGTCACCTTAATGAATCTTCCACCTTGTTTGCTTTCCCAGGGTGGTAATGAATTGAGCAGTCGTAATCCATAATCACCTCTATCCATCTTCTTTTGCGCATATTCAGCTCCATTTGTGTGAAAATATACTTTAAACATTTATGATCAGTATAAATGTCACTCCTTTCTCCATAATGATAATGCCTCAAAATATTTAATGCAAATATTGCCGTACCTAACTCCAAATCATGAGTTGGGTAATATTGCTCATGGATTTTCAACTGTTGTGAGGAATAAGCTATCACCATATCATTTTTCATAAGAACACACCCCAATACCTTCATGGATGAATCGATGTATATCAAAAACCTTTCTCCACTACAAGGCAGTGTGAGAACATGTGTAATGGATAACCTTCTTTTCAACTCTTTGAAATTATGTTCACATTCCTCCGTCAAACAAACTTAACTCCTTTCCGAGTCAAAATGGGTAGCGGATTAGATAATCATGAGAAATAATTAATGAAACGTTGATAATATCCATCCAAACCATGAAAAATTTAGATCTCAGTTACTTTTGTTGGTCTCGACCATCTTTCAATAACCTCTGTTTTTGATGGATCCACAGATATCCCCTATTTTGAGATTATGTGACCCAAAATGCAAATTTTTTAAGGCAAAATTGAAACTTGGTAAATTTGTCATATAGCTTCTCCTTTCTCAGGGTTTTCAATATAATTCTAAAGTGATCTTTATGTTCTTCCTTTCTCTTTGAATAGACAAGTATATCGTCTATAAAGAGTACCAAAAACTAATCAAGATAGTCTCTAAAGACTCTATTCATTAGATCCATGAAGATAGTAGGGGAATTAATAAGACCAAATGGAATCACTATAAATTCATAGTGTCCATACCTTGTACGGAAAGCCGTCTTTGGTATATCATCTCTTTTGACCCTTAATTGATGATACCCTTAACAATGATCAATCTAGGAAAAGTATTGAGCTCGGCGTAGTTGTTCAAATAAGTCATCAATGCGTGGGAGAGTATATGTGTTCTTTATAGTGATCTTGTTAAGTTCTCGATAATTAATGCAAAGTCTCATTGATCCATCTTTCTTCTAAACAAACAGAACATGTGCTCCCCAAGGTGAAAGAATAGGGCGTATGAATCCTTTATCAAGATTCTCTTGGATTTGCTTCTTCAATTCCTACAACTCAATTGGGGTCATTCTATAAGGTGTCTTTGAAATAGGTAAAGCACCCGGTACGAGTTCTATTGAAAACTCAACTTTACTATTTGGTGGAAGACCCGACAATTCCTTCGGAAATACATCATCAAACTCCCATACAATGGGAATATTCTTAATCGTGAGTTTCTCACCAACCATTTTAGATAAATAACCTTCATTTAGTGGAATCAAGACCCATATGATGGAAGAAATTTCCACTGTAAGGTTATGTTCATCCTTGCATCGATAGACGATCATATATTGATCTGTAATATGAAATGTGACTTCCCTTCATTGGAAATTGATATGAGATCCATATAAAGAAATCCAATCCATACCAAAAATCACATCAAATTCCACTATAGGAAGGATCACAAGATTTGCAGGAAGCACTTTCCTACAAACATCAATCGGAGAAGAATTATAAACTTTTGATGCGACTGTTGTACCATTAGGGGTTGTTACAGCTAACTCAACATCTAACTGTTGAGGTAATATGGTGATACACTTAATAAATTATTCTTAAATAAAATAGTGGGTGGATCTATAATCAAATAAAACATTTGCTACTTTAGAGTGGATGATAAGTGTACCTTTCACCACTTTGTTATTGTACTCCACATTACTGATAAAAATTTTATGTGACATTTCTTTGTCTTTAGCCTTAAGAGTTTATTGACATTGATCGTCATCAACAACCCTTAGATTAGGGAATTGATTGAAAAAATTCCCCATTTCCTTGAAATGTAACATTGAAGTGTAGGAGGTGCACTCTGTGTAGCCTTTTCATTGTTCGCATCACTAGACATCTTCTTACCATCATTGCGGCATTCAAATGCCTGATGACCTTCCTTTCCACATTTGAAACATTTACTTGTCCCTTTAAGACAACTCCCTCCATGTTTATTTCCACACATTGAGCATAAGGGAAAAATCATCTTCTTTTCAGTGTGCTCTTTAGATTTTCCTTTGAATTCCATTTTCCTTTTCTTATCAAACCCATATAACTGATGGGTTACTCCAATCTACATCTCATCTTTGAGAGCACATCAAAAGATTTCCTCATAGCTATTGAATTCCATTATGGCTAAGGCCCTTCGAAGACTTGGTTTTAAGCCACTAAAGAATCGATCGATCTTACTCTGAGGTTGGATAATAATACCAGAAGCATACCTTGCAAGTCTTGTAAAATTTGCATCATAGGTACCAACATATTCATCATCCATTTTCTTTAGTTCAAGAAAATCCTTCCCCTTCATTGTTCAGAGAATACGAGGGAAGTACTTAATGAAATATAAGTTCATGACCTTTTCCCATTCCATGGACTCAATTTCATCCCTTTGCCTCGTATTCTTAATAAGATTCCACCATTGACTAGCATCACCTTCCAAACGATATACTGCTAAGATGACTTTATCATGTTCAGAACATTGAAGAACTGAAAATATATTTTTAGTTGTACTGATCCATTGTTTGGCCACTAATGGACCAGTAAACCCACTGAATGAAGTCGGACGCTGCCTCATGATGGATTTAATATAATTTTTCTCCTTCATTTTCTCGTCTGGAAGTCCTACTTGATTCATAGATTTAGAAAGTTGTGTGAGCATGGCTAAAAGATTTTGCATTCCAGCTCCCATAACATTTGGTTGCTCAGGGCGACAATCATTGCATTGCCCGTCGCATTCTACATTAACAAGGTTCCTTATGGTTCTAGCCATTGACTAAAACTAAGAAGAATAGTGTGAGAAACACTAATTATAATAGGAAAACCACATAATCAAGAATAAAATTTCACACTTAAGGTCTTATCATAGGTTTCTCATGGCCATTTTTTAAACACTAATATCGTGTTCTATGCTTAGACTTATCCATAGGGTTTTTACTAAGGCTTTCACCTCCTAGTTTCCAAAGGTTGACTATACCTTTCCTCTGATACCAACTATAATGACCCATACATTACATACATGGTTATTACTTCAAAATTGATGTTCCCTTATTACAACATATAACAAAACCATAAAAGGACCATATTGGTATAGTGTCTTTAGAAACTTTTAAACATAAACAACTGGTTCATAATGCATCTACATTGCCTCCAATTTATTTCATCATATCTAGAGTCCCTTTTGGAATATCCTACTTAATAAAATTCTTCCTGACCTAGGGAAAGAAAACATACAAAAGGGTGAGCTCAATTGCTCAGTAATGGTAAACAAAAGAAATATCAATCACATCATATTCATAAGAACATAACATTTTGGAAATATTAACCTGCAAAAGAGATCATAATTTCATAACATGGGATAAATCAGAGTAGTGAAATGTAATCACAATAATCATAACTTAAAACATGAAACTTTGTGTCATACACACATAATCATAGAGAATCGTTTCTTATTAGTGAAGAATCATTGCCAAGACTATCTCAGTGGACAAAGTCCATTTCTGAACCGAGTTCACTCCTCGTTTTAGTCCTGTTTCACTGAACCAGTTTAACCTGGCATTCCAGCCATGTCAATCTCATGAGATATAATATCTTTACGAAATTCATTAGAGGGAGATATATGTCCCACCCATCTCATAATGATACCATTCTTATGTGCGCCACAAAATCATAAATCATACATCATTGCATAACCCATGTAATAAAAATGGGATTCTTAAACATCATGACATCATAAAAAAATTCATATAAGATAAAGGAATTCATAAAAATAATTCCATCACAACATAATCAAATAAATGTAATAATAGGGATAGAAACAGAACCCTATATTCTCTTATATGGAAAATAATTTTGATAAAACACTTGAACTCTATTATTGAGGAAAATATTCTTTCTACATCAAAAACATTTTTCCTTTCTTAACATGTCATACTATTTTAAACTAAAAGAAGTTGATTAAAAATAAACATGACAATTAGTAAGTATTCTTCTTGGAAATAATGTTTTAAAAATCCATTCATGCCGTATATGTTAAAAAAACATTCTTCTCGTACTTTGGCCGGAAAAGTCAAAAAGTACCTCGTACGAAAAAAAAAGATTATTTTCATATCATTTACTAAAAACTCACCGAAGGGTAAAATTGGATTTAAACAATTTTATGTGGATGGAAATAATATTACATATTGAGGAAACATGTATTTGGATGATAAATATTCCCCAGTAAATTCTGAAGTATAAACAATCTCGGATAAAAATGAGATTGTGAGATTTTCCCTTACCTAAAGTCCGATTTGCTTCGTAAATATCTGAAACTCTTGTATAATTATTTAAATAATTTTATTGGTTTATTCATGAATCATACTTATTTTTATGATATCATATATGGTCATATTCTTAGCTTCTTATTATTAATATTTCATTGTTACTTGTTATTCTGGTCTTTTTTGCTTTTTGCTCTTATGCATGTTTTGTCAAATAAATTCTTATTCATATTTTTAGGATATAGATACCTCATTTACAAAATGGTATTAGTGTAATACATATCATATTTATTCACTCAATTCATTTACGTAATCATTTTGTAATGAAAATCATGTTGAATGTGTCGCATCACATCGTGGAGATGGTATTCTGTACGTATACACGAGTGATGATATCGTTCCCATGATCGTGGAATTGTATTGGAGTGTATGTATACTATTTCAGAATAAATATCAACTTACAATAATAATTTAGTTATTATTTACACCATTATACCCATCCAAGTAATGTGGTTGTCGAAAATAGATTAAACCACGGTGTGGAGAGGGTATTCCGTTCGTACGCACGCGCGGTGATTTCATTTTCCGTAGGATGGATATATGGTGAAATAGGGTTGTTTAATACTTATAATAACATATCAGTATATGTGTGATAATGATGTTGTTACTTCATAAGGAAACAACTAAAGAATAAGTGGAAGAAGAAATAAATTTGAAAGAATTGGTAACGGACATTACCTCTTCTTTGAAGCGCCTCTTTGTGACCTCTTTTTAGGGCACTAAAAATGGTCTTTCAAGAAGAACAGGAACTATAAGATGTCTTTAGGGAAGTGGAGAGAATAAATTGGTTGGTTTTGGCTGATATAGAAGGCTTATTGTGGTGTGAGTAAGAGATGGAGGAGGTTCCCTTTTATAAGGGAGGAGAGGGGCACCTTTGGAAAAACTATAAATATTATTTTATTATAAATCCATATTCGGTTTTAAATAGCTTAAAATTGATTTATTTCGAAGTTACGGAGGGGATGGGTCGCAATCCTATCATAAAATATAATTTGGACAAGTTTAGTTTACTATTTTATTCTTATCATTTAGATTTAACTTTAAGTTAGATAATGTTTCTTTTACCGTGTCTTTTTGTGTTCTTACACTATAAGGTTAATAAGCATACTATAACAATCCAAACGAACCCCAAGTTGTTTATTATTAATATATAAAACCTTATATAAGTAATTTATCTGTACCTCAGTTTTTTAGGATTAAATAACAATTAATAATATAATATTTGTTTTAAAAACTATTTTATGTCAATTTTGACACTATTTAGTAATTGATTTTTGTGAAAATCATAATAGAATTATTTGTTCGAAAAAAGTTAATTAAATCAATAATAACATGTCATAATAACCTATAAAATTACTAGAATTCATAAAAAGTCTCAAATTACATTTATTTGGGTATTTATAACATCAATTATGTCAATATTTCATTAATAAGATAATTACTGCATCATCTTTGTGTCATAAATAAATTAAATTATTTAATGTCTAAAAATTACAAATAAAATACCATTATATATGAAATCTTTTTAGATTTCTAATTAATATTATAGTTTAATTTATCTTATGTATAACCGTATATTACAAATTATTTACTTATTAAACACTGATTTTAACTATTTTAACCCTTCTTTAAATAAATTAATAATAAATTTCCTAATCTAATGAAAGTGGGCCTAAATGGTCATATTTTATTACTATTGTTGTTTTTGGTCGAATTAAACTTTTCCAATAGAATTAGGACATGTTTTTGGGTAATAATAATATCATTTTTACACTTAATTACCCTATGTACTTTTAACCGTGGTAAAAAAAGTGAAAAGTTACTATTCAACAAAAATTATTTTCATCTCATTGAACCACATTTTACTTACTGAAATCAACCATATCTCTAGGATTTTTGAAATTCCACTCACAGAAGTGGTAAAATTATGTTTTATGTAAATTTGCAATTTTTCCTAGGAGGTGGGTAAAAGACGGTCAAAAGTTTAATAAAATTTTTATATATCTAAAATTATTATAAAATGACTCCAATGAATTTAATTGAACGTATATAGGTATTATGTTTCAATTTTGACCTAAAATTAATTTAAATAAAATAAATTAATATTTAAATAAAAAGTCGGTTTTTAATTAGTAACCTAGTGTTTTCACTATTCATCAAAAATTGAAATTTTTCAAGAAAATACCAAAATTTCACCCTAGGCTAATTTCGATGTTCTGAATCAAAAAATGAAGTCCATTTTGAAAAATAAAATTAAAAAATTTTCAAAAACTGGTTATTACTATTCACAATGACATGTTTTAATAATATTTTAATAGCATATCGTTGTTTAGTGAAACTCGGTATTCAGTATGACACAAGCTATCGAGGAAGGTCACGATTTAATGTAATGAATGCCAAGAAAGTGTTGTGTGTAGTGAAATATTCCTTTGATGATTTATATAACAGAAAAACAAAGTATTTCTCACAAAAGTATAGGGTGTTACATATATGTTAAGATATGTAGAACACCTGATTATTGGGAAGATGTTGGGGAACAAAAACTACTAGGTCTTAACATTTTCAAGGAAATGCTAAAAAAGGTTAATACCATTCAGTAGCACATGAATTCTTCTCAATGAATACAGAAGAGATATACTAACAATTGACGATGAGTCCTATAGTTCGATGTTGTAGATGTGGTATTCCACCGCATATCTCCATGGAAGAATCTCATAATATTTGGGAATAATGGAATTCATAGTCCAAAATATTTCAACACTTTTGAAATATCAGATCACATCAATGTAGTGTCTTCTGAACTCTAAATCCCACTTAAAATATATCTATTATATGTTTTTTTCATCTATCCCACTTTAGGAATTAGATTATATAACTTTAACATGTTCTCAATAAAATGTTGGTACCATTAGAGAATGAACTTTCCAGTGAGGATATATTACAACTCATGTATTTAATATGCATTAATTCACGATTTATTACATATTATTACAATCCATAAAAGTGGGATTATTGAGATGTATAATTTCATCGAGAAATATGTTCATCTAATAAAAATTTATAATAATAAAAAACAACAACTTTGTTGAAAACTTTCTTAACACTATCACACTTAAAATTCCATGGGAAAATACGGGGGCATACATAAGAAATTAGTTAGCTATAAATCTCAGAAAGGGAAATAAAAATATAATGAAAGGAATTGAAAAATACATGTTAGACAATAGGCATGCTAATGGAAAACAAAATGGGCGATAATAATAAATATAGACATCAAGACAATATATAACATGATATCATAGGAAATTTGGAAACATCATAAAACATTTTATCATAAAAATACATCAATTAAATCTTCAAATAAATAATATGAAAAAGGTCCCATAGAAGAATCAGGATGACAACCTATCCCAAAAAGATGTATCATGATACTAAACATGGCCAATTCATTGTAGTTCTATGTAATTTTTGGTGGACCCATTACTTTCATTTAAATCTCATACTTAAGTGTTCCACATAGATCATACAACATGGATTCATTAATCACTATATTTTATTATATTATATAGGAGTGTGTAATACATAAATGTATTTCCCATTTCAAACAAGTATATGTTTATAATGGTGACCATACATGATATGAAATTGGTATAGTATTCACTAAAAAAATATGTCAAGGAAAATTGTGCGAAATTTTTGTGGCATAACAACACCTCATAAAAATTCATAAAATGAGTTTTTGAGATAGAAATGGGTTTTCACCTTTTTAATTTCAATTAGGTAGTAATAGGGACATTGAAATACATATACCAATATTATTAATTGGACAATATAAGCTGTAAAATAATAAATAAATTGTAATAAATAAGGGAAAGAGAGGATCCCTTACCTGATTATAGGACTGAAAATGCGTAGGGGCATCTTAAGTGATGAGGGAACCTTGGGAGGACTTAGAGAGGGGAGTGGAGAGTGAATATATTATCCAAGGATTTTGAGTGAAGAAAAATGGGATCTTGAGAGGGTTTATATAAGAAAATAGTAAATACTTATTTAATATTTGTCAAAGAATGATTTTTGGACTCTATAAAATAAAATAACCCAAACTACATTCCATCCCAAAGTTCATTCCCATGGTTTATAACAAAGGAGACCAAATTTCATTATTTTATAAGGAATGGTCAGAAATTATTAAAATAATTCCCTTTTATATGTGGTGGTGAGTCACATTCTTAAATAAATTATTTTAATACCTTATGATTGATTAAAGGGTTTGGGGTATTCATAAAAGACTATTAAAATAAATATAAATATAAATATATATAAATATTTTAATGAGAAAAAAATATTTGGTCTTTGATACCCATTATTTTATTTACTGCATAATTGTTCTTAATAATGATGAAATAATACAAAACCTGTATTTATACTGTAATTATATTTTCCTAAAAATATAATTTTTTGATTTTTTTGATAAATTTATTTCTGGAAAATTTTGAAAATATGATTCCAAAAGTAATATTCATTTTATCTGAATAATTTTCCAAAAAATGGTATTCTCAATTTTAAAACATAATCTACTTTTATTATAATATTTTGGGTTTATTTATCAATAACATTTTTCAATCCCTTATAAAAATTACATTTGACTTCATACAAATAATTCAATCATTTATATATTATAAAAATGTAATAATAATATTTAATTAATATATTATTTATTTTGAAAAATCTATTAATTAATCAAAAATAATTCCTGAATAAAATTTTAATATTAAAAAAAAATTAATTTCTGTTTTGATGTTTGAAAATAAAATGTATTTATAAAGTAACAATAATGGGATGCAAATATATTTGTTATTATATAAAAAATAATTCACATACTCATATTTTTAGTGTCTTGAAACATATACCTTTAATAAATAAGAAAATTTCTTATGGGTGAGGTGTGTTACTGTGAGACATTAATGTAGAGGTTCTTCGATCATGTATTGGGTCGTGATCTCAATGAGATTGTACATCCCTTGTAAACGGGTTTTCTCATACTCATGTTATTGGATCCCAATATGGTCTTGGTCGAGGGGAAATCCTAGTTATGTTACATCCCATGGATGCTTTGTTAAATGGGATTCATAGGGTATGGTCCAGGTAGTTAAGGCCATCACATCATCTTTCTGAGTCAATTGGATTTGATAAAATACTATATTTAGTCTAATTAAATGATCTCTATTTAACTGATATATTATCAATGTTAATTATTCTTAATGTTATTTTAAATCTTTTCCGATATAATAAATCCAAAAAAGTGAAGGTGTTTTCTATAGCTATATTACATAATAAAGAATTTAATTTAATATAATGAGGAATATAATTTATAACAATGAAAGTCATTACTAGAGAGTTGGTAATAATCTCATATCATTGTTTCTAAGATCTATAATATACGAAAATACACCTTGTAAATGTGTTGTGGAGAAACCATAAGTTTGAGGATGTGATGTGGGAACCAAAGGAAGCGATGAAAAAAAGTTACCAGCATCTATTTTAGTAAGGTAAAAGAAAATTTTTAGGGTGAAATTTCTAATAGGGGGGGGGGAGATTCTAACAACCTTAACATTTATAAATAACATCCCACTTTTGATTGAATTAAATTTTTTATTTTTTAATATGGTTATAGAAAACACATTCACGTAATTTATTTTATTATATTATATTAGATTTAAAATTATTTTAACCATCAAAATCATTTATAATATATTCTTTGAACAATGATCATATGATTAGTATAAATATAGGGTAACGATAAATCCAACTAACCTAGAAGAAGGAATTGATTGACACAACCAATTGGATGGTAAACAATAATTCCAATTTATTTGAGAATCTGAGGGAGGTAAAATCACTATGATTATTCAATGACCAACCCCAAAATGAGATAAAAAAACATAAGAATGACTGAAAGCATTTTTGGGAGAAGGTAATCCTCATCAAGATCACAACCCAAACCATGTACATAAAAACTCCCCATGAAAGTCTCACTACCATGCACCTTACTATACGAGTGTTTTCTAGTGTATTAAATCTATATCTACAAAAACCAAGAGATATCTGTTTTTACATTATTTTTTATAGAAAATTAAATATATTTACATCCCATTATTTTTATATTAAAAATTATCTTTATTTTTATATAATAAGACTCATATAGTATTTTCGAATAATTTTCAAATTTAATTAAATAATTTATTTTCATTAATTAGTGGTTTTTGAAATGATATTATAATTAAATTTTATAATTAAATAATTTTTACAAAATATAAATGATCAAAAATAATAATAAATCCAAATATAAATTTTATAATGGTTTAAAAAATTGTAATTGTACAAAAAACCCATCAATTATCAATTAACGGGGATTTATAATTTAGATGTGTAAAGAAAATTTTTTAGAAAAATATTTGTATAAAACTAATATTATTTTTTAATAATCTCTTTGAAATTATCTAATGTAGGAAATTTCATAATTCTATAAGACATATGAATTTATATTTAAAAAATTAAATACAATACAGATATATGGTGTGTCTTATGACATCATGATGATCGAGAAGTGATGCAATAAAAAATATAAATGGTATAAATGATTGTATATATGTTTTAACCATAAAATAATTTGATTTTATGATTTTTTTTAAATCCATTATGAATCCATCAAAACCATTAATATAGTTTAGGGTTTTAAACTCCTTTCATTATTATTATGAGTTGCTTACACATAATAAAAAGAATTATTTTATTATGATTGTACCATGTGCATATAAAATAATGAGAACCACTCCCACTTGGAGTCATCCACTAGAATAATCATGGCAAGGTTTTGGTATTTGGTTATTTTATTATGTAGTGTCCATGGTCTATGTTTTAGAAATGATAAATAATATTCCACTCATTTCGGATATAAACTCTCACTATATCATATTTATCTTCACTAAAAATTCATTTAGCACATCTATAATCTTCACGTACCTCTCTAGAGTCCTCCAAGGTTCCCTTAATCTCTCAAAAATTTCTTCCAAACCACTTGAAGTCACACTCCCAAGGTAATGGATACTCACATTATCTTCATTATTCAAATTTCATCATTATCTTAAGTTTTAAAATTTCTGTTCATAATGTTGGGATGTGTCTTGAAATGTACTCATTAGAGCCCATTTTATATAAATTTATGATATACCCATTTTTCTCTCATCAACACATTTTATGAATATTTATGTGACACCATTTTGCTGCTGAGATTTCACTACAATTTTCCTTTCCAAAACAATTTTTTAGTGAATACCATCCCAGTTCACTATCAAGGGTATTCACATTTACACACTTATACATTTTTATCATAGGAAATACACATATATACTCCACAGTACATTATCATTGAATGAAATATTATGATGAATATATCCATTCGGTATGATCTATATGGCACAATTAAGCATGAAAATGAAATGAATGTGTCTGGTGGTCCTAGAATTATATATCACTAATATTAATTTAATAATGTTTAGACTCATGAGATTTTATGTTTGGATGGGGAGTAAAAATTATTCTATTTTGGTATTTTTCCACCATAATGTATTTTTTGTTAGCCTTTACATAATAATGCAGTGTTATAAGTTGTTGCCACTTTTCCCATATTTCCCTTATGATTATCGTGTTATATCAATTATCATTTTTAATGTTTAAGATTTCTTCTCCTTTTCATACACACTGATATGACTATTGTGTAAAAGGAATTATTATCTTTATTTCATGAAATTTTTATTTCTGTACTGGCATTTATAGATTAAACTTTTAATCCAACATATTAATATATATGTATGAAATTCACATTTGGAACTATTATCTAAATTTAAATGGTAGTATAATATTTTGTGAATGTAAAAAATGAGGCATGACCGTTTAGTACTAGAATTATTGGATTTTTTAAATTATGATTGCCTACTTAAATATTTTAAGGACAATAAATTTATCATGAATTTAATGTTAAAATTTATTTCGAGTGAAATTGTTTTAGTGTGGAGGGGTGATGAAAAATGAAAATATCACTTTGTTTCTTATTATTCAATATAAATAACCACATATTTGAATAAATTAGTATAAAATTTATCGGTTTTTTTATTATTTAAACTCTAAACATAATTGATTACATGGAATAAATAATGGATTTTAGATAATTATTCATTTTATGAGGTAAATTGTGAATCAATAAATGAATTTTTAAATTTAAAATTATAATTTTACTTTTAAATAGAGTTATTTTTTATTTTAAATTAATTTATTAATTTTCTAATTTCAAAAATTGAAATTTATTATTTTTAATTTTTTTACTAATATTGTGATATTATCAATCTAGGAATTTTTAATATGAATTAAAATTATTCACTATAAATTAATTTTGTTTTTGGAAAAAATTTATTCAAACATAACGCTTTTAATTAATCAGAAATTTAATTTTTGATTTCCATTTTGAAAGTAAATTTAATTTTCAAATTCATGTATTTTTATTTTCGTATTTAAATATAATTTTTCTACACTAAGAAAAATGATTTCACTATGAATGAGATAAAGGTGAATAAATAAATGCTCTCTACTTCCATCTTAACAACATTCTAAATAAACATTAAACTATTAAAATAAATCAATGCTACTACCAAGGATGTTCTTCCATGCTACTGAATGAGGATTTATAATATAGTACATGTGGAAACAATACCCATGGCACAAACACCCACAATACAAATACCAAGGTATCACACCCTACTACCATAAACTGTCACTTATCAATCCCATCATACCACATGATTTCTAATGATTTCATGAATGGGAGTTCCACCTTCAACCTACCACAATTGAAAATCTATCCAATATGAACTAGGTTTCCTCAATGAATATGAGACTCATCTAAAATGGATACCAATAAATATCAGATCACCCATAAAGACCTTCACAGGACACCATGGATGAAAAGACTATATTCCTTTCTTCTTTTGACATCTTTTTCATTTCCATGGATGTAGAAGACAGAACAAAGAGATTATTTTCACACTGATACCTCCACCTGCGTCCGTTGAAGATCGAGAAGAAACAACAAAACACAACCAAGAGGTTTAGCCCACCTAAATAAGAATAAATGTTCTAATTGATGTATGACTTCATGTTTCCAATGTCACTTCCTAAATATTACAAATGTTACATGTTTTTAATACATAACCAACCCCATGATTGATGATGTTTTAAGGAAAAAATAAAATAGTGGTTGATATCAGATGTTGTACCTACTGTGAATAAAACCACCACATAATTATGAAAAAACCATGATGTCGAGCCAACCCAAATAAGCACACACGTGATGATTGAAATATGAGGCCACAGTGCTGAACAAACGTGAATAATATAACACAAGTTAGCTCTCTCTTATGACTGAACCAACACTATTCTCAATGAAGTTGTGAAGGATGAATCTTATAATGCTTGAAATATAAGGATACAAATACCATGAAAATAAGAACAAATTATTATCGATAAATAGATATTATTAAAATGGGAAATATTAAAAAGAGAAAAATGTAAAATAAAATAATATATAATAAATTTAATAAAAAATTAATAAATTTATTTATTTATTTATTCTCCATTTGTAATTTTGAAGACAATTTTCAATTTGAATAGTACAATTATAGTTTCAAACATGCATAATTTCAATGTCCCAATATCCGAATCCTAGTCCAATATTTCAATTCACATAATCAAAAAAGACATATATCCACTATGTTTTTAATTACTAATGTACTTGACCTTTGAAAAATAATAATCCTGATCATGGGAGGATCATGAATATTTCAAGGACACTCCTTGACGCTAAGGAAAAATCATAACATCCCTCAACTAGTAATGTGACAGGAATTAAAATTCATAAATCGACACCAAAATAAAATAAAATTCCCACAGAATTTAAATATTTCACATGATACACATGTGAGGAAATTTTACATGTCCCATGGATGCCTGAGAAAACTTATTTAAATAAATATTTTTTTAGTGTATTGGAGCATGCTCACTTTGAAATTTTATTTTCTAAAATTTCAATATTTAAATCATTAGATTATTTCTACTTGTAATAAACTCAGTTGATGGAACATTATTACCTTATCTTATTTTCATTTTTATGATTTTTCTAAAAACTATGATTTTATTATGAATATTCAAAAATAATGATTTCCTTTGGACACTATATTTGGGTTTCAAGAATGTAAAAATTTCTATTTTATATTAAAATTAATTCAATGTGAATATTTTTTATCTATATTTTAAATAATACATTTGTGTTCATTAGAATCTATTTTATGTTTTAATTTAGTTTAAAAATATTTTTATTATTAAAAATTTAATTTTCTAAACAAAATTTATACTCACTATGAATTTTTATCTTAATAAAAGAAATTATTCACTATTTATGGATGATTATAAAAAAATTAATATATTATATAGTTAATTATTTTTTTTAATATTATGTTAATATTTTTCTATGTATCTGATAAAAATATAACAAGTCTTAACCTTAAAAATGTATTTTATTAAATGAATTTTTCATTCTATGCTGCTAAATTATTTTAAAATTAATTTGTTATACTGATATTTAATGAATTATATAAATTTTATTCTATATATGGAATTAATAGGTAAAATTTTGGGAAATAGATCCCTATTATTTTTGTCAATATGAAAGGAAACTATGGTAAAATTATCCCTTCAGTAATGGTAAAATCAGTTTAATCTAGTTAAGAAATTTGTGATAAGGGAATATTTTTCATCTTTATATTTGTTGCATAAATAAAATTATACTCTTATAATATGTAAGTAGAAATTAATTTTTTCAAAAGAAATTTTTTAGGAAATTGACCTATGTTATATTTAAAACCAATGATAGTTACAAAAAATCACTTTCATAGTTTTAAATATCACTTATATTTCAAAATAGAGAAATTTTTTTATAAATGTATATAAATGTAATTTTTTATTAATTTTATTTTAATAATAAAAAATGATGTCTAAATTTTGTGATTATATATTACATTATTTTTTTATACAACACCGATTATGTATTCATTTAAATTAATGGAATATAAAATATTTGATTTTAAAAACTGTAACATTAATATACTTTGAGTGACTCATAGTCTTGCACATGTTTTATGATAAATAAAATATTCTAGTGATTATTTATATTATTATAATAAATCTTCATGTTATTATTTATGTACTTTAACAAGAATTAAATTACTTGTTTCAAAATTTACATTAATGGTATTTTAGGAGAAAATATTTTATCAAATTATTTAAAAGTCATTTAATTATTTGATATAGAAAAAGGGGATATTAGATAGAATAAAATATCTCCCATTTTAAATTTATTAGTCAATAAAAACCTTCAATGTAAAATTATTTCCACTAATGAGTGAAAAGGACGTTATTGTGGTTAAGGTTCAAATAGTTTAACTAATGGGTTAAATCAAAATTTATGGTTTAAAATACCACATAACCATATCTATATTTTCATTGTGGAGATTTTATTGAAAATAGATTATACTAGGTAATAATATTTATCCATTTGGATGAACATGGTTTTAGAATTACATATTTATAGTCTATTCCTTTTGGTAATTCCAAGTGTACCATTTCCATCCCTTATAAATGGACACCCCTTTATCCACTTAGTCATATCACAATAACCCATATAGACTGAAATAAATCTACTAAATTAGATTATACACTCCCCCTAGAGAAAATATATGGGTAATTTTTTTCCCAAAATACTATCCCTATATTCCTCATTAGGACATACAACAGAGTCATTTCAAAGAATTTAAAATTTGATAACTGGTCAAATAATATTTAACTATTCTTTTATACCCAGCAAATAATTTATGGTTTTCATAAAATAAAAAATTAAACATCCTAAATATATTAATACTATATTATTTTAATTATAGAACCTTTATTGACCATCTTTCTTTCAAATGGATGTGAATGTATCACATATGTGTTTTTGTGACATACTATATCCACGTAGGAATACAATTCATTTCTCATCACCATATTTTATGGATGGATTTTCTTTATGTTTAACACATATAAAATATACTTATGAAATAATTATATTTATTAAATGATAATATCATATCTTCATTCTTTCCCACCATATAGTTAGAAATGATAACATAACTCGTGCATACGTGTGGAATACCACCTCCATAAAGCAATGTGATTCATTTTTAATTTTTATTTTACTTGGATGGTAATAAGGATGGATTTAATGAATATATATGACTTATAAAAGGTTATAATTATTATTTAAGGGTGATTTGTTATTTTAATCTATTTATATATGTCTATCTAAAAAATGAAAACAACACTCATGTGTACGGACAACTTACCATCTCGACGCATTATGTAATTCATATATATATATATATATATATATATAGGTATGACTCTACAATTATTTATATAATAAATTTTTATTATATTTATTTAATGTTTCTAAAAAATATTTTATTTCTCCATTATAAATTGACAAGTACTAAAACCACATTACCAATACATATAGGAAAAACAAAGTTGATGTCACCTAGAATGGTGATTTTAGTTAAGAATTGTACCTAAATGGGAGGTAAAAGTATATAAATAAATCATATATGGTATGTAATATATTATTATGGTTTTATAATATATTTATAACAAATATATATTTATTATACATGATTTACAATGAGTATGAAGAAATTGAGACTTAATGTAAGGGATTTTTGTCTGATTTGTATTCTTATGAGAAACATGTACTATTTACGGCTTTTTTAATTTTTCTGGTGTATATAATGACCATGAATATATTTCATGATTATTAATAAAAATTTAATGGGATTTAAATATCAATATATGGTTATTTATTTTATGGTACTTATCAATCAAATGTTAAAAAAGTGATAAAGTGTCCTATGTTACAATATCATTGTTTATCAGTTTTTTTATGATAATGTTTCAAATGATTAATTATTTTGATCTACCTAACAATATTATGTTGAATTTCATTATCTAATGTCCATTTCAGGAAAATTAAATTTTTACTATATTTTCCCAAACATATGTAATTACAAGAACTAAAATGTGTTTTAAATGAAATCAATCTTTTTTATTTATTCTATCTAAAACACTCTTTATTCCATGTTGATATGTTTTTGAAAATGTATTTAACATCATTTTTAATATTCTACTAAGATTAATTAACGAAATTATTCCTCATGATATACATTTTTTACACAATGAAATAAAATGAATCTTTTTAAAAAAAAATTAAATTCTGTACACTTGGAATATTTACCAAAATAATGAAAGGAATGTTTTATTTTAACGTATACCGATTGAATGGAATTATATAACATCATAACCAAAAACATTAGATAATCATCCATTGACTACTTCACATGATATCTCAAATTAATATTCCTTTTATAATTCATTATTATTTTTTATATAATTTCTTTTCAAATTAGAGAGGTTTTTTTCTCCGAGAAATATTTTCAAGATATTTTAAAGGAATATTAATATATGATAACATCCATTAATGTTTATTAATAATTAGTATGAATAATATCCCATAACATAATTCTTAATATTTCATTATGTTTTTAATGATTTTATTGATGATATGTTTGGAAAACCATTTTTCCTTTGTGTTATTCTATAATAAAATTGTGACATGTTTATAAAACACATTTTCATTACAAGGTTTATGATGTGGTGATATGTTGAAGGTTTTTTTGATTTCTTGGAAATCTTATATATATAGTTTTCATTATTTTATGGGTTGATATGTTATAAAATAAGGAATTTTATTATGTTATGACCATGAAAGGTGGTTAAATTATAATCCAAGGATAACTATTATGTTATAATCGAGGACTGGTAAGCCATGAATTATATATCCCTTCAATTAAATTGGTAAATATGGATAACACACGATGATTGTATAATATAAATTATCCCGATATCATGTTTGTAATTTCATGTGTATACCTTGTTTTCATGTCCATAATATTATGTATTGACCAAGATTTCATGCCAATAATTTTATACATGGACCAAGATTTCCTATTAAGATTATCTATAGACGTGGTTCTATATCAATATGATTTTCTGGGGTCCTGACTTCTTGTCCTTGACATGATTATTGAACCAATTTAATTTTATAAATGTTCTCAAAGTAATTATATTATGTGTGTTTCATAATTCTAGGCCTTACACCAATGTTATACTCTAATGTATCATGATAATTTATTTTTTATGATTCATGTATTATGAACTGATAAGCTTTAAGTTATGACCTGTGAATTTTGTCAATTATTTTAAGAGAGTGTATTTTAAATTTTAATTGCATATTCTCATACTATTATTAAATTTTTTGTATTTTTTTACATTGATATCACCATTCTATACCCTTAAAAAATTGAGATCACTTGTTTTTATTTTTCTTTTCCCCATATTTTAATGAAATATTTTAGTATTGATATTTACAACATGTGTGGTATTTATGAATTACCTAATTGGATATTCTCATGAACCAATGGTTTGGGTGAGAATGTTTCCCATATAATTGAAATTATACAATTGTATAATAGATAGTTATTTTATCCAATTAATATCCATCCAGAAGGTGGAAATATCTATGCATGGAAAACCTGGTTCAGTATAGCTGGTATGGTACCATTTTTTTGCTAACCTTGGGATGTTATGATGAAAAAACGTTAGTGAGAAATTGTGGCATAAGTCTATGAAGTGGATAATATCAAAAACTTTTGGGTAATGTTCTTAGATAATCTAGTATAAGATGAAGGTTTCATAGAATCATAAAGAGGTGTCATGATTTGAACATATTAAAAATTATTTTTTATATTTATTACTATGACCATTTTCGATCACACTATGTCCATTGGTTTTATTCATTGTATGAAACCGTTAGTAATCATGTTACAAATTAAGTAAAATGGAATGATTTCCCTTATTAACAATCAAATGAAACGTTTTATAGAATACATAACTTCCTGATTTTTTCTAATAAGTTATCTTGATATATGATTAAAAACATCAACACATAATAATCTATTAAAATCTCTCAAAAGATACTTATAAAGTACAATGGGATCTTATGTGGTGGAGACACTGATGAAATGAAGATTCATCTTCCAATATGTGGATACTATGTGAAGAATAATTCAATTTAATGTCTCATGGGAACAAGATGATGATTTCAATATTGAGAACAATACACATAGCATGTAATTGCTTTGTAAAAAATTAATAGTTTGTAGGAGGAGAATTATGATAATCCTAAGATACACTATATAAGTCAAGGTATTATGTGTGTTGTATTTGGGAACTATCTGTGCTGTAGACCTAATGCAATGGTTAACTCCTAGACCAAGGAAGGAGATATTCTATTTCACTCTTAAATTTGAAAGTATTAAAGTGTTTATATATTTGGATTCATGATTTATATCGATTAAATATTTATTATAAAAATTGTGAAATATAGAAGGATTATTCCATTTTATTTTTATTTAAGGATTTTTGAACATATGTTGAAAAGTTCTAATAATAATGAAAATTGATTAAGTTGTATATTTATAATGTATAGTTGGGATTGAGAGATGATTAACAATCAAGGGATATTATTAGTGACCTAGATTTTGTGAAATTCGTCGATTAAAAAGTTATTTTGGGAATATTTGGGGAATCTATTTTCATTTTGGAATTTATAGAATGTATTTAGTTATCTAAGATGTTATTTAATGAATAATGATTGTGTTAATATTTGAATGCTTTTATTTTTTCATGTTAGGTAGAATTAAAAGTTATGGATTCCATCATGGGTTTATATGTTTAAGGTAGATAATAAGTTCAATGCCCTCAACACCCCATTTTAAATGTTTTAAGTGATGTGATTTTGATTTAATTTAAGAATTATATGGGGTATTATGAGGAAATAAATATTTTGGATAAAATAATACTTTCGGATATTTTATGTTTTGATGTTAAGATAATTATGATCTACCGGATTGTGGTATATAGATAATCTTTAAGGATAATATTTTATTCTTATACAAGTAGATGTTTTTTGAGATATTTATCATCAAGTTATGTATTAACTTTCAGGTTGTTATATAAATATAATTCATGAAATTTTAGCGAAGAACACTATATTAAAATATTATGTAGTAATTTATCATGGTGATTAATGATATTTTGTAGATATTTCAATGGGTTGAGGATTTTTACCCTTAGTTTTAAAATGTTATTTAACATCAAATATTATTTGGGAAGAATTAAATTTAATGTTTTTATATATAAGCTTAAGTATATGAAATAGCTACTGATATTAAAACATTCTATAATGTTGACTTTATTGAGGTAATTATGTGATTATAAATTTTATTTTTTATTTTTTCATATGATTGTTTATTAATTTTTATAATTTTCTTGTGTTACCTATTTTGTTTTTTTAATGTTAAAATATATGCATAATAACTTGATATACTATTTTTGATATGTTTTATGATGGCATTTTTTCTTTAGACCTGAAAAAATTCACATGAATGCATATTATTTTGAGTTATAAATTAGATTGAGGTGGAATTTTGCGTAACGTAAGAAATTATACTTTTAATGTAATTATATATAATTATATTATTAGTCTAGATGGTAACACATTTCCCTAAATCTTGTAAAATGATTTTATGAAATACATTTGTCCTATAAATTTCAATTCTACGGAATTTATGGCCTTTTAACCCCTCATTGATTCATATCTGTTCAGTTGTTTGATTTTTCGTGACCACATCTTCAATCATTCTCAATTATTCATTAGGAATTATTTTTGACATCCATGGTTAGGTTTTACCTTCAAAGTAATGGTTTCCAATATAGAAACCGATTTATTTGTAATTTTAGATTACCTTCATTTTTACTTTCCCTCTATTAAAGTGGGTTTTCTAAATAATTTTATTCAAATTAAAAATTACTAATTATAGAGAACATGTAGAAATTAAGAGGAAAATATTTATTTTGTGGGTGGATGTAACACCCTGGTATTTATTTAAAAGATGAAAATTATATTCAACGGAATATATGACACACATCACCAAACCTAAACAAACCATGAAATATTCTTATTTAAATATGATCATCATAAACAACCCATTAAATTTGATGGTTCTAATAGAGAGAAATTATTTAGGAATCAAAAAATGTCAAGTTAATATAAATGTATTTATTAATGCATAGGAAATAACATTTTGTTTTTTTATCAAAGATAAATAATACATAAAAAATAGATTCCCTTCAAAATTATTTTAACTAATTTTTTAGAAAATACTATATTTATTATTTGAAACATTTAAAAATGGAATTTTATAAAATTAACTGCATTTTTAAATTCACTGTATTTAAATTATCTTAGGGATAATTCATAAGATTTTTTCAGAAGTCATGATTTTCTATTGAATAGTGAAATGAATGATTTTATTGAAATCATTAATTTTTTCGATGAATATACATTGTAATTTTTTTTATTAAATGTGTTACAATTTAAATATGGTCTCTCATGTTTTAAATAATAAAATTATTTTAATTGGAATCAATTTTTTCTCTGAATATACTATAAAATCATTTTTATACATAAAAAAATTTGAAAAAACTAATTTAGGCACATAATGTATTTTAATCTTTATAAAATAAATTATTCATTATTTATGAATTTTTGAATAAATTTTATTTATTACACAGTTAATAATGTTTTATAAAATTCATTGAATGTTTTTTCAAGGAAGGATATAAGGATACATGATTTTTATGAATAAAATATATTTTCTCTAAAAAGTTGTTCTCATCACGTATTAAGAACATATTTTAAAATTAATTTATGATACTTATAGATATTAAATATAATTAAATTTATTATATATTTTAAATCGGGGTGATAAAATTTAGTAAGATTCCCAAATATTTTATAAGTATGAATAGTAACTATTGTAAAATCTTTCACCTTTGTAATGGGTAAATCAGGTAAATCTATGTTAACAATAACTGATTAGGGCATAAATTTTGATTTTATATCATACAGGATGAATTTAATTAATCCCTTACCACCATATTAACGAAATTTATTTTCTTAATGGACACATTTCTATGAAAAATACATATATAAAATTTAAAGCAATTAATGTTACAAAATAAAAATCTCATAGTATTAGCCATCTCTTATATGTGCACATACATAAAAAGTATGTATTAAATTAATATAAATATATATTTTAAGATTAATGAAATTATTTTAATTTTAGAAATGTGTTTTCATCTTTCAAAATTATATAACTACATTAAATGATTATACAATACCAATATAGTATTTATTTAATGAATAGAAAAATAAAAAATGATTTTAAAAATACTAAGATTAATATTATTTGACTGAGTAAGAGGGTGACACAAATTCCATTTAAAACTAAAAAATTATAATGATTTTTAAATGTATTATAATCAAATTATAGCTATCAATTTATTTCATTTATATTAAATTAAATGAAAAGGGTCAAAATTGACATTAATGATATTTTTTGGAAAATAATAATTTTTCAGATAAATTTAAATAATTAAAACATAATAATATAAAAAACGGTATAATATATGAGCTAATATTTCATCCCATATCAATTTATCATTCAAAATATACCTTATATGTAAAATTATAACCTCTTATAAGTGAAAAATATGATACCTTGGTTAACATTGCAATTTGTTAGCTATGAGATTAATAAAAAAGATATTGTTTTATATAAAACATAAAACTATCCAAATTTTATATTTTGAAATTATCTCAACCATTTACTAAAATAGGTTCTAATATTCCAATTCTATTTTCTTGAGAATGAATTAATTGCAATTTAATTTATTTTTTTCAATTCCATATGAATCATTTCCCACCATAATAAAAGGTCTTCCTTTCCAACACTTATTCACAAAAAAAAATTGATCCTCATACTTCTTCCAATTTCTTCTAAATTATATTATAAACTCCCTTATCCAAATTCTATATGTTCCGCTACTCTATAAATACCATATCTAAAATACTATAGAAGAGCTATAAAGGAGTTGTGTCAAAGAAGAGGTAATAGCCTTAACTAATCACTTTGTTTTTAATTATTTTTCTAATTTCTATAATTATGTTATATTTTTTATAAAATATAATTAAATATTATAAATAAATTTTCTTGTTATTTAAAAAATAAACCCTTTTTATTTAATATAGTTTAGTTAAAGTTTAATTGAAAGTACCACCAATGTGTTCTCACGACTTATTATCCCAACAAAAAATACAATTAATTTATCATCTCCATATTTTACAGATGGGTTTTTTAATGTTTGAAATGAATATATATGATATTTATGAAAACATTATGAACCATTATTGATAATATAATATCTTTTTTCATATTATCCAACCCTTCATAAAATTAATATTTATCTTATGCATACGTGTGGGCTACCACCTCCACAATTCGATGTGAATTACTTTTCATTTCACTTTTACATGATTGGTAATAATAATTTATTTAATTAATATATGTGATGTGTATTATGTACTAATTATTCTGGGAAGGTGAGTTATTTTATACTTTTCTTTCATTCCATCTGCCGACAAATGAAAACTGTGTTCCTGTATTTGTAAGATCTAACATCTCCATGAATGGAAAAATAATATTTTCAATATATAAGTTTGTGGAACACTATATAAATTTATATATAATGAATATATTTGATTTTAAAATCACTATTACTAATAAATATTTCATGGAACCTTGAACAATGTAATAGGGAAAAACCACAGAATGAAAACATCCATGAAAGATGAAGTAGAAATCACTCAGAATAGTGATTAATATATATATATTTTAATAATGGGTGATAAGAGATAATAAATAAATAATATATGGTATGTTATATATGATTTTTTTTATTTAAATGATTTATAATATATTTATAATTATTATACAACATGTTATAACCTGAATGAATAAATACCTACATGATTTAATGGATTCTCGAATTATTTTTATTTATGTGAGACACATGGCATATTCAACACCTGTTTATTTTATATTTTGTGTGCACTACCAATTAATGTATTTTATGATTATTTTTATTAAATTATTTTTATTAAAATATCAATATATTGTTATTTTTTTCATGGGAATTATGAATCAATTATTTCCAAAGTGGTAATGGGTTTTATGTCACCATATCATTATTTATCAAGATTATTTATCATTATGTTTTTAAATGATAAATAATTATGATCTAGATACAAAGAAACAAAATAAATTTATTATAATTTGGGGTTTTAGGGAAAAAATATTTTTTATTTTATTTTCCATAGAAGATGAGGTCAAGTGAAAAAAATTCGGTTCTATGGAAAATTGATCTTATTTATCTATTTGATTGAAACAAAATTCTAATGTATCAATGTTTTAAAAAAAATGGTTTTATATACTATTTTATATAAAACTAGGATTTTTTTTGTGAATTTTATCTATTAATTAGTTTTTTAAAATTGGTTTAAAATGAATATTCTTATCATTTTCTGAATAAGGTACTTTATACTTTTTACCAAATATGTAAAAGGAATGTTTTATTTTAACATGTACAATATGGGTATAATTTCTCAACATCATAACCAATCAATGTTTTAAATAATTTTTGGTGATTTTAGAATGTTATTTTCCAAGATAAGGTTTTTTATAATATTTATGAAATATTCTAATATTATGTTTTATTTACTTTGAGGAATTATTATTTTACACAAAAAAATATTCCAGTGACCTTTTAATAAAATTTTCATATATAATAGAATATTTTGATATTAAATGCGCTTTAATAGAGATAAGATACACTGATACCATTCTTAATTTTATAATTATTTTTAATGATTATATGGGCTTGTTTTTATGAAACCCATTTGGTTTTCATGGTTTATGATAGGATGAATTGACCAAATATTTATAAATCCCATTTTCTTTTTATGGGTTATTACATGATGATATGATGAATATTTTATGATTTTGTGGTTAACATATATATTATTTTCATTATATATAAGATTTTTATGTCATAAAACAAGGATATTGGTTACATTATAACCAAGTATGGTGGTTAAAATATAAACCAATGATGGTGGTAACATTATAATTGATGATAAGTGGGCATGAAATTATATAGCCCTATATTGAATTGGGTAATTGTAGATAAAACATGAGGTAAATATGATATGTGTGAACATGATTTCATGTTATCTATTTTATGAATGAAACTCATTTTCATGTCTATAATATTATGTGATCTCCTGAATTTAATGTCTATAAGTTTATTCATGGACCTTGATTTTCATGACAATAAAAATATGTGTTGACCCGATGAAATGTATATAAGTTTATGAGGGTTATTAATTTTATATCTTTATGTTTATGATTAAAAATGATTCTATTTGTACATGTTCAAAAATTTATAGTCTTTTTTTCACCACAATTCATATTTCGTATACGAATTCTATCATCTCATGGCTCATGTTCTTAAATTCATTTATGATTCATGTCTTATGAACTACCATTCTCTATTTCAGGAAAAATGATTTTGATATCAAATTCACAAAATATGGATTAGACCAATTATATTCAGGTTATAATACCCTCATCCTCATGTTATGATTATTAAATCAATGATATATCCCAATTTAACCCTTATTAAGCATTTGATCTCACCATTTCTTATATTACCTTTACCTTGGTAAAAATGAATGGTTTTTGGAATGATATGTCGAATATAGGTTCTATTTATGATATAATTAATGGGAGACTCCTATGAACAATTTTAAAATGTTTCTAGGCTTCCAAATGAATTGTTACTCTATAATTCTAAGATGGGTTGATATGTTAAGTAATGAATATGTATTTAAATATATGAAATATCTATATATGAATAGAATGTTTTATTATAAATAGAAAATGTATATACCTTTAACAGAAGAGAATTTTATAATATTTAATACACTAATGTAATTATGTTAATATGATTATCTATGATTTTGAGGAGGTTTAAAAATAAAGTAACATGAAATATAATGGAAAAAACTTATAAATTGTAGTATATAATTTCCAATGGATTGCCCCATAATCCATCATAAAATGGTACATTGTTGAGACCAATATCTGTAGTAATTGTTTACTAATGTTTTAGGATATTTTAATTGATTCTGTTTTAGGTTAATTGATTAATTTGTGTGTAAAAGATAGGATATGAGTTGAAATTTTATAATTAGGTTGAGTGTTACACGTGTAATTATTCTTAACTATTAAATAATTTTACTATATTACTCATAGATAAGTGGAACCTAAATGATTCAATTTCAAAAATAAGGTTATAAATATTGAAATAAATTCATTAAATAATAATTAAGATGACATTTCATATAGGATCCGGTTTTTTACTATAATCCCATAACTATGATTTTCATTAAACTTATTTTGTTTTGTTATTCACATTGTCATTGAACTTTTTTGGTTGAGGTACTTGAGTATGGAGATAATTGTTTTGTGGAAATAAAATATTTTTTGGGGATTTTTTTTGTTTCTGTTTATATATTCTATGAATAATTGTATAAAAGTATATTATGAGTGTTTCATGTTAGTTGGAAGAATATAGAAGTGCTTTGGGATCTTATTTATAATATGGGTGTAAATTTTCCTTCAAAGAATTTACATGCCATTTATATATATTAAATGATTCAAATATGATTTTGGAAGGATTCCACAAAATGGGTCAATGATGTGAAAAAGTTAAACATTGTGAAACTAATTCATATACTATGATATTTTAGCATGGTTATTTTTACCCAAGGAAACACATTTACTAACATTAATCATAGTTGGTGAATTAATTACAATGTAAATATTTAATGACATTTATTTCCAAAGATTTTTTTGTCTTAACGGCATTTTCAGTATATAATTTTTTTCTCCAACCATTCATCTTCCCATCTCATGGCCTTTTTAATTTTCATGAGATTTTAGAGTATATTATTCCCTTCCAGACTTATCATTCAAGTGATCAATATCTATTATGTTTTTTTCTTAGTTTTCCCCTCTCATCCTATTTTTCTTCATTATAGTAATATATTCTCTTGGCCGTATTTATTTGGGTATTGATCGTGATTTTGGGTGTTCTAGGATTATTTTTGAGATCATCTTCTCCTTTGTCCATTGTTTGTTTTACCTGTTTGAATTGTTGTGTTGGTTAAGGGTAAAGGTAAGTTGTCTAAAACAAAACCCTTTGTCAATTTAATTATTATGTATTTTTGTATTATAATTATGATTACACAATGTGAAAATTAATTAATTGAATTATGAATAATGATAAATCATGGATTGGGTTATTCCATGGATCCATTTGGATGCAATTTTGAGAGGACCTGGATTGATGATACCCACTTAGTGATCCTACTGTAGAATAATAATTTATTGTAGAATGGATTAATGTATGTTTATATTTACCTGATACCTCTAGTGATTGACTGGTAATGAATCACCTTGGTTGTGTATTCTTATTTATTAAAATGAGTGGTTATCATATTATATATAAATAAATATGAAATTGAATAAAAAATAAAAATTTTAATAATTAACCACTGGGGATTATTATGTGATATTATGATATCCTTCATGGAATATCTTTTTTGGTATTCATGTAATAATGATTATATAGTGGGTAAGGATGAGTTCCATATTGTAACACTTATATAATTATAATGGCCCAGTTTTATGTTTTAATGATTATATATTGAGATTGGCCTTATTCCATATACTAATAATTATATAGAGTAATTTTCCCAATATGATGTTTTAATTATTATATGGAAGGATTGGACTCGTTTCATGTTGTAATAATTATATAATGGAATGACCTAGCATCATGCACATATTTTATATAGAGGGATTGTCCCGGGATACTGAAATTATTATATATTAGTGTTATGCACAAGATGCTGAAATTATTATATTGTTGGTTATTTTTGGGATTATGAAATTCTTATGTTAAGGTATTGGTTTTATTTCTATGATTATTTCTTTGATTTTGGTTATAACATACATGTTTTTGTAACATGCTCTAAGATATTCTGGCATGCTGTTTATGTATGTTGATTTTTGCATTGAATTTTGATGATTAATTTTTACACTAGTTTATCACTACATTTCTTGCACTTATTTATCTAACTAGTTATTTATACATGGTGGATTCAAAATACTGTGGTTTACTCACATCCTATTTGGGAAACCATTTGATACACAAGAAGATTACATGTTTGTAGATTCTAATAGGATAAGTGACCTTGTAGATAATTTTTGCATGCAAGATGGGTTGGAGCCTTGAGAGGAGGCCAAAATATTTCTTAAGACATGGTTCTTTTGTGTTTTTTGTTAGATTATTCTTTATTTTTAATAAATTTAGTTTGAAATTTGGATAAATTTCCTATTATCATTACATTGTTATTCGTTATTTGAATTTTTTGTTATTCATTATAGTCTAGATATCTATTGTATTGTTTCCTCATTGCACCTAACTCTGATATTTTTTATTATTATTTATTTTTGAACTTTTTAAACTCTATTATAATGTGTATAGTCTCCAAAATATATTCTTTACACCCCTCATACATGTTTTCATCCTCTAGAATATGAGGAGGCATCCTTGACGTATAGTAACAAACCTAATTTGTCCATGTGAGAGAGTTATTGACTAGTGGACATTACAAAGTTGTATCAAAGGAAATTGTTTTTATTTTTTATTTCTTTTATATTATGGAAATATTGAATGGAAACAAGAACATTTTGTTACATGGAATTAAGCTAGCACATGGGTGTTTCTAACCAATGTGTGGGTGATAATATAATTCCACAGGGATGAGATTGTTGTTCAAGTTGTTTGTAAATTTGGTTGATGTTTTTAACCTTTGTTGTTTTTCATGTTGTGTGATTTTATAATTTATTTATATATTTACGGATTCCCTAGAATTCCATGAGATGGGTATGAAAAAATAATGTTAGGTATATAGGGATATATCATGAAATTCATGGTTCATGATAGGGACATACTTATTTCTTGTGATATATATTCTAATATTAAATTTTAAATTATATGCATGTTATATCTAATAAATGTTAACAAATAAAATTCATGCCTTGTTAAAACACATATTATACATTTTTATTGAGACCATAAGCCAGTTTTTCTCCATTGATATCACATAATAGTGTTGAAATTTATGTATGGTAGTGTTCTAATTGGTGTGTTTATCTTGTAGAGAAAAATGCAGCATCTCCATCTTTGAAATGAGCATCTGGAGAGTGATAATAAACATGATCCTAAAAAATCTAAACCGATGATTTATATATTTATTAAGGACCAGATAGATTTTTTTCTTCCTGGTTGCTTCCAAAGGGGTATGCGGTCTATGGAATGGGATATTTTTTACACTATTACATTGATGTCTAGGTTGATGATTAAGTTTCATCTAGAGCAAATTCCTAAATTCATTGTGTAGGGATCCCCCAATGTTGCTGAGTTCTAGATTGAGTTAGTATATATGATTTTTAATAACATTGAGAAACCTATAGACATGATGATCAATCTTGTTGTCTAAATTTTTTAGTGACCTTTAAAGATTCGGTGGAACATTATTGAGAAGTATAGTAACAAATTGAAAGGAATTTTATGAGAAGTTATTGAGAAACTTATTTATTAAGACATTGTGGAATGATAAGGCTCATTAGTTCATGTACCTATTGTTTTCGGTTATGTCACTGATGGACTATACTGGATGATTCACTTACCTACAACAAATTTCACATTATTTTGCTAATGATGAGATCTCTAGGGAGATAAAAATTCTGGTTGGGATTTTCTATGAGATGACTTCATAGATTATAATCTTTTACTTGAGTATATATTCATATGATATGAATCAGGCACTCATCATAGAAGGGAATCTGTGTGATTCCCCAAGTATTATAGTGCTAGTTTTATAAGGGAGAACATATATCCCTTATTAATGTTTAAATAATATCAGGTACAACAGTTATCTCCATGTCATTTTCATGATGATCTCTTTGGGATGTGGGAATCCATTTTGAATCATGTTTTGTTGTAGCGCTATTAGTGTTGTAATTTGGTAAAAAAGTGGAATCATCATTCATACTCTTATTTAGAGTTCCTTGATTGTGGTTTTCTAGGACACCAACTGAGGTTTTGTACCGGAATTTAGTAGAAGAGTATTGGAAGAGGATAATGAGAGTAACTAGAGTCTAGGAAAAATTCATCTACCCCTCATTGTACAAGTATCTAAAGTTCCATTAGCAATTCTAGTGAATTATTGAGAATTTTTGCCCCATTGTTGGTGTTGTATACCAGATACAGGAAATAAGCTGGTAGAGTCCTGTGGAGCATAGGAAATAGTGGCAAGTTAGCCACATTCTATGAAGTCTACATTAAATATTGTGGATGAAGGACGTTATACTATCATAGGTATGATTATTTTATCATATACCCATTCATTCATTTTGTTTAATACAAGATAATTAGAACCTTTTTATCTTCTCTTTTTGCAAATGGTTTGGGTGTGGTTGTGGAAGTCATGGATGTTTTTTTCCCATAGATATATTGTTGGGAGTGTGGTTTGAGAATATCAAACATTATAATGAGTGTTCTTTGGAAATTTATTATTACCATTTCTTTTGAAATTCATTAGTATTTTAAAATAATGGGTTTTAATTGATTCTTAGTAAGGATTTTTTATTAAAATAATATTCTAATATCGACTATCACTAAAGGAAACTTTCAATTATATCTTAATAATGGTTCAATTACTCTAACAAGTGTGAGAGGGATCATTAGAATGGTTGTGTAGGATAAAATTAGTTTATATTAGATTCTATCATTGATCATATAACAATTCTTATTCTGGATGATGGTATAATAATGAAAGATATATTTCCACTAGCGGAACATCAATTTTAGAAACTCTTTCCTAAACAGTCTCCCAACTAACCACCTGAGCGAGATATCATGTTCATGATCGAGATAGTGATAAGAGTAGATCCAGTTTCTCTTCCACATCACTGGATATCACTAATAGAGATTAGGGAGACAAATATTTAGTTTCTATATCAAGATACCAAAGGACTCAAACATACTATTATGTCTCTATTAGGATTGTCAATTCATTTCACAAGGAAGGATAATGAGACTTTTAAATTACTTATGTATTATTAGATATTAAACTAGATGATAGTCAAGAACCGATATCTCCATCCAATTATCAATGATCTATTGAATTAGTTAATATGTACCATTATCTTCTCCAATATCAATTTTAGATTAGGATTCCACCGATTTAGGGTGAGACAATTTGAAATACCTCAGAGTACTTTTATGAGTAGGTATGTCTTGTATGAATTTATAATGATGTTGTTTGGTTTGTTTAATAAACTTATGGTACTCATGTCCTTGATGAATCTGGTCATTCAAATTTTTCTGAATTAATTTGTGGTGTTGTTTTTATCAACATCTTACCATCTTCTCAATCTATAGGTGATCATGAACAATGACTTGAAATCATTTTGAGTACATTAAAAGAGACTCAACATTATGTCATACTATGAAAATACAGGTTCTGGATTGAAAAAGTGCACTTGGTAGCTCATGTCATCTTAGAGGACGGAGTTTCAATGGTACTAAAAAATGTTACAATAAATATATCATGGGAGATTCGAAATAATTTCATTTAAATCAAATGATTTTATATTTTAGAAGGTTATTATATGTTATTTATTCAGAAATTTCCCCTTTAGAAACACTGAATTTTGGGATGACCAAAGAGGTGGTGAAGTTTGTTTGGTTAGATTATTATGAGAGAGATTTTTATAATATAAAAAGAAATATTAACTCATCACATTTCATCAATATATATATAAAGGGTAATGCAAATATCATTTAGTTTTACACATCTAGAGATTGACTCATAGCAGTTCGGATGTAGGAGGACTAAGTTGGTGCTTATGGATCCATATAGATAAGACTGTATGAGACTAATTATCTTACTCATGATCTATACAGAGTTATAGAGGTATGTTCCTTGATATTCTAGGGATTTTATCTTTATGGATATGTGTTTATGGTGAATATAGACAATAACATCCACATGTAAATATATTTATAGTTGGCCCTAAACCTACAATAGAGGAGGTGGGTGTGGTGTCTATAATCTTTAGACCTCAATATTTCTTACATAGGGGGAAAGAGAAATGTTTTTACTAATGACCAGAACAGGAATACATAGATAGAGGAAATGCATAAATCTTGTGAAGAGTGGTGGATAATTGAAGTCTTTCAAAACATGCATCTAGATTCTCTTGTATCCGAGGGGGACGTTTCCAAGCTACGTTATCTATCATACATGTGCTTTTTGATCATATCAAGAAAAAAAAATCTTATCTAGAGGTCTTAGATGCTATATGATGGGGAAACACCATTAGGATTGTCTTTTGGAAGTGATAAATAACTTTTTTTATCATACCATGTATGGGTTTCAGTAGTCTTTCATGAGGATTTGATGAGAGAGTTTCATTTTTAAATGGTGGTACAAGCCTATTTGACAAATATGTATCATGATATCCATAGACAGTACTAGTTTATAGGAATGATGATGGAAGAAGTTTCTATAGAAATGAAATGCTACACCTTTTCAGTAGATTCGATCCTAGAATTACAGGATAACTGGGATTTTTCATCCTCTACCCATTCTAAAATGGAAGTGGGAGGATGTCACCATGCATTTTTTAACAGTATTACCTAGAACTCCCCCACAATAATTATTCAATATGGGTTATCATGGATCAATTGATATGGTATCCCACTTCTTTTCAACTAGGGGTATAGCCTCTGTGATGACCCGGATGTAGATCCCACTTAACAGTTCCCCGATCCTGGTGGGCCAAATGTCCTAAATCGCATCTTCTCAAACACCAGTGGCTTCCGACTATATGGGAGGGCCTGGGGTGTGACTTTTGGAAGATTATTCCCTCATTAGTAAATTTAACATAGCATAAGAGATATAAATAATCTGTGAATAACAAAAGCAGTATAAATAAATATCGAAAGCAAACTAATGCAATAGATAATCATGAATTACACTAACAATATCAACTGGGATAGTGATGATATAATGTCACATAACAAGAAATATATAAATCAAGGATAAAAGAAAATAATAATAATTTGTTCCACAAGGTAAAATAAAAAAAATCTACTCTGATCATCTCATGATCTTACTCGGTAATTTTCCGTCATGCTCCATACAATCAGCAAAAAATCATGTATTTGAAGCTACATGCTTCCCTTTGTCAATACCTATAACCATGTAATATACTCTATTTACCAAAAGGTTCCACAAGAGGGTGTGAGATAAATCTCAGTGGGCCGCAACCAATGGTGTCTATATCATCTAGCCCGTGAAAGGAAATATAATAATGTCTAGGAATATATGTAAAGTAAAAATGAAGTAAAAATATCTAAGTAAACAAGTTCCTGCATCTGCCCTCGATTGATGTGTAACCATGTAACAAATTCATTAATTATTCATTTACCATTTAATTTTAATAGGTCGTGTGTGGAATAGTCAACAGTCACATCACCTTGGGATAGTACAAGTAGTGAATGTCTATAGACGTAACAAGGAAACCCTACAATGATATCCAGTGATGGAGTTCCTGGGTAAAAATAAAGGTAATGTAAACTCATGGAAAGATAAATTATTATTATATGAGTCTATCTATGTGGTAAGAACATAATCCTATGAGTGTAATCCTTGGCAGTCCATAGTAAGGCGCCGACCAATTTCAAGGTGGTCAGTCAAGGTAAAATGGGGCTAAGCAAAGACATGGGCCCAATGGGATTTCACCATGGAACCTACATGTCAGTACTAGATCCAAGGACTATATCTGAGGTATCATGAAATAAGAATTGGATCCAATTATATTATTTTAGGAATCCATGTAATAGACAAGAACCAGATTCTAGGTGGGTATCAACCTAAGAAAACTGTATCCTTGAATCGAAATGGGGTTCCTGATACCCAATGTATTCTCCTATCCAAATCTGGAGAGCACGAGCAATTCCATTCCAATTTCATATTATAATCTTGTAATAATTAATTTGGTTCATGTGTTCTTTCAATTAGTGTCGATAGGTCATGTAGATTTGAAACCAATAGTCTAATCCATGTCTTTGATTAGTGTGGATTGGCCAAGTAGTGTTGCAACCATTTAATCAAGTCTTAGTTAGCTATTAAATAATATTTAATTATTGAGGTTTAATACACTACCATCAATCAACATGGAAAGTGGTTCCAAAAACAAGTAACCATTAATCAATCTCTTTTTATAAGGCCAAGTTATAAACATGGTGTACTTTCCATTTTACATTTCTTATTTCACATTTAATTAAAATTTGTAAGCAATTACCTTAGGCGGGTCAAGAGGTGAGCATACTTGGTATGTTCCATTATTCAATTATCAATTTCAAAAAACATTTATTATAAGGAGTCTCATGTTTATAATGGTCATGAAAAGGCACCCCCGAATGTGGCTCAAACATGTCAAAACACAAAAAACCCAATTATGGCATAACATTCGACGTGAGGTGGATTGAGTTGTGGGTGTAACCAATAAAAACCAATCACATATTGGGTAATATCATAATCATACAATCCTAACATGTATAATCGAGACATGTTAATATAAGAAACAATTTCTAAAAAACCTTGTGGTCCCCACACGAATATCCCGAAATCATCGAACTTTAGGGATGAGTTATAGACTACCCACCTTAGGATTTTATGATCCTTCTCCCCGGGTATCAGCCCTTAATGTCACTACATGTACCCAAGGGCCAGTTTCGTGACTACCCCAAGCCCACCATCCATAGGCTAGGGGCTGGCGACTTGCACCAAAGGCCTAATTCCCTAAAAACATGGAAGGAAATGCATTTATATTCTGTAAACCCACAACAGAGCACACATATGGATTCAAAACACTACGTAACACTATATAAAAAAGGAGTGCTAAATGGAAAAGGGGCCAGAAATACAAGCCCATCTATAAATTACAAGAGACTGAAAGTACAACTGATGAAAAAAAACTGTCACACGGTCATCCTCAGAGGGTCCTACCTGAAGGGTAGGTATTGATCGCCTCTTCTGCACTCCATTTCTATCCATCTCCTCCATGTACTGACTTGCCGTATGTTCCACCTCTAGGTACATTCCATTCGTGGTACTCTCAGCCTCAATCAACATTTTCCATTGTCTGCATCCCACACAACGAGGTGTGGGCATAGCCCATGCAGGGGTGAGTATAACGATACTGAGAAGGGACCCTAAGACCCTCCACGTCTCACAAAATCCAACAAGGATAAACCATAAAGAAATATACAGATAACCATACATAGGTATGTGCCCATAAATATAACTGTGTTATCATGTGATCCATCCCAATCATGAGGAAAACATAGAAAAACAGACTAATCACAACCATGATTTTATTCACAATAACAAAACCTCAACTGTTGGAGAACTCCAGCTCAATCGAGTACAATGTACATGTTGCAACACCAAGTATTCTTCCCACTAACCTTGTACTGCTTAGGTACTCCTAATGTCAAGTATCGTGGGTCTGCTACATCGTACAGAGGCACTCCCCATTGGGGGTCTTCCACCACACCCCAGCGCTCCTCCTCATAGCCAACTGAGGTACTCCACCTATCGAGTACTATGGTTCTGCCTCAACAACCAGGCGCTCCTCCACCATGGGTATACCTCCACCACTAGGCGCTCCCCACTAGTCTATTAGAGTCACTCCGAGTCAAACTGTGTGCAGTTGTCAGGTCTCTGCCAGGTACTATGTCTCTACACTCTGTTCACTTGTATACAGGATGTTCTACTTCACAAGCTGATGTTCGATACTCAATATATCAAGAAATCTCATGAAGAAGTATCCCAATGTTTTACCACATCATTGAAATCTCAATTCAACTGACGATTTGTCAATCAGACGCCCGGTCTATGAGTTATAAGCCTTTTAGTACCAGGGGCCCGATTGGATTCGTGCACGATCCAACCTGACCATATATCAAGAATACCCCAAACTCTAGTGGGGTATACTCAGAGGGACCATCACGCTCCAATATTTCCAGCGCCACTGAAGGTTTGTCAAATGGACGTCTGGTGCCAAAGTGATTGTCAAAGGAGCGTAAATTGGTCATAGTGGGTCCAGGTCCGGTCCGACCCGGTCGGACAGACCCGGCCAGACCTCGTCTGGGCCGACCCAATTCTAGTTGACCTAGCCTGAACCATTGTGTCTGGCCTGGACCATTAGGAAATCATCCCATTAGGTTCGGTCTGGCCCACTGGGCCCCATCCAGCAGGCCTCGAGTGGTCACGGAGGATCGTGAGGGCGCAAACCGGTTGCGAGGGAACATGCCAGCCCCTAGTTGGCATGAGGGTGGCTCAGCCTGAAGGGCGCCTCATGGGAGACTTGTTCTGGAGGGCGCTGTGATGGTTTGAAACGGTTTAGCCAGGGCACCGCGAGGGGCGCGGGAGGCCGGCTCAGCCGGGGCACCGTGAGGGATGTGGGAGGAAGGCTCAGCTGGGGAGCCGTGATGGGAGTGGGAGTTTGGCTCTGCTGGGGAGCCTAAAAGGGCACGGGAGGCCGGCTCGGACAGGCCGTGGTGCGGTCGGGGAGGGTTTGGCTGGGGCCGGCGTGGGGCCGGTGGTCTGGCGTGGCCAGGGCAGCTCGAGAGGCCATCTTGGTTGGGATCTGGTTCGACTGGGAGGTCGGGGTGGCCAGGGCCAATTCAGCTGGCGGATGACGTGGCCAGGGCAGCTCTTCCTAGCCCAGGGTGGCTCGGCTAGAGGGACAAAAACCATGAGGGCAGTTCATCCATGGCTTTGCGAGGTGGCACGACCGATGCGGCTGGCAGCAAAGTGGAATGTCGCATGGGTGGCATGGGTCACGAAGGCCGCATGTGGTGTGGTCATTTCATTCATCACCATTTTCATCGTTGTTTCCTCCTTTAATCATGTATAACACTGCAAAAGAGAATGACAGAGGCATCGGGCCATGTTGGTTTGGTCTGCACCCTATGTGTTTGGGGTGGTAGCATTTGGCTCACAAGAACGAAGCACAACAATCCCTCCCACAATGATTAGTTCCAAAACACGCAATGGGAAAACATATGTGGATCAACTAGTTGGAAGTTGAACAGAATTCTGTGTTTTAGGAGGAAATAATCCTGGGAAAAATAAAATCAATCACAAAAATCCCATACCTTGTTCTTTGTTCATCGACATTGGCATGAGAAGTCAGACATCGATTCGTCATAGACAAAAACTTCTTATGTCGACAAAGGTTTCGAGGATGAAGGTAGTAGTTTAGGTTTTTCTTCATAGTCGAAGGCATTCCGCGTAGGATTTCTTTGTCGGTGGATCGTTCTTCGTTGCGTGCTTTCTCCAAATTTCCTCCTCCCCCAATCCTCCTTTTCCAACCAAATGAAATGGTAGGCAAAGATAATAGATAAAAATATATTATTTAGTCATTAGCACCAATTTCAAATTTTCCTAGATAAACACCAAGTTTGGAAAGATTAATTAGGGTGTATTGGCAAAATTAAATTAAGGGAGGTGGTGGCACCATTAATGGTAGAGGAGGTCAAGAGGATCTTCCTCATTTACGTGGATGTTGAGAGGTTTTCATCAATTAAATGGGGGTTTTTGTCTCAGGTGGGCCCACACCGTAACCTCTGGTGGGAGGTTAGGTTCGGGGGGGGGGGGTCCACCACCATATCCCCTCATGGGAGGATAAGGTGTGGTGGTCCCCACCTCCAACTTGCACAAGGGTTGTTATAATAGTTAAAAAATAAAACATGCATTTATTTTGTTTTGATTATTTCCATTAAAAATCCAAAAACTAACTTTCACCCTCAACCAACTGTTGTCGAGTTGAAATTATTTTTAAGTGAATATCAGTGTTTCAAGTTTAATGGTTCCCTCAGATTAAAATTCCAAGCACCTGTTCAAATGTTAGAAAAACTTGCTCGTACGTTTACTGAATGTACACGAACAAAACTTTTGAAATTGATTTTGTGCACACCGAGCCTCAGATTAATGCGCCGTCAAATTTCATAGACTCATAAAATTTCCATATATTTAAAAAACATGGAAATTCAAGGTCTTTACATTCTCCCCACCTTAGTGATTTATTTCCTCGTAAGCTACAACTCGAACTAAGGGAGAAAGTGGGCGCTCTGAGCACGCATATGAGCCTCCTGATCCCATGTGATATCCTGGATGTTCTCGTGCTACTAACCAACACAGAGTAGAGTTAATGATCATCCACGAAGGAATTTCTCTTGTCGATCCTAAATCTCTACTAGAACCTCTATAAATGTCTCCCCATTGTTGACGTCTAGCTCTCCATGGTCAATGATGTGGGAAGGGTCGTGCATGTATCTTCTCGGTAGGGATACATGGAAGCTGTCATGCACCCAGTGCAATTGAGGAGGAAGATCTAAGAGGTATGCCACCTCGCCAACTCTGCTAAGGACCAAGAATGTTTCAATGAATCTTGGAGATAACTTTCCACCTCATCCAAATATCCGTAGAGCTTGTCGGGGTGATACCATTAGAAAGATGTGGTCGCCATCCTAAAACTCTAGAGGTCTCTGTCTCCTGTCAGTATACGACTTCTGACTACTCTATGCAGACTTCATCTACTCCTAGATGATGTGCACCTTCTCTATGGTAGTCTGCACCAACATTGGTCCCAAAAGTGTTGACTCCCCTAGGTCATTCCTGCATAAAGATGATCTGCAAGGTCACCCGTACAACACCTTGAAAGGTGCTATCCCAATGGTGTAGTAATAGATGTTATTCTATGCAAACTCTACCAAAGGTAGGTGGTCCTCCCAGATACGACCAAAGTTGAGAACACAAGCACACATCATGTCCTTGAGGGTCTGAATGGTCCACTCAGTCTGACTATCCGTCTGAGGATGGAAGGCGATGCTCAAATGAAGACGCACCCCAAAAGACTCCTACTACCCCATCCTTAGCTGGGAATTAAAACATGCATCAGAATCGAAGACAACGTTGAAGCTAATCCATGTAGCTTCCAATTATCCTACACATAAAGGCATCCCAAGCTCTATACTGAATCCTGATCTCTGATCGGTAGGAAGTGGTCAGACTTGATGAGTCGATCGACAATCACCCAGATAGAGTCATGACCTTGGAATGTATGTGAATGTCCTATAATGAAGTCCATGTATATCCCATCCCACTTCCACTCTGGGACCTCTAATGCTTGAAACAAGCCTGCAGGTACCTAATACTCCTCCATCACTTGCGGACAAGTGAGGTATCGAGAGACAATCTCTGCAACTACTTTCTTCATTTCCATCCACCAATGCACTCGTCAGAGATCCAGATACTTCTTTTCCACTCCTTGATGTTCCAATAGTGGGGATGTGTGAAATTCCGTCCACACATCTTCCTAAAGTGACACTGGTAACATGGTACATACTTTGAAGAGGATGACATGTTCCCCACCACCAGAAAATCAATCAGGTGACTGCCCAGTGGATATCTGAGCATGTCGTGCCGCGCTGTCAGCGTCCCCAGATTGTGCCTCCCTGAATCACTGAAAATGTTGGGTAGTGCCATTAAGATACCATAAAAAGGATTATCCATATTCATCCATAAAGTATATCTACAAAGAAGCTAGCTTATCTGTTTCCTCACCTATAAGTTGTATACCAGATCTCCTGTTGAGTCCATCTGCAACAACGTTCCCCCATGCCCGGAGTATAAACTATCCTGAAGTCATAGTCTTGGAGGAACTGAATCCAACATTGTTGTCTCGGGTTCAGGTCCTTCTGGGAGAAGATATTCCTAAGACTCTTGTGATCATAGTACTCAGTAAAACGCTCTCCCATCATATACTGTCGCGACATCATCAATGTGAAGACCAATGATTATTACTCCAGGTCATGGGTATCATAGTTATGCTCATGTGGTCTCAGATGTAGAGAACCATATGCGATTAGTCCTCGCTCCAACATCAGGACACATCTGAGTCTGGTCTCTAATTTGTCGCAGTAGATTACGTACCCTATGCCTTCCTATGGATTCCTCAATATAGGGCACTAGTCAGCCTCTACTTCAGCTCCTGAAAGATCTACTGGCATTTCTACGACCACAGAAAGGGATTCCCCTTCATTTTCAAGGCTGGTAGTGGTGCTGCATATTTGGAGAAATCTAGAACAAATCTTCGTTAATATCCAGCCAAACCCAGGAAACTCCGTACTTCCATCACAATCCTAGCTGGCTCCCAAGCATGTACAACCTCAATCTTCTTTGGATCCACTGTAACTATAGCATCTGCGATGACATGTCCCAAAAATTGATCCTCTCGTAATTTGAACTGTCACATTCAGAGCTTACCAAAAAGATAGTGATCTAGGAGTGTGTCCAGTACTACCTGCAAATGATAGGAATGCTCCTCCTCAATAGTTGAGTAGATTAGAATGTCATCTATAAAGACTATGACAAAACGATCTAGGTATGGATGAAAGATCATGTTCATGAGCCCTATGAACACTGCTAGAGAGTTGGTTACACTTAATTCCATAACCATGAACTCATAATGTCCATACCAACACCTGAATGCCATCTTTGGCACATCCATTTCTCTCACTCTGAGCTGCTGATAGCCTAATATGATGTCTATCTTCAAGAACCATAATTCTCCCTTCAGCTGATCAAAGAGATCGTCAATCCTTGGTAATGGGTACTTGTTCTTCATGGTCTCATGGTTGAGGTGACAATAGTCCACAAAAAGTCTCAATCTCTCATCCGACTTCTTGGTGATCAAAATCGGGGCTACACAATGTGAAACACTAGGTCAGATGAATCCCTTACCTTGCAAGTCCTCCAGCTATACCCATAGCTCACGAAGCTCTATAGGAGACATCCAATATATTGGTGTAGATATCAGTGTCATCCCAAGGTACAAGTCAATGTAAAAGTCCACCTCTCTGTGAGAAGGTAGACCTAGAACATCATCAAGAATAACATCCGCGTATTGGTCCACCACTAAAGGATATGTCGGACTCTCCACATAATCATATCCAAGAGTAAGGCTAGCAAACTGATGAGTGATCCACTACACTCTCATCTGTTCAAGTACATCCTATTTTTCAAAGGCTCCCTTATCTCCAGTGAAGGTAAACCTAGTCCCATCCTTGTGGACACACCACAATTTGTGCCTAATACAGTCGATCTGAGCATGGAATTTATCTAACTAGTCCATACCAAAGATGGTGTCGTAAGGCCTCGACGCCACTACTAGTAGATCCCAACCAATACTCTTTCCTCATAGAGTAAGCTCTCCCTACCAGCATTGGTGCGTAATCATCAAATCCTCTCATGTAGGAGTCTCCAGCCGAAAGGATCGTTCCAATGGATCTATCATAATATTTGAGCTCGGAAAGAGGGAAGTGGAAATAAAATAATTACTAGAACCCGTGTCTATAAGTAATACCGCTAAGGTGTACAAGACACATATTGTACCTCATATCATTTCTGATGTGTCCTGATCATAGCCCTCAGCTGCCTAGAGCTGGGCTCTCCTTTCTCCACCCTCTCCATGTGGTTGGGGTGTACCTCCTGGTGGTGGTGGTGGTAAGCCGATGATTTTTTGTCCACTACCAGTTGCACGACTATCTCCTCTGCCACGTCTGCATGCTCCATATGGAATGAATCGATCGAAACTTTATCTCAACCTGGGAATTCCTTCAACCGTCTGCTGATCATCTGAATGGTGGGTCAGACAGTCACGAGCCATGTGACCCTGCCTGCTGCTAGTGTAACATTACCCACTCCTAGCATGTCTGTCTCTGCTTCGGGTGCCTCGTACAACTGATCTTGAGTCATGAGGTCCTCCACATGTAGGTCTGGTCCTCTTGGACCTCTGTGAAATCTGTCTACTTCCAGTCGTCGAAGACTCTGTGACATGTCGACTGGTGGTGGATCTCATTGCTAGAGACTGCTCAGCAAGGAAAGTCTCTACTAGGAGGGCTCTCTCTAGCACCTTGGCCTGCATTGGGATGCTGAGTAAGATCATTGCAGCTCTGATATCTCATCTGAGCCCCTACTCAATGGTCGGTGCCTTTAATAATGGGTCTCACATCATATCGGTGGATTAATGTGACATGTTTTTTATCCTCGTTGAGTACTGAGATACAGTCATGCTGCCCTGCTGTAGACGAAGTATCTTCTAATTGCGCATTGTGCGAAGAATCGCTGGGACGAACTCTTCCTAAAACATCATCTCAATGTCTTCCCAGGGAAGCGCAATCTCATCATGAACATGGAGAATCAAGCTCAACCATCTTCCTTGAAACACTCCAAGCATCCATGGTACACTTCTCTTTGAATAATACAGTAGCATGTGTTGTAAGCAACTTCGAGTTCTAACACACACCACAACCAATCAAACTAGCCATTATGAATAGTAATACCCAATTTTTGAAAGTTTACACATGTTATCCTTAAAAATGGACTTCATTTTTGGATTTATAATATCAATATTAGCATAGGATAAATTTTTTGTATTTTTCTGAAAACATTCAATTTTTGATGAATAGTGCAAAAACACTAAGTTATAGTTTAAGACCAAATTTTTATATAAATAATTATTTATTTTATTTAAAATTAATTAAGTTAAAAATAGATAAATAATACCTATAAAATTTAAATTTATTTTATTAGAGTTAGTTTATAATAATTTTAGATATATAAAAAATTTATTGAACTTTTCACCGTCTTTTACCCACCTCCTATGAAAATTTAGAAATTCACATAAAACTTAATTATATCGATTTTGTGAGTGGAATTTTGAAAATAAAAGAGACACAATTAATATCAAGGAGTAAAATGTGGCTCAATAAGATAAAAATAATTTTTTTGTGAATAGTAACTTTTTGCTTTTATTTACCACGGTTAAAAGTTAATAGGGTAATGAAGAGTTAAAATGATATTAATATTACCCTAACACATGTCCTAATTCTATTAGACAAGTATATCTCAACCGAAAACAACCTTAGGAATAAAAAATTATCATTTATTTCCACTTGGATAATATTAGGACTTTCATTATTTTTTAATTGAAAGAAGAGTTAAAAGAGTTAAAATCAAAGGTTATTAAATAAAACATTTTTAATATAGGGTTATAAATAAGATAAATTAGATTATAAATATTCATTAGAAATATAAAAATATTTTCTACATATTGGTATTTTACTTATATTTTTTAGACATTATATAATTTAATTTATTTATGACACAATTGTGATGTTGTAATTACCAAATTAATGAAATATTTAAATAATTTATAATATAAATACCCAAATAAATTTTATTTGAGACTGTTTATGAATTAAACAAATTTTATAGGTTTATATGACATGTTAGTATTGATTTAATTATGTTTTATCGATGTAATCAGACTATTAGGATTTTCACAAAAATCAAATACCAAATTTTGTCAAAATTGACATAAAAGAGTTTTTAAAACAATGATTATATTATTAATTGATATTAATTTCTTAAATATCTAAGGTTCGGCCAATAGACATATATAATTATAGGTTTATCATTTATTAACCACTTGGGGTTCACTTGGATGTATATTGTATGTTTATTAACCAAATAATATAAAAATACAAAGAGACATGGTAAATGTCAAACTATTTAACTAAGAGTTAAATATAAATGATAATGTTAATTTAGTGACCAAAACATTTCTAAAATATAATGGTTGAAAGAATTTAGACCCATCCCCACCTTATAATTTTAGTAATCAACTTTTGAGCCATTAGAAACCGAATATAAATTTATTATAAATTAATACTTTATGTTTTTTCTAAAGAGCCCCTCCTCCCCCATATAAAAGGACACCACTTATAACCAATTATTCATAATTTCAAAACCGTTTGGATCGGAAAAACTCTACACAGATTCCATTTAAAATTTCCTCCCTTAGTCCTAGAGTTTTTTATTTAGTCGGAAAGCCACCCTAGGTATCTTTTTTGATCAAATCAAAAGGAAGAACCCGAAGAAGAGTTAATGTTTTCACCACCCGTTTTCAAGTTCCTTTCTTCTTCAACTTATTCTTTCCTTGTTGTTTCCATTATAAAATAATTACTACAGTATCTTCTATATAATGTGATGTTATTATAAATATGGTACAGCCATATTCAGTTTTCTATCCATCCGTTTAATGACATGTCACCATACGTGCGTACGTACGACCTACCGTCTCCACGTCATGGTGTAATTGTTATTAAATACATTATTATTTGTATGGGTATAATAATGATGTGTAATTAAAGTAAATAATAAATATAACATGATAATTATTCGGTATATATGAAATACCATCCATTATATATTATTTTAATATCAGAAGAATTATATTGTCGCATGTGCATACGCACGGACTACCGTCCCCACGAACGCGATGAAATTCATTCTCAATCATATCCATTCAAGTAAAATTCTCATTATATGATTGAAAATAATGGTTAAAGACATGATATAATTCTTTATATTAATAATATACAACCTATCCATAAAAAACATGAATTTTGTAACAAAACATATAAAATAAAACGAGTAAGTTAACATCCAAAACGACGATAATACTAAGATATTATTAACAAATCAATGTTAAAAGATCATATATGATATCATATTAATGTATATGATTATTTTATAATTTAATAACAATTATTTCACCATTATACAGGAGGTTAACCTACCCTCAACCAAGGAAAAGTACAAGGTAAGGGTTTATTTCACAATCACTTAATTATCTGAGGTTGTTTATATGCAATTATCTACTGGGACCTCTTTATCATCCACATCCTTATTTCTTAGAAATGTATTTCAAAACCTTATTACTATTTTACAGAAAATGGGTTAAAGTCAGTTATACCCTTGTTTGACTTTTTATAAGATGTTTATAAAGGAATCATTCCGTCATTTTCCAAAAAAAGGTCCTTTTTAACCTATTCGACAAAATTAAGGTAAGAATGTATTTTTTTACTTATACGACAGGTGTGACTCTTTTCTACCATTATAAGCTCATAGAAGCTTCCCTTAAAAGCTTAAAAAAATATTTTCAATGTAAATGTTTTATTTTATAACTATGTAACTCTTAAATGATTTCATAATTGTAAGAGATATTTCTCTAAAAAGAGTTTTGATCTCATCTATGTCGACATCATTTGATGGATTTTATGTTTTTTGGAGTTTATTTTTTATGATACAAATCATCCATATTGTAATGAATTTTTTTGATATGTCTGACAATAGATGTGAAATTTTTATACCATTCATGATTTATAGTTTAAGTATTGAAATTTCGTATGCTAGTTTTAATACGAATGTTTTTGCTATCTTTAAGCCTTTTCATATGAGGAATGTATTGGACTTAGTAGGTGATTGGTGGAGCCCGCTATAGCTCCTCGATGCATCGGTATGTCTCATGAGACAAATAGACATGGAATTGGCTGAGGCCTTTTCCCAATTTTATTTATTATTTTGGTCAAGGACTTAATCATTTTTAGATGTCTTGGTCATTGGCTTGACAAAATGTTTCTGAATGTCCAACATTATACATTCCCCCATTATGAAAATCATATTGAGGGTTAATGTGGTCATTCAAATAGTAGAATACCCATTATTATGTTTTATTATGGAATTATTTACTCAACTCGTATTCTTTCTATAAAAGTATTCATGTTTATTATTAGTAAAGGCTTGTGGTTTCAATTATTTACCATGCTTAATATTTATGTCATTTTCACTGTAATACTCACCCTGACTGAGCATTTGAGCTCACCCATTTCTTGTGTATCATTTTCCCAGGATATGAAGAGGTTAGTTATGAGTGACCTATAGGAATAATCTAGGAGGCTTGAATGTTTCTAATGAAATATATTTATGTTGTATTTATCTACATGATGTAAAGTTGAACTTATGTATGAATCTTGTTTCTAATAATACTAAACTGATCGGTCTTTCGAGACAATATTTCCTTGTTATCATGCCAATGTTCTCTAATAATGCACCGACTCTAGGAAACTAGGTTCGGGGCATTACAGTTGGTATCGAAGAAAGTTTAGTACAACCCTTGGAAACAATATTTAGATAAAATCTAATTAAAGAACATAGCCCTAAGATAGACTTTGAGGATTAGTATAAAAGAACATCCTAGATTTTTGGTATTGTATAGATTTTGTGAGTTTTACAAGATATACATCCCTGTCTAGATACGAGCAGGTAGAGGTGGATCTGGCATAGATGTACCTATGGGTAAAACTCGAAAACACAGCTTTGGCCTAGACTTGAACATGAACTGGTGCACAACCATGGGCCTTGCTGCACTCGTGGTTACGACACTCCCAGGGGATATTCTTAGGATAATTATCATTTTCATTACAAACCATTATGAAGGGTTTACTAGTATATACTTCCTCAAAGAAAACATTTTTTAATGATTATGGGTTATATCTATAAACTATTGAAAATATGTTAAGTGTTTTAGAAGTTTGGAATTAAATATTTTGATTCATAAACTAATCTAGTTTATGCCATTGTTTAGAAATGGCGCCTAGTGGAAGGAATAGAAACCGTATCAATGCACGAACTCCATGTAGGGATTACCCTCCTACTCAAGATAATTATAGTCTAGCTAGTGATGCAACCGGTGCGGAACATCTAATCACCATACTGGGATAACTCACTCAGGTTATGAATAATAACCTTACTCGTATGGAGCACCCATACCCACAATGTGGAGGATCAATGTTAGATTGCATCATGAGGCAACAACCACCAACATTAAATTGGTGTACAAATCCATTAGTGGATAAGAAATGGATAAACTCCTTAGAGATAATAATCCAAGCTTTAGGGAGTAGTGAAAGGGAAAAAGTTGTCATGGTAGTTTACCGCCTCACTGGAGAAGCTGATCAATGGTGGTCCTTGAATCAAAACAAAAATGATGTTTATGAAGTATCAAAAATGGAATGGAGGGAATTTAAATATATTTTCTTAGAAAAATAATTTCCTCAGGACCATCGAGCAGATATGGAAAGGAAATTAATGAGTCTGAGGAAAAAGGTGGACGAGAATGTTTCAAATTATGAGGATAACATTACAAGGTTAGCGAGGAATGAATCAAATTATATATGTAACCCAGGAAGTAATATTTATCATTTCTTTGATTCATTAAAACCATTTCTCTATCATGTATTAGTATCACAATCCTTCTCATCATACGAAGATATTGTCTTGTGTCCTATCAAAATATAAAAGGAATTATCTAAGTCTTATGACTTTAAATCAAAGAAAGAGAAGGAGAGAGATGCTGAACCATCTGAGAAAGGAAATAAAGAAACAGGGAAGAAGGGTAGAATTGAATTTCCACCCTGTGATAATTATGGAAGGAAGCACTGTAGTGTAAGTCTAAAAGGCAAAGAATTATGCTACAAATGTTGACATAAAGGTCATATAGCTAGTGATTTTAAAGGAATGAACGATGCTACCAATGTTCAATGCTATAATTACAGTGAGATGGGACATTATGAAAATGAATTTCCTAAGCATCAGGGAAACTTACCTCAAATAATTTCTAGGGATCATGGCCAAGCTTATGCAATCACTAATGCTGAGGTTGAAGCCCCTAAAGACGATGTGACAGGTAATATAATGGTTTCCTCAAGTTCAGTAATTGCTTTATTTGATTCTGGATCATCACATTGTTTCATATCTTCCCACTTTTCTATGAAATTAGATATTTCCAATTTGATTTAACAAGGTAGTTCTCAGTTAAAACTATTAAGAGAAGTGTCATTGATACAAAATTATATGGATCTGTTCCCATTAGGGCATATAAATGTTCTTTATCTGCTAGTCTCATCTTCATACCAAGGACTGAATTTGATATAATTCTCAGTATGGATTGGATTTTATACCATGATGCGAAAATATATTGTAATAAGAAGGAAGTTACGATTTTTTATGATGATTATAAGGAACACCTTATCTTTAGAGAAGAATCGTCACCACCTAATTTTAACCTAGATCAACCCCCAGTAGTTCTACTAAATTCATTTATTGGGGAGGAATAGAATGAAATAACTATGGGTAAGGAAATGAATTTTCAAATAGAGGATGTACCTATTGTGAATGAATAAGTTCATGTGTTTCCAGATGATTTACCTGGACATCCTCCAGAACGAGAAATTTAGTTTTCTATTTATTAAATTCCTAGATCAAGTCACATATCAAAGATCCCTTTTAGAATAGACACTGTGGAATTAGTGGAACTAAAGAAACAAATAAAGGAATTGAGTAATAAGGTATTTATTCACCCTAGTGTTTCTACATGGATATCCCCTGTACTTTTTGTTAAGAATAAATATGGATCTATGAGGTTATATATCGACTACAGGGAAATCAATGTTATAAAAAAAAGAACAAGTATCCCCTACCTTGGATTGATGATTTATTTAACCAACATCATGGAGCTCAATAATTTTCAGATATTGACCTTTGATCTAGATTCCATCAGTTGTGTGTGAAGAAGGAAGACATTTCGAAGATAGCATGTCGAACCAGGTATGGGCATTATGAGTTTACAGTAATGCCTTTTGGATTGACTAATGCACCCTATGTATTCATGGATCTGATGAATAGAGTTTTATAAGAATATCTTGATGATTTTTTGGTGGTATTTATTGGTTATATCTTTGGTATACTCCAAAATCTACAAAGATCATAAAAATCAATTGCTCATTATCCTGAAGACTCTTAGAAGACAAGAATTATATGGGAAGTTTAGAAAGTGTGAATTCTGGCGTTAGGAGATTTCTTTTCATGGCCATATTTTATCCAATGATAGAATCTATGTTGATCCTTATAAGACCAACACAATCTAAGAATGTCCAGAAGCGATTATTATAATTGAGGTACATTGTTTTATTGGTTTAGCAGGTTATTATCGGTATTTTTTCCAAAATTTTTCCCAATTGGATAACCCATTAACAATGCTCACACGTAAAGGGGTTAAATTTGTTTGGACAAAAGATTATGAAGAATTTTTTGAAGAACTGAAGAGAAGATTAGTCAATGTTGCTATATTAACTCTACCATCGGGGAATGATGGGTTCATTTTTTATAGTGATGCATCGAAGAAAGGACTTGGTTGTGTCCTTATGCATAATGATATAGTTATTTCCTATGCATCACGACAACTGATAATTCATGAGAAAAACTATCCTACTCATGGTCTGGAGTTATCTACTGTAATATTTGCTTTGATGATTTCGAGACACTATCTATATGGGGAAAATGTGAGATTTATACTGATCAAAATAGTTTGAAGTGTGTATTCTCATAGAAAAAACTCAAAATGAGGCAAAGGAGATGGAATGAACTACTCAAAGATTATGATTGTAAAATACACTACAACCTGGGGAAGGAAAATAAGGTGGAAGATGCTTTGAGCAGAAAGAATCAGGGAGTTTTGAAAAAGATGAGAGTTGAAAAGGATCCTATATACATGGATCTAATAAGGATGGATATGGGAATCACAATGGAAGGTGAAACATCAATGCTTTTTCAAATGGATGACAAACCATCATTACTAGAAATGATAAAGAGTTCTCCGATCGATGATGAAGAGTTTGAAAAGCAGATTAAAGTTGTGAATGATGGGAAATTGAGTGAATTTGTGTATGAAGATGGAATTTTGAAATTTTGGAAGATACTTTGTGGTCCCAATATACCTGATATAAAAAGGTAATTTTTGGATGATGATCATAGTTCCAATTTCTCTATACACCATGGGAGCACCAAAATGTATAGTGATTTGAAGGACCATTTTTTGTGGGACAACATGAAGAGGGAGATTGCTGATTTTGTGTCATGATGTATGGTTTGTCAACAAGAGAAATCTGGAAGGAAACATCCTGGAGGAGTCATGCAACCTCTTCCCATACCTGACTGGAAATGGGATAATATTATTAAGGACTTTATCATGGGACTACCAAAGACTCATAGAAAGAACAATGCAATATTGGTCATTATTGACTGTCTTACCAAGTCAGCACTTTTTATTTCTATAAGGGAAGATTTACCACTCGAACGCGTAGCAAGAAAATATATTAATGAATTTGTGAGACTTTATGGAGTACCCATATCGATTGTTTCTGATTGTGATCCCCGTTTTACTTCAAGATTCTGGAAATGTTTTCAAAAATTGCTGGATACTAAACTTTTTTGAGCGCCGCTTACCACCCACAAACTGATGGACAATCAGAACTGACTATTCAAACCTTAGATGACAAGTTGAGATCATTCTCACATTAGTTTCAGGGTATGTGGGATCAATATTTACCTCTGGTAGAATTTTCTTATAACAATAGCTTCAATTCGAGTATTCAAATGGCACCATATGAAGAGTTATACTGAAAGAGATGTCGCACACCAACCTGTTGGGATGATGTTGGTGAAAGAAAACTTGTAGGCCCAGAACTGGTGGAGGAAACGATGGAAAAGTCGAAGGAAATCCAAAACCACATCAATGAAGCTCAAAGTAGGCAGAAGAGCTATACAGATAACCGAAGGAAAGATTTGGAATTTCAGGTAGGATATCTTGTTTTCATGAAGGTATCTCCATGTAATGGAGTTATACGTTTTGGTAAGAAAGTTTAATTGAGTCCCAGGTACAAAGGACCTTTCAAAATTCTAGAACGAATTGGGGTTGTAGCTTACCGTTTGGAAATACCGCCAAGTCTCACCAAAGTTCACGATGTGTTCCACATATCACTGTTGAGAAAATACATGTCTGACCCAATACATGTAGTCATTTACGAGGAATTAAGAATGGAACCCAATCTATCTTATTGTGAGGAGCCTGTCAGGATTCTAGATACAAGAGAACAAGTTTTGAGAAACCAGACGACTTGTCTGGTAGAAGTTCTATGGAGAAACTATAAGATGGAAGAGGCAATGTTGGTACCCGAGGAACATATAATGAAGAAACACCAAACTATTTTTATGCAATAATATTCTATAAATTAATAGGTTGAAATTATTTGAAGTAGGGGAGAATTTAACACAACATGCTTCCACGGTACACTTGTCTTTGAATAATACAGTAGCGTGTGTTTTACGCAACTTCGAGTTCTAACACACACAACAACCAATCAAACTAGCCGTTATGAATAGTAATAACAACCTTTTAAAATGTTATACATGTTACCATTCAAAATAGACTTCATTTTTTGATTCCGAATATATAAATTAGCTTAGGGTGAATTTTTGGTATTTTTCTGAAAACATTCAATTTTTGATGAATAGGGAATAAAACTGAGTTATAGTTTAAAACTGAATAATTATTTAAATAATTATTTAATTTATTAAAATTTAATTAATTAAAAAATAGATACATAATACCTATATAAGTTCAATTTAAATCATTGGAGTTAGTTTAGAATAATTTTAGATATAAAAAATTTTATTGAGCTTTTCACCGTCTTTTATCCACCTCCTAGGAGAATTTGAAAATTCATATAAAACTTAATTTTACCACTTCTATAATTGGTATTTCGAAAATATGAGAGGAAAGGTTAATATAAAAGTTTAAAATGTGGTTCAATAAGATAAATTTTATTTGGTTAATAGTTACTCTTTTACTTTTATTTACCACGGTTTAAAGTAAATATTGTAATTAAGAGTAAAAATGGTATTAATATTACCCTAACACATGTCCTAATTGTATTTGACAAGTGTATATCGACCTAAAACAACCTTAGAAATAAAATATTATCATTTAGATCCACTTGGATTAGATTTGGACATTTATAATTATTTAATTCAAAGAAGAGTTAAAAGAGTAAAAATCAATGATTATTAACTAAAACATTTTTAATATAAGGTCATACATAAGATAACATCGATTATAAATATTCATTATAAATCTAAAACTATTTCCTACATAATTGTATTTTATTTATAATTTTTATAGATTAACTCATTTAAATTATTTATGACACAATGGGGATGTAGTAATTACATAATTAATGAAATATTAAAATAATTGATAATATAAATACCCAAATATGTGTTATTTTAGGCCTTTTATGAATTAAAAATAATTTATAGGTAAATATGACATGTTATTATAGATTTAATATTGTTTTCTCGAAGTAACAATTATTTTATGATTTTCACAAAAATGAAATACCAAATAGTGTCAAAATTTACATAACAGAGTTTTTAAAACAAATATTATATTATAAATTGATATTCAATTACTAAAAATATAATGTTCATCCAAAAGACATATATAGGGATATTTGTATCATTAATGAACCACTTGGGGTTTTCATGGATTTATATGGTATGTTTATTAACTATATAATATAAAAATACAAAGAGACATGGTAAATGTCAAACTATTTAACTAAGAGTTAACTTTAAATGATAAGGTTAATTTAGTGACCCTAAAATGTCTAAAATCTATGTGTTGAAATTTTCTAGACCCATACCCACCTTATACTTTGAATAATAAACTTTGGAGCCATTATAAACCTAATATGAATTTATTATGAATTAATAATTTAATTTATTCCTAAAGATCCCCCCTCCCCCTTAAAAAAGGACACCACATCTAAGAAATTATTCAAACCGTCAAAGCCTATTTGCTCGGCCAAACTATTCCATATATGTTCTAAACTGTCCTCCATTAATCCTAGAGGCCTTTCTTTAGTCATAAAGCCAACCAATGGACCCCTTTTGATCAAATCAAAAGGAAGAACCCGAAGAAGAGGTAATGTTTTCACCACTCATTTTCAAGTTCCTTTCTTCTTCAACTTCTTCTATCACTATTGTTTCCATTATAAAATAATATCTCCAGTATCTTCTATATAATTTTATATTATTATAAATATGGTACGACCAAATTCAGTATTATATCGATCCATTGAATGAAATGTCACCATACGTGCGTACGTATGACCTACCGTCTCCATGTCGTGGTGTAATTGTAATTCAATACATTATTATTTGGATGGGTATAATAATGATGTGTAATTAATGTTAATAATAAATATAAAATGATAATGATTCTTTATATATGATATACCGTCCAATTATATATTATTTTAATATTAAAATAATTATATTCTCGCTCGTGCGTATGTACAGACTACCATCTCCACGAACGTGATGAGATTCATTTCCCATTGTACACATTCAATTATAATTCTCATTTGATGATTAAAAATAATGTTTAAGTACATTATATCATTCTGGATATGAATAAGATACAACTTATCCATAAAAATATGACTTATGTAACAAAACATATAATACAAAATGAGTAATTTAACACACGAAACAGCGATAATATTAAGATATTATTAACAAAGAAATGTTAAAAGATCACATATTACATCATATTAATGTATATGATTATTTTATAATTTAATAACAATTATTTAACCATTATACAATTGGTTAACCTACCCACATCAATGGAAAAGTACAAGGTAAGGGTTTATTTCACAATCTCTTCATTATCCAAGGTTGTTTATACATTATTATCTATTGGGACCACTTTATCATCCACATCCATGTTTCTAAGAAATGTATTTCAAAAAATTCTTAAATTTTTATAGAATATGGGTTAAACTCAATTATACCCTTTTTTGACTTTTTATAAGATGTTTATAACGGAATTTTTCTGTCTTTTTCCAAACAAGGTCCTTTTTAACATTTTCGACAAAATTAAGGTAAGAATGTATTTTTTTTCTTATACAGTAGGTGTGACTATTTTCTACCTTTATAAACTCGTCGAAGCATCCCTTACATGATTATAAGATTATTTTAAAAGTAAACTTTTTATTTAATAATTATGTGACTCTTAAATGATTTCAAAATAGAAAGAGATATTTTACTAAAAAGAGCTTTGATTTCATCTATGTCAACATCCTTTGATGGATTTTAAGTTTATATGGAGTTGATTTATTATGATACAAAACTTCCATATTGTATTAAAGGATTTCAGATATGTTTGACTGTGGATGTGCTATTTTTATAGTATTCATGATTTTATGGTTAATGTATTGACATTTTGTATGATAGTTTTAATACAAATGTTGATGATATGTTTAAACCTTTTCATATGAGGAATGTATTGGACTTAGTATGTGATGGGTGGAGCCCGCTATATCTCCTCAATGCATTGGTAGGTCCCATGAGTCAACTAGACGTGTAATTGGCTGAGGCCCTTTCCTAATTTGATTTATAGTTTTGGTTGAGTCCATAATAATTTTTAGAAGTCTTGGCCAAGGCCTTGAAAAAATGTTTTAGAATACTGCCATTATACATTCCCTCATTATGAAAATAATATTAATGGTTCATGTGGTCATTCGACTAGAAGAATACCCATGATTATGCTTTTTATGGAATTATTTATTCTTCTCATATTCTTGTGATAAAATTATTCATGTTTATTATTGGTAAAGGCTTGTGGTTTCAATTATTTACTATTCTTAATATTTATGTCATTTTCCACTATAATACTTACCCTTACTGAGCATTTGAGCTCACCCCTTTTTTATGTTCCATTTTCCCAGGATATGAAGAATTTAGTTATGAGTGACCTGAAAGAATAATCTAGGAGGCATGAATGATTCCAATGAAATATATTTGTGTTTTATTTCACTTCAAGATGTAAATTTGAACTAATGTCTGAATCTCGTTTCCAAAAATACTAATCTAATCTGTCTTTCGAGACATGATTTCCTTGTTATCTTGCCAATGTTATTTAATAATGCACTGACTCTGGGTAGCTAGGATCGGGGCATTACATGTCTGCTACGGCCTATATAATTTTTTCAGTAAGAATAACCATGAGGTCTTATCGTGTCCCTAACAGTTGGAAAAATATAACTACAGCCTCCGGCCAATTTTTAGCCGACTTTGAGTCCATCTCTCCCCTAAACCTTGGTGGCATCTGGCGCTGGAACTCGTGCAATGTGTTCATGTGGTATGCAACGTATGCTACTATGGATGGTGGCATCCATGGCCCAATGAGGAGTGGTACCACTGGTGACTCTGCTGGCAAAGGGACCTGCACTTATGCCTCGTCACTCTGTGGGCTATCAGTGCGTATGACACTTGGAACTCTAGCCAGCTGTCTGCATAGAGGCATCATGAAAAGAAACAGGAGCACTATGGATTAAAATTTATACCTGGTGAGATGACATTGTTGAGTTGACTTAAATAAAACTTTTGAAAATACACACACAATATGTGTTTTCATGAACTGAGTCAGAAACCATAAGTTAGGTTTCTGGTGTATGGATACGTCCGCAGCCACACCAACACTGCACTCCCTGACCTGAAAACCACAATCACAACAATTAACACTACTGCTTCTCAAAAAATAATGATCAGAGTCCTATGTTTTGTGGTAGAACCGACTCCTTTGATACCAATTGTCATGAACCGTCCCCCGAGGCCTGTTCCATGACTACCCCTAGCCCGCCTTCCATTTCCATGGGGCTAACGACTAGCACCAAAGGCGTAATTCTCTAGAATCTGGGATGGAATTGCCTTTATATCCTTTAAACACACAATAGATAACATAAAAGGATACAAAACACTAAGTAAAACTATATAAAAAACGAGTGATGAATGTTAAAGGGGTTCGAAATACAAGCTCATCAGTAATGTAAAAGAAGCTAAAATTACAATTAAAGAAATGAAAAATAGATGTTTTGTCATCCTCCGAGGGTGGTACCTAAAGGGTAGGTACAGATCACCTCTTAAGAACTCCATGTCCGTCTATCTCCTCCCTATATTGACTGTCCATATGGTCCACCTCCAGGTACCATCCCTTCCTAGTACTCTCATCCTTGATCAGCGTTGTCCATTATCTGAATCCAACACAACGAGGTGCAGCCATATACCATGCATGGGTTAGTATAACGATACTCAGTAGGGATCCTGATACCCTACAGGTCTCACAAAATACTTCAAGGATAATCCAAAATGAAATCAACAGATAACATTACATAGGAATATTCCTATATATATACCTATGTTATCAAGTGATACATCTCAATCATAAGGAAAACACATAAAAAATTACTCAACTCAACTAGGATTTTATTCACATTAACAAAATCTTAGCTACAAGAGAACTCCTATTCAATAGAGTACAATGGGCCTTTCACGATACGAACCTCACATCCCAATAACCATGGACTGCTGAGGTACTCCTCCTGTCGAGTACAGAGGGTCTATTGCGTCACACAGAGATGCTCCCTACCATGGGTCTGCTGCTACAACCAGGCGCTCCCACTCGTAACCTGCTAAGGTACTACTCCTATCAAGTACCGTGGGTTTACCGCCACAAACATGTGCTCCTCCACCATGGGTATACCGATACAACTAGGTGCTCCCCACCTAGCTAGTAGAGTCCCTCGGAGTCAAACGGTCAGAAATATTCTGGTCTCTGCAAGCTACTAGGTCTCTACACTATGCTCGCTCGTCTCTCGGAGGTTCTACTCCACAAGCTGTTGGTTGATACTCCAACTGTCACGATGTCCCAGGAAAAATAATCCCAATGTTCTTCTACGTCATTGTGGTTTAAACGCAAAAGACATCACATCAATAGGTCCCCCGGTTTGTGTGTTATTAGAATTTTTGTCCAGGGGGCCCGGTTGGATTCAGGAACGATCCAACCTAAACGTATCTAAACTATATACCAAAGTTCATTGTGATGTACTCAAAGGGACCATCACACTCCAAAATATCCGGCACAGCTGATGTTTCATTAAACGGATGTCCAGTGCCAATGTTATGGTCGAAGGAGCATAAATGGGTTGTACTGGGCCCAGGTCTGGGCTGACCCAGTCCGACCTACCCGGCTCAACCCAGTCTGTGCCGACCCAGTTCGGGCCTACACGACCTGACCCGTTGGGTCCGGCCTGGCCCGTTGGGTGGCCAAACTATTAGGTTCGGCCCGGCCTGCTGGGCCCAGCCCAACCGGCCACGACGGGTCGCCGAGGGCCATGAAGGCGCAGACTAGTCAGGAGGGCATGGACCAGTAGTGGGTCGGCAGAAGGTCGGCTTGGCCCGTAGGTTGCTGTGTGGGCAAATCTGCTTGGAGGGAACCATGAGGGGCGTAAGAGGCCAGCTCAGATGGGGTTCCATGAGGGGAATGGGAGGTTGGTTCGACGAGGGATCCATGAGGGACATGGTAGGCCAGCATGGCCATGGAGCCATGAGGGGCACGAGATGCAGGCTCGGTCGGGGCATGGTGCGGTCAGGGACGGTTCGGACAGTGGTGGCGTGGGGCCGATGGGCTAGGACGACCTGGAAAGCAAGGGAGGCTAGCATGGCTGGGAGATGGTTCGTCCGGGAGACAGGGTTGGCTGAGGCTGATCGGCTGGTAGATGGCGCAGCTAGGTAGGCTCGGCCAATCCCAGGGCGGCACGAGCAGAAGGGTAGAGACAGTGGGGGAAGTTTTTCTAAGGTGCTACGAGGTGGCGTGGCATGTTTAGCCGGTGATAGGGTGGAATTCCATGGTGGCGGTGTGGGTCACTGAGGATGCGGGTGGCATGGTCATTGCCTTCGTCGCCTTCATCGCACTTGTTTCACTACTCCGTCTCGAAGAACACCACAAAATAGAACGACATAGGGGTCGGGATATGTTGGTTTGATCTGCACCCTCCGTGTTTAGGGTGGTAGAATTTGGCTGACAAGATTGAATCTCAACAAACCCTCCCAAAATGATTAATCACAATAACCTCAAAAGGAAAACATATGTGGATCAACTAGTTGGAAGATGATCCACGTTCTATGTTTTAGAAGGAAAGAATCACGGGAAAAATAAAATCACTCACAAAAAATTTGTACATTGAATGTTGTTCATCGACATTAGCACAGGAAGACCGATGTTAATTCATTGTAGACGAACATTTCCTATGTCGAAGGAGGATCAGAGGAACATGGTAGAAGACGAGGTCGTTCTTCATAGTCGATGGCTTTCCTCGTCGGTGTTCTTCGTCGTTGGAGCGTTCATCATTGGGAGCTATCTCCAAAGTTCCTCTTCTTCCCAATCCTCCTTTTCCAACCAAATTAAATGATATCCAAAGATAATGGATAAAATATCTTATTAATTCGTGGTCACAAATTTCAAATTATCATAATTAAACACCTAGGTTGGCAAGATTAATTAGGGTGGATTGGAAAAATTAAATTAAGGGAGGTGGTGGCCCCATTAATGGTAGAGGATGTCAAGAGGATGTCCCTCATTTATGAGGGAGTTGAGAGGTTTTCCCTCAATTAAATGGGGGATTTCTTCATGTGTGGTCCCCACATTGTAACCTCTCGTGGGTGGTTATGTTCGGGTGGGCCCCACCGCCATAACCTCTAATGGGAGGTTAAGGTGTGGTTGTCCCCACCTCTAACTTCCACATGATTGGTTGTAATAGATAAAATAAAATAAAACATGTGTTTATTTTATTTTATTATTTCCATTAAAAACCCAAAAACTAACTTTCACCCTCGACCAACCGGTGTCAAGGTGAAAGTATTCTTAAGAGAATACCGGCGCTGCAAGTTCAACGATACCTCAAGTTTCATTTCCGAGCACCAGTTAAAAATTTAGAAAAAACCGCTTGTATATTTACAAAACTAACACAAAAAAACATCAGAAATTGATTCTGGGCACACTAAGCCTCTGAATCACTCCCCCGTCAAATTTCACGGACTTGTAAAATTCACATATATATAAGAACAATTACATTGAAATTCAAGGTCATTAAAATTCATTTTCCTCGAATCAGTCTATATCAATGAAAATGTAAAATAATTACCACATAGATATATCTATGTCAACAGTGAATGATAAGAATAATGGTTAATGAAAACTGAAGTACATACCGTTACACATCCAATGTGATGAACGAAAGCTCGATCGGAAGCCAGATGAATAAGATCTATTGATTCCAATTTTGGATCTAAGAAAACTCAAAAATTGAGAGAGAACTAGGTCAATCCCACATAAATTTAAATTAAGGATGAATTGGGAGGATAACTACAACATAAAGTTCATTTTAGATATTTACATAGTTTTTTAGCATGCACATGGTTTGTCAAACCGTGCACAAACTATGTGAGATGGTTCTACCCAAACCTGGAAAAAAGGGGGTGTTCACATGGTTTGGATGCATAGTAATGTGCTATCCATGCGAGGTGCCACTTTTTTAAGTATCAAAATAATCATGGTTGAAAAAACTATGCGCTTACCATGGACAAACCGTTCAACTTGGTCTATTTTCCCAAAAAGAGGTGTTTTAAGCTTAAAATAGGCACTGATCACCCTCAGATACTATTCTTACTCATTAGGCATCTATATTATGTCCAACGAAAAGATATAGATTTTAAAATATAGTATCCATAACTAAGTGAAAAACTGGGTTCTTATAGCCACCAATGATGATCTCAGTAATATCTATGTGTGAGTGATAGTTTGTTTACATGGTGTTCCTAGGAGTATATTTACTAGTAGAGATCCTTGTTTCATGTATCTGTTCTATAATGGTCTTTTAAAGGATCTAGGATTATTGTTCCAACAAAGAAAATCCTATCATCCTCAGATTGGGGGGCCAATCCAAGAAGACTATTCAAATATTGGAGGATATGTTTCGAGCCTATATTTTGGATTTATATGGTTTATTAGAGTAGAATATGGTACTTGTGGAGTTTGTTTAGGATAACATATTCTATGTAATGATACAAATTGAAACATTTGTGGATAATTTGGGATGCTCATGTTGTTCACTACCATTTTAGTTGAACATAGGTGAGTCAGTCCTTATTGGACCTAGTCTCTTATAAGAGACATTTGAGAAGGTTTAGATGGTTAGGATGTGGTTGGAAAACTCACAGTGTAGGTATAAATCATTTTCATTCCATTAGAGATAACCTCTTGAGTTCCAATATGGGAATATTGTTTTCAATTGGGTTTCACCTTGGTTGGAGAAATACCATATCAAGAAACATCTAAATCTATCCCATAGTTTTGATGGGCCATTTGATAGATTGTAATGGGTCGTTCCTTTGGAATAAAAATTTTCACTTATATAATTCTATACTTCCATACAATATTTGTTTCACATGTCACAAATTTATAGATATCATACATACCCTTGTATTTTATTAAAAATTTCGGACTTCAATATTTCTATAGATGTGTCCTTTGAGGAGAATTTGATAAGGATTGTAAACATTAGTGATAAATATATTAATAGGAAATCTATAACTCTAGTTCAAGTGAAGTGGAAGGGTGGGAGTGTTTAAGAGGAGAAATAGGAGAGGGAATCAATTATGTAATAATATTAGCCGTATTTGATCATTGTCCCCACATTGGTCATTAAAATATCTCAAGGTTGATCTGGTATATAGTTTATTGGTTTTAAAATATTTCTTTTTTCTTGGTATGTCCCTCTTCGAGTTCTATGTTAGTCCATTTTTTATTGTTTCTGCAATTGAATTTGAAAATTTCATGTTGTATTCCTGGAGGATAGAGATCAATTTCTTGGATAATTTACCTAAATTTTAGGGATAATTTTTTTTGAATTAATGGTGTTTGGGTATGAACATGTAAAGGGGGGTTATGAAGGATTAATATGAGTTTATAAGGATTCAGAGGTGGCTCGGGATCTTATGTGGAGGATGGGATGGATGCTTTATATAGATAATTTACATTCCATGTTAATATGTTACAATATTTATAACTGACATAAGGAATATATATAAAAGGATGTTCACGATGTGAAATAGGAACTCTCTATTAAAGTTTTTCCGATCATGTAAAATTTTTAATGGTTATTTTTATCCTATAGGACATTTTTTGATGAACTTCATAAATATAGGACTACATGGTTTCTAAATACAACCCCTTGTGTATTTCTCTAGATCGGTAGTATTAAAGACACAGTGAGAGGATAAATTTATCTCATTCACCATTGAGCTTACTCTCTTGTGTTTTAGGTGACTTACGGGTTATTTTGGAGTATTATCTACACTTAGAGATATCCCATTCAAGAAATAAATCACTAGTGATTTTTTTATGACTTCTCTTATCTTTTTCATGCTCTCCATTATTGTGGTGGAATATCATTACTGTAGTTGTTTGTGTAGGGATCTTTATATTTAGTTATCTAGGATTCATCTTGTGATCTTCTTCTTCTGAATCATATTTGGTGTTACCTATTTAATGTGTGTCATTGATCACTAGTTAAAGGTATATAGTTTAAAACCATTGACTATTGACCATTTAATTTTTAATTGCGTGAAGTAATGTTATTACATTAAGACAATTAAAATTAATTAGATGAATGATGATAAATCCTAGATTTGGTTTTTATTCGGATACCTTTGTATCTAATGGTGATGTCACCTGACTTGTGGATAACTACTGTATTTTCCTACATTGGAATAATAATGAATTAGAAAATGGATAAAAGAATTTTTTGTATTATATGAGACCCTTGATGATAACTTGATATTGAATCACCATGAAAATGTGTTGTTGTTTATTAAAATGATTACTGATAATTTTACATAAAAAAGATTTTGAAATTAATTGAAAATGGTAATTTTCATTATTAACCATTAGGCCTTATAAAATGATATTTTGATATCCTTGCTGGTATGAAATATATTGTGATTCATTCTATAATTATTATCTTGTGGGAATAGCCCAATTTCATATAGTAATACAATTATATCAATATTGACCTAGTATCATGATGCAATTGAAATGTATAATAATTGGCTTAGTTTTATGTTGTAATGCTTATATAGAGGCCTAGTCCTGGTTTCATGATATAATGTTTATACAGTGGCATTCTCCTGGTTTCTTGTTGAAATTATTATAATGAGGGCATTCCCAAGATGATAAATTTATTATAAATTTGGCATATTCTTTCTATACTTAAATTATTATATAGATTTAGTTAAATGATTATATTATTATACCCTGGTTTGTGGTTATGGTGGAAATATCTATAATACATTCTAATAGATAGCTCATTATCATGATGAAGCAGGTTGGTTTTTGTATTCCACTAGGGTTATTAATTAATAAAAATATTTATCACATTATTATATGAACTTATTTATTAGAATGGTTTTCTTTATACCAAGTGGTGTCCACCTACAGAGTTTTTCTCATACCATATTTGGAACAAAATTTTGTACTTGAGTATATTACATGGATGTAGGCTTGGATAAGGGTAGGAAACCTAGTTGTTTATTTTTTAATGTTGTATGGGTTGAATCTTGGATATAGGACCGACGTGGTGATGAGGACTAGTTTTTTTTCTGATTCTTTGTACCACCTGATTCCTCATTTTTTTTACATTAATTTTGATAGTTTGACACATCAATGCTCTCATTACATGGTCCATTATTATTTGATTGGTTTGTTCTTCCTTTATATTCAAGATTTCTATTGTACTATCTCCTCATTATCTGTTACTTTGATATTTATAATTATTTTTTATTTACACTGTTTCATAACTCTATAAAAATGGGTATAATCGCTCCCACTATATTCATTACATCCTCAATAATATTTTATAGACTCTTCCAAACTAGGATGCATGGTTAAGGATTAGTAAGCAACAAGATTTTTCTATGTTATAGAGTTCCAAATCAAAGGAAAATTAAATTATATAATGTAGTCACATGTTTGTATCCATAATTAACTAGTTTCATCACATTAAAATTAGGGAATCATTTTTAGTAATGTTACAAATCAAAATAAATAGAAAAGAAATTTGATTTATTACTAAATTTGAGAATCATGATTATAATTAATAGATTGATTTTTCACAAAAAATGTTTTATAATTGGAATAATTAAATTTTAATTTATGTTTGTAAAAATGAAATATAAATTGTTTTTCTAAAGGAAAATGACTTTTTACGAATAAAAATAAAACTATAACAAAATAAAATATAATGATAAATTATAAGGAATTAATTATATTATTTTTAATCAAAGGAATATTTTGTAGTATAAAAAGATATTTAAATTACAATGGGAAAGTAAATTATTTCATATTTGAAAAAATTGAAATTTTCACCTAATCTCCCAAAAACATTATTTAGAATCAATACCTTCAATTCATCATACAAGAAATTCAACCATCTTAACTGAAAAATGATATCCATTTAATCAAATTAAATACAAAAAATTTATAAATATTGTTTTTAAATATAAAAAAGAAATAATTCATTTATAATGAAACAAATAATGGGATGTGCATTATAAAACATCCATGGGATGTAATATTTACATATTACATGAAGATACTAGGTAATATATTCTCCCCATACATAAATAATCCCATCCATTAATATTTTTTTAATGTTATTTATGAAATAAATTTGTTTCATCCTTAATCATTTATTTATGAGGCTTCATTGTTGCCTCTTCCAATTTTATATTTTTTTGTAGAACCTTCACCAGTATTGTTGTAGGATTCCACACCAAATTATCAATCATGATAGGAATAAATATATGATCTTTATTTTTAGATAAGTGAAGTTCCAATTAAAAATTTTAATAGGTTTGAACATGTATTGAGTCCAATATGAACATCAATAATTAAATATGGAACATATCATGAACATAAGAGTGTCTATGAAGAAATTAAAAATAGTATGTCATTTTTTCAAATCATTCCACAATTTCAAAAGGTTTAATATCACTATGATTTAGTTAATTTTATTAAACCTTATAACACCCTATTATGGGGATACGTTTTTTTAAACATGATCTCCCAATTGAAATTTTATGTTCATAATTTGGTTGTCCCCATATCCTCTTTGTCTACTATGATCTACCTTAATATGATTATAAATTGTTTTTTCATTTTTCATTAACTTATCTATCAGATATGGTTATCATCACTCTTTCACTAATTTCATCTCAATAAGTTTGAGTATTCTACCACTTTCTATAAAATAATTCATATGGTATATTTTAAAAGGTTACATGGAAGTAATTATTATATTTGAACTCCAAAAAATGTAAATATTGACCCCATGTATCATTAATGTCATGTGATAATTAGTTTTAAAAAATTTATAATGTATATATTGCCACTTCAGAATTCCAATAAAATTGAGGATGATAGGTGGTGCTCAAATTCAGCTCACTGTTAAGATCATTCTAATGTTTTTTCAAATAACATCAATGTAAAACATGAATCCTGACCAGATACCATCAAAATAAAATCAATATAATGTCTTAAGACATCAATAATATAAGGTAATTTGAGGTTCTCAAGTTTTATATATTTATATATAGAAATGAAATATTTAGATTTAGTGAGGTGATTAATAATAACTATTATGGAGTTATTCCTTCTATGGTTTTGTGGGTATCTAGTTACAATTTATATAGGAATATCATCCCTATTTTTCCCATTAGAATATGTATAGATTTAAACACACCTTTAAGATGTTGTCTCTGAGACTCTACTTATTAAAAATCCATTCATATTCATATGTAGTCATTAATTCCCACCTCATATTATCCCATAAAAATGTTGCATCAAATCTTGAAACGTTTTTGATCCACCATGGGGTATAAAAATTTTTTAACTATGAGATATATATAATATTTCTCATTCAAGATTAGGAATTGATGGAAGAAATAAAATCATTTAAAATTTCAATTAACCATTTTCATAGGTGATTATTACCAACACCCACCATTCACAAATTTTATTTTATTTTAAATATTCATCTCATAAAGAGGTGAACTTTTTTAATTTCACTGATAAATAAGGTATTGAAATAATTTAGAATTGATGTGATGTTTCCTCTTCTATAATGATTCCCATAACTAAAATTAAAAAAATCCATGAATATAGGATATTTTAACACTCATTTTAGTTAAAACCTCTTGATCCTTCCTACTCAACACATCATCAACCTTATTTTACATTCTTGGGAGGTAGTGTATTTTAAAATATAAATAATTGATTGGTTGTATCCATCATGTTTTCTTTATATTGAGCTCTTTATTTGATTATATTTATTAAAAAAATGAACAGTATATATTTCATATCTTTTACCATTGAGATCATTTTACTATTTATTCAATGAATGTATTATAATTATCGGCTCATGATCATTGGTTGTCTAATTAAACTCATGGATCTTTAAATTTCATGATCCATGGGAAATAAATCTTTTGTTCTATATATTGTCACTTACACCTACATTTATTAATGTATCGATATATATCACAAATCCATCCCTTCATATTGGTAACATCAATATTATTGCATTGAATACTATCATATTTATATATTTAATAAAACTTTACAATCTATTGACCATATTATTTTAACCACTATACAAGTCAACATTGATAATTGGATTTCTAATCATGAAATTTATTGAATGAATCATGAATATTAACCAAATAATAAAATTAAATAACATTCCATGGTTATATTTATTAGTAATGTTCATTCCAAAACTAACTTTGTCCCTGAAATATCAATTGATATTTTATCCATATAGAAAATATGGCCAAGAATTAAAAATCACTGAAGAATGAAAATAAATTTGCTAAATTTTCATTATGTCAAATTTTCACAAGGAGTGTTATGAATGATTTTCAATTGAAATGCAATATCATCATTGATTTTAGATTATACTATAATGTACTTAATTAATATCATAATGAAATTATTTAGACAATCCATGAATAATTTATTCATCATATAAATATAAATAGATGGTGAATTAGTCAGTCCAAAAGTAAGAACTATGAATTCATAATGTCTAAATGAAATATAGAATTAGATAGTTGGAATATCATCTTTATTTACATGTAGTTGACGATTCCCAAACTGAATAAAAATAACTAAAAAATATATTGTTACATGAAATTTTCCAACCAAGTCATCATCACAGGGAAGAATATAATCACTTTTTTTAGTAATGTAATTCTTGTAAAACACTTTTTTATAAAATTAGGATGATCTAATTGAGGTGGGAGAGGGACATGGGTGTTAGAATATGTATGAAAAGGGGATTAATTACTATGTAATATCTTGGGACACCTATTAGTCCTTCCTCCCTAAGGATTCATTATTTTGATAAGCTCATAAGAAAACTCTCAAAGAGTATTTACAACTGGAAAAATAGATTCTTATCTTTTAGAGGTCGCATTACTCTAGTGAATAGTGTTCAAGTTTCAATTAACGTACACATCCATTCAATCCTGAACATGCCCAAGAGAGTTATTACTAACATGGAGGGAATTTTAGTGTCCTTCATTTGGGATGGGCTGAAGGAAGGCATGGATCATTGGGCTTTGGGGAAACCTTTTTGTATACCTATCTCTAAAGGGGGAATTAATTCGAAGAGTTTATCTTCCACCATGCAAGGGATTCATTATAAGATTTCAAGGGAGGACATGGAGGGTCGCTCTCTTTGGGTCCAAAAAATTCATAACATTTATGGACTAAACATGAGTGAGAAGAGAACATGACCTTCTCATATTTGGAGCATGGTTCTTCTGTAACTGGAGACACTGCAGAAACACTATCAGTGGATTGTGGGGAGAGGGAGTATTAATTTTTTTCCACAGGATTGGGGGTGGGAGGGATGTGGTTTTCGAGCTGCCCCACACCATACCAATCATTAAAAAATAAATGTGGCCATCCTAGATTCATTTAGTCCATTTTGGATGGGTCCCAACTCGCCATTTTCAACAACATTGTTATTATTGATGTTCCTGGTAGATTCATTTTCATGGGCTCTATATCAGGTGCTTTCCCCATAAAATATTTAATAGGAGTGACAATAGATTTTTCGAATGAAGAATAGTGCGGGGAGACTCTGTGGTGAAATAAGCTTCCCTACCAATATAATATTTTGTTGTGGTGTGTGAGGAATAAATAACCGCTCACTAATGAGAATTTGAAACTCATTAGAGTTAAATTGTCTTCTAGGTGCTGGTGTTGTAGGTACTTTAACCATGAGTCATTTGGTAACCTATTCTATGACAGTGAAATGGAATGAGGGATTTGGTAGGCCTTCAGTGCCTTCCTCGACTGGGATAGTTCTCTAAATGGTGTAGGATAATTTTATCAGTTCATGGTTTAGAGGAGAATGATCACATGGGGCTTAGAAGAAATCTAATATGTTCATTCTCATTACGAGATTTTGGGTTTTATGGAAATCCGGAAACAAAGATCTCAACAACAATGTTTGCAGATCTCAGGGCAGTATATTTTATAAAATGAAAACCATGTTTCTGTATCAAGTTCGATTACGTCTTCAAAGTTAATCTACATCCTAATTAAATTCTATTATTCTAAGACTCTCAGGTGATAACCAAGCGGGTATTATAGAGAAGGGTCACTGGGTAAGATGGTAGCCTCTTAGAAAGGGTCTGAATTTAAATACTAATGTGTCTCTACTTAGGGGGGGGAGATGCATGGGGAGGTGTTGATAGAAAAAAGGAGGGGTCAGTTATTGCAGTGTTTGCAACTACAAATGGAAGAGGTGATGTACTACAGGTTGAAGCTCAAGTGCTGGTGGAGGGTCAGGAGATATAAAACCACATATATATCATTTTGATGATGGAGGAGATTGATTCCATGATTATTTATAAACCATTGATAGACAATGGTAACAATCACTATAATATTTAATATATCATTTGGAAATATAAAATCCTCATGGGAAATCATATTTAAGTCTATCACACATAGAGTGGGGGTAACATGGTGGTGGATTTTTTGGAATATATAGAATCTTCAAATCGTTGTACGCATTCCTCCTTTAACCTGGGTTCTCTTCCCAATGAGGGGATGAAGTTTGTTGTTAATATTTCTATGAGCTTGCATTACATTAGGCCACCATGATGTGTTTTTTTGGTATCTTGTGTATGATGATTTATTCATAATCAATAAAAAATATTAAATTTCAGTCAGTAATTTATTACCACGTTAAAAAACAAAATTACTATAGAACCAATATTATAATTAATAAAAATGAATATTATATCTCCATGGTGGAATATTAGTTAATATAAAACTCATTATCAAACTACTCAATCCATTGTTTCATCAGTTCCACTTATTCCATTATTTTCATCTTATATGGAGTCTTCGATATATTTTTGGAATCTTGGTTGAGATAAATAGAAAACTCAACATTACATTTAGGTAGATTTGTAGGTAATTATTTATGAAACACATCAATGTATTCCTTCACAATAGATATATCATATATTATAAGGATATATTTACCATTCATAGGTTGTTTCTGATCATTTCAACTAATAATTTCAATAAATAGAATTGTAGGAGTTGGATTAAAACATGAATTACATTATATGGTATCCCCTTTAAAGACTATAGCCTTTACATCTCCATCAAATATCCTAATCACTTATTAATTGAAATAAATTTTCATATAATAATTCAAAATTCAATGCATACTAATTATTATATTCAAACTAACCATAAGTTTAATAATAAAGTATTCAGAGAGTGTATTCATATATGCAACAATGAGAACTAACTAAAATAAAATATTAAGAATAATATTTCAACTATGATTATTTCTTGAAAATTATCTTCTAATGATTATAGGTAGATATCTCATTTACATTGAAAACATAGAAGATATATAAGATTTTGATGATCTATAATGAAAAAAAAGAAGATGAACAATTTATTGCTATGATCAAAGATCCTTCACCATATATTTAGGAATATTAACCTTATCTACAATGATTTCTTAATCCCACCCTTTCCCTCTTGGCATTTTTTCAGGAAAATTCCTTTTACAAATTTTAAATTTTGTCAAGTAGTTACCCATATCTTTATAATCATGGAACTAGGCATTGGTTGCTTTTTTATTTTTTTATAGTCATGACTATAGTTGAAATTATCTCCATACATAAATCAAAATATCATTCTGATCAATCACGTTCAATGGTGTTACATTACCCAATTATTATAAATTAGAAATTACACCCTTATATTCTTACATAATTGTAGACTAATTTTTTCCAGAGTGCTCTACCACCCATATAATTTGTTATTTTCCATAAAAAAAAGGCCTAGAAAAATAATTACTTATCTTTATGGAACAAGATTTTATAATTGCATGTAATTAAATTTTTTGAAAGACAGATATATGTACAACATTAGGTTTTATCCCCACAAAGAAGTGATCAATCATACTTATTAGAATACATATGTAATCCAATTTATAAAAATACAACCACATATAATTTGTATCATATTAATCATGATTTTTATTTTTATTTTTCCATATAATGAATAATTCATTCCACATATTATCTCATTGGTCCTGTCAAATTTATTTTTTAAACAGAATCACATTGAACCACTTCTAATCCAAAATATATATGTCCCACCACATCATAGAGTTCCTAATTTATGAAAACAATTTATTAGTGTATCCTTTATCATGATTAACTGCCATGATATGATATTTGTTCCCTACTTCACAATTTTAGAAATATCTTCTCATAAGAATTGATCCATTCATCTAACACTAATAGACTTGTAGTCCCATTAAAAGATAGAGGTTGTTGCTACGTAAAGTGGTCCAATATTTTATCACTATGTTGTGTATCTGCATGATGGTCTATATGGGAATGATTATTGGTCTTAACATGAGTCTGGTACACCATATATTGTTATATTTTTTCTTCATCCCACTAAAATTTCATTATCTTTCCTAGGAGGGAAGTCCATTCATTGATTATGTGATTTGATATTATTTTCATTCCTTTTGTTGTGTTATATTTATATAGAGTGGGATACACTGGATTATGCCATACAATTACGAATTTTTAATCATAGTGTATAATTGGAAATCAATTGTAACACTTAACAGTATTTAAATATATATATAGATATATATATATATATTATTAGAAAAATATTCAATCTATATTTTGAAATATCATTAAATTATGAAGATATTTTTAAATCGTTAATAGTTGTTCTAAAAAATAATTTGAATCAACCAAATAATTATTCATGTGAGTGCTTACCTAGGTAGGTGGTCTTAGGAACACTCATCGTGCATTAATCACTAATTGAGAAGATACTCAATAAACTATTTTAACAGTGTTAACCCCTAGGGGAATCTCTACCATAGCCACATCCTTTTTCCAATATCTATAGTGGGATATACTTTATTGAAAAAAACATATTCTATACCTTAACAAAAATTTATTATATTAGCATGTACTTATAATTATCATTAGAATATATTATAGGGTATTTTTATCTAATCCATGTCTTCCAAAATCTAGTTCCCATGGTTTATATTAAACCTAGATTGATTCTAACTATAACACTTTCAAACTAGTAACCTAGAAAAAATGGTTATTTTACAACATAAATATTTGATATTACAGATCGCATCCCAAAAGATAATATTATTTTTCATTACAGAGATACTAGAAATATATATGATTCTAAAATTACATTTAAAAACATTATATAAAACATATAATTTTAGTGATAACTTTATTAATTTTTCTTGTATATCCGTGAAATCATTCATAGATCCATTTTTTGGATCATGGTGAAAGTAATACATAAAAAAGGGTGATCTCTGATTGATATCAAGGAAGAGAAAAAAACATAAATTTTCATTGATGAAATAAACAAATCATACAAGTAAGTATATAAAGACAAGTAAAATATTCTATATAACTATTATCATAAATCTGTTTATATCCATAGTTGATATAAAAATATTAAAAATATTATGGATAAAAATAAATAGAATCATTGTGATATATTTCATTATTTAATACATCATAAACATAACACCAAGGCCTATACCGAGACATTATACCTAAAATGTTATGTTATATAAAAAATACATGAACTATTTTTTCCTCGTGAGAATTATCGATGAATCAAGTTCATATAATTTCCCTCACCTATCACATACTAATTCAAAAATAATAATAAAATAAAATAAATGAAAAACTACACAATACATAATTATCATAAACATTCATATAAAAAATTTCATAAATAATGTTATTTTTTCCCTAGTAAATGAGATTAAAAATATGATAAAAAATATCTACTAAAATATAGTGGATTGTATCATTTAAATATATCTTAATAGTTAGGAATTTATTGTCTCAAAAATACACTATAAATATTATTTATTTTGATGCTCAAAATACCATTTTTTGTTTCACAGATGAAATTACATTATTTGAATTGAAAAAAATTAAATTTTATTGAAATATTCATTTCAAATTTATATTCATATTCATTTACCCCTGAGAAATATTCGATAAAGTGTTGGAATTATTTTTGTGTGTATTTTTGTAACACATTTCTCATCCATGTATTGGTAAGTGTATTTTAAGGAATCAACCCTAAATTTAGAAAAAAACATATAGATCTTATACCCTACACTGTAAAGAACGTTCGATTAATTTAACATATGTTTGGATGAAACCTTACATTTGTGAAAGGAAAAATATGGTTTAAGAAACCTACATTAGTAATGTACCATTTATTTGAGTCAAAAAATATATGGTACCTTGAACCTGCTTTTGGGATTAACCCTAAATTTTAGGACATACTTTTTTATTTTCGTTGTTACTTAAAGGTACACTATGATTGACTATTCAATGACGACATTTTAAATTCACGATATTATCTGATATCTATGAAACAACATTGATAGAAGTAAAATATATATTAAAAACTATTTTTGATGGATTCAAAATAACGTAATTAAATGGGTAAATCATTTTTATTTTATATAGAAGCTACAACTCACTTATGAATTAAATTTAAATGATTGTGATCTATCAAGCGACTTCATTGGATCAGATCAACTGAAACAAATTTGTGTGTCCTATATATATGGCCATAATATTTTCACTTTTGATATAGAAGATACATTCAAGATATAAAAATATATATTTGAATATATTTTGAATCCATAACTACTACAAAGATCGAATGACTTTATTTTTTGGTTTTTTGTATTACATATAATTTTGAACTAGGATCTATAAGATCTATTGATACTTGAATACATTTATTTTTAAATAATAATATCTCTATTATTTAATTTTCTATAATGATTGGAAGTTCAGACTATACGATCAATAGACCAAACTTTTTTTTGTTATAGTTTCAACAACTCACACTTAGTTGTGGTTATGTTTCAACTTCTAGAGCTATGATTTGGAAAATTTGGTTCCCTATAATATAAACATAAGTCTATATTTATCCATATTGTATAGTCGTCATCTTCCTACACTCAGTTGTGAAGGTCATATGTTCATAGTTCCCTATCTAGTTTAAATATAGAAGGTCGTATAGAGTGCATTGGTGGAGTTTAATATGGGATCTTTATGTCCTAAACCACAATCAAAATTGACATTTTATTTTTTATTACTAATCGCATATTATAATAATTTACAAAAGATATCATTGTATATCTGCATAAAATTCTTGGAATGTTAAAAGTGAGGATATAAAAATATTATAAAAAATGAACAATTCACCACATCTTTGTCTTTCTCCAACCAAACAATGTGTATCCTAGGTGATATTTTTTCATAGATATCTAGAAATATTAAAAGAATGTTTTCTATACAAATATATGTTAATGGTTGGTTTCAAAGAAGTTATATCTTTGATTAATGCTCTATATATTAATGGTAAAAACTATTGATGCTATAAATAACATATAATCATCTAATTGAAGAACCTGTGATATAAATTATTAATGAATATTATAACTCCTTATAAATTCCCTATAAATCCCGAGACATGACATATTGAAAAATAATTTGAGTATTATATCGACTAAAAATAAATGAATTCCAAAATTTATATACTATATCTAGGTGAATTCAATGGCGTATCACTAATATCTATTGCCAATTAATTGTGGTATAAAATCATTATTATATTTCATGGAACAACTAATTTTAGAACAATGATGTGTGACACTATGTAACTACTGTTTAAAATCATTAAAATGTTTTATACAAGGAGAACCAAAAAAACATATGGAAGGCTGAAAAGATATTTCAAAAATATTTCTACCCTACGATATCAAATTACTCAATAAGATAAAGCTTTGAATATTCTAAGTTTGTTTCCCTCAACATTTAATTCTAAATCTACAACTATTCGAAAATAATATCATGTAAAAAAGTTTACTATGAAAGAATTAATTAGATAACTGATGATGTATGATGAAAAAATACATGATGAAGCTGATGATCAGAAAATAGTCCAATGTTAAAATGCATACCTAAAGGATAAATCTCAGAAGAATGAAAATAATTGAAGAGATGATTCAAAAATATAATAAAATTAAGACATATCAAGTGCTAAAATGGAATTGTCTCACTTACTCAGAAATATTTTCAAATTCTATAACAAATAGAGAGTCTTTAAGAAGTCCTTCAAGAAAAAGGATAAAATATAAAAATAAGTAATATTATTGAATGCAAGAAAATGTGTCATATTAGACTTGATTTCCCACCAGCTATTGGAATAAAGAATAAAGGCCAAAATGTTATATGACATGAATGATGGGTATGATCATAATGGAAAAAAAGAGTCTTGAATTCGACATGGAGTGTGTCTGAATACTCCAGTAGATCTTAAAAATATGATATATAAAATGATCCATTGAATATTAAAGAAATAATGTGTGTAAAACCCCATAAATTTTTATAAATATTTATTATAGAATGCATGGATCACTAATTCGTTACAAACACCACATTTTTATAACCTAGCCAAGTCAACAAATGTTGTTCATATATGAGATGTGAATTTCGAAAATCTAACATACATAGTTAGAATGATATGTTATTTGTAGTCCAATAAAAAAAATAAATTTTAGTGAATAATAACATACCCTTATGAATAGTAACATACCCATATGAAATAGTGATATACCCTTATAAATAGTTACCTTACCTATGATTGTATATAAATAATATTCAAGTTGGAGTATGATATACCTATGTTTTGGAATAAGTGAATAAATGGATTAAAACTGTTTTTTTAGAATAAATTATAATTATAATTAAATATTAAATAAATCATTAATATAAGATTATTTTTCAAAAATGGACTTCATTTTTGGATTTTATAGGTTGAAAAAACGTTGTGGTGAGTTTTTTGGATTTTTTTGAAATAGATGAATTTTTTATGAGTAGTGAACTAACATAATTTACAAAATAAGGTAAATATAATAATTATATAGTAATGTGTGATGTTCTAATGAAGTAAGCCCAATTGATTCTGATTAAATCATTAACATTACTATTATTGGTCATGGATGATTCACAATTCCTTATCTTGTGGAGAAATAATTAATTAATTAATAAAAAATTGAAAAATCCCCTCCCCCCTCCACTATAAACCCCCCATTAATCCCTATTATATTCACTCCTCTAAATCCTTACGACTTCTCAAAATTCTTTCCAAATATCCTTCTAAAATCCTCTCTCACTTCGAAAAAGCCTTAGTCTCAAAAAACCCCTAACCTCTCCCTTAATGGGTCTCTCGACGAAGTTTGGTTCAAGAGGTAAATTCCTATTATCAATTATTTGTCTTTCCTTTCAAGTACAGTTGTTTTATTTTTCTATAATTACCTATACTTATTCATATTTTTTTTATGAATCTAGTACCTTACATGTACTATAATTTTTTCATTATATTGTAATAAGATATCATCATCTCTTCCTATTAACTTTTTTAAACTAGTAGGAAGAACACCATCTGAGAAATGTCAATTTACCACATTCAAGGAAGATGGGTTTTCGACTTCTAATATCATTTTCAAACCTGATCATGAAACCATTATTGATTTTTTCGAACAATATTATTATATATTTAATATACCCAATGAAATATTCTGTAATCCATTTATACAAATGGTATTACGTTATAAATAAAAATGTGTTTTTGTAATCAAAACCCACAAATTAATCGAAACAGTTATCATTAATGTTATGTATAATAATTCATCCTCATTAAATGTAACCAAGTTATATAGAAGACAAATAACACCTACGTATGATCATAAATAATATTCATATTCAATATTGGGAATTTAAATCGATTCCACATTAACTTAATTACTTAAGAACAAGTAAACTAATTATGAAAATAAGGATAACAAACACTACATAATGACAAAATTCAGTACAATAACATAAAATTATGGGAATAAATGAACAAAATTGAATTAAGATAGAATAAATAAATATATAATAGGATATGAAATATTTTATTAGTATCTATAATATAATATTCTACGATATTTAGTTCAAGAGTGGAAGATGATCAGATTTAATGTAGGGGTTTTTCCACTCGAACATCCATTTTCATTCGGGTTAAATTTATTATCTATTTACTTCAATGAAATTGTGGTATATTATTATGTAATTATCATAAAATATTTTTGAGTGTTCTATATATGTTTACCAACTGGAACCCTTCATTATGTTATTGATAGTTACTCGTTTTAAAAGGACCTTTAAATATTATTTCCAAAATACAAGCCTGATCCAAGGGAATTTCTCTAATTCTTACCTATTTTAAAGAGAACTATATAGTTTTTTGGAACCAATTATCATTTTAAATCACTCATATTATTATAAAAATAACATCTTACTTCATTTTTGGTTTAATGCAAATATATTTCAAAAAAAACTCTTCTTTTTAAAGAAAATGAGTATTTATCACAACATTTACTCAATGATTTTATAGTCGTATCTTTATCTATTACAACACTCTTGTATATTATAGTGTATTATTGGGATTAGTATTCTATTTTATCATCTACCTTATATAATTTAATGTTTTATGATTATATTGGCTATTTATGTGCTATCTTAAAACCATTCATCAGTTTATGTCGAATGGTTAGTGTTTTTTCATAATATTCGAGGAATGTTACTTACATTTTATATATTAGTTTCAATATGAATATGTATGTTGTTTATGTTTATCCCCATTCATATGAAGAATGAATTTTACATAGTAATTTTCAGGGGAGTTCCCACTATAAAACCTCATTGAATCAGAAGGTCCCATGAGGAAAACTACTATTTTGGCACATGGCCTTGACAAAATGATTATTTATTATCTTGGCACGAGGCCTTTGACGATATGGTTATGTTGTACCGCATTCTTAATTCCCACATTAAGAAAATAGAATTTATGGTTCATGTGGTTATTAGACTAGTAAAATACACATTATTATGATTTATTATTCCATTGCTTACTCAGCTCTTATTCCTACCATAATGTGATCATGTTTTTTTTTAAAGTCACATGTTTTTTCTATGAACTAAACATTCCTAATTTTTATGTTATAATATATTTTTCTATATATCTCACCATTTTTTAGCATTTGAGCTAACTAATTTCATTTATTTTTTCATACCATGATTATGTAGAAGTGATCATCTATCGGGTTTTAAAGGATGCTGTTTATTATATTATGTTATGTATCATATTTTGATTAATTTAAAAATGAAAAATGGGTGTCATGTATGTATCTAGTTTCGTCAAGAATACTAAACAGATTGTTTCTTTGGTATGATTATTCATTGTTTATATACCAATGTAACAATATAAGGCACCCGATCCAGGCAACTAGGGTCAGGTCCATACTTGTTGTATCCAAGTAAGTTTAGTAGAAATCATAGGAACTAGATTTAGAAAATGTAGGTTAAAGAACAAATCCCTAAGATGGCCTTTGAGGAAAATAAACAAGGACATCTGATAATTTTACTAAATAATATAATATGTTTATCTTTCTAGAAAATACATCCCTTTCTGGATATAATCATGTATAGGTTTCTCTGGAAGAGATGTAACTAGGAGTGAAAACTCGGACAAGGAGTTTTGGGCATGACCCTTGGTATCTTGGTACAAGACAATATTCCTTGATTCAATACTTTTTTGACACTGCCAGGGGATATTATTAAGAAAATTTTCATTTTATTTACCTACCACTGTGAATGATTTATGTCTTGAAAGTAACAAAAGATAATGGTTCTAGGATTTACGATCATAAATTTATGTTTTCGGCTACACCATGTTTAGGGTCATATAGTGTTAATAATATTTTGAGTTAATATATAATATAAAATTTATTAGATATATCACCTAGAAGAAGTATTGAAAACGTCAACAATTCATGAGAAGTGAAGTCTAAGATGGATAATACTTCTAACGGTCTTAATCCATCTTTTCAAAGGAAGAATTACTCCCACGTATCCTCATCATATGATGAAATAAAATAATATGATTAAAATTCATTTCAATACTAATATGAGTCCTATGTATTTGAAGGGAACAAAAATAATAAGAGGATGTCAGAGAGATATAAGGATAAAGGGATGAAGGGAAAGAATTGTTTTCCCACAGGTGATAACTGTGTACAGAATCACCCTCATAAATGCTTGAAGGGAATGGGTGTTTGGTACAAGTGTAGAGAAAAAGTACAACAAGTACATGATTGTAATGGACAAGAAAAGGGTTCCTATTAACGATACATCAACTGAAAGGAGATGAGACATGATACAAATCAATGTCCTAATCATCAAAGGAATATACCTCAAATGATGATTTTGGATAATGAGAAATTTATGATACTACCATAGATGAAGTATAATGATTAATATGACTAGCCAAGAATTATTCCATTTGTATATTTTTATAGTAATGTACTAGTTGTATAAATTATGAGATATATAAGGATTATTCTGAAGTATTCTTTCTGTATGTATTTCAGGTCATATGATGAATGGTATAAGGAAAAGTGATTCAGTTGAAAGTTAAACTTTTTATTAAAAAATTAATCAAGGGAAAGACAACCCTTAATATATATCTAATTATGAGATAATGATAAAAAAATGATTGATTCATAAAAGTACTAACTATCGTGGAATTGGTTATTAACTTGTCAATAAGTGGTCTATGCTATCATCAATGAATTTTATACTACTTTTGGATTTAAGTAATATATCAAATAACAAGTATCTTACTAAAGAAATGTGGAATAATGTATGTTTCCAATATGGTTGTTATGGTAATTCTAGTTATTATGATACTTTAAAAGGGTACATGAAGATGTAAATCACATGTTTGGAATGTGAATTTTAGAGGTACTTCTTGTTGATTAAGGTTTAATGATAAGTTCATCTGGGAAATTTAGAGGAATTAATTATAATTTGTTGAATCATTATATTTTGAATTTTTTTTTACCATTAATGAAATGGTTTACATTGATCGTTGTATGAGCTTTTATGGTTCAATGTATTGCTTCACCAAATGGCATAACCCATGCTATGTAAAGAGGTATAGATATTTAAACAATTATAAAAGGATGATTTTATAAGTATAAATCTATATTTATACTTTAATAGAGTGGAATAATTCCCCGACTCAAGTAATATAGTCTTAAATAGAATGTTTTCCTAATTTCATAATCATTGATAATACAAATAATTTTTTTTATGTTTATAGTTTTGTAGTAATCAGCATTCATCTGAACATGTACTATATCATGTTCCATCATAACTTCATAGTATGATTTTTCTTCCGTGTCTATTTTTTCTTCCAACTAATGACACCTCCTTCGAATGAATACTTTTTGGGTCGAGCACCTCATCACCATTAACCTTTTTTATGAGGATATTTTATTAAACTATTTTCATATGTGGGGTTATATATGGTAATTTTCAAGTATCAACCATTAACTATCGATGTTCTATTTCAAATTTTGAGGACAAAAGTTTTATATGGAGGGGATAATGTAACACCCCAAAAATTTTAAAAATAGATTTATTATATAAGTCATGGATCAACGAGTCTAGAAAAACACCATTTTTTTATATCCTAACCATATAAACATATGTTTTCCACTTATGTGATTGGAATTTCGAAAATCTGACATACATAGTTGCGATGACTATGTAATTTAGAGTTTGATAAGAAAAACATAATTTTTGATGAATTGTAACCTACCCATATGAATTTTTATATAACTGTATAAATAGTATCTATACATATGAATGTATATATATAATATTCAAGTTGGAGTATGATATACCAATATTTTGGAATAAGTAAATTAATGTTTTAAAACTATTTACTTATAATAAATCATGAATTTAATTACATATCAAATAAATCATATTTAAAAAGTAATTTTGGAAAATTGGAATTGATTTTTGGATTCTAAATGTCGAAAAATAGGCAGTTTAAATTTTTGGGGTTTTCTTGAAATGCATGAATTTTTTATGAATGGTGAAATACCATAATTTAAAAAATAAGATAAATACATTAATTATATAGTCATGTATTCTATTCTTCTAATGTAAACCCTATTGATTCATATTCACATGATAACATGACTATTATTGGTTATGGAAGACTTAATAATCATTGTCTTGTGGAGAAATAAATAATAAATGATTATAAAATTGAGAAATCCCCTCTCCCCTCCACTATAACCCCCCTCATCACTCCCTCTTCTCTTCAATATTCTCAAGACTTATTCAATCTCAAAATTCTATCCAAATTTCCCCCCATCTTCCTCTCTCACTTTCATCATGCATTGGTCTCATTAAAAACCAAAACCTCTCCCTTAAAGAGGCTTTCAAGGATGTTTGGATAAAGTGGTAAATTATTATTTTTAATTATTTTTCTTTCCTTTCAAGTTAATTTGTTTTCTTTTTCTATTATTACCTCTCCATATCCAAATGTTGTGAGGGATCTAGTACCTTACATGTAATAGAATTTTTACATGATAGTGGAATACGTTATCATTATCTCTTCCTTTTACCTTTTTTTCTACTAGTAGCATGAACACTATCCGAGAAGTGTCAATTTACCACATTCAAGGACGATGGGATTTCAGCTTGAATTTTAATTCTCAATTACGGTCATGAAACAATTATTGATATGGTTTAACCTAATTATTATATATTTAATAAAACATATTTAAGTTTTTGAAATCCCTTTGTACAAATGGTATTATGTTATAAATAAAAATGGGTTCGTTGTAATAAAAACCCACAATGTAACCGAAACAGTTATCATGAAAGTTATATATAATAATTCATCCTCATGCCACATAACCAAGTTATATAAAAGAAACAAAACACCTATGTATGATCATGAATAATATTATAATTCAATTCTTGATATTTACATCCATTCCACATGAACTCCATTACTTAAGAACAAGTGAACTGATTATAAAAATAAAGAAAACAAACACTGCATAAAGAAAAAAATAAATATAGTAACTTAACCATAACGGAATAAATGAAAAAATATAATTATGATAGAAAAAATACATATCTAATAGGATCTGAAATATTTTATTAATAATTATAATTTCATATTCTAGGAGCATATGTTCAATAGCAGAACACCTTCGGATTTCAGGAAGGGGTTCTTCCTCCCGAATATCCATTTTCATTCGGGTTACTATTATTTTAAAATTAACATAATGAAATTATAGTATATTATTATTTAATAATCCTAAAATATTTTTTAGTGGTCTATATATTTTTTCCAACCATAAAAATTCCTTATTTTTTGTATAGTTACAATTTTTAAAAGGAAAATTCAAAATTGTTTCCGAAATACAAGGAAGGTCCAAGGAAATTTCCATAATTATTACATTTTTAAGGGAAAACTATAATATATTTTTGGAAACCATTATTTCAATAAAATCACTCATTTTATTTTTAAAATACTATCTTACTTGACTTCTGGATTTAAACAATTGTTTTCAAAAAAACTGTTCTTTTTAAATAAAAGAGTTCACATCTAATGAATTACTCAAATATTTTATAAGAGTATCTTCATATATTTCAAAAATATTGTTAATTATTATGTATTATTGGTATTATTATTCCATTTTACTATCTACCATATTTAAATTAATTTTTGTTATTATTTTTTCTATTGATGTGCTATGTTAAAACCATTCACCAGTTTATTTCGATTTGTTTGTGTTTTTTTATAATGTTCAGGGAAAGCTATTTACATTTCATATATTAGTTTCAATATGAATGTGTCTATTGTTTATTATTTTCCCTATTTATATGAGGAATTTATTGGAACTATTAAGTGTCGGTTGGGGCCCTCTATAGACCATCCGTGCATCAATTGGTCTCATGAGACAAACTACAGTCTTGGCACAAGGCCTTTACAAAATGATTAATTATGGTCTTCACATGTGGCCTTGATAGTACGGTTATGTAGTCCCGTATTATGAATTACCTCATTATGAAAATATAAATTATGGTCCTTGAGGTTATTCGACTAGTATAATACACATGATTATGATTATTTATGGCATTACATACTTAGCTCTTATTCCGGCCATAATGTGTTCATGTTTTTGTTAAAGGCACATGCGTTTTTATTAATTCAACATGACTAATGTTTATGTTATGATATTATACACTGTATTTCATGCCCTTACCGATCATTTGAGCTCTCCCATTTCATTTTTTTCCTTCCCCAGGTTAGGAAGAAGAGATCAACTATTGAGTTTTCAAGGATGTAGTTTATTAGATTTCGTTATGAATCATATTTTGTTTCATTTAAAATTTTAAAATTTGTTATATATATATGTATCTAGTTTCTTCAAGAATAATAAACTTATTGGTCCTTTAGGATTATTATTTCTTGTTTATATACCAATTTAAACAAATATGGCACCGACTCGGGGAAACAGGGTTTTTGTCCTTACAATGTTCTTATGAATAAGGAAAAAGAAGAGGTCGAAACAAATTACTCATCTACCTCTGTCTTTGATAGCTTCTAAAACAATAAATTGGATACATACTTCTCAATTCTATAAGATAAATGTGACTCGTTAACAAAGAATCATATGTTACTAAAATACATTCACAATTCTTTTTTAACTGAAAAATATGTAATGTTAAAAAAAATCATGAATTAAAGTAAAACATTAATACATATACATCCACTTGTATGGTTTTTGAATTTAATATTAAATAACTACAATATGAAGTAGATTCATTTAAAATTGCTATTAGTAATTAAATACTACGTGAAACATCTATAAATTATATTTTTAGGAAAAAATTAATTAAAATTAGAATATATAGAATTGGAAGAAAGGGTTAAAAATAAAAATTATTAAAAAATTATTTTTATCTATCTAAAAATAATTCTACTTGCTTAATTTGTGGAACAAAAAGTCTTTTTTTATTAAAACATGAAATGTTAATGTCTAAAATCAGTAGAAGTACATGGGAAAAGCCATGAAGGGAAATTTTCCGGCCAGAGATGGTTAGAGTCGAAAGGGAATGAGGCCTCATGCTGATGGGCCGCATTGTTCCCTTCACTTTTGTTAAAGGAAAAGGTGCATAAGGAGAAGCATTGGAAAAGTGAGAGAATTCTCCTGACTATGATGCCAAAAGACCGTATTCCACCATCGTTGTGGTTAATAAAATCGATTACGGTAAAGCAGTCGGACACAACAATGATATCACTCCATCAACATTCTAAGGCGAGGAACATACCTGCAAGGATGGCCACATCCTCAGCAACTACCGATTCCTAGAAAGCCCGATGTGGTTCATACTTTGCAGCATGGATTTTCCCTAGATGATATCGAGCCAGGAGACTGAGAGCAACAACCCCAACCATTTGGAGTGATGTGTCCAGTAATCATCTAAAACATTAACATAATATTTTCTAGCCAATTTTTCTACTCTTTATGGTCCACGAAATATATATGGGTATGTTCTAATCGTTTAGATGTAATTTTATTAAAATTTATTTGAAATATGATTTGCATTTTTTAAAATTTGGAATCAATTAATAACTCTATCATTTCCAAATTTAAGAATAAGAAATTAATAAATTAATTATAACTTATATAATTTAATCAAATAAGATATATTTTAAGGTTCATGTCTTCTATGACATATCAATGACTCATTTATATCCACATTTAAACAATTCATTTTTTTAGATAAAAAATTTATATCCAATGTATAAACATTTTCAGTTCTAGGATCTCTAAATTTAAGTAGTTTATCATAAAAAACAATTAATTATTATTAGATAAATTAAATTATAATCCATCATCACAATATTCAGAAATAATTATCAGGTTTTTCTAAACCCATTTACATATTGTACTTTGTTATTGAGATTTATTTGGGATATCCAATAGGTGAAAATCCAACAATAATTCATTTTCCATTGTCTCCAAATCTTACTATCCCTAAACCATTTTTGCTAGTGTTTGTATATTATAAATGTATATACTAATGTTTCTAGAGAATCCATTATACATATATTATAAATATTTTTTATTCTTGTGGCATTTTTCCAACAAAATCATTTAAACCCAAGTTTGTTTTGTTATAAATATTTTCTTATTTCTAGGTATGTCAGTAAGAAAAGATGAAGGAAAATATCATAACATAAACATTTGTCATGTTGAATACAAAAAAAAACATGTGCCTTTAACAAAAATATGAACACATTTCGACAGGAATAAGAGCTGAGTATGTTATTCCATAAAAAATCATAATGATGTGTATTTTACTAGTCGAATAACCACATCAACCATAAATTATATTTTAATAATTTGGGAATTCATAATATGGGACAACATAACCATACTGTCAAGGCCTCATGCGAAGACCATAAATAATCATTTTGTCAAGGGCATGTTCCAAGACTGTAGTTTGTCTCATGAGACCAATAGATGCACTGAGGGTCTATAGCGGACCCAACCCGACACTTAGAATTTTGGTGCAAGGTGTATCTCTTGAAACCTTAGAAAATCCTTGGTAAATTATATCTAAAATTTGATAAAGAATCATTTCTAGGATATTCATCTATTTTTAATGCCTATAGTGTGTATAATAAATATTCCAGGATTGTTGAAGAATCAATTCAAGTGAATTTTGATGAAACTAACCCTTTTGATAAATAAAAAATATAAAATAGACGAAATTGTTAACTAATTTGAAATCATGAGACATGATTCACTTGAAATTGATTTTAAAAATAAAGTAAATAAAATTATTTTTATTATAGATGAACATGAGATTAAAGAACCTGAAAGTGTCTTACCTAGAAGGATAAAAACCATAAATTATCATCCTTTATAAATTGTTATATGATATCTAGAGACAACAGTTATAAGGATAACAAATATTAAAAAAATGTAGAATTTTATTCCTTTATATATTAATTATAACCTATGCATATTGAAGAATCCATAAATGATCCAAATGAGTAATTATCTATGAAATAAGATATTATTAAATTTAGTATAAATAATGATTGGGAAATAGTAGATAGAGTAACTAATTATATAGTAATAGGAACCAAATCGTTCTTTAGAAATAAACAATATGATTAAGAGATAATTTCAATAAATAAAGATAGATTTTTTGAAAAAAGATACAACCAGGAATAAGGGATAATTATGTTGAAACATATGCACCTGTTTCTAGGTTAAAATAAATTACAATCCTAATTTCTTATGTATATAATATGATTTACAAATTATATTAAATTAATGTAAAATACACCTTTTTAAATCGAAATTTAATAGGGGATGTTTATATTGAACAACCACTTTAAAAAATTGAATTTGTAAACATACTAAAGCCTTTTACATCCATAAAAAAGAACCTAGAACTTGGTATGAATGATTAAACTCATTTTTATTGAAAAATGGATTTTCTATGGGAATGAAGATCCTAATATATCTATGAAAAATATTTTCTCTAATATATTATTGGAATAAATCTATGTTTATATTGTTATCATCGGATAAAGAAACAGAGAACATTATAACGATTTTTCAAAACTAATGATTTTTTTCTGAAATAAGTATGATGGGGGAATTGAATTTCATTTTAGGATTTGAAAATTATCAAAAACACTAGCGATATGTTTAAAATAAATGTATATATATTATTGGTCTTTTGAAAAATTTTGGACTTCAATATAGTAATAATTAAATATATCCAATTTATACTAATGTATAATATAATTTGGTTATATTTGGAAAAATAGTTCAGAACATGTTATATAGAGGTATTATTGGTAGTTTACTATATATTACATTAATAAGGTGAGTTATATTAGTGTCTATATGTCTATATGATAAATTTAAGTCAAAGGAAAAACAATCTCATCTTACTATTGTTAAAAGTATTTTTACATATCTAAAAGAAAATATATTTCAATATCTTGTTTACCCAAACACATATGATTTTAATTTAATTTCATATTCAAATGCTCACTTGAAAGGATATCGAACATCTTGGAATTGGACTTCTGGAACCTTTCAATTTTTTTGAAAAATCATTAGTATCATGGTCCGGTAAGAAATGACTTTACTTTTCTCTATCAATATATGAGGAAGAATATACATATCTTTTTGTAGTTGTTGTGCACAGGCCTTGTAGATGGAACAAACAATACTTGATTTTAGACATAATTTTGTTAATATACCTATACTATGTGATAAAACAAGTGCAATTTTTATTTCTAGAAAAAATATAAGTTCTTAAAGAACTAATAATGTTGATATAAGGGACCATTTTCTAAGAGATAAAGTTCATAAAAAGGATGTATCATTAGAATTTGTAAATACTGAATATCAACTAGTTTATATATTCACTAAAACAATTTCCATTGCTAGTTTTTATATTATTAATTGTGAGTATGGAATAATTATCATTATATAAATGTCAATTAATAAATTTTTTTAATTTCTACGTGATATTATTATACATGTTCATATATTTGAATTTTATTCATTTATTTACTATTTAAATAAAACAGAATTATTCTACTTTTTTTTAAAAAAAAATATTTTGAAAAAAAAAAGAAAAAATTATTAAAATAATTAATTGTCCTGATATACTAGAATCATGTCACCTAAAACTATTAGAAAACACCTTCATATCACTCTTTCTTTTACGACACTTTTATTTTGAATGTTTATTACTTCTAGTGCTCTTGTATTGCTTCGAAAGCCTAAAATTTATAACCCTTAAACCTTAAAATTCATAGAAATATCATAGAAAAATATTGAAGATGAAGAAAGACCTAGTGACATAAAATATTATTGACTCACATTCATAATGAATCATTAAGGTATAATTGTTTATTTTGACTGACTATGTTGAAAAAATTTGTTACTTACACGAGTCCTTGCCTTTCAAGGTATTAAATTTCTATTTAACGTAGAAAATACAGAATTTATTATTGAACTAGAACTATTGTATTTATATATGTATGTTCAGTTTAGTTTTGGATAAATTGCGGATATCATTGCCACTTTGGTAAATGATAAATAATTTTCAATCTTCTTGGTCAAAATAAAAAAAAATCATAAAATTCCCTCATGAAGGTGTATTCTATATTAATATTCGGTCAATATGAAATTAGGAATACAAGTCAAAAGATATAATGTCATTTAATTTTGTTTCATCATTGATTCAAAAATAGAATGTCAAATATATTTATATATACCATAGAGTGCATATCAATTTCATACAGTCTACAATACTCCATAGATTCATAGAATTGGAGAAGATTATTTTTATTAAAATGTATTTCATGTTCTTATTTATTTGTGACATCATGATAAACTTACCTTGTTATATGCTTTAATATCAGAATCATTATTTTCAATCAGAATATCAAATGACTTTTTATATTTTTGGTCGAATTATTTATCTTCATTTTTACATAAATAGTAAGATTATCCATCTTGATATCTCTACTATGTTTTATCAAAATAACATTATCAATTATGGATCCATAAAAAATTATTTTATTTATGGAGCACAGTTCAAGGGAAACCGTTGTTTATAGGTGATAATGACCCACAAAAATTAAAACTTATTACATAGAGGGAGAAAGAAAATATCAAATATTCTATATCAGTTTGTATTCATAATAAAGAACCTAATAAATCTAGAATAGATGTTATTGATCTGAAAATAAATATAAGACCCAGTGATGATAATTCTGATCGTGGTGAGGAAGAGACTAATGTAGTTGTTAGTGATCCTCTTGCCACACAAACCAGAAACATAGAATAACATCTATATGAGAACCCAAAATTTGAAACTACAGATCATAGATAAGAAACTACATATTTATTTTTATGATTAAAAATTTCTTCTAAGGAACAACATGATGAAATTAAACAAAAATATAAGAAAATTGAACCTAGAATATAATATTCTAGTGAAACGACTCAATGGGGTGAGAATATTAAAATATATTTGGATAAAACCACATATGTAATTGAAAATTGAACTATCTATGCTATTTTACAATTCGTGAATAGAGAAACATATATATCGAGAGATGCAATTGATGTTCTAAAAATATTTACTTTTCTAGGAAGAATACTATAGACAACCATTATTTGTAGTGGAAAACACTATCCATAAAAAATTTAAGAAGAAATAACATTTGATTCTATGACTAATTAGATTGAAGATTGAATAATCACTTTTGATATAATAGAGGCAAACTATATTTTTTATCAAAACAGGAATATGAAAGAAAATATTTGGAAGAGTTAATAAATTCAAATGTTTCTTATAGTGGATTTTGTAACAATTTCGACTCAATTATATAATCTCATAAAACATTCAATTTTTGGATAATATTTTGATTAATTTTATTGAGAAATAGTCGATGTGTTTGGAAAAATAAAAAAGGATTCTATTCCTAAACAGGTTTTTTAGATTTAAAATTATATCAAGGAAGTCAATTTCAATCCATAAAAGGAAGGGTTAGTCAATCCCATTCTTCTACTTCTACAGCTCAATCTTCACTGGATTTATTGAGAAGATTTTAAGAAATTACTTCTATGATGGATAATAAAGATGATATAATTCATACTCTTCATTGTAACAGTGCACCTCTCATTGTATTTTTTTTTAAAAAGGTATTATTGAAAAGTTAACATCTAGTGAACGTGAAATCAGAATTCGTCTCAATCAGATAAGTGATAATCTTACATAGTTTCTATATATAGGGGAATGTTTTCATGAATTTTTGAGATTCAATATTATTGAATGTTTAAATATTTCATATTAATATTGAATTTATATCAAATAGCTAGTAAGAAAACTTTTAGAAAGATTATAAGACAATATGGAAGAGTTTAAAGGGGCTTTTCAGGCTTCCAAAGCTTCATGAGAGCATGAATCTTCTTCATAACATATCTTTTCACATTCAAGAATAACTTCATTTTAAATATTTTTCTTAGAAAAAATCACACTAATAATTAAATATAAAATTAGTTATAATTATTATAATTATTTTAAACTTTTATAGTATTAATTCTGTTCATTTTTACATCCAGAAAACTTGTATTATTATTCAAAATATTAGAAATAAAAACATAATATATATTTATGTGCTATATTAAATGTATTTTAATCAATTTTTATATTTTTTTTTATCACAAAATTGGGTGAATTTTATTCAATCACAATATTCATGATTCACCCTCTCAATTCATCAAAATGATATCATGTAAAATAAATTATAAGACGAACTATTATATTTTTATAAAAGTGATATGTTTATTTGTTATTAAAAATACTATATTTTATATAATGTATTCCATTGGTTTTGATATGATAAAAAGTTGGAGATAGTTATAAATGTATTGTCTCAATAATACTCTATTAATAATATTGATTATGATTCTCAAAAATACCCTTTTTACTGAAAAATTACATTCAGTGAATTTCAGAAATGGTAATAATTGTTGAAATGATTATTCAATAATTATATTAAAAGTCATTTTTCTAAGGAAAATTTTTTATAATGTGTTGAAACACATTTTAACATATTGTAGATAAATATTTATCAAACCTACTTTAGTAATAAAACCTATGTAATCAAACCTATAATTGGAATAGTTCGTATGGATCTTATATCATACGCTATTAATAAAATATTGTTAATGAACCCTATGTTTGGATGAAACCTTATGTTTGAGAAAATGAAATGCATGCTTCAAGAACACACAATTTTTATGAAACATTATGTTCTAGAAGAAAAGAATATGTATATCAACCCTACTTTATTTATCAACCCTGTGCTGTCAACCCTACATTTTGTGTTTTGTTGTCACTTGTATAACCCTATGTTTGAAGATTAAAACCAAAGTGTTTTTAAATTTATGAATTTATCCGAGATTTATGTAATGGTATTTATACATATAAAAGATCTATGGAAAGCTATTTTACGAGAAATGTAAAGTATCATGTTTAATGATATAAACCATTTCTTTTTTAGGGATGTTAATGCTCTCATATGATTCAAATTTAAATGATTGGGATCTATTAAGAGACATTCAGGGATATTATCAACCAAAACAAAGCTACGACTTCTACATATATGTATATAATATTCTATGTTCTAATTTACATTATAGCGGATATATGTAAAAATATATTTTTTAATATCTTTTGAATATAGAACTATGACAAAGAGTGAACAACTCTGTTATATGATAAACAAGATTAATTTTGAAGAGATATATTTCAAACATGTTCTACTAAAATAGATACTATTGATTTCTTATTGTTCCTTTGGAAGATCATTCAAAACCAGGATCAATTCATAGTTATTCATACTTGAATAAAATCATCATTGAAGAATAATATCTATATTCCGTTAGTTGCTGCTGCGACAATGAATTTCAACATATACCATCAAAAAATAAAACACTTTTGATTTATTAGAGTTTTGAATGCTTTCACTCGGTCATGGTTAAGTGTTAGTTTCATGAAAAATGATTTATATAAACTAGTTACCTATAAAAACTATAAGGCTCTATTTGGAATTTTTTTAATTGTGTCAACTGCATAGATTCAATTTTTGAATGTCAATCCATAAGAGTACCATGTCCAGTGAAAGTCACCAAGAATGGAGAGAGAGCTTTCATAGAGTGGACGCGGGGGTCTTCATGCCTGGATCCACTATAACAATTCTTGTGTTATTCTTTACCATTTATGATCTACTCAAATAATTTACAAAATATAATGCTACATGTATTTATAAAACGTAAGGAGAGTTAAATGCTATAATCATTCACGATTATCAGAAGGAAAAACATTCACCCCTTCTTGTGTACATTTGTATTATTTCATCCTAACAAAAATGAAGGCATATATATAATCAAATTATGTCTACATAGATGAAATTAATTTTAAAAAAAACAAATCATTGTTAAAAATAATGAGGAATATATTATTTTTTCGAAAATATTTAGAAAAAAATATAAAAAATATTTAGAAAATTAATTTTTTTATAAATAACCATAGAAAAGTTTTATATTAATCCTAAACGAAGGTAATAGTTATGATGTAAGGGAAATCTATTCATTTAATACTTTTAAAATCAAATATTTATATCACAGTTTTGGTAAAATGTAAAATGTACATTATTTGGAAAATGAAAAAACATTACTTTCAAAATTTTGAATAAAAAGTAAAATATAATTATGAAATAAATAAAATAATAATTTATATAATATAAAACTCTTGAAATACTTTTAATAAGCATGAAAATCATATAAAAATTTTATTAATCAAAGAAAAATAAGGTAATATTATCATAAAAAATGGTTCCCAATGTTATTCCATTTCAAATAAAGTAAAATGAAAATAAAAATATGTAAATAAGATATATAACCAATTTAGAATATAATATATGTAGTTTAATAAATATAGATTATAATTTTTTTTATAATGTATGTTTAAACACAAATAATCCAAAAAATGAGACTATAGAGTAAACCTATTACATGGACTTCTTCTTGCCTATACATGTTATATCCTCCAATATAATAAATTTAAATTTCATAAATAAATTATTTAGAAAATTTTTCATCAAATTTTTTTTCTATCAATAATCATTTGGATTCAATTAATTATTTTTTCTTATTTATGCTGACCATATAATTTTTTTCGGTCAATTTCCACCAAATTACTTCAATATAATTACTCTAGATGGTGGTCTTATAAAAGGGTTCCATCAAACCCATAATTTTAATAAATTCATTAATACTTATATCAATCATTATATATATTTTAATTTTAAAACCTACATGGTGGTAAAAAAAAGTAGTCTTATCACATTGTGGAGGTGGTAGTCAAAAAGAACACATGAATGGCCTTATCTTCATTCTAATTGATTGAAGGGTGTGAAGGTAAATGATAAATTATACTTAAAAATAATCATTATTTCATTAAAATATGATATAATCAATACTTCTATATATTGATCATCAATTAAATTTTTGGAGGAAAAATAATTTACATTATTATGTGGATTTTTAAAAGATATGCATCCATGAGAATTATTTTGATTTTCCATAGGATGGAAATAATATATAAATGGGGTGAAAATTTTCATAAAAAAATATAATTATGGTTAATATAATGACATAATTATTTAAATATTGTTATTAATATTTTTGAATATGGTTAATAAGAGGGGACCTTGAAAAAGATGGGTAAGAACATATTTCTCTTCTTTTGCTAACCTCTTCTCGGTTACACCATAAGTATTATTGAAGTGTTTTGTTAGAGATATCAATACATATAAGAATAAGTGAGTGATTGTGGTAAGGAATTTTAGTATATCTCAGTGGATATAAATAGATTAATAGATGTGAAAAACAATGGATAGGAAGTTCCTTTTTATAATTAAGGTGAGTGACACGCTTTTAATTATTCTTAACTATTAAATATATTAATTATCCTACTCATGTTTAAGTTAAACAAAAAATATTCAACAAAAATATAATAATATACGGTTATAAATGCCCACATCCAAGAATAATTAAGATGATATATTATTACTTAATAAATTTTCTAAACCATAGTTAACATGATTTAACTCTTCACCATTGTGAAAAAATGATTACAAATGTTAATATTCAAAATGAGTAAAATTGAAATTAAACTCATTTTTAAATTTTCAACCCATGATACAAAATAATAAATTTATTTTTCAATATAAAATTTGTTTATGTGAAAAAAATTAATTTTAATATAATTTTTTTAAATTCAATGAAATTTTTTTTCGTAGAATAATATTTATTTATGTACAAAAATAATATTATATAGATATAAAAAAATTGAAAACAATGTAATTAATTAAATACAATTTTTCCAAAAAATCCAATTATAATTTTAAAACAATTAAAATTTATAATTAGAAATAATATATATCATGGTTTGGATGAAAGATGACATTTTTACTATTTTTTTGATGATATAACTATTTTTGAAAATTCCCAAAAATAACCAAAATATAAATTAAATTTTATATGATAAAAATAATATATTTTTAATTAAATTTAAATACTAGAAATTATAATATTTAATTTTTTATATAACCATGATATATTTTTATTATAATGATAAAATAATAGGACTTTAATTGGACAATATTCAAGAGAAGAAATTAATACCCTTTAAAGGATGGATTAATGTATTACACTAACTATCATCATTATATGGTGTTATGGTTTTTACTTTAATAATTATATCATGATATAAACATTAATAATGGTAACAAAATTAATATATTTGGTTCAAATTATTAATAATTTTCATTTAAATGTTATAAATGTAATATGGGTTATTTATCAAAATTTTAATGTTTTGACATCATATTTCATGTTGTGGACCATTATTTTTTTATAATGTTTTACTACTACCCTAATATTAATCATTGAGAAATTATTTCTCTTAAATAATGGGATTTTTTAAACCAAATATATTATAAATTTTAATTGATTTATATTTGAATGTCACCTATGTCTTAAGTGTATATTTTATAGTATCACATTTTATCAATATTGTTTATATTTCAATATTCATGTATGAAATATTAGGTTCTAAATCATGTAATCCCAATTTATATTATTTTTCTATGGTTATTTTTGGGGGGTTTTAATATTTATTCTATACTATCTCTATTTGGTACTCAAAACGATTGAAGTAATGTTTATAAGAAAAGTCGACCTTTTTTCACTTTTTTGGTCAAGAGACATTATCTTCCACATCCATGTTCTATATTTTTTCTCATTAATGTTTATTTTTAATAATCAAATAACTTCTCAATGATAATTAATATTAAATTTTAATTTCTATTAATTTTTTTTTAAATAAATATTTATAACAATTTCTGTTCAATTAATTTTTGGATTTGTTTACAAAAGTGTAAAAAAATATCATTTTAAAATGTTTTCCATAAAAAAAATATTACTTAAATCATCATCATTGATCATTATATATATTGTATTTCAATTTATAGTTTTTTTAAATATTAAAATCTATTTCAATTTGTTTTTTATTTTTAATCAATATATTAAAATAAGAGGATATTTTATTATAAATATCTTTGAAAAAATATTTCATATCACCCATTTATATTTTTTATCTTTTACTCATCATATTATTTCTCAAGTATACTTTATATTCCAAAATGTATTATTAAAAATTAGTTATTAATTAATTTTTTCAATGGGTCTTTAATAAACCATTAACTGGGTTTTAGAAGTGTGTTATAACTTTTTTCACAACAAAACCACCAAAACATTATGATAAAATGTTTTTTTAAATGTTTCACTTCCATTTTTCCCCTACTATACAAAATAAATTCCCATTCTCGAAGATATTCTTTTTAATGAATTTATGGTATTCTTTCCCCCATTACTAGTTTTTGATTTGTGTCAAAGTTTTAACAGATGGACTGATTCCCAGTTCATTCCCTTCCTTGAATTCATATTCTATATCACTCTATTTGAATGTTTTAGCATCATATATACATTCTTTTGTATTATTTATATATTTAGATGCATTTTCAATAATAAATAGTGACTGAAATATACACCCCTAATTATATAAAATGTTTAATTTAGAAATATTATTGAAATTATTTTAGTGAATATTAGAATTACATATACATTATTCAATACAGATATTTATCGATTAATAAGAAATAAGTATTATATTTGTAATTGACCATTAAATATATGAAGAATACGTTGGATGCGGGTATCTGATAGGTTGGCTTATTATTGATATATCCTACGGTTGCATTTTAAAAGGTCCCATTAGAAAAAAAACTAGGAATACCTTATTATTTGTGTAATTTGTGTGAGACTGCAAATTTATTTAAATTATTCTAAATAAGTCCTTAATGGTAATTGAAAGATGTATGACCTTATGCATTCTATCATTGTGAAATCATTTTTTGTTTACCATGTTATTACTATACTATTATTATCGTTGGATATATTAATTTCAAAAATTTATTCATAATATGACACATTTTTTAATTATTACTTTCTATATTATTTATTCTTCATGTACTTTATATATATATTATTATATTAAACCCCTTTTTAAAAAATTTCACTAACCCTTTACATTTTTTTCACTAGTGTACTAAGAGGTTATTTTTTAATGATTTCAAAGATGTAATAAAAGAAATAATGTACTTTTCATGTGGTTTATCTAATTTACTATATGATTCCAATTTAGTATAAAAATCTTGTTTGTATCTAAAATCCAAAACAACCATACTACTAAATATTTAATGATAGGATATCTTGTGCATCTTAATAATTTAATAAATTATACACCAACACTAGGTTATTGGAGTTGAATGGTTATATTTTGTATCATAAAAATACTAATAGAAACATTGGGAACTGGGTTTCTGAAGAACCTAGATAGAATTAACATTTGGATAAACACACAGAATGTTCATCAACATTTAAATGTATTATAAAATTTATTGATTCTATATTAGTAAATTTAAATGATAATTTTGTTTATGTAATTTTTTTAGATGTAACATAGTGTATGTTAGTGAAATAAGATCAATTACCATAATTAATGTTGAGATTTCCCTCTTTGGAACTATTATACTCTTTGTATTATAATTTATAATATTTTAAATCTATTAGGTTAGTTAAATAAGGTTTTCAAAACATACTTTCTGATATTAGTAAAAAAACCACTTTAATGTAACACCCCGAGATTTTGTGAGAAATATTATTTTTAATTTCTTTGATATCTTGTGTTGTACGGTACACCAAGTTTATCATTATCTATATGTAACACCGTATTACCTTGAAGTATACGCAACACTATTCTTACCTTGCGTTACACACAATAGAATCCTTCCTCGATAGCTTGCGTTGTACACAATATCGAGTTTCACTAAACAACGATATGTTATTAAGATATTATATAAACTAGCCATTATGAATAGTTATACCAACTTTATTCAAATTTATATATTTTATCAATCCAAATGGACTTCATTTTTGGATTCATAATATTGAAATTAGCCTAGAGTGATTTTTTGGTATTTTTCTGAACACATTCAATTTTTGATGAATAGTGAAAACATTGAGTTATTGGTTAAAACCGACTTTTTATTTAAATAATCATTTAGTTTATTTAAATTTATTTTAGGTCAAAATAGATACATAATACCTATATAATTTAAAAGAAATTTTTTAGAGTCAATTTACAGTAATTTTAGATATATAAAAATTTTATTTAACTTTTTACCGTCTTTTACCCACGTCCTAGGAGAATTCGAAAATTTACATAAAACATAAGTTTACCTATTCAGTGAGTGGAATTTCAAAAATCCAATAGACACAATTGATATCATTATATAAAATTCGGTTCAAAAAGATAAAAATATTTTTTGGTGAAATGTAACTTTTTACTTTTATTTACTATAGTTAAAGGTAAATGTGTTAATTAAGGGTAAAAATAAGATTATAAAATTACCCTAAAACCTGAAAAAAAAATTATTGGATGAATAAAAGACATCCCATATCACATAAGAGTTGGAATAGTTTCATTTCATAGACTTTGGAGCATGCAAATTATATAATTATTATTAAAACCAAAGAAAGTGACATCATGTCACTCTCTTATATCTTATAAGTGTAATAATTTTAATATAGTTATAAACATCATAATACTTCAAACATGAATAGTCTCCATAAATATAATAAAATTATCTACATCATGTAAATTTATTTATAATTTTTAGAGATTAAATAATTATCATTAATTATGACACAATAGTGATGTTGAAATTATTTTTTTGATTGAAATATCAAATAAATTGTTTTAAAAATACTTAATAAAAATTACATGAACAATTTAATGTGATATATTAATTTTCTAGATAAATATGATATGTTTAGAATCTATTAAATATTTTATTTTGAGCATATAATCTGTGTGGATTTTATTTAAATTCAAATAAATGAATAGTGTCAAAATTGACAATGTTGTTATTTTATAAAAATAACATATTATAAAATAGTTTACAAATCACAAAAATATTTAAAAATTATAAATTGAAAATTATATGATCTAAAACGTCATAATGTATAAAATTATTGAAAATTCACAAGACATAAGTAATAATTTATAACAATTTAAAATTTAGAATATTATTTCCACAAATAAAATTAAATAGATTAAATAAGGATAAATCCAGATGAAATGGTTTAAAATAATTTCCCAATATGACTATATTTTATTGGTTGATTCGATTAAAACTGTATCTCATATAATATCTATATTTGAGTCATTTTTGGAGGTTTTTAAGTGGGGTTTGAATTTATTATAAATTAATATTTCTTATATTTCCAAAGGTGCCCCTCTCCTCCCTTGTAAAAGGGAACCTCATCCCTCTCCTACTCACACCATATTGAGCCTTCAATCTCAGACAAACCCTTCCCAAATACCTTCTAAAATGAACTTCCTTCAACTTAGAAGCCTTAATTTAGTTTGAAATCCATCTTAAGGAGCCTTTTTGACCAAATCATAAAGAAGAACCTAAAGAAGAGTTAAATATCTCACCACTTATTTCAAGTTCCTTTCTTCTTCCACTTCCTCCTTATTTGTTGTTTCTAGTCTAAAATAATAAATCCAGTATATTATATTTATTATGATGTTAATATAAAAATCATACAGCCATATTAGTTATTTTATCCATCTTATGAATGAAAAAGTCACCACACGTCTGTACGTACAGCTTACCGTATCCAAATCATGGTGTAGTTTGTTATTCATACAATTCATCATTTGGATGGGTATAATAATGATTATAAATCATATAAATACTAAATATAACATTAAATGATTCTTTATAAATTATACACCATCCAATTAAATACGAGTTTAATATCAAAAGAATGATATTGTCGCTCGTGCGTACGTATGGACTGCTTTCTCCATGAACGCCATGAGATTCATATTCAATGATTAACCCATAAAGTATGATTATAATGTATATATAATAAATAATAATGAAAGATATTACATAATAATTATACTTCATTTATGAACATATATGTTTCAACTACATAATTTCATTCGATTCAATAAGGAAATGAAAACTGCATTCATGCGTATGTACGACCTACCGTCCCCATGAATGGTGAATTTCATTCCATTTATCAATCTATCATATATATTTATATGATGAATATATATTATAGATAAATCTTGATTTATATTATGGAATTATGTAAATCATGATATACGTAATAATATCAAGAACAACAAGTCAAAACACGTGCGATAAATGAAACGATTATACCCAAAATGCTGCTGTATCATGAAATTTACAATAGAACGAGTAATATAAAGTCCTAAGTGAATCATATATGATATCATAAATATTATTATGGTTATTTTACAAGTTAATTATATGTTAAAACCCACTATACAAGAGTCTCGGTCACATATAGAAGAAATGTGAAATTATGTAAGGGATAATTTTGCAATTCTCATTTTTATCCGAGATTGCTTTTACGTAAGTATTTGCTGGGGTTATATTTTTCTACCATTTCAATAAAAAAATTCATAAATTGTTTAATACTATTCCATGTATTTTTAAAGTCATGTTTACCCCCTCTTTGACATTTACATTGTGTTATGAAATTAATATTTCTTCTTTTACCATACGAGGATATTTTTTACTATTCCAGCAAAAGTACGAGGTGAATGTTTTTTTAACATATATAGAATGAATGAATTTTTTCGGTTTCATAACAACTAATTTTCATGAACATTACTATACAATATTTCGTTATTATTTTTAACAAAAATAATTTTCTATTAAAATTGAATTTCATTTTGTGAAAATAAAATGATTTTGAAGAAGAAAGGATATTTTCCTCAAGATTTCATTTCAAATGATTTGTCAAAACTATTTTCCATCTAAGATGAAATTATCTAGTATGATTATATTTCATGTATAATGTATTTATTATTTACAAGTATTTATTCTTCTTATGATGAAATGATATCCAATTGTTCTATAGGGATTACGTTATGATGGGATGATGTTTATGAAACCCATTTTATTATTTGGGTTATGATGAATGATTTATTTTTATTTTGTGGAACAAGTAAGAATGATTTCATTATGAGATAGGTGGGATTGACATCTCCCTCCAACTAATTAAGTAATGATTTATATCTAATGAGATAAACATGGCATGAACAACAAGTGAATCTGGTTCAGTAATACAGGGATGGAACGACAAGTAAATCGAGTTATGTAATGGACTTTGTCCACAATGATGGTCTTGGCAGTAATGACTTGGCTACTATGGAAATAATAACTTGTGTTTAATGGTTTCCACAATTACATGTTTTATTCTCATGCTTTGTTATCATGATTAATATTGCTTTATGATATATTCCTTATGCACTGCCAATATTTAGGTCATTACCCATGATTTTGATGTTTTATGATCATGATCTTACATTGAAATGTTTAGGGATTGTTTTATGTTCTCCATGTTTACCCTTACTAAGAATTTGAGCTCACTATATTTATGTTTTCTTTTCCCCAGGATATAATGAAAGGTTTTAGTTAAGAAAACAAAAGGAAAATATCTTTATGGGATAAGTTGATGATCTTTCACCATGATTAGAAGATTCTGTTCTGAGTTTGCAAATACACTAAACTATTACGGTCCTTGGGTGTCTGTTTTTTTAATGTATAATGTATTCCATAAAATTAATGTAATTTACATGTACGTCAAGCTTGGGTCACTACAGTTGGTATCAGAGGAATGGTTTAGTTATCCTTTGGGAACTCAGATGCAATATATTTTCTGAGATCCCTAGAGATATTTCTAAGGTATGTCTAGGTATGTCTCTAATGTTTTGAATAACTATAAGTTACAGTCCTAGAATTATTTTGATATTCATGAATAACCGAGGGTGAACCTAAGATGTGATAGGTTAAAGAAGGTGTCATATGTTATACATCCTATAAGTGAATTTTTATGATAATGTGGTTCTTTGTTATTTTAACTATTACATACACTATGGTTTCTGGTTTTAGTCAATGGATAGAACAATAAGGAATTCAGTTAAAATTGATTCCAATGGAAAAATAGGTTACTATGATCAACAAAATTGTTTAATGCTTGGAAATAAAGTTATTATGATTATGTCGAATCAGTCATTGTGATATATGACGAACAAGGTGATCTTTAGTTGTATTCCTAAGTCATAAAATAAGAGGAATATGGACTTTTATACATGTTCTCATGGTGAGGAACATAGAGGAAGGAAGTTGAATCATTCTACATATCAATAAGAAGTGAAGAAGGACCTTGATGAATACCTAAAATTGAGGGGAAGATGTTATCTGTGTGGGGAAAAGGTCCCTAGAGTGATAGACTATTATAGAGTTCAATGTATTATCTGTCCAGAACACGGGCATTACCCAACTCAATTCCCTAACCTAAGAAGTTACTTCTAAATTGAGGAAGGAGTTATTCTATGACAATAATTGAAGAGGATGGATTGAATTGTATATATATTTGTATTCAAGAATAATGTTGTTGAGGTAATTTTATGGTATGTTGCAATATCTATATATTGGTCCATTGTGGTTTTCTATAATAATATGGTACCAGTATCCATGAAAAGTTATTGAAATATTATTTGAATAAAGATGATATGCACATAATTAAGGGATAAAGAGAAAATAATATGTTTGATAGTATTAATGAGCTCATGACTGATATAAGGACAATGTGATATCATGGTTTTAGTATATAGAATTTTTGGAATTTTGGTATGTGGAAAGAGTTAACATTTGATAGAATTCATGTTTTCACTAAAGTTCAATGGGTATTTATTTTTCAAGAGAATACATGACTAAGATATTCACATGTTTGGAATGTGACAAACAACAATACATATCTTATGATATATGGGGGACAAATGAAGGAATTCACATGCTTGGTAGATGACATTTCTAGTAATTGAAGGTACTATTTTCAATAAGCCTAAATGTTGGAATGGATTAATTTAGACATTATATAGTATTTATTAAGGCTATAACTTTTTTATTTTATTTATGAAATTTTATAATAGTACTGATTTATAAAATGTACAACTCGTAGGAGGGGCGACAACCCGTCGCGTTGGACAAGGATGCGGGAATCGAACCCACAACCGAAGTGTTATATGCCTTTATAGCCTACCACTAACCTACAAGAAGTCCATGGTTAGTATAAATTAGTTTTAATTTATTAAGTGGTATGATATATGAAGAATAAGTATATTTTCGGAACCATATACAATTAATCTCACCATAGATGGACTTATGTATATTTAATAACTTTTTCTAAAATTTTGTTTAAGACAAATGGATTGACCTATCATTCTATCACATGATCTGCTAACACTTCAATAATGAAAAAATCAACTTCATTTATTTAAGAGATTAATTGGAAATTGTTCAGGGAATGACCAAATGGTGAGATTGTACAAAAATCAATTAAGTATTTTTTATAATTCCAATTTTTTTCAACTTTCTAGAAATGATCTTGAAAACCAAAAACGTTGTTCAATATGGTAGCTTAGATCATCACAAATTTATAGCTTTGTGATTTTTTGGCTTTTTCATAGCCACTCTCTCTACCACTCTTTATAATAACATGATGGTTTTATTTTTCTTCCATATCCATATTTTCACCTATGTTCTTCTTTGTGGAATCCAGTGATGAGTTAATTTTGGTAATCGTTATGTTTCTTTTTAAAATTTATATTTAGTATTACTTTTTACAATTTGGGTTTCTAGGAATGAAACATTCAAGTAGAAAACCATTTATAACCCTGATTAATTTTGAGGGAGAAATTCATTTTAAGGGTGGTAGAATGTAACACCCCTATATTTTTTAAGAAATATTATTTTTAATTTCTTGGATGTCTTGTGTTGTATGCTACACCATGATTACCATGCACTATACACAACACCGTATTAGATTGTATTATACATAACACAATTATTGGATTGCGTTACATGGAAGAGAAACCATTCTCAATAGATTGTGTTGTACGCATTACTGAGCTTCACTAAACAACAATATGTTATTAAAATATTTTATAAACTTTATGTTATGAATAGTAATACCAACTTTTTGAAATTTTCCAAATTTTATCTTCCAAAATGGACTTATTTTTGGGATTATGAATATCAAAATTATCCTAGGGAATGGTTTGGGTATTATTTTGAAAAATATCAATTTTTAATGAATAGTGAAAACACTAGGTTATTCGTTAAAACCGACTTTTTATTTAAATAATAATTTATTATATTTTTATTTATTTTAGGTACAAATAGAAATGAAATACTTATATAAGTTCAATGAAATTCATTAGAGTCATTTTATAATAAATTTAGATATATAAAAACTTTATTGAACTTTTTACCATATTTTACCCAACTCCAAGGAGAATTTGTAATTTTACATAAAACATACTTTTACCACTTCTGTGAGTGGAATTTCAAAAATCTGAGAGACACGGTTTGTATGGGTAAGTAAAATTTGGTTCAATAAGATAAATATAATTTTTTGTGAATTGTATCATTTTACTTTTATTTACTACAACTAAAGGTAAATGCAGTAATTAAGGTTACAAATAAGATTATAAAATTATCCTAACACCTGCCAAAATTATATTAGATGAATAAATGTTGACACATATCACCTAAGGGTCAGAAGAGATTCATTTCACAGATTTTGGACCATGAAAATTATGTAATTATTATTAATACTAAAGAATGTGACCACATGCCACTCTCAAATATCTTATAAGTGTAATAATTTTAATTTAGTGATAATCTTCATAAATCATAGAAAATAACAATTCTACAGAAATATAATAAAATTATCTACATCATGTGAATTTAATTAGAATTTTTAGGGATTAAATAATTATCATTAATTAGGACATAATGGTGATGTAGAAATTATTTTATTGATTGAAATATCAAATAAATGGTTTTAAAAATATTGAAATAAATAATGTATGAACTATTTAATGTTCTTGATGAGATTTCTAGATAAATATGACATGATATCAATCTGTTAAATCTTTTAGTTCGAACATATATTCTGTGTGGATTTTATATAAATTCAAATAAATGAATACAGTCAAAATTGACACGATTTGTATTTTATAAGAATAATATATTATAAAATTGTTTAAAAATCACAAAAAATTTAATATTTATCAATTGAAATTTATATGGTCGAAAAGCTCATAAATTATAAAATTATGGACAATTCACAACACATAAGTAATAATTTATAACTATTTAAAATTTAAAATATAATTACCACAAATTCAATTAAATATATTAAATAAGTACAAATGAAGTTGATAAGGTTTAATATAATTTCCCAACATGTCTAAATTTTATTGGTTGATGCATTTATAACCCTATCACATATAATCATAGGATTCGAGTCATTTTTGGAGGTTTTTATGTTTTGTTTTAATTTATTATAAAATAAATATTTCTCAGGTTTCCAAAGGTGCCCCTCTCCTCCCTTATAAAAGTGAACCTCCTCGCTCTCCTCCTCACACAATTTAGAGCCTTCAATATCAGACAACCCCTACCAAAATACCCTAAAAACTATCCTCACTTCAACCTAGAGGCCTTAATTTAGTCATAAAGCCAATTTAAGGAGCCGTTTTGATCAAATCAAAAGGAAGAACCCGTAGAAGAGGTAAATATCTCACCACCAATTTCAAGTTCCTTTCTTCTTACACTTCTTCCTTCATTGTTGTTTCCATTATAAAATAATAACTCCAGTATATTATATATATTGTGATGTTATTATAAAAATATTAAAACCATATTAGTTATTTTATCCATCATATCAATGAAAAAGTCAACACACGTGCGTACGTCTGGCTTACCATCTCCACACCGTGGTGTAGTTTGTTATTCAAAAATTTCATCATTTGGATGGGTATAATATCAGTATAAATGATATAAAAATTAAATATAACATTATGATGATTCTTTATATTTGATATACCATCCAATTATATAATATTTTAACATCAAAAGAATGATTTTGTTTCTTGTGCGTACGTACGGACTACCGTCTCTACGAACGCGATGAGATTCATTTTCCAAGATTAACAATTCAAGTATTATTATAAAGTATATATATAAAAAAATCATGAATGATATTAATAAATAATGATAAATTATTTATTTACATATATTATTCATTTACTTAATTCCATTCAATTCAATAAGAAAATGAAAATAGCGTTCTTGCGTACGTACGACCAACTGTCTCCATTAACAGTGTATTTCATTCCATTTATCGATCTATCATATATATTTATATGCTGAATATATATTATATATAAATCATGTTTTATGTTCTGGAATTAATAAAAGCAAGATATATTTAATAATATCAAGAACAACAAGTTGGAACACGTATGATAAATGAAACGATTTTACCCAAAACGCTGTTTTAACATGGAATTTAAAAAAGAATGGGTAATATATAGAACTAAGTGAGTCATATATGATATAATAAATATTATTATGGTTATATTACAAGATAATAATATGTTTAAAATCACTATAGAGGAGTCTTGGACACATAAGGAAGAAATTGGAAATAAGGTAAGGGATAATTTTTCAAATCTCATTTTTATCAGAGATTGCTTATACGTATGTATTTAATAGGGTTGTATTTTTCATCGATTTCAATAAATTTTTTTTCATAAATTGGTTAATATTATTCAATGTATTTTTAAAGTCATGTTTAACCCTCTTTTACTTTTACATTCTGTTATGGAAGAATCCTTATTTTTTTTAAGAAATGAGGAACTTTTTGACTTTTTCGGCAAAAGTACGAGGAGAATGTTTTTATTGATCATATACGGCATGAAAAAGTTTTTACAAATTCATAACTCCTAATATTCATGAGTCTTACACAAAAATATTTCATGATTATTTTCAACAAAAATACTTTTCTTTTAAAATTGAATGGCATTTTGTGAAAAGAAAATTATTTTGAAGAAGAAAGGATATTTTTCTCAAGAATTCATTTCAAGTGTTTTGTCAAAACTATTATCCATCTAAGATGACATTATTTTTTATAATTATGTTTCAAGTATAATTTCATTATTTTTTACATTGTTTGATTCTTCATATGATGAAATGATATCCAATTGTTTTATATGGATAACAATATGATGGGATGATGTTTATGAAACCCATTTTATTCTTTGGGTTATGATGAATGATCTATGTTTATTTTGTTGCACAAGTAAGAATGATTTCATTATGAGATCTGGGGGACCTATATCTCCCTCAAATTAATTGGGTAATGATTTATATATTATGATATAGATATGGTTGGAATGGAAGGTGAATCTAGTTCAGTAATACAGGGCTGGAACGATAAGTAAACCCGATTAAGTAATGGACAATGTCCACAATGATGGTCTTGGAAGCAATGACTTGCCTACTATGGAAATCATAACATGTGCTTAATGGTTTCCACAATTACATGTTTTATTCCCCTGATATTTTTTCATGATTAATATTCCTTTATGATCTATTCCTTATGCCCTACCAAGATTTATGTCATTACCCCTGATTTGTATGTTTTATGTTCATGTTCTTACGTTCAAATGTTTAGGGATTATTTTATGTTCTCCATGTTTACCCTTACCGAGCATTTGAGATCACATTTTTTATGTTCTATTTTACCCATGATATAAAGGATGGTTTTAGGTAAGAAAACCAAAGCATAATATCTTTATGGGAGATATTGAAGATCTTTCACTATGATTATAAGATTATGTTCAGAGTCTTCAATGACACTAAACTATTACGGTCTTTGGGTGTCTATTTTTGTTATGTATTAAGTATTCATCAAAAGTAATGTAATTTCCATGTACGTCAAGATTTTTTCACTACAGTTGGTAGCAGAGGAAAGGTTTAGTTAAACATTAGAAACTAGGATGAGAAATCATTAGTGGGATCCCTATAGATATTTCTAGGGTATGTCTAGGGATGTCCCTAAGGATTAGTATAACTATATGTAACAGTCCTAGATTTATTTTGAAGATCATTAATAACTGAGGGTAAACCTAAGCTTTTATAGGTTAAATAATGTGTCATACGTTATACATCCTATAAGTGACTTTTTATGATTATGTGGTTCCTTGTTATTTTAAATATTGGTTACACTATGGTTTTTGGTTTTAGTCATTGGAGGGAATGAGAAGGAATTAAGTTAACATTGATTCCAATGGAAAAAATTGTTGACTATGATCCACAAAATTTTGTAATTACTAGAAAGAAAGATATTATTGTTATGCAGAATCATTCATCGCAATATATGATTAATAAGGTGAACTATAGTTTTATTCCTAAGTCATAAAATAAGTGGAAGATGGTCTTTTATGAATGTTTTAATAGTGAGGAACATAGAGGAAGGAAGATGAATAATTCAAAATATTAAGAAGAAGGGAAAAAGATAATTGAGGAATACCTCAAATGGGGGGGGGAGGATGTTATCTGTGTGGGGAAACATGTCATAGAGTGATAGACTATAATAGAGTTCAATGTCTTATCTGTGGAGAACATGGGAATTACCCAACTCAATGCCCTGACCTAAGAGGTTACTTCTAAATCAATGAATTATTTATTCCATGACAATCATTTAAGAGGATGGATTGAAGTTTATATGTATTTTTATTCAATAATAATGTTGTTGACATAATTTTATGATATATTGGAATATCTATGTATTGGTCCATTGTAGTTTTCCATAAGAATATGTTACCAGTAACCAAGAAAAGTGATTGAAATATTTTTGGAAAGAAGATTATATGAACATAATTAAGGGATAAGAAGTAAATAATATGTTTGATAGTATTAATGAGCTCATGACTGATATAAAGAAAAAAGTGAAACCATGGTTTGAGTATGTAAATTTTTTGGAATTTTGGTATGTGGAAAGAGTTAACATTTGACAGCAATCATGTTTTCAATAATGTTAAATGGGTATTCAATTTTCAAGAGAATACATGATTATGGTATTTATATGTTTGGAATGTGACCAACAACAAGATATATCTTATGATATATGGGGAAAAATTAAGGAATTCACATGCTCTATTGATGACATTTCTAGTAATAGTACAAAAGTATTTTCGATAAGCCTAAAGGTTGGAATGGATTAATTTATACATCATATAGTATTTCATAATGTGAAAAAAAAATTATTTTATTTTGGAAATGTTATAATAGTATAGTATTAGAAAAAGGACGACCCTTTGGATGGGTGACAACACGTCACGTCAGACAAGGATACATGAATTGTACCCACAACCAAAGTACGACATGCCTTTATCGCCTACCATTGGCCTACAGGATGTCCCAGGTTAGTATAAATTTGTATTAATTTTTTATGTGGTTTGATATATGAATTATAATTCCATTTTAGTAACCATTTACTATTAATCTCACCATAGATGGACTTCTGTATATTTAATAACTTTTTCTAACCTTTTGTTTGAGATAGATGGAATGACCAATCATTCTATTTCATTATCTGCTAACACATCATGAATGACAAATTAAACTTCATTTTATTAAGAGATGAAGTGGAAATTGTTCAAGGAACGACCAACGATGAGATTGTACCAAAATAATTTAAGTATTTCTTATAATTTCAATTTTTTCAACTTTAGGGAAATGATCTTGAAAACCAACAATGTTGTCCTAGATGGTAGTTTAGATCATCACAAATTTATAGCTTTATGATTTTTTGATTTTTCATAGCCATGTTCTCTACCACTCTCCATCTGCATATGTTGGTTATATTTCTCATCAATATCCATATTTTCACCTATGTTCTTCTATGTGGAAACCCAGTGATTATTTAATTGGGGTAACTATTTCGTTCCATTTTTAAAATTATGTTTTAGTATTCCTTTTTATGATGTGGGTTTCTATTAATGAAACTTTCATGTAGTAAACCATTTATAACCGCAACCAATTTCTAGGTAGAAATTCATTTTAAGGTGGGTAGAATGTAAAACATCGCGATTTTATGAGAAATATTATGTTTAATTTCATTGATGTCTTGTGTTGTACGCTACACCAAAATGATCGTGCACTATACGGAACACCGTATTAGCTTTTTGTATACTTAACACTATTCTTGGCTTTCATTACATGTAAATTCAACCTTCCTTGATAGCTTGCATTGTACGCAATACCGAGTTTCACTAAACAACGATATGTTTTTAAAATATTATATAGACTAGTCGTTATGAATAGTAATACCCAGTTTTTTAAATTTTATAAATTTAATCATTCAATATGGACTTAATTTTTTGATTTGGAACATCTAAATTAGCCTTGGGTGAATTTTTGGTATTTTTCTAAAAACTTTCAATTTTTGATGAATTGTGAAAACACTTAGTTATTGGTTAAAATTGACTTTTCATTTAGATATTAATTTATATAATTTAAATTTATTTTAGTTTAAAATAGATACATAATACCAATATATGTTCAATTAAATTCATTAGAGATGTTTTATAATTATTTTAGATATATTAAAATTTTATTGAACTTTTTATCGCCTTTTACCCACCTCCGATGAGAATTTGAAAATTTACATAAAACATAATTTTACCGCTTCTGTGAGTGGAATTTCAAAAATCTGATAGACACGGTTTATATTAGTAAGTAAATTATGGTTCAAAAAGATAAAAATATTTTTTGGTGAATAGTAACTTTTTACTTTTATTTACTACAGTTAAAGGTAAATCCGTTAATGAAGGGTAAAAATAAGATTCGAAAATTACCCTAACACCTGAAAAAATTTGTATTGGCTGAATAAAAGTCGACCCATATCACATAATATTCATAATAGATTCATTTCATGGATTTTGGACCATTAAAATTACATAATTATTTTTACAACCAAAGAAAGTGACAACAAGTCATTCTCTTATATCTTATAAGTGTAATGATTTTAATTTAGTGATGAACTTCAAAAAACAACAAACATAAAAAGTCTCCAAACAGCTAATAAAATTATCTGAATCATGTGAATTTATTTATAATTTTTAGGAATTAAATAATTATTATTAATTATGACACAATAGTGAGGTTGAAATTATTTTACTTATTGAAATAACAAATAAATTATTTTAAAAATATTAAAATAAATATTTTATAAAATATTTAATATGATCTATTAATTTTCTAGAAAAATATGACATGTTTTTAATCTATTAAATCTTCTATTTCGAACATATCTTCTGTGTGGATTTTACTTAAATTGAAATAAATGAATAGTGTCAAAATTTACACTATTGTTATTTTATAAAAATAACATATTATAAAATTGTTTACAAATAAGAAAACAATTAAAAATTATAAATTTAAATTTATATGCTCTAAAATGCCATAAAGTATACAATTATGTAAAATTCACAACACATAAGTAATTATTTATTACAATTTAAAATTTAGAATATTATTACCACAAATTTAAATAAATAGATTAAATAAGGATAAATCAAATTGATAAGGTTTAAAATAATTTCCCAACGTGTATAAATTTTATTGGTTGATGAGATTACAAAAATATCTCATCTAATATTTTTATTTGAGTCATTTTTTGAGGTTTTAATGTTGGGATTGAAATTATTATAAATTAATATTTCTTATGTTTCCAAAGGTTCCCCTCTCCTCCCCAAGAAAAGGGAACCTCCTCCCTCTCCTCCTCACACCATTTTGAGCCTTAAATCTCCGCCAAACCCTGCCCAAATACCCTCTCAACAATCCTCTATTCATCCTAGATGCCTTCCTCTAGACATAAAGCCATCCTAATGAGCCCTTTTGATCAAATCAAAAGGAAGAACCTGATGAAAAGTTAAATAACTCACCACTAATTTGAAGTTCATTCATCCTCCACTTCCTCTTTCTTTGTTGTTTCCATTATAAAATAATATCTCCAGTATATTATATATATTTTTATGTTATTATAAAAATCTTAAAACCATATTAGTTATTTTATCCATCCTATGAATGAAAAAGTCACCACACGTGCATACGTACGGCTTACCGTCTCCACGTCGTGGTGTAGTTTGTTATTCAAACATTTTATCATTTGGATTGGTATAATATTGATTATAAATGAGATAAAAAATAAATATAACATTAGGAAGATTATGTATATATTATATACCATCCAATTATATACGATATTAATAACAAAAGAATGATATTGTTGCTCTTGCGTACGTACGGACTACCATCTCCACGAACATGATGAGATTCCTTTTCCCTTGATTAACCAATAAAGTATGATTATAAAGTATATATAATAAATAATAATGAATGATATTAAAAAATAATGATACTGTATTTATGTACATTTATGTTTAATTTACTTAATTCCATTCAATTTAATAAGGAAATGAAAACAGTGTTCATTCGTACGTACGGCCTACCGTCTCCATGAACAGTGTATTTCATTCAATTTATCGATCTATCATAAATATTTATATGATGAATATATATTATATATAAATAATTTTTTACATTATATAATTATGTAAATCAGGATATAAGTAATAATATCAAGAACAACAAGTTGAAACACATAGGATAAAAGAAACAATTTTACCCAAAACACTACTTGAACATGGAATTTACAAAAGAACGAGTAATATAAAGTTCTAAGCGAATCATATATGATATCATAAGTATTATTATGGTCATAGTAAAATTTATTAATATCTTTAAACCCACTATATAGGAGTCTCGAACACATACAGAAGAAATTTGAGATAATGTAAGGGATAATTTGGCAAATCTCACTTTTATCAGAAATTTCTTATACGTAAGTATTTACTAGGGTTATATTTTTCAACCATTTACATAAAAATGTTTTTCAAAAATTGTTTATTATTTTTCCATATATTTTTAAAGTCATGTTTACCCCTCTTTCACTTTTACATTGTGTTATGGAAGAAATCATTCTTTGGTTTACCATACGAGGATCTTTTTGGCTTTTCCGGAAAAAGTACGAGGAGAATGTTTTTTTAAAATTATAAGGAATGAATGAATTTTTATGGTTTCATAAGGCCTAATATTAATGATTCTTTCACTACATGATATCTTAATTATTTTCAAAAAAAAATTTCTTAAATTGAGTTGCATTTTGTGAAAATAAAATGATTTTGAAGAATAAAGATATTTTCCTCAGAAATTCATTTCAAGAGTTTTATCAAAACTATTTTCCATCTAAGATAAAATTATTTAGTATGATTATGTTACAAGTATAATTCCTCTATTATTTACATGGTTTGATTCTTCTTATGATGAAATGATATCAAATTTTTTTATGTGGATTACATTATGATGGGATGGTGTTTATGAAACCCATTTTATTCTTTGTGTTATGATGAATGATTTATTTTTATTTTGTGGCACAAGTAAAAATGATTTAGTTATGATATGGGTGGGACCTATATATCCCTCAAATTTATTGGGTAAAGATATATATGTCATGAGATAGACATGGATGGAACGGTAAGTGAATCTGGTTCAGTAATACAGGGTTGGAACATCATGTAAACCTAGTTTAGTAATGGACTTTTCCACTATGATGGTCTTGGAAGTAATGCTATGGCTACTATGGAAATAATAACATGTTCTTAAAGGTTTCCACAATTACATATTTTATTCCTATTCTATTTTATCATTATTAATATTCTTTTATGATATATGCCTTATGGACTACCATGATATATGTCATTACCCCTGATTTTGATGTTTTATGTTCCTGTTCTTATATACAAATGTTTAGGGATTGTTTTATGTTCTCAATGTATACCCTTACAAATAATTTGTGATCACCCTATTTATGTTTTTTCCCTAGGATATAAAGAATGGTTTTAGGTAAGAAAACCAAAGGAGATGGTATTTATGGGAGATGTTGAAGATCTTTCACCATGATTAGAAGATTATGTTCTGAGTTTCCAATGATAGTAAACTATTACCATCATTGGGTGTCTGTTTTGTTATGTATTTAGTATTCCAAAAAAGTAATGTAATGTCTATGTACGCCAATCTTCAGTCTCTAATGTTGGTATCAAAGGAAAGGTTTTGTTATCCTTTGGAAACTAGGATGAAAAATCTTTAGTGAGATCTCTAGAGATATTTCTATGGTATGTTTAGGGATATACCTAAGGTTTAGTATAACAATAGGTTTTAGTCCTAGAATTATTTCTAAGATCAGGCATAACTGAGGGTGAAACTAAGATTTCATAGGTTAAAGAAGGTGTCATAAGTTATAAATCCTATAAGTGAGTTTTTCTCATTATGTGGTTCCTTGTTATTTTAACTATTTTGTACACTCTAGTTTCTGGTTTTTTTCTGTGGAGGGAACGAGAATGAATTCTATTAACATAGATTCCAATGAAAAAATTTGTGACTAATATCAACATAATTGTGTAATTCCAAGAAAGAATGATATTAAAATTATGCCAAATTAGTCATCATGATATATGATTAACAGGGTTAACATGATTTGTATTCATAATTAATAAAATAGAATGAATATGGGCATTTATGCATGTTATCAAGGTGAGGAACATAGAGGAAGGAAGATGAACCTTTCTATATATCAATAAGAAGGGAAGAAGAAACGTGAGGAATACCTCAAATGGAGGGGAAGATGTTATCAGTGTGGGGAAAATGGTCATAGGGTGAAAAACTATTATAGAATTCAATATCTTATCTGTGGAGAACATGGGCGTTACCCATCTCAGTGCCCTAACCTAAGAGGTTACTTCTAAATAAATAAAGTACTTATTAAATGACAATCATTGAAGAGGATGGATTGAAGTTTTTAAGTATATGTATTCAATAATTATTTTGAGGTAATTTTGTGGTATATTGGAATATCTATGTATTGGTCCATTGTTGTTTTCCATAATGTTGGTCGGAGTGGACACTCAAGAGGGGGGGTGAATTGAGTTCCAATTAAAATTTTCTTTTAAAAAAAAGTTCTATTAAAATCCCCCAATTTCAAAAACAAATTAAACTGTAGTGAATTTATATAGATTATAAAGGTTCAATCAGTTTCTCAAAGATTGATTAGTTCTCAGTTAACATAATCTTGTGATTAAATTAACTTTTGAAACTAACTTATTGATTTATAATAAATATAAACACTTGCGAATTTAATTATCAAAGTAGCTTTGAAGATAGATTATATTTCAAAGTAATAGCAGTGGGATATGAAATAAATATGTATAGTATAGATATAGAGTATAACTACAAACACAGAGAATTAACCAAGAGGTTCAGTCTCAAGCCGAGACTTAGTCCTCTCAAAAGTTTATATAAAAATGATCCACACCCTGGATCGGGGATAACAACAGTGAACACACTGTCCAGGTCACAAGACCTCTACCACAGTTCTACGTGGGAAAACAAACAACAGCAGCCAGCAGTCTAGGTCACAAGACCTCTACCACTATCCACAGTGGGAAATGAAGTGTAAAAGGTTTGCTGAGGATTTACAGATCCTCCAGTGAATGTACAGGAGTCAGTGTGTGTGTTTAATACAACAGATAACACACACTGCTCAAAATGTAGAATAAATAAATCACAGAGCAGAGATGTAGAGTTTAGAAATGGCTCTAGTGATTTCAGTGTAGCACTGGACTCGTTTTTGAATTGATCAGAAGTGATTCTGAGTCCTCTTCTCGATTTTGTTTGAGAAGCAGAGTGTCGTATGCTTCAGGTTCACAGGTAGTGAAAATGTAGTCGATGAAGCTCTTCGATATTCTTTTGTATGCACAGAACTTCTTCTTGAGTAGGCTTGATTGTATGTGTGATTCTGTCTTGCTTGGTTCTTCTTGTATGCACAGATCTCTTCTTGAGTATGTCGTATGTCTTCCATGTCTCTGTGTGTGTTGTCTCTCATCTCTTCAGCAGAGTCTTCTTGTATTTATGTCACGTGCTCCGTAGGACAGAAAAGGTTTCCTTTCCGCAGGTACGAGGTACGGTTTCCTGACATCCGACAACCTTTATTAATTAATTGTCAGGGTATTAAAATATAACTAATATGACCGTTGGTTAGAATAAATAAAGATAAAGATAAAGAAATTTAAATAGTTGTTTATGACTGTTCAAGTGGTCGGTAGGTCATCAGCATTAGAGTAATGATCGGTGACTCAGATAGATCAGCATCGGTCTGTCATCTGATCGGTGAGTCATTTTGATCAGCATTGGTCTGTCATCTGATCAGTGAGTCATTTGCTTCGGTCTGTCATCTGATCGGTGAGTCAGATGCATCGGTGACTCATTTGCATTGGTGACTCATTTGCATCGGTGAGTCCTTGGATCGGTGCGTCTGATGGATCGGTGAGTCTGATGGATCAGTGCGTCTGATGGATCGGTGAGTCTGATGGATCGGTGAGTCTGATGGATCAGTGAGTCTGATGGATCGGTGAGTCTGATGGATCGGTGAGTCTGATGGATCGTTGAGTCTGATGGATCGGTGAGTCTGATGGATCGGTGAGTCTGATGGATCGGTGAGTCTGATGGATCGGTGAGTCTGATGGATCGGTGAGTCTGATGGATCGGTGAGTCTGATGGATCGGTGAGTCTGATGGATCGGTGAGTCTGATGGATCAGTGAGTCTGATGGATCGGTGAGTCTGATGGATCGGTGAGTCTGATGGATCGGTGACTCATTTGCATCAGTGACTCAGATTGGTCAGCATCGGTGAGTCATTTTGATCAGTGCGACCGTTGTCCTTTGATATTGGATCAGTGCTTCCGATGTCTGTTGAATCCAGAAGACTTCCAACATACTTTGTAAGTCAATAAGCATAGACAAAATCATGATAACAGATTCACTTACAGATTGTAATTAAGTTTATGAGAAAACAAACCAGATTAAGCATTAATGGTATGTGATGATTTGTGATTATTAAAACATCAAACATAGACCTGAAATCAACAATCTTCCAGAGGGCTCAACAATCTCCCCCTTTTTGATAATCACAAATCTTCATATATATATATATATATATAAATATCAATCAATAGTAAAAACATAATGAGAATAAAAGTAAATAGATATAAGTCTTCCCTTTAATTTAACATTCCGATATATATAATATTCAAATTTCTCCCCCTGAGATATTGATCTCCCTCTAAGATATTCACATCTCTCATATATATATAGATCGTTCTCCCCCTTAGATATATATTAGATCTTTCTCCCATAAAGTATTCTTGTTCTTCTCCCCCTTTGGGATAATCAAAAAGGAGGGAAAATAGATAAGAGAAAGTGAAAGTAAAAGAAGTCAGCAAAGAGTAGAGAGAAAGAAAAAAAATGATAAAGGACAGATTATTACAAGTAGCACATTGTTCACCCCATCAAAGACAATACACAACTATTTGGTGGGATACAAAGGGGCTTTGCCTTTGTCTTTGGGATCAATAGTGGGTAAGTTTGAAGGCTTGGAGACATTCTGGTCTTGGAGAATCTGAAGTGGTGGTAGGACAACTCGGGCAGGTGTAGGAGCAGGTACCACAGAGGGTTGTTTTTGAGAAACAGGAGCTGATTGAGGAGCTTTCTGAGGAACTGGTCTTAATTGAGAGAGAGCTTGAGCAACAGATAGCTGATTTGGAGCTATATCAGAATCATTGAGAGGTTTAGAAGTAGGAAGTACTATGGCAGTGGCCTGTGCATTCAAATAGGGCTTCAAAAGATGAATAATGTCCTGAATGACTTCTGCTCCATACTTCATAGCTTTTTCAAAATCATCATTATTCTCCATGAACTGTGCCAAAGAAGGGAAAAAATCTTGCAATTGGCGAACTTGAGTTTTGAAGGCCTGACTGACTGGAGGTAATTTCAGATTCTCTGCTAACACCTTGAAGCTTGCAGTCATCTCATGTTTTGTATAATTCTTGGAAAAGTAAGTATCAACTTTTTCCTTGATCTCTTGCAGGGCTTTCTTAGCATCTGCTGAATATACCAAGGCCATCTTAGGACTGTTATCACAGAGCTCTTTCATCTTCCTCAAAGATTCTAAATCAAGAATTTGTCTTACAGCAGCTAACTCTTCATGCACAACTTCTTTTAGAGCTTCTATCTCACGGGTAGTGATCTTGGTTACCTTGCATGTACTGGCTTGGCCGACTATGTGAGTTAGTTAAGCTTTCAACTTCCTCAGGTCAGACTTGTTGAGATGTTCAATCAGATTTCTCAATACTTCCATCATACCAGAGATAGTTGATCGGAATTCGCTTGATAGAGATACCAGGCCGGTGTGAAGATCCTTCATAGTATGATTCAAAAAGGCTATTTTCCTGCCAATAAGTTCACCAGTATTGGCTAGGTCTGGCATCACGGCATTAGACACTCTCTGTGAGAAGGATTCCAAAGAATTTTCAGAAACATGTAGAGACACTTGAGTAAGAGCATTAGAAACTTCTTCTCTAACTATGGTTCTTACAGAAGTTAGCAAATCAAACTTAAACTTATCAAGATCAGCTTGACTGATTTCTGAACCAGGGAAATTATTATTGGTAGGATCAACAGTAGGAACAGACCATGCTTCTCGTGGAAGGTTCCTTTTCACAGCTGCATCAGATTCTGTCAAGTCTTCTTCTTCTTCAAAATATTCTAAGCCCAATACAGCATAACCAGGGTAGTCATCCCAAACAGCAGCACACAGAGTGTATTTTGGTTTCTCATAGCTTGTTGTTCCACTGATTTTTGGTGAGTCAGCCTTGCCACTGATATGGATTTCTTGTACTGACTGAGGTTGTTCTACTTGATCTACAGCAAGACCATCCACTGGTCTGTTAACACCATCAACAGCAGCATCAACAACATCAGCATCATCATCATCACCATCATGATTGTCATCAGCATCACCTTGCTCATTATTACTCTGCTCAGAGGTTTCACTGTGATATTCTTCAGTATCAGAATCTTCTTCATCACAAAGAATAGGTTCTGACTCTGGTAGGGTTAAGGGTGGACTAGCAGGTCCAAACTCTATTGTTTTCTTGGGACTAGCAGTGTCAGGATCACTCCTATCATCAGGAGAAGACACACTTCCTTCTACAGTCGTAGCTTCTTCTTGCTCATCATCATCAGAATAAACTGGTTCCTCGTCTGGTTTTAATCCAGGATCTCTCAAATCCTTTGGCCTCTTGCCATGATCTATGGGATTGTAGGCTTCATACAATTTATCTTCATCTGCAACCCAACACTTCTTCCATGGATTCCAATTTATTTTCATCCTCTTGCAGATCTCTTTGTTAAGACAGAAGGTATGGTCTGTTTCATTAACTTCATCATCTTCATCAAGACAATCTAGATTCTTGAGCATGGTAGATATCATCTTTGAATAAAACAAGACAGTGGCTTTCTTGGATGGTTTTATCATTACAGCTATGTGTACCATCACATATCTACACAAATTGATTTTCTCATGTGTTTTCAGAAGAAACAACAGGAAAACATCCTGGTATTTTACAGCAGCAAAATCTCCTCTCCTAGGGCAAAGTTGGTGCTGAATAAACTTGAAAAGAAGTCTGCACTCACCATCTAATTCTGAAGCTGTGATTCTTCGTGACTCTTTGTTTCCTGTCAGAAGCTCCAGAGCTAACTCATAAGAAAAATAGTCAGTGATTGGAGGTATATTGCCAGCATAATCCTCATACCGACCTTCATGAGGTACGTTCAGGCACTCAGCCCACTACTTAGATGAGAAGGATATTTTCTTTCCTTTTACCACAGACGACATCCGGGCAGCCTCCACACCATCTAAAGTGATTTCCAGATTCATATAGAACTCATGTACCAGCTTCGGGTAGTCTATTCGAGTGTTGTCAGAAAACCAGTCTATCCATCTTTGCGATTCATGAACTTGCAGCAACAGTGACTTACTTGACAAAAGCCAGGCAGAGTTTACTTCTTTTTCTACAGCAACAATCCGAGTTTCCAGGTTCGGATTTACTGATAGTTGAGAGGTACTACTCGACTCGCCTCGAGCACGCTTTGAAGGTACAGGGCTATCTGGTCCTTTGCTCGGTCTCTTTTGCTTAGTCATTTGAAGATTTTGAGAAGGAAGAAGTTTGAAGGTTTGAAGGTTCGAAGTAGAGGGGAAGAGATGTTGAGAGGTTCGGCGGGAAATGAAAGGTCAAAAGGTTTAGGGAAGATAAATAGCCACGTATCATTTATTTTATCATTTAGGGTTTCCATAAAAAGTAATTTACTAATTAATAAAAAGTAATTGAAAATAGATCGGTTTGACAGAACAGTGTGACAGATCGGTTCCACAGATCGGTTTCATAGATCGGTTTCACAGATCAGTTTCACAGATCAGTTTCACAGATCGGTTTCACAGATCAGTTTCACAGATCAGTTTCACAGATCGATCATACACAACTCTTGTTTAATAAATTTCATTCTTTCAGAGCATAAGGGCTTTGTGAAGATATCAGCTAATTGATTTTCAGAACTAACAAATTCTAGAGAAATATCACCTTTCTGATAATGGTCTCTTAGAAAGTGATGTCTGACATCATTGTGCTTTGTTCTAGAGTGAGACACAGGGTTCTTAGATATATTTATTGCACTAGTATTGTCACAGTTAATTGAAACATGTTTAAAATCAAATCTATTATCCAATAAAGTGTTTTTCATCCACAAAATTTGTGCCCAGCAACTACCAGCAGCTATATATTCTGCTTCGGCAGTAGATAATGCAACTGAGTTCTGTTTCTTACTACACCAAGAAACTAAGGATTTTCCAAGCAAATGACATGTTCCTGATGTGATTTTTCTATCTAACTTACAACTAGAAAAGTCAGCATATGAATAACTCATTAACTCAAAGGATTGTCCTTTTGGGTAAAACAAACCTAAGTTAACTGTGTGTTTGAGATATTTAAAAATTCTTTTAACAGCAAGAAAATGAGATTCTTTTGGATTAGCTTGAAATCTAGCACACATACACACACTAAACATAATATCAGGTCGACTAGCAGTAAGATAAAGTAAACTACCAATCATACCTCTGTAATTTGTTTGATCAACTGGTTTCCCAGTTTCATTTGCATCCAATTTACAGGTAGTACTCATAGGAGTTTCACTTTCCTTGATACTATCCAGACCAAAACGTTTTAATAGATCCTTTTTATATTTACTTTGATTCAAAATAATACCATTTTCATTTTGAAATACTTGAAATCCATGAAAGTACTTAAGCTCTCCCATTAAGCTCATTTCAAAATCATTTTGCATACTTTTTGAAAAATCAGTACATAAAGAGTGTTTAGAAGATCCAAAAATAATATCATCAACATATATTTGTACAACTAAAACATCATTAGAAATTTTTTAATGAAAAGAGTTGTATCAGCAATCCCATTAGTAAAACCTTTTGAAATAAGGAAATTGGTGAGTCTATCATACCAAGCTCTTGGAGCTTGTTTTAAACCATACAAAGCTTTAGAATGTTTAAAAACATGATTTGGAAAATGGGGGTTAGTAAATCAAGGTGGTTGTTCTACAAAAACATCTTCAATTATAAAACCATTTAGAAATGCACTTTTCACATCCATTTGATATAACTTGAAATTCAGATGTGATGCATATGCAAGTAAGATCCTAATGGCTTCTAATCTAGCTACAGGTGCAAAGGTTTCCTCATAGTCAATTCCTTCTTCTTGACTATATCCTTGTGCAACTAGTCTATCTTTGTTTCTAACTATATTTCCAGATTCATCTACTTTATTTCTAAAAACCCATTTTCTGCCTATTGTTAAGGTGTCCTTAGGTCTGTCAACTAATTCCCAGACTTTGTTTCATTCAAACTGATTTAATTCTTCTTGCATAGCCATTACCCAAAACTCATCATTGATAGCATCATTGATATTTTTAGGTTCTGACTGTGAAAGAAAGGCTTGATGTTCAACCTGATTTCTTAGAGAAGCTCTAGTCTGTGTTCCTCTATCTAGATTTCCTACAAAAGCATCTAAAGGATGGTTCTTTAGAATCCTCGTTGATCTGGTAAAGGTTGGACTAGAAATTTCAGGTTCATCTATAGATTGAGGTTCAACAGAAGCAGGTTCTGGAGAATTTCCAGAGCTGGATGTTTTAACTATAGGTCCATTGTATTAATCATTGAGATTCAAACCAGAGAGATCATCTTCAAGAGATATTTTAGGTTCATGTGGATCTGCTTCATCAAATTTGATGTGAACAGATTCTTCCACGCATTTGGTTCTTTTATTGAAAACTCTATAGGATTTACTAGAGATAGAATAACCTAGGAAAATTCTTTCATCACTCTTGGATGCAAATTTGTCAAGATTGTCTCTAGTATTGAGAATGAAGACTTTGCAGCCAAAAACATTGAAGTAGTTAACCTTGGGTTTCCTATGGTTCCACAACTCATAAGGGGTCCTTTTAAGAACATGTCTAATTAAGACTCTATTAATGACATAACAAGCTGTATTAACAGCTTCAGCCCAAAAGTAAATAGGCAGTTCATATTCATTGAGCATGGTTCTAGCTATTTCTTGCAGGGTTCTATTCCTTATTTCTACTACACCATTATGTTGGGGTGTCCTAGGGGCAGAAAAGTTTTGAGAATAGCCATTGAGTGAGCAGTAAGATTCAAAATCTTGATTTTCCAACTCACGACCATGATCACTCCTCAAGGTTTTAATCTTAAGTCCACTAAGGTTTTCTACAGACTTGGAGTATTTAACAAAGTAAGAACAAGCTTCACTTTTGTGAGCTAGAAAGTATACCCAAGTATATCTAGAAAAGTCATCTACGAGAACATAGACATAGTGCTTCCCATTTAGACTAGAAACTCTTGATGGTCCAAACAAATCCATGTGAACCAACTCAAGTGGTTGAGAAGTTGTGACTTCTTTCTTTGATTTAAAAGAAACTTTATGTTGCTTTCCCTTTTGACAGGGATTACAAACTTTGTCTGCTGGAAATTCAAGTTTGGGTAAGTCTCTAACTAAGTTCATCCTAGATAGTTTTCTAAGTGAGTGCACATTGCAGTGTCCTAATCTTCTGTGCCAAAGACAAGACTCTTTATGAAAAGCATTTAAACAAGGAATGTTCTGTTTAGCTAAAGAATCTAAATCAACAGCATAAAAATTTTCATTTCTTAAAGCAGAAAATACTAAAACATTTTTAGAGTTAAAAACACTGCAAGAATCATTTTTAAATTTCACATAAAAACCATCATCACACAACTAAGAAATACTTAACAGGTTATATTTAAGTCCATCGACAAATAAAACTTTAGAAATTAATACTAAGTCAGTGTTAACAATCTGGCCTAAGCCGATGATTTTTCCTTTTGAATTATCACCAAAAGTGACAAAGCCTCCATCAACTTTTACTAAACTCTTAAAACATGAAAAGTCTCCTGACATATGTCTTGAGCATCCACTGTCTAAGTACCATATCTTCTTGTGACAGCTCCTCAAGCAGGTATCCTACAAAACAGATTTAGATGGAAGATGATTTTGGTACCCTTATTTTCTTGGGTCAAGACAGGTTATCCAATAACACTTTAGGTACCCATATTTGTCTAATGGGTCTCATATAACTTGTAGAAATAACATTCTTTGAAAGATAAACCTTATTAGATTCATAACTATGAATATAACTGGTTGAAGCATATGAAGTTCCAGAATTACCTTCATTCTATTCAGATTTAGAAATGAATCTAGTTTTGGCAATTTTCCTTTGACCAGGTTGGTATCCTATACCAGTAGTATATTTAGGTGCTATTTTCTTTCCTAGCATTTCAGTCAAATCATCCTTTACATTTGTAAAGTTTTCTAGGTCTTTTCTAAGTTGCTCATTTGACAGCTTCAGTTATGTATTTTCCTTAAGCAACTGAGCATTCTTTTCTATTTCTATATCAAGGTCAGATTCATGCTTAACACTTAAATCATACTGTTTCCTTAAACCTTTATATTTATCCTTAAGCTCATTACAGGTTTCTTATAACATGTCACAGTATTCAAACAATTCAGATTTTGACATGTTTTCTGAGTCAGAATCTTCTCCAGAATAGTATGAATTAAAAACAGGAGTCTCTGATGTTACCTCAGAAGTGTTTGTCATGAAACACATGTTGGCCCGATTCTTTTCAGAGTCTGAAGATTCAGCTTCACTTGTGCTGTCTTCTGAAGCACTCCAAGTAGCCTTCTTGGATTTCTTGTACTTGTTATCCTTGTATTCATACTTCTTTCTGTATTTCAGCTTTGGACAGTCTATTTTTATGTGTCCTTTTCTTTTGCATTCATAACAGACAACTTCATCAGTTCTGTCAGCCTTCTTCCAATACTTTTTCCATTTGCCTTGTTGGTCATACTTTCCCTTGTAATTTGGTTTCCTAAAGATTTTATTTTTCCTATAAAACTTTTTGAATCTCCTGGCTATTTGAGCCATCTCAGCATCACTGTCAGAATCATTCTCACTTTTCTCACTGCTTGAACTTTTATTGATAGCTTGAGGCTTTTCCTTATCCTTATTCTTTGAGGTTGTAGTCTTAAAGGCAATAGACTTCCTTTTAGGTTCATCATCTTCTTATTTATTTACTTTAAGCTCTTCTTCATACATCATCAGCTTGCCAATTAGTTCCTTGACAGGTAGAGCAGCAGTGTCACATGATTCTCTGATTGAGACAGATGTGCCTCTCCACCTATCAGGTAGACATCTCAAAATTCTCATAATTTGTTCCTTTGATGAGACATCCTTTCCCAGCGAGATCATTGTACTGACAATTTCATTGAACATGAGATACATATCAGAAATGGGTTCGTCAGGCTTCATTTTAAAATTATCATACTTGATAGTATAAGTGTTCAATCTCATTTCTTTAACATTCATTGTTCCTTCATGAGAAACAGCTAAGGGATCCCAAATTTCAAAAGCTGTTTTACAAGCAGAAATTCTATTAAACTCTTCATCTCCTAGAGCACAGTACAAGGAATTCATAGCTTTAAAGTTGTTATTGTAAGCAGTCTTTATAGGTTCATCCCAAGTAGATCTAGCAGTAGTGGGAATTTTGTATTCTGATTCAATAGCAGTCCAAATATCAAAACCTATGCTTTCTAGATGAATTTTCATTTTCAGTTTCCACTGAGCATAATTAGTTCCATTGAAGAAGGGTGGCCGGTTAGTAGCAGCACACTCAAGTCTATTGTCCATGATGAGAAAATTTTAAAGAGACAAAAATTTAGATATAACAGAACTTTTAAGAACTTTAAAATACAACTAAAATCACAGTTCAAAAGCAGAGTACTTTTAGAAAGTATTTTCAAACCAATGATACCAAGTGTTGGTCGGAGTGGACACTCAAGAGGGGGGTGAATTGAGTTCCAATTAAAATTTCTGTTAAAAACAAGTTCTTTTAAAATCCCCCAATTTCAAAAAAAAATTAAACTGTAGTGAATTTATATAGATTATAAAGGTTCAATTAGTTTCTCAAAGATTGATTAGTTCTCAGTTAACTTAATATTGTGATTAAATTAAATTTTGAAACTAACTTACTGATTTATAATAAATATAAACACTTTCGAATTTAATTATCAAAGTAGCTTTGAAGATAAATTATATTTCAAAGTAATAGCAGCGGAATATGAAATAAATATGTATAGTATAGATATAGAGTATAACTACAAACACAGAGAATTAACCAAGAAGTTCAGTCTCAAGCCGAGACTTAGTCCTCTCAAAAGTTTATATAAAAATGATCCACACCCTGGATCGGGGTTAACAACAGTGAACACACTGTCCAGGTCACAAGACCTCTACCACAGTTCTACGTGGGAAAACAAACAACAGCAGCCAGTTGTCCAAGTCACAAGACCTCTACCACTATCCATAGTGGGAAATGAAGTGTAAAAGGTTTGCTGAGGATTTACAGATCCTCCAGTAAAAGTACAGGAGTCAGTGTGTGTGTTTGATACAGCAGATAACACACACTGCTCAAAATGTAGAATAAATAAATCACAGAGCAGAGATGTAGAGTTTAGAAATGGCTCTAGTGATTTCAGTGTAGCACTGGACTCGTTTTGGAATTGATCAGAAGTGATTCTGAGTCCTCTTCTCCATTTTGATTGAGAAGCAAAGTGTCGTATAGTTCAGGTTCATAGGTAGTGAAAATGTAGTCGATGAAGCTCTTCGATATTCTTTTGTATGCACAAAACTTCTTCTGGAGTAGGCTTGATTGTCTGTGTGATTCTGTCTTTCTTGGTTCTTCTTGTATGCACAGAGCTCTTCTTGAGTATGTCGTATGTCTTCCTTGTCTCTGTGTGTGTTGTCTCTCATCTCTTCAGCAGAGTCTTCTTGTATTTATGTCACGTGCTCCGTAGGACAGAAAAGGTTTCCTTTCCGCAGGTACGAGGTACGGTTTCCTGACATTCGACAACCTTTATTAATTAATTGTCTGGGTATTAAAATATAACTAATATAACCGTTGGTTAGAATAAATAAAGATAAAGATAAAGAAATTCAAACAGTTGTTTATGACTGTTCAAGTGATCGGTAGGTCATCAGCATTAGAGTAATGATCGGTGACTCAGACAGATCAGCATCGGTCTGTCATCTGATCGGTGAGTCATTTTGATCAGCATCGGTCTGTCATCTGATCGGTGAGTCATTTTGATCAGCATCAGTCTGTCATCTGATCGGTGAGTCATTTGCATCGGTCTGTCATCTGATCGGTGAGTCAGATGCATCGGTGACTCATTTGCATCAGTGACTCATTTGCATCGGTGAGTCCTTGGATCGGTGCGTCTGATGGATCGGTGAGTCTGATGGATCGGTGAGTCTGATGGATCGGTGAGTCTGATGGATCGGTGAGTCTGATGGATCGGTGAGTCTGATGGATCGGTGAGTCTGATGGATCGGTGATTCTGATGGATCGGTGAGTCTGATGGATCGGTGAGTCTGATGGATCGGTGACTCATTTGCATCAGTGACTCAGATTGGTCAGCATCGGTGAGTCATTTTGATCAGTGCGACCGTTGTCCTTTGATATTGGATCAGTGCTTCCGATGCCTGTTGAATCCAGAAGACTTCCAACATACTTTGTAAGTCAATAAGCATAGACAAAATCATGATAACATATTCACTTACAGATTGTAATTAAGTTTATGAGAAAACAAACCAGATTAATAATTAATGGTATGTGATGATTTGTGATTATTAAAACATCAAACATAGACATGAAATCAACAATCTTCCAGAGGGCTCAACACATAAGAATTTGTTTCCAGTAACCATGAAAAGTGATTGGAATATTTTTGGAAAGCAGATTATATGCACATAATGATGGGATAAGGAGAAAATAATATGTTTGATAGTAAGATCATGACTGATATAAAGACAAAGTGATATCATGGTTTGAGTATATAGAATTATTGGAATTTTGGTATTTGGAAAGAGTAATCTTTTGACAGCATTCATGTTTTTACTAAAGATCCATGTGTATTCATTTTTCAAGAGAATACATTATTAATTTATTCACATGTTTTTAATGTGACAAAAAACAAGATATATCTTATGATATATGGGGGACAAATAAAGGAATTCACATGTTCAATATATGACATTTCTAGTAATAGGACAGAAGTATTTTCGTTAATCCTAAATGCTGGAATGGATTAATTTAGACATCATATAATTTTTCATATGTCTATTACTTTTTGATTTTATTTATGAAATATTATAATAGTATTATTTTAGAAAAGGACAACCCGTAGGACGGGTGACAACCCATAGGATGGGTGACAACCCGTCGCGTCGGACAAGGATGCGGGAATCGAACCCACAACCCAAGTGAGACATGCCTTTATCTCCTGCCATTAGCCTACATGAAGTCCCTAGTTAGAATAAATTAGTTTTAATTTATTAATTGGTGTGATATATGATATATAAGTACATTTTAAGAACCATATATGATTAATCTCACCATAGATGGAGTTTTGTATATTTAATACCTTTTTATACACTTTTGTTTGAGACAGATGGAATGACCTATAATTCTATCGCATGATCTGGTAAAACTTCAAAAATGACAATTTCAACTGAATTTCATTAAGAGATGAAGTGGAAATTTTTCAAGATATGACCAATGGTTATATTGTAGAAAATTCAATTAAGTGTTTCTTCTAATTACAATTTTTTTCATCTTTAGGGAAATGATCTTGAAAACCAAAAATGTTGTCCTAGATGGGACTATAGATCATCACAAATTTATATCTTTGTGATTTTTGGCATTTTGAAATCCATGTTCTCTACCACTCTCCATCAGAACAAGATGGTTAGATTTCTCTTCTATATACATATTTTTCCCTATATTCTTCTATGCGGAAACCCAGTTATGAGTTAATTTGGGTAACCTTTAAGTTTCTTTTTTAAAAATAATTTTTAGTATTCCATTTTAAAATGTGGGTTTCTATGAATGAATCTTTCAAGTTTTAAACCGTTTATAACCCTGACGAATTTCGAGGGAAAAATTCATTTTAAGGGAGGTAGATTGTAACACCCCGTGATTTTATGATAAATATTATTTTTAATTTCTTTGATGTCTTTTTTTGTACACCACACCAATATTATCTTTCATTATTCGCAACAATGTATTAGCTTTCAGTATACACAACACTATTCTTGGCTTGTGTTACACGCAATATAAACCTTCCTCAATATCTTTCATTGTACGGAATACCGAGTTTCAATAAAAAATAATATGTCATTAAAATATTTCATAAACTTGTTGTTATGAATATTAATACACACTCTTATAAATTTTATAAACTTTATCTTTCAAAATGGACTTCTTTTTTGGATTCATTATATCAAATTCAGCCTAGGGTGAATTTTTTGTATTTTTTTGAAAACATTAAATTTTTAATGAATATTGAAAACACTAAGTTATGGGTTAAAACCAACTTTTTATTTAAATAATCATTTATTTTATTTAAATTTATTTTATGTCAAAACAGATCAATAATACATATATAAGTTCAATTAAATTCATTAGAGTCATTTTATAATAATTTTAAATATATAAAATCTTTATTTAACTTTTTACCGTCTTTTACCCACATCCTAGGAAAATTTTCAAATTTATATAAAACATAGTTTTACCACTTCTGTGAGTGGAATTTTAAAAATCTGATTGACATAGTTGATATCAGTATGTAAAATATGGTTCAATAAGATAAAAATAATTTTTGGTGAATAGTAACTTTTTACTTTTATTTACAACAGTTAAAGGTAAATCCAATAATTAAGGGTAAAAATAAGATTATAAAATTACCCTAACACCTGCCAAAACTCTATTGGATGAATAAAATTCAACCCATATCTACTAAGGTTCGGAATAGATTCATTCGACGGACTTTGGACCACGAAAATTATGTAATTGTTATAAAAACCAAAGAAAGAGACAACATGTCACTCTCTTATATCTTATAAGTGTTATAATATTAATTTAGTGATACACTTTATTAAACATTGATAATAAATAGTTTGTAGATATCTAGTAAAATTGTGTACACCATGTGAATTTTTTTATAATTTTATGTATTATATAATTATCATTAATAATGACACAATAGTGATGTTGAAATTATTGTATTGTTTGAAATATCAGATAAATGGTTTTAAAAATACTAAAATAAATATTATATGAACTATTTAATGTACTTGATGAATTTTATAGATATATATGACATGTTATAAATCTATTAAATATTTTATTTAGAACATATCTTCTATGTGGATTTTATTTAAATTCAAATAAATGAATAGTGTCAAAATTGACACTATTATTATTTTATAAAAATATATTATTATAAAATTGTTTACAAATCACAAAAATATTTAAAAATTATAAATTGAAATTTATATGGCCTAAAATGTCATAAAGTATACAATTATCAATAATTCACAACACATAAGTAATTATTTATAACAATTTAAAATTTAAAATATTATTACCATAATGAAAATTAAATAGATTAAATAAGGATAAATCAAGTTGATAAGGATTAAAATAATTTCCCAACATGTATAACTTTTATTGGTTGATAATATTACAAACCTATCTCATATAATCTTTGGATTTGAGTCATATTTGGAGGTTTTTAATTGGGAATTGAATTTATTATAAATTATTATTTTTAATGTTTCCAAAGGTGATCCTCTGCTACCTTATAAAAGGGAACCTCCTCCCTCTCATCACACCATTTTGAGCCTTCAAGATAAGAAAAAAACGTCCCAAATACCCTCTAAACTATCCAACCTTAATCCTAGAATCCTTCCTTTAGTCATAAATCCATCCTAAGGAGCCCTATTGATCAAATCAAATGGAAGAACCCGAAGAAGATGTAAATATCTCACCACCTATTTCAAGTTCCTTTCTTCTTCCACTTCCTCCTTCTTTTTTGATTCCATTATAAAATAATAACACTAGTATATTCTATATATTTTTATATTATTATAAAAATTGTACAACCATATTAGTTATTTTATCCATCCTATGAATGAAAAAGTCACTATACGTGCGTACGTACGGCTTACCATCTCCACGTCATGGTGTAGTATTTTATTCAGACATTTCATCATTTGGATGGGTAAAATAATGAGTATAAATGATATAAATAATAAATATAACATTATTATTATTCCGTATATATGATATAACATCAAATTATATACGATTTTAATATCAAAAGAATGATATAGTAGCGCATGTGTATGTACGAACTACCATCTCCCCAAACGCGATGAGATTCATTTTCTATGATTAACCATTTAGGTATGATTATAAAGTATATATAATAACTAATCATGAAATATATTACATGAAAATGATACTGGATTTATGTACATATATGTTTCATTTATTTAATTCCATTCAATTCAATAAGGAAACAAAAACAGCGTTCATGCGTACATACGACCTACCATCTCCATGAACGGTGTATTTCATTCCATTTATCGATATACAATATATATTTATATAATGGATATATATTATATATAAATCATGTTTTACATTCATTAATTAAGTAAATCAGGATATATGTAATAATATCATGAACAATAAGTCGAAACACATACGATAAATGAAATGATTTTACCCAAAACGCTTATTTAACATGGTATTTACAAAATAACGGGTAATATAAAGTCTTAATTGAATCATATATGATATCATATATATAATTATGGTTATGTTAAAAGTTAATAATATGTTTAATCCAACTATAGAGGATTCTCAGACACATATGGAAGAAATTTGACATAAGTTAAGGGATAATTTTTCAAATCCCATTTTTATCAGAGATTGCTTATACGTAAGTATTTATTAGTGTTATATTTTTCATCCATTTCCATAAAAAAATTACATAAATTGTTTAATATTATTCAATTAATGTTTAAAGTCAGGTTTACCCTACTTTTACTTTTACATTGTGTTGTGTAAGGAATCTGTCTTTTGTTTACCATAAGAGGAAGTTTTTGACTTTTTCGGCAAAAGTACGAGGAGAATGTTTTTTATCATATATGGAATGAACGAATTTTTACCATTTCATAAATCCTATTTTTCAGGAAACATCCACTAAAATATTTCATGATTATTTTCAAGAAAAATCTTTTTCCTTTAAAATTGAATGGAATTTTGTGAAAAGAAAATGATTTTGAAGAAGAAAAGATATTTTTCTCAAGAATTCATTTAATGTTTTTTGTCAAAACTATTTTCTATCTAAGATGATATTATTTAGTATGATTATCTTTCATGTATAATTTCCAAATTATTTACATGGATTGATTCTTCCTATGATGAAATGATATCCAATTGTTTTATATGGATTACATTATGATGGGATGATGTTTATGAAACCCATTTTAGTATTTGGGTTATGATGAATGATTTATGTTTACTTTGTAGCACAAGTAAAAATGATTTCATTATGAGAAATGTGGGACCTATATATCTCTACAAATAATTGGGTAAATATTTATATCTCATGAGATAATCATGGCTGTAACGACAAGTGAATTTGGATAAATAATACAGGGCTAGAACGACAAGTAAACCAAGTTCAATAATGGACTTTTTCCACTATGATGATCTAGGCAGCAATTCCTAGGATACTATGGAAATCATAACATGTGCTTCAGGGTTTCCACAATTAAATTTTTTATTTCAATGATATTTTATCATGATTAATATTCTTTTATGATCTATGCTTTATGCACTACCATGATTTATGTCATTACCCATGATTTTGATGTTTAATGTTCACATTCTTATGTTCAAATGTTTAGGAACTGTTTTATGTTTTCCATGTTTACCCTTACTGAGAAATTGATCTCAACCTTTTTATGTTTTCTTTTCGCCATGATATAAAGAAAGTTTTTAGTTAATAAAACCAAAGGGGATGATATTTATGGGAGATTTTGAAGACCTTTAACCATGATTAGAAGATTATGTTTCATGTTTCTAAGGACACTAATCTATTACAATCCTTGGTTGTCAATTTCTACCATGTATTAAGTATTTCACAAATGTAATGTAATTTCCATGTACGTCAACTGTGGGTCTCTACATTTAAATCATGATTCAATGAATTTGGAACACTTATTATTGTATAAAAATTCATCCATTAATGTAACTAATAATCCTTTGGTATATTAATAGTGGATCAAGTCCTTAGAAAAAATATGTATATCCCTAATAAGTAATTAAAAGGATATTTTAATTAATTTAATTTAATATTTAAATAGAAATTGTATTAAATGGTTATCATTGATTCAAAATTTTAAGGAGGATGATGAAATACAGGCCATGGAATATAAGACTCTTAATGAGATATATCTTGAGAAATAAATTCCTCAAGATAAATGTATTAATTTAAAAAAGGAAAATTATTAATTAAATTTAAAATGGAGATGAAATTCTTACATTTTATGAATATATTAGTACAATATGAAAAGTTTATGTAGTAAAATATGTAAATTATATGGAAAATAATTTATCATTTCATATATGGAATTATGTCATCAATTTTTAGGGAACTAGTATTTAAAACTCCTTAAACATAGTATTATATTTTATAATGATACATCTAGATAGATAATAAATTCCACAATTCAGTTTTTTTAAAGTAAATCATGATAAAAAGTAGATGAATGTTGACCAATTAAATATAAATATTTCATTGAATAATAATATAATTGTCAAATTTTTATTTTGTTATAGTTGTGGAATGAAACACATGAAAACTTTATTAAAGTGAATGTGAGTATGTTATAAGTGTAGGGATAATGGTCTTATAGCTCAATAATAAAAAGAAAACAAATTTATATTTAATATATAGTACATAAACTATGAGGAGATGGGGTACTAACCAAATAAATTATCCAAGTTTTAATGGAATATACAACAACAGATTCATAATGGGTAAGGTTAATATTATGTGATTACTTTGACTGATGTAAAGGTATGTAAATATATGATAGTGGGTACTTCTATTGTTAAGTAATGGATATATAATGAATTATTTGAATTTTAATATATGAAATCTTATATATATTTCATGTTTTTTGAGAACATAGATTCTTCTCTTATCACCCTTAGAATAGAGTTTTAAGTAAATAACCCCAATGAAAATATTGTTGTGAAGAGGATATGAAAGTCTGTCCCTATTATGATATAGAGACATACCTTACTTTTAATCCATATTATTATATACATAGTTTAATATAATTAAATCATTATTATGGATTGAATTTCAGTGTATAATGAAAAAATTTATTACAAAGAAAATGATATTATGATTAAAAAAGAAGGTATTTAATTAGTTTTATTTAGAGGAGGGATCCTTTATCTGGTTCTCATCAATATTCAAATCTAGATTCCCACATTAATGAAATTCATTCGAGGAGGAGTTGATGAAATCTAGAGATATTAAAGTTCACATAATATTGGAGGTTATAATCATTGTCCCAGAATACAATGATGTATTTCATTAAAATTATTCTTGATATCCACCTTAGTATGAAATTTATTTTCACAATGAATGCATCCCTATTGAAAATTGATATTAAGGAAAACATATAAAATATAAAAATTAGAATCAGTCTAGATAAGGAAATAACTAAAAAAGTTTTCTTGATATGGGATTCAATCACCAATTTTTTTCTCCATAGTGAGACCCTATTCATTTCGTTATGAAGATGGATGGGTCTACACTATTGTGAATCAATTAAAAAGAGACAAAATTCATTATTATAAAAAATAAATATCATCTACTATGAACAGTTGATAGTTTTGATCAACTTCAAGGTGCAAATTATTTTCAAATATCAATCCTCATTATGTATATCATTTATTTTGGGACATGAAGGATGATATATCGGTGATTAATGTTAATACAAGGTATGGATGTAAGAATTTTATATTAATTCCCTTTGGATTGAATATTATTGCCTTTGGGATCATAGATCATATAAACCGAGTGATAATGGAATATATAATAAATTTCAATTTTGTATTTTTTAATCATATATTATTATATGGTAAAATATATCAAGAGCATAAAAATAGTTTATATATTATTCTTGATATTCTTAATGAAAATGAGTTAAGTGAAAAATATAATAAAAGTGAATTTTGACTACTGAAAATATCATTTCATTTCCATATTCTCATCAAGTATGGGATATATATTGATCCTAATAAAATTAAGAAACAAAATGAATGTCCAACCCTAATGAATAAAACTGATATACATAATCTCATTATTTTAACATGTTACTATCTGAGATTTTTTTAATGAAAATCACAATTGTTTAACCGATTAGAAAATTTTAAATATAATGTTGTCATGTCCAAATTGTCAAAGGGATGTAAAGAATGTATTGATGAGTTATGGAACAGACCCGTCAACTATCCTATATTAGTATCTTTATCAATAAAGAATATATATTTGATATATAATGATGTGTCAAAAAGGAATTTGTTATTTCATAAACAAGATGACCGATCTATTTCTCATGAATTGATTATGTTAATGATCTATGAATGAAATTTTTTATCATGAAATATTGTGTTGTCAACTGTAATATTTTCCCTCATGATATTGATTTACCATCTAAATGGAAAGGGAAGTTTGATATATACCTATCATAAGATAATGAAATACATATTCCCCCAAAAAAAAAAGAAATAATCTTGAGATAAAAGAGATGGATGTAAATACTAAAGGACTACATTCATAAATACACGATATCCCTGGGGTAAAAAGAAGACTGATTATTAATTATGTAGGACGTAACGTAGAATTTTTACAATGATTTGGATATGATGATATCCAATACTAATATTTTTAGTAAATTTATATATATAATGTGTTTTTTGAATATTAAATATAACATATTTTCTAAATTTTTTACAAGTCATAATTAATGTAGAAGATACAAAAGTACTCATATGATAAAATTTGTTTAAAAATGATTAGTTTACACATAAATGACTTGAAATTGGAATAAATCATCTAAAAATAAGGTATATTAAGACTTAGCCAGAGTCTATGTGTCTAATTTATATCTGATTTGGAAAGGTAATTAATTTCTGAATCACATAGATCACATTTCTCTAGAAACCATAGTAATACAAATATATACTAAAATTTGAGGGAATATTTTTTGTTGGTAAATATGAATTGAATAATTTTTTAAAATATATAATGATTCTTGGTATGCAATCAAATAATATAAGAGAGAGAATATCCTAAAAGATTTATTAAACCACTCTTTATAGTGATATATTGGTGGGAAGAAATTAATATAGAAATTATCACTTGGTTTATAAATATTAATAGGAATAATGGTCATATATTTGTTATTATGGATCACTTTACTAATTATACCCAATTTATTACTTTAATAGAGGATATTACCCTTGAGATCCATGTATATTTGTTTTTTATTGATGTTTTAAAAATTCATAGCGCACCCTTTTATAATGATCTCAATCATGACTGATGGTTTATATAAAAATTCTAGAAGAGTATTTAGAAGACTTGGAACACCGTGATAGTTTTGAGAAGTCCATATCTTTTCCAAATATACAGGAATTCTAAAATGAATAATTAAACAGTATAATAAAAATTCTGTTCACACTCGTGTGATTTTCATGATATGGAAAATCAATATATACTTTTAGTATAATTTTATTATAATAATATAATCTACTAAATAATTCAAATAGAATAGTACGAATAATTCTCTGGGATAATATTTCATACTATAATATGTATGGATGAAATTAGATAGATGATTCACATAGTATCTAAACTCATTGATATGATAATAAAAAATATATAAGAAATTTTATGGATTATATTAAGATAGCTCAAAGTACATATAAGATCTATAAGGTTAATTAGAGAATGGATTTTTAATTTCTATTGGGAAACATGTTTTCTTAAATTATTATATGTGGAAATATGTTCTATGTTTTGTAATAAAGGAAAAATATGTTCACGGTACATTGGCCATTTTTATATTTCATACCGAATTAGTGTTGGGGGATACCTTTGTTAATGCCACTCAGTCTCCCTAAAGATAATGAAAATTTCTAATTATCATTATTGAGGAAGTGCAACAGAGACCCTACTCACTTACTCATGACTATTGAAATGTAGTTGGAATCCTATTTATCTTATTTTGAGGAGACTCTCAATATATCAACACTAGTGTAAAAGTGTTGTAGAATAAAATTCCTCATATGGTAAAGGAACATTAGAGAAATAATAATTTATTTAAGGAATCATGGTAACATAAGAATGTAATTATAAAGGAATACTATATTTTATATTACATTAAATTTTTATTTTATAATAAAATTATTAAATGGGGGATAATGTAAGACCTGAGATTCAATTATAGTAAGGGAACCTTTTATTCTTGAGAAACTATAGTTTGAGGGATATTATATTATTTCATAAAAAATTATAAATTATAGAATTCCAATTTAACAAATGACCTTCATTTTTGAATTTAGTATGTCGTGATAAGCTTAAGGTTAATTTTTGGAATTTTTCATGAATGAATTACTTTTTTGGTGAGTACTAAAAAATATTTTTAAATGTATTATAACATTTAGGATATCATAATGATATAAGAATTAGTTAAATTTTTATGGAACATTTTTGTCTAAAAAATATGTATTGTATAAGTGGAATAAAATATTTAAATTTGAAATGTTGGTTTTCTAAATTTATAATTGATATTTTGAAACCTATATTGTATAACAACATCGTTTATTTATTTTTATTTATTTAAATATTAACAAATATCCACTCATTTTTTCTTAGTTATAATGCCATATAAATCACTTAATTTTACTAATAATGTAATAATTTTAATGGGAATCAATAGTACACATTATTTATGTGGAAATTAATTTTTATGCATAAAAATTTATTTATATAAGAAAAAGGTTTTCATTCCATTATCATACCTATATTGAAAATTATTTTTTAAAACATTATAATTTTAGTATTTTAATTTTTTTTCTCATTTGGAATCAACTTATTATACTTTTATAAATGAATAATTTTTTTTCCAGAAAATAAGTTTCCATTGTAAATGTTTTTCATCAAAATTTTTGATGAATAGGTTAACCAGAGGGTTAACAATAGAAATAAGGTTTATAATATGCTAAAAATTTACCGTAAAATTTATTGGTTGATTTTATTTTGGACATTCGAATAGTATCTTATCAATTGTGTTTCCCTTTGGAATATTTACCATTATAAAGAAATTTATATTATATTAAAATTACAAGTATTTAGAAAAGTCCAACCACACTCACTTATAAGAGGATTATTTTACCACCTCACTTATTAATAATCCATGAGAACATTAACAAAATAAATTCCAAAAAAATGCATCCACAACTCTATTTTTTAAATCATATCTGTTACAGTCATACCAAAAGACAAATATCGAAATGATTGGTGTGTAATACAATTGGGGATATCCAAGGTAGAGGTAATTGTCTTAAGTATTTTCATTCAATATTATTTCTTATTAAACCTCTTTAATATATTTATTTAAAATAATAAAATAATTATCTATATAATTATTTTATTAATAAATTATTATTGGAAGTAAATATACATTATCTACCTCCTTTATAACCCCAAAAAAATGAACACATTGCCCATGTGGATTACAACCTCCCTAAAGGATATGTTAAATTTTTCATCACCGCCATGAAATAAAAAATATAAAGAGTTAATTAATGAATAAATATTATATCTTTGAATTGATTAATATTTTCTAGCAATAAATCATATACTACCTTCCTTCCACATATTCATTAGAAAAAAACATCATCCGATTTTTCATGTGTACTACCATCTCCTTGAACAAAATTTTACATTTCACATTACTACCTAACATGGACTGATATAAAAATGAATTTATTATATAAATATGATATTTATAAAATAAATATGTTAATAAAATTATAGAAAAGTAACTATATTAAATATTTTTATAATAAATTGATAATGTAAATTCAACTTCTTAAAATGATCATTTCGATACATTATTCATAATTTGAATTTATTTTCCAAAACCAATTATGATGTATAAATAATTCCACATTGGAATAAAAAATAGAAATTATAACTAAAATTTTTATGATTATGGATCAATTTTATTACCCCAATCACCCTTGTCATGATATTGAAGTTGTATTAGAAAAATTTAAAAAATAACCTCCAAGTGATCGACATAGGTAAAAACTATACACTAACAAAAATAAGATAAATATAAATAGACCTTAAAATGAATTATAGAGGATGAAGGTTATAATTATAGTGTTTAATAAATTTAATTTTTTTATTCATGAGGATAGAATGTGTCTGTCCATGCGGGAATCCAGGGTAAGAGTTTCTCATCTTAAACATCCTTCTTTCATATATGATTTGAATTTGGTACCTATGTCTAATATTCATGGTATAATATTCTTAATTTAAATATTTTATCATGATAATATACTTAATAATATTTATTTAATATTTATTTAATCTTCTATCATTCAATAGGTTTCGATTCAAATCTTATAAATAATATAAGCGTTATTTCCTTCCATCATAAAATTTATGGACACATGATTCATGTTGTGCACCATTATTTATTGTAAAAGGCCTAATTACTACCACAAAAATAAATTTTTAATTAAAATAATTATTTCATTGGATTCATAAATCCACATCATATCATAATAGAACATGATTTTTATTCAAAATGCACTATGCCTTTAAGAGTTTATTTTACAATCTCAATTTTTGTGACGATTATTTATGTTTAAACATACATCAAAGGAATTGAAATATAATAATATATAAAACCCAAATTAGTTTCCACTAATATTTTTATTTAGTGATATTTCAAGTATTATTTCTATTCTAAGTCTCTTTAGTGCTAAAAACCACTAAAATAATGTTTATATGAAAGGCCGAATATCTTTCTCCTTTATTTTCAGAATTATTCTTTTCATTATTTTTATTTCTTATTGGCTTGAATAATTATATTATATATACTTTAATGATAACATATGGTTTTTTTAAACTATTTAATTTTATTTGGATTGTTTATTTGAATATTTTTTATCTTTTTATATACAAATTATGTTCGACTTACCTTTTAAAAGCATGAAATCAATATATTTATAACATTTTATTCATCAAGAAATGTTCATAGTGTCATGCCCATTATTTATTATTTATCGTCTCTTCCATGTATTCATGTTTTTTAACGTAATAACTATTAAAATTATTTTGATTTATTTTTTATTTTTTAATAGAATAGGATTTTATTATCATAAATTTTTGGGAGTGTTATTTCATGTTATGTTTGTGTGTTTTTATATTTTACACAATATTTTCAAACTCAAGAATGATTTATTTTCAATATTCATTTAATGATGATTCTTTTAAAATTAATAATTTAAAATTATCTTTATAACATCATGAAATTTTTATTTGATTTATAATATCATTTTCACACAAAACATACAAAACTATTTATTAGAAAATTATTTACAATGTTTCACATATATTTTTCCCTCTTTATTCTAATGAAAATTCATATACTAAAACCAATTATTTCATACGAGTTGATATAATTAATTAAATAATATTGATTTATGTTTTATACATTATTATGACTACAATGTTATATTCTATATCATTAACTTGCCGGAATCTATATTTCCGTAACTCTCTATCTTTCTATAGACATTCTATATATGATCCTCTTTATCATAAATATTGTTGTATCATTTACAATATTTCAAAATCATGTAAATCATATTCTCATTTTATATGTATTTTTTTTTGAAGTATTCTTATAAATAAATATTTTTGTTTATAGAGGAATATTGAATTTTCATATAAGTGATTGAATATTGTTATTTTTATATAGAATGTAATATTGATTATGTTTTGTAGTGATCAATTATTATATATTTAAAACATTTTACAGGTGTTGGTGATGGGTGAGGATCAAAATTATATATCCCTTCAGTGTATTGGGTTTGGTTTTAGGATATAAATATGATAGAATGTATTATTTTTATGTATTTGTTGTATTTCTACAAATTAATTGAATGTAACCTAACAAAGGACAAAATAATAATAGAATTATGTTTTTCATTTTTCATTCTATCATTATGAAAGTTTTTATTATTTTCTATGTTATTACTATTTTTTATTATCCATTGATATATTTTCTTCTCATATTACTGATTATATGGAACATTTATTGACTGTTACTCTTCCATATTATTTTTAATTTATATATCATTCTCAGATTCCATTGTACCCCACCCATTAGTGGTCATTAAACTCAACATTTATTTGTTTCCTTTCTCTAGGGTGCCTAGAAGGGATATTTGAATGAATTCATGGGTGTGAAAATAGAAATAAGAATGTTATAATTATGTTTATATATTGTATCTTATGATTCCAAATTAATATATAAATCCCATATATATCTTGTGTTATAAGAAAACTACTCATCAAAAACATTTTTGATGTTAACTATTGTATATTTAACAAATGTAATAAAGAAACACTAGCTCTGGATTACAAGAGTCAAGGTTGTTACATTATGTTCCAATATATGTTCACATATGGGGGTGTGTATACAAAATCACAGTAGGACATCCCAATTATTGAATAATAAAAAATATAAAAATCAGGTATTCATAATAATAAATGAATAAAATGATTATATAAACCCTCCATAAAGCCACATTACACCACTCATATGTCCTATTGAAATCATGACATTGAATAAAAGTATTTTTCAACCTAATATTCCACACATAAGATCAACACTAAAATCCATATCAAAATAATAGTCTCCATAGAGACAAAAACACTAAAAATGTCTTAATCTGTAAGGCCTTTGTTATTATATATTATATGATTCATAATAATGTGGTTCAAAAACCATGAAAGAGAATTATTGGCCAATAGAATTACTAAAACCCATAATAAAGGATAATACACCATCAATAATTAGTATAAATTACAAAAATATAAAAAATATATTCAATAGTCTAAATGGGATCTAAAATTATCCTAGATAATTTTTTATTTCACTATAACATTAATCTTTTAAATAATTTAACAATTTATGAAGTAAGATTAAAGATAAAATTTAATGTTATTTATAGGATCAAAAAATATCAAATTAACCTATAAATAAAATTCCTAATAAATGATAATCACATAGTGATGCTAAATATTAAATTGACCACAGTTAGTGTTTTATTTTGTTTCATAAATAGAATTTTTATGGGTAATGGGTTGGGAAACTAAAAATAACTATTTTTTATATATTTTATCTTAATATTATTTAGATATGTAATTTTTAAATCATAATTATTTCCAAAATATGGATTTTAGTATTAGAATATTTTCTTTACACCTAATTTCAACTTAACCATTCAACTTTTTGGCCTACATGATTTCCCCTCCTCACCCAATTACAAAAAAAATATATGGTAGGTCGTTCAAGGGTTATTTCTCTCATAAATACTTCTTATCTTCCTTAGTCACTGGTTATCAATAAATTATATTCTATATTAATGACATTGGTTTTTTGTTCTAGGAATTTTTATTTAGTGGATTCTATATAATATAGGAACACTATTTATGCAGAATATATTTTACTCATGATAGCTAGGGAAGAATTATATATTGTAGTCACTCATGTCTGGAGGTTGGTTCAATGTGTTGAAATTAAAAAGTATTTTCTTAATTTAATCGAAATTAGGTAAGTTCATTATGTTTTAATTTATTTCAATTTTTTTACTCTAGTAAGAATAATAGGATTTTTTTTATGATTAGTATATAATTTAATGATTTATGGGAGAAGTATGAGGTTTGTCAATTTTTCATTTAATGGGGTATTTTAATAAACATTATATAAATATATCATTATAAAAATTATACTATTTTTTATATTGATTCTTTCAGCCATGTTGGATTACTATATAAAAGAAGGGGATCGTTATAATTAAATTTTAAGAATTAAAAACAAAAAAGTAAAATGGTTCTTTCAATTGGTAAATTGTTCATTTTAGTCATTGAACATTAATGTAATCTACTTTAATAAGTATTTTGAGATTGTATAGAATGATTATTTTATATAAAATCATCAATTAAAATAAAATTATATTTAAATAAAATATATATTGTTTTCTAAAGTCGTATTTAATTTCTATATTTAAAAATTGAAAATGGTTTTAAGATGACTTGAAGAAATGTTTTAAAATTGGGAATGCAATTTTTTGGTCATTAAATACATAGATGGAATGATATTTATACATTTGTTTTTGGTTAATGGTTTAATTTTGAATGTATTTGACTATTGTTTTTGAATGTCATGTAAATTCATTATAAAAATTATTATGTTTTAAAAATTTATATTTAAAAGGTTTATTAAATGAAATAGGGAAATTATTATATTCATTAGAAATGCGGTTTGTGTTATATTTTATTATTAATATTAAATTATAAGTAAATTTATTTAAATGTTGAAAAATATTCTTCTAATATTTATTATGATTTGAGATACAATGTAAGTAGGATTATTTAAGTTAAAAAGTATATATTTAATTATATTAATTTAATAAATAAATTTTTTAGCACTAGAATGTATGGTTGGGAATTATCTAGTTACGACTTCAATAATTTTAAGAAGACCTACTTTTAAATAATAATTCTTTGAATTAGGGGGTTAAATTCAATTTCAAGGTGGGATATCATATTATTTTGCATTATTATAGTGTTATGTTTTTTTCAATGCAATATTTAGGATTAATTATGAATTTTAAAGTTAGTTGTGGATTTTTAATGGTCTTAAATTTTATTTAGGATATTTTTTCAAGGTTAAACAACATGGTTTATATATTATACAAATTTATATTTGGAGGAGAATGGTTATCTAGGCTCAACCACATCGGTTATGAATAATGTATGTCGTTTTTGTAGTTTTTTACCTATTTTATCACTCAGTATCTTAAAGAATATTTTTGGTCTCTCATATGGATTATAAGATACATTTTAATAGTGATTATAGATTCTTATGTTATAGATACACGTGTGGATAGATGAGTGAAATATAATTTAAATTATTTTCCAAGAAATATGTGTTTTTTTAGAGGGAAAAAATCATGTATTGATCTAGGGTATTGAGGAAAATTATCAAGTGGAAATTTATTTATTATATAAATCTATATTATTATTAATATGTTCATTTTATGTGTACATTTTTAGGTTTATAGTCTAAAATTTTTAAGTGATTTTTAGAATTGGCAGTTCGTTTTTATTTTTTGATTATTTTAGTGTTTTTGTGACTAGTGGATCCTCTCTGTGTGTGTTTATAATAAGACATAAAAGGTGATCAGTTTAAAATATTTTTGGTGATGTAATTCTCCTCAATTAAATTTATATATATGGATATAATAAAAATGTTCTATAACATATGGTGTTTGATGAGGCAAGTATATGGTCATGGATGAAGTTTATATGATTCTACTACTCCAGGGTATATCCTAAAAATCTATTGGGATATATCATGATAATATTTAATATAAAATACACCGGTAAGGGTATTTTTAGTTAGGTAAATTTTAAATTTTATTTAAATTAATTTTTTCGATGGATTCAGTTGGGTTCATGGTACCACAGGATATACATTTCTCCATGATTGATGGTTGAGCCATGATTGAAATTTTTAACATTAATATGATAATCTATTATTTTGATTAGAAATGTAAATATGGGTTCTTATTCTAGGGGTGTTATCTTGGGATATAATATTTTAGGGATTGTATGGGTGTCCATGGGAATGTAAGTGGAGTTCTGTGCAGGATGTGGAGATTAAATAATATTTTTAGAGCATGAAATTATTTTCTTCCAATAAATATTTTAGTTACATAGTTTGTATTTCTCATTTTTTAATTAATTGAGTTTCACCAATAAGAATTTCATATATATCATAATTTATCGCATTTACGAAGAGTATTTAAGGATATATTGAATAAACTATTGAGTTATATTACTCAAATTATACTCATACAAATGGAATTATTTTTATATTTGTGTAGGTAAAACATTTCTTTATGTAAATTTACTGGTGGTGACATATGATGGAGGTGTTTTCTCATTGGGAGAAATATCTTATAGGAACAGTTTTTCATTGTCGGATGACAGGTGGGTTTGAGGGAATTTAAAATTTATTTTAGTTATGTATAATCCAATAGCGCTTTTTTCATTTATTTTTATGGTATTTGTATAATATATATGATTTATGACATTATAAAATTATTTTAGTATATACCTTTTATTTTATTTATATATTAATATTATTCGGTTTTATTTTTCAACCATGTTTTTTTCCAAAAAATTTATTGCGTATATATGGATTATTATTGCCTAGTTTTTAATAAAATTTTATGTGGTTTAGTTTTCATTGGTTTGTTGAGGTAAATTATCCCATTTATATTTTATTTTTTCAAAAAAACTTAATCATAATTTTTTTATTGTTAGGGAATGTATCATTTGTTTGGATATATGTTGATTTTATTTAGTATATACAGTTGAAGATATTATAAAATATTATTAAAGTAATAACGAATTATATGACTGTTGAAGAATGATGTAGCAAATAGTTTTCAATGGAATGAAAGGTAGGTAGAATTAATTTCTTGTATTCAAATACATGATTGAGATCCATGTTATATGGGAATTAATTTTTCTAGAGAATTCAATTTTTCTTGGTGAGTATTCCTTGTGGAAATCTCACGTAGGGAATTAAATGAGAGATATGATTGAGCCAAATATATTTGGAAGTAGATGATTTTTTAACAGAATCATATGTCAATTGTGGTACATAACAGAATATAAATATATATGGTTATTTTTTTGATTATATATTGGGTTATAAAATATGTTTTTACATTTTAATGTTTTAATTTTTTTTATTTTTTATGAAATATTTATGGAAAATGTACTTTATTTTTATAATAACTCATTAATTTGATTCTATTACATGTCTAGAAATGGAGTTTTTTTAAGTTATAAATTTTAAGATATTTCAAATTATTAAGGGTTTATATAAACCTATGAAATGATATTTTTAGTTAATAATCATATTTTATAAGGACTAGTTTCATTTAGAAAAATATGGTATATAAATTTTACTTTTATCCCATATATTAATGATATATCTTTTAAAAACATATTCTATTTTTCATGGGAGTTTGATAAATGATGTTGGACTTGATTTAAAATTTATTGTATGATGTGTGATAATCTATTTTTATTTGGATTAAAAAAATTATCACACAATTCTATCTTTTAGTAATATATTTTATCTCGGATGTGTCTTATACATCTATCATTTTATTTTGTTATAGGATCTTGATTAATTTATTTTCCACTAATAATATAGTGAGTTATTTGAAGTTTATTTGGTGTTGAGTATCATGTACTAGGATGTCTGGTTATGAATGATTCATAAGAGTAATTTGTATTAGGAATGTGAGATTTCATGGTTGAAGAATAATGACAAAACTATTTAAGCAAATAAATTATAGTAATTTCCTTTAGTATTATATGATTTATATGGAATGAAGTTTTGTAATCATATTTTTGATATATTGGTGAATAATTTTGGAATAATAAGAAACATGGAGAATTGGGGTTGTTTTGGGAATTGAAAATTAATCCAAGAAGGGACAAGGTGATTAAGGTTTTCATATATATGGATTTACATCATGATGTTCATTATGATTGGCAGGATGTATAACATAATAATTTTGGAATTTTTAAAATGGAATTTGAAAATTTTGATTGGCCATGAATAGTTGGATAATTAAATTAATTGCCTTGTACATTCAGGTGAAAAGGATTATAGTGTGGAGACCTTACATGCTGAAAATTTTAGATCAATTATTTATTGTTTATATAAGATTTGAATGATGGTTTATGACGGGGTTAATATATTGGTTTGTTTTATAATATCCTAGGAATAACATTTTTTAGATGTAAAAGTGTTCAATGGTATATATATATATATGAAACTATTTGGAATGGGGGGGGGGTAGGGAATTTTTAATATTTAAGATTTATATGTTTTTGGAAACCATGATTTTTATACTACGAATGTTATAATTTTAACACTATTTATTGATGTTTCTTATAAATTATAGGAAAAATTAAAAATTTTAACAATCTTGTTTTTGATTTTGGAATTTACATTATCATTATCATCACATCATCTCCTTTTATTTATATTACACATAACCCCTCATCCACTTATTTTATGATAAAATACTACAGAAATACATTTATCTTTAATTTTTCTCATATATTTAATTTATAATCTCCCCTGATTTCATATCCTTCTTTAATATTCTTCCATATATTCTATGGTGGTGTGTTTTGCAGCTTTCAACATGGGGGGATTTCCCTATGAATACAAATAACATCTTGAAAAGTATATATTATTATCATAATGGTTAGTGGAGTCTCAGTTGAGTTACATAAATAATATTTGTGGGTTTTTGTGGTTTTCATCCACTATATAAAAATTTCCACCTTTTTATATTGTGTAATTTACAGAGAATGAGGTTTATAAATCAAGTCGGGGAATTTTTTGGGAGTCGGGTTAAAAAATATACTTAAAAATATGCAACTCATGTATATAAATAATATAATCTAGATTTTTTGGGTTTCAATTATTTTTTAAACTCTTAGATAATAATTTTCGATAATATACCCCTAGAAGGATATATGGGTGATACCTAATTTTATAAAACAATAGGGATATTTGTTTTGTGTTTGGGTATCCTATCTTGCATTAACATGAGATAGTGTTGTAGGATATGAGGTTTCCATTATTTTTTTCATGGCCTATTGTATTTTAATTAATTTTTTATTTCAATTCCTGATTAAATTACCAGAGATATAATATTTCATATTTCATAAATATTTTAATTCTATGTTGATTTTGTCTATTGTTTTTGGTGTTCTTGAGGCTAATATATCCAATAATTGCATGGAACATTAAAGGAATAATTATTGATGAGTTCAACATGGAGATATCAGTATAGTCATCCCAATAAAATCCATGATCGTTAAATGGGTTGAAATGATACATACATAGTAGGATAACTCAAAATACTCAACAAAATCCATCATTATATGTATCCATTGATAACACATTAGGAAGAGATAAATTTTCTTAGTCTTAGAGTCTTGGGAGGGTATTTCTTATCTTAATTAATTTATGGTATATTTTTTAAATTGTTATGATTATCTATTATGGTTAAAAGTGAAATATTTTTTTAGGTTTTTACTTAGGATGGGATTATCTGAATTTTGGATGAGTTAGGTAATTTATGGTTTTTTAGGATTTTCCCTTAGAAATGGTATGAAACCATGATTGGATGACTATTGGATTTTGAATAGGATATATTATTCAATCATGATGGATTTTCATATAATGTGACTATTTTTCATTAAAAGTTTACATTAAGAGAGACTTTCTAGTTTATAATTTTTAATTTTAGAATTGATGTGCATCACTCATAAATAATTCAAATGAATCAATGTCAATAACTCACATTGGGGTGTTCATGATAGAACTAAAATCCTATTAAGTTATGTTACTCATCCTTTATCCATATAGAAGGTATAATTTTTTGTTTGTATGAGTAAACCATTTATTATAATGAATGTAAAAGGGAGACAATATATGGATGTATTTTCTCATTTCTAGTACTATCTTAGTGGAGATGGATCAAAATGATGATTTTATGTCAATTAGAGTCCATGAGTATTTTTTTTGTTATATACTATCCATGTGGGCATGAGTTTTCATTTTTTTATTCATTTTTTACAGGAATAAATATATTATATATTTGATGTGTTTACATATAAATTTTAGTTTTTTATTATTTTATTTAAGAACGTTTAATGTTTCAAATAATTCCCCATAGTGTTATGTCCAAAAGTTATTTTATCCAATATATCCATAATTCACGGTCCAAATATGATATATTTTAGTATGAATTAGTTGTGGATGGTATATCAAAATAATTTTATCCCCAATAATTAGGAGTCATAGAGTCTTTTTGTTGGTTTCCTTTAATTATGGGGGAATGATCCTGAAGTCAATAAATGAACATACTTATATCTATGAAATCTTTGTTTGGTTGTTATGTTACATAATTTAGATGTCCCTAGTTTAATAAAAATTCCATTAACATAAAATTCTGTTAAATAATTCAAAATTTGAAGAAAAAACCCATTTAAGAATTTTTTTTACTAAATTATTACCAAACAACTTCATATAATTAGATTTTTAATAATACATAAAAAACCCCATTGGAATATTTTATAATAAAAACAAAATTAATATAAATTGGAATTATAAATGTGATTTAAAATTGGACTATATAATCATATTTGAAATATAGTAATAATTTAAAAAATCCATAAAAGAAAATTATATTTTGAGGATAACCAACTCCTCTACAGTATATGATATACAATACTTTTATACGACCCCATCTCCATAGATCAACTACTGTGAATATATTTTTACACTAATGAATAATTATTAATTTACCTTATATTAATAATGATACAAAACATCGATATTATCAATAATTCAATGGATGAATGGGTGAGTGAAATAAATATTTTCAAAATTTTCCGAAATGAATCCCATTGTTTCCATTATTTTTGTGATCCAATAATATTTATATTAATTTATTAATTTATAAATCTAAAAATCCTTTAAATTTAATTTTTATTCAAAATAAAATTATAAATAAAATCATTTAAAAGCATAAAGATGTATTAGTTTCCAAACCCACACAATTTTTTTTGTAAGAAATCAAAATCACTTTAGAGTTTTATTCATATAGTGAGACTCCATTCAGTTAAACCATATAATAAAAATTAATAATCACCCAATAGATGTTCAATTGGTAAATATGATTGAATAATATTCATATTTTTAAGATAAGTTTATTCAATCTTGGGAAAATATACACTAGATTAGTCAACCTACTCAATACCCACTATTGAAACATCGAATCTACTAACTTCATAGAATAGTAAGACATTGGCTACTGTGTATGAATGAAAATAAATCTCCAGTCATAAGTTTTTAGACTTAATACCACTATAAAAGTTTATAATATGTTGACCTAATTTTGGGAATATTACAAAATCGTTTTTCCTCATCATTATAAAAATAAATTAAAAAACTTTTTTCCGAGAAACATTTATTCCATATTCATGATCTCATTAAAAATAAACAAGTAATAAATTATAAGCAATATAACATAAAAATAAATTATAAAAAATCATTATCTTAAAAAAATTAATAATAATATAAAAAATATTATTTCTGGTAATGAAATGTTTTTATCCACAAAATACTTCCAAAATATCAAATTCATTTCATGAAACATTGATTTATCATAATCCAAAAAGATGATAAAATATTTCAAAAAATTAATTAATTACCAAAAAAAATTATTCTGATTCATATCAATATATATATATATATATATATTATTTCTACAAATGGGAAAATGTAAGATCCACCAATAAAAATAATTTTCTTAAAAAAATATATGATAAATTCTAGAACATGAATATATATAAAAAACACTTATCCCTATTTGAAAAAACTATATAATATCAATTAAATAAAATTATATTACCAATACAAACAGGGAATGATTCCTATGATAGTATAGAAGAGAATAAATAGAAATAATGAATATTATAAGACACCATAAATGATTTACATTTAATATTCAATTCATATGAATAAATAATAGATGGGAACTAATAAAATACAAATTCTATGTTTTCAAACTATCCAATAATGGAAATAAAATTTGACTAGTGCATAAATGTGAATTATATGAGATTTTATTGAATACATTGTGAAATTTAATAAAAAAGTGGTAAAATATTTATGATGCATAATTATTTTTCATCGATTAAAAATCATTAGTGTTTACTAATGTAGTCAGAGGTCGTCATGACCCTCAAAATTATATTTATTATCATAATCTAGAACAATGTTTCCTGGTTTATCCAAAGAGATGGCATGTGAGTTATCAAAGATTAAAAAAAATTATACTATCCTTGTATCAATAGATGAGTAAGTGAACACCTTTTTACATTAAATTTTTTTTAATTATTTAATAAGATAGAAAAAACTAGATTTGAAAACTAGTTTGACTAAGGAACTAAAACATACAATAATGTAACTATAAACTAGAGAATAAACAACGAAGTAATTTTCCTATCATCAATGAAAATGGAGCACATATCCCCTAAAATACTCAAGAGATTTAATATACTGGTTTAAATAGTTGACACATTCATATATTTTATTGAGTCACACTGCAAGAAAAATTAAATAATCTCCCTTGCCATGAAATTCAACTGGTAGAGGATTAAGTACTGGATTTTGCCACACAAAAAATTAATTAAACTTATAAAAAGATGAAAAATGACAACATTTAGAAGTAAAATCACAATAAATTTCTATTGTTGTTTAATGTAAAAGTAGCAAAAAATGTATTCAAAATCTACTTCACCAGTTGATCATTAATTAATGATTTTGTAAAAAGTAGATATTGAGGTGTGAATAATTATACATTGAATCAAAAATCAATCTCACTGATGGATTATGATTCTAAAAAATTGAAAACAATGTGATGAAATTAAAAAGTAAAATCCAGTAGTATCATATTCCTGATATGAGAACATATCAGCTTATGATCATATAGATTTAACAACTAAAAACACACAAAAAAAGAGTTCAATATCTAAGGATAGAGGGGAGAGAAACTCCATGAGCTCTAATATTCTCTCTGACACCTTTGTATCCTTCTTTTCTCATGTGCTTCTCCTAGGAGTCTTTTCTCTTGAAAAAGAATGTGCGTCGAATGTGAATGAGAAACTGCCTAATTCCACTACATGCTCTACCTTCAGTAGCCATTGTCATTTTATACAGGTCACCACTGCCTTCCACCGACATCAACTGTCCTTCACTTATGAACCACACACATGTGTTTTATCATGACAAACATGTCATACATTATTTTCCCTTCTATAAATCTACCTGTGAGTTAGTTGGGTGAACTTGGATGCTTTTTAGGCTTTGGTGTGAACATGCACATGTTGACAACTCCACTGTGAACCTACACAGCTAAGTCAAAATAAAAAAGTTAAAACACGAAGGCATATATAATTATTAAAATTTTAAATAAAATTAATTAATAAATATCTTAATTGATAATTATTATTAAATATTATTATTATGATAATTAATTAATTATTAAATCGTTAATTAAATAAAATTATTATGTTTCTAATTTATTTTTTTCAACTAGGTTATTTAATTAGTGTAAGTATTATTAATAATTAGTTAGTATAACATTATTAAATTCATAAATTTAATTAATATCAATATCTTAATTAATTTAATTACAATATTTATTCTATGGAAAATAAAATTACAACTAAAGTGTAAATAACATTATTTTAGTTAATAATAAGTTTTATTTATAAATTATAGTTGTTTTTATTTTAATTTAATAAATTATTATTATTTTATTATATATTTTAGTTTATAACTTAAATATTTATTAATATTATAATAGTTATATATTATAATAGTTATTTATTATTTAAATAAAAAATTTATTTAAAATTTTAATTATTAATTTATTATTAATTTATTATTTATTTTATTTTACTCATTTTTTAATATTCAATTATCCTCCCCCTAAATTTAACGCATGGTGGGGCAGGTGTAACACCCCAACATTTCATAGTGTGTTACTTCTTCAAAATAATTCAATAACTTGCACTACATGCAACACTGAGTTCAAGCACACCATGACTTACCAAACAAGCCGTTCAAAATAGGATATGAATAGTATTGAATATATTTTGAACATTATATAATCCTTATAATATTAGATTCCCTATAATGAGTTTCTTAGACATAATGTAAGAACAAAGTCATTTTTTTAGATAAAAGAATTATTTTTCAAAAATGCACTTTTACCAACTTTTAATAGTAAACCCTTTTTAAATCCAATATTTTAAACTTTTATATATTCAATTTGTCTAAATAAATTTATTTTGGGGACATCATAAATTTTCAATGAAACACCCCAATCTTCCACGGTACACTACTCTTTGAATAATATAATAGCTGGTGTTTTACGCAACTTCGAGTTCTAACACACACCACAACCAATCAAACTAGCCGTTATGAATAGTAATATCTACATTTTGAAATTTTATCTCTCAAAATGTACTTTATTTTTGGATTCAAAATATCAAATTTATCCTAGGGTGAAATTTTGGTACTTTTCGGATTACTATTATATTTTGATGAATAGTGAAAATTACTAAATTTTAATTAAAAACATCTTTTTTAATCAAAATAATTAATAGTGATAAATTTTGAATTTGAATGGTTTCAAGGTATATTTATAATATATATTTACCATTTAATACAATTTTGGTCATTGGAAAAAATTTCAAAATTAAACCAGACATAAACAAGTGTCAATCTTTTGATAGTTATTATATCTTAAAAACACTCTTTTTGTTTTAAAAACGGGAATTAATTTTAAATTAATTTCTACCACTTTTGTGTTTTGAATATTGAAAAATGGATTCCATATTTGTAATCCAGATCTCCAAATTGTGTAAATAGGTAACTTTTATTTTTAGACATTTTGAATAATTACTTCGGTAAATATTTTATTTACCATGGTTAAAGGGTAAATTCGGTAAATAAGGGTTAAAAATAATATTATAATAATAATAAATTACCCTAAAACATGTCCTAAAATTATTGGTGGATAAATTCCCAACCATGTAAATTTTTGGGTCTATTTTTGGGACCCCATGGAGCCACTTGTAGGTGATAGGGACACTTTATTTTAATTAAGATAAAGTAAATACAAAAATGACAAAAGCTTATATGTTTTAGAAAAACAATTTTTAAATAGGGTTTATATGTTATATTTTCTATTATAAATATTAATTAGAAAGAAAAAAATATTTCCTACATAATTATATTTTATTTATAATTTTTAGACGTTGAAAAAGTAAAAATATATATGACACAATAATGATGCATTATATTCCTTATTAATGAATAAATCGAATAATGGGTATTATAAATGTTAAAATAAATATAATTTTAAAGTTTTGATGACATTAACGAATTTAATTGGTCAATATGACATGTTATTATTGCTTAAATTAATTTGGTTTGAATTAATAATGTTTTTATGACATTAACAAAAATCAATTATTGAATAGTGTCAAAATTCATATAAAAGAGTTTTTAAAAAAAATATTATATTATTAATTGATATTAAATTCCTAAAAATCTATGGTTCGGCCAAGATACTTATATCATGATAGGTGTATCATTAATGGACCACTTTGGGGTCTCTTGGATGTATATAGTATGTTTATTATCTATATAATATAAAAGTACAAAGTGACATGGTAACTATTAAACTAATTATCAAAGAGTTAAAACTAAACGATATGGTTAATATAGTGACCAAAACCTGTCTAAAACCTATTGGTTTAGATTTTTTAGACCTATACCAACCTTAAACTTTGAATAATAAACTTCATAGCCATTAGAAACCGAATATTAATTTATTATAAATTAATAATTTGTGTTTTTCTTAAAGAGCCCCTCATCCCCCTTATAAAAAGACCCAACTTCTAACCAATTATTCACACCGTCATAACATTTTGGTTCTGCCAAAACCCACCCAAATGCTCTCTCAACATCCCTCACTTCATCCTACTGTACTTATTTTGATCAGAAATCCAACCTTAAGGAGCCCTTTTGATCAAATCAAAAGGAATATCCCGAAGAAGAGGTAATGTTTTCAGCACCATTTTTCAAATTCATTTCTTCTTCAACATCTTTTTTGTTTGTTATTACCATTATAGAATAATTAATCCATTATCTCCTATATATTTTAATATTATTATAAATATGGTACAACCATATTCATTATTTTATCCATCCTTTTAATGACATGTCACCATACGTGCGTACGTACGGCTTACCGTCTCCACGTCATGGTGTAATTGTTTTTCAATATATTATTATTTGGATGGCTATAATAATGATGTGTAATTCATGAAAATAATAAATATAACATGATAATTATTCTGTATATATTATATAACATCCAATTATATATTATTTTAATATTCAAGGAATGATATTTTCGCTCGTGCGTATGCACGGATTACCGTCTCCATGACGCGATGAGATTCATTTCCAAGTTCACCATTAATCAACGATTATAAAACTATATATTACTTATAAGTACGTAATATATGACATAATAATTCTACTATAGATATATATATATTTTTATATATATGTATTTATGTACTTACATATATTTAATTCACTTACTTTTGTTCAATACTATATGAAAACAGAAACAACGTTTATGCGTACGTACTGACTACAAACTCCAAAAATGGTGTTTTCCATTTCATATATATGTCTATTATACATATTTATATTCTAAATATATATTATATATTTATCATGTTTTATATCTTGGATGTATTTAAATCATGATCTAAATGATACAATCAAGAGTAACAAGTTAAAACACGTACGATAATGAAATCGATTATTACCCAAAATGTTAATTTGACATGGAAATGTTTATTAAATGGGTAGAATAAGGTCATAAATGAATCATATATGATATCATAAATATTAATATGGTTCTGGTATAATTTCATAACATACTACGATCTTCGTACAAGAGGTTAAACGTACTCTCGACTAAAGGAAAGTGCAAGGTAAGGGGTTTCCATCTCACTCCTTATTCCCATGAGATTCATGCCAAATTTCCACTATTACCTTTTGTGTGGTGTATGTAATGACCATAATTTTTTTCATTGTGTAATAAACTTTAATTTATGTGTATTTACATATTCATTGTATGATACCTATTTCATGGGTTGTATGTTTCTTCTGTTACCAAATTGGTAAGGGTTAATTCCTCAATCTTATTATTATCCAAGATTGTTTTGAGTTAGTATATAATGGGACATATTTATTATCCATGTTCATTTTTTTTGAAATAGTTTTAAAATAATGTATTTTAAGTAACTTTTTACTAAAACATCATTTCACATTTTTTTATGATTTATCTTTCTAAATCTTTTAAATTAATGTACATGTTTTCAAAATGATTTTAAGGATTCATTTATAAGGACATGAATGTTTTGAAATGAAAAATCTTTTAAAAAGTTTCAAAGTGGTATGAGACACTTAGATTAAAAAATCTCTTTTAAATTAATTCCTTTATAAATGTGTGACATTTAAATGATTTTACAAAAAGGATATTTCTCTCAAAAAAAATTACTCATCATTTTCAACTATGTCAGCATCCTCTACTATATATTATTTTGGATTGAGGTTTATTTATTATAATACAATATTCCTTATTGTATTGAATGAGTTATGATATGATTGATTGTGGATGTGTTATTTTTATACCATTCATGGTTTATGGGGAAAGTATTGACATTTTGTATTCTAGTTTTAATAATAATGCTTATGTTATGTTAAAACTTGTTCATATGAAGAATGAATTGGACTTAATATATGACGGGTGGAGACCACTATATATCCTCAATGCATCGGTAGGTATACTGAGACAAACTAGTGTCTTGGTATGAGGCCTTGACAAAAAATTTATTTGTAGTCTTGGCACGAGTCCTTGGCTACGTGGTTATGATAGTCTGGAATTATTTATTCCATCATTATGAAAGTGGTTGGGGATAATGCATTAGATTATTCGACTAGTAGAATATCCATGTGAATAAGTAAATGGAATTATTTTATTATTTCCATATTATGCTGACGTTCAAGTTTAAATGGATTTTGTGTTAGTTATACATTGGCTTAAATGTTTATGCTTATTTATTAATGTTTCTGATGTATTGTTATCCTTACCGAGCATCTGAGCTCACCCCATTCTATATTTTATTTTTCCCATGATTCCAAGAAGTGTATTGTGATTGATATGTAGGGTTAATCCAAGGGAATAATGGAATTCATAATGGATTATTTATGTTGTTTCGTATTAATGAATTGTAATGTAACATTCATGTATGTAATCTATTTACCAAGACTGCTAAACTGATCAGTCCTTGAAGAAAAGATTCCTTATAATCATGACAATGTATTAAAATAATGCACCAACAATGGGTAACTGTGGTTCGGGCATTACAGTTTGTATTAGAGGAAGTTTAGCAATAACCTTAGAAACTAGATTTAGATAAACTCTGATTACAGCACATATCCCTAAGATAGACATTGAGCATTAGTATAGAAGAAATTCCTTGAATTTTGGTATTGTAGAGGTTTTGTGAGTATTCCGAGCAATACATCCCTGTTTGGATACAAGAAGGTAGAGGTGGCTCTGGCACAGATGTACCTAAGGGTAAAACCCGAAAACACCGCTTTGAGCTAGACTCAAACGGGAACAGGTGCATGACAATTGGACTTGCTACACTCTTGGTTACGACACTCCCGAGGGATATGCTAAGGATAATTCCCATTTTCTTTACAAACCATTATGAAGTGCTCATGAGTATATACATACACAATGAAAACATTATTATGATTATGGATTATATCCATAAACTATTCAATTTTCGTTAGGTATTTTAAAAGTTTGGAATTATTCATTGCAATTCATAAACTGACCTAGTTTATGCTATTGTATAGAAATGGAGCCCAGAGGAAGTAATGTGAACTCTAGTAATACGTATGATCCCAAGAATAAGAAGGATCATATCATTCATGGTATTAAGCCATCATTTAAAAGGGAAATAATCTCCCACGTATTATCATCATATGAAGAAATAGATTCATGTGTTGATAAGATAAGTAAAGAGTTTACTGAGTCTTATGAAGTTGAAGGGAAGCGAGCCAAAAAATGATGTAAGAGAGAAAGATGGATAAAGGGAATCAGGAAAAGATGAATTTTCCCATATGTGATAACTGTGGGAAGAAACACTTTGTTACTTGCCGGAAATGAATGGGAGTTTGTTATAAGTGGGGAGGAAAAGGGCACCAAGTACGTGACTACAATTGTAAGAAAATGGTTTCAAATGTACAATGATTCATTTGCAAGGAGTTTTGACACTACGCAAACCTATGTCATAGTCATCAGACTCTGCCGCAAATGAAGATATTGGATAATAATCAAGTTATGATACTACCACAAATTAAGAGGAATGATTAGAGTTCTTATGTTGATTATGTCATTTGAGTGTTGTATCAAAAATGTACTTATTATAATAATTATGGAGTATATACGGATTATACTACAGTACTATTTCATTAAGGACATGGGATTGTGTGGAACAAAAATAATTGACTCAATAACAGGTTAAATTTTTGGAAAATATATGGTTGAGAGAATGATAAACCATAATATGGTTCTGATACCGAGGTATTGATTTTAGAATAATACATGATTGATTTGGATAAATTATATTGGATATTCGTGACTATCTTGAAACTGATTAATGATTTGTATATTCCATCATTGTTGGGGTTTACAAAATTTTTGTATTAAAGGATTATATCCATTATTCATTAAGGAATAAGGGATCATGAATGTAATCAATAAGGCTTTATGGTAATTCAGGATGTTGCAGTGTTTTAAAAGAATACATGATGAAGGTGTCCAATGGTATTACGTGGAAAAAAGGATCTTCATTGTGTTTAAAATCCTTATAAATGTTGGACTGTGAGTTTGGACATAAGTATTTTGGATAATTCTAGTTTGAAATTAATTTTTCATTGCCATAAAAGGACAACCCAGTGGTCAGGCGGTAACTCGTTGCGACCGGCAAGGCCGCGAGACTTGAACCCGCAGCCGAAGGGCGACAAGGGTGTATCACCTAACACTAGCCCACGAGATGTCCTGGATTAAGTAATATAGTTTATTTTAAGAATTTCTAGTAGATATATTATAAATTCATTTTTTTACCCCAAACAAATAGGATAAATAGAATAATTTTTTATGTTCTATTATCTTTTAGAGTAAAACAAGAGTTTGTGGTAGAAATTAGTTAAAAGATAGAACTCTACTTTTCAAGTATATATTTTTCTTCTCCTCTTATTCTACGAAGAAATTAATTCTTATACTTTATTTAAGGGATCTTAAGACCAAAAATTTCTTGTCCTAATACTTATGTTTTGTTGAACTGATGGCATTTTAAATCCTTATAGATTGATGAATTTAAGGACCTCAATTTTAAACTTGTTTGTGATTGATGACCTCAATCACTACCTATAAATATTTAAGTTTTTCCTCCAATTATATGTCTCTAATTTCCACCAATGTTCTCCTAACCGAGATCATAATTTTGTGTTGACCCTTCCATTTCTCTTTTCCTCTTATTAAGACTAAATTTCATTAACCAAATTTCCATTGTTCGTTTTCCCACAAAGATGTTTTCTATTTTGAACCTTTATTTTTGAAAAATAATATCAAATAGTGTGGATGTAATTTATTGAAGGAGGTAAGAATGTGACACCCCTACGATTTCATAGTGTATTACTTCTTCAAAATAAATCAATAACTTAACCTCATGCAACACCGAGTTCAAGTGCTCCATGACTTACCAAACAAGCCGTTCAAAAAAGGTGTAATTGTTATTCAATATATCATTATTTAGATGGTTATAATAATAATGTATAATTCATGTAAATAATAAATATAACATGACAATGATACTATATATATGATATACCATCCAATTATATATTATTTTAATATTCAAATAATGATATTTTTTCTCGTGCGTACGTACGGTTTACTGTCTCCACGACGCGATGAGATTCATTTCAAAGTTCACCATTCATTGACGATTAAAAAAATATATTTTACTAATAAGTATGTAATATATGACATAATAATTCTACTTTAGATATATATATATATATATATATAATTATTTATGTACTTACATATATTTTATTCACTTACTTTCGTTCAATACTAAATGAAAACAGAAATAGCGTTTATGCGTACGTACAGACTACCGTCTCCATAAACGGTGTTTTCCATTTTATATACATGTCTATTATACATATGTATATTATAAATATATAGGATATATTTATCATGTTTTATATTCTGGATGTATTTACATCATGATCTAAGTGATACAATCAAGAGTAACAAGTTAAAACAAGTACGATAATGAAAGCGATTCTTGCATGAAATGGTAATTTAACATGGAAATGATTATTAAATGGGTAGTATAAATTCATAAATGAATCATGTAAGATATCATAAATATTAATATGGTTCTGGTATAATTTAATAACATACTACGATCTTCGTACAGGAGGTTAAACGTACTCTCGACTAACGGAAAGTGCAATGTAAGGGGTTTTCATCTAACTCGTTATTCCCATGAGATTCATGCCATATTACCATTATTACCATTTGTGTGGTGTATGTACTGAACATAATTTTATTCTTTGAGTAATACACTTTAATTTATGTTTATTTACATATTCATTGTATGATACCTCTTTCATGGGTTGTATGTTTTGTATGTTACCAAATTGGTAGGGGTTAATTCATCAATATCTTTATTATCCTAGATTGTTTTGAGTAAGTATCTACTGGGAAATATTTATTGTCCATGTTCATGTTTTATGAAAGTGTTTTCAAAGGGATTATTTTAAATGACTTTTTACTAAAACATCATTTCAATTGTTTTAATGATTTATCTTTCTAAATATTTTTAATTAATGTACATGCTTTCAAAATAATTTTAAGGATTTATTTATATGGAAATGAGTGTTTTGAAATGATAATTCTTTTAAAATGTTTAAAAGTGGTATGGTACACTTTGATTCAAAAATATCTTTTAAATTAATTCCTTTATAAATGTGTGAATTTTAAATTATTTTACAAAAATGATATTTCTCTCAAAAAGTTTTACTCATCATTTTCAACAATGTCAGCATCCTCTACTGGATATTATTTTGGATTGAGGTTGATTTATTATAATACAATATTACTTATTGTATTGAATGAGTTATGATATGTTTGACTGTGGATGTGTTATTTTTATACCATTCATGGTTTATGGAGAAAGTATTGACATTTTGTATTTTAGTTTTAAAACGAATGTTTATGTTATGTTTAAACCTGTTCATATGAGGAATGCATTGGACATAATAAGTGATGGGTGGAGCCCGCTATAGCTCCTCGATGAATCGGTAGGTCTAATGAGACAAACTAGTTTCTTGGTACGAGGCCTTGACAAAAATTTTATTAGTAGTCTTGGCACGAGGCCTTGGTTACGTGGTTATGATAGTCTAGATTTATGTATTCCATCATTATGGAAGTGGTTAGTGATATTGCATGCGATTATTCGACTAGTAGAATATCCATGTGAATAAGTAAATGGCATTATTTTATTTTTCCGATATTATGCAGAAGTTCATGTTTAAAAGGATTTTGTTTTAGTTATACATTGCCTTAAATGTTTATGATAATTTATTAATGTTTTTGATATATTGTTATCCTTACTCAGCATCTGATCTCACCCCTTTTTATGTTTTATTTTTCCCAGGATTCAAAGAAATTTATTGTGAGTGATATGGAGGATTAATCAAATGGAATAATGGAATTCATAAAGGATTATTTATGTTTTTTTGTATGTAATGAATTGTAATGTAACATTCATGTATGTAATCTATTTTCCAAGACTGCAAAACCGATCGGATCTTCAGGACTTGATTCCTTGTAATCATGCCAATGTATTAAAAAAATGCACCAACTCTGGGTAACTGGGGTCGGGGAATTACAGTTGGTATCAGAGGAATGTTATCAATAACCCTGGAAACTAGATTTAGATAAACTCTGATTAGAGCACATATCCCTAAGATAGACTTTTAGGATTATTATAGAAGAACTTCCTTGAATTTTTCTACTGTAGAGGTTTCTTGAGTTTTCCGAGAAATACATCCCTGTTTGGATTTGAGCAGTTATAGGTGGATCTGGAACAGATGTACCTAGGGGTAAAACCCTAAAACACCACTTTGAGCTAGACTTGAACGGTAACTGGTGCAGGACAATGGGCCTTGCTGCCCTCTTGGTTACGACACTCCCGGGGGATATGCTTAGGATAATTATCATTTTCATTACAAACCATTATGATGGGCTCATGAGTATATACTTATTCAAAGAATACATTTTTATGATTATGGATTATATCCATAAACTGTTCAATTTGTCTTAGGTATTTTACAAGTTTGGAATTATTCCTTTCAATTCATAAACAGACCTAGTTTATGTTATTGCATAGAAATCGCTCCCTGTAGAAGGAATGTGGTCTCCAGTAATACGTATGATCCAAAGAATAAGAAGGATCATATATTTCATGTTATTAAGCCATCATTTATAAGGGAAATAGTCTCCCACGTATTATCATCATATGAAGAAATAGTATCATGTGTTGATAAGCTAAGTAAAGAGTTTACTGAGTCTTGTGGATTTTAAGGGTAGCAAGGGAAGAAAAGGATGGAAGAGAGAAAGATGGATAAAGGGAAAAGTGAAAAGAAGAATTTTCCCATATGTGATAACTGTGGGAAAAACACCTTGGAACTTGCCTGAAAGGAATGGGAGTCTGTTATAAGTGTGGAGGAAAAGGCCACCAAGTATGTGACTACAAGGGTAAAAAAATGGTTTCAAATGTACAATGATTAATTTTCAAGGATTCTGGACACTATGTGAACCTATGTCACAGTCATTAGACTATTCCTCAAATGATGATATTGGATAATAATCAAGTTCTGATACTACCACAGATAAAGAGGAATGATTAGAGTTCTTATGTTGATTATGTCATTTGAGTGTTGTATCAACAATGTACTTGTTATAATAATTATGGAGTATATAAGGATTTCACTGCAGTACTATTTCATTAAGGACATGAGTTTTTGTAGAACAATGAAAAGTGACTCAATAACAGGTTAAATTTATGGAAAATATATGGGTGAGAGAAAGATAATCCATAATATGGTTCTGATACCGAGGTATTGATTTTAGAATAATACATGATTGATTTGGATAAATAATATTGGATATTCTTGACTACCTTGAAACTGATTAATTATTTATATATTCCATCATTGTTGGGGTTTACAAAATTTTTGGATGGAAGGGGTATATCCATTATTCTTTAAGGACTAAGGGATCATGAATGTAATAAATAAGGTTTTATGGTAAGTCAGGTGGTTGCAGTGTTTTAAAAGAGCAAATGATGAAGTTGTTCACATGTTATTACGTGGAAAAAAGGATCTTCATTGTGTTTACCTTCCTTATAAATGTTGGACTGTGAGTTTGGACAGAATTATTTTAGATAATTATAGTTTGAGATTAATTTTGGATTCCCATAAAAGGACAACCCGAAGGTCGGGCAGCAACCCGTCACGACCGACAAGGCCGTCAGACTTGAAACTACAACCGAAGGGTGACAAGGGTGTATCACCTACCACTGGCCCACGAGATGTCCTGGATTAAATAATATAGTTTATTTTAATAAGATCTAGTAGATAAATTATAAATTCCTTTTTTAACCCCAAATGAATAGGATATGTAGAATAATTTTTTATGTTCTATTATTTTTTAGAATGAATAACGATTTTGTAGTAGAAATTAGTTAAAAGATATAAGTCTACTTTTCAAGTATATATTTTTCTTATCCTCTTATTCTAGGATGAAACTTATTCTTATACTTTATTGAAGGGATCTTAAAACCAAAAATGTGTTACCCTAATACCTAATGTTTTGTTGAACTGAAGGCATTTTAAATCATCATAGGATGATGAATTTAAGGACCTTAATTTTAAACTTGTTTCTGATTTATGACCTCAATAAATACCTATAGATATTAAAGTTTTTCCTCAATTATATGTCTCTAATTTCCACCATTCTTCTAAATAATTCAATAACATGCACTACATGCAACACCGAGTTCAAGCTCACCATGACTTACCAAAAAAGCCGTTCAAAAGTGGTTATGAATAGTATTGAATAAAGTTTTAACATTATATAATCCTTATAATTTTATAATCCCTATAATGAGTTTCTTAGACATAATGTAAGAACAAATTGATTTTTTATATAAAAGAATTATTTTTCAAAAATGCACTTTTACCAACTTTTAATAGTGAACACTTATTAAATCCAATATTTTAAACTTTTATATATTCAATTTGACTAAATAAATTTATTTTTGGGACATAAAAAATTTACAGTGAAACACCCCAAGCTTCCACAGTATGCTTCTCTTTGAATAAAACAGTAGCGTGTGTTGTACGCAACATCGAGTTCTAACATACACCACAACAAATCAAACTAGCCGTTATGAATAGTAATACATAGTTTTTAAAATTTTATAAATTTTATCTCTCAAAATGGAATTTATTTTTGGATTCATAATATTGAATCTAGCATAGGGAAAAATTTTGGTACTTTTCGGATAAATTTATTTTTTGATGAATAGTGAAAATTATAATATTTTAATTAAAAATAACTTTTGTAATGAAAATAATTAATAGTGATAAATTACTAATTTGAGTGGTTTTAAAGTATATTTAGAATATATTTTCACCATTTACTACAATTTTCGTCATTGGACATAATTTCACAATTAAACTGGACATTAACAAGTGTCCATCTTTTGATAGTTATTATATCTTAAAAACACGCTTTTTGTTTTGACAGTAGAAATTAATTTTAAATTAATTTCTGCCACTTATGAGTTTTGAATTTGGAAAAATGGACTTCATAATTGGAATTAGAATGTACAAATTGTTTAAATAGGTAAATTTTATTTTTAGACATTTTGAATAATTACTTCGGTAAATATTTTTTTTACCATGGTTAAAGGGTAAATCCCGTAAATAAGGGTTAAAAAATAATATAATAATAATAAATTACCCTAAAAGGTGTCATAAGAATATTTTTGGATACAAGTCTTAACAGGGGCATCTTTTGGTCTATTTTTGGGACCCCATGGAGCCACTTGTAGGTGATAGGGACACTTTATTTTAATTAAGATAAAGTAAATACAAAAATGACATAAGATAATATCTTTTAGGGAAAAAAAATTCTATTGGGTTATATATGTTATGTTTTCAATTATTAATATTCCATATAAATTAAAAAATATTTCCTACATATTTATATTTTATTTATAATTTTTAGACATTGAAAATGTAAAAGTATATTTGACACTACAATGATGAAGTATTTTCATTATTAATGATTGAATCTAATAATGGGTATTATAAATGTTAAATAAATATAATTTGAAAGTTTTGATGAAAAAAAAGAATTTTATTGGTTATTATGACATTTTATGATATCTTAAATGAATTTGGTTCGAATTAATAAATTTTTTGAGACTTTAACAAAAATCAATCATTGAATAGTGTCAAAATTCACATAAAAGAGTTTTTAAAACAAATATTTTATTATTAATTGATATTAAATTAATAAATATCTAGGGTTCCGCCAACATACTTATATCATGATAGGTGTATCATTAATGGACCACTTTGGGGTTTATTGGGTATATATAGTAATTTTATTAACTATATACTATAAAAATACAAAATGTCATGGTAAATGATAAACTAATTAACTAAGAGTTAAAACTAAAAGATAAGGTTAATATAGTAACCCAAACCTATCTAAAACCTATTTATTGAGAGGTTTTAGACCTATCCCCACCTAAACCTTTGAATAATCAACTTTGGAGCCATTATAAACTGAATATGAATTTATTATAAATTAATAATTTAAGTTTTTCCTAAAGAGCCCCTCCTCCCCCTTATAAAAAGACACAAATTCTAACCAATTATTCACACCATTAAAGCCTTTTGGTTAGGCCAAACCCTAACCAAATTCTCTCTAAACTTTCATAAATTCATCCTAGAGAACATAGTTTGATCATAAATCCAACCTAAGGATCCATTTTGATCAAATCAAAAGGAAGAACCTGAAGAAGAGGTAACGTCTTCACCAGCCTCTTTAAAGTTCCTTTCTTCTTCAACTTCATCTTTCCTTGTTATTTCCATTATAAAATAATAACTCCAGTATCTTATATATAAATTTAGTTTATTATAATTATTTAACAAACAAATTTATTATTCTATCCATCCCTTTAATGACATGTCACCATACGTGCGTACGTACGGCCCACTGTCTCCACGTTGTGCTGTAATTATTATTCAATATATCATTATTTAGATGGGTATAATAATAATTTATAATTCATTTAAATAATAAATATAACATGATAATGAATCATTCAATATGATATATCCTCCAATTATATATTATTTTAATATTCAATGAATGATATTTTCGCTCGTGCGTATGTACAGATTACTGTCTCCACGACGCAATGAGATTCATTTCCAAGTCCACCATTCATCAACGATTATAAAAATATATATTACTAATAAGTATGTAATATATGGCATAATAATTATACTTTAGATATATATATATATATATATTCATATATATAATTATTTATGTACTTACATTAATCTTATTCACTTACTTCTGCTCAATACTATATGAAAACAGAAATAGCGTTTATGCATACATACAGACTACCGTCTCCATAAATGGTGTTCTCCATTTCATATATATGTCTATTATACATATTTATATTCTAAATATATATTAAATATTTATCAGGTTTTATATTCTAGAATTATTTAAATCACGATCTATGTGATACAATCCAGAGTAACAAGTTAAAACACGTACGATAAAGAAAGCGATTATTACCTGAAATGTTAATTTAACATGGAAATGATTATTAAATGGGTAGTATAAAGTCATAAAAGAATCATGTAAGATATCATAAATATTAATATGGTTCTGGTATAATTTAATAACACACAATGATCTTCGTACTTGAGGTTAAACATACTCTCGACTAAAGGAAGGTGCAAGGTAAGGGGTTTTCATCTCAGTCCTTATTCCCGTGAGATTCACGCCATATTGCCATTATTACATTTTGTGTGGTGTATATACTGACCATAATTGTATTCTTTGTGTTATACACTTTAATTTATGTATATTTACATATTCATTGTATTATACCTCTTTCATGGGTTGTATGTTACGTAAGTTACCAAATTGATAAGGGTTAATTCCTCAATCTCTTTATTATCCGAGATTGTTTTGTGTAAGTATCTACTGGGACATATTTATTATCCATGTTCATGTTTTATCAAAGAGTTTTAAAATGAATTATTTTAAGTTACTTTTTACTAAAACATCATTTCAATTGTTTTATAGATTTTTCTTTCTAAATCTTTTTAATTAATGTACATTTTTTCAAAATGATTTTAAGGATTTATTTATATGGACATGAATGTTTTGAAATGATAATTATTTTCAAAAGTTTCAAAGTGGTATGGGACAGTTTGATTCAAAAATCTCTTTTAAATTAATTCATTTATAAATGTGTGAGTTTTAAATTATTTTACAAAAATGATATTTCTCTCAAAATGTATTAATCATTATTTTCAACTATGTCAGCATCCTCTACTGGATATTATTTTGGATTGCGGTTGGTTTATTATAATACAATATTCCTTATTGTATTGAATGAGTTATGATATGTTTGATTGTGGATGTGTTATTTTTATACCATTCATGTTTTATGGATAAAGTATTGACATTTTTTATTTTAGTGTTAATAAGAATGTTTATGTTATGTTTAAACCTGTTCATATGAGGAATGGATTAGACATAATAAGTGACGGGTGGAGCCCTCTATATCTCCTTGATGCATCAGTAGGTCTCATGAGACAAACTAGTGTCTTGGTATGAGGCCTTGACAAAAATTTCATTTGTAGTCTTGGAAGGAGGCCTTTACTACGTGGTTATGATAGTCTGGCATTATCCATTCAATCATTATGAAAGTGGTTAGTGAAATTGCATTTGATTATTTGACTAGTAGAATATCCATGTGAATAAGTAAATGACATTATTTTATTTTTTCCATATTATGCTGAAGTTCAAGTTTAAAAAAAATTTGTTTTAGATATACATTGCCTTAAATGTCTATGCTAATTTATTATTTTTTTGGATGTATTGTTATCCTTAATAATCATTTGAGCTCACCCCTTTCTATGTTTTATTTTTCCCAGGATTCCAAGAAGTGTATTGTGATTGATATATAGGGTTAATCCAAGGGAATAATGGCATTCATAAAGGATTATTTATGTTGTTTTGTATGTAATGTATTGTATTTTTACATTCATGTATGTAATCTATTTTCCAAGACTGTTAAACTGATCGGTCCTTCAGGACTTGATTCCTTGTAATCATGCCAATGTATTAAAATAATTCACCAACTCTGGGTAACTGGGTTCGGGCCGTTACAGCAGGTCTTTGGTTCCATCTCTAGGAAAGATAAGTGGTGAATCCTTCTTCCTCTCGGAGAATAGGCACCAGCCAGCGGGTGTTCGTCTCCTCCTCACTCAGCCTCGAGCTCCTTCAGTGACTACGGAGGTGGCAGATCCTCTAGATCTATAGCAACGGACTCCTCAGTTCATCCTTGCAGTGGTAGTTGGCTCCTCCTATTGTCCTGCGAGATATCTCGGGCAACGAATAGTGTGGCATCAACTCCAGAGATGCACAACTCCTCTCCTCACAGTGGCGCTTTCCAGGGTGGTGACCGGTTATCTAAACAATGTTTGGCAGTAAGATCCAGAATCCTCATCATATTTCCAAAGTGCAACAGCCTCAGTTCAATAATGATGTGGCTTTATATGTCTACGGCTTTTGTTTCTCCAAAAAAATGACACCAAGCTCTTCTTCCACAAGATTACGATCGAGATGGAAACCTGCCATGAATTGGGGTTTTTAGATATTGGAAGGATTGTTTTTTAAATGATCTGGTTTGTGAAGTTAAATCAATTCACTAATTTGAATCTGTATAAAACTTCTTAATTTTATTTTCCGTAATTTGTGGATGGTTATTTGGTTGACGGTGAGTCAAAAATGAGGAAAACAGTGACATATAGAAGCGGTTTCTTGCAGTGGCTATAGTGAGACAGTACAGGAGGGAAGACAGTTCCATGAGGAAACAGTGGTAGGGGAAAAGTGAAAAGAAAATGATTTCAAGAATTATTGGGCTACTTTTAATAGAAATAATTCCTAGAATTTATGTGTCACCGATTTGGATGAGGAAGCAGTAGCGGGAGTTACGGTGGTTTAAATTACAGTGACACCATAAAGTAGATATAGTTCCTCAACTGAGGAATAAACCAGTGGCACCGTAATGAGTGGAAGAGGAGATGGTGAGATCATATGAGGGATGAATAGTGGACAGTGGAGTATAGGAGGGGAAACAGTGTTGAGGATGGTCACATCACTGTCACCATGGGAAGAGGAGATGTTGAGACAACATTGTTGTGGCACCATGACTTTGGAAGTGATGGCATAATTGCTGACATAGTAACAGAAGAGGATTAGACCAGTGCCACCATAACACGGAAAAATAAACATAAGTGTAAAATAAATTAAAGGTTAAATAAAATATGAAAAATAAAATTATTTAAAACTAAAAAATGATTATAAAAATTTAAAATTTAGGTATTCATAATCTTCTATAAACATATTAACCGATTTTAACTGAAGTTAAATTATTAGAAACATCAATTCATAAAAATTCTATTGGTACAAAACTAAAAATAAATAAAAAACACACTAAATTATTAATAGTTAAAATAAAATTTAATCATTATAAAACAAAGTTAAATTATTTAAAATATTTACTGTATCAAATTAATTTAATTTAAGTAAATAGATAATTATTATGTCATTAAACAATTTTGTTAATTATTGAAATAAAATTAAATAGATTTAATATATGATTTATGTTTATAAAATTAAAATAATAATAGTTGAATTACTAAAAGATGGCTAATAATTATATTATGTTATTTTAAATTAATTAAGTTTTAGTACATTAAATGGTAAACCAACCTAATGAAACCCTTCAATCCATGATCAGGTTACAATTCCATGGGTGAAAACACGTAAAATTTATGTGGAATTAAAAACATAAACAGAGGAATTTTGTATTTGAACTCATCACCTAGGATGCAAAAATTAATTTTTTTATCGCCTTATGGATACACCCTAAATGACTCCTATATAAACTATTTGACCCCTTCTTCATCTGGAATTCATCATTCCCCTCACCTTAATGAACTTGTTTTTGACCCTAAACACTATATTTTATTTTTCCCAAGACATGTATCATGTCATAAGCACTTTTCAGGTGCATTTATTCAATGTTTATAGAGGGATAATAGTAAAAAAGAAAAACACCTAGAATCTAGGTTCTTAGATATTCATGGAGGGATCCCAAATGCCCGTTATTACTCTAGTTTTAGAAGATTTTTATGAAGTCCATTTATATTTCATCCTTAAATATATTACTTAAATAATTAAAATGAAATGATTTCCCTAGAATCCATATCAAACTTCTAGTTCCAATGATTATGATTATGACTCCACTAAGAGGTTACAAAAATTACTTAAGAAATATGTTCCGAAACAAAATTTCAATTAAATTTCTAAGAAAGGATCACTTAGAAATCATCCATCCTCATTAATTTGAAATTAAAAGAAATTATTAAATACCAGCAAGGAACATTCCTTAAGAAAGACCAACCTGGGTAAAATTTAAAGCCTACAATTTTGAAATAATTTTGTTTTTTTAAAAAAATTTACACATTTTTTGACAAAATGTTTTATGTTGTAGTGGGATTTGATGGGCTCACAATTAATCACAGTTTATCATAGCCACAAATTAACCCCCACCACAACAATTAAAATCTAACTTTGTCCCCAATGTTGACTTCTATGATGAGAAGTACAATTAAAAAATTATGTTCAAAAATGATTTTGTATTTAAATAAATTTATGACATGTATAAATGGTCTCTTAAAAAACAAAAAATTTGTTAGGAACCATAATTAATTTGCAGAAGGTTCCAAAGAAATTACATTCATTATCATTTATTTCTAATGAATAATTTTTGATTAATGTTGAAAAATGTCATGTAACATGTGGGGTCATAGTGAATTTGGTGTAATAAAATTCAAAAAATAAGATTCACTTGAATTTTTAATTAAGTTTAAATCATGCTTTCCTAACACCACTTAGAAAAGCAGATTCAAAAAAAAACACATGAACCTACCGGCATGTATCCCCCAACACATAATTTCATGCAATGAATGGTCTTTAGAATTAAATAGAATACAACTCTAAGAAAATAAAAACATACAAGTTTTTTGAACAGCAAAGTGACATTTGTAGAAAACATCAACAAAAAAGTGACAAGAAGAAGAATTTTTTTCTAAAGTATGCATGACAAGAAGCATATTTTTTTATAAATCATTATGGAAAAGAGAAATGATGCAAAATTTAATAATATGGTACTTCATTGAATAAATGTTTTTTATTATTCATTCAACAAGGGAATTCAACATCTCCATGAAACCTAAAACAGCATCTTAAAAATTAGAGCATGTAATCCATAGAAAAAACAGCGATGTTAATGAATTAGAAATGAAACAACGAATCACATTATTCAAAGTAAAAAAGAACATAAAAAAGTAAGAAAAAAAAGAAAGAGCATGGGTTGACTTCTGTAAAGAACTTATTATTCAGTATTTATAAATAGTTTATTTATTTAAAAAAAATTATGAACACAACAAAAAGCATGGGTTGTCTCCCATGGAGCACTATATTTATAGTCCCCAGTCGGACTCACCTATAAACTAACTATAGTAACTATGTGGATGTGGTTTCGTTAATAATAATTATCACATGAGTTTGGCCCAATTTTTTTAATGGAGAAATTAATTTTATGAGAATCAATAATTACCACAACAAAAACTTAACTCTCATAGCCTATGAAAACCACTAAGAGACACCCCTTGATAGTGGTAAGCATTGTGTTGTACACTTCTATATTATGTACTTATTTTCCAGATTTTAATTAACATGAATTGAAATCTTTGAACTAGGTGCTTCAATAGGTGTGGCATTGTCCTCAAAGATATCTTTCCTTACCTCAACATTAATAGATTCAAATTCATTGGTGATTGTGGGTGAATACTGAATAGAAGGGTCAAAAGGGGATACAATAAAGTGTTGAACATAATCAGAGAAACTAACACTCATGTGTTTCTCCCATACTAATCTAATATCAGATTTAGGGAATGATTAAGCACATTACTTAGTTGATGATTGAAGTGACTGACAATGAAGATAATTTATTTAACCAGCAGCATATTCAAGTTTACCAATGTTGTAAATCTCTTCCAAAAGTTCATCATTTGTTAAAATATAATTAATATCAACTGATTCAGAAAAATAAATTCAACAACCATCATCTGGTGCGTGTTCAACATCTACATCAAGTTCATGTTAAAATTTATCACTTTACATAACAATATCTACATGGTGTTTCAAAATGTTCAGTTCGGGGAGAGATGTGTTCAATTCAGCTTTAATAAATTAAAATTAAATATTGTTCAAATTAAAAAACAATTACCCAATAAATGACAAAGCTACTTTCTATTTCAGTACAAACAATTTAGAAAAGTTAATACTTTGTAAAGAAGGCAGTGAAGGCTTGTCAATCGAATTTTCCACCAAACACATGACCTTAACTTCTTCATCCTACAATATTTCAGAAATTATTGGGTTTTAAATTTTAATACATGGAAGATTGGTTTTCAATTATGGTTTAAAAAATTCATATTCTGTAATATACTATTTAATGTTTTCATCCAAATTATACCAAATATCAATTCTAGTCTCATTGTTCAAAAATTTATAAATGTTGGGTGTTGTGTTTATTAAAATAATGTTTTCAGTTTCATGTTTGACTTCAACCCGAATGACTTCATTTTTAGAACCTCTAAAAAAATGATATTTCTCTAATGTTTGAATTATGAAGAGAATTAGGAATAACTCTTCAATCAGTTTCAAATAATATTTATAATTGTCTAAATCAGTATCATTAATGTTCTTTTTGGGTTCTTTAATAATCTGTTCTTGATTTTGTGAGTTGATTGTTTCCAAAAATTTGTTCATAAAATTCATATTTTTGAGAAATAAATTTTTTCCCCAACTTCAATATCACTTTCTTCATCAACATGATTTTAAAATATTTTATAAACATTTTCCTTTTCATTTTCTTCAAATTATTCTTATTCTTTAACCCTATGTTGTAATTCTAAGAGCATGTCTTCTATTCTATTACTTCTATGATCTTTCTCATGAGTGTATTTAGTTTCAATTTCATGGTTTTTATTTTAATGAGTACTCCAAACATCCTCCCTAACAATTAATTCTGATAAAACGTGACTACAATTTTCATAGATTCCAAGACTAGGATCGATGTTTTTTTATTGACATCATTATGATGGAACAGTTGTCGGTGGTTATAGACACACTGACATCCAATGTGTCCAAAATAACCACAAAATTCATAGTAAGGACCAATGTGATAATTATAGCCTTCATAACATTACATTTTTTAAGATTTTAAAATTAAACACACTCAATAATTTGTACAGAAAAAGTTGAAAATTGATATCATATCCACTATAGAAGAACAATTCCATGTTTTTAGCATATGTTTTTTGTTTTTTTATTTTATGTGTGTTATTTATGTTGTTTTTATTAAAAACTTATACCTTATGTGCATGCCTTAACTGGAAACAGAACCAAATTTTTTGATGTGTTTGGAGGTCATCACGACCCCCAAAATTATATTTCTAAACATACCCTATCACTCTAGTATAAGATTGATCCACAGAAAAGGAAAGTGAGTTATCTAAGGTTAAAACAAAAATATACACCACTCTTGTCAGCAGTGGAATATGTGAACATATTCTAACATTAAACATTTTTTATAAGGTTTTACAAACCAAATGAGAAAACTAGTTTTTCTAATGAACTAGAACATACACTAATGTAACTATAAATTATTGTTGAAACAATATACTAATCATCCTAGCAGTAACGAAAAAGGATAAAATATCAGATGAAATTCTTAAGAGATTAAATCTACTTGTTGAAATGGTTAAATCCTTCACATCTTTTATTGAGTTACACTTGAAGAGAAATTGAATAATCTCCCTTTCCAGGAAATTCAACAGGTAGAGGATTGAGTAATCGAGTTAACCACACCAAAACATAATTAAAATTATTGAAATATAAAAAAGAACAACATTTGGAAGTAAAATCACCATTAATTTCCAATTTTTTTTATAGTAAAATCATCCAAAAGTGTATTCAAAATCAACTTCACCAGTTCATCATGAATTAATAAATTAGAAAAAAAAGCAAAAATTAAGGTGTGAACAATTAAACATAGAATCATAATTCAATCTCATTGATTTATTATGATTCTAAAATATTGAAAAAAATATGAAGAAATTAAGAAGAAAAATCTAGTAGTATCAAATTCTCGATCTGTGAACAAATAAGCTTAAGATCATATTGATTTCAACACTAAAAACACACGAAAATAGATCACAATATATAAGGACAGAAGGAAGAAATACTCACCTAGTTTTACTTTTCTCTCTAACCCATTCGTCTTCTACTCTACTCATGCGCTTCTTCAAGAAGTCTTCGCTCTCAAAAAACGGTGTGCGTCAAATGTGAATGAGAATCCCCTTAATTATGTTTATTTCTCTACCATTAATATCTACTTTCATTTTCTACACGTCACCATTTTCTTCCACTAACAACATGTGTCCATCACTTCTGCAACGAACATGTGTTTTTTATCATGACTAACGAATTTGGATAGCTTTTCCCTTCTAAATAACAACTTGTGAGTTACTTGAGTGAACCTGGACTCTTTTTAGGATTTGGTGTGAACCTGCACATGTTACCGACTCCACTATGAACCTATAGATCTAAAACAAAACAAAACTATTAAAACATGAAAACATAAATTATTATTAAAAAGTTAAAAACTTTATTTAACAAATATCTTATTTTATAATTATTATTAAATATTATTATTCTGATTAATAATTTATTATTAAATCTTTAATTCAACAAAATTATTAAAATTTTAATTTATTATTATTAATTTATTTAATTAATTATTGTATGTATTATTAATTATTATTTACTATAACATTATTAAATTCCAAAATTATATTAATATCCATAACATTATGAATTTTTTATTATATTTATTATTCTGAAATTAATTTATAATTAAAGTGTTAATAAATTTATTTTAGTTATTAATTTATGGTATATTTAAATTAATGTTATTTATATTTTAATTTACTAAATTCTTATTATTTTTTCTTATATTTTATTATATAGTGTATCTCATTATTAATATTATAAAGTTTATATATTATAGTAGTTATATATTATTTAAATAAAAGTTTAATTTAAATTATTATTTATTAATTTATTTTTACATTATAATTTATTAATTTTTTATTGGTTTTTAATATTCTATTAACCTCCCCCGCAATTCGATGCACAGGGGGGTTCTTCGGTTCCTTCTCTAGGAATAGGAAGTGGTGGCACCGTCTTTCTCCTGAAAAATATGTGAAGGATAGTGGGTGTTCATATCCTCCTCACTTGGCCTCAAGACCCCTCTGCGTCAGCGTAGGTGGTGGCACCTCATGATCTACAGTAACGACCTCCTCAAGTCATCCTTACATTGTTGTTCCTCTCTTCCTATTGTCTAGTGAGATAGCTCAAGCATGGAAATGTGGGTCATCAATATTTGAAGATGCACATCTCTTATCCTCATAGTGGCACTTCCCACGACGGTCATAGTTTAGCTAAATAGCATCCAGCTTCTAGATTCATCCTCCTCTTCAGATTCCAATAGAGTTATGGCCCCAGTTTAACAATGATGTGGCTTCATGCAGCTGTGACTCCGGGTTCTCCAATAGAAATAGAACAAAGATCCTCCTCCACAGTTTTATGGTTGAGAAGGAATCTAGTGGTGATTTAGGGTTTTTAGATCTAGGGAGTATTTAGTTTTAAATGATATGGTTTGTGATGTTGTATCTATTATCTGATTTTAATTTGTGGAAAACATATAAATTGTTTTTTATCTATAATGTTTGTATGGTGATTTGGTTGATGGTGACTGGAAAATGAAGAAAACAAAGACATAGGTAAGTGGTTTATCATAGTGGATTTTTGTGAGACTGTGAAGGATGAAATATAGGGCCAAGAGGAAATGGTAGAATGTGCTAATTTGAAAGGAAGCAGTGACAAGAATTGATGTTCCACTGGAAATAAAAATGGTACCTGAAATTTACGTGTCACTAGTTTGGATGTAGAAGCTGTAGTAGTAGTTATTGTGTCTGAAATTAATGTGACACCTTAAAGTGCATACGGTGCAACAGCTAAGGAATAAACTGGTCGCACCATAAAGTGTGTAAAAGGAGATGGTGAGACCGTAAGGGAGAGGAAAAGTGGATGTTGAAGCAGAGGAAGTGAAACAGTGTTGAGGATGGTCACACCAGATTCACCGTGAGATGAGGAGATGGTGAGACATCATTGTTGTGGCACCGTGACTGAGGAAGTTGTATCAGACTTTCTGATATAGTAACATAAGAGGATTATATTGATCCCATCGTAACACTAAAAAATAATCATAAGAGTAAAATAAATTAATAATTAAATAAAATATGAACAAATTAATTAATTAAAACTACAAATTAATTTGAATAATTGAAAATTTAGGTACTCAAAATATTTAATAAACTTATAAACCCATTCAAACATATGTTAAATTATTAATAAATTTATTTTATAAAACATAAATTGGTTCTAAACTAAAACTAAAACTGATAAGTAACTAAATAATTAAATGTTAATATAAAAATTAAACATTATAAAACATAGTTAAATTATATAAAATAGTTACTATGCCTAAATAATATAATTTATGTAAACAGATAATTATATTTTTATTAAAAAATTATGTTAATTAATGGAATTGAATTAATGAGATTTAGTAAATTTATTATGTTTATAATCATAAATAAAAAAATGATGAATTGTTAAAAGACAACGTATAATTAGATTATATTATTTTTAATTAATTATGTTTTAGTTCATGAAATTCTAAAATAACATCTACATTTTCTATGTGCAAAAGAAAACCCAATTTATTAATTGATAAGTGTTAAATTATTAAATATGAAGAAAAAAATCACAAAACTAAATAAAAATTTATTAGACCATAAAATTATATTATGCTATATATTAACGCTATCAAATCATAAAAGACATTAATTAATTTTATAAAATGATTAGATAATAAATTTAATAATAAAAATATAATAGTGATAATATATATTAAAAAATGACATAATAATTAAATAAATCAATAAAAGTTTGTTAATTAGATGTCGAAAACATCTGTTTTAAGGCCACATCATTTACCATACATGACATTTTTCATGGATTTTTAATTCACAACATATGTTAGAGTTACGTATTTTTTATTTATGATTTAATAATCCATACTGAAGGATATAACCAATCTTGAAATTTTAATGTTTTTAGTTTCATTAAATTTCATGGTTTTTAGATAGTTAAACTTAACCATTTTATCACATTTTCTCTCGAAATTCATTTTTTACAAAACCAGATAATTGAAAAGAAATAAATTTATTTTCACACTATAATGTGTATTTATAATTCCCCCCTCCACATCAATAATTTCAATTGAAATTAATTAGAAATAATCGTATATAAAAATATTTTTACATTGATATCATATATGGGATTATCCCTATATATTATCTTCTTATAATAGTCTATATTCACAGAAAACATTGAATAATGATGTATTCTTTCCAATTAATTTTATTTATTTTTTCATGGTGATTTAAATTATATTTTAAATAATTGTTTCATTATAAACAATTTTAAAAACATCCAAATTTATAAAATGTTAAGGGTTATGTTGATTAATTTTCAACACATTTATATTAAAGACATCATGAATTTTACTAAACTGCTATAAAAATCAATAAGGTACTTCAATTATCTAATATATTTATTCATTTGAAAAGGTCCCCCACCTTTAGTTTTTTAATTTCATTTTTCTAGAATTTTTAATGCTGTAACTAAGGAAATACTCATAATAATTATTGATATATAATCAAAAACAAAATTGATCAATAAATAAACTGAATTATAAACCAAAAATGAGAAGAAAACATGGAAAAAATTTATTCCAACTGGTTAGTATTATATTTATGTATTTTAGGCTGTAATTAGGATAAGTAATTATTGAACTCACTATTGTTGTGTTGTGTTTTTCATTCATATGAATATATTTATAGGTTATATAAGATATGTTAGGATGGATTTATAGTAACAAAGTATCTATGATAAGTTGATTAAGAGTGAATACCATTAAGTTGGGCTTCATATAACATTAGAATATTTCTTGTTAAGGGTAAAATATTATCAAAATTAGTGTTGATAATTTTTCTCCTTACATTTAAAAACATCATTCCTGATATTAACTGTGTGATATGTTCATTAAATACATTAAATATAATATGAAAATTTATAATAATAATTGTTTTTAAATAGGTTTAAAATAGGATACATAAATTTATTCCTTCTCAGTACAGTTTCATCAATCTTAGTGTAATAACAGTGGGTATCTAATATCCTAGTTTCATCACTAATTAGAATTACAATAATTAATTATATTAAATTTTTAGTTCTTATTCAAAATTCATTAATAAGTGAATAATTCAATAACAATATGTATTCTATAACAATAAAAATATTGAGTTTACACCATTGAACACGTTGAATTATTTTTTTAATGTAAATGAAATGTAACATAGAATGAAAACATGAAAAAAGAAATGAAAAAGAAATTTTTTTTCAAATTTAAGGTAATAAAAGTATATTACTTTTTATTATATATTTAGATTAATTTATTGTTGAAGAAACTAATTATTACAAGACAACCATATGTTAAAATATATAGAAATAATTCTTTATGCAAACTTAAATCATAACAAAATTAAATCTAGAATGATTTTATTTGATATAGTTGAAAGTATACTTTTGAGAATGTTAGAAGCATTTTACTTATATGAATCCCAATATTTAAATTATTAATATATAAATAAATATTTTTCATAAGAATGTTATTTCATTTTTTTATAAGTGGAGAGTATTATATTTCAATGGATTTTACAAGATATATCATTTGAAAATTCCAGTTTCATTTTGATAAATACATCAACAATGTTACCAAATAAGTTATATATTTTTTGGTTGTCTTAGACACATTTATGAAGACATTGACCTCTTTGATAATTGATTGGGGAATAATTATATGACCTTAAAATATATATTTTTTCATAAAAATAAGACTAACCATTTTGAGATCAAATGTTCAAGAAATGTGGATCTTAGAGAAAGGTTATTGAAAACTAAAATAAATTATTATATGTAATAATACAATCATTCCTTCCAAGGAATGAATAATATGTTCCACTCAAGGATAAAAAGAGAGGATATTATTTATGTAAATTATGATAAACTAGAGATCAAATAAAATATTGTAAAGGAGCTTGGAAACATATTTATAAGAAAAATATAATGCATGAATTTAATATTGATATAATCAAAAAATAGTGTGATTATTGTGTGAATTATATTAAAATATTAGGAAACCTAATGTTTCAAATGTATTTATCATGATGTCAAATTGATTAATTTGGAATTGGAACAATATGATTCTTCCCAACATTATAAGATAGAAGTTTCATCTCGACATTATTCTAATGAGGATTTTTGTGCATAAATATCTCTATCCTATGGAATGATGATTTAATGGTCATCTAGTGATATATCCATATAAGGGATAATGAAAAATAAACATTTTTACTTGGAAATATTTTTATCTATTATTAGATTTTCTTAAAAGTTCATGTGTGAAATAAAATTATACATACAATAAGTTAATAAGAATTATTAGAGTCCCATCAATATATTAAATGTCACGAACAATGATGGGATTCCATTCAAACTGAGTTTCATCTTAGTGGATGGCATGGACTAAAGAGAAATCACAATCCCCATAGGTTGGCAACAAGTTACTAGGTTTCAAAAATATAACCTAGGAATGATTTCACAAATTTTAATAATTATAAACGAAAAATTGTAATAAATATATCAAAACTGATGAATAATAACCATAGATGGCATAATTTATTTTGAGACTCAATTATACAACTATAAATACAATCAAAAGAAGTCCTACAAGAAAAAGGAAATGGAAAATTCTCCAAAAAACATTCATATGGAAAGATGAATTTAATACTCAATACACCAACACAACACATGTAAGGGGAGGCCACTTGAAACCCGAACCACCATCTCCAATCTTCTTCACATTAACTTTTTCAAAAATAACCTATTACACTTAGCCTCAATGGTGTAAGTATGGTTTGAGCAAAATATAATTATTATGACACCCAATAAATGGATTCCATGTTTTAAAATTTATATGATAAATAAACATGATGTTTTTTAAATAAAGTTTAGAAATATTTTTATTGAAAAAATTTTAAAAGGGAAATAGGTTTTGATATTTAAATAACTAAAAGTGTACCCTATATTTTGACCGAAACTAAAATATCAGAAAAGATCACTATGAAACATGAAAACCATATACACACTATATAGAATTGGGTACTAGGTGTATCAAATCTCGATGAAATGTCGTATAACAACCATGACTACAAGAATTCACATGAATGATCCATAGTGTGGGGACACACCATGGGTCCAGTGGTCTCCAATCAAAATTATTGATATAGATTGGTCGTCATTAATACTACTAGAATATTTTGACACAAGAAACATAGAATCAGTTAGTCTACTAATCCTAGTCTCCCACTAGTTACATAGGTTTCCCTTTGTGCTCAATTCAAATTTCATACACCATACAAATCACCAATTTCTATGAATCAACCCTAAGAATAACGGTGTTCACAATAAATAATTATTTCTACAAGAAAAACAAAATTTAAATATAAACAATGACTACAACAATTTAAAAATATGTTTCTCACCACATGTATAATTTATTAAACATCAAGAATAATTTAAAAAAATCCAGAAACATGATAATGTTTCACAAATGAAATATACCCAATTTAAATTAGATAAATAATTTTCATGCCATATACATATCAAAACCCTTATAAATAACTTTATCAACAAACCATAAATCATATAACATGTTTAAACACTCAAGAAATAATAGAAAATTTTTCAAAAAATGTTTAAGCACGTAACCACCTACCTAATGATATGAAACTTCCGAAAATGGTGAAAAACAAAAAATGCACATAAATTGATCCCTAGAGAGGGAATACTGAAGCATAAACATCAATATTAAAAAAAAGCGTCATGTCTAACCCTAAAAATAACACCCAACTTAGTAAAAAAAGGAAACACAGACAATGATGAGAAAGAACCATAGAAAATGTTGAGAAACCAAGAAAATGTAGACATACATGGAAAATAGGGAGAAACGAAACCATAATCAACTAAAAATGGAGGTACAAAGGGTAAAATGGAGGAGGGATAAGTTCCTAGATCGAAGGAACATAATTTGGTGGATAAATAGTAGATTTGGGATAAAATCTGGGAGAGACATAAATTTGAAAACAAATTTTTTTATGACTTAGACATGTCGCATGGTTTTTTCAAACCATGAGGAATATGTTATACCATTAAATTCCATGAAATATAGGTAGCACGATTACTCCACATGTTATAATAACCAAGCAATATTTATATAATAACCATCAATCCAAAACCTACACGTGGAAGTACAATTACCTAGGAAAGTGCACACATTTTAGATTACCATTTCCCAAATGTGAGAACCATGCTGTAAAGCATAAAATTTTATATTTTTTACAATTTTTACACCAAAATCTCAAGGAAAACTGAAGGAGAAAATATTGAAAAATAATAAATGGAAAAAATCCCCAAAAAGAAATCTCATTAGTGATAATTCTCCCATCAATGAAAATTTTCAATCCTCTTATATCAACTCATATGTTCATCAGATTATATATATAGATATTATTAATAAATGCATGACTTCCACTCCAAAGTCTCATGTATATCATTACCATTGTACCAAATAACACCAACCAATGGAATATAATTCCCTTAAAGAACCTTCTCTAGAAAATACACTATCTACACTGGCTATTCAAGCATAGATAAATTAGACTTTATTTCCAATTCTCCTCAATTTAGAACATGAGACATATTAGGGTTATGCTTCTTCAACTAGGAGACATGGAACATATAATGAATTGAAGTCAACTAAGAATGTATATCTAACCAGTACCCCACCTTACCAACCTGCTCGGGGATCTCAAATGGTTTGACATTCCTCGAAGTTATCCTTCCTTACCTACCCAAATAGTGATTTCCCAAGTGATGTTACTCTTTTTGGAACACCTAGTCACCTATATAAAACTCATGATTTCGGTGTTTATAATTACCATAAGATTTATTTGATACTTTGTACTATAAAAAACTACCGACTATTCATTTAAACCTTTTTAGATGTCTCCTGCACTAATATTGGCCCCAAAAACAAAGTCTCTCCTACCTCAGCCCATCACAAATGAGACTGAAATTGATGACCATATAATGTTTCAATGGTATCCATTCAGATTGATTATTGGTAACTATTTTAATGTTTAAATTCTACCAATCCCAATTGCTTGTCAAAAAACCCATGAAATCCAACACCCATGCCCATAGAATATCTTATAAGATTTTATTTCCTCATTTTATATAAACATCTATTTGAGGATGGTATGACATATATAACTGAATATATGACCACATTTCCTTCTGGAGGCCTTCCAAAAACCACGATGTGAAACGGGGGGTCCTTGTCAGAAATGGTTTCCAACGACACACAATGAATTCTCACTATTCCCCATACATACTACTATCCTACTCATCCAATTTGGCTAAATCTATAATGGGAATGAAGTGAGCTGATTTCTTCAGGTGATAAATCAATACCCACATGTAATTCCTACCTTGGGGAGTACAAGGTAAGATAATGTTAAATCAATAGAGATATTGTCTCTCTCCCAAGATAAAATGGGTTGAAACTAAAGAAAAACATAGGGAATTTGATTCTATGCTTTCACATTATGACATGTATAACACCTCAATATAAAGTCATTTATATCTCTTCTCATAGCTAGACACTAGAACAACTGACGTACATCATAATAAAACTTGGTGGCTCCAATATAAACAGTCCACTAAGACCGGTGTCTATCTTTAATCAACGCCATCCTCCGAGGTAGTGGCACCAAAAAATAACTATTTAATGACCACGATTCCCTTTATGGGGAAATGACCAATCACATGGAATCTCCCCACTATAAAGAAATTGAATATAAAACTATCCCGGATCATTTATAGGGTACCCCTACTGAATTAATTCCATATGTGAAGTATTATACTAAATACATTCCCAGAAATCACCTCCACTATGCACCTTGGTCTCTAGATGAAATTGTGCTAAAAGACCCGTCAACATCCACTCATCACTGGACTCCTTCAATGCATACACTGACAAATTTATGCCCAAACTGTCTACCACTATATTACCGTTACATGGGGTAAATGCTATTTCAATGTCAATCCCTGTATGGTACTCAACCCAACGATACTACCTCATGATCAAATATTTTTGTGGGAAAATGTAGGCCGATATCCTATAATCAGATAAAAAACACTAATTTTCCCCAAAAAGATAATGGTTCAATGTCTATAGGGATTGCATTACATATACTAACTCTATGACATGGTGTACATAGTTCTTCTCATGTGGCTGGAGTTGGTGAGTACCATACTCCCCCTCATGGACATCCTATATAAGTACACAACATAGACCCATACTCGAGGAATAACAATAAACCGCCTATCCCTTTCCTGATTATGGATATATCAACATAGTGGTAGTGGTCAATCACCACATTATCTCCTCTAAGGAAACATGTCATTATAGACTACATTCAAACTTCACCCCATTCGGGGTGAGCACCATCATGGGTGAGGCATGCCGAGAGATGTTCCTAAATAACAAACCACTATAACCTTCCATACCTAGAATGGTTCTAATCTCTAACACATTGGTCATTTTCTCTATTGAAGTAACAGAATTGATCCTCTTATGTTCCATTATAACCCCTTACTCTGAAAACATTGGGACTAGAATCTTCACATCTGGAATCCATAAACGTTCAGAATATCTCATAATGAAAATGGTCCCAAAGAGTGCCAAAAATGATCATCAAATGTTGATTTCGATCCTCCTCAGATACAAAATAGTCCAATAAATCATCTATGAATACACCAATTAAATAATAATGATACTATTTAAACACCCTACTCATAAATACCATGAAGGCTGATGGAGTATTTTTTTTAACCAAAAAGACATGACCCAATACCCAAAAATGTCCATACCTACATCAGAAAGTAGTTTTGGGGACTTCTACATCTCTAAATATGAATTGATGGTAACTAGAATGATATTATATCTTGGAAAACCACAATTTCTCATTTAACTGATCAAACGTGTCATCTATATGTGGAAATAGATACATGTTCATGGTGGTTACCTTATTCAAATTCCAGTAATCGATACATAACCTGAGAGATCCATTGCCCATATTTACAACCAAGACTCGGGTGGCCCATGGATAAATTCATGGGAGAATGAGTCATTTAATTTCAAAATAACCCATTTATATCATTAAATATCTCATACCAATGGGGTCTATATAATATAAGAAAAGAGTTATGATATAAATTCTTGTTTCCAAATCTATCAAGAACCCCACATCTCAGTTGGGGGGAAATCTTGAATATTCATCATAAAATACCTATGGGAAATCTTCATAACATAAGATGTAAACAATCATCTAGAGTAACAAAATCATCCTCCAACACTGGTGATGTTAAATTAAATACAAGATATCTCAACTCTAGATGTGGTGGTCTAGCATGTCCTGAATGGGGATATAATTCACCATTTAAAACCTAAGTACTCTTATCAGGTCCCACAATACTCACCCATCACCTATAGTATTAAATATGTGAATGAAATAATACAATCCATTCCATGTTGAGGATTACATAAATTTGTTTTATATCCAATAATAGTAACTTCCATTCTAGATTGATTCTTAACATGTTTAGTTGACAAGATGGAAACCGGAATCTGTACCCTTTCTTCATAACCAATGACATTACTGAATACATCATATAAGAAATATACTCAGTTTGAAAAGTCGGAAAATTTACATGAATGGAAGAAATAAATGGAATAGAAGAACCAGTGTAATATAAAGATTTATTTAGAGACAATGCAATCAAAATGGTTCCTTGAACTGTCGAAGGTCCTGCATCTGATCCTAGTGGTGCTGATCCACAACGTAAATATGATTTGTCTTAACCTGAGCCTAAGTAAGACCATGAACCTAAAGATCTACCATGAACAGACTCTTCCTAAAATATGATCCTCCTATAACACCATGAAAACCAAACTAAAATCCCAGGGTCCCAGATGGATCTAACAGGGATGATTTCCCCCTATAATCTGCATACCCTTCAACACTCGGATGTGCGGTTGTCACTTTTCAAAAGAACTTTAGGTGTCCCATATATCCACATCAGTGTCAATGTTTCCAAAGGGACATGCACACAAGTCAAATTTACCTACACTCCCACACTGGTGGAACACAATGTATATTTCATTAGAAGTCACATATGAAGACTAAAGGGAAGGATGGCCTAAACAACCACCTACCTTCTTCCCATACTCTACATTTGTACTCTTTTTCTCTAATGAACAACCACTCCCCAGAACTGACATATCCCTATATGAGCCATACTTTTCCATGTAGTAAATCTCTACCATACAGGCATTGTCAAAAACATAGGAAAAGTCATAACCTTAGACTGAAATACCTGGGAATAGAACTCTAGTCATATCCCCTTTTTAGTACTATGAGCCTTCATCTTCACATTGGATATGATTTCTCCTGTATACCAAACTATTTCTGCAAGGAGGTTGGGGTACTCCTTCACATAATCGTCCCCCTAAATAAGATCCACAATATCCAGAGATCTTGTATATGCAAGGCCTCATGACAATACTTGTCATTGAAAGCTTCCTTAAATTCCTTCATGTTCATCTACTCATTCTTACAAGATTTCACCATTGTGTCTCACTACCAATGACTGGGACATTCTTGCAAGAATGATGAGAATTTCACTCAGACATCCCAATGTGTTTAACAAAATTAGAATATAATCTCTATAATCTCAAGTCATTCATATGCTTATGGATGTTCTGTAATACCCCATAATGAAGGAGGCTTCATCTTAAGAAACTCTTATGCTTTTTTCCTTCACTTGACTTTGTTTATCTTTTCTAACCATATCAAGTCCAGGACCCAGTCGATGTATAATTATTAGACAGTCAAAATCATAGCTTATACTGACCATTAATTAATTGGTGAGGGATAAATCTCTCAATCCTCATCACGAGGTTTCACATGATGTCCCTAGGGAGGCATTTTTCTACAAAAATGTTCAATCACAAGAAAAAAATCATCAATATGCCCATTTTGAGAAATTTCATAAATGGAATCAAATACCAATGTCCCATAAAAACAATCAAATAAAACCCATCACAATGAAAATAACCAAACAAACAAACTACTCCACCCCCACCAAATGTTCATATACAGTCTACAAAATATATATCTCTCCTACAGGAGAGGTCAAAAAACAATAAAAAATCCCATGGAAACATATGATCTATCATGTGGTGTTCTCATTAGGCACCCTACTCATGACCCGAACCTCAAGAACTGACAATCCTATCTTTATTATATCTAGACTCTTCCCAAATAAATTGAACCAAAAGAGCATAACCAAACCCTAATACCATTTTGTTATGAACCGAGTCAGGACTACATCTGACCTAGCACCCGTCCTAATCTGGGGCACGGAATTTTGGGCCATCCCCATCTCCATAGGTTGGAAATATGTTCATCTCGATTGAAAATGAAACATGGTTAAAATTTCATATGTGTTAAAATAATAAAAAACCAACTATAATAAATAAAGTGAAACCAAATAAACATAACCAAATACGCGATAATAATTTTTCAAAATCATATTGAAAACATTAATTATAATCCTTATAAGGTCAAAAATAGGAATAAAGGAACTATAAAAAACCACCATATGACAAGAGGAGTTTCATCCTCAATGAACCACTACAACATATAAAAGGGATGACCAATAACATCCTGAACCACCATCTCAAAACATCTTCCATTACCTATTTCAATCATAACTAAATCTATATACACCCATGGGTGAAAGTAGGGTTTGTGCCAAAGTGCAATATGATTCCAACCAATAAAAATATTCCCTACTACAATACTTTTAAGATAAATAAACATGATTTTATTATAATGTAATGACTAGAAATATTTTAATAGAATACATTTTAACGAAAAACAAGTTTTTCATTAAAATAACTAACCAAGTACATTGTATTTTAATTGTAAATACAATATTACAAAAATGAACTCTGTCATGGGATAACCCTATGGGAAATATCGAGAAATGGGACACTATGTATATCATATATCAGTGAAATTTGGTATAGAAACATTGATTGACCACATTTTCTTGCATGGTCCACTTGTAGGGGATACCCCATTGGCCAACTAGTCTCCAATCATTATTATTTAGTTGGTATTTTCATAATAAATACTTATAGAATAAACTGGGACCAGACACTTCATAATCAACTACAGTACTAGTCCCAGTCTTCCCATATAGTTTCCCAGTTTTCCCTTTTGGTTGAATTAAAATTTCACACAACATACAAACCACCAGCTTCATATATACGAGATAAAAAATAAAATCATACTCTATAAATCATCATTTCCACAACATTAACGTCTTTTAAATAACTACACACATAAAACCTTTTCAACATACGTTTTATATCATGGAAACAATTTATTAAACATCATTTAATATTTATAAAACAATATTAAGAAACAAAATAAGGTTTTACATTGGAAAACTCCCAATTTTCATTTAGAATAACCATTTTTAATCCATAAACATATCAGAACACTTTATAAACACCTTTTTCACCTCAACCATATATTATAGAACATGTTTAAACATCAATAAATGGTTATAAAATTAGTTAAATGATGTAGAATCATTTAACGCCCTGCCTCAAGTGAAAAAATATCAAAAAATAGTGGAAAGTAACAATCGTATCTCAAATGAACCCTTAAACTCTATAAAAATGAAACCCCACGAAATAAGGGAAGGGACTGCATAAAAGGGGGGAGAAACCAAAAAAGATATAATCACTAGGAAAATAGGGGAAAACATGCCAAAATCACTTATAAAATAGAGATTCAGAGGTTTTAATAGAGAAGGGATAGGACCTTAGGTTGGATGAACCCATGTGGATTGAGAAATTGGGGATTATGGTTAAATATTTGGTATAGGGAAAACAAAAAAAACCAATTTTCAATGGATTGGAGAGGCCACATGGTTTTCTTGTACATGTTTTCAAACTGTGTGGAAACTATGCTTCCCTTACAATCCATAAAATACATATTGCATGGTCAGCCAACATTACTTACAAACCATGTTCTATCCATTCTACAATCCTCTATAAAAACCCTACATAGATACATGATTACCAAATAAAGGGATTACTATTTAAAAAATGTTTTCCAACCATGCGCACCATGTTGTAAAGCCATGAAATTTCAACTTTTCATCCTTATTTCTCAAAAATATCATGGAAGAATCTAGGAAAAACTCTTGAAAATAAGTAAATTTAAAAAATACCCCAAACAAATATCACATGTATGACCTAACATGTAGATTGAATCATTTAAAAGATCGTATTCTACTCAAAATAATTATATAAATAAGATAAAATACCAAAAAAATATAAGGGTATCAAATATTTGTAGATTATATTTAAAAGATAGAAAAAAATTATTTATTTGCTACTAATGGTACTATCTATGGATTGGGAAAAAAGATGCATATTTTTTGTATTAATATATCACTATTAAGAATTAAAATAAATCCTGTATCATGGGAGATTAATAGATAAAAAGTGTAAATATAATATAGGAATAATGTGTTTATATAAAATAGATTTGAAAAATTTTGATTTTAGATTCTCTTGGAACCAGTGCTCCATATGGGCTGGAAATAATATAACATTCTCTAGCTAGCTTGGTGGGTCATCCTCTATAACTAATATTCATTTCACAAAATTATGAAATAGGAAGATCTCATATAATTTGACTTGAAATTAGATGTATAAATGCTCAGGATATTAACAATTTCTCTACATCTATAATCCCACATGGGAGGTCCTTTATTTAAAGGGGCTAAGTTTTCCCATGTCATAATTAGTTTTTCCATTATCTAAAAGGGTACATAGGGATTGATGTGAAATTAAAACAATTGAAGATTAGTTTTTTGATATAAATGTGTGATCCTAAATAAATAATATTGATTTTCTTTTTTTTCTAGATCAATGAGGCCTCATGAAATAAGTCATTAATAATTCCATATGGTATTTAATCCTTCTCTTGAATGGAAAATGGAAATTGACTAATGTAATAGAATCAAATCAGATTGATTCATCTCTCTTTCAAGGAGGGACATCATTTAACTCTCCCTGAAGTAAACAACCTTATTTTATTTATTATATTCCCTTATATATAGAGTGAACATGAACTACATGATTTACTAATGAAATTAAAATAGTTAAGGTTGTCTAAGAATGCTGTTAAGGTAGAAGGAAATACCATATAGGCTAAGAGACTTCTACCCTTGGATTCAAATAATTCATTTAAAAAAATAACTGGGAAATTATAAATCAATCAGTAACCCAAACAAAAATATTATGTTTAAAGATCCAACAATGAGGAAAGATGTGTCGAAGTATGACATAATTGAATTTTTACTAGATAGAAAATAAAGAGGAAAAATTATTTTTTTGATGGACTATTATAATAGAGTATTTAAAAAAACCCTCAGTAACTAGAATAATTTTTAAAGGTCTATTTTCCCCAGTCTCAGCTGATGGACTCGGTAGATGCATTACACCTTATATAATGGTATATTTTGGATTATTTTTTAATAACATTAATGATGTTGTCAATATGATGATGGGATGTAGCAAAAATCATTGATAAATGGATAATCCTAGATGATATATTAACCCAGGAGGATCTCAGTACCCTCGTAAACCAATAAAAAATACATGGAGTGAATTATATCTAAAATCTTTTGATATTTTATTCATTCCATATATTGTAGGATAGATGGAGATATCTATTTATATGGTAGATATGGTCTTTAGATTGGGAATAAACACTGGTTTTAAGGTAAATATCAGAGGGAATTTTGTGGGTTGGTATGCTCTCTTAGTTAGGATACTAGAGATTGAGAGCATAGAGATACTTCTTTGGCTGGATCAAGGTCTAGGGGGAGTCCATAGAGATATATTTTTAAGACATAAATTTATATTACCCTTAAAGGAGTTGATTTTTTTACTTAATGATTTTATTAGTATGATTTATGATTTAGTAGTATTATTGGATTGAATTCTCCCTGATGTGGTTCATGGAGTATGTATAATAATCGTAGGCCATTTATACTGGTGTAAATATCCAAAACCACACCCCTGGGTTCCCGATCTGACTATTGTGGAAGAAAGATTGTTTATTTTCCAAGAAAAAGTGGGATAGACATAAGGGAGGAATTGAGAGCCGTGGAATTTTAGAATTATATATAGGATTTGGAAATCAAGTAGGGTTAAATAGATTATCTAGAATAAGGCCAAAGAAAGATTGTGAAATAGCAAGTTAGAAGTGGATAGAAAGTGGTGGGCAGGTCACCTGTTTAGGTACATCCCATTGGTGAATAATTAAAGGGAGTTCCCAATGTCAACAAGAAAACAATTGATTATTATGTGTTATTAAGATCAACATAATAAAAATTAAAACCATGAAAAGATAAGAGCCTCAAAACAAACAAACCAATTATCAATTTGACAAATTATATTGACAACTAAAAAATAAATGTTGAAAAGAATAAAGCTATCGAAAAGGAAGGAAAGTTATTTTACTTCTAAAATAATAATGGAATTACAAATAATTAAATATAATGTAAATGAAAAATATGATTCTACCCATTGAGTTTAGTGATTTGAAAAGTGATATAAAATAGAACAAATAGTTATCCCATTATCGGAACTGAAAATAAAATAATTTTTGTTGAGAAAAAACTATCATGATTTTTAGTCTTAGTAATGGTTTTTTGAGAACCACATTTTTCTCATATATATTATTTTTCTTTTTCTAGATGTAGAAAATTAAAATAGATGCATGTAATGGGATAGTTATATTATTAAATTTTGCTATTATTTTATATCTATCTTGAGGAATCAATCTTAGCAGTGATACTATTATTTTATATCTTGAATTTTTTTAAATGTGATTAAATGTGATAAATAATTTCATGGATTACAAATTAATGGGGAATAATGATTGAAAACAATTGAGAAATCCACCATAACATATAATATAATATAAAACTATAATATTTTAGAATCTGATAGAAGATATGATGAAATATTTAGGTTTATTTGATTTGTCCACCCTTGTTTCAAAATATTCAATATTGTAGTCAATGTGGGGAAACTAAGTTAATAAATGAAATGAATAGTGATATATTTTAGGAAGACATTTCTGGGAATTGTAACTGTTGGGATATTGATTAGAATTTTTTTTCTACACTTAGAATTGATTACGTAGATATAATGTTGAATAATTGATAATATATTTTTTTTCTACGTATGTATTTATTATCAATAATTGGGAGAGATAAATAAAATGAGTAAAGATAGATTGGCATATGATATATAGAATTTAATTTGAAAATAATTTAAAATGTGTATATTATTGAACTCATTTATGTTGTATTATATTTTTTGTATACAATAAATTATGTCAATATGTTTTGATTAGATAATCATAAAATGAATTTTAATTACCTATGAATATGTGATGAGCGGATGAAGAGTGAAGTACCAAATTTTTTTGATTATCTTGTTAAATATTTATTAATATATTAAGGTGATAAAAAACAATATTATACCATTCGATATATCATTGGATATCCATTCACATTTGTCAATGGTTTTAGAATTTTGTGATTGTGGTGTTTCAAGTAATGTTTATGTTGACCTCCTTATATTAATGTTCAAAAAATCATGATTGTAATTTTTAAATGACATTCACGTTTTATGAAATCGTATCATATTATGATACAGGTGATGAAAGATGAGACACCGCTATCTCAAGACACCATTTTCTATGAACCACCTCTAGACTAAAAATCAAGATAAGTGTGAGATACCATTGGATGAGATACTACGAGTTGTGACACTGTCATCTGTACACAGCCAAAATAGAATTTTGGCTCTATATACGACACCTTGACTCCAGAAAGTTATATATGAGACACCACTATAAGTGAGAATTCATGGATATGTCTAATAATCCACTAGTGTCATGATGTCGGTGTCATTCCCCTAGAAAAACATAACGTTAAACTACTAGAAACCACCAGACTAAGCCACTGCCACTATTACCTAATACTTATCTTTCAATAACATTATTCTATTTGCTACATAATCAAATATCATTCCTATTATTATTTTAATTTTTTTCTCTTATATTTCCTATAGAGTGCATTTATGTGAGTGTAAAAACAGAAATACGAAGAAGAAGAGACCATCTAGATATTTCTATCTTTGCTAATAAAAAAATAAGCATACTCACTCATGTAGTGTGTGAGAAAAAAAATAGTGGATGAATCTGAATGATAGAATTCTGAGAGATCAGACATATTATTAAAACATAAAGCGGTACATGATTTCATATGACAACATATCACCATCAACAAACACTCAACCAGGTAATCTCTCTACATAATCACATTCGGGGATTTTTTCAAGTCAACAACAAGAGTGTGTGACACTATATTCAACTAATATTTTCAAGAGAACCCATATTTAGCGTTATTTCCAAAATAATTATAGGTCACATGCTATATTTCAAAAGACTGAGCATTTCTAAACTCGACAGTTTTATATTTCTATAGTCAGATTTTTTATGACATTTTGAGCAATGTGTGTGTGTTCTCTATTTTACCACATTTACTATGTATCTTATAATAAAATAAACCCATTTTGAGAAATATGTTTTTCCTCTCATCAATATCATGATGAAAAACCATGTTTAAACATATAACATTCATAATATATATCTTCACTCCATACCCACATAAATAATATTTAAAACTTTTATAAATATTTTTTATTCCAATAATAATAGACCATGAAGAACTATAATCTTCCTCTAGTAATTCCCCCTTCAAATTGGGGATCAATAGAATAAAAATAGAACTTCTAAACCATATCATTCCATAAAAATAATTCATTAAAATTAAAACATTTGTATCCTTTTTTGAAGCTTTACATGTAACACCTCGAGATTTTATGAAAAATATTCTTTTAATTTCATTAATGTCTTGCGTTGTATTCTACACCAAGATTACCTTGCGCTATACGCAACACTGTATTAGCTTGTAGTATACGCAACACTATTCTTGGACCGTGTTACACACAATTTTGATAATAGTTATTCTACGCAACATTGAGTATATATATATATATATATATTAAATGTATAAATGAAATATGGTTGGATTCTGTTATACGAAACAATGAAGGATTCTTTCAGAACACGCAACCCTGACTTGGCTTGCATTACACGCAATCACGACCTTCCTCGATAGCGTGTGTTGTACGCAATACCGGGTTTTAATAAACAATGTTATATTATTATAATATTTTCATGAACTAGCCGTTATGAATAGTATTAACTAAATTTTGAATTTTATAACATTATTATTCATCTTACACATTTCTAGAACATGGTATAAGAACAAAATAAATTTTTCGGGTAAAATAAGTATTTTTCAAAAAATGCAGTTTTACCGCCTTTTGATGGCGCACCCACTTTAAATATAGTTTTTGACATGTTTATATGTTTAATTTGACAAAATAATATTCTTCTTTTGAATCAGGATGTAAAAATTTACATTAGATAATGTTTTGATATTTTTCCGATAACTTTCATATTTTAATGAATAGTAAAAACACGCTATATTTTAATTAAAAACAACTTTTTTCATCGTAATATCTTATGTGGTTAAATTATAATATTGAATGGTTTTAAAGTATATTTAGAATATATTTTTACCACTTAATATAATGTTGGTCATTGGACACAATTTTACAATTAAACCGAACATAAACAAGTGTCAATCTTTTGATAGTTATTATCTCTTAAAAACACGCTTTTTGTTTTGACAGCGGGAATTAATTTTAAATTAATTTCTGCCACTTCTGTGTTTTGAATTTAGAAAAATTGATTCCATATTTGGAATCAGGATGTTCAAATTGTGTAAATAGGTAACTTTTATTTTTAGACATTTTGAATAATTACTGCGGTTAATATTTTATTTACCATGGTTAAGGGTAAATCCAGTAAATAAGGGTTAAAAAATAATATTATAATAATATTAAATTACCCTAAAACGTGTCTTAACCCTATTGGTTGATACATGGTCGACCATGGGCATCTTTGGGTCGATTTTGGGACCCCATTGATCCACTTTTAAGTGATAATGACACTTTATTTTAATTAAGTTAAAATGAATAAAAAAATGATACAAGCATATATCTTTTAGAAAAACAATTGTTACATAGAGTTATATATGTTGGATTTTAGATTATAAATATTCATTAGAAAGATAAAAAGATTTCCTACATAATGGTAATTTATTTGTAATTTTTATACTTTAAATAATATAATTTATTTATGACACAATGATGATGCAGTAATTATCTTATTAATGAAATATTGGTATAAGTGATGTTATAAACACCAAAATAAATGTAATTTGAGACTTTTTATGAATTCCACTAATTTTCTAGGTTCCTATGATATATTAATGTTGATTTAATCAAATTGGTTCTAACATTTAATTCTGTTATGACTTTCACAAAAATCATATATCAAATAGTGTCAAAATTGACACAAAATAGTTTTTAAATCAAATATCATATTATTAATTGTTATTGTATTCTTAAAAATCTAAGGTTCGGAAAAATGACTTAGATAAGGATATATATATTAATAATAAACAATTTGGGGTTCGTTTGGCATGTTATAGTAAGTGTATTAACCATATAGTGAAAGAAAACAAAAAGACACGGTAAAAGTTAAATTATTTAACTTAGAGTTAAATCTAATTGATAAGGTTAAAATAATATCCTAAACTTGTCTAAATTCTATTGGTTGATAGGATTTCGACCCATCCCCACTTTAGCTTCGAAATAAGACCCTTTGTAACCATTATAAACCGATTTTGACTTTAATATAAAATAATATTTTGAGATATTCCTAAGGTGCCCCTCTCCTCCCCTATAAAAGGACACCTCCTCCCCCTCCTCCTCACACCAATTTGAGCACTCAAGCTCGGCCAACCCCTGCAAAAATCTCTTCTCCACTTCCCTAGAAACATCCTAGAGGTTCTGGTCTTCCTCAAAGACCAATTCTAGTGCTCTAAGAGGAGGTCTCAAAGAGGCACATCAAAGAAGAGGTAATTACCGTTACCAATTCTTTCATCTTTATTTCTTCTTCCACTTCTTTTTCTTAGGTTGTTTCATTATGAAGTAATAACATAAGTATCACTCATATACTGATATGTTATTATAAGTATGAAACAACCCTATTTCACCATCTATCCATCCTACGGAAAAAGAAATCACCGCGCGTGCGTACGTACGGAATACCGTCTCCACGCCGTGGTGTAATCTATTTTCCACCACCACCTTACATGGATGGGTATAATGGTGTAAAGAATAACTATACATAGTTATTACAACATCATATTGATTCTGATATATTTTATAATCCACTCCAATTCAATTCAATATTTATAGAAATGATATCATCGCTCGTGCGTACGTACGGACTACCGTCTCCACGACGCGATGAGATTCATTCTCCATGTTAACCATTTAAGAATGATTATAAAGTATATATAAGAAATAATAATGAAATATATGACATTATAAAGATACTGGATTTATGTATATATATAAATATGTATGTCATCTACTTACTTCCATTTCAAGACAATAAGGAAAGGAAAACAGCGTTCATGAGTACGTACGGACTACCATCTCCATGAACGGTGTTTTTCATTTTATTTATCTACCTATTATATATATATATACTGAATATATATGATATATAAATCATATTTTATATTCTGGAAGTAAGTAAATCATGATATAAGAAATAATGATGTCAAGAACAACAAGTCAAAACACCTACGATAAATGAAACGATTTTACCCAAAACGCTTCTTTAACGTGGAATTTACAAAAGAACGGGTAATATAATGTCATAAGTGAACCATATATGATATCATAACAATGAATATGATTCTGTAATAAGTCAATAACATGATTTAAATCATTATACAGGAGGTTCGGACACTTACAAAGCAAGTCGGACCTAAGGTAAGGGAAATATCACAATCTCATTTTTATCCGAGATTGTTTATTCATAAGTATTTACTGGGGTGTATTTTATCATCCACATCCATGTTTCATCAATATGTAATATTATTTCCATCCACCTACAATTGTTTAAATCCAGTTTTACCCTTCGGTGAGTTTTTAGTAATATGTATGAAAGGAATCTTTTGTCGTTTTTCGTACGAGGTACTTTTTGACTTTTCCGACAAAAGTATGAAGAATGTTTTTTTTAACTTATACGGCATGAATGGATTTTTAAAACATTATTTCAAAGAAGCTTCATTTACAAGTTTTCAAGATTATTTTTCATGAACTTCTTTTAGTTTAAAATGGTATGACATGTTATGAAAGGAAAAGTATTTTTGAAGTAGAAAGGATATTTTTTCTCAAGAATAAAGTTCTAGTATTTTATCAAAATTATTTTCCATCTAAGATAATAAAAGGGTTCTATTTTTATCCCTATTATTACATGGATTTGATTATGTTGTGATGGAAACATTTTTATGAATTCCTTTATCTTATATGAATTGTTTTATGATGTCATGTTGTTTAAGAATCCCATTTTTATTACATGGGTTACGCTATGATGTATGGTTTATGATTATGTGGCACACATAAGAAAGGATTCATTATAAGATGGGTGGGACCTATATCTCCCTCCAATGCATTGGCTAAAGATTTTATATCTCATGAGATAGACATGGCTGAAATGGTAGGTTATACCGGTTCAGTGAAACAGGACTGAAACGAGGGTTACTCGATTCAGAAAGGTACTTTTTCCACTAAGATAGTCTTGGCAATGAGTCATGACTAACAAGAAATGATTTTCCATGATTATGTGTGCATGCCACAAAGTTTCACGTTTCATGTTATGATTATGGTGATCTCATTTTCACTTCTATGATTTGTTCCATGTTAAGATATTATGATCTCTTTTGCAGGTTATGATTTTCAAAAAGATATGATATGATTTTTATTTCTTTTGTATACCCTTACTGAGCATTTGAGCTCAACCTTTTATGTTTTCTTTTCCCCAGGATATAAAGAAAGGTTTTAGGTAAAAAAAAATGGAAGATCTTTACGGGAGATATTGAAGATCTTTCACCAGGATTAGAAGATTATGTTCCGAGTTTCCAAAGACACTAAACTATTACGATCCTTGTGTGTGTGTTTTTGTTATGTACTAAGTATTCCGCAAAAGTAATGTAATGTCCATGTACGTCAGGATTCGGGTCTCTACAGTTGGTATCAGAGGAAAGGTTTAGTCAACCTTTGGAAACTAGGATGCAAAAACGTTAGTGAGATCCCTAGAGATATTTCTAAGGTATGTCTAGGGATGTCCCTAAGGTTAAGTATACGTATAGGTTATAGTAATAGAACTACGCTAATGATCATAGAATTAAACCAAAGATGTTAGATATTGAAGGTACTCCCCCTTTATTATGTTGTTTTCCCTAGCATGATTTTTGCCTCTCACACTATTCATTTTGGGTTTTAGAAAATGGCTGGAAACAAGATGATTCACGATAATGGAGGATATGATGGACAATGGAATGATATTCTTCATGAGCAACCAAATGAAATGGGATTTGGAAGTCTAAAGATCATTATTATTCCGAATCAGCTATCTCATAATATGATCAATAAAGTAAAATTTGGTAAGTTTCCTGACTCGGCTAATAAGAGAAAGATGGAGTTTCATGATGATCATAGAGGAAAGAAAGTTCAATTTCCCCTATGTAAATCATGTGGGAAAAGGCATCAAGGAGAATGTTTCAAGGGAACTGGAAGATGCTTTGGGTGTGGAAAAGAAGGACACAAAGCAAGTAAGTGCAAAGGAAAAGTGTTGGTTAACACCATGGATGAGGATAATGGTATTGCTACGACATCAAAAATGGTTAAGTGTTTTAAATGTGGAATGTACGGACATTATGAAAAAAAATGCCCTAAGGGAAAGACTCATGAAGAGAATCAGTATGGTCATATGGGTAGTATTTATGTGGATGATGATGAAGAGACTACAAATGATATGTGAGATGAAAGAATTTTTGAAGCTCGGTCAATGGTTTGAGAATGTAGTGGAATGATTACATGTTTATCATGTGTAATTTTGGAATAAAGAGACATCTATGGATTGTTACACTGTTGTCTTTCCTTGTGTTTTGAAAGTGTATGATTAATGTTACCAGTATCCATGAAAGGTTATTCAGATATTTTTGGAATGTAGATGATATGCGCATAATGAAGGGATAAGGAGAAAATTAAATGTTTGATAGTATTCATGAGTTCATGATTGATATAAGGACTAAGTGATATCATGGTTTGATTATAAATAATTTTGAGGATTTTGGTATGTGGAAAGTGTTAACGTTTAACTGCATTCATGTTTTCACCAAGGTTCAATGGGTATTCAAGAGAATACATGATTAAGGACTTTGAATGTTTGGAATGTGACCAACAAGATATATGGGGGATAAATGATGATATTCACATGCTTGATTGACGACATTTCAAGTAATCATTTTCTTTTTACTATGAGCTTGGACCGATGTATTTTAGATAAGCCTAAAGATTGTAATGGATTATGTTAACCATAAGTTAGTATTGTTTAAGTATAAGACTTCTTTTGATATTATTTATGTGATGTTATAGTAATGTAGTTTTAGAAAAAGGACAACCTGCAGGACGGGCGACAGCCCATCGCTTCGGACAAGGCTGTGGAATCGAACCCACAACCGAAGTGCGACTGGCCTTTATCGCCTACCACTGACCTACAGGAAGTCCCTGTTTAGTAGAAACTAGTTTTATTATATTAAGCAGTATGATATATGAAGTATAAGTCCATTTTAGGAACCATATATGATTAATCTCACTATAGATCGACTTATGTATATAAGTTTTGCTAACCTTTTGTTTGAGACAGATGGAATGACCTGTCATTCTATCACATGATCTGCGAACACATCACGAATAACAAATTCAACTTCATTTCTTTAAGGGAAGAAGTGTAAATTGTTCAATTCACGAACAACAGTGAGATTATACCAAAATCAAGTAATTATTTCTTCTAATTCAAATTTTTCAACTTTAGGGAAATGATATTGAAAACCAAAAATGTTGTCCTAGTGATCTTATATCTGATGAATCAGATGGTACCTTAGATCGTCACAAATTTATGGCTTTGTGATTGCTAGATTTTCCATAGCCATGTTCTCTACCACTCTCCATCAGAACATAATTGTTAGATTTCTCTTCCATATCCATATTTTCACCTATGTGGAAACCCAGTGATTAGTTTATTTGGGTAACTGTTATGTTTCATACTTTTGTTTTTAAAGATAAGTTTTGGTATTCCTTTTTACGATGTGGGTTTCTATCAAAGAAACTTTCAAATAGTAAACCATTTATAACCCCGACGAATTTCGAGGGCGAAATTCATTTTAAGGGGGGTAGAATGTAACACCTCGAGATTTTATGAAAAATATTCTTTTAATTTCATTAATGTCTTGCGTTGTATTCTACACCAAGATTACCTTGCGCTATATGCAACACCGTATTAGCTTGTAGTATACGCAACACTATTCTTGGACCGTGTTACACACAATTTTGATAATAGTTATTCTACGCAACATTGAGTGTGTATATATATATATATATATATATATATTAAGTGTATAAATGAAATATTTTTGGATTCTGTTATACGAAACAACGAAGGATTCTTTCACAACACGCAACCCTGACTTGGCTTGCATTACACGCAATCACGACCTTCCTCGATAGCGTGTGTTGTACGCAATACCAGGTTTTAATAAACAATGTTATATTATTATAATATTGTCATGAACTAGCCGTTATGAATAGTATTAACTAAATTTTGAATTTTATAACATTATTATTCATCTTACACATTTCTAGAACATGGTATAAGAAAAAAATAATTTTTTCGGGTAAAATAATTATTTTTCAAAAAATGCAGTTTTACCGCCTTTTGATGGCGCAACCACTTTAAATATAGTTTTTGACATGTTTATATGTTCAATTTGACAAAATAATATTCTTCTTTTGAATCAGGATGTAAAAATTTACATTTGATAAAGTTTTGATATTTTTCTGATAACTTTCATATTTTAATGAATAGTAAAAACACGCTATATTTTAATTAAAAACAACATTTTTCATCGTAAGATCTTATGTGGTTAAATTATAATATTGAATGGTTTTAAAGTATATTTTGAATATATTTTTACCACTTAATATAATGTTGGTCATTGGACACAAATTTACAATTAAACCGAACATAAACAAGTGTCAATCTTTTGATAGTTATTATCTCTTAAAAACACGCTTTTTGTTTTGACAGCGGGAATTAATTTTAAATTAATTTCTGCCACTTCTGTGTTTTGAATTTATAAAAATGGATTCCATATTTGGAATCAGGATGTTCAAATTGTGTAAATAGGTAGCTTTTATTTTTAGACATTTTGAATAATTACTGCGGTAAATATTTTATTTACCATGGTTAAGGGTAAATCCGGTAAATAAGGGTTAAAAAATAATATTATAATAATATTAAATTACCCTAAAACGTGTCTTAACCATATTGGTTGATACATGGTCGACCATGGGCATCTTTGGGTCGATTTTGGAACCCCATTGGTCCACTTGTAAGTGATAATGACACTTTATTTTAATTAAGTTAAAATGAATACAAAAATGATACAAGCATATATCTTTTAGAAAAACAATTGTTACATAGGGTTATATATGTTGGATTTTAGATTATAAATATTCTTTAGAAATATAAAAAGAGTTCCTACATAATGTTATTTTATTTGTAATTTTTATACTTTAAATAATATAATTTATTTTTGACACAATGATGATGCAGTAATTATCTTATTAATGAAATATTGATATAAGTGATGTTATAAACACCAAAATAAATGTAATTTGAGACTTTTTATGAATTCCACTAATTTTATAGGTTACTATGATATATTAATGTTGATTTAATCAACTTGGTTCTAACATTTAATTCTTTTATGACTTTCACAAAAATCATATATCAAATAGTGTCAAAATTGACACAAAATAGTTTTTAAATCAAATATCATATTATTAATTGTTATTGTATTCCTAAAAATCTAAGGTTCGGCCAAATGACTTAGATAAGGATATATATATTAATAATAAACAATTTGGGGTTCGTTTGGCATGTTATAGTAAGTGTATTAACCATATAGTGAAAGAAAAGAAAAAGACACGGTAAAAGTTAAATTATTTAACTTGGAGTTAAATCTAATTGATAAGGTTAAAATAATATCCTAAACTTGTCTAAATTATATTGGTTGATAGGATTTCGACCCATCCCCACTTTAGCTTCGAAATAAGACCCTTTGGAACCATTATAAACCGATTTTGACTTTAATATAAAATAATATTTTGAGATATTCCTAAGGTGCCCCTCTCCTCCCCTATAAAAGGACACCTCCTCCCCCTCATCCTCACACCAATTTGAGCACTCAAGCTCGTCCAACCCCTGAAAAAATCTCTTCTCCACTTCCCTAGAAACATCCTAGAGGTTCTGGTATTCCTCAAAGACCAATTCTAGTGCCCTAAGAGGAGGTCTCAAAGAGGCACTTCAAAGAAGAAGTAATTACCGTTACCAATTCTTTCATCTTTATTTCTTCTTCCACTTCTTCTTCTTAGGTTGTTTCATTATGAAGTAATAACATCAGTATCACTCATATACCGATATGTTATTATAAGTATGAAACAACCCTATTTCACCATCTATCCATCCTACGGAAAAAGAAATCACCGCGCGTGCGTACGTACGGAATACCGTCTCCACGCCGTGGTGTAATCTATTTTCCACCACCACCTTACATGGATGGGTATAATGGTGTAAAGAATAACTATACATAGTTATTACAACATCATATTGATTCTGATATATTGTATAATCCACTCCAATTCAATTCAATATTTATAGAAATGATATCATCGCTCGTGCGTACGTACGGACTACCGTCTCCACGACGCGATGAGATTCATTCTCCATGTTAACCATTTAAGAATGATTATAAAGTATATATAAGAAATAATAATGAAATATATGACATTATAAAGCTACTGGATTTGTAACACCCGAGACTTTTATGTTATATAAATTATCAAAAGAATATTTTTCTACACAACACTTGCTTGACTTGCTTTACACGCAATCGCGACCTTCCTCGATAGCTTGCGTCGTATGCAATACCGAGTTTCACTAAACAACAATATGCTATTAAAACTAGCCGTTATGAATATTAATAACCACTTTTTGAAATTTTATAAATTTTATTTTTCAAAATGGACTTCATTTTTGGACTCAGAATATCGAAATTAGCCTATGGTGAAATTTTGGTATTTTTCTGAAAACTTTCAATTTTTGATGAATAGTGAAACCACTAAGTGGTAGGTTAAAAACTGAATTTTGCATAAAACATAATTTTACCGCTACTGTGAATGGAATTTCGAAAATCCGAGAGACACGGTTAATATCAAGGACTAAAATGTGGTTCAATGAGAAGAAAAATAATTTTTTGGTGAATAGTAACTTTTTACGATTTTTACCGCGGTTAATAGTAAATAGGGTAACTAAGGGTAAATATGATATTAATATTACCCTAACACATGTCCTAATTCTATTGGACAAGTTTAATTCGACCAAAAACAAACTTAGGAATAAAATATGACCATTTAGGCCCACTTGGATAAGATTAGGACATTTATTATTAATTTATTTAAAGAAGGGTTAAAATAGTTAAAATCAATGTTTAATAAGTAAATCATTTTTAATATGTGGTTATACATAAGATAAATTCAATTGTAAATATTCATTACAAAGCTAAAAAGATTTCCTACATGATGATATTTTATTTGTAATTTTTAGACATTAAATAATTTAATTTATTTATGACATAATGATGATGCAGTAATTATCTTATTAATGAAATATTGACATAATTGATGTTATAAACACCAAAATAAATGTAATTTGAGACTTTTTATGAATTCCACTAATTTTCTAGGTTACTATGATATATTAGTGTTGATTTAATCAACTTGGTTCGAACATATAATTCTTTTATGACTTTCAAACAAATCATATATCAAATAGTGTCAAAATTGACACAAAATAGTTTTTAAATCAAATATTATATTATTAATTGTTATTTTATTCCTAAAAATCTAAGGTTCGGCCAAATGACTTAGATAATGATATATATATTAATAATAAACAATTTGGGGTTCGTTTGGCATGTTATAGTAAGTGTATTAACCATATAGTGAAGGAAAACAAAAAGACACGGTAAAAGTTAAAATAATTAACTTAGAGTTAAATCTAATTGATAAGGTTAAAATAATACCCTAAACTTGTCTAAATCCTATTGGTTGATAGGATTTAGACCCATCCCCACTTTATCTTCTAAATAAGACCCTTTGGAACCATTATAAACCGATTTTGACTTTAATATAAAATAATATTTTGAGATATTCCTAAGGTGCCCCTCTCCCCCATTATAAAAGGGCACCTCCTCCCCCTCCTCCTCACACCAAATTGAGCACTCAAGCTCGGCCAACCCCTGCCATTTTCTTTTCTCCACTTCCCTAGAATAATCCTAGAGGTCCTGGTCTTCTCCAAAGACCAATCTTAGTTCCTTAAGTGGAGGATTCAAAGAAGCGTTCCAAAGAAGAGGTAATATCCATTACCGATCTTTTCAATTTCTTTCTTCTTCAACTTCTTCTTCTTTAGTTGTTTCATGATAAAGTAATAACATCAGTATTACTTACATACTGATATGTTATTATAAATATGAAACAACCCTAATTCACCTTCTATCCATCCTACGGAAAAATGAAATCACCACGCGTGCGTACGTACGGAATATCGTCTCCACGCCGTGGTGTAATCTATTTTCCACCATCACCTTACAAGGATGGGTATAATGGGGTAATGAGTAACTACATATGATTATTATGAATTAATATTGATACTTAAATAATATATATATACTCCAATACAATTCCACGATCATAGGAATGATATCATCACTCGTGCGTACGTACGGAATACCGTCTCCACGATGTGATGCGACTCGTTCTACATGATCTTCATTTCATAATGATTATATAAATGAATTGAATAAATTAATATGGTATATACTACACTAATACCATTCTGTAAATGAATTATCTATAACCTAAAGATAAGAATAAGAATTTATTCGACAAAACACGCATAAGAACAAAAAGTTATAAAGACCCGAGTAACAAGTAACAATGAAATATTACTAACAAGAAGCTAATAATATGACCATATATGATATCATATAAATATGTATGATTCTGGAATAAGTCAATAACATTATTTAAACCATTATACAGGAGCTTCGGACACGTACAAAGCTAATCGGACCTAAGGTAAGGGAAAATACCACAATCTCATTTTTATCCGAGATTGTTTATTCGTAAGTATTTACTGGGGTGTATTTTATCATCCACATCCATGTTCCATCAATATGTAATATTGTTTCCATCCACTTACAATAGTTTAAATCCAATTTTACCCTTCGGTGAGTTTTTAGTAAATAATATGAACGGAATCTTTTGTCGTTTTTTTTCGTACGAGGTACTTTTTGACTTTTCCGACAAAGGTATGAAGAATGTTTTTTTAACTTATACGGCATGAATGGATTTTTAAAACATTATTTCCAAGAAGATTCCTTTACATGTTTTCAAGTTTATTTTTAATCAACTTCTTTTAGTTTAAAGTTGTATGACATGTTAAGAAAGGAAAAATGTTTTTGAAGTAGAAAGGATATTTTCCTCAAGAATAAAGTTCAGGTGTTTTATCAAAATTATTTTCCATCTAAGATAATAAAGGGTTCTGTTTTTATCCCTATTATTACATTGATTTGATCATGTTGTGATGAAATTATTTTTATGAATTCCATTATCTTATATGAATTGATTTATGATGTCATGATGTTTCAAGAATCCCATTTTTGTTACATGTGTTATGCGATGATGTATGTTTTATGATTATGTGGCACACATAAGAAAGGATTCATTATAAGATGGGTGGGACCTATATCTCCCTCCAATGCATTGGGTAAAGATTTTATATCTCATGAGATAGACATGGCTGGAACGGAAGGTTATTTCGGTTCAGTGATACAGGACTGAAACGAGGAGTGAACTCGGTTCAGAAAGGGACTTTGTCCACTAAGATAGTCTTGGCAATGAGTCATGACTAACAAGAAATGATTTTCCATGATTATGTGTGCATGCCACAAAGTTTCAAGTTTTATGTTATGATTTTGGGGATCTCATTTTCACTTCTATGATTTATTCCATGTTAAGATATTATGATCTCTTTTGAAGGTTTTGATTTTCAAAAAGATATGATATGATTTTTATTTCCTTTATTTGCCCTTGCTGAGCATTTGAGATCTACCTTTTATGTTTTCTTTTCCCCAGGTCAGGAAGATGGATATTAAGTAGAATATGCTAAAAGGGACCCTAGATATGATGAAATAAATGGGAGACACTGTAGAAGATTTATGAACCAGTTGTTTATGTTTCCCAGTTTCTAAAGACACTATACCTATACGGTCCTTTGTGGTTTTGTCATATGTTGTAATAAGTGTGCTTCAATTTTGAAATATTAACAATGTATGTAAAGTATGGGTCTTTATAGTTGGTATCAGAGGAAAGGTATAGTCAACCTTTGGAAACTAGGATGTGAAAGCCTTAGTAAGAACCCTAAGAATAAGTCTAAGCATAGAACACAATCTTAGAAATGGCCATGAATAACCTAGGATAAGACCATAAGCATGAAAATTTTATTCTTGAATTATGTGGTTTCCTATTATAATTAGTGTTGCTCACACTATTCTTCTTGGTTTTAGTCAATGGCTGGAACCCGAAGGAACCGTGTTAATGCGGAATGCGATGGGCAATGCAATGATTGTTCCCCTGAGCAACCAAACGATATGGGAGCTGGAATGCAAAATCTTGTAGCCATGCTCACACAACTTTCTCAAGCTATGAATCATGCAGGATTTCCAAACGAGCAAAGGAGGGAGCAACATTCTGTTGAATCCTTCATGAGTCAGCGTCCACCTTCTTTCAGCGGGTCTACTGATCCATTAGTTTCTGAAAAATGGATTAGTACTACTGAAAAGATATTTTCAGTTCTTCAATGTTCTGAACATGATAAAGTCATCCTAGCAGTGTACCGTTTGGAAGGAGATGCTGATCAATGGTGTAATCTTGTTAAGAATACGAGGCAAAGGGATGAAATTGAGTCTATGGAATGGGACGAGTTCAAGAACTTATTTTTCAATAAGTACTTCCCTCTTAATCTCCGAACAAAGATGGAGAAAGAGTTTCTTGAACTGAAGCAAAGGGATGATGAATCTGTTAGTACCTATGAAGCAAATTTTACAAGACTTGCAAGGTACGCTTCTGGTATTATTATCCAACCTGAGAGTAAGATCGATCGATTCTTTAGTGGCTTAAAACCAAGTCTTCGAAGGGCGTTAGCCATAAGGGACTTCAATAGCTACGAGGAAATCGTTCGATGTGCTCTCAAAGTCGAGATGGAGATTGGAGTAACCCATCAGTCACATGGGTTTGATAAGAAGAGGAAGATGGAATTCAAAGGAAACTCTAAAGAGCACACTGAAAAGAAGATGAACTTTCCATTATGCTCAAAGTGTGGAATGAAACATGGTGGGAGTTGTCTTAAAGGGACAAGTAAATGTTTTAAATGTTGAAAGGAAGGTCATCGGGCATTTGAATGCCGTGATAATGGGAAGAAGATGTCTAATGATGCAAACAAAGGAAGGGATACACAGAATGAACCTACTACACTTCAATGTTTCAAGTGCAAGGTGATGGGGCATTATGCAAATCAATGCCCAAATCCAAGGGTTGATGATGATGGTCGACGTCAACAAAATCTTAAGGCTAAAGACAAAGGAAAGTCACATGCAATTTCTATCAGCGATGTGGAGTACGATAACGATGTGGTGAAAGGTACACTTACCATCCACTCTAAAGTAGCAAATGTTTTATTTGATTCTGGATCCACCCACTCTTTTATTTATGAAGACTTTTCTAAGGGTATCACCGTATTACCTCAACAATTAGATGTTGAGTTAGCCGTGACAACACCTAATGGAACATCAATCGCGTCAAAAGTTTATAATTCTTCTCCGATCGAAGTTTGTGGGAAAGTGCTTCCTGCAAATCTTGTGATCCTTCCTTTAGTGGAATTTGATGTGATTCTTGGCATGGATTGGCTTTCTCTACATGGAGCTCATATCAATTGCCAAAGAAGGGAATTCACATTTCATATTCCAGATCAATCTACGATCGTCTATCAATGCAAGGATGAACATAACCTTCCAGTGGAAATTTCTTCCATCTTATGGGTATTGATTCCACTAAATGAAGGTTATTTATCTGAAATGGTTGGTGAGAAACTCACGATTAAGAATATGCCCATTGTACGGGAGTTTGATGATGTCTTTCCAGAGGAATTGCCGGGTCTTCCACCAAATCGTGAAGTTGAGTTTTCAATAGAACTCGTACCGGGTGCTTTGCCTATTTCAAAGACACCTTATAGAATGGCCCCGATTGAGTTGCAGGAATTGAAGAAGCAACTCCAAGAGAATCTTGATAAGGGATTCATATGCCCAAGTGCATCACCTTGGGGAGCACCTGTTCTATTTGTTAAGAAGAAAGATGGATCAATGAGACTCTGCATTGATTATCGAGAACTTAACAAGATCACTATCAAGAACAAATATCCTCTCCCACGCATTGATGACTTATTTGACCAACTACGCGGAGCTCAATACTTTTCCAAGATTGATCTTCGTTCAGGGTATCATCAATTAAGGGTCAAAAGGGAGGATATACCAAATACGGCTTTCCGTACAAGATATGGACACTATGAATTTATAGTGATGCCATTTGGTCTTACTAATGCCCCTGCTATCTTCATGGATCTAATGAATAGAGTCTTTAGAGACTATCTTGATCAATTTGTGGTAGTCTTTATAGACGATATTCTTGTCTATTCAAAGAGAAAGGAAGAGCATGAAGATCACTTGAGAATTATATTGAAGACCCTAAAAAAGGAGAAGATTTATGCCAAATTTACCAAGTGTGAATTTTGGCTTCAAAAAGTTGCATTTTTGGGTCATATAATCTCAAAAGAGGGGATATCTGTGGATCCAGCAAAAACAGAGGTTATCGAAAGATGGTCGAGACCAACCACGGTAACTGAGATCCGAAGTTTTCTTGGTTTGGCTGGATATTATCGACGTTTTGTAAAAGATTTTTCAAGATTATCTAATCCACTCACCAAGTTGACTCGGAAAGGAGTTAAGTTTGTCTGGACAGAGGAATGTGAAGAGAATTTCAAGGAGTTGAAAAGAAGGTTATCCAGTGCACCTGTGCTCACACTGCCTTGTAGTGGAGAAAGGTTTGTGATCTATAGTGATGCATCCAAGAAGGGATTGGGGTGTGTTCTTATGCAAAATGATATGGTGATAGCTTATGCCTCACGACAGTTGAAAATCCATGAGCAAAATTACCCAACACATGATTTGGAGTTGGCTGCGGTAATCTTTGCATTAAAGTTTTGGAGGCATTACCTTTATGGTGAATGGTGTGATATTTATACTGATCATAAAAGTTTAAAGTATATTTTCACACAAAAGGAGTTGAATATGCGTCAAAGAAGATGGTTGGAGCTGATTAAGGATTATGACTACTCAATCCATTACCACCCTGGGAAAGAAAACAAGGTGGCAGATGCATTAAGTCGACAAGACCATGCTAGTTTATCCATGATGAGGATCACAAAAGATCCAATATTTATGGATTTACAAAGGATGGATCTTGGAATTATAATGGAAGGGGAAAAAACTTATCTTTCTCAAATGAATGTTCAACCATCTATACATGTGAAGATTAAAGAGGCATAGAAAGAAGATGTCGAGTTACAAAAGAAGGTGAGAAATGTTCCTGAATTCAACCTTGATTGTGATGGGATAATAAAGTTCCGGAATCGGGTTTGTGTTCCTCCCATCCCCGAATTAAAGAAGGAGCTGCTGGATGAGGCTCATAGTTCTTCATTCTCTATTCATCCTGGAAGCACGAAGATGTATAGGGACCTGAAAGAGTACTTCTAGTGGGATGGCATGAAAAGAGATGTTGCTGAATTTGTCTCTCGATGCTTGGTTTGTCAACAAGTTAAAGCTGAGAGACAGAAGTCTAAGGGGATGTTACAACCATTACCCATACCCGAATGGAAATGGGAAAACATCACTATGGACTTTGTCACAGGACTTCCTAACACATCCAAAGGCAATAATGCTATTTGGGTCATAGTTGATCGTCTTACAAAGTCTGCACACTTCATTCCTATTAGAGAGGATTTCTCTCTAGATCAGCTTGCCAGGATATATGTAAAGGAAGTGGTAAGATTACATGGAGTACCACTTTCTATTATATCTGATCGGGATCCGAGATTTACCTCGAAGTTTTGGCGAAGTCTTCAGCATACTCTGGATACAGAGTTGAGTTTCAGCACTGCTTATCATCCCCAGACAGACGGTCAATCTGAGAGAACAATTCAAACCCTAGAAGATATGTTGAGAGCTTGCTCTATGGATTTCAAAGGAGGTTGGGATCAACACCTACCTTTGGTAGAATTTTCTTATAATAATAGCTTTCACTCCAGTATTCAGATGGCTCCTTATGAAGCTCTCTATGGAAAGAAATGCAGGACTCCAACTTGCTGGGATGAATTTGGGGAAAGAAAGCTATTAGGACCTGATCTCGTTGATGAAATGGCAGAAAAGGTCAGATCTATTCAACAACACATAAGAGCATCTCAGAGTCGACAGAAAAGCTATGCCGACAACCGAAGAAAAGACCTAGAGTTTGAAGTGGGTGATAAAGTGTTCTTACGAATATCTCCCTGGAAGAGGGTTATGAGATTTGGAAAGAAGGGGAAGTTGAGCCCTAGATATATCGGTCCTTTCGAAATACTGGATCGTGTTGGGAAGGTAGCTTACCGATTAGCGCTTCCACATAATCTCTCTCAAGTTCACGATGTGTTCCATGTATCTCTCCTGAGAAAGTACATACCAGATCCTTCACATGTACTCAGCTCAGAAGTTGTACCGCTGGAGAAAGATCTTTCTTATGAAGAACAGCCGATAGAGATTCTGGATCGTAGCGAAAAAGTCCTACGAAACAAGACCACTCGCTTGGTGAAAGTTATATGGAGGAACCACCAACTTGAAGAAGCTACATGGGAGCTTGAGGATATGATGAGGGAGAAGTATCCTCATCTGTTTGTTTCAAAGTGACGAATTTCGAGGGCGAAATTCTTTTTAAGGGGGGTAGAATGTAACACCCGAGACTTTTATGTTATATAATTTATCAAAGGAATTTTTTTCTACACAACACTTGCTTGACTTGCTTTACACGCAATCGCGACCTTCCTCGATAGCTTGCGTCGTACGCAATACTGAGTTTCACTAAACAACAATATGCAATTAAAACTAGCCGTTATGAATAGTAATAACCACTTTTTGAAATTTTATAAATTTTATTTTTCAAAATGGACTTCATTTTTGGACTCAGAATATCGAAATTAGCCTAGGGTGAAATTTTGGTATTTTTCTGAAAACTTTCAATTTTTAATGAATAGTGAAACCACTAAGTGGTAGGTTAAAAACTGAATTTTGCATAAAACATAATTTTACCACTTCTGTGAATGGAATTTCGAAAATCCGAGAGACACGGTTAATATCAAGGACTAAAATGTGGTTCAATGAGATGAAAATAATTTTTTGGTGAATAGTAACTTTTTACGATTTTTACCGCGGTTAATAGTAAATAGGGTAACTAAGGTTAAATATGATATTAATATTACCCTAACACATGTCCGAATTCTATTGGAAAAGAGTAATTCGACCAAAAACAAACTTAGGAATAAAATATGACCATTTAGGCCCACTTGGATTAGATTAGGACATTTATTATTAATTTATTTAAAGAAGGGTTAAAATAGTTAAAATCAAAGTTTAATAAGTAAATCATTTTTAATATGGGGTTATACATAAGATAAATTCAATTTTAAATATTCATTAGAAAGATAAAAAGATTTCCTACATGATGATATTTTATTTGTAATTTGTAGACATTAAATAATTTTATTTATTTATGACATAATGATGATGCAGTAATTATCTTATTAATGAAATATTGACATAATTGATCTTATAAACACCAAAATAAATGTAATATGAGACTTTTTATGAATTCCACTAATTTTCTAGGTTACTATGATATATTATTGTTGATTTAATCAACTTGGTTCGAACATATAATTCTGTTATGACTTTCAAACAAATCATATATCAAATAGTGTCAAAATTGACACAAAATAGTTTTTAAATCAAATATTATATTATTAATTGTTATTTTATTCCTAAAAATCTAAGGTTCGGCCAAATTACTTAGATAAGGATATATATATTAATAATAAACAATTTGGGGTTCGTTTGGCATGTTATAGTAAGTGTATTAACCATATAGTGAAGGAAAACAAAAAGACACGGTAAAAGTTAAAATAATTAACTTAGAGTTACATCTAATTGATAAGGTTAAAATAATACCCTAAACTTGTCTAAATCCTATTGGTTGATAGGATTTCGACCCATACCCACTTTATCTTCGAAATAAGACCCTTTGGAACCATTATAAACCGATTTTGACTTTAATATAAAATAATATTTTGAGATATTCCTAAGGTGCCCCTCTCCTCCCTTATAAAAGGGCACCTCCTCCCCCTCCTCCTCACACCAAATTGAGCACTCAAGCTCGGCCATCCCCTGCCATTTTCTTTTCTCCACTTCCCTAGAATAATCCTAGAGGTCCTGGTCTTCTCCAAAGACCAATCTTAGTTCCTTAAGTGGAGGATTCAAAGAAGCGTTCCAAAGAAGAGGTAATATCCATTACCGATCTTTTCAATTTCTTTCTTCTTCAACTTCTTCTTCTTTAGTTGTTTCATGATAAAGTAATAAAATCAGTATTACTTACATACTGATATGTTATTATAAATATGAAACAACCCTAATTCACCTTCTATCCATCCTACGGAAAAATGAAATCACCACGCGTGCGTACGTACGGAATACCGTCTCCACGCCGTGGTGTAATCTATTTTCCACCATCACCTTAAAAGGATGGGTATAATGGTGTAATGAGTAACTACATATGATTATTATGAAGTAATATTGATACTGAAATAATATATATATACTCCAATACAATTCCACGATCATAGGAACGATATCATCACTCGTGCGTACGTACGGAATACCGTCTCCACGATGTGATGCGACTCGTTCTACATGATCTTCATTTCATAATGATTATATAAATGAATTGAATAAATGAATATGGTATATAATACACTAAAACCATTCTGGAAATGAATTATCTATAACTTAAAGATAAAAATAAGAATTTATTCGACAAAACACGCATAAGAACAAAAAGTTATAAAGACCCGAGTAACAAGTAACAATGAAATATTACTAACAAGAAGCTAATAATATGACCATATATGATATCATATAAATATGTATGATTCTGGAATAAGTCAATAACATTATTTAAACCATTATACAGGAGCTTCGGACACGTAGAAAGCTAATCAGACCTAAGGTAAGGGAAAATACCACAATCTCATTTTTATCCGAGATTGTTTATTCGTAAGTATTTACTGGGGTGTATTTTATCTTCCACATCCATGTTCCCTCAATATTTAATATTGTTTCCATCCACTTACAATAGTTTAAATCCAATTTTACCATTCGGTGAGTTTTTAGTAAAGAATATGAACGGAATCTTTTGTCGTTTTTTTCGTACGAGGTACTTTTTGACTTTTCCGACAAAGGTACGAAGAATGTTTTTTTTAACTTATACGGCATGAATGGATTTTTAAAACATTATTTCCATGATGCTTCCTTTACAAGTTATCAAGTTTATTTTTAATCAACTTCTTTTAGTTTAAAGTTGTATGACATGTTAAGAAAGGAAAAATGTTTTTGAAGTAGAAAGGATATTTTCCTCAAGAATAAAGTTCAAGTGTTTTATCAAAATTATTTTCCATCTAAGATAATAAAGGGTTCTGTTTTTATCCCTATTATTAAATTGATTTGATCATGTTGTGATGGAATTATTTTTATGAATTCCATTATCTTATATGAATTGATTTATGATGTCATGATGTTTCAAGAATCCCATTTTTGTTACATGTGTTATGCGATGATGTATGTTTTATGATTATGTGGAACACATAAGAAAGGATTCATTATAAGATGGGTGGGACCTATATCTCCCTCCAATGCATTGGGTAAAGATTTTATATCTCATGAGATAGACATGACTGGAACGGAAGGTTATTTCGGTTCAGTGATACAAGACTGAAACGAGGAGTGAACTCGGTTCAGAAAGGGACTTTGTCCACTAAGATAGTCTTGGCAATGAGTCATGACTAACAAGAAATGATTTTCCATGATTATGTGTGCATGCCACAAAGTTTCAAGTTTTATGTTATGATTTTGGGGATCTCATTTTCACTTCTATGATTTATTCCATGTTAAGATATTATGATCTCTTTTGCAGGTTTTGATTTTCAAAAAGATATGATATGATTTGTATTTCCTTTATTTGCCCTTGCTGAGCATTTGAGCTCAACCTTTTATGTTTTCTTTTCCCCAGGTCAGGAAGATGGATATTAAGTACAATATTCTAAAAGGGACCCTAGATATGATGAAATAAATGGGAGACACTGTAGAAGATTTATGAACCAGTTGTTTATGTTTCCCAGTTTCTAAAGACAATATACCTATACGGTCCTTTGTGGTTTTGTCATATGTTGTAATAAGTGTGCTTCAATTTTGAAGTATTAACAATGTATGTAAAGTATGGGTCTTTATAAGATTTATGTATATATATACATATGTATGTCATCTACTTACCTCCATTTCAAGACAATAAGGAAAGGAAAACAGCGTTCATGCGTACGTACGGACTACCGTCTCCATGAACGGTGTTTTTCATTTTATTTATCTACCTATTATATATATATATATATACTGAATATATATGATATATAAATCATATTTTATATTCTGGAAGTAAGTAAATCATGATATAAGTAATAATGATGTCAAGAACAACAAGTCAAAACACCTACGATAAATGAAACGATTTTACCCAAAACGCTTCTTTAACGTGGAATTTACAAAAGAACGGGTAATATAATGTCATAAGTGAACCATATATGATATCATAACAATGAATATGATTCTGTAATAAGTCAATAACATGATTTAAATCATTATACAGGAGGTTCGGACACTTACAAAGAAAGTCGGACCTAAGGTAAGGGAAATATCACAATCTAATTTTTATCCGAGATTGATTATTCATAAGTATTTACTGGGGTGTATTTTATCATCCACATCCATGTTTCATCAATATGTAATATTATTTCCATCCACCTACAATTGTTTAAATCCATTTTTACCCTTCGGTGAGTTTTTAGTAATATGTATGAAAGAAATCTTTTGTCGTTTTTCGTACGAGGTACTTTTTGACTTTTCCGACAAAAGTACGAAGAATGTTTTTTTTAACTTATACGGCATGAATGGATTTTTAAAACATTATTTCAAAGAAGCTTCATTTACAAGTTTTCAAGATTATTTTTCATGATTTTCTTTTAGTTTAAAATGGTATGACATGTTTTGAAAGGAAAAGTATTTTTGAAGTAGAAAGGATATTTTCCTCAAGAATAAAGTTCTAGTATTTTATCTAAATTATTTTCCATCTAAGATAATAAAAGGGTTCTGTTTTTATCCCTATTATTAAATGGATTTGATTATGTTGTGATGGAAACATTTTTATGAATTCCTTTATCTTATATGAATTGTTTTATGATGTCATGTTGTTTAAGAATCCCATTTTTATTACATGGGTTACGCTATGATGTATGGTTTATGATTATGTGGCACACATAAGAAAGGATTCATTATAAGATGGGTGGGACCTATATCTCCCTCCAATGCATTGGGTAAAGATTTTATATCTCATGAGATAGACATGGCTGAAATGGTAGGTTATACCGGTTCAGTGAAACAGGACTGAAACGAGGGTTACTCGATTCAGAAAGGGACTTTGTCCACTAAGATAGTCTTGGCAATGAGTCATGACTAACAAGAAATGATTTTCCATGATTATGTGTGCATGCCAAAAAGTTTCAAGTTTCATGTTATGATTATGGTGATCTCATTTTCACTTCTATGATTTGTTCCATGTTAAGATATTATGATCTCTTTTGCAGGTTATGATTTTCAAAAAGATATGATATGATTTTTATTTCTTTTGTATACCCTTACTGAGCATTTGAGCTCACCCTTTTATGTTTTCTTTTCCCCAGGATATAAAGAAAGGTTTTAGGTAAAAAAAAATGGAAGATATTTACGGGAGATATTGAAGATCTTTCACCAGGATTAGAATATTATGTTCCGAGTTTTCAAAGACACTAAACTATTACGATCCTTGTGTGTGTGTTTTTGTTATGTACTAAGTATTCCGCAAAAGTAATGTAATGTCCATGTACGTCAGGCTTCGGGTATCTACATTACATCTACCTTTAATTCTTAATTATTCATAATATAGAAATATGGTTTAACAATTATTTGAGAAATAAAAGATTCTCCCAATTATTTATGATTTCTAGAACCATCAGTTTCAAATCTTGAAATATTAGTTGTTTTTTTATTCTGATCCTAGATAATATTGCATGATCGGTAATTCCCCGACCAGAGATACCCATAGTCGATGAATTATTACATAACAGTGGAATGATAAAAAGTGATCAAGTCTCGAAAGATCGATTAGTTTAGTGTTGTTGGAATTACTTGATGCATTCACATGTTTTACATAACATCATAAAAAACAAAAACAATGTGTGCCATTTTAAAACACTCATATCCCTTAACCTATCCCTATAGGTTATGCATACTATACTTCTTCGCATCCTAATAAAAAGAAAACATAAGAAAGGTGTGAGATTAGATTACCAGTAAGGATAACAATATAGTGGAAACTATCATAAACAAGCATAATCATTTAAGGAAATGTAAAAGACTAAAAAAGAAGCCTTTTGAACATAAACATCAGCAGAATATGGCAACGATAAATGATATAATGCCATTAAATTATTCACATGGATATTCTACTAGTTGAATAATCACATGTAATATCAATATTTATGTTCATAATGATGGAATTCATAATGTCGGACATCATAAACACATAGTCAAGGCCATGCTCCAAGACTACATATAATTATTTTTTCAAGGCCTTCTACCAAGACACAATTTTGTCTCATGAGACCTACTGATGCCTCGAGGAGTTATAGTGGGGTCCACTCACCAAATATTAATTCCAATGACTTCCACCTATGAAAAGTTTGAAACATAATCTAATCATTCATATTAAAACTAACATACAAAATGTCAATATTTAACAACAAACCATGAATGGTATTAAAATATCACATCCACAGCTAATAAAAATGCATTCAATTAAATATGGAATATTTTATTAAAATAAATCATCCTCATTCAAGAATAATGAAAAATATTTACATTGATGAAAATATTAAGTAATACTATATGATTTAAATATCGATTTTTTCCTTTAAAACATTTAAAAGTCTCACTATTTATCAAGAATATATTTAAAAGATATTATTGAATTAGAGTGTCACATACCACATTGAATATTTTAAAAGGAATTTTAATTTTAGAACATTAAAGTTCAAATAAATAAATCCTTAAATCCATTTTCAAAACATGTACATTAATGAGAAATATTTAAAATAATAAATCATTAAAACTTGTATAATGATATTCTTGATAGACTTCCAAACAAAATGAGAGAAGCCTGAATAAAAATAATTTTGGTAATAGAAAATTTAAAATATCATTACAATAAATGCATTTATGATATAATATATCAATGTACAGTATGTACACCATATACAAATGAATTGGGGCATTAAAACAAAGATGTATTAATGGAATGCAAAATGAGATGAAATACCTTATAAAACCATATCGTTGGGTTAAGGATAAATAAATGAGACAATTATGTGTGAAAAATATAAATACACTTAATATTATTGGATATTTAGTATAAATAAATCATATGACATTGACACATATTCTTTTAAAAACAACACCAATGACTCAAATGTTTAACTCAATGAATGGAAATTGAGTTAAGATTACTCTAATCAAGTTCATATCATTGAATTGAGAATTTATAAATGGAGTGATTATGTGTATCTAAATTATATCCAAAAAAGGGGATTTAAAATTAATACAAAAATAAATAAATAGTGATTCCACAAATAACCTTGGAGAATAATCATGAAGTATGCATAAAGCCCAATGAGTGGAAATTGAAAATTTAAATTCGCTTAAAAATATAGTAACTTAAAAACCATAAAAACCATGAAATAATGATAATAAAATGCAGATGTAAATACCCACAAATTAAATTATATTACACCAATAATACAATAATGGGCAGTATATAAATCACACACAAGGAAATAATGGCCAATATAGCATGAATCTCACAATAATAAAAAGTGAGATGAAAACCCTAACCTTGAAATTTTACTTAGTTGAGGGTAGGTTAACCTCTTTTATAATGGTTTAATAATTTTTATTATATTATATAAAAAAAAGATATATAATATGATATCACATATTATCTTATAATATAGTTTTTTAATAATATTTTAGTAGTATCATTGTTTTGGGTGTTAACTAATTTTTTTCCTTTATATGTTGTTTTACGTAACTCATGTTTGATATAAACATGATGTATTTTATTCATATATAGTATGATATTAAATTCTTAAACATTATTTTTAGTCAAAAAATGAAAATTAATCTTGAATGGCTACGATGGGGAATGAATTTCATTACGTTCGTGAAGACGATAATCTGTACGTACCGACATGCGATAATACCATACTATTTATGGTGAGATAGTATATAATTGGATGTTATGTCATATTTATAGAATCATTAACATTTTATATTTACTATTTAAAACAATTATACATATTATTAAACCCATGAAAATAAATAAGTGTTGAATAACAAACTACGCCACGACGTGGAGATGGTAAGCCGTACGTACGAATGTATGGCAACTTGTTCATTCATAGGATGGATAGAATAATGAATATTGTTGTATCATATTTATAATAAAGTTAATGTATTTATAAGGTACTGTAGTTATTATTTTGGTATTGAAACAACAAATAAAGGGGAATTGGAAGAAGAAATGAACTTTGAAAGAGGTGATGAAATTATTACCTCTTCTTTGGGTGATTCCTTTTGATTTGATCAAAAGGGATCCTTAGGTTGGCTTATGATAAAATTACGTCCTATAGGTTAATGTAAGGGTAGTTGGAAGGATATTTGATCTGGATTTGGAGTAACCAAAAGGCTTTGGATGTGTGATTATGAGAGAAGGGGAATTATCATTTTATAAGAGTGGGGAGGGTCATCTTAGGAAAAGCTTGAAATATTATTTTATTACACAATCATATTTAATTAATAATGGTTCAAAAAACATTTATTTCTAGGATAAGGTGGTTCTAAGCCTAAATCCTCTCATCCAATAGTTTTTAGACAGGTTTTGGTTAACATATTAACCTTATCATCTATATTTTTCTCTTAGTTTAATAGTATAACTGTTACCATATATTCTTGTATTATCATTATAAATGGCAAATAAATTTATAAAAAAATCAAAGATAACTCCAAGTGGTTAATTATTGATATATCTCACCATATTTAAGTCATTTTTCCAAACCTTATATTTTTTAGACTATTATATCAATTAATAATATAGTGTTTGTTTTAAAAACTCGTTTATGTCAATATTGACACTATTTAGAATTTTGTTTTCATGACATTCATAATAACTATATCACTTCAAAGAAAATTTATTTTATCGACCCTATAATTTCATATTAACATATAAAATTCTTTTAATAAATAAAAAGTGTCAATTTTCAATTATATTATTATTTATAATATCAACTATTTTAATCATCCAATAATAAGATAATTACTGCATCATCATTGTGTCATATATAAATTTAATTATTTAATTAATATAAATTAAAATTAAATTTCCATTATGTAGTAAATAATTTTATCTTTCTAATTAATATTTATAATATATCTTATCTTCTGTATAAACTTTAATTAAAAATGGTTTAGTTATTAAATGGTGAATTTAACAATTTTAACTCCTCATTAAATTAAATAATAATAAATCTCATAGTCTAATCCAAGTAGACCAAAAGGATCATATTTTATTCCTAAGGTTTATTTTTAACTAAATACACTTATCTAAATGAATTAGTAAATTTTTTAGAGTAATTATAATATAGTTTTTACCTATAATTATCATATTTACTTTTAACCGTGCTAAAAACAATTCAAAAGTTACTATTCATAAAAAATTATTTTCATAATATTGAAACATATTTTTTATACTGATGTTATTTGTGTTCCTATGAGTTTTAAAATTCAATTCACATAATATTTAAAATTATGTTTTATGCAAATTTGTAAATATTCATAGAAGGTGGGTAAAAGACGGTAAAAATTTCAATAAAATTTTATATAACTAATATTATTTTAAAAGGACATAAATGAATTAAATTGGACTAATATAGGTATAATATTTCGATTTTGACTTTAAAATAAATTTAAATAAAAAATACCCATTTAAATAAAAATTTGGCTTTAAACAATCACCGAGTGTTTTTCAATATTCATCAAAAAATTTATGTTTTTAGAAAAATACCAAAAACTACCCCAAAGATAATTTTTATATTCCAAATTCAAAAAATGAAGTCTATTTTAATAAATTCCATGCATAAATGTTTTATTAATTAATTTTAAAAAAAATTCTCATTGTGAAAACCAGAAAGCAGATTTTTGGGATGTAAAAACTATCAAAAGATTGATATGTGTTTTTGTCCAATTTAAAAGATAAATTATTTCAATGAGAAAAATTGGATTAAATATTAAAAATATAATCTAGTTATACATCAAAACCATTAAAATGTAAAATTTATCACTAAATATTTTTTTATTAAAAAAGTTGTTTTCAATTATAATTTTGTATGTTCACTATTCATCAAAATATGAATGTTATCAGAAACACACAAAAAATTTATCCAAACAAAATTTTAATGTCCTGCTTCTAAATAGAAAAATTATTTTGTCAAATTTAATATATAAAAGATTCAAATTTTGGATTACAAAAAGTTCTTGCCATTAAAAGGTGATAAAATTGTTTTTTTTTAAAAAATAATTCTTTTATCTAAAAAATTGAATTTGTTTTTATATTATGTCTTCGAAACACATAATATGGATTTTAAATTTATATAGAGTATATAAAATTCAAATTTTGGTTATTAGTATTCATAAAGCTTTTTAAACGACTAGTTTGATAGATAGTGATGTGCTTGAACTCGGTGTTTTATACATCACACGCTATCATATTATTCAATGAGAAACGTACAATGGATGCTTAGGGTGTTAAATTTTTTCATCATTCAATAAATTGTGTCCTCAAAATTTTTAATTTTTCTTTTGATATATAAGGATAAAAAATAGAATATACCTTTGTGGAAAACAGACATCAGAAATAGGGTTAATAGCATTTAGTCTTAATTAGAGGGAATGGGAAATGAAAAATTCACCCCCAAATTAGGAGATCGAATAGGAGAACAATGGTGGAAATTATAATTGTAGGAAATTTAAATATTTATAGGTATTGATTGAGGTCAACAATCACAAACATGTGATTAGAAAATTGAGGGCCTCAATGCCATAAATCTATGATTATTTAAAATATCATCAGTTCAACAAAACATAAGGTATTTGGATAACACATTTTTGGTTTTAAGTTCCTTTCCCTAATGTTTAGGAATTATTCTATTCATAGAATAAGAAAATAAAACATGACAAGTAGAGTTATATCCTTTATCTAATTTCTACCACAAACTCATATTTCACTCTAATGGATAAGTATACAAGATGACGTGGTCACACCAAAAGTGCTAGAATCAAATTCTAGCGAATCACATAATCCACAAAAGATGAACTATATATTTCCCTTGACTTTATAAATTTACTAAAAAATGGTTAGTACAACATTAGATTATCCCTAAAAGGATAATCGTTTATAGAAAGAAATAATACTCTTAATCTCCAAAATTAAACAAACAATACCCAAAGTTCAACTAAGACTATTAAAAATAACAATTGTCCTTAAAATTATTAAAAATAATGAAAATAAAGTTTGAAAACCTATATTCATAAGGATTTGATCACATTGTATTCCATGATAAATCTAAACATTTATCTCTAAATAACATCGACTACTATTATAGTCACATTATAAAAAGTAATTAAACCAATCACATATTCTCTATGATTTATTAATAATTTCTCATAAATAAACCAAATATATCTATGTCCACAAAAAAAATACATTCTACCAAAATAAAATTCCACCATTACTCCTCAAATTATATCCCTTGGTATTCACTTTTTTTAGATATTTAGTGTTCCCTAATGAGATAACATCTTACAAAATAACATTTATCACTTAATAACCAAATAATTTTCCTATACTAATGAAAAAAATATGTTCCTAAAATAAATGTATTCTTGATCCATTAAATTATTTATATATATAGAATTAGTCATAAAAAATAGGGACTTCATGTAGTCCAATTGTAGGTGATAAATCCCATTAGCACTTTGGTTGTGGGTTCAATTCCAATAGCTTTGTCTGACGTGATTGGTTGTCCCACAGTCTGCCCGTTTCCCTTTTTCAAAAACCATATAATTTTATAACATTCCAAAAATGAGACAAATTATTCAAAAATAACCATAAAATATTTTAACTACAAATGTTATCTCATATATTGAATTTTATTCCCAAAAAGTAATAACATTTAAATGACTCAAATTCAGGTATCATATAATCCTAAATGGTTCTTTATAACTATATACACAAAATAAAATATAATTATTCCTCAAATAGATTTTTCACATAAAAAACTGTAGGGTTTCACATACAATAGAATAGTCCTCTAATGTAATCCCATCAACAAAGAGCATTAATACTTTTAAAAATATTTTAATCCATTTATTTCCACATAAGAACTTCCTGTAATTAGTGCTTATCTTATAGAATAGAACATTGACTCAGGTAATTCTTAGGTCCCCTACATTTACGAATAATGAATGTAAACGGATTCTTAGGACCATTTTTATTTTCTTTCATAATATTCGTAATTTTCCTCAACAATTTTATACATTTTTTCCTTATTTCCCACAAATAATGGATTTTTTTTATTCCATCAAGTAAATTTCAAGGGTGTCTCCTCCAACATTTCCATCATGATGTAAAATGAGCTTTGTTTTCTCCAGGATCTCCACTAATGGAGATCGTATAATTCTCCACCTTTATCTTCTTTATTGAGTTCAGGAGTTTGTTAGTGTCTATGTTGTTGATTATATTTTTGGAAAACTGATTCTACATAAAAATGATATCTTTTATGCCTATCAACATTCCTTTTCAATTCTCATTTTCACAACAGTGCCCACCTAGTATATCATGATCAATTTTACTATGACTTCCTTGGAATCCATTTATTGACTAAAACTAAAATGTTGAGCGTGAGTAACAATATTCATAAATTCATTTATTCAATATCATGACACCTTATTTTCAATCTATAACACCATTGGATTAATAAATCTTATTTATTATGCTTTTATATTAAAATACATAAAATCGTTTTGTAATGAAAATTTGAATTATCATAAGCATAACCCCAGGAGTGTCATAACAAAAACTACATCAAATCTCGTTATCGTGTACCATGATACCCCGGGTCACACCTGAAACTTCATGTTAGTGTTTTGACTCCTAAGTACATCTATTCCAGAGACGCATCTACCAGGTCATATCCAAAAAATGATATATTATTTGGAAAATACCAAAAATATCTACATTACCAAAATTCTAGTATGTTCTTCTATATTAATCCTCAAATTCTATTTTAGGTTAATGTTCTCCAATCATAGTTTTTCTAAATCTAGATTCCATGGATTGTACTAAACATACTATAATACTTATTGTAATGCCCCGACCCCATTTACCCAAAGATGATCCATTATTACATTACATTGGCATGTTCATAAGAGATGAAATCTCGAATTATCGATGAGTTTTTTATCCTTGGATGTTCTGTATACATACATAGGTTTTACATCAAATAACAATAAAAACAAATTAAATATGTTTCCTCTTTGAATAGGCACATGTCAATTATTTGATCCCTATAGGTCAAGAATAATATACTTCTTCACATCTGGGGAAAAATAAAACACAACAAAGTGGTGAGCATGGATGCTCAGTAAGGATTACAATATAGAAAAAACTGTCATAGATAAGCATAAACATTTAAAGAAAAATATAAGACTAAAACACAATCCTTTTAAACATAAACATTATCATAATACGACAAAGGTAAATGAAATAATCCATTTACTTATTCACATTGATATTATACTTGTCGAATAATCACATGTAATATAAATATCTTATTTCATAATGATGTAATGCAAAATGACGGACATCATAACCACTAAGTCAAGGCCTCAAGCCAAGACTACAAATAAATATTTTTTCAAGGCCTTATGTCGAGACACAAGTTTGTTTCATTTGAACTAACAATGCATCGAGGAGCTATAGAGGGCTCCACCCGTCACTTAGTAAGCCGAATTCATTCTTTATCTGAAAGGGTTGAAACATAATCTAAACATTCATATTAAAACAAGCATATGAAATGTCGATATTTTCACTGCAAACCATGAATGGTATAAAAATAGTTCATTTACAGTCAAGTATAACTCATTGAATAAAATATGGAAGATTTTATCATAGTAAATAAACCTCAATCAAGAATAATTAAGGATATTTACACAAATAAAAATAATATGTAAAACTATTTGAGAGAAATAACCATTTTTCTTGATAACGTTTAAATGTCCAAGTATTTATCAAGAAGCCGTTTAGAAGACATTATTGAATAAAATTTTTCATTACTAGTCTAAAGCATTTAAAAGTAATTTTAATTCTGAAACATTAATTTCCAAATAAATAAATCCTTAAACCCATTTTTAATACATGGGAATTAATGAGAAGGATGTAGAATAATAAATATTTAAATCTTTTAAAATGATATTTTAGTTAGAGATACTATCCAAATGGGATAATCATGAATAAAAACAATTTAGATTATAAAAACATTATAATATCATGATAATAATGGTATTCATGATATACTATGACGATGTACATATGTACAACATATAAAAGTGAATTAGCGCATAACAATAAAGAAGTCCCAATGTAATGTTAATTGAGATGAAATCCTTTATAAAGACCCTATCCTTAGGTTACGGATAAATAAATGACATAATTATGTATGAATAATATAAATACACTCAATATGATTGTATATTCATTGTAATTAAATTGGTGGAATTTCACACATATTATTTTAAAAACAACACAAATGACTTGCATGTTTAAGTCAATGAAATGAAAGTGAGTTAAGATTACTCTTATCAATGGAGTAATTATGTGGTAGGAATTTATCAATAGAGAGATTATACTTATCAACATTATATCCACACAAAGGGGAGTCGAAATTACTACATAAACAAATAAATTGAGATGACACACATAATCATGGAGTAAAACAATCAATGAATTATGTGTAAATCCCAATTAGTGGAAATTTGGAATTTTAAATTCCATTACCGATTTGGTATCATAAGAAACATACACCCCTTGAAAAAAAGATCTTATAATGAACATGTAAATACCAATAAATTAATGTATATTACACCAAAAATTCAATCATGGACATTACAAAAACAATACAAAAGGAAACATGGGCCAATATATCATGAATCTCATGGGAAAAAAATTGAGATGAAAACACCATACATGTACTTTTCCTTAGTAGAGGGTAGGTTAACCTCATGTATAATGGTGAAATCATTATTTTGAAATTATATAAGAACCAAATAAATAATATGATATCATATATGATATTCTAAAATTGTTTTGTTAATAATATTTTAGTAGTATCATTTTTTGGGAGTTAACTAATTTGTTTCACTTTATATGATTTGTTACATAAGTCTTGTTTATATGGGTAGGATTTATATAATTCATATCTAGAATTATATTAAGTTCGTATAATTTATTATTAATAATAAAATAAAAATTATTCTTGAATGTTTATGATAGGGAATTATTCTCATCGCATTCGTGGAGACGGTAATCTGTAAGTACGCACGAGCGACAATACCATTATATTGATGGTGAAATCATTTGTAATTGGATGGTATATTATTTATACAGAATAATTAAAATTCTATATTTATTATTTACATAAGTTATACTCATTATTATACCCATACAAAGGATGAAGTGTTGAATAACAAACTACACCACGACATGGAGATGGTAAGTCGTACGTACTCACGTATGGTGACTTTTTCATTCATAGGATGGATATAATAATGAACATTGTTGTACCATATTTATAATAAAATAAATGTATGTAGAAGTTATTATTTTTAATATTTTGGTATGGAAACAAAAATGAAAGAGGAATTGGAAGAAAAAAAGTACTTTGAAAGCGGTGATCAAATTATTACCTCTTCTTAGGGTCCTTCCTTTTTAATTGATCAAAATGGATCCTTATGTGTGATTATGATCAAAGTAAGGCCTCTAGGTTTATGTGTGGGTAGTTGGGAGGATATTTGATTATGTTTTGTACTAGTGAAATTGTAACGCCCCGACCCTAGTTGCTTAGAGTCGGTGCATTATTACATAACATTGGCATGATCAAAAGAAAGATCAAATCTCGAAAGACCGATTGGTTTAGTAGCCTTGGAAACACTAGATATATTCATAAGTTTTACATTACATCATAAAATGAAAAACTACTACAACAACATAATGTTTCCACAGTCCACACTATAATCCCCTCATAATATCCCTGCAGGTCATTCATAACTTACATCTTCACTTCCTGGGAAAAATAAAACATAGAAAAGGGGTGAGCTCAAATGCCCAGTAAGGATAACAATATAGCAGAAACTTTCATAAATAAGAATAAACATTTAAGGAAATGTATAACTAAAACAAAAGCCTTTTAAACATGAACTTTCAACATGGTATGGCATAAATAAAATGAAATAATTCCATTTACTTATTCACATGGATATTCTACTAATCGAATAATCACATGCAAAAAATCAATAACCACATTCATAATGTTGGAATGCATAAAGCCAGACTATCATAACCACATAGCCAAGGCCTCGTGCCAAGACTACAAATAAGATTTTGTCAAGGCCTTGTGCCAAGACACTAGTTTGTCTCATGAGACCTACCGATGCATCGAGGAGCTATAGCGGGCTCCACCCGCCACTTACTAAGTCCAATGCATTCCCATATGAAAAGGTTTAAACATAACATAATCATTCGTATTAAAACTAGCAAACGAAATGTCAATAATTTCACCATAAACTATGGATGGTATAAAAAATAGCACATCCACAGTCAAACATATCACAAAACCTTCAATAAAATATAGAAGTTTTGTATCATAATAAATCAACTTCAAATAATCTTAAAATCCATCAAAGGATGTTGACATAGATAAAATCAAAATTCTTTTTAAAGAAATATCTCCTTTTATTTTGAAATCATTTAAGATCCATATAAAATAAAACATTTTCTTTGAAAATATTCTTATAATCTTGTAAGGGAAGCTTTGAAGATTTTATAACAGCGGAAGATAGCCGCACCCGCCGTATAAGTTAAAAAAACATTCTTACCTTAATTCTTTAGAAAAGGTTAAAAAGGACCTTGTTTTGAAAACGACCGAAATATTCCTTTATAACCCACTTATAAAAGTCAAAAAGGGTATAAATGACTTTAACTAATATTCTAGTAAATATTAAAAATGTTTTGAAATACATTTTTAAGAAACATGGATGTGGATGATAAAGAGATCCCAGTAGATTATTACGTAAAAACAACCTTAGATAATGAAGAGGTTGTAAAGTAAACCCTTACCTTGTACTTTTCCTTGGTTGGGGTAGGTTAACCTCCTATATAATGGTGTAATTGTTGTTATTAAATTATAAAAGAATCATATATATTAATATGATATCATATATGATCTTTTAACATTGATTTGTTAATAATATCTTAGAATTATCGTCGTTTCGGGAGTTAACTTACTCATTTTCTTTTATATGTTTTGTTACATAAGCCATGGTTGTTGTATCTTATTCATATCCAGAATTATATCTAGTCTTTAAACATCATTTTTTAATCATCAAATGATAATTATACTTGAATGGATACGATGGAGAATGAATCTCATCGCGTTCGTGGAGACGGTAGTCCGTACGTACGCACGAGCGACAATATCATTCTTTTGATATTAAAATAATATATAAATGGATGGTATATCATATATACAGAATAATTAACATGTTATATTTATTATTTACATGAGTTACACATCATTATTATACCCATCCAAATAATATTATATTGAATAACAATTACACCACGACGTGGAGACGGTAAGCCGTACGTACGCATGTATGGTGACATGTTATTCAAAGGGTGGATAGAATACTGAATATGGTTGTACCATATTTATAATAACATCACAGTATATGTGAGATACTGGATTTATTATTTTAGAATGGTAAGAACAAAGGAAGAAGAAGTGGAAGAAGAAATGAACTTGGAGAAGGGTGGTGAAATCATTACCTCTTCTTCGTGTTCTTCTTTTTGATTTGATCAAAAGGGCTCCTTAGGTTGGCTCTCTGATCAAACTAAGGCCTCTAGGTTGTATTGGGGGATGTTAGGAGAGTATTTGGGCAGAGTTTGGCCGAACAAAAAGGCTTTGAAGGTGTGAAGAAATGAGAAGGAGGAGTGCCCTTTTATAAGAGAGGTGAGGGGCACCTTTGGAAAAGCTAGAAATATTAATTTATAATAAATTAATATTCGGTTTCTAATGGCTAAAAAGTTGATTATTAAAATTTTAAGGTGGGTATAGGTCAAAAACTACTCAACCAATATAATTTAGACAGGTTTGGGTACTTATATTAACCTTATCTTTAAGTATTAACTCTATGTTAATTAGTTTCACTTTTACAATGTCTCTTTGTATTTTTATATAATATTGTTAATAAACATACTATATACATCCAAGAGACCCCCAAGTGGTACATTAATGATGAACCTATCATGATATAAGTCTCTTGGCCGAACCTTAGATTTTTAGGAATTTAATATGAATTAATAATATAATATTTGTTTTAAGAACTCCTTTATGTCAATTTTGACACTATTCAATAGTTGATTTTTGTGAAACTCATAACAGATTGATTACTTCGAAAAAAGTCAATTAAATCAATACTAATATATCATATTATCCTATAAAATTAGTTTAATTCATTAAAAGTTTCATATTATATTTATTTGGGTATTTATAATATCAATTATTTTAATTTTTCACTATTATAGTAGTTACTGCATCATCATTGTGTCATAAATAAAATAGATTTTTTAATGTCTAAAAATTATAAATAAAATATCATTATGTAGAAAATCGTTTTATCTTTCTAATGAATATTTATAATCTAAAATCCAACATATATAACCCTAAGTAACAATTGTTTTTCTAAAAGATATATGCTTGTGTCATTTTTGTATTCATTTTAACTTAATTAAAATAAAGTGTCATTATCAGTTACAAGTGGATCCATGGGGTCCCAAAATAGACCCAAATATGCCCATGGTCGACCATGTATCAACCAATAGGGTTAAGACACGTTTTAGGGTAATTTATTATTATTATAATATTATTTGATTTAACCCTTAATTACCGGATTTACCCTTAACCATGGTAAATAAAATATTTACCGCAGTAATTATTCAAAATGTCTAGAAATAAAAGTTACCTATTTACACAATTTGAACATCCTGATACCAAATATTGAATACATTTTCCTAAATTAAAAACACAAAAGTGGCAGAAATTAATTTAAAATTAATTCCCGCTGTCAAAACAAAAAGCGTGTTTTAAGAGATAATAACTATCAAAAGATTGACACTTGTTTATGTTCGGTTAAATTGTAAAATTATGTCCAATGACAAACATTATATTAAATGGTAAAAATATATTCTAAATATACTTTAAAACCACTCAAATTCATAATTTATCACTATTAATTATTTTGATTAAAAAAGTTGTTTTTAATTAAAATTTAGTAATTTTCACTATTCATCAAAATATGAAAGTTATCCGAAATGTACCAAAATTTCTCCTTAGGCTAAATTAGATATTCCAAATCCAAAAAAGATGTCCATTTTGAAATATAAAATATATATAATTTCAAAAAGTATGTATTACTATTCATAACGGCTAGTTTGATTGGTTACGGTGTGTTAGAACTCGGTGTTATGTACAACACACGCTAGCGTACCGTGGAAGCTTGGGATGTTTCATTTTAAATTTTTGATGTCCCCATTTAGTCAAAAAGTTTAAAATATAGTATCTAAAAAGGGTTCACTATGAAAATTTGGTAAAAGTGCAATACTGAAAATGAATTTGTTCTTACATTATGTCTAAGAAACTCATAGTATGGATTCTAAAATTATAAGGATTATATAAAGTTTAAAAATTTAGTTAACACTATTCATAACCTCTTTTGAACAGCTTGTTTGGTAAGTCATGGTGAGATTGAACTTGGTGTTGCGTGTAGTGAAAGTTATTGAATTATTTTGAAAAAATAACACACTATAAAATCTTGGGGTGTTACATTCTCCCCTCCTTCAATAAATTGCGTCCTCGCAATTTGAAATTGTTCTTCGAAAATAAAAGGTTGAAAATAGAAAATATCTTTGTGGGAAAACCCACATCGGAAATTGGGTTACTAAAATTTAGTCTTAATATGTGGAAAATAGAAATGAAAGGGTCACCACCAAATTATGATCTCGATTAGGAGAACATTGGTGGCAATTAGAGACATATAATTGGAGGAAAAACGTAAATATTTATAGGTAGTGATTGAGGTCATCAATCACAAACAAGTATAAAATTGAGGTCCTTAAATTCATCAATCTTTGATGATTTGAAATACCTTCGGTTCAACAAAACATAGGGTATTAGGATAACACATTTTTGACGTTTCAAAATATCTTAGTTGAAATCCCACATCGAAAAATGAATTAATGAGGCCTCTATTTAAAACAAAAAGTGGAAAGTATGAAGATTACCGAAAATAACACATACTAGGGTTCCATGTAGGAAAATATGGATATGGAAGAAAAATCTAACCCTCAATTATCTGATGGAGAGTGGTAGAGAACATGGCTATGAAAAGGCCAACAATCCCAAAGCCATAAATTAGTGATGATTTAAGGTACCATCTAGGACAACATTTTTGTTCTAAGTTCCTTTTCTTAATGTTGAGGAATTTATTTATGAGATTGGCTAAGATCATAAGGAGATATACTTACTTTATAATTAGAGTTTTATCCATTAATAAATTTCTACCACAAACTCATCTTTCACTCTAAAAGATAATAGAACGTAAAAATTCTATTTACACTATTCGTATAGGTTCCAAAATAAACGAATTTATAATTCATCTACAAGATATATTAATAAAAACTACATTATTTAATCCAGGACATCTCGTGGGCCAGTGGTAGGTGATACACCCTTGTCGCCCTTCGGTTGCGGGTTCAAGTCTCGCAGCCTTGCCGGACGCGACAGGTTGCCGCCCGACCTCCGGGTTGTCCTTTTATGGCAATCCAAAATAATCCAAACTAGAACTATCCAAAATACTTCTGTCCAAACTCACATTCCAACATTTATAAGGAAGGTAAACATAATATAGATCCTTTTTACCCCGTAATAGCATATGAATACCTTCATCTTGTATTCTTTTAATACACTGAAACATCCTGAATAACCATATTCCTTATTGATTACATTCATGCTCCCTTATTCCATATAGAATTCTGGATATACTTCATCAATCCAAAAATGTTTTAAAACCCAAAAAATTATGGAATATACAAATCATTAATTAGTTTCAAGGTAGTCAAGAATATCCAATATAATTTATCCAAATCAATCATGTATTATTCTAAAATCACTACCTCGGTATCAGAACTATATTATGGTTTATCATTCTCTCAACCATATATTTTCCAAAAATTTATCCTGCTATTGAGTCACTTTTCATTGTTCCACACAATCTCAAGTCCTTAATGAAATAGTACTGCAGTACAATCCTTATATACTCCATAATTATTATAACAAGTACATTGTTGATACAACACTCAATTGACATAATCAACATAAGAACTCTAATCATTCATCTTCATCTGTGGTAGTATCATAACTTGATTATTATCCAATAGCATCATTTGCGGCATAGTTTGATGACTGGGACATAGGTTCGCATAGTGTCCAAACTCCTTGCAAATGAAGCATTGTACATTTGAAACCATTTTCTTACCCTTGCAGTCACGTACTTTGTGCCCTTTTCCTCCACACTTATAACAAACTCCCATTCCTTTCAGGCAAGTTCCGGGGTGTTTCTTTCCACAGTTTCCACATAAGGGAAAATTTTTCTTTTCCCTCTTCCCTTTATCCATCTTTCTCTCTTCCATCCTTTTCTTCTCTTGTATCCCTTCAAAGCCATAGGACTCAGTAAACTCTTTACTTATCTTATCAACACATGATATTTTTTCTTCATATGATGATAATAAATGGGAGACTATTTCTCTTATAAATTCTAGCTTAAGACCATGAAAGATATGATCCTTCCTTCTCTTTGGATCATGTGCATTTCTGGAGTTCTCATTCCTTCTACTGGGTGCCATTTCTAAACAATGGCATACACTAGATCAGTTTATGAAAAAAATACATAATCCCATACTTATAAAACAATTAACATAAATTTAACTATTTATGGATATAATCCATAATCATAAAAAAAATTTCTTTGAGAAAGTATATACTCATAAACCCTTCATAATGATTTGTAAAGAAAATGAGAGTTATCCTAAGAATATCCCCCGGGAGTGTCGTAACCAAGAGTGCAGCGAGGCCCGTTGTCGTGCACCAGTTCCAGTTTGAGTCTAGCTCAAAGCGGTGTTTTCGGGTTTTACCCATAGGTACATCTGTGCCAGAGCCGCCTCTACCTGCTCGTATCCAGACAGGGATGTATTGCTCGGAAAACTCACAAAATCTATACAATACCAAAATTCTAGGAACTTCTTCTATACTAATCCTCAAAGTTCATCTTAGGTCTACGTGCTCTAATCAGAGTTTATCTAAATCTAGCTTCCAAGGTTTGTACTAAACTTCCTCTGATACCAACTTTAACGCCCCGACCCTAGTTGCTTAGAGTCAGTGCATTATTACATAACATTGGCATGATCACAAGAAAGATCAAATCTCGAAAGACCAATTGGTTTAGTAGCCTTGGAAACACTAGATATATTCATATGTTTTACATTACATCATAAAATGAAAAACTACTACAACAACATAATGTTTCCATAGTCCACACTATAATCCCCTCATAATATCCCTACAGGTCATTCATAACTTACATCTTCACATACTGGGAAAAATAAAACATAGAAAAGGGGTGAGCTCAAATGCCCAGTAAGGATAACAATACAGCGGAAACTTTCATAAATAAGAATAAACATTTAAGGCAATGTATAACTAAAACAAAAGCCTTTTAAACATGAACTTTCAACATGGTATGGCATAAATAAAATGAAATAATGCCATTTACTTATTCACATGGATATTCTACTAATTGAATAATCACATGCAAAAAATCAATAACCACTTTCATAATGTTGGAATTCATAATGCCAGACTATCATAACCACATAGCCAAGGCCTCGTGCCAAGACTACAAATAAGATTTTGTCAAGGCCTTGTGCCAAGACACTAGTTTGTCTCATGAGACCTACCGATGCATTGAGAAGCTATAGCGGGCTCCACCCGTCACTTACTAAGTCCAATGCATTCCCATATGAAAAGGTTTAAACATAACATAAACATTCGTATTAAAACTAGCATATGAAATGTCAATAATTTCACCATAAAATATGGATGGTATAAAAAATAGCACATCCATAGTCAAACATATCACAAAACCTTTAATACAATATAGAAGTTTTGTATCATAATTAATCAACTTCAAATAATCATAAAATCCATCAAAGGATGTTGACATAGATAAAATCAAAATTCTTTTTAAAGAAATATCTCCTTTTATTTTGAAATCATTTAAGATCCATATAAAATAAAACATTTTCTTTGAAAATATTCTTATAATCTTGTAAGGGAAGCTTTGAAGATTTTATAACGGCGGAAAATAGCCGCACCCGCCGTATAAGTTAAAAAAAACATTCTTACCTTAACTCTGTCGAAAAGGTTAAAAAGAACCTTGTTTTGAAAACGACCGAAAGATTCCTTTATAACCCACTTATAAAGTCAAAAAGGGTATAAATGACTTTAACTCATATTCTAGTAAATAGTAAAAATGTTTTGAAATACATTTTTAAGAAACATGGATGTGGATGATAAAGAGATCCCAGTAGATTATTACGTATAAACAACCTTGGATAATGAAGAGGTTGTAAAGTAAACCCTTACCTTGTAATTTTGCTTGGTTGGGGTAGGTTAACCTCCTGTATAATGGTGAAATAGTTGTTATTAAATTATAAAAGAATCATATATATTAATATGATATCATATATGATCTTTTAACATTGATTTGATAATAATATCTTAGAATTATCGTCGTTTCGGGAGTTAACTTACTCATTTTATTTTATATGTTTTGTTACATAAGCCATGGTTGTGGTATCTTATTCATATCCAGAATTATATCTAGTCCATAAACATCATTTTTAAATCATCAAATGATAATTATACTTGAATGGATACGATGGAGAATGAATCTCATCGCGTTCGTGGAGACGGTAGTCCGTACGTACGCACGAGCGACAATATCATTCTTTTGATATTAAAATAATATATAAATGGATAGTATATCATATATACAGAATCATTAACATGTTATATTTATTATTTACATGAGTTAAACATCATTATTATACCCATACAAATAATATTATATTGAATAACAATTACACCACGACGTGGAGACGGTAAGCCGTACGTACGCACGTATGGTGACATGTTATTCAAAGGGTGGATAGAATAATGAATATGGTTGTACCATATTTATAATAACATCACAGTATATGTGAGATAATGGATTTATTATTTTACAATGGTAAGAAAAAAGGAAGAAGAAGTGGAAGAAGAAATGAACTTGGAGAAGGGTGGTGAAATCATTACCTCTTCTTCGGGTTCTTCCTTTTGATTTGATAACAAGGGCTCCTTAGGTTGGATTTCTGATCAAACTAAGGCCTCTAGGTTGTATTTAGGGATGTTGGGAGAGTATTTGGGCAGATTTTGGCCGAACCAAAAGGCTTTGAAGGTGTGAAGAAATGATAAGGAGGAGTGCCCTTTTATAAGAGGGGTGAGGGGCACCTTTGGAAAATCTAGAAATATTAATTTATAATAAATTCATATTCGGTTTCTAATGGCTCCAAAGTTTATTATTCAAAGGTTAAGGTTTGGATAGGTCGAAAAAAACTCAACCAATAGAATTTAGACAGGTTTGGGTACTTATATTAGCCTTATCTTTAAGTATTAACTCTAAGTTAATTAGTTTCACTTTTACAATGTCTCTTTGTATTTTTATATAATATGGTAAATAAACTTACTATATACATCCAAGAGACCCCCAAGTGGTACACTAATGAAGAACCTATCATGATATAAGTCTCTTGGCCTAACCATAGATTTTTAGGAATTTAATATCAATTAATAATATAATATTTGTTTTAAGAACTCTTTTATGTCAATTTTGACACTATTCAATAGTTGATTTTTTTAAAACTCATAACAGATTGATTACTTCGAAAAAAGTCAATTAAATCAATCCTAATATATCATATTATCGTAGAAAATTAGTTTAATTCATTAAAAGTTTCATATTAAATTTATTTGGGTATTTATAATATCAATTATTTTAATTTTTCACTATTATAGTAATTACTGAATCATCATTGTGTCATAAATAAAATAATATTTTTATGTCTAAAAATTATAAATAAAATATAATTATGTATGAAATCTTTTTATCTTTCTAATTAATATTTATAATCTAAAATCCAACATATATAACCCTATGTAACAATTGTTTTTCTAAAAGATATATGCTTGTGTCATTTTTGTATTCATTTTAACTTAATTAAAATAAAGTGTCATTATCAATTACAAGTGGATCCATGGGGTCCCAAAATAGACCCAAAGATGCTCATGGTCGACCATGTATCAACCAATTGGGTTAAGACACGTTTTAGGGTAATTTAGTATTAATATAATATTATTTGTTTTAACCCTAAATTACCGGATTTACCCTTAACCATGATAAATAAAATATTTACCGCAGTAATTATTCAAAATGTCTAAAAATAAAAGTTACCTATTTACACAATTTCAACATCCTGATTAAAAATATGGAATCCATTTTCCTAAATTCAAAACACAGAAGTGGCAGAAATTAATTTAAAATTAATTCCCGCTGTCAAAACAAAAAGCGTGTTTTTAAGAGATAATAACTATCAAAAGATTGACACTTGTTTATGTTCGGTTTAATTGTAAAATTATGTCCAATGAAAAACATTATATTAAATGGTAAAAATATATTCTAAATATACTTTAAAACCACTCAAATTCATAATTTATCTCTATTAATTATTTTGATTAAAAAAGTTGTTTTTAATTAAAATTTAGTAATTTTCACTATTCATCAAAATATGAAAGTTATCCGAAATGTACCAAAATTTCACCTTAGGCTAAATTCGATATTCCAAATCCAATTTGAAATATAAAATATATATAATTTCAAAAAGTAGGTATTACTATTCATAACGGCTAGTTTGATTGGTTACGGTGTGTTAGAACTCGGTGTTGCGTACAACACACGCTAGCGTACCGTGGAAGCTTGGGATGTTTCATTTTAAATTTTTGATGTCCCCATTTAGTCAAAAAGTTTAAAATATAGTATCTAAAAAGGGTTCACTATTAAAATTTGGTAATAGTGCAATACTGAAAATGAATTTGTTCTTAGATTATGTCTAAGAAACTCATAGTATGGATTCTAAAATTATAAGGATTAAATAAAGTTTAAAAATTTAGTTAACACTATTCATAACCTCTTTTGAACAGCTTGTTTGGTAAGTCATGGTGCGATTGAAATTGGTGTTGCGTGTAGTGAAATTTATTGAATTATTTTGAAGAAATAACACACTATAAAATCTTGGGGTGTTACAGAAATGGAATTGGAGGTGTCATTTTGAGAGAAAGAGATGTACCCTTTTATATGAGAGGTGAGGGTCACTTTAGGAAAATATTGAAATAATATTTTATTATACAATCAAAATAGGTTTATAATGGATCCAAAGAGATTTTTTTTATGGAAACTTCGGTATGGGTAGAAAACCATAAAAAATAGGTTTTAGATAGGTTTATATCACCATATTAACCTTATATTTTAGATTTAACTCTAAGTTAAATTGTTTATCTTTTACAATGTATTCTATAATTTTTATAATAAATGGTTAATAAACATACTATAAAAATCCAATGGAACCCCAAGTGGTTAATTATTGATATATAAAACCTTCTATAAGTCTTTTGGCCAAACCATATATTTTTAAGAATATTATATCAATTAATAATATAGTATTTGTTTCAAAAACTCATTTATATCAATTTTGACACTCTTCAGTATTTGGTATTTGTGAAAGTCATAAAAACTTTATCACATCTAAAAAATTTATTTAATCAACCAAAACATTTCATATTAACCTATAAAATTCTTTGAATTGAACCAAAGTCTCAATTTAAAATTATATTAATATTTATAATATCAATTATTTTAATATTTCAACACTAAGGTAATTACTGCCTCATCATTATTTCATAAATAAGTTTAATCATTTAATGTCTAAAAATTATAATTAAAATAAATAATGTATGTAATTGTTTTATAATTTTAATGAATATTTATAGTCAAAATTATATTATGTATTACCCTATATGAATAATTATTTAATTATTAAACATTGAATTTAACACTTTTAACTCTTGTTTAAATAAAATAATAATAAATGACCAAATACAATATAACTGAACCAAAAATATAATATTTTATTCTTGAGGTTGATTTTTGTTGAAATTCACTTATAAAAGTGAATTATAACATATGTTAGGGTAATCATAATATCATTTTTATATTTAATTACCATATTTACTTCTAACCATGGTAAATAAAATTCAAAAGTTACTACTCACAAAAAAATTTATTTACATACTATTGAACCACATTTTAATTACTGATGTCAATAATTTCTCTTGGATTTTTTATGTTTAATTCACAGAATCGGTAAAATTATGTTTTATGCAAATTTCCAAATGTGCCTATAAGGTGGGTTAAAGACTGTTAAAAGTTAAATAAAATTTTATATACCTAATATTATTATAAAATTACTTCAATTAATTAAATTGGACTAATATAGGAATGATTTATCTTTTTTGACGTTAAAATAAATTTAAATTAAAAGTAATTATTTAAATAAAAAGTTGGCTTTAAACAATAACGTTGTGTTTTTTACTATTCATCAAAAATTGAAATTTTTTAGAAAAATAGAAGAATTTATCCCAAATATAATTTTCATATTATGAATTCAAAATGATATCTATTTATGTAAATTCAAAACATAGAAATGATATTAATTAATTTAAAAAAAACCCATTGTCAAATCCAGAATGCTGGTTTTTGAGATGTAAAAACTATCAAAAGATTGATATGTGTTTATGTCCAATTTTAATGTAAAATTACATACAATTACTAACATTAGATTATATGATTAAAAAATAATATAATTATACATCAAAACAATTAAAATGTATAATTTTACATTATAAAAAATTTTGATTAAAAAGTTGATTTCAATTAAAATTTAGTATATTTCACTATTTAGCAAAATATGAATGATATCATAAAAGCACCAAAAATATATCCAAACAATATTTTTATATCCCTATTATAAATAAGATTTTTTTTCCAGATAGAAAATATAAAATTTTCAAATATTTTATTTAATAACAGTTCTCCATTAAAAGGCAATAAAAGTTAATTTTTTGAATAATACTTCATTAATATAAAAAAATAAATTTTTTGTTATATTATGTCCAAGAAACACATAATATGGATGTTAAAATTAAATGGACTATATAAAATTTGAAATTTGGTTATTAAAATTAATAACTAATTTTTAAATGTATATTTTGATAGGTCGTGGTGCACTTTAACTCAGTGTTGTGTACTTCACACACTATCTTATTATTTAAAGAGAAACATACAATGGATGTTTGGGTGTTACATAATCCAATAAAATCAATGAATAATTGTGACACCACAAGATTCCACGGTATGTATTTCATTGAATAATACAGTAGGGTGTGTTGTATGCAACATCGAATTTTAACACAATCCACAACAAATCAAACAAGCCAGTATGAATAGTAATACCCAATTTTTGAAATTTTATACATTTTATCATTCAAAATGGAATTCATTTTTGAATATTGAATATCGAAATTAGATTAGGGTGAATTTTTTGTACTTTTTGGATAACATTCATATTTTGATGAATAGTGAAAATTACCTAATTTTAATGTAAAACATGTTTTTAAATCGAAATAATTAATAGTGATAAATTATGAATTTGAGTTATTTTAGAGTATAATTAGATTATATTTTTACCATTTAATCATATTTTGTTCATTGGACATAATTTCACATTTCAACTGGATAAGCAAGTGCTAATCTTTTTATAGTTATTATCTCTTAAAAACATGATTTTTGTCTTAACAACAGAAATTAATTTTAAATTAATTTCTTCCACTTCTCTGTTTGGAATTTAGAAAAATGAATTCCATATTTATAATCAAGAGTTCAAATTGTTTTAATACATAACTTTTATTTTCAGACATTTTGAATAATTACTTCGGTAAATATTTTATTTACCATGGTTAAAGGGTAAATTCAGTAAATACGGGTAAATAAATAATATTATAATAATAATAAATTACCCTAAAATGTGTCGTAACTCTATTAGATGATACATGTCCGACCATGATCATCTTTCGGTTGATTTGGGAGCCCATGGATCAACTTTTATGTGATAATGACACTTTATATTAATTAAGTTAAAGTAATCCAAAAAAGACATAAGCATATATCTTTTAGAAAATCAATTTTTACATAATGTTATATATGTTATATTTTCGACTATAAATATTCATAATAAAGATAAAAATATTTTCTACATAATGGTATTTTATTTATAATTTTTATATATTGAATAAATAAATTTATTTATGACACAATAATGATGTAGTATTATCATTATTAATGAATGAATAAAATAATTAGTATTATAAATGTTAAAATAAATATAATTTCGAAGTTTTGATTCCATCCATGATTTTTTTGGTAAATATGACATATTATGATTGATTAAATGAATTTTTTTTGAATTAATATTGTTTTTAAGACTTTAAAAAAACAATTATTAGATATTTTCAAAATTAACATAAATGAGTTTTTAAAACAAATATTATATTATTAATTTATATTATATTCCTAAAAATATAAGGTTAAGAAAAAGGAATTTTATAATGATAGGTTTATTATTAAAGGACCACTTGGGGTTCACTTGGATGTTTATAGTAAGTTTATTTACTATATAATATAAAAATAAAAAGAGACATGGTAAATGTCAAACTATTTAACTAAGCGTTAAATCAAGAAGATAAAGTTAATATGGTGACTCAAACCTCTCAAAAACCTATTGGTTGAGTGGTTTTTGACCTATCCCACCTTAAACTTTAAATAATCTACTATGGAGGTATTAGAAACAGAATATGAATTTATTATAAAAATAATATTTCTACCTTTTCCTAAGGTGCCCCTCACCCCTCTTATAAAAGGGCACTTACCCATCCCTCTAATTCACACCATCAAAGCCTTTTGGCTCTAACAAAACCTGCCCAAATATTCTCTCAACTTCTTTCAATTCAATCTAGTTTATTTATTTTGATCATAACACCAACATATGGATCCCTTTTGAACATATCAAAAGGAATATCCTGAAGAAGATGTGTTGTTTTCACCACCCTCTTTCAAGTTCCTTTTTTCTTCAACTTATTATTTCTTTGTTATTTCCATTCTAAATTAATAAATCTAATATCTTCTATATACTGTGATATTATTATAAATATGGTACAACCATATTCATTATTCTATCTATCCTCTAAATGACATGTTACCATATGTGTGTACGTACGGCTTATCTTCTGCACGCCATGGTGTAATTTTTATTCAAAACATTTTCATTTGGATGGGTATGATAATGATGTTTAATTGAATTAAATAATAAATATAACTTTATAATGATTTTATATATATGATATACCATCCAATTATATATTATTTCAATATCAAAAGAATGATATGGTCTCTCGTGTGTATGTACGGACTACCATTTCCACGAACGCGATAAGATTCATTCCCCAACATATCCATTCTTGAATAAATTTCATTTGATGATTAAAAATAATTTTTAAGGACTTGATATCATTTTGGAAATGAATAATATACAACTGATGGAGAAAAAAACACATCTTATGTAACAAATCATATAAATCAAAACGAGAAAGTGAACACCTGAAACGATGATAATACTAAGATATTATTAATAAAGAAATGTTAAAAGATCATATATGATATCATATTAATGTATATTATTATTGAATAATTTAATAACAATTATTTTACCATTATACAGGAGGTTAACCTACCCTCAACCAATGAAATTTATAAGGTAAGGGTTTATTTCAAAATATCTTCATTATCCGAGATTGTTTATACGTAATTATATATTGGGACCTCTTTATCATCCACATCCATGTATTTTAAAAATGTATTTCAAATCATTCTTACTATTTTAAAGACAATGGGTTAGAGTCATTTATACCATTTTATAGTTTTTATATGATGTTTATAAACGAATCTTTCTGTCGTTTTCCAAACAAGGTCCTTTTTATCCTTTTGACAAAATTAATGTAAGAATGTCTTTTTTAACTTATACAGCAGGTGCAACTATTTTCTGCCATTATAAAATCATCGAAGCTTCCCTTAAAAGCTTATAAGAATATTTTCAATGTAAATGTTTTCATTTATAATAATGTGACTTTTAAATGATTTCAAAAAAGAGATATTTCTATCAAATAGTTTTAATTTCATCTATGTCAACATCCTTTGATGGATTTTAATCTTTTTTGAAATTGATTTATTATGATAAAAAAGTTCCATATTGTATTGATGGTTTTGTGATATGTTTGACTATCGATGTGTTATTTTTATATCATTCATGGTTTACAGATAAAGTATTGATAGTTTGTATGCTAGATTTAATATGAATGTTTATGTTATGTTTAAACCTATTCATATGTGTTATGAATTGGACTTAATAAGTGACTAGTGGAGTCTGCTATAGCTTCTCAATGCATCGGTAGGTATCATGAGACAAACTAGTGTCTTGGCATAAGGCCTTTACAAAATATTATTTTTAGTCTTGGCACAAGGCCTCGACTATGTGGTTATGATAGTCTGGAATTATGCATTCCATCCTTATGAAAGTGGTTATTGATATTGCATGTGATTATTCGACTAGTATAATATCCATGTGAATTAGTAAATTGAATTATTTAATTTTATCTTTTCCATATTATACTGAAGTTCATTTTTAAAAGGTTTTTGTTTTAGTTATACATTTCTTTAAATATTTATGATTATTTTGAATGTTTCCGTTATATTGTTGTCCTTCCTGAGAATTTGATCTCAAACCTTTCTATGTTTTATTTTTCCCAGGATGTGAAGAGGTATTTTATGAATGACCTACAGGGAAAGTATAAGGGGATATGAGTGTGGAGATAAGAAGTTGTTGTTGTTTTTACTTTATGATGTAATGTAAGCTTTATGAATATATCTAGTGTTTTCAAGGCTACTAAACTAATTGGTCTTTTGAGACTTGATCTTTTGTGACCATGACAATGTTATGTAATAATTCACCAACTCTAGGTAATTGGGGTCATGGTGTTCAGTTGGTATCAGAGGAAGTTTAGTACAAACCGTGGAAGCTAGATTTAGATAAACTATGATTAGAGAACATAGACCTAAGATGGACATTGAGGATTAGTATAGAAGAACTTCCAAAAATTTTGGTATTGTAAAGATTTTGTGAGTTTTCTGAGAAATACATCCCTATCTAGATACAAGAAGGTAGTGGTGGCTCTGGAACAGATGTACGTAGGGGTAAATCCCAAAATCACAGCTTTGAGATAGACTCGAACGGGAACTAGTGCACGACAACGGGCCTTGCTGCACTCTTGGTTGCGACACTCCCGGGGGATATACTTAGGATAATTCTCAATTTCTTTACAAACCATTATGAAGGGGTTATGAGTATATACTTCATAAAAGAAAACATTTTTATGGATTATATACATAAACTATTCAATTTATGTCTAGTGTTTTACATGATTGGATTTATGTATTGCGGATCATAAACTAATCTATTGTATTCCATTGTTTAGAAATGGTTCCTAGTGGAAGAAATGGAAATCGTATCAATGCACACACTCCATGTATGGATTTCCTCCCATCTCAAGATAATTATAGTGGAGCTGGTGATGCAACTTTTGTTGATCTTCTAATCACTATTCTAGGACAACTCACACATGTTAGGAATAATAAACTTACCCGTATGGAGTAGCCATTCAACAACGTGGATGATCAATGTTAGATCGCTTCTTGAATCAAAAACCACCAACATTCAATTGGAGTACAAATCCATTAGTATCTGAGCAATAGATAAATTCCATAGAGAAAATATTCCATGCCTTAGGGAGTAGTGAAAGGGAAAAAGTTACCAAGGAAATTTACCACCTCACTAGATATGATGATCAATGGTGGTCATTGATTTAAAACACGAAAGAAGATGATGAAGTATCAAATATTGAATGGAGGGAGTTCAGAGAGCTATTTTTAGAAAAATACATTCCACGTGACCATCGAGCAGATATGGAAAGGCAATTTTTGAGTCCGATACAAAAGGAGGATGAGAATGTCTCAACGTATGAGGATAACTTTACATGGTTAGTGAGGCATGCATCAAATTATATACGTAACCAAAGGACTAATATTGATCATTTATTTGATGGGTTAAAACAATTTCTCCATCGAGCATTAGTCTCACAATCCTTCTCGTCGTAGGAAGATATAGTCTCATGTGTTATCAAGACAGAAAAATAATTCTCTAAGTCTTATGAGTTTAAAGCAAAGCAAAAGAAGAAGAGATCTGCTGATCACTCTGGAAATGGAAATAAGGGGAAGAAGGGAAAATTTTAATATCCATCCTGTAGTAAATGTGGGATGAAACACCCTAGTACATGATTAAATGGAATGGGAGTCTATTACTAGTGTGGTGGAAAAGTCCACCAAGCTCATGATTGCGAGGAGAAGAAAGAAGCTACCAATGTTCAATGCTACAACTATAGGAAGATGGGACATTATGCAAATGAATATCCAATGAATCAGGGGAACTTACCTCAGATAATTCCAAGGAATCAAGGCCAAGATTATACTAGAAATACTGTGGAGATAAAAGCTCCGAAAGACGTGGTTGAAGGTAACATAATGGTTTCTTCAAGTATAGAAAATGATTTATTTGATTCTGGATCATCACATTATTTCATATCTTCCCAGTTTTCTATGAAAATAATATATTTCTAATTTCATTTATCAAGGGAGTTTTCAGTTAAAACTCCTAAGGGAAGTATCATCACGAAAAATGTTTTGGGAATCAGTCCCTATTAGAGCACATAAATTTTCTTTATATTCTAATCTCATCATCATACCTATGATGGAGTTTGATATAATTCTCGGTATAGATTGGATTTTGGACCATGATGAGAAAATATATTATAATAATAAGGAGGTTAATATTTTTTATGATGATGACAAAGAACACCTTATCTTTAGAGCATAATCATCGCCACCTGATTTTTATTTAGATCCACCCCCAGTAGCTCAACTAAATTCAATTAATGGGGAGGAATAGAATGAAATAAATGAGGGCGAGGAAAAAAATGTTCAAATAGATGATGTACCTATTGTGAAAGAATACGTGGATGTTTTTCAAGAGGATTTACCTGGACATCCTCCAGAATGAGAAATTGAGTTTTCCATTGATTTAATTCCTGGTTCAAGGCCTATATCGACAACCCCTTATAAAATGGCCACTGTGTAATTAGAGGAACTAAAGAAACAACTTGAAGAATTGACTAAGAAGGGATTAATTCACCCTAGTGTTTCTCTATGGGGAGCCCCTATCATTTTTGTTAATAAGAAAGATTGATCTATGAGGTCATGTATCGACTACAGGGATATCAATGCTATAACAATAAAGAACAATTATCCCCAACCTCATATTCATGATTTATTTGACCAACTTCATGGAGCTCAATACTTTTCAAAGATTGACCTTTGATCTGGTACCATCAGTTGTGTGTGAAGAAGGAAGAAATTCCTAAGACAACAATTCGAACCGGGTATGGGCATTACGAGTTTACAGTAATGCCTTTTGGATTGACTAATGCACCCTCTGTCTTCATGGATCTAATGATTAGATTTTTCAAGGATTATATCGATGATTTTGTAGCGGTATTTATTGATGATATATTGGTATAATCCAAAATCAACTAAGATCATAAAAATCACTTGTGCATTACCCTAAAGACTCTTAGAAGACATGAATTATATGGGATGTTTTAGCAATTGTGAATTCTGGCTTTAGGATATTTCTTTTCTTGGCTATATTGTCTCTACGGATGTAATCTCTATTGATCCATATAAGACAAGAGCAATCCAGGATTGACCAGCACCAATGAGTATAACTGAGGTACGCAGTTTTATTGGCTTAACCGGTTATTATCGATGTTTCATCCAGAACATTGCTCGGTTGGATAAACAATTAACAAAGATCACACATAAAGGGGAAATTTTGATGGGACAAAAGAGTGTGAAAAATGTTTTGATGAAATGAAGAGAATATTAGTCAAAGATCTTATATTGACTCTACTATTAGGGAATAACATGTTTCATAATTATATTGATCCATCGAAGAAAGGACTTGGTTGTCTCTTTATGCAGAATGATAGGGTTATTTCCTATGCATCACAATAGATGAAAATTCATGAGAAAAACTATCCTACTTATTATCTTGAGTTAGCTATTGTAATCTTTTCTTTGAAGATATGGAGACATTAACTATATGGTAAAAAATGTGAGATATATACCGATCAAAAGAGTTTGAAGTATATTTTCTCACAGAAAGAACTCTACATGGGGAAAATGAGATGTATTGAATTAAACAAGGATTATGATTGCACGATACACTACCACATGGGAAAAGAAAATAAGGTAACATATTCTTTGATTAGAAAGGATCATAGAGCTTTGAACAAGATTAGAATTGAAAGGGATCTAATTTTCATGGATCTAGTGATGAGGGAGATGGGAATAACCATGGAAGGAGAAACATAAATACGTTTTCAAATGGATTCCAAACCATATTTATTAGAATGGATAAAAAGTTCTTAGACCCATGATGATGAGTTCAAAAAGATGATTAAAGATGTGAATGATGGTAGATTGAGTGACATTGTGTATGAAGATGGAATTTTGATGTTTGGGAAGTGACTCTGTGTTCCTGATATACCTGATCTAAAAAGGGAATTGTTAAATGATGCTCATTGTTCCAATTTATTTATACACCCCAGGAGCACCAAAATGTATAGAGATTTCAAGGAAAATTTTTGGTGGGACAAGATGAAGAGGGGGATTGATGATTTTATGTCAAGATGTATGGTATGTCAATAAGTGAAACTTGGAAGGCAACATCCTGGAGGTGTATTGCAACCTCTTCCCATACCTGGTTGGAAATGGGAAAATATTATGATGGACATTTTCATGGGGAAACCAAAGTCTCCTTGAAGGAATGATGTAATATGGGTCATTATTGATTGTCTAACCAAGTCAGTATATTTTCTTGATATAATGGAAGATTTACCATTTTAATATCTAGAAATACTATATATTAATGAAGTTGTGAGACTTCATGGAGTACCGCTATTGATTGTTTCTGATCATGAACCCCATTTTACACCATGATTCTGGAAAAGTCTTCAGAAAACACTGGATGCTGAACTTCGTTTGAGCACTGCCTATCACCCCCAAACTGATGAACAATCAGAATGGACTATTCAAACCTCATAAGACATGTTGAGATCATGCTCACATGACTTTCAGGGTATGTGGGATCAATATTTACCTCTGTAGAATTTTCCTATAATAATATTTTCCATTCAAGTATTCAAATGGTAGCATATGAAGTGTTATACAAATAGAGATGTCGCACACCAACCTGTTAGGAAGAAGTTGGTGAAAGAATACTCGTTGGCCGAGAACTAGTGGATGAAACGATGGAAAAGGTGAAGGTAATACAAAACCACATCAAAGCAGCTCAAAGTAGGCAGAAGAACTATGCAGACAACCGAAGGAAGGATTTAGAATTTCAGGAAGGAGATCATGTTTTCTTGAAGTTATCTCCATGGAAAGGTGTTATACGTTTCAGTTCGAAGGTAAAATTGAGTCCCAGGTACATAGGACCATTAGAAATTCTAGAATGAATTGGGGTTGTAGCTTACCATTTGGCAATGCCTCCAAGTCTCTCCAAGGATCATGATGTATTCCACGTATAACTATTGAGAAAATACATGCCTGACCCAATGCATATACCCACCTATGAGAAATTAGAACTGGAACCTGATATGTCTTATTGCGATGATCCTATCAAGATTCTTGATAAGAGAGAACAAGTGCTGAGAAACCAGATGACTCGTCTGGTAAAAGTTATATGGAGAAACCATAAGATGGAAGAGGCAACATGGGAACCCAAGGAACTTATGATTCAGAACCACCCGAGTCTTTTCATGCAGTAGTATTATTGAAATTTATAGGATTAAATTTTTTTAAGGAGATGAGAATGTGACACCTCAAGCTTCCACGGTATGCTTTCTTTGAATAATATAGTAGCGTGTGTTGTACGCAACTTCGTGTTCTAACACACAACACAAACAATCAAACAGGCCGGTAGGAATAAAAATACCCACTCCATGAAATTATATACATTTTATTTTTCAAAATGGACTTCATTTTTTGATTCTGAATATCAAAATTAGCTAAGGGTTAATTTTTGGTACTTTTCGGAAAACATTTATAATTTAATGAATAGTGAAAACTATTAAATTTTAATTAAAAACATATTTTTTAATCGAAATAATTAATAGTGATAATTTATGAATTTGAGTTATTTTGGTATATAATTAGATTATAAATTTCCAATTTAATCCAATGATGGTCATTGGACCTAATTTCACATTTAAAATGGACATAAGCAAGTGACATTCTTTTGATAGTTATTATCTCTTAAAAACACTCTTTTTTGTGTTAACAACAGAAATTAATTTTAAATTAATTTCTGCCACTTATGTGTTAATAATTTAGAAAAATGGATTCAATATTTTGAATTAGTAGGTCCAAATTGTGTAAATAGGTAACTTTTATTTTTATACATTTTGAATAATTACTTCGGTAAATATTTTATTTACCTTGGTTTAAGAGTAAATCTAGTAAATAAGGGTAATAAAATAATATTCTAATAATAATTAATTACCCTAAAACATGTCTTAACACTATTAGTTGATACATGTCCGACCATGGGCATCTTTGGGTCGATTTTTGGACCCCATGGATCCACTTGTAAGTGATAATGACGCTTTATATTAATTAAGATAATGTAAATACAAAAATGACACAAGCATATATCTTTTAGAAAATAAATTTTTACATAGGGATATATATGTTATATTTTCAACTATAATTATTAATTAGAAAGATAAATATATTTCATACATAATGGTATTTTATTAATAATTTTTTGACATTGAATAATTAAATTTATTTATGACACAATAATGATGCAGTATTTTCCTTATTAAGGAATGAATCAAATTATTAATATTATAAATGTTAAAATAAATATAATTTGAAGGTATTGAAGACATCCATGAGATTTATTGGTTAATATGACATTTTAGGATTTCTTAAATTAATTTTTTTCTAATTAATAATGTTTACAAGAATTTAAAAAAATCAATTATTACATATTGTCAAAATTGACATAAATGAGTTTTTTTAAAAAAAAATTATAATATTAATTGATATTCTATTCCGCAAAATCTATGGTTCGGAAAAACAACATATATAATGATAGGTTTATTATTAATGGACTACTTGGGGGGTCTCTTAGATGTTTATAGTATGTTTATTGACAATATAATATAAAAATACAAAGAGACATGGTAAATGTCAAACTATTTAACTAAGAGTTAAATCAAGAAGATAAAGTTAATATAGTGACCCAAAACTCTATAAAACCTATTAGTTGAGTGGTTATGAACTTATTCCTACCTTAAAAAAACAAATAATAAACTAGTTATCCATTATAAACCTAATATGAATTTATTATAAAATAATATTTCTAGATTTTCCTAAGATGCCCCTCACCCCTCTTATAAAAGGGCACTTCCCCTTCTCCATAATTCACACCGTCTAAGCCTTTTGGCTCAGCCAAAACCCTACCAAATATTATCTCAACATCTATCACTTCAACCTAGAGGCTTTAGTTTGATTATAACGCCAACCTATGGAGCCCTTTTCACCAAATCAAAAGGAAGAACCCGATGAAGAGATAATGTTTTCACCACCCTCTATCAAGTTCCTTTCTTCTTCAACTTCTTCTTTCTTTGTTATTTCCAACTAAAACAATAACACCAGTATCTTCTATATACTGTGATGTTATTATAAATATGGCACAACCATATTCAATATTCTATCCATCCATTGAATGACATGTCACCATACTTGTGTACGTATGACTTACCATCTCCACATCATGGTGTAATTGTTATTCAAAACATTATTATTTGGATGGGTATGATAATGATGTGTAATTGAAGTAAATAATAAATATAACATTATAATAATTCATTATATATGATATACCATCCAATTATATATTATTTTATTATCAAAATAATGATATTTCCGTTCGTGCGTACGTACGGACTACCGTCTCCCTAAACGCGATAAGATTCATTCCCCATCGTATCCATTCAAGACTAAATTTTATTTTATGATTAAAAATATGGTTTAAGGGATTTATATCATTTTGGATATGAATAATATACAACCTATGGATTACAAACATGGCTTATGTCACAGAAAATATAAAATAAAACGATTAAGTGAACACCTGAAACGACGATAATACTAAGATATTATTAACAAAACAATGTTAAAAGATCATATATGATATCATATTAAAGAATATGATTCTATTATAATTTAATAAAAATTATTTCAGCATTATACTGGAGGATAAACTACCCTCAACCAAGGAAAAGTAAAATTTAAGTGTTTAATTTACAATCTCTTCATTATCCGAGGTTGTTTATACATAATTATCTACTGGGACCTCTTTATCATCCACATCCATGTTTCTTAGAAATTTATTTCAAATCATTCTTATTATTTTATAGACTATCGGATAAAGTCATATATACACGTTTTTACTTTTTATAAGATGTTTATAAAGGAATCATTCCTTCATTTTCAAGCAATGTCCTTTTTAACATTTTTGACAAAATTAAGGTAAGAATGTATTTTTTTTACTTATACAGTGGGTTTGGCTATTTTCTTCCGTTATAAAATTTTCAAATCTTCCCTTACAATATTATAAGAATATTTTCAAATTAAATGTTTTATTTTATAATTATGTGTCTTTTAAACGATTTCAAAAAATCTATATTTCTCTCAAATAGTTTTGATTTCATCTATGTCAACATCCTTTGATGGATTTTAAGTTTATTCGATGTTTATTTATTATGATACAAAGCATCCATATTTTATTTAAGGATTTGTTATGTTTTTTACTATGGACGTTTTATTTTTATACCAACCATATTTTATGGAGAAAGTATTGACATTTCGTATGCTAGATTTAATATGAATGTTTATGTTATGTTTAAAATTGTTCATATGAGGAATGCATTGGACTTAATAATTGATGGGTGGAGCCCGCTATAGCTCCTCGATGCATTGGTAGGTCTCATGAGAAAAACTATTGTCTTGGCACAAGTCCTTGAAAAAATCTTATTTGTAGTCTTGGCACAAGGCCTTGACTATATGGTTATGATATTCTGGCATTATGCATTCCATCTGTAACGCCCCGACCCAGCTGCCCAGAGTCGGTGCATTATTGCGTAACATTGGCATGATCACAAAAGATAATGTCCCGAAAGACCGATTAGTTGTGTAGCCTTGGAAACACTAGATAAATTCATAAATGTTACATTACATCATAAAGTGAAAAACTACAATAACAAAGTCTCCATAGTCCACAGTCATATCATCTTCTGACAATCCCTACAGGTCATTCATAAAATACTTCTTCACATCCTGGAAAATATTAATACATTGAAAGGGGTGAGCTCATATGCTCAGTAAGGATAACAATATTGTGGATGCTTTCGTAAATAAACATTAACATTTAAGGCAATGTATAACTAAAACAATGGCCTTTTTAAACTTTAACTTCAGCATAATATGGCAAAAATAAATTAAATAAATCTATTTACTTACTCACATGGATATTCTACTAGTCGAATAATCTAATGAAATATCAACAACCACTTTCATAATGATAGAATTCATAATGCTAGACTATCATAACCATGTAGCCAAGGCCTCGTGCCAAGACCACAAATAAGATTTTGTCAAGGCCTCATGCCAAGACACATGTTTGTCTCAAGAGACCTACCGATGAATCGAGGAGCTATAGCGGGCTCCACCCATCATTTATTAAGTCCAATGCATTCCTCATATAAACAGGTTTAAACATATCATAAACCATAACATAATTGTATCACATAAAACGTGCATAAAGGAAACATAATATTTCCACACTTCAACCACAATATATCAATAAAACACATTGATATAATAAAAAATTTATCAAAACCATTTTCAATACCAAAATAAAATAAAATTGAAACCTTGTATTTATTTTTCATTTAAAAAAATGTTATGGCTTATAGAGGAAGCCGAAACTCAAATAATAGTCACGGTGGCAGAGAAGTCGTTGGCGCCGAATACGTAAGAAAAAAAATTCCTTTTGCTGTTTAGTAAAAATGCTTTGTATAAAAAGATTCCTTTTAAATAAAAGTAAAAGTCAAAGGGTTTTATACACCATATAAAGGATAGTTGTGTAGAGAACCAAATATGCCTCAATGAAAGGAGATTGAGACGAAGTCCCTTACAAAGATCATTTTTTAAAATAAAATAGATCTATTATGTGTATTCACTATAAGTACACATAAATAAAGTACAAATACAAGATAAGACATATTAATATCATGACATAATTTGAAAGTAGGAGATTAACCCAAAGAATGGAAATTGGGTTAAGATGTTCCCTTACCTCGTGTCCGACATGACGCGATCGTTCTTTAACCTCATGAATAATAAATTAGAGTTAATTTCTATTTACTTAAGAACCTTTTTCATGTTCATTATTCCTTTTTTATCACTTATTACCATGTTATGAACATTATGAAATATTTATGTTAATAACGGTCATTTTTTCGATCTTTGGTACTTGAGTCAAAAATAAACTTCTTATAATTACAAGTTGTTCATTTGGTGAAATATCCATTATATCCAGAATTATATTCATGAATTAGATATCATATATATCATATATATCCAGTATATACATTCATTTATAATATTACATAACATTTAGAGGTAAGAAATGAAATGCACCGTTCATGGAGACGGTAAGCCGTACGTACGCATGAACTCTACTTTCATTTCTATTTCGTATTTAATGGAATGAAATCATAATAGTATAAAGGTGTATTAAAATTCCAGTATAATATCATATATAATATCATTTACTCCATCCTTTATACATCCCACATATGTCATTAACGATTCAAATCACATTGATGGGGTGGTAGTCCGCACTTCCTAAAATAAAATTATCGCGTTTACCCATAATTGAAATCATAAAGTATAAATGAGAAATAAATAAGCATAAGGAAAACATAAACATAATATATATATCATATATGAAAATATTTTCATCAAAATGGCCACCATTAGAAGTGTTAAAAGAATATTGAACAATCATCGTTTCGTGAGGCAGTATTTCACCACCCACAGAAACAATATGTTCTTTAACCATTAGATGAAGGTGTGTGTAAAGGTAAACCAAATAAATATCATAAATATATCCTAGTATATTTTATATACTGTTGTTGTTACAAAATAAAGGAATAAAAAGAGTTTAAGGGGTTGGAGAAGAAAAATAAAACAAAACAACATTAGAGAAGACATTACCTTAAAATCGGGTAACTCTCTTTTTTTGAGCCAAAGGCTTCCTTGGGAAGAATTCTGCCCAAATTGAAGCTTCTAGGAGAAATAGAGGGAATTCTAGAGACAAAATGGGCAGGGGTTGGCCGTGAAAAAGGCAAGAGAGGTGTGGGTAAGGTGGTAGAGGTGGGGGGCGTTTATAAGAGGAGAGGATGGGCACTCTTGGAAAGATTGAAATGTTACATTATTATGAAATGATTTTCGGATTTTTAAGATCCCAAAATGATTTATTTCGAGGATAAGGTGATAAGGGTTCCAAATATGCTCATTCAATAGGTTTTAGGCAAATTTAAGCCTTATATTTTACATTATCATTCTATTTTATTTAAATCATTAATTAATGAGGTAATCGCTGCATCATTATGGTGTCATAAAAACGTTAATTTATTTTTTGTCTAAAAATTATTATAAAAACAATCATGATGTTTGAAATATTTTTATCTTTCCAATGAATATTTATAGTCAAAATTATGACTTGTATAACCCCATTTAAAAATTGTTTTAGTAAAACAACTAATGTTTGTGACATTCTTAATTTAACTTTAAATAAAAGTTATTTATGTCATTTTCCTCCCAAAGGGGCTCCATGGGGTCCCCAAGTTGACCCATGGATTTTCTTGGTCGGCCAGGACACATGAAATATGGGTAGGACAAGTGTAATGGTATTTTCATATTTTTATAATATCATTTTTACCTTAAATTTCACTAATTACCTTTAATCGCGACTAATTAAACTTAAAAGTCACTATTCACCAAAAAATTATTTTTATCCCGTTGAACAACATATTACTTCCTAATACCAACCATGTATGTAGGATTTTTTAAAATCAAATCACAAAAGTGGTAATATTTCATTTTAACGAAATATCAGTTTTTTAACTACCACTTAGTGGTTTCACTATTCATCAAAAATTGAAGTTTTTCAGAACAATTCCAAAATTTTACCCTAAGCTATAATTGATATTCGAAATTCAAAAATGATGCCTCTTTTAAAAAATTCCAAGCATATAATTTGCATTAATTGATTTTATAATTAAATCCCACTTTCACAATAAATAGCGTGTTTTTCAGAAACAATATATATCAAAAGATTGGCAATTGTTTATGTCCAATTTAAAAGTGAAATTAATTCTAATGACCACCATTGGATAAAATGGTAAAAATATATTATAATTATAGTTTAAAACCACTCAATAGTATAATTTATCAATATAAAATATTTTTATTAAAAAAGTTGTTTTTAAGTATTTTTCACTATTCATAAAAAACTGGAAGTTCTCAGAATATTACAAAAAGTTCAACATAGGATAATTTCGATATTTTGAATCCAAAAATGAAGTCCATTTTGAAATATAAAATATATATAATTTCAAAAATTGGGTATTACTATTCATAATGGCTATTTTGATTGGTCACGGTGTGTTAGAATCTCGAACTTGCGTACAATGCAAGCTATTTCATTATTGAAAGAGAAGCCTATCGTGAAAGCTCAGGGTGTTACATTCTCCCCTCCTTCAATAAATTGCGTCCTCGCAATTTGAATGTTTTCTATGAATATAAAAGGTTGAAAATAGAAAATACCTTTGTGGAAAACCCACATTGGAAATAAGGTTAATAAAAATATAACTTTAAAAGATAGAAAGATAAGTACAAAGGTCACCCAAGATAGCCCATACTAGGATTATATGGAAATATGGATATGGAAGAAAAACAAACCATCAAGGTTTGAAGGAGAGTTGTAGAAAACTGGATTAGGAGAAAGTTAACCATAAGAAAATCACAAACATGTGATTGGTTAAACAGTCATTGAATCCCCAGTTGGAAAAGTTAACCAGCAATGTTTTTGTTTTAAGTTACCTTTTATAATGTTGAGGAATTTATTTAGGAGATTTACTAAGAACGTAAGGGAATATACATACCGGTCATGTAGACTTTCATTCCTTAATAAAATTTTACCACAAACCCATCTTTCACTCTAAAAGGTAATAAAACTAGAAAATATCTGTTTATCATAATTGAATAAGGTTCCAAATATTAAAACATACCATTTAGATTAGGAAAACTTTTTGTAATAACCAAGGACTTCTTGTAGGCTAGTGGTAGGTAATAAAGGCCTGTCGCACTATGGTTGTGGGTTCGATTGCTACAGCATTTTCTGACGTGACGGGTTATGCCCCACCATGCAGGTTGTCCTTTTCCTAAAAATATAGTATTATAACATTCAAAAATAATCTTCAGAAATTTTTTAACAATAAACAATACTATTAAAAGTTCAGCTTAATCCATCCCAACCTTTATAATTATCCAAAATACCTCTATCAAGACTTTTTCTAAAAGGTCTCTTAATTCCAAAATCAATTTATCAGATTCCACAAACAAAGTAAAGTTTCTCTTATTATCACATACTAAAAATATGATTACCTTCATCATATTAAATCCTTGATGAAAAGAACAAGTACTACAGTACAATCCTTATATATATCACATTATTCTTATAACCAGAATATAATCCTTGAGTCCAAAAGCACCAATACATTAATTATTCTACTTCAATTGTAGTAACATCATAAGATTTTCCTTGATCCCTTGGCCTTTTCTGAGGTAAGTTTCCCTGATGCTTAGAACATTCATTTGCACAATGCCCCATTTCCCTACAATTGTAGCATTCAACATTGATAGCCTCTTTATTTCCCTTACAATCACTACCCTTGTGACCTTTTTCTCCAAATTTGTAACAAACTCCCATTCCCTTTAGGCAAGCACCAGGGTGATTCTCCCCACAATTATCACATAATGGAAATTCCTTCTTTCCCTTTTTCCCTTTATCCGTATATTGTTCCACCATCCTCTTCTTCTCTTGCTTTACATTATTGTCATAAGATTTAGAGAATTCCTTTTCTATCTTGATAGCACACGAGACTATATCTTCGTACGACGAGAAAGATTGTGAGACTAAGGCTCGACGGAGAAACAGTTTTAACCCATCAATGAAATGATCGATCTTACTTTATGGGTTACGTATATAATCTGCTACATGCCTCGCTAACCTTGTAAAGTTAGCCTCATACATTGGGACATTCTCATCCTCCTTTTGTCTCAGACTCAGAAATTGCCTTTCCATATCTGCTCGATGGTCATGTGGAAATTATTTTTCTAAGAAAAGATCATTGAACTCTCTCTATTCCATATTTGATACTTCATCATCTTCCTTTGTGTTTTGAATCAAAGACCACCATTGATCGGCATCTCTAGTGAGGCAGTAAACCTCCATGATAACCTTCTCCCTTTCGCTACTCCACAAGACATGGAATATTTTCTATAAGGAGTTTATCCATTGCTCAGCTACTAATGGATTTGTACCCCCGTTAAATATTGGTGGTCGTTGCCTCATGAAGCGGTCTAACATTGATCCTCCCACGTTGCGGATCAGGGTGCTCCATACGAGTAAGGTTGTTATTCATAACCTGAGTGAGTTGTCCGAGTATGGTAATAAGTTGATCAGCACTAGTTGTATCTCCAGATCCACAATAATTATCTTGAGCAGGAGGGCAATCCCTACACGGAGTGCGTGCATTGATATGGTTTCTATTCATTCCACTAGGCACCATTTCTAAACAATGGCATAAACTAGATTATTTTATGAATCAAAATACATAATTCCATACTTGTAAAATACTTAACATAAATTGAACTATTTATGGATATAATCCATAAAAATGTTTTCATTGAGGATGTATATACTCAAAACCCTTCATAGTGGTTTGTAATGAAAATGAGAATTATCCTAAGCATATCCCCCGGGAGTGTCGTAACCAAGAGTGCAGCAAGGCCCATTTTCGTGCACCAGTTCTTGTTCGAGTCTAGCTCAAAGCAGTGTTTTCAGGTTTTACCTCTAGGTACATCTGTGCCAGAGCCGCCTCTACCTGCTCGTATCCGGACAGGGATGTATTGCTCGGAAAACTCACAAAATCTCTATAATACAAAAATTATAGGAAGTTCTTCTATACTAATCCTCAAAATCTATCTTCGGGCTATGTGATCTAATCAGAGTTTATATAAATCTAGCTTCCAAGGTTAGTACTAAACTGCCTCTGATACCAACTATAACGCCCTGACCCCAGCTGCCCAGAGTCGGTGCATTATTGCGTAACATTGGCATGATCACAAAAGATCATGTCTCGAACGACTGATTAGTTTAGTAGCCTTGGAAACACTAGATACATTTATAAATGTTACAATACATCATAAAGTGAAAAAATACAATAAAAAAGTCTCCATAGTCCACCCTCATATCCTCTTCTGACAATCCCTACAGGTCATTCATAAAATACTTCTTCACATCCTGGAAAATATTAAAACATTGAAAGGGGTGAGCTCAGATTCTCAGTAAGGATAATAATATTGTGGAAGCTTTAGTAAATAAACATTAATATATAAGGCAATTTATAACTAAAAAAACCCTTTTTAAACTTTAACTTCAGCATAATATGGAAAAAATAAATTAAATAATGCCATTTACTTACTCACATGGATATTCTACTAGTCTAATAATCACATGAAATATCAATAACCACTTTCATAATGATAGAATGCATAATGTCAGACTATCATAACCATGTAGCCTATGCCTCGTGCCAAGACCACAAAAAAGATTTTGTCAAGGCCTCGTGCCATGACACTAGTTTGTCTCATGAGACCTACTGATGCATCGAGGAGCTATAGCGGGCTCCACCCGTCACATATTATGTCCAATGCATTCCTCATATGAACAGTTTTAAACATATCATAAACCATAACATAATTGTATCACATAAAACGTGCATAGTGGAAACATAATATTTCCACACTTCAATCACAAGATATCAATACAACACATTGATATAATAAAAATTTTATCAAAACCATTTTCAATGCCAAAATAAAAGAAAATTAAAACCTTGTATTTATTTTTCATTTTAAAAAAGTAATGGCTTATAGAGGAAGCCGAAACTCAAATAATAGTCATGGCGGCGGAGAAGTCATTGTCGCCGCATACGTAAGAAAAAACATTCCTTTTTCTGTTTAGTAAAAACGCTTTGTATAAAAAGATTCATTTTAAATAAAAGTCAAAGTCAATGGGGTTTATACACCGTATAATGGATAGTTGTGTATAAAACCAAATATGCCTTAATGAAAGGTGATTGAGACGAATTCCCTTACAAAGATCATTTTTTATAAATAAAATAGATCTATTATGTGTATTCACTATAAGTAAACATAAATAAAGTACAAATACAAGATAGGACATAATAATATCATGACATAATTTGAAAGTAGAAGATTAACCCAAAGAATGGAAATTGGGTTAAGAAGTTCCCTTACCTCGTGTCCGACTTGACTCGATCGTTCTTTAACTGCATGAATAATAAACTAGAGTTAATTTATATTTAATTAAAAACCTTTTTAATGTTCATTATTCCTTTTATATCACATATTACCATGTTATGGACATTATGTAATTATTTAAGTTAATAATGGTCATTTTGTCGATCTTTGGTACTTGAGTCAAAAATAAACTTCTTATAATTACAAGTTGTTCATGTGGTGAAATATCCATTATATCCAGAATTATATTCATGGTGTAGATATCATATATATCATATATATCCAGTATATACATTAATTTATAATATTACATAACATTTAGAGGTATGAAATGAAATGCACCGTTCATGGAGACGGTAAGTCGTACGTACGCATGAATGCTACTTTCACTTCTATTTCATTTTTAATTAAATGAAATCATGATAGTATAAAGGTGTATTATAATTACAGTATAATATCATATATAATATCATTTACTCCATCCTGTATACATCCCACATATGGCATTAATGATTCAAATCACTTTGAGGGGGCGGTAGTCCGCACTTCCTAAAATGAAATTATCGGGTTTACCCATAATGGAATTCATAAAGTATGCCTTACTACATCCTGTATACATCCCACATATGGCATTAATGATTCAAATCACTTTGAGGGGGCGGTAGTCCGCACTTCCTAAAATGAAATTATCGGGTTTACCCATAATGGAATTCATAAAGTATGCCATAAATGAGAAATAAACAAGCATAAGTAAAAAATAAACATGATATATATATATATCATATATGAAAATTGTTACAACAAAATGGCCGCCATTAGAGGTGTTAAAAGAATATTGAACAATCATCATTTCATGAGGCAGTATTTCGGCACCCACAGAAAGAGTATGTTCATTAACCATTAGACGAAGGTGTGTGTAAGGGTAAACCAAATACATATCATAAAAAAACCTAGTATATTTTATATACTAGTTTTGTTATAACAAAAAGGAATAAAAAGATTTTAAGGGGTAGGAGAAGCAAAATAAAACAAAACAACATTAGAGAAGACATTACCTTAAAATCGGGTAAATCTCTTTTTTTTATTTGGGCCAAAGGCTTCCTTGGGAAGAATTATGCCCAAATTGAAGCTTCTAGGAGTAAGAGAGGGAAGTGGAGAGACAAAATTTGCAGGGGTTGGCCGAGCCAATGGCTTGAGAGGTGTGGTTAAGGTGGTAGAGGTGGGGGCCTTTTATAAGAGGAGAGGAGGGGCACTCTTGGAAAGATTGAAATGTTACATTATTATGAAATGATTTTCGGATTCTAAAGGTCCCACAATGATATATTTAGAGTATAAGGTGATAATGGTTATAAATATGCTCATCAAATAGGTTTTAGACAAGTGTAAGCATTATATTTTTCATTATCTTTCCATTTTATATAAATCGTTAATTAATGTGGTAATCGCTGCATCATTATGGTGTCATAAAAACATTACTTTATTTAATGTCTAAAAATTATAAAAAATATCATGATGTAGGAAATATTTTTATATTTCCAATGAATATTTATAGTAAAAAATATGACTTGTGTAACACCATTTAAATTTTTTTTAGTAAAACAACTTATTTTTGTGACATTTTTATTTTAACCTCAAATAAAAGTTATTTATGTCATTTTCCTACCAAAGTGGTTCCATGGGGTCCCCAAGTTGACCCATGGATTTTCTTGTTCGGACATGACACATCCAATAGGGGTATGATAAGTGTAATGGAATTTTAATATTTTTATAATATCATTTTTACCTTAAATTTCACTAATTACCTTTAATCACGATTTATTAAACTTAAAAGTTACTATTCACCAAAAAATTATTTTTATCCCATTGAACCACATTTTACTTTCTAATGACAACCATTTATGTCAGATTTTTTAAAATAAAATCACAAAAGTGGTAATATTTCATTTAAACGAAAAAACAGTTTTTTAACTACCACTTAGTGGTTTCACTATTCATCAAAAATTGAAGTTTTTCAGAACAATGCCAAAATTTCACCCTAAGCTATAATTGATATTCCAAATTAAAAATTGATGTATATTTTAAAAAATTAGAAACATTTAAGTTTCACTCTTTAATTTTATAATTAAATCCCGTTGTCACAACAAATAGCATGTTTTTCAGAAACAATATATATCAAAAGATTGACAATTGTTTATGTCCAATTTCAAAGTGAAATTAAGACTAATGACCACCATTGGATAAAATGGTAAAAATATATTATAATTATACTTTAAAACCACTCAATAGTATAATTTATCACTATAAATTATTTTGATTAAAAAAGTTGTTTTTAAGTATTTTTCACTATTCATAAAAAATTGGAAGTTCTCGGAAAATTACAAAAAGTTCAACTTAGGATAATTTCGATATTTAAAATCCAAAAATGAAGTCCATTTTTAAATATAAAATATATATAATTTCAAAAATTGGGTATTACTATTCATAATGGCTATTTTGATTGGTCGCGGTGTGTTAGAATCCCGAACATGTGTACAATGCAAGCGATTTCATTATTGAAAGAGAAGCATATCGTGAAAGTTCAGGGTGTTACAACATCATTATGAAAGTGGTTATTGACATTGTATGTGATTATTAGACTATTATAATATCCATGTGAGTAAGTAAATGAAATTATTTCATTTTATCATTTCCATATTATGCTGATGTTCACGTTTAAAAGGCTTTTGTTTTAGTTATACATATCCTTAAATATTTATGCTTATTTATGAATGTTTCTGCAATATTGTTATCCATACTAGGCAATTGAGATCACCCCATTATATGTTTTACATTTCTGAGGATGTGAAGAAGTATTTTATAAATTACCTACAGGGATATTATAAGGGGATATGAGTGTAGAGACAAGATTTTGTTGTAGTTTTTCTTTATGATTTAATGTAAACCTTATGAATGTATCTAGTGTTTCCAAGGCTACTAAAATAATCAGTCTTTAGATACATTAACTTTTCTGATCATACCAATGTGATGTAATAATGCAACGACTATGGGTAACTGGGTTCAGGGTGTTAAAATAATCCAACTTCTCCCCTTCCCAATGAGTTAATGTACTGATCATTAAAAATCTACAATAAGATAAACCATTATTCTCTGTAATATGTTCAAATATTTTTGTTTGAATATTTCCAATGAACTGTTATGAAATTTATATATATCACACCTTTCTCTATAATGGTAATGCCACCAAATTGATAATGAATAAATTATTATATCTATCACAAAGGCATATGATTTAGGAAAGGTTTCTCATTAAACATTAATTTTTCTGATTCATAATCCATCATCATGTCATTATTCATGAGGATTCATCCCAATCCATTATATGATGCGTCATTATAGATTAATAACCTTAACCACTATATGGTAATGTAAGAACATGTCCACTAACTAACCTTCAATTATTTCCTTGATATTTTCTTAATATTTAATATTATAAAGGAAATTAGATCCCTTATGAGTTAACACATTTGGTGGAAAAGATATTCATGGTAAATTCTCCAAAAAACCTCAATTATATTGATCCAAAACCTGAAAACAGTTGATATTAGTCACAATGATTTCTCTAGGTCAATGATGAATTGCCTCCTTATTTGATTGATCCACTAATATACCCTCACTTGAGATTATATGACATAAAATAAAAATATTTATAACTATAATTCACATATAGTAAAATTTACCTAATGGTTATACTTCCTTGGGGATCTCATAAAAATTATTATGTGATATTCATAATATTTATATCCCTTTTAATAGATTATTGTATCATATATAAAGGATACCATGAACTGATGAAGGTAGCTGTAAGATCCCCGAATCTGAGACTCTCTGGCATGGAAAAATCAGGTTTGTTATTGGGCCTCAGGAGCACCTCCATGTACACTAGAGGTCGATGACTTGTAGTAAGGATTTGATTAATATATTGGGGAGATTTTACCCCCATAAAATAGAGTTACAAAATAGTGGAATAACCTACAATAATAAATATTAGATTTATGGGTACAGAGGAAAGAGTAAAACATACAATGAGGATGTAATGGAATAACTAAAAAAACCAAATACTAATAGATATGATGAATGAATGTAATGTATCTAAATGTAAAACTAATATTAGTAATAATAAAATAAATAGATGAAATAAATGAATTCAAAATACCTCAGTCTAATACCATATGCTTGTATCACCTTTGACATCTAGTATATCTAGTAAGAAACAATCACCAATAAGGTCCCATTCCTTTGTCCCAACCTATATCTACATACGATATTCAGGAACCAAATGATTACCCGAATAGTGTCTGAGTAAAACTCCTTAGGTTGACACCACCATTTCTAAAAAACCAATTAGATAAATTAGTGCATGGAATAAAGTGATAAATTGGTATATTAATTAGTCAAAATAATATAATATAGTAATCTACCTCTTTCAGCACCATGTGAAAATACATTTGATCCTATAGAGAAACCATCCCATCTTTAACCGAATAACCATAGAATAATGCCCTAACATTGATAACCCCACGGTTTATGAATTTTAGCATCCCATGCACAGATCTCTATATAAGAAATTTGGCATCAAGAGTGTAGACTTCTATTAAGCATTTCTGTATCCAGGGAATAGCCCTCTATATAAGCATTATAACATGAACTGGTCCAAGCCCTCTATATTAAAATTATACCATAAAATTGGTTTTTTTAAACTATATAAGAAATAAAAAATGAAACCAGTACAAGCCCTCTATATAATTATTACAGCATGAGACTGTACAAAGCATACTATATAAGCATTACAAAATGAATCACAATAAAATTCATAATATCAAGGATTTCAGGATTTCATATCATAATACTAAATGGTTAATTATGAAAATTACAATTGGTATTTAAATTACACATTTCATTTATCATATGGTTTTTAAACCATTAGCTTACCTATTTTCACCCAATAATATAATATCAAACTTAATCATTTAAAAAATTAATCCATTACTTGGGTGATAATATATCATGAAATCACCTGGTATCTCATTTGATTATAAAAAACATTAATCCATTAGCCATTTCTTTATTGATCAAGGGTTTTTTAGTCAATGGGAATGAAAAAGATAAATCATAACACCATTTAATCCAATGTTTTCTGAGAAAAAATCAAAATCCAATATTTTAATCAATCACTATTGAATTAATTAATGTGTATTTTGTGTTAGAAAAAGTCTAGTATTTCACATACCAAAAAATTCAATGATTTGGTTGAACCCACTTGTACCATATATTGTTAAATAAAATAAAATTCATTACATTACAAGAGGTATTTACAATGATTGATATGAAGGATATCATACACATCTGCATCTAAAAACTATGATTAAAATAACGATGCCAAAATGAACCATACTGAGATTTCCTCCAAAATGGATCACTTTGAAATATAATCATTCGCCAAGATAGATTCCCTATATTTTTGAGTTATATTAAGTGTAATATTTTTGATAAGAATAATCCATTCATTCCAGGGTAAAAAATGCTCTAAGGGGAATTCATGGAAAAGTTCATCAAGATTTCAACTACCACGGTTGAATCAGATTACATATAGATTAAATTCTATACATAATGGAAACCCTGCTTTAAGGCATTAATGATGGTCCATAACACAACATCAATGGAACATCTTTGTTTTATGTAGTGGTAGAAGTAGCCTTTAAAAAAACCTTGATGGGTAGGGAAGACACCTCCACAACTTGAAGGTATGTGTGCACCTAAATCCACCCAATCCATGTTAACATTCATCCTAGAGGGTATTAGTGGGATCCACTATATCAATCTAATCCCATGTTTTTTTGCGGTCCTTCAATGAAAAATAATGATTCTTAAAATAATAAGTCCGGTCAGATCATTTTTCATAAAACCTATCAAGATGTTTGAGGCAGTGGTAATAACACTGTAAATATCTAATATTCCTTCATGAATTATAGGTATTTAATTCCAAAATTCCATCCCATTCCATGCCCTCAAAACATAATCCATGATTTTAAAAGCTGGAAAAATCAACAAGCCTTTATCCAAATCACTATAGTATGGAATAGTGAGGGATTCTAGCAGGAACAACAATATTTCTATGTACATCATAGGACGAATTATATCCTAAAATTAATTACATAACCATCAGGTGAATGTTAATAGGAAAAACAAAAGGTTATCACTTTCCTCATCATCAATATAGATATGATAGGATGATACAATCTTCATCCCAGTTATTTCACTAGGTTGTGAATAGGTAGTATCCCCTTACATATCCCTTAGATTAGAAGAATAAATGCTATATGATTTCATGATTTTAAAGAAATCTAAATCCATCGATGGATTGATGTATGGCCATAAAACATGGCATTATACCATTATCAATCATAGAGGATTCCAGTGGAAAATTTTTACCAAATTATATTTTCTATTTCTATAAAATAATAACATTGTATTTCATAAAATCCGGAGAAAGATTAAATCCATAAATGTTATCATAAATATACATGATATCATCTATGGATTCATGCATCATGGATTTAATGAAATCCACATCCTCATTTATAGGCCTAGTATCCAATTGTGTTCTCTATGAATTCAAATAAGACAACATACACATCATCCATTTTGACCATTACATTAGTTTATTATAAGAATATTTAATGTCTGAAAAAAAGGATAATTTGAAGGAGTATCCAGCTTGAATATTTTTAGTATATCAATCTGAAAGATACTAAAATTATATATATTCACATCATTTCACACACTTATGAAATTACGAAGACCATAAGGTTATTTTTTAGACCAACTAACTTTAACCAGTGATTAAAAAATGCTTGTAATGGTAATTCCAACAAGAGAAATGGTGAAAAAGTTCTCAAGAAGAAACCTATATCAAACGAACTAATATCAACACCCAAACTGGCCATGGTCCAAATATTACACCACCACATCTGCAGAATGATGGAATATAATAGACAACCTAATTAGAACAACTCACTGTAAATCAATTTCTTCAATTGGTTATCTTTAATGGAAAATGGTTATTGAAAATCCCAGTGAAATTTTCATAAGGATTAAAAGAGAATAACTAACATGGCTTGAATAATTAATCATATGTGATCCCCAATTAAAATAATTTTTCATGTGAAATACTCAATGAGTAACTCTGTTTAAAATTGTTTTTTATTTAATAGTTACATCAAGAAACCAGTCACCTCTTTTTAATTTTACCCTTATGTAACATTACACATCCTGTAATTTCTTAATGTTGTCTATTCACTTATCATCATAAACCATGTTCATGGATTGTTCATGGTAGTAGTTACATGTTTTGTAATTCACTTACGTTGAGTGTAAATTTTATACGAGATGATTTAATCCTAGTTTTATTGAAAAGGCACAGACCACACCTGAAGCCTTCCAAACACTTAGAAACCACTGTATCCCCCCTACCTGATTATACCCAGACACCATTAATTCAAACTAATAAAAATCACCCATCATTATGTCATTTTATCAAATAAAATATCTATCTCCCAAATTATACATGACCACCATGGATCAATTTAAAAGGAATCCCAATCCAAGAGATGGTCGAGAGAAAAAACCATTAGGGATTTACCTAAAAAATTTGGATATTACAACCGCCCCACCATATAATATCTTGTCACCATGATCCTCCAAGCACCACTATGGGGCATAAAAAACAATTAATCAAACCTTACTCCTATATTATACTCCATATCCCTTGTCTCCTCTTAAAAAACTCACACTACCACTACACTCAAACCAGAGTTCCAGTCTTACCCCATATACAATTCTCAATATAGTCTACAATCCATATTGTATGATCCTATAAGACGAATCTAAATAAATATCTTCGTCCTCAAAATATACCACATGAGAAGGGTTATAATCATATCTTTAAAGCTGTGAAATGTGAAAAACTTAATTCATTATATTATATAATTATATGAGGGCTACTCAGTATACCACTATACCTAACACTTAAATTATCTCCAATGGTATAAAAAATATGGCACCCAACATACCACATTTTCGGATATTAAATTTCCCCATCGTAGGTGATGCTTGAAGGAAAACCCGATAACAACCCTCAAACCCCATATGTGATCTATGATGGTCATTTTATGATTTCAACATAAATTCCATGGTCACCAAATGCCTCATGATAAATTGAAAATGCTGAGATGTCTCTTGAATAATACTAGTTTTAACAATTCCTCACTCACCTACCTCAGAACAAGTGAAGAGGAAAATTACATGGCCTACCATACACATCCTTAAAAGGATCCATATTTATTGATGTCAAGATGATTTAATTATATGAAAACTCAATGAGTTAAATATGATACTCCCACAAATCACAAAACCCAAGAACATAGGCTCATAAAATATCCTATAGAATCTGAGTAATCTGGTTAGAATGCCTGTCAGTTTGTGGATGATATTCAATAAATTGAAGAACATAGGATCCAATTGTCTAATGAAGAACCTTTCAGAACTGAGATGTGAAACATGTGTCCTTATTATTAATGATACTCCTTCTAACATTATGTATTCGAACTATCTCCCACATGCAATGACTATATGAATCATCAATAATGAACATCTTCCGGATAAGAAATATGTTTTAATCCTTTGTTAATAGTTCTATAATCACACGAAATTTATCCTTATTATGAAAATTACATGGTAATACTTTCATAAATCCCATAGGTACATAATATGTTTTTCACACCAAAATAGGTAGAGGTTGAAGAATCCCAGTTGGACTCTAATGCATAGCTTTCTCTTATAGATAGGTGAATAATATTTCCATGAAAACCACTACCTCCTTCTATATATTTGTATTCTAGTATTTTATGTAGTGATAATGATATATATTCATCAACAGAGGATGTAATTACCATATAAAATTGTTAAAATCACTCTTCTAATATTCACATTATCGCATAGGAACCCATACTCAGCCACATAAAAAATAATTGTTTCGACTAAGATACCATCTTGATTGTGTCTCCCTGCTGTATAAGTTGTATCATATAAATAATCCCTCTAGATTAAATCATTTATCTTTTTTGATTGATTCTTGAAGCATTGGAATGATATTTTTGATTTTATATCCAATCATTTTTGGGACTCTAGAACATCTAGATATGTGTCTAAAAAAAGTTCCATCATGTGCCACTTTTTTGAAAACAATAAAATATCCTATACAAACATCATTCAAATTTGGTAATCCGAAATGAAATTTCTATGGATAATTTTATAACCTAACACAAAGTTTAAATAATGTATATATTATACCTACCTTATATTTTGAAGGATTATGTCCTTCTTAAAATAGATATACCTAGGCCTCATGTGGTCTTTTTAAACCCCAAACCTCTTACACAAATATAGTGTCTCTTTTATTTTAGTGCATGTACTACTGTTTAAAAATCCTAATCATGTGTTGGTTAATTAATCTAATGAGTTATCAGCTATCTGAACCTCTAATCAGCATGATGATTATCCTACATCAAAACAACATCGAGTCCAACTCTGGATATGTCAGAGTAAATGGTATATGCTTTAAATGGAAAATGTAAAATGAGGATAAGTGATGACGTTAGCCTATTCTTCAGCACCTAAAAATCTATCTTACATTCATCAGGCCAAAAAAATTACACCTATCTTGGCCATAATGGACATCAAGACTTCTAGATGGATGAAATTTGAGATATGTTGCTGATAAAAACATGCAAGACTAAGAAAACTCCGACTCTCAAATAAAATTTCGTGTCAATCCAAAGATACCAAAACTACTACATTCCTATGATCCATAGTCACTCTGGACTATGAGATAACTAGACAAAAAAAGTGAACTTTTACAATCCAGAAACTATATTTGGTTAGCTTGGGATAAAGATGATGGTTTCTCAATATACATATGTTGATTCAAGATGATGTGAATGGTCATTTGATGATTGGGAGTAAAAAACATTTCACTGAAAAAAACCACCACAAAAAAATCTAGTAAAGGATTAATGATATGATTCATCATGTTCATGAATATTGTTGGTCAATATATCAGATAGGATGACATCACTATGAATTTATAAAAGACATGAATGCTCTAAGAAGAAGTTTTAGGTATGTCTTATAGTCTCACCATTAACATGAAGTATATTGATCTCCAATAATTCTTGCAGAAGATCTAGAAACCTATGAACTAATCGAATATATAATTTCTATGTGGAAGGGTATAATGGTTCTTGATTGTCATGTTGTTTTGTCTGTGATAATCCACACATAAACACAACAATATATAAACCATTGGGGTGAAAGAAACTGGTGAACCAAATTGATATTTACTAGGAGATATGAAAAATTTACCTTTTAGATATTCCAACAAAATTTTAAAATCCTAAATATAAGTCAGGTCAGTCCTTTAAGGAACAATATAAATTGGATTTTCTCTCAATAGAAACTCAACAGGGAACACGATCTCTGGATCATGTAGTAGGCCATTGAACTCATCAGTGAAGACATAATGAAAATTTTATACCACTGGTGGAACATTATCCTATCACATTACACCATAATCAAGAAGAATAACTATTATCTATTCTATGATAAAACCCAATATATCATAAATTGGTCACACAAAACCGGTCTAAAGATCCCACTTATCATGGTGAGAATGGCTGCCTCCTCCTAGAGATAAAAATGTAACTCTTTTGTGGAATAAAATTGAATTATATTAGTATATAAATAACCAATCCATATCTAGATTCCAATAAGAACATGTTATTTCAAACAAAAAAATTTCACAAAATAAATTATTACCACAAATCTATAGATAACACACCTTTCATTGTTTGGTATGCTCTCATTGCACTCCCAAATAATGTATTGATGGTCAATTCCCCATCCATGTTTTTCTCAACCTAGCTCATCCATTATTAAAAAAATAGATTAAATAGAATTGGATTATACATTATCAAACAAAATGAAAAAAGGGAAAATGATACAACAATATTATGTCTGATTGTTGATGTTCCTTCATTCACACTAGTGAGAGTAGTTGGCATGGTGATCATCTGACTATACCCTCTTCCTTGGGATTCATTATGGAACCCTCACACTGGTCCTTCTACTCAGTACTACAACTCCTTAATTGGGGTACCATGTACCCTATATCAATATCAAAATATAGTGTAACTCCATCTAAAACGCTACTAAAAGGTAGTTATGTACATCCCATTCTCTGGTAACTATCCCAATATCTTGTTGCATTCCCCTAAAAAACATTTGTAGGTGACCCATCCTCCTGCATGATTGGAACTACAAAGATGGTGTATGAACTTGAGTTTTAATATGAGGTAAGGATCCTTTTTATTTTGGGTTAAATGATGTTTAAAACCTAATTTGTGCACCTAATTTGATGATGGATGTTTCAAGGTGTCTGGAGCATGGTCGGAGACCGAAACTCAAATTTTTGGGTGAGAAAGGTCAGGTGCATAGTTAGTAGAACAATGAAGTACAGACCACATTTTTAATTCTAACCCCGAATATATTGATACTAGATTACTATATGGAATTACATTAAAATACAATGTGTCTTGGGGAACACACCATTGTGGTAGCTCAATAATTTTTTATTGTGAGCTGAAAAATAGTTTGTCCATGGCTTACAGAACTGTTCATCCAAACCATGAGGTGAACCCCTTTCCTATAGTGAATGGAACTCATTGGGTTCACAGTCTCTCCAATAGTGTAGAAAAAATATGGGACCCATAAATACATGGGAAATGTAAATTTTTCCTCTAATTAATCTATTAAATAAAACCTCATTTTTTAATTCCTAATGTTAGACAGCTGGGAGATTTTGAGAGAACTATTGAAGTAAAAAGTAAATTTTGATAATGTTCCTTCCATACATGTATTCAAAAACTAATTTTCTAGTTATATATGAACATGTAAGATATCAATTACTTTTGGTCCTTTCATTTTTTATCTTTATATTGATTATATTGGTTAGGTGAAATATTATTTTCTCTATTCTTAAGGGGTTTTGTCCATTATCTGTTTTTCTCCAAATCTAATTAATATAAACATCCAATTCAAAATGATAATTCTACCACCAAACTATAGTTGGTGGTATATTATTTTCACTTAATATTTGGTTATTTATTAAGCATGTTTTTATTATATTATGCTCATAACTTTACTATATGTCCTTGAAATCAAATTTAATAGTTGACATTAATGATGTTGAATTTTTAAGGGATTCCCTATTGGTCATTGATCATAGATGGAGGTTATTTCCACAACTAATTCCACCAATAGGGAATGAACTTGTCCCTTTTAAATTTTCCTTTTACACTACTTAAGCCACCCAATTTGGTTTGTTTAGAGCTTTCATAGTCAGTAGAATAAAATTTATTATTAAATAGAATTGAATTGTTTGATTAGGTTATTTTCTACCTCTTTTGTCATGTGGTAATTAATGATTAATTGTTTAATTGTTTGAATTGTTTACGCTCAATGAGTGGGTATAATCATGGGTCGCACTTAAATGTAAATGGTTTAATGAGTGTGTATAGTAATTTTTTAGTTGCTTTTTAAATGATTTATGGAATGAGAAGTGATATTATATAGTAGTGGATTCCTTGTTTGGAAATCAATAGGTCTTGATTCCATTAAAATTCCATGGTCATTTCACATATGGATCTAATTATATATGAAGAACATAGATTAGACTTGTATACTCCATGGTTCTTGATTCTATTGGATTCCATGAAAATTTATACCCCTTTGATCTGGCATCGTCGACTCTCATTAAACATGTTTTGTTAATATGATCATTGGACTCCAAAAGTGTCATTATATATTTCCCATCGAGTTTCTCCTAGGATTGAATGGGGAAGCCATAGTCTTATTCACCTTGGATCCATCCCTTTATGGTCTAAAAAATTAGTTTACATTATGATAATGGTGAATTTATATTCTTTTTTAGTTATCTATATGATTATTATTATGGTATTATATTTTTTGCAGTAAAGGAATGTGTTTCTAAGATGTGGTACATACAAAAAGGGTGTGGTCTTACTGTTATATTATATTTCTACCTTATTAGAGGAGTTTGAAAAAAAAATCTATGTTCCTTGAGAGGATATTCTGTATCACTAGTTTCTTAGTATACATTCCATGAAATATTAAACTTATTATTTCTTAACTGTGATATATGATTGCACACTACATTAGATTATTATATTGTATATAATGAACTGAAATTGAATTTTGGGTGTTAAGCTATTGGGATTGTATCTTAAAATTTTTCCAGGATATTTTTGTGTACCTAGAGTGACTTTTTGGTTATACGTATGGAATGAGGAAAGCACCCATAGTTCTATAGTTTATTTGGTTCTATGATTATGAGCAAGATAGCATATGACCGAGAAGATGATCATGGTGCTATCAGAATATAATGTTTTTGGTATTTTTGAAATTTTAATATTTGTATAGTATTGTAATTATTTTTACCTATTTCGATTATTTTTTGATACATTTATCATCAACATCTATATATGACCTTGCTTATAGTATTATTTATATATTCAGGTCTTGTTTATTTTCTCATTTTTCTGGTTGTTTAATCTTTTTCTACTATTTTTTGTTTTTAGAATTTCCCATATATCACTCTCTAGTAAGAGAGAATTCTATCCCCCACCAACATTCCCCAGGCCCTTGGTAGAAGTTCGCTTCATCATGAATTTGGGGAGATGTACAGGTGTCCATCTGGTTTACTGGGATCGGGGAACTATAGAGTGGAATCCGGGTTTGAGATGTTACAAACTAGAATCATAGAATTATTTTTTGTTTGATTTATATTAGGTTATAATATATTGGGATAATAAGTAATTAGATTTTTTTGGAGTTATTCATTTGTGTACCTAACATATATATAAGAAAATACCAGATTTCCTTTATTGGGACTAGTTTTTTGAATTTTGACTGTTACATTGGATTTGACTCCACCATTGGTTGATGAACTTAAATTTTGATGATATTAATTTTGTTATTGTGGCTTATGTTTTTTGGAACCCATTGAGATGAGGGTATTATATCTCATTAATCAATATAAGAACTTCACAAGAATCACATGCCATGTATTTTTCAATTCCAAATAGTATTAATTGATTATTTTCCTGATGATGTGATTGGTGTTGTTATAGATACCCATTGTTATGATATAATTTTTTGCAGTGGTTTGGAAGCATGGTTGGTACTATGAGTTCCTTATATAAACGATGGTGTGTTTCTCTAATTAGGCTATAGTAGACACCATGAGAATCCAATTGAGGCACCTTTAGTCATGGAAGATGAGTCGCAAGTAATCGGATTTGTTATGGTATGGATTTGATGGATGCTATATTTTGGTTCATCAAGAGTATGGGACCTTATGGATTGGAAAGTGACATACCATTTGATTCAATCATTTAAAGTGAATTTAAATTGAATATGGAATTAAAATGTAATATTAAAATGAATACTAGAGAACATGACCCAGAATCGAATTTAGAATGGGAAGAAAGTAATGTATCTCATGGATTTAATGAATGTTACTCTTTATATAGTCATGGATTTAAGAGCAAGCAATGTTTTTTTACCTAGTTATAGAAAATTTTTTATTTTTCATATGCTATTTGCTGAAATTTTTGAAACTGATTCTTTTTGGGGCATGTCTTTGTCATTTTAAAGGACTTCCTCCATGAAAACCTATTGTCAATCACTATGAGGAAGAAAACAACCACACTCTCTAGGTGCTGGGACATAGGCTATCCGGGTACCCTTTTTTAGTGTCATCCATGAAATTAGTTTCTTTAGTAATAATAGGTTCTGAGACATAATTTAGTGAGGTGTTTATCAATTAATGCAGAATTTTTAGCGAACACCTTAGCATTATTTATCTATGGTTGAGATGGTGAACATGTTCCATAAGTTTCATCCTCTCTCGTTTTTTAGCTATGGACGTCAACATACTACTGAGCTAAGGCTAGAGACTATGTTGTTGATCTTCATGCATTTGGAGACACCACATGAGTGGAGGGTAATGTAAATTACTAACATTCATTGAGGAGTATAAAATAATTTGTTGGATGTAATGAACCAAGATTATGCACTATCTGAAATGTCGAGGAGGGGTTTCGAGATAAGATTCTATGAATACATTATCTTTGAGACATTGAGGGAATAGAGGAAAAGTGTGTGAAAGCATCAGGAGTAGGTTATAATGATAATGATGGAGTACGAATAACACTTTATAGAGGTGCATATATTTATGCTAATGTACCTTGTTGATGATTTATCAAGGGTGATAAGATTTGTGGAAGGTGTCTGACATGTCATTCGATATTAGGTAAATATTGTTAGATTAGGATATATTATTGAGATTTTATATATGATCTTAAGTAAATATTTTTTGATTGGGATATATTATTGAGATGGTATATCAGGCGATAATTACTGGCCATAACCTTATATATGATTGGAGGGTTGAAAAGTTCATTGTAGTCCATAGACCTAGGGGTTTTTTGTATTTCAGTAGGATGTGTCATTCTGAGTCTTCTTGTGTGATGAGTATATGTCATGTTGTGTGTAATGGTATCTTATTATTCTATCATCAGTGTGGTATACAAGGCCTCAAGAGTAATTAGTACAACCACAGCCTAGTTGAGTGATGATCTTGTGGATGGATTTTCCATGTAAATTTTTTTACAAGAACTTTCCTCTAGTAGTGAGTGAATGGGGGTCATCTCTGACACGGTTTTTGGGAGATGTTTTCTCTTATCCATGTCATACAGGGAGCTGGGGAAATACTAGTCAATCTGGCAAAGGTAGTAGTGGTTTCCTCTAAGGTAGCCAGACATTGGCCACACCGAGATATCAGAGTGGGACTACTCTAGGAGTTTAGGTTGTGTCATGGGGTTGTGGTACACAATTGATATATTATATAAAACCTACCCTAAGGGAATAGTTAATTTGGCCCTCTATAGTGAGAGGTGTGGTTATAGTAGTCTCTATGTTTGTATCTTATCTTTTTGATATAGGCACATCACATAGTATTACATCTCTGCCAGTAGTTGAAATCCATGAGATATATATTATGTTTAATAGGATATTATGATGCTTGAAATGCTATATTGAATTAGAATGGAGGATTTTAATTAGTTCAAAAAAGATACCCATTAATATATGTGGGTTTCAATATGTCGGGAATCTTTATTCCCTCAAGATTACTGGGTTTTGAAGTCATAATTATGATAGATTCGCTAGTGGAATATAGAGCTAATGTCAACTACGATCATAATAGGGTGACTTTCACATCCCCAAAGGGTGAAGTTGATACTCACAAGGGTAACTGGATGTCCAAGTGAGCCAATATGGGCCAAAACATATTGGTTTTGGGGGATGACATACTAGATTAATAGTCTTTATATTGTTGATCAGGTAGCACATGAGGTAGACTTTTCTCCACCGATTAATCATTTCATGGATGTTTTTCTAGAATAATTTTTGGGTTTAGAACCTAAGAGGTAGGTGTATTTATCCATTAAGATAGCGCCATAATATACTCTAGTATCCATTACACTTTACATAATTTCTTTGAGTATGATTGAGAAACTCATAAGGAAGCTTTATGATTTGGATGAAAATTGGTGGTATTATAAATAGTACTTATCTATGGGGTTAACTGACATTTTTTTAGAAAAATTATGAAGATACACATTGGATGTCTATGGATTATCAGAAATTAATCAAGGTGATTCCCAAAACCATAATAAATTTCCACAGATAGATGACCTATTTGATTGGATTTAAAGAGTTTGGGTGTTCATAAAAACTGATATGATGTCTGAATATAATCAGGTTTATGTTAAACCGACAGAAATACCTCATACAACCTTTCATATCAACCATGGTCTATATAAGAATTTGGTTATGCCACATGGTCTCATGAAAATTCCAACAATGTTCTGGGCAATGATGAACACTGTTTTCCATCCATATTTATACTTGTATGTGGTGGGTTTTGTGGAAGATATCATGGTATATTCTCCAAATCCACAGAACCAATCCAAGTATCCTGATATCATTTTGGATATACTGAGTGATCAATAATTATATGCTAATCTTATTGGTGCCACTTCTATAGGGACAAGAATCACATCCTGTGTTATATTATCTCAGGCATAAGGTATCAGTATGACCAAATAAGGTGAGATATGTTGTTTCATTAGAGCATCCCATGAATTACATTCACATACAATGTTTCATTGGGTTAGTTGGATATTTCATGAATTTCATATAGGATTTCTTTTGCCATGAAACCCCACTCACCTGAATAACTAAGACGGGTGTGATTTTTTTTGGAAAGATACCTGTATGAAATCAATTCATGAGTTGGAAATATATTTACCTTAGCATAAGTCCTAATTCTACCAGATTAGGGAAGAGGTTACATCGTTGAGTTCAATAAATCTAGTATTGTGAATGGACCACTACTGACGTTGGGAGATAGAATCCTAGAGTACAAGAATTGGTAGATGATTCCATATGAACGTAACTACCCAATGCATCATATCAAGTTAGAAATAGTGGTGCATTAATTATGTTATTGGAGACACTATTAACTAGGAGGGAACATTATGGTGTACCAAGAGTATAAAATCAACTTCAATATATTTTAAAAACATGATCTAAATATGCATTAGTGAATGTGGGTGAAATACCATTAGTATTTCGACATCATAATTGCTTACACATTGGGGAAGGACAATGTAGTGGCCAATGAACTGATAAGGTGGACTCAGATATAGGGACTACAATAGGCCGATAGTGAGTGCTAACTTATATATTTATTCACTGAGATACCCTTGGATGTGTAGGATAATCAATGACAAACATACCTTTCTCCAGAGTTAAAAACTCTTCCATAACGAATGAAGTGAGGATGTGGTATCTGTTAGAATTAGTGGCCTAGTCATATGGAAGAGTATGGAAGGTGACGAACCACCTCCTGGTTGTATTTTAAGGTACTATAAGATCTTGCATATCAGCAATCACATTTAGGTTGCAGTGGATATATTCAAGGGGCCAATTCAAGAGTTTCATGACATAGTTTATGTAGTGTATCTTGGTGTAATCGAGACATATAAAGACTTACATCATCAATACTATTGTCTATGTATGAAACATGTGGTAGTAGGTTTTATAACAACGTCTTCCAACTATCAGGAGGATATGGTGAAAAATTATAGACCTGATGGACTTTTATAGTAGTTACCACTTCCCAAGATGAAATTGGATGATGTCATGATGGATTACATGATAGGATTATCATGTTCATCATGAGGAATTGATTTAGAGTCCAGTTTTTTTTTACTATGATCATGATGGTTTATCATTTCTTTTTTATCAAAGAGACCTTCACATTGATGATCTTGGAATTTTGTGTATCCTTGAGATCGTATGACCACACGGGGTCCCGTGAAATATTTTATTAGATAAGGAATATCAATTTACGTCTCATTTTTAGTTAGGTTTAAAAAGGTCACTAGGTAAACAGATTCTTCTAAACATATAAGACCACCATCTCACTAAGGTCCTGTTAGAACGTTTGGTATAAGGGTTGATGATAATCTAGGATCATGAATCATAGATTTTGGGGGCTCTTAGGAGAGGTAAATTCCTCTCATTTGTTTCACCTACAATATTAGTTATAAGGTGACTATATATAAGGAACCTTATGAGGATTTGTCTAGTAGGCTATACCGATCTCCCATGAGTTTTCTAGAGGCAGGTGAGGTAGCTTTTTTTGGACCAGAACTCTTGCACGATAACTCTTAACATGTTTTAATTTTTTAAAAGTTGATGGATTCTAAACAATTTCATTCGAAATATTACATTTCTCACTATAAACGACCACTATTGTTCGAGGTTATGGACATCAAGATTTCAATACCTCGTTGTGGTTAGGACACATTACTTTTAAGAGATATGATAGGGTTTAATAGTGATATGTTGGTTCGTTCGAGATTCTAGAGTTATTCTAGTTGGAAACCATTCAATTGTAGTTAACTCGTAGGTAATGAACCATGCATTAAATCATCCACATATCTCAACTTCACCGTTGTTATTTGGACTCATCTCTTTATTTTCATCTATATGAGTTTTAGTTATAGGTTGATACATCTGTTAAGTATCATACAATTCATATAATTGATATAAGAATAAATGTTCTCTACAGATGATCAGTTCCACTATAATGGGTGATATGGTAGCATTTCGAATTATCTAATGCTACTTGGGAGCGGTAGGTATCCATATGTGATCAGTGGCTAGAGTTGTTCCAAGGAGAATCTCAACCACCCATAAGAGGGAAATTCAGGGACAAATTTCTTTATGGGGAAAGATTGTATTTATTTGTGTTTTTTATGAGGTATGAATCCATTTTATTTTTGATTATAGTCTTAATTATGGCCTAAGGTGAGTACCTAAATTGATCATAGGTATTTCTGGGTGTATTTGAATTAAAAAGTGCCCTAAACTCGACATTTGGGGAGAATAATGCCTAGTGAATTGTTAATATAACCTATTCAGGGAAGGTTGTATGATAAATTCTAACCATGTGAGGATGGAAATTTGAGTTTTACGGAGTAAAAAATCTGAGAAACCATGGGACACAGGGAACACACCTGTATCGATGCTTTTTCTTTTTGTCATCACCCTGAGACATGATTTTCTCATGGTATGGAAAACCATACGGAGCTACCCATTCCAACAGTAATGGGTGAACATTTAATTTATGGTTTGGCTAAATTTTTTTCCAAATCATGTGACCATAGATTTCAAGGGAAATTAAATTTTTTAGCCTAAATAATAAATTAAAACAAAATTAATTTCATCATTTTTCATGTTGGACAATGGAGAAAATTTTAGAAATCTTTTGATGCATAATGTTTATTTTGATCTCATTATGTCATCCATACTCTAATTCATGAACAATTTTCCTCAATGTTTTACCATATGTAAGATCACAATTCCTTTTATTCCTTTAATTTAATAACATTAAATTTATGATTTTTTTAGGTCAATGATAATTTTACCAATTATAATGGTTTCATCCATTATTCATTTTCTCCCCGTCTAAGTAAAATAGACGGACGATACATGATGATAACTGTAATAATGAGCTATTGTTTCTGATATATACTATTCAATTGAGGTTTAGTGCTTTATTAATATAATTTTTATTATCATTCCCATCAGAATTTTTAGATCATCCCCAAAATTAAATAGAACAATTGAATTGATTAAAGTGGAATCAATTATGGATTCCATTTTCTTCCTTAATCGTAGTTATATATTGGTTTTACAACAAAGGAAACAAATAATATATTACCTTTTCAATTTTAACTTTTACCTTGACACCTATTAATATACCTAGGGGTGTCTTTTATAGATTTATTAGATAAATTTAGATTAATTATAATTAGTTGGAATTGACTTTTTTAGATTATTTGATGTTCTGCATTCCTTTTCATGTGGTATTAAATGTTGAATTGTATAAACATTTTATTTTGAAATTTTATATAATTTGGTATACTCATTGGGTTCCCTTGAATTTAAATAGTTGAATGAGTGGGTATACTCATTGTTGAATGGTTTATTAAATTATTGATTGAATGATATGTGATGTAAAATTTTAGTGGATTCCTTGGTTTGAATACCATGTGTATTGATTACATTTAAAGTCATCGGTTGTTTAACCTAAGGATATTATTATATGGTATAAGATTCTTTCGACTTGTATGTTCCATTGATTTTTCATCCATAGGATTTTTAGGGAATTTCTATCCCATGGATTTATTTTGAAGGAATCACATTGAACATGCCCTATTGAGATTATCCTTGAACTCCACTAGTTATGTTACTATGTTTCCAAAGAGATTCTCTCTGTACATAAAAAGGATGCCTTGGTCTTCTACTCCTAGGATCCAACTTTTCATGGTCTGACACATTCTTTTATGGTACAACCATTGAAAAAATGATACATTGGGTTACACATAACAACCCTGATTATTATGGTATTATAAGTTGTACGGTAAGCTTGTGAGTTTTTTATGAGACATTACCTATTCATAAAAGAATTTGGGTTACTCTTTTTTTATTATAAAATTTCCTTGTTATAATAGATTCACTCTTATTTTTCAGGGAGCCTTGAATGTATATTTGATATCACTGGTTTCTTAGTACACATGTCATAGGATTTTTACATGTATTACTGGTTATATTTATATATATGTTCATACAATATTATCTTGTAAAATTACATAAAATGGTTTTTAAAGATCTTAGGTAGTTACCTATTAGGATTGTATCTTATTCTATGTTCGGGTTGCTATTGGGTACCCAGACAGACTTTTTTGTTGCAGGTATGGACTGGGGCAAGAAACCAATGTTCAATTGTTTAATTGGTTGCTTTATTATGAGGAGGAGACCAAGAGACTGAGTCAATGGCCATATTTTTTTGGGAGATAATTGTTTTTTTACTTTTTGGTATTTTGACCTACGTATTATACTATACTACTATATACCTATTTATGGAATCATTGTAGATACATTTATGATCATCTATCGTATATGATGTTCCTTATGGTATTATGTATATATGCTATTCATGTTTATTTAATCAATACTATGGTTATTAGATCTACATTATCTGTGGTATATTATTATAATTATGATGTGTTACTCTATGGTAAGAGGGAACAGTCTCCTCACTGGAACACCCTAGGCTTCACTGATAGTTGACAACTTTGGCTATTTGGCGAGATACGGTTGATCCCACATAGCTGATCAGGATTGGGGAACAATTCTATGGCATCCGGGTTTGCATTGTTATATCAAGGAAGGAATATAGATGCCTCTTAGGGATCATCCTTCAAAACTGATAGCACTATAAAAAACATGTTCTATGATACATAACCACTTCCGGGACTCCTCTTCCCACTATTTCCTTGATGAAAGTTTCTATATTAGTGCTTATTTCCACCTAAAGATAAGCACTTAGTTCACATTGACGAAAACATTGGACCACTTCTTATGGCCTATATAAAATTCCATTTTGTGAAGAGTACATAAATCATCATATATGAAAATAAACACCACAAAAGGTGTTTACCTATGACTCGATATCATAGTAAAACCCATCAAAAAAATTTCATTACCTTGTGATCTCATCAACAGATAAAGACAGTTTAAAGCACTGTACATCAATGAAACATCCAACAAAGTCCATCACTAAGATTCCATACTTTTTAAAGTGCATGAGCTCATGAGCCCTCTCATAAATCAGCATCTCTTTATTTATGTGGATCATGACCGTTTCATCTAATTCCTTCAATGATAACTCCTCTAACTTCCCAGAATTCCCCAAAATGTCCCACCAAATCTTAGTTAGTCCATGAAGAATATATGAATCATGCTTAACACTAATCTTTATGGGTGTATCAATTTTATTGAAGACCATCCAGATTGACTCAATGGATAACTCAGATTTATATAGTACTTCCTCTGTAGGTAACTTAGGAAGTTGATACAGCTGTAGTTACCATTTCTATTCAGGAATCAAACCAATTGTGTAAACATTCCCCATTTCCTTGGATATCATGACCCTCAATTCGTTTTCATTAATTTGAAAATATATATTAACCTAAATATGTATAGGACACACTAAATCATAAGTGTTAAGAGTGTGTTTATTTCCACTCTCTTGATTATCAACTAAAATATGATGAGGTGGAATTTTATTTACAATACAAGCACATTCATTAGAGCACTGGTTAAAAATAAGGGTGTCTTAAACAGGTGAAAAAAACAAATAACCACTAGATAATTATCTTAATAAACCTAAAATACATGTTTTTTTAGCATGAGAAAATAGTTATTTCTTTTCACCTAATAGATATAATAGGGATCTCATTTCATTGTTCCAATAGAAAAGTATATAACACATGAAACTAATATATCCCTATTATAATCACTACATATATATATATATACCTATGTTCCCATACAAATTTATTAAATCTCATATCATTCCATACTTTCCAAAACTATAATTCTATAGAAAAACAACATCACAAAAAATATGGATCACCCTAAGTGAAGTAAGATGAACAACAATATTGAACAACAAGAAAATAAATCCCATCATTGGACACACATATTTTTACTCATACAAGATTTAGATACACCCATGAACAAGCTCGTGGCAACGTCTGGAAAATCCTAGTCTCATATATTCATTTACCAAATATTAATAAAATAGAAATGAAAAAATGTACCTTTGATAGAAATTTTTATCATCCCTGATGTGACACTCTCTCATGTGGAAAAATCACGTTGGTTAGAGGACGCCAAGAATTCCTCCCAATACACTAAAAGATACTTTCTTGTATTGGGGGTGTTATGAATACAGTGGTGAGAATATACCACATGGTACAAAATGACATCATCGAGAAACAGCCAATAATAAAAAATATCATAGTAGTATATAAAGAAGAAATAGTACAACATACAATGAGGGAGTAATGGAAGAATCGATAAATAAAATAATAATCATTTTGATGACATGGTGAATGGTATCTAAATATAAAACTGAAATAATCAAAAATGAAATAACCAATACACACAAATAAGCCCAAATGACCCAAATCATGAACAATAGGTAGATCTCATCTCCAAACACCATTCCATCTAGAATGAAATAATCAACAACTTATACCCCCTATATTATTTAAACATGTATTTATGTAATATACTCACAAAAAAATGGATGCATGAATAGTGTCAGAATAAAAAAATTTAGGTTGAAGCAACCATGTATAAACAAAACAAACCTGATAAATAAATTCATGAAAAAAATTGATTAATTTGTGTATTAATTAGTAAATTTAATAAAACATAACAATAAAAATTATTCAGAACCATCTAGAAATGTCTCTATGAATTTAGAAGAACCATTCCAATCATGAACACATATCCATGAAATCATCACATTCCTGTAAAAATCCCAATGTAAAAGTTTTTCAGCATCCACGACATAACCCTTTCTATAAGAATTTGCACATCCCATGAATATCCATCTATAAAATAATTTCATTATTCTGGGAATATCAATATATATAAGAATTACAATATGAGACATGAATAATACTGTTATATAATCATTATATAATGAAACTGTTTCAACCACACAACATAATCATTACAACATGAAAATATTCCATTTTCAATATATAATCATTACAACATGAAACTGATCCATTCCCACTATATAAGAATTACAACATTAATAAAAAAAGGGTCATAAAATAATGGGTATAAATATATCATATCATTATCCTTAATGGTTAATTATATAAATGACTTTTATTATTTGAAGTAAACAGTTAATTTATCAAATGGATCCTAAACTATTAACATGCCAGTTTTCACCCAAAAATATCATATCAGAAAAACATATTTCATTAATAATAATATCTAGCAAGGCGATTCTATATCCAATAATGACATGAAATCTAACTTCTTGCTACCAAACATTTAAGTCGTTAACTAATTCATTATTTTTCAAGGGTTCACTCACTAAATGTGTATGCACAAGGCAAGTCAAAACACCATTGAATATAAAGGGATCAATGTAAAAATCCAAATACATCATTTATCATCATTCACCATTAAATTAATTAATTATCACTTAGTGTTAGTGAAATCAAAACATTGCACATATTTAGAAATTAAATAGGCTATATTGTTATATTTTAGTCCACCTACTATTAACTAGTGATCAAAAAATTATACCAGTGGAGAAAACTAATAAGAAATAAGGTTTAGATGATTGTATGAATAATTCTAGATCATAAAGATCAAAATCAACACCCAAACCAACCATGGTCCAAATATTCCACCACCACAAATTGAGAAAAATGGAATAGAAGGTAATACATATGAGAAAAACTCCACATATATCAATTTCATGAATGAGATAATTGAAATGGATGATGGCACTATAAATTTTCCAAAAATTCACTTTGGGCTTGAGAGAGAGGAACTTAAATGGATGGAATTAATAATCACACATGCTTTCTTTGTTAAATTTGATGGTCATGAGAAATACATGGCATGTATCATTATTTCCCATAATGTATTTACGGTTAAAATTTATTACGAAAAAACCCACCACTTTGGATTAATTTAACCCTAATAAAACCTTTAACATCATGAATTCTCTTCATTGAATGTATTTATTTCACTCCATAATCTTGTTTCATGGTATTTTCGAGAAGCAGTTACACTTCATATAATTCATTTACAAAACATGTAAATTTATTATGGGAAGCTTGAATCTTAGTTTCCAAAAAAGACCCGAACCACTTCCAAAGCCTCAAAATATATCTAAAATAATATTTATACTCTAATATGGTTTTACCTAGATTCTATTAATTCCAAAAAAATAACATCTGATAAAATTAGATCATTTTTGAAGAAAAATGCCTACACCCATTATCAAAACATGACCATAAACATTTAACGAAAAAGGAAAACCCAACCAAATTATATTCGATGAAAACCTCAAAAAGCAATGTACCTGTAAAATGATGGGATATTAAATTAATAGATAATGGTTCTATTCATTAAATCAATGGTTATTGTAGTGGAATTAGTGTGACCAAATTAAATTACTATATAGTAAGAGTTTCCACAAATTTTAGAAAATGTTTTATTTGGTATATCCTATATAATGACACTCAATTGATGATGGGAAAAATAAATTCAATCGTATAAAATAATTGACCTCTATGAATTTGATCAAACAAGACATAAGTATGGTATAGAGGATAGGATTTATTGAATATGATCTCATTTTTCTCCCAATAATCAATACAGGGGGACACCCTGATCTATCAATCTTGTTAATAAATTGAACAAGTTCACACCAATATGATTATCATCGAAAAATAAATCCATTTTCAATATTCTCATCATTCAACTTTTTCAACTCTTATAAGAAAATTTGGCTCATTTTGTGGGTATCCTTTAAAATAGTATATCTATAGGTATTAAATCTTCTAATTACTCAACATTGTTATTTGATGGAATACTAGGAAATTATTCTAAAATGGAATAATCAAATTTCATCACAAAAGTCACATCATTGATTTTATGTTTCTCATAAATCATTTGAGAAAAAACCCCCTTTTAAAAAGGAATCAATATCTATACAATGGATATCATATCCATTGGATTTGTATATTTATTAGGGCAATAATATACAATAATAGGTTGGTTTTGAGTAATAATCATGACTTACCCTCCATGAAAATTGATGTGGGATTAATGTATATACATCCAATTCATGACTAAGAAAATATAAATTTATTCCAAAGGAAGAATAATAATATTTTCATGAATCACACTCCAATGAAAATTGAAGATAATTTCTAGAAATTAGATATAATCATCCTACTATTTGTGATTTCATTGCTCATTAAACATCTACTCATTATAGATAGTAATTAACATTCCTAAATACTTTTCATGATATAATTTCTCTTGTATGACAAATATGAAATAAGATACATCATTATATGACATAACTTTCAACACCCCAACTTCATTATATTATTTTTAACCCCATAGTAAAACCATAATGGAAAACATGATCAATAGGAATAATTAATTAGAGCGATCAATCATTCAAAAGATATCAAAATCCAGAAAACATTTTCAGTACATAAATCCTTAACATGGTTTGTAATGTGATTTTAAATTGATAAAACTTGTTTTCAATTCATTATTGGTCACTTTTCAAATACATTATCACTGTTTATAAATTGGTTTTATATTTTAAAAACATATCCCCAGGGACTTTAAAACATGGTGTGCAACAATGCTTATTTTCATGCCTTAAATGATGATTCATTGAAAGGCCAACATTCCATATTTTGATTTATTACCCCTTCATAAAACAAAGGCAAATCATCATCCACTTCTAATATCCTGACAGGTATTTCATTTATTAATAACCACCCACTCTATCATTTACCCAATAATCAAGGTTGTCTTCTAAAAAAATAAACATATCCTTATGGTTATCAAAATACTTTTAACACATTAGTTTATAAAGAATAACTAAACATTGGTATAATAAGAAATATATGTACACATAAATTTTATTTATAAATACTTCATATTATTAGATGAATACATATTAATTAACATTACGATACATTTTAAAATCAGATAGGTCTATACCCCTTCCAGACATGGATACATATACAATTGGTTCACAAGTGAACAATGTCATCTGACACTATGTTATTCAAAACTAACCCCCTTCTTAGAAATATCAAACATAATAAAATTATTCATAACCTATGGAATTAAAACACAATAAAAGGTGAGATTATATTCTAATTAAGGGTAAACAAGGGATATAGAATCAAAATATTATCATAAGTGTATGAGAGAATGAAAATAACATTTTAAAGCCATAGCCTATATATAATATTTTGTAAACATGAGACATGCAATAAATATTGGTTGTTAAAAATAACTAAGTTGTAAAATAATAAGAGAAAATAACAATCTAAAGTATAAAATTGACATAATACATTGATTTGTACAATACACATAATTATAGAAAATTATTTCCATAGTAGTCTTGGATCAGTTCCATGAAACACATATTTATTTAGGTCCACTCCCCAAACTATTATAGTAGTTAGGTTTTATTCCAAATTCATTCAAAGTGGACTAGGATTACTCAAAAAACCATCATATTAGTTATTTTTCACTCTCAGGACTATCAAAGTGGACAATGTCCCATACTAAACATGGTATACTCAACATTCTTTTCATATATATCTCATGAGATATAAATATTCAACCAATGCATTAGAGTGATATATAGGTCCCGATCATTAAAAAATATTTTCCTTTTTATTCCATAGGATCATATGAGATTCATCATATTAGAACCAATTAAATGAATTGGGTTTTATAAAAATTTCATCCTATTATAACTTATTGAAAATAAAACATGTTCAATAAACGTTTTATTATTAAATAATAACACGACATATGGAAATGTAATAGGTTTCATATACTTGTTTATATCATAAACAAAAACTATCCTAATAAATAATAAGGATGTTATCACTATATTATATCCACTTTAAATATAATTTATTATTGAAAGGATGTAATCTCTAATGGAAAATTATTTTTAAATATCATTAATAACATTACTTGAGGAATAAATCCTTTTCATTTAAAAACCATTTACTTAAAATCAAAACAATACAAAATATTAAACAAAACATATTAATTGAAGATGAACCAGAACCATTGTTATGTATTCTTAAAATCATTTATTTTTTATGATGGTGGGAAAATAAATTCATGTCATACACATTAAAATGAAGAAAATATTGTCATTTATGATAAAATGAAAAACATACAAGTATGAAAAAGGACAAGAATAATACTTCTACAAAAAATTATAAAAATTAAAAAATGGTTTAATATTTCATAAAAATTCTATGCATAATAGTATAAATATTATTTAAATCATATTTTGAAAACATGGACCTGTAAGAGTAAGGACTATCGAATGAAAAGTTAAATAATGTCAGTTCTCCATAACAAATAATCTATTATTTTGAGTACATAATGATGGAAAATTGAATAAAATTAATTTATATAATTAAATTGATGAGAATAAAATTTATGAGTTTCATGAGATATATATCATAATGTTTTGTTAATGGAAATTAATCATAAATAATACCGATAAACAATGAGGTTGTAACATATGTCCCTTATCACATTGATGTCTTTTGAATCATAGACCACCCGGAAGGGAAAAAATTATATGGATAATTGTATCCCATTATTTCATGAATATAATTTTAGAATAAATTAATGTTCAATATATACACCACCCAATGGAAATATGTGGAAGATATGGCATTTGTCCCACAAAAATAAAGTTGCACTAAAAGTAACATACATCAAGTCTCAATTTTCTTTGTAAATATTAGAAAATCATGTATAATTAATACATGATTATTACACATATATTATAGGCCTATAATAATATATATAATTACACGTGTTATTTAATTAGGATCATTTATTACTCTTTCATTAATTATTCATTGTTAAAATCATGTTTATGGTTTTGTTTTTTATGCATGTACTTGTCCGGTATTTTTAGTCCTTTTACATTTTTCATGATTCCATTAACTCAAGAATGTTAAAAATTATGTGAATATAAAATATATTCATTATATAATATATATTTATATTTATATTTATATTAATCCATTAATGTTATAGTATGAAAATCAATTATTCTATTTATGGAGTTGGCAGATTATATGTATGCATTAACATTGTTTCGTTTTCTTGATGATCGAAATGAAAGAAATGAAATAAAATTACACTTTTTTCATATTTATTTTTTATTCATATATATAATATAAATTCATTAAATCTATCCATATTATCATCCATTTGAAAATAGAATAAAAAATAATCACATGACATCGTGGATGTGGTAGTCCACATATACGCATGAGCGACATTATCCCCACCCAATGGATACAAATATAGTAAGGTATATGTGATAATATATTTCAAATAGTAAAAATATTACATAATTATTATATATAAACCATAATTCCATCATTATATCCATCCTTATATGTGGTGACAGAAAAATAATTACAATTGTTCATGAGGTGGTAGACCTTCGTACACATGATCGGCGGTTTTGTTTCCCATTAGATGGACAAAGAGATGAATATAGTTTATCAAATTAGATTAATTTCATATAATTATATTTCAAATAGTGATTTGATTATATAATTATTTTTTAATAATATTTTTAGTTTGTTTATGACGAAATAAAATAAAACTATTCAAATAAAAACAATTACTCTTCTTCGGATGACCCCCTTAGGTTACCACCAAATTATTTATTATGATCCTCTACTTATCTAAATATGTCTTCTAGGAGAAGAGGAGGGAATTTTAAAATTTATTTTTTCATGGATTTTATAACATCGTGTTTCGAAAATGTAAAAATAATAAGTGAGTGGGTTCCATTTAATAATTACAGGAGATGAAACACATGGAATATTTGAAAAAAATGGTGTACACACATTTTAAATATGAAAAATTGATAAAAATATAATATTTTCCAAACATCGATTTTATATTGTCTAAATTAATCAACAAAATGAGTTTCGCAAAAAAATATGTTATTTTATAATGTATCTTTTTAAAATAACCCCCTTGATATTCCATTTTAACCTTAACCACAATAAATTATTTTTACTTTTTTTACTATTCATTTTGACTAAAAAATAATTTTCCCATATTATAAAATAATAATTATTATTTTTCAAAATAGGAAAACCATTTTCTCAAATTCCTTTAACATAATTGGATAAAATTATATTTAAATTAAATCTTTATACATAATGAAAAAAACAATTTTCAAAAAAGTGTCTTTTCTTTAATACAAAATGTTTTTCTTTCATAATTGAACATGTATTTGAATAAAATGAAATAAATTGGTTTAGTAATTACATAATTTACCTTATTTTACTTTTAGAGAAACTTTTATATAGTTTGATACATTTAACATTATTTAAAAAAATGTCTATTTGTAATAAATATTATTATTTTTCGATCTTTACTAAAAATATAATCTTTTCATAAAATTATTTAAAAATATTCCTATGATAGTTTTGGAATTTTTATGGATAAAATTAAGATAATATTTTAATTTATATTTTCAAAAATAGTCAAAAATTAACTTTATTATTTTGCACAATTATCGACAAAATTCTTTTTTTAAGAAAAAAATATTTTCGAAGCATATAAAGAATTTACTAAATATTAATTAATTATTCATAAATATATTTTATTTTCATGAAATCATTATATATAATATTAAATAATACTATTAGTATAAAATAAATTAATTTATAAGTAATAATGGAAATGTTTAAATAAGAATAATAATAATCGTGTTTTTAAATTAATAAATACTCAATGTTGCATGTAACGCAGCCTATCAAAGAAAATAATTTTATTAATAATATTTTATAAAATGTCAGGTTGTTACATCTATTATATTATTTTCATAACTTATAAATTATTAATTTCATTTTATTAATTAATTAAATTTATTTGTATATTCATCTATCGCATTTATAAAAAATATGGGTATGTTTTGCGATATTGGAATCCATGACCAGTGTTTTTCAGGTAACATTATGATAATCATGAGTTACGTTTTAATGATCATATAGTTTTATTTAATCCTTAATGAACCTCATTCAAGAAATAAATTTCTATTTAGTAACATATATTATCAATATTAATTTCATGGTACTTATTCATGGGGATAATGATGATGTTTTTATAGTATTGTTCATTTTTGTGGTTGAACCAACCCAAATAAGAACATGTCATACTGGTGAATGACTAAAATTTTCATGTTATATAACCTTATAATAGTCATATAAATAGAATAATTATGTTAATATAACATAAATTTATTGGTTGATGTTACTTTGAAACAATTTATAATAGAATAAATTAAAAAAAAATTAGAGAAGAACAAAAGACACTTACTTGGTGAATTCACTCCACCTCCACATGGGTTACTTCAGAATAAAGGATTTAGGATTAATTATTGACAAAATGATACCAAAAACATTATAAGTTCTTAATATAGTAAAATTTTGATTTTATAGAAGATGTATGTGATTTTTTTGATTTTTTTGGATGATATAGAGTTGGTGAATTTTTATAGGTCAGTTTGGAGTTTCATTTCCATAATTACTCATTTCCTAATGTGTTATGATTTAATTTTAAAAGGAACTTCAAAAAAACTTAAAATAAACTATATTTTATATGGGTCAATAAATCCCTTATACTAACATTTATAGATAATTTATTATGATATTTTTTTACCACTCACTGAAACATTATTTTCATCATTTTACCATTACTATGGTAACACACTTTTTTACACTGATAACATATTTTTTTAACTATAAATGATATTGAACTCCATAAAAAAATTTATTAAATAAAAATTTAACCATATATAATATAATTCAATTCTATAATATGTGAAGCAAAACTATTAAATAAAAAAGAATTTTATTTTAGAAAATTGTTTTTCTAGAAAAAAACAAGTTCATAATATTTAAGTGAACTGAATATAATTTTAAATAAAATACTAATGAATTTATTTTTAATATAATTTTTATTCTTTGAATCATTGTATGAAATAAATTTATTAATTTGTATAAAACTAGTTCTTTAAAAAATCAATTTTATATTAAATTATTTTAATAATTTCTTGTTAGATTTATTTATTTTCCTCTAACCATTCAATTTTATCAACACATATTTAAAAAATATTTATTTGGAGTTCATAAATACTTAGAACATAATTTAACAATAATAATATTTTATGTATAATAAAAATATAAATTTTTATTATAATATATTTATATAAAATATTTATCCATTTGTTTCATTATTTATTATTTCTAAAATATACTATTTTTATTTACAATTAATTCCCAAAAAATATACCCAATGGCCATATATGTAATGCTAATGTAATAAAATTCCATATTTTTATTGACTATATATATAACATCTTAGAGTATTATAAGTATTCTTAAAATAATTTTTTCTCTTAAATTACATGTATGTCAACATGTATACATTATTGATAATTATTTTTCTTTATTTCTATCGTTATAATTAGAGGTATGATCTTAAAAAAACAACATGGAAAAGAATTACATTTTAATGGAATTTCTTTTCAATAATCTCAATTGTTACTTTTCTAAATGATGATCCATATTCCATTACTATAATGTATTAATATTTTTTTTATATTGTAAAATTTTAACTCATAAAAAATTAGGGTTAATTTTAATTTGGTATTTTTGTGTGATAAAATCTATTTAACACAATATTTATTTATATTGTAATGTTATAATTAAACCATGTATTTTTATATTCATTCGCATTAAAATAAAATCTCATTAATTTCATTACCCTAATAAAAACAAACGAGATTATTTCTACCATATTACATCTTTGGTTTCCCACATTTCGTACTCAAAATTATTACTATTTGATTGAAAAATAACTTATGGAGTGGTTTTGTTTTATAGTACCATATCAGTATGATCCATGATTTCTACCAATTGTTACATCTTAGAGATATCATATTCCAATTTCATTACATTTGACCTCAGTATATGTGAAGGGTCAGGTATGTACTTCTTCAAAAGTGAAACATGGAAAACATCATGTATAAGGGAGATGAATGGTAGACATGAAATACAATGTGATACCATCCCAAAACGATCAATGATATAAAATGGTACAAATCATATAGGGCTCAACATTCTATACATCCCAAATCTGATGACCCTATTCCTATGTGATATTTGACTGAATATGTTTTCTATAACTTCATAATATATATTTTATCTATGATAATTAATATACATGTTCTATGCTATTTTTATAGTTTTATTATATTGTTTAATGGTATAAATATTTTCTTTTATTTCTTGAGGAAGATCGAGCCCTTTAATTAGTACATTATAATTTCATATCAACCAATTGTTGTTATGAAATTTTTTCCACAAATATCTTCATATAGTTCCACATGAATGCTAAAATTGAAACAAAATTTTATATAAGAAATCCACTATGAATGGATTTTCTAAATACCATGACCACAATAAGCATGATTTAGTGGTTACTTTATTACATTGTATGTAGATACAAGAGAACACATCTCAATAGAGAAAGAAGTATATTAGTATTGGTAAAATACATACATTCTTGAGTCCTATATTACTTTTGAAAACATGTAATACAATATATCAAGAGTAAATATTTATCATCCTTGAACTCATTCAATGAATTTTTCTTCACATCTTATGGAAAGGATCCAAAAAAAGAGTTACCTCGTAAACACTGTAAGAGTTACATAAAGTATAATATATCTAGTATAAGTAAAGAATAGTAAATAAGGCCAAAATAATATTGGAAGTTAAATATATTAATGCAAATACCATTTAGTCAATCAATAATATATCATGATAAGATAATGAATAATAAATATGTCAAGTTAAATAATTTCAAACAAATTCATTTTATTTAATAAAATGTGATTGAAATGTATCCAAAGATTATAGCAATCAAAAAATCATTGATGATAATATTAAGTGAATTCTAAATGAAATAAATTCTTAACATTAGATTTCATCATCTTAGAAATCACACAATATATCTCATCAATACCATTAACAAGATAGTTTAGAACTACGGGTAAAAACTCATTTAATGTAAACATACTAATTTTATTATTTGTACATGTTGATACATAAAGGGGCTATATAATTTAATTCCCCACCAATCACTGAATTTATAAATAATTTCCCATATATCAATTAATTAATTTAATCAATTTATTAATATAAATTATTAATTAATATCTATATTGATTAAAGTATATATAAATTTCAATATTTCTTCCATTAATCAAATAACATTAAATGAATGATATTTATAATGAAATTATATTCACTTTATGAAATAATTATATCTATTGATAATAATATCGATACGTTGGGAAAATGGAATATCCAATTATCATAATAAAGATAATATTTTATGGAAATGTTAATAAATTCCAAATTTATCAAGAAATTAAATTCAAATTATTTCTATGGTGAAACATATTAAAAAACATCATGATAAAGGATTAGGATTGTATCATTATTTCATATCTCCAATGAACAATTAGTAATATAAATGGGTTTTTCATTGATGATTTTAAATAACATGAATACAAATTTAAAAATTTTGTGTAAAATACACTTTTTTTTAGATATAAATTTTAAAAATTTAGAAATATTAAAAATAATATGGTGGAAATTTATTTGGAAAATTACATAATAAAATTTTAAATTAATATTTATTGAAATGAGTGTTCATGGTGGTTAAAACATTTAAACATTCCTTGTATATTAAAATAATAACTTCTTTCACATTTTTTTAAAAAAAGATTGAAGTAAATTTTTTGTACACTGATAGGAAGATTGGTTTTAAAATATTAAAAAAATTTATGTTCAAAAATTAATTTACATAATCATAGTAAATTTTTTTAAAATATTTTGCTGAAAGATTGATTTGGGAAAATATTTATTTTTTATAGAAGAGATAAATGATATCAAATGTTATTAAAAACATTTTTCATTAATTATAATTTTCAAAGGGAGGAAAATGAAAGTATTACAATATAAATGATTAAATTCGAGTATAATAATATATAATGTATTTATTATAATATTATCATATATTTTCCTTCAATTAATTTTCATGTATAAATAATCCTAATCAAATGAGATTGAATGATAAAACCATAACACTTTGGTTTCATTTTAATCATAACCTCCATTAAATATATAAATTCAAATAAAATATTTCATAACATTAATATTAAGATATTAATGATATAAAATATCAATGTGGTGGGATATATATATATATCATTAATTTTATATGTGTATAATACAATGTATGTCCTATATAAGAAAATTTGAGACAGGCAACCCTAAATATTATATGAACATTGTAGTGAGTATTAATAAATTAATATTTTTAATTTATTAAATATAAATACATATAAAATATTTTTATATAATATATAATATAATAAAAATTCATTACACACATAATCATTGTATATCATATTTAATGAAGAAGTAAGATAAAATAAATAAGGCCTAATTTATGAGATTCAAAATCAACTCGTAACATTCAATTCAAATACGATTTTATGAAATAATTTAAATTGAAAATTATAAAATCTGGAATTTTGATAGATTCATGATAAAACTTATAAATGGGTTAGTATATATTCCATATAATATAAATTAGTTTTTAACATTACAATATACCTCAATGAAAGGAAGTTGAGAAAAAAATCCATTATAACTTAAGAAAAGTATTAATAAAGACATTTCAAAAAATAGAGAAAGTAAACTATATGGTAAAATAACGTGAATAAGAATAATAAGTGGTTTTAAATATATAATTGATATTATATACACCATTTAAAAACAATTAGTTTTATAATATAAAATGTGTATCAAAAAAGGAATTTTTATGAAAACCCTTACCATATTTCTCCCTCCAATTGAACATGATTTAAACTCATCTATAATTAGTTTAAAAATAATATAAATTTCAAAAAGAAAATATTAATATTTATAATGTCATATATGATCATTTTATAAAGAAATTGTCATCATTCATAAAAAATATTTTATTTTTACCCCTGATATTGGTGTTAATTTCCTTATTTTCTCATTAATTTTTTTCATAAACATTCCAGTTTCGATGTATCAAATATAGATCCATAATATCTATAAATATATTAATTTTTTAAATATCATAATTAATTATTAAATACATTTTTATAACTACTCTTTAATTTTGTACCAGAACAATTAATCGTAATGTCTTGTTGACATGTTAGGTCATACGTACGCAAGGGGGACTATATCATTCAATTAATGGGTGAAAGGGGTTATTAATTGGATGATGTAATAATTTTATATAATCAATTTCATTTAATATATATCACTTTTATTCATTAAATATGTCCTTATTTTCCTTACATATAGTTCTTCAGTGTGAAAAAATCACATCACTTCGCGTGGTGGTAACCCATCGTACCCATGAGAGATGTTATCAAATTTAAAAATTAATCAAAATTGAGAATTTATATGTGACAATATAAAAAAATTAATATAATCTTATACTAAATATAATATATATATATATATATATATATATTAATCAAATAATTAATTATGTCCAAATATGATAAATATTAATGGTAAATGAGTTACATTGGATCATGACTCTGTAGTCTGTCATACACACAATAAATTATTTCATTTCCAATTTGATGTAAGAACAGATGTATAAAATTTAACCAATTAAAATAATAACATATAAATATATTTGAGATATTATATTAATTATATTTTATGTTTTAAGAAATAATTTAAGGATGTAAATTAGGAAACATAAATAATTATTTTTATTATGATAATTAATATCAATTTGATATTACACCTTTTGATATCTTCATAAGCACCCTTTGATTAGAGTTTTGGGTTGAAAATTATCTCAATAATATGTATAATAATTCCAGGGAAGTATTTTTACCATTTATTCATCTGAAAATATTTTGATAGGATTTATAGAGTGGGGGGAGGATTTATCTGTTATAATTGAGGTGGAGTTTTATTTGGTAAATACCAAAAACTATTCAAAAATGGGAAGTTAATATCACCTGATGTTCCTCCAAAACAAATAAATAATAGAGTATATAGATTTTAATATCAATACACACCAAAAAAACACACATGTTTTAATCATTTTTTAATTAAATTCTATGTTTTCTTACATTTACCATTTTAGTTTTCAACACAGTAATGAGTCTATTTTTATTTTACCATAATCATTGAATCCTAAAACTAAATTGATCATTAATAAATTATTTAAACCCCCTTTTGATAAATATTTAACAAAATTTATCAAATAAAAATTCATTATGTGTGAATGATGAATTACAACATAATTACATGTAAAGTGCAAAACCTAATTTTAACCTTTACCATGATAAATATATTTTGACCTAAATATTAATAATTATGAAAAAAATAAGTATAAATTATAATATAAAATTAATTATTATGATTCCAAATGTGGAATCAATTTTTAGAGATATAATTCATACAAGTGATAGAATTTAATACCAAAATGACCAATTGGATGTTTCAAAAAATTGGTTTCCATGAAATTCATTTTCAAGTATACTGACTGAAAATTACATTTTTATTATAAAACACTTTTTAAGGGAAACGTGAGAAACCACAAAAAAACAAAGAAGACTATCAAGTATCCTATCCTAGTATGTGTGACAACAAAAATACTTCACCGACATATGACCCATTGGAAAGTAGTCTCGTGCAGAATTACGGGCATAGAACCGATGGGGAAGCCATACCCTCTCATGCATCCAATTCCAAGAGACCTTCAACGATAAAAACATAATGCTCTAATAACCTTCTAGAGATAGTTCAATTATCATTCAAAAAAAAGTATAAAACTAACTGAAAATCAAAATAAAAGGTGACGCGAAGTAACCACAGCTCACGGAACCCATTCACTCAAACAAACTAACCAAAACAACGATCTTAAAAAAAGTCACTAACAAGAAACATAATTTTACAAGTTTACCTAAACAGTTTCCATGATAAGGATGATATCTTTTAGTCTACTTCTTCCCAAATATGGATATCAAATATAGACACTAGTTGATCCCAAGACTGAATATACTCCTCAACACTAATCTTTCCATGATTGAAACCCCCTACGAAAATTGAGGCTTGTTTTTCAATCCATGAATATTGAACCTCATTAACAGAACCCTCTATAGGCCTCCCCATCATTTTAGTAGCCTCTTACTCAGTAATTTTGGGCATTAGGATATATTCTATAACCTATTATTCAGAGCATAAAATCATACGCAGGGACTGACAATCATGTTCCCCTGGAGTCAGATGGCTCAAAGACTCCATAGCCATCCTTTTATCACTTATCTTCTTTGACGACTGAGTCTTCAGACGAGGAAGTATTGAGGAGCAGTCCTTCCTACCCTTCCTCCTCCTAGAACCCCTAGTACTTTTCAGGCTTAGAGACTCATCCGCAGAGTGGTCGTGTACACCCTCTTTAGGAACCATCACACCTACGCCATCTCCCACAGTTGGAATAAAAAAATTAGAACTCAAATCAACCTCTAAAAGAACTTCAAAACTATTTCTCAAGGTTATTTAGGCCGGTCCCCTTTCCTCCCCACCTCTATTTGGAATAGCTTCATCTATGTCGGACCCCTGCCACCCCTTGTTGATATCCACACTACCCACCCATGTCTTCTCAGCCAACGAACCAGAGAGGTCCACCTTCCCTTCATTCTACGTCTGATCTATGATTGTTTCCCCTTCCTCTGAACATCCACATGAATCACCTCAAGCTAACATTCTCTTTCTTCATCATGCGCACCATGGCTAGACGAAGTCGCAAGATCCCCTTTTATCTTGTTGAACACATCCACCACTGTTGGGTTGACATGGTGTGCTACCACACCAGTTCCAAGTTCATCCACACCCGTTGAAATGAAACCCTCTACCTCAAAAAATGGAAGTACCTCCTCCACTGGCCGCAATGATGTTCCACTAACTCTATCTTCTTCACATACTGCATACAGACTAGAACTTGTTGTCTCACAACCCAGTGTAATTTTTTCATTTCCACTGACCATCATCTCAGTCGTATCCTGGCCATCCCTATGAAAATCTTCCCTCCATTGAGATCCAAATCCCCTTCTTGCCAATGATGCATGTCTCCCCCAAAAGAATCCAAATGTGCGCCCAACCGCTTACATGATAAACAGAATTCCCTCTAACTATTGTTGATTACCCTCTACATGCACCTATATTACTCACCAATCATAATCCAACCATAATAAAATGTAACCCTAAACAAATATATATGCAAGAATATCCTTGGGAAAACAAGGTGACATACCGTTTTCGTTCTACTATTCGAACAAAGATACCTACTGAGTAGATTGTCGATCAATCTGATAATTGAGGTGTTTTGTTATGGTAGCAGAATGTTAGGGAAACTATCCCAAATCGCCGCGGACGGCGAGTCTCGATTCATGTGGAAATAAAACGACCAACGGAACAAGAACAATTCACCGCCATTGCAGCACCAGGATGCCCATGACATGGCATAGATGAGGTCCTCCTCTGATGAGAACTGGATTATAAGACGATTATAATCATGCAACCCAACCATTACCCACTCCTAGAGATCCCTTGTGTCGAGGATGAACCTATCAAAGGAGTCGAATTACGGCCTTCACTACTTGGACCTTTTTACTAGGGTGAACTTTAGAAGTGCAAAGGCTTTAGTGAACCCAGACATTGAAATATGGAGATTCGGACAGCCATTGATGAGCACTGAAACCTTCAAGCCTAACTCAACTTTCAGAAATGGCAAGAGATGGTCAGCGTTTAATAATGGACGAAAATTGGGAGCCTTATTATATATATATATAATGATATATAATATGGTAAGGTCATCGAGAATAACACACATCTAGTTTTCCTTGTTGGATAACAATTGTGGGATGTTAATGTATTGACATGGAAGAAATGTATAGATAATTATAAAGAGTCATAGAGACCATTTATCCTAAAAAAACTGAATGATCAAAAAATATTCAATGAAAAAAACCTTCCATATATGATGAGTTAAAAGGAAATTGGTTTATCTAATTTGAAGGTAAATGATAATATTTTCTGTCAATATCATTTCCACAATTTTGAGGAATACATTTATTAACTATAAATATGAGGAAATATTCTTATTTGATATATTTAATTTTTATAAGAAAATTTTTGTCAATTTGTTTTACATTGATCCATTTCTACTTTAATAAATAAATAACCAATACAAATATTTATTCCTAAGTCAAAAAAATTATTTTTTATTGTATATAAGATCCATAAAAGAAAAATAATATTTTACTCATATATTTATATATTATCCAAATTTGAAATGGTTACCACAATATAAGAAAATAAAAAATACATAAACCTTTATATGAGGAAATAATTAATTTTATATGAAATTCATACAAAGTCTCGACATTAATTATTCTATAAATAAATAAACATGCATCCCAATTAATCTCAATATTAACTATGTTAATGAATTTTTTCCCCTCAAAGGTGACCTCATGCCTTTCTATCTTATATCCCCAAGAATTAAATTTCATTATTTTGAAATAATACATATTTTTAAGAATCAAATTTATATACTCCTAAACCCAATAAAATTTCACCTAAAATATCATTAATTGCCTCAAATAAAAAATTATTAATCCTATAATATGTTTCCCAAAATCAATGAAATTTTTATTCATCAATCTTTTTAAGTATAAAATATCATACAAACACTACATTACGTAGTCCAGTGGTCGGAACTCCACCCTTGTTACCCTTATGTTGTGGGCCTAAAACCCGAGACCTTACTAGATGCGACAGGTTGTCACATAGCATGTTATTATTTCTTTTTCCATCATATTTTTCACATAATTGCAATAATTTTACCAAAAATATCAGGAATATATTTAAAAAAAATTCACGAATAGATTTTTTAAAAACAAGGGTTTTTATATGACTTATTTATTCCTATAAAAATAATTAATCATCATTAAGTATTATTATAAAAAATATCAATGAAAAAATTGACTATGATGGTTATTAATATCATTAATCTTATTTCAACAAAAATGTAAATGAATTATTCTACAAATAAAATTCAACACAATAATATAATTTATACATATGGGTTACATATACCTAAAATATCTATTAAAAACTATAAATGTCTCCATAGCACTTCCATCAGATAAAACCTTTGAAGTCGTATCTTGGAATTTGAACATATAAGTTTTATTTTAATTAGTAACCCATTATGGTTGCTAAAAATATATAAAATTCTTATATAAATAAAATATATCATTGGGGATATATTTATATACAAATCAATTGTAGTATATTATAAATAAAATTTTAATTACCCAAAATATACCCCTTGTATTGCAAAAACAGATTAATAGAAAGGCCCACTATCGTGCACAATGTGATGATCGAGTGAAATTCAAATGTTCCATTTTTAGAGTTATTAACTTGAGGTATATCTCTTCTATAACCATGTCCACTTGTAGTATCCACATATGGATGTAATTACGTAGAAAACACACATAATCAGTTCTATACAGAAACATAGTGTTCTCTTCTATAATTATCCAAAAATTATATCATTATTTTATGTTCTTAAATCAATTTATAAATGTTTGTTCTAAAAATACATAAATACCAACTAAAATGACCCTAATTCCAATAGCATTGAGTCAGTAGTCACGTTCTTGTATTGGAATTGTATATAAGTAACCACGTACCGAATGACTAAATAGTTTAATATTATTACTAAACTAGATTCAATCAGAATTATTTCCATATATGTTAAAATATGAAATTAAAAATATTTATATTAAAAATTCAACATCCATGAAGACATTCCAATAATTCTTCGTTACATCTACGAGAAATGAAAAAATATGGGTAAGCTAAGATTCTCATTAATGATTACATAATAAAGAATCAATCATGTTTAAATGAATCATAATCAATAAGGAATAAAAAATATGTAAATCTAAATATCAATATACACATTCCATTTAATCATTTTAAAATAATGGATTATATAAGACATAAAAATTCGAAAAGGTAAATAACTGAAAAAACATTCTATTTAATCAATAAATTGATAATGAAATGATTATATATATAATATGAATGTGATATTCTCATAGATAATAATAATTTCATTTTTAATTAAGTTATTAATATTTTATGTCATTATCTCATGCATTATGGTATTTATAACATCAAATTTTTTTATAAGATGGTTTAGAAATATTAGCAACAACACGTCTAATGATAGCTTACTAATTTTTCTCATGAGACTTGTAGATGCACTAAGGGGATTCATAATTATGGGCCCTAAATATCACTACACATCCATATAATTTTTCATATATAAAATAATTTATTTAATTCATGTGACAATATTCTTTTTCAACATGAATCAATATTGTGTTAAGAAAAATGATTGGTAATTATTTTCCAATTGAAAAAATAATCTTCCATGTATACACCATATATATTTATATATTATATATTTTTTATGATATAATTATATCCATATTATCTAATATGGATATTTAGGAGTGTTTTAATGACCATTGTTTCTAATAAATTGGTTATATCAAAGGAATGTTTATGACTAATAAATTAATCAAGAATTTAAGTGTTAATAATTTAGAAAAACTCATTATAAACCATCCTAAAAAAGGATAATGGAGATATCCATACAAAATATCCCTAATGTATTATAAGTATAATAAATATATTTCATATTTATTGAATTTAATTTCCATGAAAATATCATAAATTATTTAATGAACATGCATATATCACTTTAAAAAAATTAATAAAATAAATTAATAAAATATTATTAAATAAATTTCTTTAAATTTATATTATAAAAATTTAAATATTATTCAAACAAATAATTGGTCAAGATAGTTGAAAATATCATGCATGATGAGTGTTACAAAATAAATTTTCATTTCATAACTTTTGTTAGAAATGTCAAATGTACATTTTCAAAAAATGAAAGGAAGATTCCTTTTATTTTTATTTCCAAAATCAAACTGTACATAAAAATGAATTTATATTACCATATTAAATCATTTTTTATTTTTTTGAATACATTGACTAGGTAGAAAAATTATTTTCGATATAATAGATAAATACATCTAGATATCATTAAACTAAAATTATCAATTATTTTAGTTATCAATGATAAAAGATTGTTTTATTAAACATCTTGAATAAGAATAGGTGAAGTTAATTTAATTTATTATTGTAAAGTGATCATATAATTTCCTTCAATGTAAATAAATGTGTATAATACTCTAATTAAAATTAGATGCAACTATAAACCATTACTTATTTGGTAAAATTAGAATCATAACCCCTGTCGAATAGATAAATTCAAATGAAGCAGTAATAAAATATAAATGTTATATATTCATGAGATAATATATAAAATAGGAAACATATTCACCTCATAAAATTATATATGTGTATAATATTATATAAGTTCGAGAGATGATAAATTAAGATAAATAAACCCTTCGAATGACAATCACGTTGAAGTGAGAAATTATCAATTAATTGATTATGTATATAATATTTGAATCCACATAAAAAATATTAAATAAAATAATATAATAAAAATTAATTTCATATGTAATCATATATTATCAATTACATTGAATAAGTAATATATCCGAATGAAATGAAATTGGTTTATAAGGTTCTTTATCACTTGGTAACATTCATGTAATATACCCTTGGATGAAATAATTCAAATAAATAAATAAAATACCATTACTAATAAAGTATTTATTATATTAAATATTAATTGGAAAGTATATACACCATATTATACAAACATGGTTTTTAACATTTCAATAGGCCTCCATGAAATGAAATTGAGACAAAATCCCCCACAACATAAGAAATGGCTTAATAGAACCCACTCAAAAACATAATATCATAATTTTGAAGGTAAATTACATTTAATAATATAAATAATAAAGTTAAATATTCAATTTTATATATATAAGCCATCTATAATAAATTAGGTTCCTAACATAACATGTGTATTAATTAATAATGTTTTGGGATGATAACAACTACCTCATGGTTCCCTTTAATTGAACAGTATTTCACCCCCATTATTGTTTTTTTATATATTTTAATAAATTATAAAATAAATATATTAGTGATTATAATTTCATATATTTTACTTCTTTAAAAACTTATCACTCATTCAAAAATAATTTTTTTATTCAATATTGTTTCGAGTGATAACTGTCTTATTTTCTCATAACTATTTTTCGAGAATGATCTGTTTTTTGTGTGTGGAATATAGATACATAGTATCAATAATTATATTAATATTTTAAATATAATATTTAATCCTAAAAATATATTTTTTATTATTCATTAATGTTTTACAAGGAAAATGAATCGCATCACTTCATATAGATGCTTGGTCATTCATACACACAAGCGATTGTATTATTCCTTTAATGGGTTAAAGGAGTAAGTAATTGGAAGATATATACATTTTAAAATATCAAATAATTTTATATATACCACATATAATCATTAAATTTATACCTATTTCCATCCACATATATTGTAGGTGAAATATGAATCACATCGCATAACAAGTTGGTTTTCTATGATACACATGTGCAACATTTTTTAATTTTAAACAGAATGAAATATAAGAAGATATCTATAATTATATAATTTATTAAGTATAATTATTTTATAATTATTATATATAAACCATTAATGCATCATTAATTCCATCTGTGATATGTGTTTTTGGAAGATGAGTTACCATGGTTTGTAAGGTGGTAGTGTATCGGGGCATGATCAATTATTTCATTTCCACTGTGGTCGTACATGAGATTTATATAGGTTATGAAATGAAAATAATAACATCATATTATATAATATATACTGGTGTTATTATATTTTTATTTTCATATATTGTTGAAGGTTGTAATGGATGAAATAAAAAAAGACCTTTAGTAAGATGATTACCCTTTTATTGAGAAACCTTATTTGGGTCTCTTATTAAATAGAATCATATTTATATTTATGGAATGAAAACTAATACATAATTTTTAAAATGATATTTTAGATTTATTTTCATATGTTTCGGTAAGTAAAAATGGTTTGACAATATGATTAAGTGACGAGAGTATGTTCCCTTTTATAATTGAATAGTGAAATATTTTGTAAATACCCAATAATAGTCAATAATTGTAATTCAATATCACCCCCAGTTCCTAGTAAATTCAAAATTAATATATTTTTGACACATTAATGTCAACCTACACCTACCACACACACACAAAACCCATCTATTGAACAGGGTTTTCCTTTACTTTTCTGTTTCCTTGCATTTACTATTTTAGTTTTCATGATGGTAACTTTATTTTTTTTGTTTACCTAGGTAATTAATCATTTAATCCTAGATTTATAATGATGCATTTTATGTAATTTTTAAATTATGATTAAAAATATTAAATCCAATTTATCCAATAAAAATAATAAATGTGAGATTGAATAATTTTAATATAAGACCATCTAATGTGTAAAGCCTCACTTCAACCCCAATTGTGATAAATTTTTTATCATTATTACCAATAATTAGGACCAAAATATAAATTGAGAAGGTTATATAATGTTAATTATTTAGTTTAAAAATGGGAATAAATTCAAGGAATTTTTGATGGACTTATGAGGTATAATTTAATATACAGATAAACCTACAGACGTGTCGAAACATTGGTTTCCGGTCAAATGCAATTTTGATGAAAAACATGATATTAAATTAAAAATATGACAAATATTATTTATTATTCATATTTATATTAATATACTTATAAATATAATCAATACATTTAATTAAAATATTTCCTCATTAGTGGTTATTTTAATTAAATAAAATCAAGAAACATTATGAACTTTAAAATGGTTTTCAAGAAAAATAGATTTTAAATCCCAAAAATAGGCTTACATTAAAATCCATTATAGAGTTTATATAAATGATATATATTAAATTAAATACAAATAAATTATACTTATTTTATATTAAAATCATATTAAGAAAAAAAAATAATTTTTAAATTATGTAATGTATTTTGAATATATATGAAATTTACTAAAGAGCGTTATTTTTTCATATTCATTGAAAGATAATTTTTCTTAAAAAATAATTAAATTTAACCCAATGTTAGTATAAATATAGTTATTCATAAAAATGACTTTAATTTTATTAAATAATTTTTTAAAAGGTGCGAAATAAAATTATTATTTTTCTCACAAAACAAGAAAAAATCATTTTTGATGAAAACATTTTTTTTGAAAATAAAATTTCCTTTACAAAAAATTGAGATATTATTATCAATAAATTAGTATTACATAGTATCAATAAATATTTTATAATTTATTTATCACTATTTATACCCAACAATTCAATAGCTAGGTTATATGGTCCTTATAAGAATAATATATTTCAAGAAAACATAATACCTCTTCAAATCCAACCATCTTATATAACACATTTTTAAATCTTATGTGAAGATATAATTTATGATATCATGTTATGTATATACTTCATAAATATCACCATAGACACAATTCATCAATACCATTAATTAAAATATTGATTTTTCTATCACTAAATCATGAATTGTGTAATTTTACTCATGATAGATTAATAAACATGAATCATGATCTCCATAAATCCTATTATTCATGAGGATATATCATAATGCATTATATGGTGCATAATTTCATATTAAAACCCCATCCCCACAATAGTATAATATGATTACATAATAACTATCCAACCTTCCCTTGATATTAATTATATTTCATACAAATTCATCATTCTATAGTAACAAGAATCGTAAATATGTTTATATTTTAATTTGAATTAAAAGTCGTGAATTTTTTTCTCAAAATAATCAAAACAATATTTTTATAATAGAATAATACTATTAATATATTTTACATTCGTTGTTTTGGTCTATTATTCACTCTATTTAATGATGGATGGATCCACATGTATACCCTCAATTTTGATTACATATCCAAATAATGATAATAATTAACCAATATTCACACATGCTAAATTTGGCATCAAATTTATCATTCCTCGAGGTAATTAGAATAACCCCATAATGATATTTAAGATCTTACTTTATTTAATAATATATAATTATATAATCTATAAATACTACCTAAATTTGATCTACGTGATCTATAAACATTATATTCATTATATCGAACAATACAGAAGGGCCATTTATGTATACAAATGGAATTACATTGAATTCACATTGAACATATATTGTAAAAAAGGTTCTTTTAAGAATATACACACTTTTAAAAATTAATTGACATCATAGATATCAAATTTATATATTTGAGTTGTATTGAGAACATCACAGCTGATTGAACTATTCATTAATAGAAGGTAGAGTACAGTTTTCTAGATCATGATTTTTACGATCATGGTAATCATTGTAGGGACACATATATCTGTTACTCCTCTTAAAAAATATCATGCATGCGCATCATGGTGAACCACATGTATGTTTAAAATCTGTATCTTAGTTCTCCTGAAGTTTCAACTTCAATTACCTCAATTAATAAAGGTCTATTATATGGGTAGAATTTTATTTCATTATAACACCATGTATGAATTCTATTCAGAACACAATCATGTGATCTTGGGGGAGACTAGGAAAACATAAATAAATAAATCAATATATAAATTCATAATATCAATATAATCAATATATTTTTCTATCCAACCATTAGAGTTAATTAACGCTCTTGATTGGGTTTAAATACAGATAACATAGATGTTATTTACATTGGGAGTTCTTTGTATTTTTTTCAATAAAAGATGATTATAGGTTAATTTATGATATGAATTGAAACTTCAATATATTTAGATGTAATATGGGTTCTATTGTAGAGAACCAATTTTTGACTTATAAGAGTCTGGAATATTTCTTTATATTTTTCAAGAGCTAGGCATGGAGGGGGTGTTAAATTCTTAGGCCCGATGTACAGAAAATTAATTTGTAAAATTACCAATTATATTTTATACAATTAACATGATAGAAATATGATAAATTATAAATGGTATCCTAGATAAGAAATAGGAGTCCATGGTTGTGTCCAGAGTGTTTCATTTACCCAAGGTGTTGTATAACTTTTTTTGGGTGTATGCATCCACTGGAAAAGTTTAACAAGGCCATTTTCATAAATATATAAATTTATTTACTTAAGAAATCATGTCAAATAAATTTTTAATAGAGTCATGGATTGGAAAAGTGTCAACACATTGGATTTCAAAATGGAATTTTTTCCAAGAAGAGACATAATATGAGGGGGTGCGGAAATTTTGTATTCATCACCGATTAGACCTTTTATAAATAGAAATTTGGGGATTATAGATTAGGGTTAGCCCTATTCCCTACTCTATCTAATGAAAATCTCTATCCCTCTTCTCTATTAACCATTATTCATAAAATCGAGGAGAAAACTCCACCGAACCCTCAAAAGATCGAATAAAGAGCACAGTAGATGTGTTGCGTATGATGAATAACTAATTTGATGTATAATTCATTCACATTTGATCATGGATTGATGTTTTCATAAAAAAATACTCATTTTCCAAATTTTAATTCACATTGATTTTTAATCGTCATTTCCCGCACTAACACAAACACAAATACATTCTTGAATAATTTTTAAATCATCATTATTCGTCCATTCTTCAGTGTAGTTTGATTTTTCTTTTTTGGAAAACCGAATCCAATGCATCTTCCGGAAGAGTCCAGTTCTGTGCTGCCCTTATCAAAAGGTACATAGGTCTTCTCATGGTTTTTAAATTATATGAGTTGGGGAGGTTTGGTGCCCTATGGGACAAACCACTGGAGGGCCGCTGGTCGGTGGTGGTGTATGGATGTGGCGGGTCACGTGGAGGCGGTGGATGCGAGGTAGGAACAAATCGGTCAGAGGTCGTAGAATGTGGATCTAGTGTGGTTGGGTGTTATTAGGAACGTAACCCAACGAGTTTTGATGGTAGGTAGAGTAGAGGATCCAAGGGGTGGCGGCAGATCGCGAGGTCGACATAGGATAGTGAATAGAGGAGGTCGGGTGGCGAGTTGGCTGGCAGTCAGGTGGGGGAATCGAAGGCTGACCAGGGACCAGGGACATGGGTCACCGCATTAACATGTTTGGCTGACCATATAGCCTATAAGGAGACCATGAAAATGTTCTAGTGGGGCCAGTCTAGTCTGGTGGCTGGGGGGCTATGTCATGTATTCAGTTATTAGGCCGATGAAATGATCTAGGTCGGACCAGTTCGATTCGGGTTATATGGCTATAAATACCTATATCACCAAAACTGAGTATCCATTTGAGTCTTCGTCTATGGACACATGTTCTTGTCATCGAGAATGATTTTTTTAGTCCAGTTTGGAACTCTCAAACAAGGTCTCAAGGTTTTTTTCATGAAACACCTAAGATTAACAACAAAAATAAAAATAATATAATTATTATTATTTGGGGTTCTTGTATCATTCCTATCATCAAAATGGAATGTCTCTTTAATGTGCCATTAGCGGAATCATAACTCTAGTCTATTTTAATACTTTCCATGAATACATTTGGCTATTCAAATCGAAAACACGATGTTGGCCCCACGGTACTCGGTTTTCACATGTTGCGGTGAAATGTATATTTTTTAATTGGGTATCCAATTTTGATAAATGAATAGCTTATAACATATGTTTTTATCTTAGGATTTCAATGGAATGACCTGTATAATTTTTTTGGGATCAGGGTGTTGGACTTACAAGATGCCATCTGAGAATATTGTGGTGATATGCAATTTTTCCATCATATGTCTATTATGGGGGAATGATTAGTAGATATCGTCAGTTTTTTCAAAACATTCCCAATGGAATGAACCGTTTGGATCTGAAGAGCCTTATTCATGACCACATTAATTGGGGAAATATTAAATGAGTATCATTGGAAGATCATGTTGTAGTGTTTGATGAGAACCCATTACTTTGGTCATCTTGGACTCTTGTGAGAGTAGAGAAGATTTATGAAAAGATGAGGTTAATTGTTCTAGGGCCATTGGGGGAGGTGTGGTAGTGAAACTATGATTCAGCCCTCTAGATTAACAACGAGTGTCGTATGACCATTGGACATCACACTAGATGTGACATGTACTCTTTGAGTACCTTGTCATGCCTAGGGGTACTTGTTGATAATTTAGTACTAAAATATGGTCAGAAACACTATCAGGCAATGAAGTGGGGTCACACGATGTATGGCCCCCATAGAAACTATTTACCCCTATGAATATTCTAACAATCATTTCTTATTCTTTTAAACATTGATTTTGGCCCGTGGGTAGCTTATCCTGAGTGTCTTTCTATGTAAAACACGACAGTTCCCTCCATTGTTTCTTTTGAGATATTTTTTGAGATTTTCTGGGTCTGACGCCTATCAAGGGCGGCGCGCAATGACTACAATAGTGCTTTTCGAGTAGTACTATCTAGCTGGGATTAACAGTGTTGTACCTAGATGATTTTCGAGATGTAATATCCAATAATGATGGCAAGTGGAGTTACCCGTTGATTTTAAAGAGGTACCATACAATAGGGATATCTTGAGAAGTTCTGGGCTTACCTCTAGTAGGGATGGGTAGTGGTCCTTGATGGTTATTCTGGGCTTACCTCCAGTTGGGAAGGGCAGTGTTCCCTGATGGAAGTTTCAACATTAACTCAACTATGCAAGGCATGGGTCCCTGATATAAACTCTAGCCTTACCCTTTTAGATGGTTGCGTTGTGAGTCACCAATTTTAGTTTCATGTGCTACCCTTTAACCGGTCTGAGCACGAGTCCTAGACCTTGAGACATAACCATTTGATTGTGTATCATAGTGAAGTGATGTCCATTGACGTACCTTTGGAATCTCATGGAAGATGGAATATTTTCACACTAATACACGTCCTTATGACGTGACCTAATACTGTGATAGTGAGGATGTTCAACCCAAAGTTGATAGTATCAAGGTGCAATGATTGAGTCTATTTGACTATCAGTTTTGGGAAGATGTGTGGGATGCTGGGCATTAATGGTGTTTACTTCTTTGACTATTGGCTACTCACATTCTTAGGATGAGTGGTGAGATATATTTCCCTATACTGCCTCATTTGGGTTTCTTTGACTGAGCATATATATATATATATATATATAAATATATATATATTATTTATAGTTCCCACTCATTCATATTTTGTTTCTCCCCATCCAGGAGAGGCGAAGGTGCACGAGGTATGTCACGTACATTAAATGTCTATATTCTCGTGTTTGGATTAGTTAACTCTCCTACTATATGTAGAAATGACTCAATAAGAAGTTCATCTTATAACCATTTCTATATCCATTTTTTTAGATGAGCATACTACTCTCTCTTATTGGGTTTAGTTATAGTCCTTTTAATTTATCTTATCATATCCACTACATTCCTTTTTTTGAGTATCTATTATGGCCCCCCTTCTCATTTTTGGGGTATCCTATGGAGTATTTTTATAATAACCAATGTATAGTGATTACCCTAATGCATTGTTCCTTATGAAAAATAAAAATAGGTTGACCGTGATTTTAAAGGAGCAAGGGGATATGGGTGCTTGGACCTTGTATGGTGGTCATATTGTGGGAGTTAAGAGCGGGGATCTCTTAAATATTTTACTTTTTTAGGTACATATATTTTGTGGAACTTTTCTAGTTGGGCATGTATTTTTTCCTTTTTCCCTTTTAGTTTAATTCCCTATACTTGTACTATTTAGAGGTTCATGATATCTTGTTTTTTTACAGTTATGTTACATCTTTTTTTCTTTTCTGTCTGTAGTTTTTCATTGAGTTTGTTGTGGGTGTGTTTAAAGTTTTATAGGGAAAGGAATCCCCAAGTTTTTTGTGACTTCATTTAAAGTCACCACCGTTATATTATGTAGTCAGGCTTGGGGTAGGCGTTTCTCGAGCCTCAGCATGGGTCGGGTCATTAAAAAGTGGTATCAAAGGTGGTTTGACCCTTGAAACATTATTTGGATGTTTCCATCAAAAGGTTTTTATTGGGATTGGGTAAATAGGTTTGATGCATCTTGGGAGGGGCTCTAACGCTAAGGAGTCTAGTAATGGTATGGAAGGTCCACTTATCCATTCACCAGAACCCTGATTACCTGCTTGTCAACTCAACACCCTTTGATACATGTTACAGATAACAATGGTACATGAATCATATTGTATTGAATCTTTAACACTCCTTCTGGAGTCATCTCCAATTATTGTTGATTTATATATAGATATATATACTCATATGACTATGGTACTCCTTGATAGCATTCATGATGCGTTCATGATGACAACCATATGGGATATCAGCACTAGTTCATGAAGACGACCCTATGATTGATGAGGAATCAATTCAGGATATATCTTGTGAACCCATTCCTCTAGGTGGGTAGGTACTAGCACCTACACCTACTAAGAAGTAGACATCCCAATCAAAGCTGTCTAAGGATGTTTGTAGGGTGAGGATGTGTACATGTTGTGGGTGCTTCACGAGTTCCAGTGGCGAAGCCTGTTGAGGTTCCACGGTGAGCCAAGACCCTTAGTAGTTGAACTTTAACTAGAGACGATGGTCCACCTCTTTAGGCTTGAATAGACATTAATAGATTAGATGGTGGCTTTACCATCCAACATGTTCCATGGAGCATCTAAGTGTTGGTGGAGCATGGTTAATCAGATACTCAATGAGTTGTTACTTTCATTAAAATACTTACAAAAGATGTTTCATGAGGAGTACTACCCCTCCTTCTTAAAATCACTTTAGATTCGGGAGAGATCCAGGAGTTTCAACAGAGAGTGATGATGGTGGCTGAGAATGAGACTTGGTTCACAGACCATAGACGCTTTTCTCTGGAAATTATCTTTGATCGATACATCCTAACATAAAATTTTGAGAAGGGAATATATAGAGAGATATGTGAGATCATATTACCCTTGTGTATCCCCACATATGATGGGATGCTATTGTAGGAGCTGGTGATAGATAGATTTATGTCAGATGGAAGTCATACAATTGGTTGTGGAAGTTGGTGCAACAGGGCGGAGGCATTTTCACCAGTTATCAGAAGTCATATTAAATGACCTCCACATAATAGAACTTCTCATGATTGTACTTGGGCATGTGGTCAGGTTGCCCCAGGTCAGTTAGGTTAGGGACGATGATAAACTTATGATGGGTGATGTCACATAGAATATGAATGCATAACCAGATATACTAAGAATCATAGACATTAAGAAGGTGGACCCATATGTAAAAGGTGTCCCCGTGATCAGGGATCTACCTAGTGGGGATATGGTGGTCATTAGGGAAGTGGGGTTGGTAGAGGAGTAGTTATATTTGGAGGTGGTGGATGATGTTATGAGGTCTATCCCCCACTGCCACCAGGTAGCCTACATCAGGCTCAGGAATCTAGTATCTAGGGATGCATACATCCATAAGCTTTGTATATCTACAGTCTTATAGAGCATGAGATTATAAGAGGTATTCCCTATTCCTTTTCTGAAATTTTCATTAAAACATATTAGACACTATGTGAAGTACTATTTTCTCCCTGCTTTTCTATTGATGTTTTTTCGGCGTCACATGGGGTGTCAGTGTAATATTATGTACGTGTGGTTCTACATAGCATTGAATGAATCAGGAAGATGGGTACTTCCCCCACCGAGATAAATTTTTATCTACGATCAAAACCATGTACTTGAGTCAGTTCTATCCAAAGAGGATAATATCGATGTGACACGGATGAGTCCCTCAAACTTGTGCGTTTATAGTTAGGTTGTGCGATTGAGTGTCGTAGTAGGTACTAGAATTGGCATTGGAGATTTTCCTACTTGGAACATTTTTTCTCAGTGGGCCTCTAATGGTTTTGTGGGTGTAACTTATTTAATTATTAATCTCCAACTAAGGGGAGAAAATACATGTAAGGTATGTTATGCTTTTTCAGTGTCTTGCTTTTTAATTTTGTATTAGTTTACTCACGTTCCATGTTTGTTGGTACCTTTGTGTGCCTAACATCAACCATGATAATGCATTTTATCATGTATAGGTTGAGATGATAGAGACCCCATGAACAAAACAACATGACTCACTACCTAGTTCTGACAGTGGTAGTTTTCACTCTTAGAATATAAAGACTATATCTTATTGTAAAATTCATTATTGACTGTTCAGACCACAATTGTCTCTGGTACATCTCCAATTAGAGAAACTTGAACCTATAATAGAGACACTTGTTTAAAATTCCAATAGTACTAAGACTTCAATATAGTCTATGATCTGGGAAAGGGTAACACTATATGAGATTTCCTTAGTAGGATGTAATATGTTTCCTCCTACAAGATGTTCTAAAGAAGATAACATCCCCATAGCTGGACCAGGTTGAGTAGGAGGGTTCAATTTTCATTAGTCAAGGGTGCTCAATCCTTCTATTTTTGATCCTATAAGAGAATCTCAGTAGTGAGACATCTTCTATGAAATATTTTGTGACCTAATATCTTAGGTGTTTCACCAAATGGATATTAAGAATGATAGAATCCTGAGACCATGTTCTAGGTAAAAACAATGATTCCAATCCCAATAAGTGAAGTAGAAGTCCGGCCCTTGAATGAAAAATAACCCCTAAATTTCATCAGGCTATTTGGAACCATGTAAATTGATGGAAAGGTCACCTACCTCCTTCCCCTACACCTAATTGCAAGAGTGGGTACACAACGACTCCCATGTGTCATAGCTAAGATGATACATGCATATTCCTACACACTTCATCGATGGGAGCAGGCCTTATGAGGCAAGAACATCCCCTTGGTTTTCCTGATATGGAAGTATGGAAACATCCAAGAGTTTACCTAGTAGTGGGAGAGACATGTGTGGGCTCAGTAACCTAAGTTATTTCCCTAGTTTCTCATTTGAAAGATGAAAATCAAGAAAAATTAAATTATATAGAGACACAATTTTTATAGTACATTGGAATATTTCTTTATATACATCCAATGTTAAGCACTATAATGGAATGTAATTATGAGGCATAGTGCACCTAAAATTAATTTTATTAAAATATTAAGTATATTTTTTAAAGTTCATGATAAATAAATCAGATAAATCTTAAATTTTATCTTGTATTAGAAATATGAGGACACAATTTAGTATGAAGAATTCTATTTACCCTCGTAGGGGTATAAATTTTGATGGTGCAAGAATTCTCTGGAAAACGTTATCAAGGGAATTTTTGTAAATATAATAATTTATTAATTTTGGATGTCATATTGAATAAATTTTGAACATAGTCTCGTATTTTAAATCTGAGAACACTATTATTTTTTTGAATGAAATGTCTTTCTTATTATTGTTATAAAATTAGAGGGAGTTTAAATTTCAGATTTTCCTCTTAGTGGAGCTCCTATAAAAAGAAATTTAGGGATTTAGAATTATGTTTAGAAATAATCCATTCTCTCTCTATCTAACCTCTCCATCTCACGCCTCTGTCAACCGTTCATTATCAAATCAAGAATAAATCTCTGTAAAACCCTTAATGTATTAAAGAAAGATTTTATTAGATGCATCTCTAATGATGAATGATAGATTAGAGGTATGATTATTACACTTTTGATCTCAAATTGACGTTCTCTTCGAAAAATCATTCTTTTACTTAGTTATTTCCTCACATTGATTATCAGTCATCAATTTCCCCACAAGAATGTTCATCGACCAATGCTTGAAACATTTTTAATATGATTTCTTATTCCATACATCACAGTTTTTTCCGTTTTATTTTAGTCACCCTGAATCACCGATGGATCGATGAGTCGAGGTCAGTTCTATGATTCCCCCACCATAAGGTTCATTAAACACCTCACTATTTCAAAATCAGACAGGATGAGAAGGTAATTGGTGTGAGAAACTGAACACTAGAGGGATGATGAATGGTAGTATAGCACATCCATATAATGTAGCATGGATGAAATAGGTGTGAGGTCAGAACGACTAAGTGTATGGTGGCTTCTAAAGAGGAGTCATGGGGAAGCGGTGGGTCACGAGGGTGACTGAGGATTGTAATGGGAGGAGGCTGCGAGGAAAGGCTGTTAGAAGTTAGGTAGGGTAAATGAGGTCCAATAGGTTTTGGATGGTTAAGGTTACCACATTGATGTAGTCAGGTGACTAGTTGGCAGGAAGGGTGACTAAGGTGACGTGCCATTAGTGCAAGGTCAGGGGTGTGTTGGCTCACAGTCGGAGTGGTTCAGGCCGATAATAGGCTGGATGGATCGGAGGAGGGTAGGTCACGCAATGAGTCTTGTCCATGGGCCATCAAAACAAGTTGGGCCAAACATAGTGGGATGATCGTGGTGGAGTGGTCCGACCATAATGGTTTGGAGCGGGTCGATTTAGGCACTACATCTTTAATTTGCTGTATCTCCAAAATTAGGCATCCAATTGACACACCATCAATGGATACCTATTCCTCTCATTGATGAAGATATTTTAAGAGGAGTTTTGATCATTTAAAAATTTTTTCCAAGGTTTTATTGGATGAAATTCCTATTTTTAATAATAATACTATAATTATAATTTTTTGGGTTATTATATCAAACCTATATTCTAAATGGAACGTCTGTTTAATGCACCATTATCAGTGGTTGGACCCTGGTATCAGTGCATAATTTTCAAAACTAATATCATGTGATTGAAATGATGATGAGGCGTGTTTCCCATGAGGCCCGGTTTGCACATGTAGTAGTGAAATACCACTTTTTAACAAGGTATCTATTTTGGAAGAATGAATAGTCGATCTGATGTGTTTTTTCCATAAGGATTTCAATATGATTATCCATGTATTTTTTTTGGGATTGAGGCATGGTCCCCATGACACTCCATATGAGCATATTACGGAGATATGAAAATTTTTCATCGAATGTTTTTTTGGGGTGAATTAATAGTTTGTCTTTTGATTTTTTCTAAAAATACTACTACAATGTGATATTTTTGGATGTGTGGAACCTTTCTCATAATCTCATTAATTGAGGAGACATGAAAACAGTATCGTTGGAATATCTTTATAAATGTTTTGAGGATAATCCATGACATAGGTCATCATCAAATCTTGTGAGAGTGGAGAAGATGTATAGAGAGATGAGGATAGATGTTCTAGGTCCATTTGGGGAGGGGTGTTGGTGAAACAACGTTTTATCCCTCCAGATCAATGATGAGAATCATGCACCCATTGTGCTTTTTAATTTCTGTGTCATGTACTATGGGAGTACCTTGTCATGACTAGGAGTCCTTGTTTAAACTTTAGTTTCCAAATATGGTTGGGTACATGGTCAGGATATGAGGTGGTTTCACATGATGTGTGGGCCCCATATGCGTTGTGTACCACTAAAATCACCTAAATCATGTATCTATTTTTTAGACTTGGATTTTGGAATTCTATTAGCTTATCCTAAGTGTTTTCTTCATTTAACATGGTATTTCTCTCTATAGTTGCTTCTGAGATATGAAGTGAGATGTTGTGTTTGTGATTTCTATTAGTGGCAGCATCAGAAGACTATAGTAGTGATTTATGAGAGGTACCATCCAATAGCGATGACCAGTGTAGTTCCTCAATGATTTCTAAGATTTAAAATATGATAAAGATTGTTATTAGACTTACTCATTTCTTTCCAAGAGGTACCATCCAGTAGGGATGTCCAGATCGGTTCTGAGCTTACCTCCAACAACGATTGGTAGTGGTCCCAAATGGAAGTTCTCGACTTTCCTCCATATGGGCTACATAGTGGTCCCTAATGGTAGTATAGGAATACCTATATATGGGATATATAGTGGTCCTTGATGGATGTTTTGGGCATACCCTCTTGTAGGGGTGGTAAGTGTGTCCTTGATGGTAGTTTTTAGTGGTACCCTTCAGGCAAGTGGTGCATCAGTCCTCAAATTTGAGACACACCCTATAAACTATGCGGCACAGTCACGAGACATGATTTGACATAACATTAGTCAATCGAGGAAGGGGGGAAATTTTCCCACTAAGACACTTCCATGTGACATGACCCAAAACTGTGATTGTGAGATAGTGTTTCTCAAAGTAGATATTATCAAGGTGTAGTGATTAATTACCATTGACATGTAGTTCAACATAGATATATGGAATGCTAGGCATCGATGGTGGTAACTTTTGGTACTGTTGGCTACTCACTATCATGAGATGAGCTGAGAGTTGGGGATCCCCAAACTCTCTTATTTGGGTTTCTTTTACTAAGAATATATATATATATTCTATTTCTAGATCCCACCCCTTGGGTTTTAGTTACTCTCCTACTAGGAGATGAAAAGACACACATGGTATGCCATGTGGTTTCTGTGTCTATATTATCATGGTTCGATGATTTTAATCTCATACTATATGTAGGTATGACTCAATGATATGTTAATATTATCATAGTTAATATCTCCTTGTGTATAGATGAACTTATTTCACTCTCTTGTTGGGTTGAACTTCCCTCCATTTACAATACCATATCCAATCAACGGCTTTCCTTTTTGGTACTATATCTTATGGATTCCCCTTCTCCTTTTCAAGGAATCCAACCAAGTATTATTATACTCACCCATTCATGGGATTTTCCCTCACATGTTATTATTTATGCATATAACAGATAGGTTTATCATAACGTTAGAGGAATATAAGGATATTGGTGCTTTGATTGAGTACAGTGGTCATAGCCTATGATTCAGGAGTGAGACTCTCTCATCATTTTTACTTTTTTAGTTACTTCCATGATGAGTCACATTTCTTGTTGGGCGTGTATTTTGACCCTTTCCCACTTTCATATTACTTCTCTCTACTTGTTTAGTTCACCAGTTCATGCATGCTTCGTTTATTTATAGTGGTGGTACATATTTTGTTCTGTTCCCTTGGTAAATTTTCACTGAGTTGGTTGTTTGTATTTACTGGTTAATAGGAAAAGGCCTCCCTATGTTTTTTGTGCCTTCGACACTAGTTTCTTCCCTCTATAATATTGAGGCGAGCTTGGGGTAGTTTTGGATTGAGCCCCGGCCTGGGTCATATTGCGGCATCTATGTAGAGAGATCTAATCCATAAACAAAATACAACATATTATATTAAAGGATTAATAATATGTATTTTAGTAAACTTATTCCAGCTAAATGTTTTCAAAATAAAAGTTTTATACATGAGATTAAAATTTATTACCATTAAGTGTTGTAGTGAAAAATTAATATCCTATTTTTGGTTATGTGAATTAAAAATCCTAAAAAAATTCATGATATGAAGTAATACCTATATCTACACCCAAATGATATGAATTTACCATTAATAAAATTCATCAAAATACAAAGATCAGGATTATATCATATACCTCTTATGAAAGATAAAATAGATATCATGTGTGTCAAGAAATAATAATAAAGATAAGTTGACATATGATAAAAAGTCATTTCTATGTTGTCCAAAATTATCAATCTCTTATTTTAAAGTAGGATATTTTATGCGATAACAGTATTAAATTTTGTTAAAAAATATTCGGTTATAAACACTTTTTGTTAATTTCATAATCCTCAATGAATAATTAAACCCCACTCTAATGAAAACTATGGTGACAAGCTTATAATATACATACATATTATATCATTTAACATTACCATTTATTACATCTCATAATAAATCACACACCATAACCAAATAGTAATATCTTATCTTTTCATTATGTTACGAATCCTTAAATTTTAAGTGTAAACCAATTTTTTTACTTCAAAGTATGTTCTAAAAAGGGGTTATGGAGGTTTTGGGAAAATTAGGGCTTGGTTTGGGGTATGGAATTCATGTTTTGGAGAAACAAGATAAGTTATATAGTTAACACTGACCTTGGATATCAACCGTAATGCACTAGAATGGTGGAACATGGTTTCTTTAATAATTAAATAGGAGAATCCTAAACATGAGAACTCATATATTTATTATATATTAACCATGTGATGATATTTACATAGTTTCTATAAATGTGATCCTAATCCATGCATTGGTTGGTATAATAGACAATGGGTATTTCATGGTTGACATTTATTTGGACACACATGAATCACAACTGTGTGCCCCATTTAAGATACTAGAAATTAACCTTTCCCTTTCTTTCCATTGATTCTAATTCTTTTTCCCTTCCTATATCATTATCATAAAAGAACCAAGTGAGATATACCCTCTTGATATAAATGGTTTAGTGGATTATTCTCTATCCATAAACCATTTATATTACTATCTATTCAATTTTAATCCCCTCATTAAGACAAACACTCCATTAACTTTAATTCTCTGTTTTATTTTATATATTATGTTCTTTATCAATTTGACCTAATATACCCTATTTTCTGGGGACTTTGTTTCTTTTTTAATTCTCTGATTTTGGCATAAATTAGAGGCCAACACTAAATGATGATAGTACTATAGGGTTGGTGTTGGTGGTCTACTACTTTTTCTGAAAGCTATATTATTTTATAAATTTTCATTACAATATTATGTGTCAAACCTTCTGCACATTTCTTAAAAAACTAATATTCAATAAAATTGATGTCTATAACTAGAACTAGATATTCTATGTCACACTTTAAAATGGTGTGATGTTGAATAAATCGACTTTAACTATACCATTGAGTGTCTTTTTCAGGACTATTACCAACTATTCATGTCTCTAACCAATACACCCCATGGGTGTGTGTGCATTAACACTTATACAAGGAATAATAAAATTGATAATCATTATGTATACTTCACATGTGACTATTTATCTATTATAAGTGAATTGGATAATTGTTTATTGTAATTATTAAATATATATATATATATATATTTATATAAATTTTCCCATGATCAGTTATATTATGATTTATTATAATAATGGACAATAATGAAACTATAAATTATGGGGTATAACATCATTAAGAATTGGATTCTAGACCGAGAATGCATTGGAAAAAATAAAATTATTCCAACTGATTCATTTATGTGAACAACATGTTATACACAAAACATGGTCTTATTAAATGTCAAATCATGAAAATTCCTCCCCCGCATTACAGTAATGATTGACCAATATTTATAGAAAATATAATTCATTGGATTATCTCCTAGGATTTGGATTGATGTCCTTGGACACGTACCACCTTGGATTATCTTCATTATATCCATACATGTCCATCCCAATATTACCGTGTATAATTAACCTAACTTAACAAGTATAGTCATTACATTATTTTTTGGGAATATGTAATACATTAAAAATACATTTTTCCAAAGACTGTACTATTTTAGTTCCTTCCCAAACATTGAAAATCAAACACTTGTATATAAGTTTTCCACATTTTCTACCACTAGGATATTCAAGAATAACACCCTTCTTATCAACACTATAGATAATATATTTCTCCATAACTTGGGGAATGGAATCATAAGAAATGTGTGAGATCAGATTCTCAGTACGGGTAACAAGGGAGATACTTAAGCATTATCTTGAACATAAAGGTATTAGAATAATATCATATCATTAAAAGATCATATAAAGCATATGAAAATTCATATACATGATCAATGGAATAAATATTTTCATTTAATTAGAAATTAATCATAAGTGAATAAACTGAATAATCCATCAAATCATAAATGAGGAATATGATTTAGAATTCATGGCATACACATAACCATAAAATATATTATATTGAGGATACCTACCAAGTCCTTTATAACATGCTTTAATTTCACTACCACATGTGTAGCTTCTTTAGTTTTTCGATAACAACCTATTTACATTATTATTTTTGGTCTTCTGCTACTACCCATGTCCCCACATATTTTTGCGTTCGTGCTACAACCAGTGTAAAATCTGTTTTTTTTTCATAGGAAAAAACCCATGAACCCTCTTGTTTTATGATATTAGACTACAACCAATGCATTTTTTGTTCTAACATACCACTTTTCATTATCCAATGCATTGAATGGAGATATGGGTCCTACCTAACACATAACAAAATTGTACACACATGTGCTCTAAGATAATAAAACATGAATCATATCAGGACCCATTATAGATATCAGTTTCATAAACATCATATCATAACCCATGAAATAAAATGGGTATCATAAAAATATAATCATATTATAACCTATGAAAAATATATAGGTTTCATAATCATTTCTTCCAAGAATAACTTTTGTAAGGAAGTGGGTTTCATTATAATTTATCATTTTATATCACGTTAAAGAGAATAGGGTTACCAAAACATCAATATAGAAAAACAAAAACCATTAATTGAAATAATATGAATTTTATCTTGGTTAAAATCCCTAGTTAGTCAAAAACTATAACCAAGGATTTCGTCAAAGATAGAGAATGTTTTTAAAAGATAACTTGGAACATAATTTATTTTAAACATCCATTTTTAAAACATATAACATTTTCAATATCCTTTTCCTTTAAAACAGATTGAAAACATAAAATGAATAATAAATCAACATTAAAAACATTTCTTGATAAAAATATCTTTTACACTTGGAAAAAACTCGTTTTAAAACATATAACATTTTGTAGACCATTTTCAAGGAAAATAACACTGAATACTTATAATGAAGCATGAAAAAGGGTTTAATGTTTATTATTCAATAAAAATTTAAAGCATCTAAAATAATATTATAAATCATTTTAATCCATTTATTTGAAATCAAATTTATGAAAACATATAAAGGAAGCATTAAAAATAATTTAAAACTCCTTTTAAACATAAACTATTTTTTAAAACAGAATTTTCTTTAAATATATTTTTGAAATAATAAATTTCAAGAATATTAGGAAAAATTTTCTTTAGAAATTTATACTTGTAACGATAAAAATTAATTATTTATAAATGGATGGTCATGATAGTGGGTAAGTCTGTACATTCTGATCATTTCTTTTCCACCATAACTATTTAGAAGAGTTCCTTGAATGGAAAATGAAGAATAATAATTTTAAAAATTGTTATTAAAAATGTAATACATGGGTAAAAATTTCGGCTATACATTATATGATAATATAAAAACATTTTATAAAACATTTTTAAAATAATGGGTTTAAAAGAACACATATTTTCGATCCGAAGGTGCTTCAAGGTCAAATTTTCTTAAAATCTCTTTCTTAATTACATTAAGTAACAATGATTGGAAATTTGTAAAATTAATTGGATATAACCAGAATAAACATATGTTAATAAATTTCATTGAATTTTTTGAGAGTTGTATCATAAGATTTCATCAATGGATGAACAATCATAATCTATCTGGATAAATGATGAGATTGTTTCTATAAGGTGTCCCCATAATTTAACTTTGAATAATAATTGATTGGAAATAATTATATTAAATAAATTATAAAATATTGTGAAAAATATAACATTCATGATATAAAATTTCAGTTTCATTAAATAAACATTATAGAAAATTTTTGGTGAATAACATGGCATGTGTCCAAATAAATGAAAATTGAGGCCAAGTTACTTTTCTAATTTAGTATATTTTGAAACATAATCCTCATGAATGAAAGATATTAAAATAGATAAAATAATACCCATAAATATAATTATAATAATAATAATATACATTAATTGGAAGTAAACACAAAATAAAAATTAAATAAATGTTGAATTAGGAATGTATCTCGTATAAATAAAATGTGTGATGAAATTCACTAACATATTGTCTTAACATTCATTGTACACATTAAATCGTATTAAATAATATATATAAGTTTATTAAGAATCTACAAAAGAACCGTAATTTTATATCTAATGAAATATATTATTGGGTTAGGACTTTATATAACATGTTTATTAACAACGCCATGTTAATGTTATGTTTGAGGTAGTATCTGCATTGTACTTTCAATATGTTTTCTTTTATTATTATTGATACTCTTATATAGATCCTGATTTAATTATTTCAAGAAATAAAATCATGGAATAAATATTATATATATATTATGTATATTTTTATTTATAATAATATTATATATATATATATGAAGTGGAATACACTGTTCATGGAGATGGTGGTCCATACGTAAGAATGAACATTGTTTCCATTTTTTATCATTTTGAAAGAATGAAAGTAAATAAAACACACATATATATATTTAATGTCATTAATGTATTATTATTATTTCATATATAATATTATTTCACTAACCACATTCTTAATACATTCCATGTAGAGTTTGAATGAATCACATCACTTTGACGAGGAGGGGTCCACACATTCCTAAATGAAATTATCGTATTTACAAAAATTTGAATGAATGAAGTTATATATTTTATAATAATTCCATAATCATAAATATTTAATAAATATTATTTATATTATATATAAATATATTTTCCATCACTATACCCACCAATGAAAAGAGGTACTGGAGAAAAACAAACAATATCATTTCGTGAGGTGGTAGTTCTCCATACACAAGAAAAATATGTCCATTACCCATTTGATGGAATTATGTGTAAGTGGTTGTTGAAACAATATAATAACAACATATAATTATATTTAGTATACTGAGGTAATTATATAATAATTTCATAATGAAAATTGAGGTGTTGGATAATAAAAATTAAAACATTTAGCTTTTAGAATGATGTTAAGTCTTCAATGAGTAACATCTTTTTGTTTAAACCAATATAGATTCCTTTTATGGATTAATGCCAAAACAATAGGATTATAAGAGGTATGTAGGGATTGTTTTATCCAATTTAAGGATATTATTTATGTGCTAAAGTTCTTGATATGAGTAAATCTATAGGATGGGTGAGTGCCTCTTTACAGTGGGGGAGGAGGGGCATTCTTGTTAATTTTTTAAATGGGAATTCCCCATACATTTTTCCGATTAAAATTGGATCCAATAAAATATATAATCCAATAAATTGGTGTATAGGGTCAAAATATGTAAATAATTTGTCATTTGGAAAAATTTACAAGTCATTTTCTCCCTAAACATTATAGTTTAGTCCTTTGTTAAGATAATTTTTCTCTTAACCACAATAATTAATTTTAATCACGTTCATGAATATTTTTGGAAAAAATTTCAGTTTACCATATTATACATTCAAAATTATAATTATTCCAAAAATGGAATCCATTTTTCTAAATTCCAATAATTGATGTTGAATAATGTAATTAGAATTTATTAAAAAAGAAGGGCTGCAACAACGGTGTTTTTATGAAAATATGTTTACAATTACATAATTTTATTATATACAATATAATGTGGAATGGGTTTTAATGTCTTATATTGGATAAATTTATTTATTATTTATAAAATAAAACATTAAAAACAAATCAATACACAATTTACCACTATAAAAAATTAAATAAAAAGTCAGTTTATACTAGAAATTCGGCATTTCTCATTATTCATCAAAAATGAACCTTCACATTAAGATATCAAAAATTCCCCCTAATATCATTTTACATTCCACATTAAAAATAGAATTTTATTTTTTCAAATAAAAATTATTAAAGTGTCAAGAATCATTTTTGTAATTTCATCTCTATCAAAAGGATATAAAATTACCTTTTGTAAAAATACGTCTTCCTATTCCTAAAATTGGATTTATTATTACTGTAAACCCATAAAATATATTTAATGTGTAAAAAAATATTTATTGAATATATAATATAAAAATTTTAGTTAAAACAATAATAAAAATTAGTTGGTTTAATTTTTTGAGATAAATTTTTTTTGTTTATAGAAAACAATATTTTTTTGAAATAAATTTTGTTATTTTGATACAGTTCTTAGATTCACATCTATAAATTCATAAAAATAGTTTAATTTAATATAAAAGTGTAAATTCAATTTACACATTCAATTTAAAATTTTTCATAACATACTTTCAAATGGCTTGGTTGTGGAAATATTAACATTTTAGTAATCACATTAATAGTAATTTATAATTTTGTAAAAATCCAGCCTTATGAGTTATGCAAGCTGTGAAAGGGATTAATATTGTGTATAGTATAAAAATAAATTGTGTTGTATGTACCATAATATAATATAAGTGTTTAATATAGTGAGTGATTAACTTTTTATTTCATATAACTAATGTAAAAAAGCACATTTTATTATAAAAAATTATATTAAGCATTCTGTGAAATGAAAAATAAAAAAAAGGTTCAATTAATTCAAATAATATATATTTCAAAATTTCTTGGGGTGTTTAATTATACCCCCCTAAATTTAATTTACACTTTAAATTTTTATGGGATATCAATGGTATTATACATGAATGTTCTAGTCATAGAAACCTACATATTCAAAATAAATACAATAAGAATCCTTTAAAGAGGGAAAGTTGTAAAGAAAATAGTTAACCTAGGTATTACATAACTGGGATTCCACATAAGAGAAAGTTGTGGGAAGGAAATATAGAATATGGAAGAAAGGGGTAAATTATTATAGATATTGATAAAAATTATTGATCACCAGTAAGATAATGGTCAATGAAATTTAAGGACCTCACATCCCTATATATATGATAATTAATAATACAATTGGTTCAATAGAAATGATGGTTTATGGATAAATCATTTTTTATATTGTTTTTAGTGTTTATGAATTATTTTTATATATAAGAACAAATGTAAATATACATACTTGATCTTATTCCTTTTCACATGCACTATATCAAGCATTGGTTGTCCCTTAATTGATTTCCACATCGTCTCTTACTCTAAAAAATGAAGGATGGTTTTTCATTCCTGAAGTATTAATAGATCATACGATATATTGATAAGTAATTCAATTTTTCTTTACTTATCATCAACACAATGTGGTTAGATCAGGTTATCCAATATGTATAAATCATTATGTTATTAGATTATACATTAATTTCATGAACCAAATTCAAAGAATAACATAATATTTCAAATAATAGTTAACCTTATAACCCTTAAAAATGATGAAGTTATAAAAATTTAAAATGAATGTCTTAAAACTATATTAGCTTAGGTATTCCATATGTAATATATTATTTATTGGTTTCCACATTCCAAGTAGGTCAAACCCCTCATCATATATTCTATTCAAAAATGGTAATTAAATAAATAATAATAAATACATTATGAAAAAATACATTCTTCCTCATTCTGATGATTACTAGATATATTACATAATTCCAACATGTTATAAAAATTATCTCGGACAATATAGAATTTTTTTTCAAAAAAAATCTTTTATCAGTTAGGAGGACATAAATACTATCCAATTTAATTTATCCAAATTAACTGTCTAATTATCTATGATAAACACAATTATCATAACATTATTAACCCCTTAAGGGTTACAATAACTTATTTAAAAATATAAAATATCCATTAAATCACTTTTCTAAGTACTCATCACCATTAAAAACATCCTTTTCAATATTTATTGAAAAAATTCTTCTGAAAATACTTATATAAATCATGATTCATATAACATAATCATTGAATTCCATAACATATACATATCTATCATTCAACATTATTAATAAAATATTACATGGGCTTAATCATCATATTCATTAATAACCATTTCATAACATATGAAATATGAATCATGTATTATGGTCACTCAACCAAAATACAATCTTTTTTCTTACTTTTAATGTAAATATTACTTGAAAGACATCCCATTCCTTTAACATATTTTTGAGATCTCTTTAACTTCAATTTTATAACCAATACTTATACCACTTTCAGGATTCTGTTCTTGGGATTTCCAATTATGAAATTGAATTTAATAATTCCCATACAATCTACATATGAATCATTAAATGGAAACAAAGTTCCTTCCAGTCCACACCATTTACTAAAATAGTATAGAATATTGTGAGATAAAGTTATCATAATGGAAAAAATTAATCATGAAAATCTATTTATATGATGTATAAATAATGATAAATACTCCTCTAATAAATATAAAATTATATTTATCCTATATCATTCAAATAAAACATATATGTAAAACCTTCATGATGTTTGGTAAATATTTTATTCAATTCCAAAAGCATACCCTTGGGAGTGTCAAACTATGTTTGTATCAAGGTTTTTTGTCGAATACCAGGTTACATACAAGTCTAGAACGACACACCCTTTTGTAGTGGTTACTCCAAGGTACATATATACAAGTGCCACATCCACTTTTATTATCCAGACAAGTATATATTTCTAGGAAACCACCCACTCTATCATCAACCAAAATTCTTATACGTTTTCTTATATTTGTCGGTGTCCTTATACTTATTCGTAGAGACATCCCAAGACATATCCATATAAATACCCCTAAAGATGTAATAAATTTCATTCTAATCCATGATTTCAATGTTTTGAAAAACCTATTCTCTAATATCATCTATAACGAACCATGTGTAAGGAACATATAAAATACAAAATATTTTTGGAAGACATTATAGGTTAGACTAAAGATTCCCAAATACCACATTAGTTTCACGCCATTAAAAACATATAAACGTTGACACATGTGCATAAGTGAGATACATTATCTTCCACAATTATATTCATGAATAAAACATTTATTATAAACATAATAAATAATAAATATCTTCATAACTTGGAGAAAGAAATCATAATAAAGGGGTGACCTCAGATGCTCTGTAAGGGTGACAAGGGATATAAGTAGTCATAATAAATAACATATGGGTTTGAGAATGTGTTAATATTATTATAAGATAATTCCATTGATATCAAATATCATATACATGATCTATGAAATAAATATTGGAAATTATTTATACATGAATCATTATAGAATCAAGAGAATAATCCATGAAAGCATAAATTTAAGAATAAGATGTATAATTTTTGGAAAACAAATAATAATAGAAAATATTATGTCAAGGATACCTACCAAGAAATTAATAAATAATTTAGTCTTTGGATACAACCCATATACCTTCTTTGATATTGACCTAAAAACCCGTGCACCTTTTTATATTCTGGTTGGGGCTACAACCTGTGTACCCCCTTGTTTTAAATCATGGCCTACAACAACTGTATGCTATAGTTCTCGTGCCTAGGCCACAACATGTATACCTTATTTCTTACAATATAGGTCTATAAGCCATGTACACATTGATATAATATACCATTTTTTATTAAAGGTCATGGAGGGAGATATAGGTCCCAACGGTCACATAATAAAACTAGAAATTTTCTACAAGATAATAAAATATGCATCATACCATGAACCTGAAGATATATGGGTTGTATAAACATCATATCATAACCAATGAAATGAAAAGGGTATCATAATATTTTAATCATATCATAACCTAGGGAAAATATATAGGTTTTTTTATTATATAATTCTTGAAGTATCTGTGAAAGGAAGTGGGTTTCATAAGAATTTTTCAGTGTATAACCCATCGAAGAGGAATTGGTTTCATTACAACATATATATAAAAACATAAACCATTGAAATAAATAATATTAATTGTACCCTTGGATCATATACCTATTAAATCATAAAATATAACCAAAGATGTCATCTTACACGGAAAAGTGTTTTCAAATATCAATGGTGACATAAATTTACTTTGAAAATCACATTCTAAAAAAATGAACTTTTTAAAATATTTTTCCTAAAAAACACTTTAAAAAACATAAATAAAATCATGAATTATCATTTAAAACATATGTTGGTTAATATATCCTTTTTTCTTGGAAACCAAAAACACTTTTTATAACAGAAAGTATTTTGATGAACATTTTACTTAATAGTAAACTTGGAAACATATAAATATTATTGAAAAAAAATTTAAAACCTTTTAAATTTAATATAATTTCCTCAGTAATAAAAGAATATTTTAAATTATATTCTTTGAAAACAACCATTGAACTACCAAAAATAAATATTTTATAATTATTAGAAACATTTTTTGAACATATAAAATATTTTAAAAAAACCATTTTTTGAATAATTTATAAAACTAAAAAATTAAAGAATAGTAGAAAAATATTCATAAAAAAAATATACATGTAAACTAAAAAATTAATCATCAATTATATAGATACCATGATGGTGGGTAAGTCTCTATATTTTAAACATTTCATTTTCACCTTAAAAGTATAAAAAAGTTCCTTGACTGGAAAATGAAAATATTATTTCTTTCAAAATTTATTTTTAAAAAGATATTACATTGCTAAACATGTCCATTAAATATTATAGGATAATATTAAAAAAATGAAACCCTTTTTAGAAAACATGTTTTCAAAAGAACACATATTTCCAATGAAATGTTGAAATTATGTTAGATTTTCATAAAAACAATTTCATACTTCTCATAAGTAAAAAACATTGAAATAAGTACCATTAAAATGATATAACATGAATAAACATAGTATAATAAAATTAAATATAATTCATATCATATTTATCATAATATTTAATCAATTTCACCAACATCATAAAAAATCTCAATAATCATCAAGTGTGTAGCTTAAAACTATTATTACATTAGTGAAACTGAATCATAACAATATTGAAAGAGTAAAATTACATGTATATTAAAATATCTTAAAATGAATTAAATTAATTATATAATAATTAAAATTAATTATATACACCTAATCTAAAAATATAGCTGCATAACATGGCATGTCCCTCAATGAAGGAATATTGAGGAAAAAATACTTTACATATTTTGTTTTTTTTTTGAAACATAAAACCCATGAAATAAATTTCATCAAATAGATATATAAATACTAATAAATTTATTTATAATAATAATATAATACTTCCATAATAATTATAGACACCACATAAAAGAAATGACTATTGAATAATGCATGCATCTCGCCAAAATAAAAAGTGAGATAAAATTCTCTTACCACAAGTCTGGAATTTTCATGAATTTGGAACCCATATGTATGATTAAAATAAGTTTATTTGAAATATAAAATTGAACCATATTATTATATATAATACCACTTATTATTTGTTTTTGACATTATATCACCCATTTATTAACAACTCCTTGTTAATGTTACATTTCATGAAATATCTTTTTTTCAAATATCTTTTTACTAGTTATTATTAATCCTCTAACATAGAACATAATTTACTTATTTAAAGAATATAAATCATGATTTAAATAAAATTTATATTCAGTATAAATTTATTTATAATAATCTATAGAATAAAAAAATATAAAATGGAATACTTCAATAATGGAGGCGGTAGGTCGTACGTACGCATAAACACAAATTCTATTTAATTATCATATTGGATGAAATCATGTTAATGAAATATATATATATATATATAACATTATTAAATTATAATTATACTATCATATATATCATATAATTTCACTAACCCCATACATAATGCATTACTTGTAGAGTGTGAACAAATCACATCACATTGAGGAGGTGGTAGTCCATGCTCCCCCAAACAAAATTAATGAATTTGAAAAAAACTACAAATCCTGAAGGAATGTTTTATATAATAATTAATGAATCATAAATTTGTCATAAGTATCATATGTTTTATATAAAAACTGAATTTGTATCATAATTTCCTTCAATTAAATGTGTTAAAGGAAAATTGAATAATTTCGTTTCATGAGGTGGTAGTGTATCATACACAAGAACTGTGTATTTGTTACTCATTTGATGAAATTTTGTATAATTATAGGTTAAATTCATAGAATAAAATATATTATTATATTTCAGGTACTTAGGTTCATATATAATAATGATATACAATAATTTAGGTGTTTGAGAATGAAAGAGGATTAAATGAGCTTGAGGAAGGACTTTACATCTTCTTTCGGTAACTCCTTATTATTTGCACCAAAGGGAATCCTTTCCTATATTTTTCAAAAATAGAGGCCTATATGGAAAATTGAGGTATAATTAAATCTTATTTTAGTATATTTTGGATGATCCAAATTTCATTATAGATGAGAATAAGTTGAGTGGGTGAGTGATTTTCATAGTGGAGGATGAGTGGTATTATTCTACATTTTTTAAAAGGGAATTCCACCAACATTTTTACTGTTACAATTTTCTCAAATAATAAACCAAATTATATAAAATTATGTTAAATTTATAAAAATTTTAATGAAATTGAATTTGTAAAATTTTCTGTCATTTTGGACCTTATGTTAAAGGTTTTCTTCTTTGTTAATCTATTTTTTCTATTAACCACTATAATAAATTATAACAAATTTCAATAATCATTTTCCTTAAAAACTATTTTTAAATTATAAGAAATTATACAATATGTGGATTATAAATACCATTTTTTAAAATTACTATCACTATTTCATCCGAAATAAATTTAAATTTAGTCCCTCATATAGGTATCCGGAGTAGGTTTTAATGAAAAAATGTTTAAAATTTTTGGATGCTATTATATCAAATTTTAATGTTTAATTGGTTAAAATGATATATATTGGACACACATATGTATTTTTTAACTAATTAAACTTTATAAAAAGTTTAATCCTTAAATATCACTATAATGAAATTTTAAGAAAAAGTATTATTGAATTAAAATTCTGTATTTTTCACTGGTCATCAAAATATTGAACTTACTTATAAATACCAAAAAATCTCCCTAATCTAATATTTAACTTCTAATATCAAAAAATAATTTTACTTGTTCACATAAAATTTATAGAAGGGTCAAAATCATATTAAAATGGGATCACTATTAAATAGTGGTGAGGTTACATTTTAGAAAAATACATCTTTTTATTTACAAAATTTGATTAATTATTACCTCATACCTATAAATTTAATTAGATGAGTATCACAAATATTGATTGAATATATAACATCAAAATATTATTTCAAACATTATTCAAATTTATTTTGTTTAATATATTGTTATAAAATTTTATTTGTACATGGTAAAATAGTTTTCTAAGAAAGGTAAATTTTTTAATTTTCAAATAGTCATTACATTCACTTCTAATAATTAGTCACTAAAAGGATCATTTTATATACTTTTGTAAATAATATTTTCTCAATTTATTTAATAATATTAATAATATTATTTTAATTAGCTAGGTGGAAGCTATAATAATATTTTAATAATCATATTAATAGTATACTGTAGTTTTAGAAAAACTAGGCCTTTTGTGTAACACAAGCAATCGAAGGGACTCAACATTTTTCTCAATATAACAAAAAAAATAGTGTTTAATGTACCCAAAAATTTTAAAAGTGTTTCTTATAGTGAAATATTATCTTCGTTTACATATAATTCAATCTAAGTTTTTTTATTTATATAAAGAACTATATTAAGTATTTCATTAAAAGAATCATATCAAATAATATAAATTAATCTGAAAAAAATAATTCACATAATCTTGTGGTTTTTCAATATATAAATTTCCATGATATTATTAAAAAGCATTTTTTTATATTTAAAATGGTTCATCCCTTGGATTACAGTCATACCCTTAAGCATAATATCTTGGTTGATAACTGTGTGTGGGATCGACCTTTTACAGGCCCAGATGTCAGGGGTAATCTATGAAAACTTTATGATTATTATGCCTTGATTCCTTATAAAGGTTCTTTATGTCCCTAATAAAGTAATTATTATGTGGTCAACTATGTTGACATTAGGTTGATGAAGGTAGGGTTTGTTTAGAATCTCATTAGGAACTCAAGTTTGATAGGATTTATATTTATTTTAATGACTTTATTATTTCTACACAACTTTAATTTTATATATTCATAAGATAGATATTTATTAAACATTGTAGGTGGAAACTTATTTAGTATTACTCAAACACTATTCATATCATCATTTGGTACCCAAGAAGATTACTTGGATACAATTATGTATAAAGGAAATTTCCCAAATATATAGGCTTGATTTCCTTTTGTATGGGAGCTTGGGTACAGATTATTGATCTAGTTATCAAGATACAACTAGAGATAATAATTTTATTTTGTTATATAATTTCAATAAATTGGTATTGAAATTATACCTATATTATTTTATATCTTCATGACAACATCTGTATATGGTCATTTTGTAAAATATGTCTATTTTTATTAATTTAAAGTTATATTTCTACATCCTAATTTTTATAATTACTTACTTATTATTATTTATCAATGTGTTGTAATCTAATATTGAGTGTATAATCTACCCGCCATACTATAAAATACCCTCACAACAAGTCTGTATCCTCTTGGATATATGGTGGAGTGCTTGAGGCCATGTGGCCCCCAGGTTTAGTTCTTTATGTGTGAACATTGCTTTGGATATTCCATTTTATAATTATTTTCAGGATTGTAAAAAATAGACAACAAAATGTTGGAAATCGGTAACAAGATGTTCTTTGGCATAGAAAATCCGCATTAAAGAGAAAATCGATGTTATAAAGGATTCAACATGTTGTCCAGGATTTTTTCTTTAATAGATTCTCTATTAATACTATGGGGTGGCACAAATCAATAATAGTGGTATGATTATTAGTTTTTAACCTTCAACCAGTATGGAAAGAGAACATTATTTCATGCATCAATATAGGAACATAGGTTTATATATGTCTTTTATATTAAAGGTCTCATTAATTTGAGTTCTTGTTTCTTATGGTTTGTCCCATGATTATTATACATATTATTTAGTTACATTTATTGCAGTAAAATGGTAAATAAATTTATACATAAAGTTTCAATATCAACCAGAATATATTTTTACCATATAACATGATGATGTATCCTTAAAAAAATTATGACATTTTGAAGTCATGGAATAATAGTTACATGTATAAGAATGTTAGTTTGTTGCAATTAAATTCTTTCAAATTATAAATTATAAATTTCCTTCCTCTATAAATATGGAATGGAAATCCATATAATTGAAGCATAATAAATGAACATGTTACATACTAGAAATATATGTAATGGTATAATTTCAATGAAATAGAATGGAAATTGTAACTTTTAATTCTTGTGTTTTCATAAAATGGGAATGTGAATACATCTAATTATATCATTTTATAGTTATAAACTTTTTAAATTATAATTATGATGGAAATTTTTATCATTAAATCTAGAATCCATTTACAATTTGAAAAGAATTTTCCTCTGCAATGTGGAACTAATACCCCATATAACTGAACCATAAGGATTGGAACATAGAATTTCACATTATAATATAACCCTAAAAACAGGTAGTCAGATAGCACATATCCTATAGCCAAACCAAGATATTATCCTTGATTTATATAAATAATTATTTTTTCCTAGTATCTATAATTTATAAGTTGCTTTGTATTATCAATATACCCCTCAATACGACCCCATGTCATGTGCTAGAATGGTGGTGGTGATTGGGCTCTTGAATTGGTCTTACCTGACCCACCAGTGGATACAGTAATAGAACCACCAGTTTTTCCACCTATTATACCCAAATTGGTCACTGATGCACAACTTAAATATGGTTTCCTGAGGCTAGTTTAGTTTATAGAGAGAGCTTTAGGTCCTAGACCAACTCTGTTAGAGTTGATATAGGAGTTATAATAGTAGAACCGACCTATATTTATGGAGAATGTAGTCCCCATGTTATTGAGTCATGAATTAAGTTTAGGCTTTTTATATTATATCCTCCAGATACATGACTGAAAAAAAGGTGGAATCTCACAATGTATATATCTCATGGTTCTGAAAAAGAGTAATGAGATTCTCTTACCTGGGTAGATCAACTTTGAGTCATGGTATGGGGTTATTTCCAAAATCAATTAAGAAAAATATTACACAATGATACTGATAAATTAATAACATTGGGAATTCATGAACATGGAGTAGGGTCCTATCATTGTCTTGGAATAATCAACAAATTTCACTAAGATTTAAATATTTTCACGCAACCGTAAAGGTGATTGAATAACTATAAATAAAATAATTGAGGATAGTCTCTGGGATTCCACCCAATCTCATGTGAACATATTTCAACTATCTACTATCATTGAAATAGTGACACATGGAATTATATCTATTTGTAATTTGAGAGAAATTTAAATTACATATAATGGTAGATTATACCTAGGAATTAATGTGATTTATTTAGTAGTAGGAACTGTCACCTTGAGACTACTCATCATGGTAGTGGCAGTTAGAGTGTGTGCACCGGTAATTTCATAGTGTTACATCATTGTTGAAGATCAGGTTACACAAATACCGATTATAGTAGAGATACAAAAGAATATTAATCTAGTGGTTGAGTGGTATATCTTTATAGATTTTATAGGACCTTTACAAAGGCCCCCCTTATTAATTGATTTGTATATTATTCAAAATATATAGTGGAATCCATGGAACCAATCCATATCAGAAGCTAGTATACTATAGGAAAAACAATATAAGGAGGTGGATGAGGATGTTTAATTAAAACTTATGATGTGAAGTTTAAAGAGAGAGAACCTTTTTAGGTTTTTTGGATGTACATCAATGGTCTGGATCAATATTGTTATATTCCTTATAAAAATAATTGTATCATGTTGTCTGATCATATATAATGAAAGGTGTGATATTAGAATCCCTGAATTTAGTGTTTTCTTTATTTGATACCAGTAATTTAAAAACATTCATCTATACTTATTTAATATGCATTCATTATCTTGATATTTCATACTTTTTCTAGGTAAATTTTATTTATAATTCATTGGGATTACTTTTAGAATGTCATTTATTATATAAGGAGTAGCCCCTTTATATTAGAGGGTATCATTTATTATAGAACCCTTTTTCCTTGAGGTGATGTGATTTGAAATAATTATTATTGTTTCGATAGGTCCTTATCAATGGTTTATTAATTTTTATATCTTGATTTTGACTTTCTCATCATTCAAGTGGGGTATATATGTTCATAAAGGAGACTATGTTGTCCCTGAAATTCAAGCTATAACTGATCATCTTGGGGTGTGTGGAGTGTTCTCCTATATATCTATTAATTTCTAAAATTATCAATGAGTGGGAAATTATTTCCACTCTTTTTTGTAATTATTCTGATATGTATCCCCTAAAGACATTTTTGGTCCACCATATAAGAGTGAGGGGTAGTTCACAAACAAATAGTTTTTTCGACAAGAATCAATGTCTATTAATATATAGATGATCATTCTTACTAATATTTTGAATATAAAATATAGTTAGTGGACCAAGAATACAAATTTTTTATAGGGAAACATACTTTCCCTTGGGATTCACTTCCACATTATCCAAAAAATTTAATGGTGTGGTATTATTTTTTATGGATTACTGGGGCTTGAATGAGATTCTGATTAAGATCCATTTCCCATTAACTCATATAAAATATCTATTAGATCATCTTAAAAGAGATAATGACTTATCAAATGTTTGTTTGAGATATTAATATCATCATGTAATGTTTGGTCCCTAATATATGCCACATAGACCATTCAAGATCTATTATGACCAATATGAGTATCTAATGATGTCGTTTGGTCTAAGGAATGTAACCTATTTCTTTATGTCCTTGATGAATAATGTTTTCCACCCAGACATGGATTCTTTTATGTTTGTTTTCATGCATTAAATGTTATTTTATTCTTATACTAAACCCAATCATTCAATACACCTTGAAATCATATAAAGAACAGAATGAGGGAATTATTTATATGAAAATAAAAAAAATCCATTTCTTGATTTATAAAGTCTTCTTCTTAGGTCACATCATATCAGAATTAGGGGTATATATGTATCCAGAAAAGGTTATAGCCATTGTTTCCTGGTAGTTTCCATTAATTTTTCTAATATCTGAGGTTTCATGGGAAAAGATGTTTATAAAAATCAGGTCATTTAAAACTATTAACTCTTTATAGTGCTAATAAAAATCATTACTATGATAGGTGTAATGTTCATATAGTCTGAATCCTATGAGAAAGCATTTACTCAGATAAATTATTATTTACCTCAGTGATGAAACTAATTTTTGAAAATCCTATAAGTGGCTAAATATATTATTTTAATTAATTTAGAATCAAGATTTGAGATATTGGGATGCAAGGAGAAAAATTAATTGAATTCAAGTCTCCTTCGTTTAGGAATCATAAGATCAATTACCTAAAACATGTCATCAAGCTAGAAGCATTAATTCAATATTTACATTGATGTAGACATTACTTCATAGTATAATGGTTCCTGGTATACATGGACAATAAAAGTATTAAAAGACTATTTAATATGTGTTACATGAACCTCCAAAAGAGAATAAAATTTGAATACCATCAGGGTTTTTATTTTGATCATTATTACACCCCATGTATGAACAATGCATTTAGTGACGCTCCAATAAATATACTCTGACTCTAGTTTTTCAAGAATCTATTAGTAAATATAAATTGATGGATCCTCTTCCTAAAATTCCATTGGGACTGTATGAGTTTTAAAAGTATCCCTATATCATTATGTTTGTAATGACATAATCACTTCTGGATCATTTAAGGTTGTGGAAACTCTCTGATTCCAAAATCATAGTACTAACAGAATGTGTTCCAAGAAAATATCCAACACATAGTAGTTAATAAATAATTATGATATCCTACATATCCATATGCATGTTTGGGAACCTATATATATATCATAGTATAATATGTAAGCATATAATCCTTATTAATGGGTAGTATATCTAGAACTAACTAAGATATATCCTTACTTATGCTTCCAGTATTGGTGTCCTTGAATGAAAAGGTAGATTTATGGGGTTTTTACTCGATGTTATACTTGTCAGTATGTGAAATAAAAACACTAATGAACTACGTTCCAATTATATTAATTATCCCTCCCACTATAGAAATGGGAATACTTCACCCTAGATTTTGTTTGAGTCATAGTAAAATCACTCGTATGCAGTGATGTTGTGTGGTTGATTATGGATATATTTGTGAAGGTTACCCAACTACTACCATTTTGGGAGACCATATCATTGGATAAACATGGGAAAATTATTTATAAGAGATAATATGTATTCATGAGGATACATATAACATTTCATCAAATTGAAACACTAGGATTACATTAGGTTTTTCGAAAGGTTTGTTGAGGGATCTGGGATCATAAGTGCTTATAATTACAATATACGATCCTTACATTGAGGATCATTCTGAGCACACTATACAAGTACTTGTGTATATTCCCCATGCATGTATACTTGGTTTTACAGGGTTATTGGAAAATGAAATTGTCTCATTATATATTTAATTATAATAATTGATTCTATGATACTATCCAAATGACTCTATATGATGTTCTCTATGGTATGCCTTTTCATTCAACAGAATGGTTGTTTGAGGTGTAGGATGTATCACTTTTAGGGCCTCATCTTTTTCAGGTGACAAAACGTAGATATAGTTAATATACAAATGTGTTGCTATAGCTCTGTATAAGAAAAAGAATATCCTAATCATCATCAATCTCTATTACATTTTTAGGTGGGATATCGATTGTATTTACGATTCTTTCCTAGATTGTGTTATCAACATAGTCACAGGGAAAGTACATTATCACTTAGATTAATCATGAATTTTGATATTTTATGGATAATTGGGTAGGTATAATATCAAATACCCCTTCTTCCTGATTCATAGATTAGACATTACTATTAAAATTCATCTCATATACCATATGCTAACGATGTCATGTTATATCCTGATGCTTCTGTGGGGGAGTTCCATGTTCATATTGTTAATCATAGCATGAAATATCTTCATGGTTGGAAAATTGATCTATTTTTTGGTTCTATGGAAACATTGTACAAGTAAAGGATTATACCTATAAATGAGAGTTTAGTGTACATTCTCAATAGCTAGAATTATTATTTGATGAATCTCAAACTCCCATAGAAGAAAAACTCAAGGATGTGTATTATAAAGGTGGGGAAGTTGTAGGATCTAATTTTTAGTAGAGTTATGAATCATTAAAGTATATATTGAAAACAATTTTTTACCTTAAAATATATATACCCTAAACCTATTAGCTTAAATTTAGTTCTTAAATTATTAAATTTTTACTATATATAATAAATTGCATCCCAAAAATTGACAATACTACAAATTTAAGTTTTATAGCTCTCCAATTTGCCATTTTCAATGAAAAGAATACTTCCTACCTGAGCATGACTAAAATTCAGATGATTTAATGAGCACTGTAAAAGATATGACAAAGTAACACTTAATCATTGCAACATAAATCATGGATAAACATTACCCTTATATGCACTTATTTAAGTACTAATAAAGGGGAATACTGTTGTAGAGTGCTATTAAAACTATAACACACTTCAATAGAAAAAAAGAGATTAAAAACAAAAAAATGGTTTAAAATACATATTCTAAATTAAATAATATTTACAACATAAATAACAGAATAAAATCACTAGATTATATATATTTCATGAATTGGTTTTTACAATTATATGAGTAAAAAACCATAATCATGTTATTTCAATATTACATTTCCTTTAGACCCCATCCCATAATCATGTTGTTTCTAAAAACCACCAATCTTGAGATAATTAATTCACCTATATAAGAAAAAAATAATCTGTTTATAAAAAAAAATATTTATTGAAAGTATCATTTCTAACAGAAAATATATACATTTAGCGATACCTGGGGAACCTTATATTGGTTTTACATGTTATTGACTCTTATATGTAACAACATTTCCAATTTTTAAAAAAATTGGGTAATATTTAATTGGATCTCAACTTCAGTGATAAAAATGTCACTACCAATGATATTTAATTAAAAAAATACTTGATTCTTTGAACAACCCTTCATCTTCACTCCATTACTTATTTGACTTCAAGAATCGTGTCTATGAAAATTTACTAAATAAGTATAGGTAACAATGATAATGAAATTAGTTAAGTAATTTCTGATAAAATTATAAGAAAACAATTAGATATTTTATGATCATTTTCTGTTATGGGATGTTTATTTTAAACTAAAATGTTAATTATATATTTAAAACATGCACTTTGAATCATAGCAAATAAATCTTGTGTTATATTTATGTCTGTGAAATTCATATTTTCAAAATTCTTTTATCTATATTGCTAAATTAGCAAGACAATCTGTGTGTGTCTTATCAGGTTAGAACATGTGACACAAGTTTTTAACAATACTACCAATATTAAATAAGTACCAAAAACATTGACTATTACTAGGCACACTGTAAATTAAATTAAGGTTAGGATGATTCCTATATATCGAAAATTCATTTTTCATCAGTTCCCAAAATTGTCAAAATAATTTGAATGTGTTTTTTATATTTTGAGTATTGCACATTTCATTTTTAGTAAATTTAATGTCAATTTATAATAAAAAGGCAATTTCTGATTCATAATGGTAGCCCCATGAACTGAATTGGGATGAGGAATCTTCTTACATGTCAAAATTAAAATATGAGTTATTTTTCAAATGTATCAAAACAATACAAATGGATCTTATCAGTTTTTAGTATGCCAATTATTTGTTTTACAAAAATTTCATTTTAAATAGGAAATACTCACTCTTTATCATATCAACCACATCAAGTAACAGTTTGACATGAGACTAATTCGTATATTTTATAAATGAATGGTCAATAATTTAACTAAATTATCAATTCAATACATGTGTGTCTTCTTAAATTTCAGTGAGTCATATGTGTTTTGAACTAAAATGACAATTTTAAATGGAGAACAGATACTTTTATTAATTATTGGAACACTATGTATTTGATTAATGAACAACTGATTATTACATGTTAGGAATTACTTATGGATCAATTTCATAAAGAATCGAAATTATTTTAATTCTTTTATTAGTTTTTAGATTTCCACTTTCCTTATTTTCTAAAATTACAATCGATTATAAATCAGAAGACACACTTAGATTTACACAAATGATAATGTGAATTATATTGAGGTTTATTTGATTATTAAAGATCAAAAATGACAAATGGATTGTTTTTTAACTTAAAAAAACAATCTTACTTTTTTATTCATATTGATATGTCATTTGTGTTTCTTACTAATAATTCCTTTTAAACTTGAAACACATACTTTGATTCATATCAGTAACAACATGTGTCGGTTTGTTATGATATAGATTTAAACACATAAAAATTGAAATTTGAATTATATTACATAATTATTATGAAAATAAAAGTGTCTTTTCTCATTTTTTTTAGTTGGTGACACATGTTTTTAACTAAAATATCAATTTTAAATTGATAATGGACACTTTGAGTCATTCTTGGAACAACATGTATCAGACTATGGTGAGCCTAATTATATACATATAGAAGTACATATGGATAATTTTCTTAAAGTATCCCAATGTGAAAAATGTGTTTGATAAGTTTGTATCATGTCACTTTTCATTCTGACTAAATATAATGTCAATTTTAAATGAGAATACGCACTTGGAGTCACACTGATCACATCGTCTATTGGATTAAGGTGTGTAACATATCTACATGTAAAAAATGACTTATGGATTGTTTTATAAAATTTTAAATATAATATAAATTAATGTTCTATAATTGTGGCATTAAACTTGGGTATTTTTCTAAACTTTTATTCTTAACTAGAAACACACACTTAATAAACACATAGTTTATCAGTTTGGCATGAGATAGAATCTTATAGGTCAAAAATGAAATGTGAATTATTTCCAAAAAATATCTAGACATTGTGAATTATTTTTTTTGTTTTTATTGAGTGTAATAATTGTGAACTAAAATGAAAATCTTATACCAATAACAGGTACTTTGAGTCATACTGTGTGCACTATGTTTATGATTGATTTTTTGTTGATTCCTATATGTCAAAAATAACTTATGAATCATTATAATAAATTATAAATATAATTTGAATTTATTTTACTATTTTTCGGTATATCAGTTGTCTTTTCAAATAACTTTTTTTTAAATTTTAAATAAAAAGATAGCCTTCGAGTCATACCAGTTCACTACACATCAGATTAAGTTATGAATTATTCTTACACATCACAAATGACATATGGATAATTTCAAAGGAATATTAAAACAATATAATATCATTTTATTTGTTATTAGATTTTCAAAATACTTTTTAATCAGTATTTTTGTCAATTTATACTAAAAAGAAACATTTTGATACATACTAGTCACACCATGTATGAGATTATGGTTCAACTGGTTATTGCACATAAAAAAGAAATACAGATCATTTACTAGATGTATAAAAATATTATGAATGTTTTTTCCAGGTTTTGGGTATGTCAATTAAATTTTATACTAAAATTAATGAAAATTTTATTTTAAAAGGCACACTTCGAGTCATACCGGTCACAATATGGATCAGCTTGATTTGAGGATTATTCCCATTGATAAAAAGTGTTTTATAAATCATTTTCTTAAGTTATAACACTAATCCTAATCTATTTTTTCAATTTAGAGTATGTAAATTTTATTTTTTACTAAATTTAATGTCAATATTATATAAAAATATACACTTTAAGTCATACCGGTCACATAAGACATCAGATCGAGGTACAAAAAATTCATACACAACACAAATTATTTAATAGTAATTTTAGTATATTATCAAAATTAAATGATTTGGTTTTTTTAGCATGTTACTATTTTTTAACGAAAATTCTATTTTAACTAAAAGCACACACCTAGAGTTATACCAATCACATGATGTTTTTGTTTGATTTGATAAAGATACCTACACATCAAAATTGAATTTTTAAGAGTTTTAATAAATTATCAATGATATATGTGGGTGTCTTTTTGATTTTATTGAGTGAAAAAAGATTTAGAAAAATGATGTTTTTAAGATAATAATGGACACTATGAGTTATACAGGTGACAACATGTATCTGATTGAGGTGTGGATAATTCTTAACCATCATAACTGACTAATAGATAACATTACTAAAGAATGAAAACTTATTAAGGCATTGTATGTATTTTTAGTGTGTCCCTTTTTTAAAAATAAAAGTCAATTTTAAATAAAAAGATACACATTGAGTCACACCGGTCACAACATGTGATGGAATGAGGTACGACTAACTCCTAGCCCACAAATAACATATGGATTATTATACTAAAGTATCCAAACAATACAAATAATTTTTTTTTGGTTTTCATAATTTCACTTGTTTTTTATGAAACTTTCATTTTAAACATGAAACACTGACTCATATTAAAATTATTTGGAAATTAAATTAAAAATAGAAGAAAAAATGATGAAAAAAAGTCAACAAATTAGTATTGTCAATTCAATATTTTCTATTGTTTGTATAAAATTTTCAACCATTTCTATATTTTCATTATCTCATTTCAAGACTCAAATTCGAATATCTCAAAAGAATGATAAACTTCATACAAACCACTGCAAATTGAGAAAAATAAACCACATGTAGAAAAAATTATTTATTATAGTTATAGTACAATAAGTAATTAAATTGAACATAAAAATGAAACTGTATAATAATAAAAACACTATTTTCAAATAAAACTACGCAATTTTAGTCATAAAAGGTACATCGTGTTTCAGATTGTGGTATGGTTGATTCCAACATGTCTTTTTATCCTTTAATGCATTCAACATTATCAGTTATCAAAGAAAATTTATTTTCTATATAATATAATATTGACTACATTAGAGATAAAAAGAATATTTCATCATTATGAGTGTAACATCTTTATTGAGTACAATATCATAGTACATACATGAATCATTCTTATTGGAGAGATAATTTTTTCATGACATCTGTTAAAATATGAAAATTAAGAATGAGATAAAATCGATAATGATTTTATCTAAAAATAGTTTACATTATGTGAAAAAATAAATTAGAAGATAGAAGCCCATCTTCCTAAAATATGTGTACAATTTGAGCCCATTTTATCAGTATTGACTATTTAATGTATATTTTAAATTAAAATGAAACTTTTGTATTTAAAGAGCATAATATGAATTATAATGACCAAATTGGGTGTCATATTGATGTTCATTCAATTCTTACTTGTTAAAAAATAATTAGGGATCATTACCTTGTTTCTTTAAGAAAATCCAATCTTGTATTCTTAGTTTTCACTATTTGTTGTATATTTTAAACTAAAATTAGACATATTTATGGAAAATATGTACTTAAAGTTAGATAAACCACATTGGGTGTCATATAATAATATATTCATGACCTATATGTCACAAATGACTTATGGATCATTAATATAGTGGTTTAAAACAATCCAACACCCCATGCTCGGTTTTAAGAATTTGAAGTGTCTTTTGACCTAATGTGAATTTTTTAAAAAAAAATTATCATATAAAAATGAAAAATAAATTAACTAATAAAAAAATAATATTATGATAAAAATAACTAAATATGTATTATGTAGTCGCCTCTTCATGATGCCTGTATACATTCTGACACCATATATTCTTCCCATTCATTTCAAAAATAATAATTTCCTCATCATTCTATTCCATGAGAAGACAAAAAAATAATATATAATAATTATTATACAAATTCTTCACATCAAAATATAGTTATAATTTTATAAAACATACTAGGTCACATATATAGAACCTGATCTCCAAACATATATATTGGGAAAAAATTGACAAAAAAGTATGCTTCCCACACATCGATAAACACATTATTCTTCTTCTGAGTACAGGGGTTTTAAGCAATATTGGTTGTAATGATAAAATATAGACAAACGAAAAATTGAAAATTAATTTTAATTGAATTCAAATTATAATTGGAAATTTCCTATTTAGGGATTCTGGTCTTTCCATTACTTATGACAACTATCATAAATTTGGAGACATTATTCCTATAGTTCGTTCTATTATCTGGCCTCATACTATGTAGAAACATTGACCAAAATAAGTAAATTGTTTTTTATTGTGTTTTTAAAGTTAAATATTTTTATATATACACTAATATTTATTCATTTTAAATAATACATAATCATCTCAAATTCATTCAATGACTTCATAACATGATTTAGGCTATATTTATCGATCTCTCTCTTATAAGAAAATTCATTATAAAACACAGATTGTAACATATAATATGAAATTGGTCATTAAATTTTATATTAATGTGTATTAATATTTCCAAATACACATCATGTGTGGTTATTTTTATTGATATCCCCACATTGGGTAAAAATAATAAATATTTTGGGTATCTAGATTCCATATGATCAACATCCATTTCTTCCGAACAAATAAGTAAGAATTGAAAAAAATAATATATATTTTATATGATAAATTTAAAGACCTAGAATTTCCATGGAATGTTTTTTCATAAATAAATGGTAATTTTTTGAGTCTGTGAAAACTGACGGCTTGTGATTCCGAGACCTGGTTTGCTCGGAATCAATTTTTGATGTTTTTTTGGGTACATTCAGTAAACGTATGACTGGGATTTTATATCTTTTGAAACGGTGCTCGAAATTGAAATCTAAGGGCACCATTCATCTCACAGCGTCATTATTCTCTTAAAAGTACTCTCACCTCGACGAAAGATGGTTGGGAATAAAATATTGTTTTTGCATTTTATGTGGAATAATAAAATAAAATAGGTTCATGTCTTATTCTATTTTATTTAATTTATTATAACCACCATGTGGAGGTTGGAGGTGGGGAATGCCACACCTTATCCTACCATGAGAGGTTATTGTGGTTGGGCCAACCTAAACTCAACCTCTGATGAGAGGATTAATTTTATGGGGACTAACCAAGTTGAAGCCTCTTGAACTTCCCATTAAGTGGGGGACCCTCATGAGCTCCCCACTTTATGGTTCCAATTAACTAAAATTAATTAATGGGGCATTAATTAAATCTTTTTGAATGTTTTTGAATATTTGGGCCAGTAATTAAATAATAGATTAACTTAATCCATTATTTTTGAGTTGCCATTTTCATTTGGGTGGATGTTGAGAGAAAAACAATTCTCCATCGATGAACACTTTTTCCGCTGAAGAAGAATGATCTTCAACCGGAACAAGGGAAGAAGTGTTGTCCTTGAAGAGTGCTGAAGACGTTGTCCTCAACATCTTCATATTATTTCATGATGACAATGAATCGACATCTGCCTTTCTACGACATAGTCAAGGAATAACGAATCAGAGGTAGGGGTTCAAACATTGTTCTCTTCCTTATTCTTCATTTTCCGTCGTGGTTTAGAAATCCAAGTAGAATGATATCAACCTAACGCGGAGGGTGCAGTCCAAACATACATGGCCCAAACCCTGATCCTTTCTTATAGATTTTGACGCCCAACGCGGCATGAGTTAGGGTTGAGAGTCTCTCGTGAACTTTGTTTTCAGAACAAATTTGACGTCCCGAGGAGTGCACGACTTCTTCTGGAATGACAATTGGGCCACCAAAACTCGTCTGGTGACCCGCGGAAAGTTTGTGGAAAATGGTATGACAATCTACATCGTATGGATGGAAGAGACACAACCGCACTATCGGAGGAGTAACCTGTGGCCGACGGACAGCGGTGGCGCAGCAGCGGCCGGCACAATGCCGACCGCCAAGGAAGCAGACGGCCTGAGCCGTCAGGTCATTGGAGAAGGAATGCAAAAATCACGCCACACAGTGGAGAAGAAGGGGGGTGTAGCCCCAAGTCACAGCGATGTAGCGGAGGCCGGCCCTAGGTCGGCCACGATGAAGACCGGCAGCCCGAGCTGCCGAGTCATTGGAGGGGGCCCAACACAACGGCACCACACAGGAGGTGGCTGGCCATTTGGCCAACCTGGAAGAGCAGGACCCAGTGGGTCCTACGTGACGCGGATTGTTTCCATGTGGTGCTGGTTTGATTACCACCCCAATGGATAAGCTATTCGGGATTTAGGGGTGTGGATTCCCCCTAGATGAGGCTAAGGCGGATCCAGTGTGGGCCACTGGGCCAAACCCAACGCGGGATGCCGGGCTAGACCATGCGTGGGCCACCGGGCCGGATCCATCACGGGCATCCGGGGCAGACCCCACATGGGTTGTCGGTCCGGACCCCACACGGACCACCCGGCCGGACCCAACATGGGCAACCAGGCCTGACCCAATGTGGGGTGCCGGGCTGGACCCAATGTGGGCGGGGCTTCCCTCATGGGTTGGGATTCCCTCATGGGCCGGGCCACCTCTGTGGGCCGGGTCAGATCCGCGGACCGAGTTAGACCTCAATCCGGACATGTTTGACCCAATTTCAACTTTTCACCCATAGCATGGGGTATCTGTGTCCGATTGATGAACCGTCTATGGTGACAGAAATCTAAAAGAGAGATGGTTATTTTGACATACCCCACATAATTTTTGTACGCAGCTGGGGTATGGTCTTGTTGTATTGAACATAACTCCAACTGGGCCCTCAGAACAAAAATGCCAATAAATCTTAGTTTGAGCGTCTGATTGACATGCTGTCTATCACATTGGTTTTCTTTTGGAATGATGGATCTTTTGAATACATCAGCATGGGAGTTCATGGCAGTTGATTTATTAACACATATCTTGCAGTGCAGACCATCACGTAATCAATCATGCTTTGAGTGGAACCATGTGGCTGGTTGTGCACTCACGACTATTCCAGGATCCTGTGTGGGTATGACAGTTCTTACTTCGGTTCCTAGATCCTTAGTGGGTGTTACAGAATTGAAGGTCCTAGATCTTGTATTATCCTGACAGCTCCAACTTCTGTTCCTGGATCCTGTGTTGGTCTGACAGTTCTTACTTCTATTCCTGGATCATGTGTGGGTTTTACAGAATAGTTCGTCCTGAATCTTGTGTGGTTCCGACAGATCCAAATTTTATTGTTGGATCCTATGTGGGAGTGACATTTTTGACTTCTATTCTTGGATCCTGTGTGGGTCATACAGAATAGTTGGTCCAGGATCCTGTGTGGGTCTCACAGCTCCAAATTCTGGTCCTAGATCTTGTGTGGGTCCGATAGATCCAACTACTATTCCTGGATCATGTGTGGTTCTGAAGGTTCTATCTGCTGGTCCTATATCCTATGTGGGTCTGACAGATTAGATGATTCAGTGGCTATATATGATCATTTCTATCTTTCAACAAAAGATGTATACCTGTGTGAGCTGAGTCAGTGATTCCTGTGTTTTCCTCATGATTGAGATGGGTAACATGATAACATAGGTATATGTATGGGCATATAGCTATGTAATGGCTATCCATTGATTTCATACACTTTGGTTTATCTTTTATGGTTTTTGGGAGACCATTGTGGTCTCAGGCTCCCTAAGGAGTATCATAATACTCAAACCTGCACGGGCTATGCCCGCACCTCGTTGTGCTGGTTGCAGATGACCGATAATGTTTACTGTGGATTAGGGTAGTAGGACTGAATGATACCTTGAGGTGGACCTTATGATGAGTCGGTACCCGGAGGATACGGATGGACGTGGAGTGTTTTGGAGGCTATCTTTACCTACCATTCAGGTAGGATCCGCAGTGGATGATCCATGAGCATATCATCACCTTTAAGCTTTTTTGTCTCTTTTCAATAGTACTTGTACATTATAGTTGGGCTGGTATTCACAACCCCCTTTACTTTTCAGCACTCTATGTATACAGTTTTACTTAGTGTTTTTTCTTCCATCGTATTATATGTTTTCTGTGTTTACAGTTATAAAGGCAATGCCTTCCCTGTTTTAGGGATTTACGCCTTTGGTTCTAGTCACCAGCCCCTGGCCTATGGAAGGCAGGCTTCGAGAAGTCACAGAATATACCCCAGGGGATGGGTCATGACAAATTGGTATCAGATGAGTTAGTTCTACCACAGAACATAGTACTCTGATCTTTCTTTTCCATCAATGAAAAGCGCTAAGAGTACTATATGTGGTTTTCAGTCCAGGTAGTCTAGTGTTGGTACGGAGGCTGACGTATCCATACACCAGGATCCTGACTTCTGATTTTGGACTCAGTACATGAAAACACTGATTGAATGTATTTTTCAAGAGTTTTCATTGTGATATATTTGATTCAGTTCACTAGGTATAAATTATTGATAGTGGCGCACCTGTATCTTTTTAGGATAGACCCATGCAGACCGCAAACTAGGGTAATGAGATTTGTATGATATGACCACCCACTGAGCGATGAGGCCTTGGTGTAGGGCCCTATCAAAGTAGAGGCACCAGCGATACCACATCCCACTGGACCACCGATGCCACTAGCCCTAGCATCAGACGATGCACACCACTTGAGCGCGTTGCATGAGTTCCATCGCTATAGACCACCCAGGTTTTGGGGAGAGATGAACCTGCAGGTATTTGAGGATTGGCTGGAGGTTGTGGTGGGAGACTTCATACTGGTAGGGACCCCAATAGAATTCATGGTGATCCTTGTCGCGAGTCTTCATCCGGCAGCAATAGGCAGACGGTGGAGCCTGATGCTCTAGGATCAAGACATAGTTACACTACTCTGGGCAGACATCGAGAGCTTATTTATGGCGGAGTTTGACCCAGCCACCCTATGTGCGGTGTACATACAGGATCTATTACATCTACACCAATGTATAATGAAGGTGGCACAATACTCAGCGAGGTTTACCGACCACTCACGCCACTCCACAGATATGGTGCAGGACCCATTCTTCAAGGCCCAAACATTTGAGTTGGGGATCAACCGAGAGATCAGAGCATTGAGGATCTTCCTCAGCATCCAGATGTAGGTGGGGGTGTTGGAGATTCCCCTCTTAGTGTATATTTTACTTGCTGATCAGTCACCAGCATCAAGACCTACAACTGGGCATCACAAAGTAGTGTCTTCTACAGTTGGAAGTAGACAGATGTCGTAGAGGTCCAAGTAGACCAGGACATACAGTGGATGAACTCAAGATACGAGTTTAGTTGTGTGGGGAACATGAGATAGAGGTATTCATGCCAGGAGCGATAAATGTTACTCTTACAGCGGGCAGGGTCACATGGCTCGTGACTGCTTGACCTGCCATATTGATGATCAGAAGACGGTCGATGGACCTCCTAGGCAGGGACATAGATTCGATCGAGGTGGACTATAGGGAGCAGGCAGACATAAAGAAGGAGCTGGCCATATAGGTGGTGGAGGATGAAAATTCATCGTGTTACTGCCACCACCCCCTGATGGTTCACCCCGACCTGAAGGAGTAGGTAGATAGGCAATAGCTCAACTTCAGGTAGCTGAAACATATGACCAAGGCACTCCGGATATGATTCAAGGTACGATCTATGTCTACTCCACCTTATATGTAGTTCAAATAGACATATGTGCAAGTCACTCATTCATTGAAATTTCCCTCATTCAGAGCATGGAGATTCTGACAGAGCCTTTGGCCTTATCCTAACGGCTAGAGACTTATATGGGAGCAGACTCGATGATTATGCACTAGTTCTTGTAATGTGAGTTAACTTTAGGAGGCGAGAGCTTCAGCTAGGATCTCCTAATATCAGCGTCGAGGCCTTACGATGTCATCTTTGGAATGGAGTGTTTATCTACAATCAATGCACATATCGCCAATAAAAGGCATGATTTGCGGTGTGTCTGCACGGATGGGACCAGGTTCAACTTCACTGGCGAGAAGGGAGCCTTTTCAGTGTTGGAAGAACTTACGTGGAAGATGGTTCATCCAATCACTAATTAGTATGCCTACCGTATCCTCAGAGCAGTAGATGTTGAGAGCCCAAGATATCCTATAGTGGTGGACCAGTACACAAATGTTTTCATTGACAATGACCCAAGTCTACCTCCTCGCAGAGAGGTGGACTTTAACATTGACCTGTACCCTGGGAAAACACCGATATATACACCAGCATATCAGATGGTTCCCTGCTGAGCATCGTGAGCTACGGGTACAACTAGAGGACTTATAGGGGAAGGGATTCATCTGGCCTAGTGTTTCTCCCGAGCCATCCCCTATTTTGTTCTCCATGAAAGAGGATTGAAGCTTGCGGCTTTGTGTCGACTACCTTCGCCTGAACAAGGTGACTATAAAGAACAAGTACCCACTCATGTGGATTGATGACCTCATTGATCACCTCAAGGGAGCATGGTGGTTCTCAAAGATAGACCACAGATCAGGCTATCCCCAGCTTAGAGTTCGTGACGAGGATGTTTAGATGATGTCCTTCAGATGTCGGTACGTCCACTACTTGTTCTTGGTTATGCCTTTCGGCATAACCAATGCTCTAGCAGTGTTCATGGGTCTCATGAACAGTATTTTCCAGCCATACCTTGATCACATTGTTGTATTCTTCATCTAAGACGTTTTGATCTACTCAACTACTGAGGAGGAGCATTCTTACCACTGGCAGGTATTACTGGACATACTCTGAGACAACCAGATTTATGGTAAGCTTTATAAGTGCCAGTTTGGGATCCGAGAGGTTCACTTTCTGGGACATGTCATCTCGGAGGCTGGAGTTGTATTAGATGTCGCGATGATTGAGGATATACTTTCTTGGGAGCCACCCAAGAGTGTGACAGTGGTATAGAGTTTCTTGGGTTTGGATGGGTACTACCGGAGGTTCATATCATACTTCTCCAGAGTTGCAGCACCACTATCAGCCTTGAAGAAGAAGGGGAAACCCTTTTTGTTGTCAAAAAAATACCAAAAGAGATTTCAGGAGATGATGTAGAGGATAACAAGTTCCCCCCATCTTGAGGTTTCTAGAGAAGGGTGTGGGGTATGTAGTTTACAATAACGCATCAGGGACCAGACTCATTTGTGTCCTAATGTAGGAGCGAGCAGTGATCGTGTATGGTTCTCAGCAGTTGAGACAGAATGAGTAGGACTACAAAACCCATGACCTGGAGTTAGCAGAAGTGGTATTCACCTTGAGGATGTGGCGACACTATATTATGGGAAAATTTTTTACCGTATTCTCTAGTCACAAGAGTCTCAGGTATATCTTATCTTAGAAGGACATGAACTTCAGACAACGGCATTGTCTTGAGTTCCTCCAGGACTATGACATCGAGATAGTCTATACTCCTAGGAAGGGGAACGTTGTAACATATGAAATTAGTAGGAGACCTGGTATACAACTGTTAGGGGAAGGGATAGTGTAGCTGGCTTCTTTACAGATTTTGAATGTGGACCAAGATGGAGCATCTTTCCTTTAGTATCTTACAGTCACTCCATCGCTTCATCAGAAATTCAGGGAGGCACAACATCGGGATGCTGACTATGAGACACAACATGCTTAGATATTTACATGGAATGAACTTGATGGATTTTATGAAGATGGGGAGCACTTCATCCTCTTCGAGGGATGTACTATGGTGCTGGTGTCACTTAAAGAGTAATTGTTCAAAGCGTTTCACACATCCCCTCTAGCGATACATCCATGAGTGGTGAAGATGAACCAGGACCTTCGACAACAGCACTGGTGGCAAGGTATGAAAAAGGTGGTAGTATAGTTTCACTCTTGATGCATCACTTGTTAGTAAGTGAATACGGGGAACCAGGTACTGGCGGGCTTGGTCCAGCCATTAGAGGTCCCAGAGTGGAAGAATGATGGGATATCCATGGACTTTGTGACAGGTCTTCCATGTACATCAAGGGGTCACGACTCGATTTGGGTGAACATTGATCGACATACCAAGTCAACCGACTTCCTACCGATCAGAGAGTAGGGTTCAGTAGAGATCAAGGGATGCCTCTTGGTGCAAGATATTGTGCTGCTACATAGAGTACCTTCTTCTATCGTATCCGACCGTGACACATGGTTTACTTCCCAGCTATGAAAGGGGTTACAGGAGTGTTTCGGGATGTTGCTTCTTCTGAGAACCACCAGCCATCTTCTGATGGATGGTCAAACTGAGCGGACCATTCAGACCCTCGAGGACATGCTGCGTTCTTGTGTCCTCGAATTTGGTCACAGTTGGGAGGATCACTTACCTTTGGTGGAGTTTTTTTACAACAGCAACTATCACTCCACAATAAGGATGACACCTTTTAAGGCCCTGTATGGTCGACCATTCAGGTCTCCATTGTGCTGGATAGACCCAGGGGAGTCAGCACTAGTGAATCTATAGATGGTATTGGCTACAACAGTGAAATTAAAAATCATCCAAGAGCGGATGAAGACTACAAAGAGTAGGTAGAATTAGTATGCCGACAGGAGACGGAGAACTCTAGAGTTCAAGGATTGCGACCAAATCTTTCTACAGGTCTCACCTCAATGAGGTTTACGGATATTTGTCCAAGGCGGCAAGTTATCTCCACCATTAATCGAACCATTCTAGGTCCTCAGTAGAGTAGTTGAGATGACTTAACAAAAGTCTCTTCCATCTCCGTTGCACCAGGTGCACGATGTCTTCCATGTATCCTAGCTGAGGAGATACGTGCATGACCATTCTAAAATAATTGACAATGGGGAGCTGGACAAGGGCGATGGGGTGAATTTTATAGAGGTTCCTGTGGAGATTTAGGATCGACAGGATTGAGTCTTTCATGGATGGTCGATACCTCGGGTGCATGTATGTTGGCAGCATGGGAACCTCCAGGAGAGCACATGAGAGCGGGAGGCTCAGATGCATGCTCTATACCACCATTTTTTACCTTTGTTCGAGTTGTAGCTTATGGGGAGGTAAATCCCTGAGGGGGGAGAATATAAATATGTGGAATTTCTATGGAAAATTTCATCTTAAATACTTGGAAATTTTATGAGTCCGCAAAAACTAACGGGGCATGATTCTGAGGCCGGGTGGGACCGGAATCAATTCATGATGTTTTGTTTGTGTAGGTTCAGTAAACGTACGAGCGGGATATTATAACTTTTGAAAAGGAGCTAAGAATTGAAATATGATGGCACCATTGATCTCGTAGCACCATTATTCACTTAAAAAGACTTTCACCTCGATGGAAGATGGTCGGGTATAAAAGATAGTTTTTGGATATTATGTGACATAATATAATACAATTATTCATGTCTTATTTTATTTTATTTTTTATAACCACCATGTGGATGTTGGAGGTGGAGACCACCACACCATAACCTCCCATGATAGGTTATAGTGGTGGGGCCACCCGAACTCAACCTCCCATGAGAGGATTAATTTTGTGGGGACCACACGAGTTGAAGCCTCTTGAACTTCCAATTAAGTGGGGAGAGCCTCTTGATCTCCCCACATTATGATGCCAATTTACTCAAATTAATTAATGGTGAATTAATTAATTATTATTTAATATTTTTGAATATTTAGGCCATTAATTAAATATTTGATTAACATAATGAATTATTTTGGGGTTGGCATTTCCATTTGGGTTGAGCATGTGAGAAAAATAATTCACCATCAAAAACACTTCTTCCGCCGATGAAGAACGATGTTCACCTGGAACAAGCGAGGAAGCACCATCCTTGAAGAACGCTGATGAAGTCGTCCTCAAATTCTACATCTTCTTTTCTGACATCAAAGAATCGATGTCCGCCTATCTGTGACATCGTCAATGAACAATGAATCTGAGGTAGGAGTTTTAACCTTGTTTTCTTCCTCGTTCTTCGTTTTTTATCATGGTTTAGAAATCGAAGCTGCATGATATCACCCTAACGTGGAGGGTGCATGTTGAAAAAACATGGCCCGACCCATCCACCTTTCTTATAGACATTGACGCCCAACACAGCATGAGTCTGTGTCGAGAAACTCTCTTAAAATTTGTCTGTGGATCAAAGGTGACGTCCCGAGGAGTGTGCGACATCTTTCAGTATGAGAATCGGGCCATCGGAACTCGTCTTGTGACCCGTAGAAAGTTCGCGGCGAATGGTACGACAATCGACACCGCATGGATGGTAGAAACGCAACCACACTACTGGAGGAGTAACCCACAGCCAATGGACCACGGTGGCATAGCAGTTTCCGGCCCATGGCTGGCCCTGAAGGAAGCCGGCGACGCGAGCCGTCGGGGCACCGGAAAAGGCACGGTGCAACCGCGCCACCCTATGGAGAAGAAGGGGGTAGCGGCCCCTAGTCGAGGCGATGAAGCGACTTCTAGTCACGATGATGTTGCGTTGACCGGTTCTTGGCGGGGAGTGATGATGACCGGCGACCCAAGTAGCTGGGTCGCCGGATTGGGCAGGCGCAACGGCGCCACACGGGAGGCGAATGGCCACTCGGCCAGCAGAGGAGCGGGACACAGTGGGTCCCTCATGAGGCATACCAGTGCCATGTGGTTCCGGTTTGATTCCCACCAGAAAGGCTAAGCCGTTCATGATCCATGGGGATGCGGCTTCCCCCCTGGAGGTGGCTAGTGGGACCCAGTACGGGCCACTGGGCCGGACCCAACACGGGCCACTGGTCCAAACCCGACATGGGCTACCAGGTCAGACCTCACACAGGCCGCCGGGCTGAAACCAGCGTGGTCTGAGCCACCCTCACAGGCCGGGCTGCCTCTGCGGGTAGGGTCGGATTCGCGGACCATGTCAGACCACTGTGCCGACCCGTTTGACCCAATTTCACATTTTCTCCCATTACTTGGTCTACAAGTGTCTGATTGACAAACCGTCTAAGGAGAATGAACCCATTGAGCTAGACGGTTCTATTGGGATACCCCACACAAGGTTTAGATGAATTTGGGGTATAGTCGGGTTGGACTGAAACTAAATCCCGCCAATCCCTCAGAACAGAAATGCCAATAACTCTCACAACGGGCGTCCGATTGACGCGATGTCTGTCGTATTGGTTTTCTTTTGACAAGATAGATCTTTTGGATACCTCAAAATGGGAATTCGTGGTATTGGATGTGTCGACACATGGCTTGAGGAGCGGACCCTCTAGGAATCTAGCATGCTTTCAGCGGAACCCTGTGGCTGTTTGTGCACTGACGACTATTCTTGAATCCATTGCGGGTCTGATAGTTCTGACTTCTGTTCTTGTATTTTTTGTGGGATCGACAGAATAGCTGGTCCTAGATCCTGTGTGGTTCTGACAGCTCAAAATGTTGTTCCTGGATCCTGTGTGGGTCTGACAGAATAGTTGGTCCTGGATCCTGTGTGGGTCTGACATCTCCGACTGTTGTTCCTGAATCATGTGTGGGTTCGACAGTTCTAACTGCTGGTCCTTGATCCTGTGTGGGTCTGAAAGCATCTATGATTTAGTGTCTATATCTATTAATCTCTATCACTCTACATAAGTTGTATACATGTGTCAGCTGAGTCATTGATTCCAAATTTTTTCTTCATGATTGAGATGAGTTACGAGATAACTTAGGTATATGTATGGAAATATACCTAAGAAATGGATATCTGTTGATTTCATAATCTGTGGATTATCCTTGGTGGATTTTGAGAGACCTTGGTGGTCTCATGGTCCCAACTGAGTAACATTATACTCACCCGTGCACGGTCTATGCCTGCACCTTGGTGTGTTGGTTATAAAAAACGGACAGCATTGACTGAGGATCAGAGTAGCATGATTGGAGAGTACCCAGAGGTGGACCTTACGATGAGTCAGTACCCAGAAAAGATGGATGATCATAGAGTTATGTGAAGGATATCTGTACCTACTCATCAGGTAGGATCCATGGTGGACGATCCAGGAGAGGCTCTTCACATTTCAGTTGTTTTGTCTCTTTTTAGTTGTAATTTTACATTACAGTTGGGCTTGAATATCGGGCCACCTTTAATTTTCAGAGCTCTTTGTATACAGTTTTTCTTCGGTATTTTACTTCCATCTTGTTCATTGTTGTTTGTGATTACAATTATAAAGGCAATGACTTCCCAGTTTTAGAGATTAACAACATTGGGTCTAGTCACTAGCCCATAGACTATGGAAGAAAGGATTGGGGTAGTCACAACATGGGCCACGGGGGACGGGTCGTGATAATAAAATTAATGGGGTTTACCCCTAAATTATCATAAAAATACTCCTTCGTCTATTATTTTATTCTAAAATTCCACTTTTAGCTCATATTTGTTTTAAATAAATTTATTTCGACATTAATTTTTTTATCATTCATAGAAATTATAAAATGATTACTGAATCCAAATCATGATTAATATGGACTTCACGTGATGAAGTAGTAATATAAACTCCATTAGAAAATAGGAATATTTATTCAAATCAATGAATATACAAGATTATTTTTTTGGAAAAACATGTTATGAAAATTTATGTTATAAATGTATTCACAAATGATAATCTCATCCATTCGTATATGATAATCTAATTTATACACTCAAGAGAATTTACACCTAAAATTAAAGTTCCTATTATTTATTATTCATATAGAATTTATAACAAATATAAATTTTTGATGTGGAATCTATAATATTTTTTAATTGTAAGAATTATTGAATTTTAATTAGAGAGAATAAGGTACTCCCAAAAGGTCCATGTGTTTTCCTGGAAAATTAACTTTGTTATCATGATCTGACCTTCGGTATCCTCATCTCTTTTTCCATAGGTAATATTGTACCTCATTTTTGACTTTTTTCACAAACTATTATATTGTTTTTATTTTATAAAACATGTTAAATACATACATAATGTATCTTTTTATGATTCTAATTTCATGCTATGAATGGTATGATGGAATCATTGACCATATAAATATTTGTATCATCAAGTGCAACATGAAACTCAGTGTTAAACTCTTGGTCTACATACACAATTACTCTCATGTTATATTTTGGGAGTTATTCATTGTGTATAATGTCTCCATAAATATTATACATTTTAACCCTCCCAACAAGGTGGTAGATGAGTGATTATAGATAAAAATCACAAACAACATTAACCCTACATAATTTTAGTAATAATATTCAATCAGAAGTTGATTGATTCACATTAAGGAGACATAATAAATAAATAATTTATTACGCGGAGTAAGGTATGTGGTTAATCCGAATAACTAGTCTCAATGCAAGTGGGGTCATTTTTTGTTCATGTGATGATATTTTTTCCACTATCAGTTGTCTTTGGTCCTTGCACATATATTGGTCTTCCAAACCAAAATGAAAAAAATAATATCTTCATTAGAATATATTTGTGAATAAAATAATTTCATAATATTATATGTATCTAAATGTTGTTTTTTATTCTTGAAATATATTCGACGAGACACTCAAATACCTACACCTCTAAGGTGATCTAATATATATAGCCACTTCAAATCTACAAAAAGTAGTTTATCTTCTTATATGGACACTACATATTCTATTTTATTGACAATATAAAAAAACTAATGAACATAAATACATATGTTTGTATATTAATATTATACATAATAGGGAATTAATATTCTCTCATACTTTAACATGTTTATGATAATATTTTCTTCAATTTCTAATTTACCATCCTTATTTACAAGAGCCACCTTTTATAGGACATTTTGTGGGATGGATGTGGATTCAGAGGTTATTTGATCGAAAATAATATAAAAATAATAATATTTGTTGTTCCATATAACACAAAAAATTAATATTTATTTAAAATACATACCCAATTATCAGTAGTGAATTGTCCATTTCCTTGATTTTTGATAGGGGTACCTTGGTTTTGATTCATGTTCTATATTTTCATCATTTATTTTTTATTTCATAAATTAAATTTTTTTAACAATATTGACTCAAATGTATAATTTTAAAAAATAATGTGTCCCCTATAATGCACCTGAAATGTTTTATCATCGCAATATCCCATGACATAATTCTGTATTTTCTACATTATAGTGTGTGAATATGTAACTAGTGGTTGGGGATTTACCCTCCCTCAACATACCTAATATAAATCATGGTAAGAAATGTCTAGATGTGTATATGGGATTTTAAAGTACCCATTAATAAAATTTTATTATGTAATTTATCCAAAATAAATGTCCTTTAAATGGAATAATAAAAAAATGAAAGATTTATTATATAAATTTTCTGTAAAATAGAAAAAAAAAGTATTGTAAAATTAACAATAAATATTTCCAAGTGGGTTTCTTTGTTACATGATATAAATAGAGCCAAAAATATTTTTCAATCAGAATGTTACTCTTATTTGTGACCTCAACATCACTATTGAACATATACATGTTGGGGTTAATTGGAAGCCCATGTTTATTCCAACCAACATCAAATAGTATACACTTACTTATTTCCATGACATTGTTTTTCAAGATTGAGATGGTTTATCATAAATTATTTTTTTTATAAACATTGTTGTGATCCCCTAATAATTCCATAGTTTATCATCAACTTTTTATTCTCTCCTATGATTTTTAACATCATCATGTATAAAATACATTGTCTTCCTGAGTGGTCAAATATTTAATTTATAATTGTTTAATATAATAAGGAATAAAAAATATCATGAGTAAAAATAGAGTTTATTGAAAAAAATTAATCTTATCATTGAATAAACATCATTTTTTTAATAGTTGAAGGGGTTTGGATCATATATAAATAATTAAATCCCCACATTGAGGTCCAATGATACCTATAATACATTGTTTACATTGGGAATTCCATGATCATATTATGATCTCAAAATGAAATAGTCATCCTCAATTGAATTTACATTTGACCATATAGTATTTTTAGTCATCAAAGAGATTAAATTAAAATCCCTATTTTAGAGATCTATTACATAAAATAAATTCACTTTTTTTTAATTCCATTTTGAACATCTCATCTTTTCCCCATTCCACATTGAAATTCACCTTTATGAAACACATTTCATTAACATTCACCACACACATGTTGTCAACTCATTGGAAATAGAAAATAACCACATAAAATATTTTATAAATAAACTCATAGATCTATTTGATAATAGATAAATATGAAATAGTTTCTAAATTATATTTCAATCCATGGAACCAGGATTGTTAATCACTTCCACCAGAAGTGTAACTTCACTATTTTTCATCATAAAAACTCAATGTGTACTTTTCAATTGAACGTAGAAATATTAATTACAGAAACTTATATAAGATATAAATTTTTAATTTGGACCCATGTCTATCCATTAAAGTCGTTCAACAATTGAATTTACAATTTCAGATAACTAATTAAAAATATGATGTCAAAATATTCCTATAAATTATTTATTATTTGTATTTGTTATCCATCAGTCAACACCTGATGGATTAAAATATCAACGATTTTATTATAGGGATTCAAAATATGGATAAATATATTCACTACTATCTAAATTGTAAATTATCTCTTTCTCCAACTATGTGATAGAAATTGTCACAACATCTCTTCCAGAAATCCCTTTGACCCTAAGGCATATGTTTTGGTGAGACGTTGGGAGATAGATGCTATTAATGTGTAATTCGTAATTATTACATAATTCAACATCTTTTTCCTAAATATATTATTAATCAATACAACAATATGGCTAACTTAGATTCATGAAATACCATTTTAGAATAATTACACATCTTTAAATGGGGTTAAACCATCTGTAAGAGATAGGACCACATATTTGAACCTCTGTAACCATGTGAACAATCATATATAACATAATATAGAAGAATTATTGAAATAATTACATCATTAGTTCACATAATATAACATTAACCAATATATTGATGATTTAAAATATTTCTGGTTTTATAAATATACTGAATATTGATATGAAAAATATGTATATTCTAGTTAATATATTCTATATATTTTAAGGTAGAATGCAATGAAAAGTACGGTCGATTAATTGTTACTTCAAAAACTGGTAGTCATGTTATTATAGTCCATATAATTTTATATTATTCATTCACATGGCATTCTTGATATTTTTTTAATACCCCTCTGGAACAACAACATCATTAAAAAATTGAAAATTTGAAACTTTTCTATCCACATAGAGCATAAGTTGTTGGGGGAAGAAAAGTATAAATGTTACCCTTAACTAGTGCTCATTGTTCCCTTTTATGCATGTTAATTATGTCTAATATATTTTTGATCCATATTTTAGTATTCTAGAAACATCTATTAATATTCTCATTACACAATCAAATATATTGTTCCTTATATTCATTAGATCAAAATAAGTTATAATATACAAATATTTGCAATATGGAAAATCATAGAAAATTGATATTTTTTTCTTACATGATTTTCTATTTTATTAAATGGTAAACAAAAAATAGTTCCAATAAAATTTAAAATATTAAATAGTTGACCACCCATTAGTGGAGATGATGTTTTACATTATTTGGTATTCTCAATTAATGTTTTCATCTCAGATCAGTATTTATGTCAACGAGGTAGAAAATTGTGATTTTCTAAAAACATAGTCTTCAAAGAATATTTAATCTTTATTGAGTCTGGGAATTATTAAAAAAGGGTACATCCCATAATTCCATTAATTCTATATCTTGAAAAATTTCAATAAGAAAGTAATTAATCTGTTATCCCAAACTACATGGAAATCACTGTGAATTTTTCACTTCTATGAGAATCATACATTATCACATTTTTATCTCTCATCAATTTCATATCCTAAATTAATGGATCTAAATAGACATCAATATCTTTACCCGGTAACATTGTTATTGATATATGAATTGACTAAATTTTTTATTTTTGATTCATGATTAATCAAGGAGGTAAGTAAAAAATTTTCATTATGAAGGGAAATGTACAATGAATACTTCTCTATACATCAATATGATTTATTCCATCTGTAGATAATTAAAGTTGTAGTTGTATTAGATCATTTATGATTTCAACATACTCATAATAAATTTTCATCTAATGAGGAGAATATTCTAGATGACCTTGTTTCCCATAATTAATTATTTTATATGTATGCAATGTAAATATTATTATAGTTTCATGACATTCTTATAGACTTCTAAACCTTGAAATTGTATAAAATTACCATATATATTAGGATTTATAATAGTCATATTTCTAATATCAATCCTTTCCAAACATAGAGAATTATATGAGTAATTTCTGGTCCTTAAGAAAAAAATATGCAATCATTTGGAAATATATATTTTTATAGATCATTCTCAGAAAACATAATGTTTATTTTGTGTCATCTGTTTTACAAAGACATTCATTTTTCTCCAGTGGCATATTATTTGGGAGACTACACAGTTCCATTGACCTTTTGTTTCTCAATCCACTATAGGGTTTCAAATTAAATAAATTAAATATATTTTAAAATGTTATTTATTTAGTAATGATAATATATAATAGTATCTATGAATATGTATTAAACATCTCAAACAACATAGGAAAATCATGAAGGTCATATTCAAATATCATTTTAATTTAATCCATACTATATCCATTATCATTTACACTTGTATACATATAAAATGATCCATAAATAGAAGTATCATCTCAATCAGTGTGCACATTTAGTTCTTCCCCATGTCTAGTATAACATTTATTGGACAAATATATTGAATGTCAAATAAATCTATCTTCTAACTCTTCCAGATTAATTTTTCAACAATAACAATAATTTAAACAAATATAATGTATTTTTTAAGGTTCTTATACATGATCTGTTGAAAACATTATGATTATATCACTCAATTTTCATATTCAATTGTTATACAATTAGCATGTATCAATTTTTGATTCATATGTATCCTATAAGGTTCATAAAATAATTATTCTTCCAATATATATATATACATGTAATACATTTATAATCAGTGTATATTATTATAGGTAATTGTAATAAGGTGTTCCCAAAATTTTATTATTTTAAATAATTTAATATAATTTCATGAAATGTTTAATTTAATTTAGGAAAATAATTATTCCACATATGGTTTGGGTTGTCATCTGAATTCATTTGAATAGATCACGTGTACTAGGTAAGTGATATCTTCTGATAAAAGTAGTAAACGAAACATAGGTGAATATCTAAAATAGATGGGGGATGATTCTTAACAAACAAAATGAAATAATAACTGAATAATAGATTAAATTGATGATGTTGAAATTTTTCTCTTAAAATCGAAATTTTTATATGCTGAGTGTTTATGGTTCTTCATTTCATCACTTTTTATATGGTCATCGAGGTGGTGTTTTATTGACATTTTGAATGGGGATTCAATAGAGTGAGAATGTTTCGAGAACCATTTTCTTATAATCAATATTTTTATTTTGAATTATTTTTTTAACATCAATATAATTATACTTATAATTAAATTTTTATTAATTTAAATATTGATATTAATAATATTCATAAAAGTGAGAAAGGTCTCTTCTTGTATTATCCATGACTTTAATACTCATTTTCTCCAAGATTCATGTTCATTACTTCCTCATGAGTTCTTTGTGATCTCAATAACAAGTGTGTGGTATTATGGTTCTCAACTAAAAATTTAGGGATGATGTACCAAAATTCCAATAGAGATATGCAATGGATATTTATTATATAAATTATAGAATAACACATTAGTGTGTCCAGACTTCTAGGAAATAAAAATTAACTAAAAATGGCATATGAGGAATGGAAAAGTATATAAAACACCACTAACTCTCAAAATAAATTAAAACAAAACAAAAAACATGAAAATAATAGTTGAAATGAGTTATAGAATATAATTCAACACAAATGAAACATAATTCTAAGGAAAAATAAGGGGTATTAGAGAAGATCCAAACAGGATCATAGATAACATCTAGTATCACATACTCTAATATAGGGAAATATCCCTCTTCTATTACAATAATAAATGGCATGATTAGGTGATCTTATAGTTATTATTGTCCCTCATTACATGTAAATTATTAGAAGAGAGGTTTCATTTCCATCGAGGATTAAATGTAGTTTTTTATGAATAATTCAAAGTAGGAAACCACTAATGGTGTCTCAATATGGTAGAAAAAAAGTTTGTAAGAATACAAATATCAACTAATTTACAAAGTGATGGAGTAAAATTGTTTTAACAATTAAACATTAGAATCATAGCTATAGTTCTTATTTTTAAATGTTAATGAATAAATTCTTTAAATTTTATAAATTTATAATAGACTAACATTATTAATTTTTTGATGTTTTTAGCTTCAATATTTCTCTTATAATCTCAGCAATCAATAAAAGTTTTATAATATATGCATGATAGAACCACATATAATTTGATTGGTCATGTTTTCAAAGGTAAATTTTACCATGAAATGGAAGAAATTATAAAACATATTTTATAATAACATATGATGGAAATGAGAAAATTAATATTATGAATATCCTATGATAAACCATTTATTGAATACGGGTTTCATAATAGATATCAATTGGGAGGTTTGTTTATATATAATATTTTTTTGGGTTATCATAGTAAATCAAATCTTATAAGAAATTAAACATAGAAACTATGTCTCCATTGAAACAATCGTCACCAAATGTTAATCGAGGATTGTTTAATGATATATTTTCCTTTTTCAAGTGGAAATAAGTGACTCTAATTATAAAATTCCTTTACAGTTAAATGAATTACACTCTAGTTATACGCAAATTAACCAATTTGATAAGTCAATACAATTACCTTAGCTATAGGTTTTATTTAAAGTATAATGACATAAAAACATACCAAAGGGTTCCATTTCTATGCAAGTATAAATATTAATTAAGTGTGTGACACTTTAATAGTATAGGGTTATGTGACAAGATCTAATATGGGATCCTATATATTAATTTCAATAAATATTCTCAACAATTATCATATAGGTTTATAGGGTATCACTAAAATTGTGTTTTTAAATCCAGGTTCACCCCAAATAAGTACTATATAGTGAAAATATCTATTTACAGATCTCTTAAACCAATGAATATATTTTATCCATTATATAAAAATATAGTTGGAAACAATTTGTTTTTATATTGAAAATATAATCTAAGATTTATAAAAAATAATTAAAAATAGTTGGGAAACATGCAATATCAATAGGCTAAGAATCACATGGTGAGTTATGACAACATTCCAATATTTATATAAATATTCTAAAATTTTTATTCATCATTAGAACCTAGTAAAATCATGGAACTTCAATTTATCGATATAAGAAATGAAATCATGAAGACCACTATAATTGAAGATAAAAAACAATTGACTCTATATCATAAATCATCAACCCCTAAAAATATTTCCAATACATAATTGAAAAAAATACGAAGAATTATGCCACAAATAATTGATCATATTTCTAATTCATATCCCCCAAAACTAACCCAACTCAATAAATTCAAAAACATTTTAACATCTATAACTATCCCATTAAAATGAAACCTAATTCCAAAATCAACAACAGTAAAATAATAATCAATTACCACAAAAATGAATACCTATAAATAAAAAATCAAACATGTACACTAATAGATAATTAAACTCCAACAGGCCAAGACATTAACATAGTATAACTACAGCCCAGCTAATGTTCAGACAACAGTATGATGTAGAGATTGAGGAGAAAGAAGAACATGGATAGATTATAGAAGGAACGAGAAGAAAACCGTCGAAACCATGATACCACCATGAATGGAAAATAATTCACTTATACTCACCATGGAACCCGAACATGAAAGTAAAGAGGGTAGGGGAGATAAAACAGCATTTTTTAGATTAGTGGATTGATTCTTCTGAAAGAAGGTTTAGATTGAGAGATTAATGTACTTGACTTCCATAAGATCTTGAGAAGCCTGACTGAAATTTGTTCAGTTAGGGCTCTTTTAAAAATATCATGTAGGGTTTTATCATTTCTACCAAAAAACGGTAATTGAGAGGGGTTTCATCAATGATAAATTAATAATTTATCATAAAAGACGTCTTTATCAGTTCTTTTTCTGTACCAAAAAAGTTATAACATTATCAAATCCTAAAAAGAACTAATAAAATCCATCTTTATTTGTTATAAAACATTAGCACTGATAATGATGGATTTTTAGTTCATATTTATAATTATATTTATAAAAAATATATTTGAAAAAATATTTATTAAGGTTTGTATAAATTTAAAAATGTATTTATTTAATTATATATTTATTATTTGATTATAAATTTTTTAAAAAAATAAAAAAAATCAATTAAAAATAGTCATTATTTAAATATATTTTCTATAAATTTATAACTATTTCTTGTAATTATTAAAATACATTATTTAAAAAAAAATTATATTTTTCATATTTATAAATATATAGTTGTAATAATATGTTTTTGAATATGCTTATGATTATGTATTTAGGTTTATAAATATATTTAAACTGTTATACATATTTAAATATTAAATATAATTTAAAATATAGTAAGTGTTTTCTTTTTTTATATATATTTATTAAAATTTTATAATTATAAATATTTTTACATCCTTATATATTTATATAATTATATATATATATATATATATAATAAATATATTAAAATATAAATTTAGTAAATTTATTCATCATTAAAATATATTTATTATAATACTATATTAATTAAAATATATAATTACCTATTTATAATTATATAAACAAGTCTTATAAATTTACATTTATTTATTTTCAATTATAAATATATTAATGTATAAGTATAGTAAATTTGAATTTATTATTTTTTATTTATAAGTATATTAATTTATAAATATTTATTAGAAAATATATCTTTATAATTATTGATGAATTTTTTCTTAAATGATTAAGTGTTAAAAATTATTGAAATTGAATAATTAAAAATGAGTAATCATTACAAATAATGAAAAAATGTATAAGTATTATTAATTATATAAATAATTATAAATAATATATTAATTTATATATATATATTCAATTGAAGAATAATACATATTGAAAGTATTAAAACATAGAAAATTAATATTTATATATTAATATTAGAAAATGATTAAATCCAAAAATACCATTAAATAACTAAATATTACTATCTATACTAATTTCTTTATAAAAATTTAGATTTACTAGTTTAAAATATAATATATTGAAAATATTATGTTATTAAATTAAATTCTAATGTGAATAAAAAAATTTAAATAAACTGCGTAAATATTTTGTGTGTGTGTTTCAATATGACATTTCAATTATTACATAAATATTTGTCTTAGTGAAATTAAATATATACAAATGCAATATTAACATATGTTAAATTGAATGATGACATTGTATAATAAGTTGTATTTAGTAATGAGATAAATATTAACAACAATGAATAATTTTTTAAAAAATTATATTTATTATTAATTGTATATATAATTTAATAAAAATAAATATGAAAGTTTATATATATTAATTACATAAAAATACAACCATATTAAAAACATTAAATATTAATTAATAAAAATTTATAAATAAATATTGAAAATGCATCAAATTAAAAACATATTGAAAAGTAAAAAATTGTAAATGAATAAAATACAAAAAATTAAAAAATGAAAAACTTCAAAAAAATAATGAGTAATAAATTTAATATAATGAATAAATATATAAAAACTGATAAAATTTAATAATTATAAACATAATATATATTGAATATATTATCTTAACAAATAAATTTGTAAAAATAATATTAGGAATTGAATAAATTCTAAAAATAATTGTGTTTTTGTGTGTTTGTTGTATATAAAAATTCATTGGTGGCATATTTGAATCATTTAAATCAATGTAACAAACATTACATATATGTGAAATTAATATATAAAATATATTTCAATTAACTTTCTATTACACGATATAATTTCTAAAAATTTATAATTTATACTATTTTTTATTTATAAGATATTTTCACTAAATATAAGACTTATTTAATGTAAGGATAAATGTTTTTTAATATAAAAATAATAATTCAGGGAATAATTTCTATATTGACATATATATATATAATAATATATTTATATAATAAAAATAATTATTATTTTGAGGAATAGTTATGTATAAAACCAATTAAAATGAATAAAAAATAATATGTTTTTATTATTATATTTTATCAATTTTAATTATTTGTATTTAATATATATTATTTATTACTATTTATAATATATATATATATATGATAAATTTATTTATTTTAATTAATAATTTTTTAATTAATAATTGTTTAACATTTCTCTATTTTATATTTTTTTACTATTAAAATTTTTTCATTATATATATATATATATATATTTAATATATACTATTTTATATCATTTATATTTTATATATATATATATTATATTTATTCATTTTTATTAGTGACTTTTAAATTAATAATATATATATATATATTTATATATTCACGCTTTAATTTTTTATTTGTTAAATTATTTAAATTTATTCATTTTATATATCTGTGATTAATATATAATATATAATATTATTTATAATATATATATTTTAAATTTATTAATAATTATTTTATTAGAAAATGAATATTTTTTAACAATTTATTAGATTTCAATTTTTATATGTTTATTTTTTTCAATATATATCATCAAAAAACATATCACATGACACTCTTTAGACAAATTATTAAAATTCAGGTAATGTGTCAATTTAATTAATTTTAATTATTTATGAATTAGAGTATATAAATTTATATTAACTAAATGATTAAGAAGTAAATTTTTAATCAAAAAAACAAACGGTTCAATTCAAAGTTAATTTTTTTACCAATATTGTATGTTTTTATATAATATTTTTATTTATAAATATTAGAAAATGAATTTGTAATGAAATATCGTATTTGATATTAGAATTTTAAAATTATTTTAGAGTGATTGTTTGTATTTTTTGAAAATAAAATTATTTTTTAGTTAATATTGAATGATAGCGATTTAGGTGAAACACTTATTTATTATCACTATGTAATGTAATTTATATGTCCTATTATGTATAAATTTGATCATAAAACATTATAAACCTCCTTTAATTAGAAATTATCTAATTAATTACATAGTAATCATTCATAAACCTGATTTTGGTATAAATTACCTTTTTTTAGAATAGATTATTCAAAACAATAGTCTTCATTATGTTGTTTCATATTTATATTAAAATTAATTTCTACCACTGCATGAAATTTAATTTTCAAAACTATATTCAATATTTTCAATATGGTGGATAATTTATTTTAATCAGGTCTATTTTAATTTTTTCTTAACGAATAGTTACGATAGTAAATATTTGCCACATTTATAAGGGTAAAAAAATTAAAAAAACGATATGACTATCAAATAATGCCTAATATCACCCTAAAACAGGTATATATTTTATTAGATATGTTTTTTTTCTACAAAAATCTATGGACTTTAATTTTTTCAGTTTATTTTTCAGTAATAATTACAATAATATGATTTTAACCAAAGTGTAAAATAATGTCTCTCTATTTCATTTTATTTGACTGTAATTTATTCATAGTAATAATAAATTATTATATTAGGTTATAAAAATTTATATGGTGGAATTTTTTTTGTCATCATAACTTAATTTTAATTTTTAATTCTGTAATAAATTCATTAAATGTTTATATAGTGTCGATATAGTGTTTGTTCAAGTATTAGAAACAACAAGTATAGGATTTATAAAAAAACTAAATTTATTACAATTTGTGCCATTTAAAATTTTCGATGAATTTTTTAAGTAAATATTATATATCTTACCTGCGTGATCAAAGGAATCATGTGAGGATTCAATAGTATCTGAATGAAATAATTTAATCACTTCATGACAGGCATCATGGGATTCAATGGGAATCATCAGATCCTGCATGGGAGAAATAATTTTTTAATTCAGTTTATTTAATTATGTAACACACCATGAAGACATTGATATGTAGATATTACTCTAATATTGAATTAATAGTTGTTACTAGATATTCTACGACCTCAATCAGAGTAAACACTGACAACCCCCCTCAGCCTGAGGCTACTGAAAATCTCACCACATTATATGTTCAAAATAGTTCATGTGACACTGATTCTAATAATGACTCTGACCCAGCTATGATAGATGATTATCATTTTGAGTAGGAGGTACCATAAGAATTGGAATCATGGATGAATAAACCAAATTATCTAGTTTTGCAAAGGTAAATGTATGGGTAAATCAACACTGACCATTACCTTCAAATCAGAAAATGAATTTTTATTATGTTGTTTGAAGAATTTAAGGGAAATATTTACCTTAATTTTCAAGAAATCCCATGCAAATGAGTACCTTTATTTTTACCTTTTTTGAATATTTCAATATCTAATTTCAATGCTGATAATGGCCTCTCACTCTGAATATGGTGACTTAATAATTCATTGGTTGGTTTCAAGAGTGTTTTTTGATTTATGTCAGAGACCCATACATTAACAATTTTTATTGGGAATATTATTATAATGGTGTGTATAGATATGTTAGGAAGGATTTATGATACTATGATGAGGATTGTAATGCAGAGTCTCATGTTTTTGAACCAGGTTAAAATACGAATGCTTTCGATTTTATTTTTCTATTTATCAACGGTTATTTTTTAAAAAAAAGATCTCTGGAATTTTATTCTGAGTGTTGGAACACCAAATGGTGTTATTTCAGGAATTTCATAATTACCCGATAAATTTTAGCGGGAGTCCCGATGAGTCTTGGGTGCACCGGATCTGGAAAAATCCACTTTAATGGATCTTCTTGGACAATGCATGGTTGCAGTCCAACCTATGAAGTTTATCTTTTTAATAAATTATAGTTACTATTATTAATTAAAAATGATTATATGAGAGATTTGGATTAATTAAAATAAATTTTTAAAAATAATAAAAAATAATAATTTATTATTACTATTATTGTGCTTGTTAAATTTTTTAAATGTTAAATAATTAATTAAATGGAAGTTGAAGGTATTGACGTGGCTTTTGGGTTTATCCATGAACCAGTTTATTTAAATGAAGAGTTTTAGAATTATTAAAGGACCATTTATTATTAAATAGTGGAATGTGCTAATAATAATAATGTCACTGTTATTATTACGGAGTCATAAATTATTTTGATTCCTTGAGATTTTAATTTCATGTTAAAGGAGTGTATCATTTATGAGAATTATATGTGGCTTTTGAGCTTCTCAAATTAATTAAACGAGGGGTTATGGGTTGGATTTTATATCATATTAATGAAATTGTAAAAAATTGGGAGTTTGGGTTTTTAAATAAATGAATGTTTGAATAATAATAATGATGATGTTATTATTATTTTTGTGGTTACATAGTTAAGTAAATGTTAAAAGAATTTAATTATCAATATGAGGGTTTATAATTAATTATGAAACACTTATTATGAGAATAATAAATGATGGTTAAAAATGAATGGGATAATTAATGTGGATTTAAATTCGGAGGTTGGACATAATTAAAATGGGCATTTTATTGTTTCTTTTAATACAATTTAATTAGGGGTTTTGTCAAAGTTATGTTTTTATTTAATGGGGTGTAATATTTAAGTGAATTTAATGAGGTTGTTGGGTATCTCAATGAAATTCAAAATTAAATAAGCAGTTTTGAATTTAATGAAGTAGTGTGGTTATTTAATAGAGTTATTGGATTATATCAATGGTTTGAGTAACAATAACTATATTTTTATTATTATGATTTTATGACTGTCATAATTATTGATCATTATAGATATTATTATTATAAATAATAATAGTAATGAACTGGAGAGTTTTGGTTGGAATTTAAAAACAATTAAAGTTTTAATAATATTATTAATGATGAATTAATTTTTTTTATTATTATTTTGTTAATTAATTAAATTCATGAAAAATAAATTTTATTTATTTTGGGGAAGGAATTATTTTTTTATTACATTGAAGTCAAAGAGATTTTAATATAATTGAGGAGTAAAGGGGAGTTTATTTTTCTCAATGAAACTGTTTCTTTTAAGAAGGATTAATTGGGGTGTTTTTTACTTTTTAGATAAGTGTTTAATGAGTATAATAATAATAATAAAATGAGTATTATTATTATATTTTATTATTAATATCTCATTAATGGTGGTATTACTATTGGGTTTTTAGAGTTTAATAATATGTATTATTAATGAAAATTAATTTAGGGGTTTGAAAAAGAAAATAAAGGGAATTAAATTCCCAACGTTTTCCTCCCTATGAACAAGGTGCAACACACATGCAGCAACACACCCCATGACGCGGCCCTTTCCTCCCTCCATCGAGCTCCCTCCATGGCGTGAGCTCCTTCCCGTGGTGATACCAAGAGGCACGTGAACCCCGAGGTGACCATCCAAGGAGCAGCGCGATACCCATGCAGAGATCCTGCAACACGCGACCTCCATGGCGCGACCCCCCTCCGGGAAATACCTATAGGTGCACCATCCCCTCTCCCAGACTCCACTTTGTGTGGGGAGATTCCCATCAGACTTGTAATGGCCCGTGTTTTTGGGGTCCATTATATGGTAAAAATTTGATATTTGAGGAGTTCTGGGTGGTGGAGAAGGCCATCCCAGCTTCTCGGTGACTCATAGTGGTAGCCTTGGCCTACCGGTAGCCTCATCCTATAGCTAGACCTAGCCTACCGGTGACCTTGAGGTACCGATAGCCCTCGGCTACCCGTAGCTCTCGGCTACCAGTACCTCTCGACTACCAGCACCTCTCGGCTACCTAACCGGTTGCTTTCGGCTACCGAACCAGTAGCAGAGAGCTACCGGTAGCTGTCACCAACCGGTATTTCTCAGCTACTAGTATCTCTCGCCTACCCCCATGGGTTTTGGATTAGTGCCTCCTTTTTGTACAAATTGGTTTTAAACCATATTTTGACCTCTTTAAGCCTATTTTAAATCCCATTAATGCATGTTTAAATTAAATTGTTGGTGTGATATCCCCTTAGATGAAAAACAATGAGGTGTGCGTCGGTTCAAACTGCCCTGAAAGTCAGGGACCTTTAAGTAGCGTGTGGGGCATCTCAGCCTCATGGTCAACCCACGATCCCGCTTCTTACGCGGTTTTGAGTTTTTCTTTCCGTATCATGACCCTCCAGGGAATGCTGTATCTTAGCCTTTATAACCAATGGCTTCTCCCTAGGTTTCTTTTCTCGATCATCCTGCTCAGATTATCCTTCCTCCTGATGAGCCGTACCCCTGTTGTGAAGTTCTCCTTGATCACGTTCTGTGGTGTTCCTACCTCTCCCCTATTTTCCAGTTTCCATGCGAGGACTTAACGTCGATCCTTCAAGTAGGGATTTTATTTCTCTTTCGCCTCTCCTTTCGCTGTATCATGCGGTGTGGGATTGCTTTTTCCCCTTTGCAAATTGATGAAACTGAACATAACGAAGATAATGAACTGACCATTAAAGAATGAAAGGGGGGTGTGATCGATGACATGATGTGCTCTTTTATTGTTGATATATGTTGTGAATTATACGGGCCTATGCTAACTGAATATCATGGTCGTTGGTGGTCTTTCTATGTGCACTAACGAACCTCGGTGTTGTTGGATATTTAAATAACCGTAACATGGAATTGGTTAATTACGTATTCTCTGTTAAATAAATTGAAAGCACCAGAATCAACCCTTTTTTTGTGATAATCCCAGTTAAAGCACAGTGGAATTTAATCCATGGAGTGTGTTAAATCTTTTAAATCTGAAAATACCTCCATGGACCTTTCTTGTGTTGTTGGTTGCCTTTTGGTTATTTCGTACACAGGCCGATTTCTGGGGTGATGCGGGTGGGGATGGGATCCCCTATTGTTATACTTTCATTGGTTGTGAATTTGAGGCTGTGTGATTACTCTGCTTATATCACGAATTGGGGTGGGATCCCTTGTTGTTTAGAAACATTTGGCTCCTAGATTTTGAGAACCCGGGGCTGTATCTTGGGGTTTTTTTAGTTCCAGTACTTTGAGGGATCTATCTTAACCCTTTGTTGTTGTGACATTCTAAGAGAACTGGGTGTGAATGCTTAAATTTTTGTTTGCTGTAACTTTCTCTCTTGGTTTGTGCTTATGCTTTTAGTTTCCCAGTAGTGCAGAACATTATTTATATGAGATTACTTGAACATGGATGCTAGAATAGATTAAATGGGAATTGGTTCTGGTGGGTGAGTTGTGACTCGCCTGTGAGCAGTGTGCTTCCAATGAATAGGGATGAGTGTGCTTGTGCATAGATTGGATTTGGAAACCCTAGGTTGGGTTGAGTTTTTTTTACTTAAACATATATTTTGTATATCTTATGTTTATTATTCGCGCCCCACCCAATTTGAGCACTTAGTCCCGAACACCCCCATTTCATGGTGGAGGGTTTTTTTCCCAACACTTCTATTACTGGCTGGTTATTAGCTCCTTTCTTCTCCCTTTTCCAGATATCCCAAGTTTCATCGGGTAGGCTATGATGGCCTGAGGTCCATTATTAGCCCAAGAATCTTTGGGTGGGGTGGTTGTGGTGGTTGGCCCCGGTGTTTACGGGCCGGTTGTTTCCCAAGTATCTTCGGGATGAGACCCAGGTGTCTTCGGGCATGATGGTAGATTTCTGGACCAGGTGTCTTTGGACGTGGCAGTGTTTGTTCTGGCCCATGTGTTTGCGGGCATGGTTAAGTGAGATTGTTGTGGCCCAGGTTTCTATGGGTGGGATAGCGGTTGTGGCCTAGGTTTTTGCGGGTAGGATGTGTGGTTGTGGCCCAGGTGTGTGCGGGTGGGTGTGGAAGTGGGACTATGGTGAGAATGGTGAGATTGGTTAGATGCGTAGTATGTCTTCAATAACCAGTGGGATAGTGGTGCAGAGTACCCAATCATCGCTGTTCAATGACTATAATTTACTTGACTGCGTTATTTGGGGAGTGTGCCTTGGTGAGGCTTGGGTGGATAGTTTACCTTCTTAGGTTTTTGGTTATCTCTTTTACATGGGGAATTAGAATGTCTCCTCACTTGTGCACGAGAGTCTTTGGTTTTCCCTTCTGAGTGTACTTGTATGCTCACCCTATGTATATAAAACATCTTTCAGGATTCAATGAGGATTTCAGGGATCGTGCGAAGCCGTACTAGCTTGGACATTTGGGGCAGTTGCTGTTGTTGTTTTCCTTTTCTTGGAATCTTTTCACCTTTGGAGTTTTGAGACTTTTATCTTTTACCTTTGAACATACATATGTGAATGGTTTACTTTTATCCATACTTGCACGTTCAGTTTTGGTGTTGTTGGATTTGATATCTTATCTCCTGATCCTATTAAAATAAAATGGGTAATGCCTTCCATTTAGTGTGTGATTCCATACCCTTGGTGATGGTCGCCACTCCGGGACCTGTTGAAGCTGGGTTTCAGGGGTCATTATCTCTCCTTCAACTTAAAGAAGGAAGGGTCTGGCAATCTGCTGACCCTTCCCTCCTTTTGGTGAAGGCGGATCGTGATAGAATGGTATCAGTGGTGGGTTGAGAGATTGGATGGATTATGGAGTTAGGCACAGTGAGGATTTCATGGGATGGTAGGGAAACAGTGTTGGGTGACCTTGGTGCGTGAATTAGGCTAGGACATGGGATTTTAGGGCCCCCTGTGATCCGATGTAAGGACTCTAGACCTACCGAATGACCAAGTGAGGCCACACTGATTGAAGGGTAGATACCCTAGGGAAGTTAATGCATCATAATGACTTGTGTTCTTAGGTTTCTGGGGTGTTTTGGGAATTTCAAATAAATAAGAAGTCTAAGTTGTTTTAAGAACAACATTCTGCACTACTTGGGCTTAGGCATTCCTTGTTTACCTTGCAGCTATGGCACCCGAGAGATGACCATGAGTCGTACGAGAGATCGAGGCCTAGGAGGTTGACTTGGCCGATCAACAGAGGGCTGATCGAGAGGAGGAGGATGACCAGTGGTAGAAGACGCTTCGAGCCGTCCAGCCAAAAACCCTTGAGAAGTACGAGGGTAGTACCTCTGACATGAAGACGGAGGGCTGGCAAGAGGAGCTGGTGATAGCCTTCAGCTTGCTCTAGGCTCTGACTGAGTACTAGGTTCCTCTGGCTGTCAGCCAGTTGTAGGGAGAATTGCGTCAGTGGTGGACGCTCTACCTATGGGAGAGGAGAGAGGTCGAGGTGGCATGGGTTGATTTCAAGATGGAGTTCCAGGTGGAATTCCTCTCTTCTACGATGAAGGCAGAGAAGAGGCATGAGCTACTCTCCCTCCACCAGGGGAATATGTCAGTAAGGGATCTGGGGATCAAGTGCATGGACCTCCTCCGCTATTCTCCAAAACACTTTCCGGGTGATGAGTCTCAGTTGAGACATTTAGAGGAGGCGCTCCGACGTTCCCTCCAGTAAGTTGTTACCCCCTTCACCTTGCGGACAAACATGGAGGTCCAGAAGAAAGCAGAGGTTGTAGGGAGGATGCACATGTTGGGCGGTGTGTCACGATAGGGGATTCAACTAGGCACATCAAATGGAATGGTTGTCAGCACTAGAACTCTAGCATCGGGACCCTCTTGGTTCAAAGAAGTAGGGAGCAGGCCGCAACAGTTCCCATTCCAGTCCCCCGGTCCTCGCCCATTCCCTTCGGGCCCAGGACCGAGGTGCTTAATCTGTGGGAGCCATGGGAATCTCTAGAATCAGTGCCCGGGCCGAGTACAGTACAGCGGTGGCAGACAAGCCCAACACGCGCCTCAGTAGCAGCTTCCCGCTAGGCCCTTCCAGCAGCAGCAGCAGGGGCAGCAAACTCCCGCTTTTCTGAGGGAAAACGCTGTAGGGGGTGGTCGACCTCTGGGCTCCCTTCAGGTACCTCGACCAGGGCGTTGTCGGGGAGGTGGCTGACAACCAAGGGGAAGAGGAGCTGGGCGGGGACAGTTGTATGCCGCAGAGGCAGTAGTTCCAACATGACCGGAGGTTGTTCGAGGTACGATCAGTTTGTTCAGTACCCTTGATTTGTCCTTGTTCGATATTGGAGCTTCGCACTCCTTTGTTGCACCCGGTATGCCCGTGCTCTGGGTCTAGATACCGAGAGACTTCCAGTGCCCATGGTGCTGATCACACCAGTCAGAGGTCAGACTGATTTGTTATATGTTTGTAGTGGATGCACACTGATGATAGGGGCACATCAGTAGGTCTGGGAACTACTAATGCTACATATACAACCATATGATTTCATCCTAGGAATCTAATTGATGTTCTCAGTGTGTGACATAATCTAATAATTTTGAGGAAGGGTTGTGTTCTCATAATTGGGAGGCCGGCGTATTAATTTCACCGCCTGGCAGACTGGCCAGAAGGGCAGCAGGCGAGAGGAACCCCTCCTCTCCTTGTTATCCGACCTGTCAGTAGAGTTTGTAGATGCTGAGATGGTGGATATACCAGGGATCATCAGTGAGTTTATGGATGTCTTCCCTGAGGAGGTGAAGACTCTACCCCCTCGACATGATATCGTGTGTGGGATAGACATATAACCCAGTGCTCGTATGATTTTTAATGCTACCTACCAGATGGCGCCTTCGGAGCTACGGGAGTTGTGGATTCAGATTGACGATCTGATGAAGAAGGGTTTTTTTTATCGAGTGCGTCACTATGGGGTTCTCCTGTGTTGTTTGCGAGGAAGGCGGATGGTGGTCTAAAGTTGTGCATAGACTACAGGATTCTGAATCAGGTAACAGTCATAAATCGCAACCCTCTTCCAAGGATAGACGATCACTTTGACTAGCTGAATGGGGCGGGATGGTTCTCGAAGATAAACCTGTGGTCTGGGTATCACCAGTTGAGGGTAAAGGAGGGATACATCTCTAATATGGACTTCAGGTGTAGATATGGGCACTACGAGTTTGTATTCATGCCTTTTGACGTTACAAATACTCCGGCAGTGTTCATGGGGCTTATGAACTCTGTCTTTCAGGAGTATCTAGATAGGTTCGTAGTCGTGTTCGTTGATGACATCCTGATCTACTCAAGATCAAAGGTGGACCATGATGAGCACCTGAGGATAGTTTTGGAGGTCCTCCGACAGCACCAACTCTATGGGAAGTTGCCGAAATGCAAGTTCTAGAAGAGAGAGGTGCACTTTCTTGTCACCTAGTGTCTGAGAAAGGGGTTAGTGTGGACCCAACAAAGGTTGAGGTGGTTGTTTCTTTGGCAGCACCCAAGAACATTGCCGAGGATCGTAGTTTCCTTGGGCTGGTAGGTTACTACCTGAGGTTCGTACCCAACTTCTCTCGAGTTGCATTACCTTTGATGGCATTGACCAAGAAGGACTAGGTTTTTTTGTGGAGTGAGCAGTGCGTGGTAGCCTTCAGCTATTAGAAGGTGAAGTTGGTTAGTTCCCGAGTGCTGAGACTACCAGAAGAAGGGGCAGCGTATGAGGTGTTTTGTGATTCTTCAGGGAAAGAACTCAGATGTGTGTTGATGCAGTGATAAGGGGGGGATCTCTTATGGGTCTAGGCAGTTATGCCCTCATGAGCGTAATTATGCCACCCACGATTTAGATCTTGTAGAGGTTGTTTTCACACTAAATTTTTGGCTACATTACCTCATTGAAGAACACCCTATGGTATTCACGGATCACAAAATCTTGAGGTATATCTTCTCCTAGTGGGACCTAAACTTACGACATCGAAGGTGGATGGAGTTCCTCCATGATGATGGCTTCGATATTTCCTAAACATCAGGAAAATGGAATGTAGTGTCTGATTCTTTGATAATGAGGTCTTAGATGGATGTGGTCCGAGAGTCTGCAGATGCTTGGAAGGAAATAGAGGAGTTGGCTGTCTCGCACATAGATGTGAGGATGGACAGTGGTAGAGGTTTCCTATATCAGATGATAGTGTAGTCATCTCTGTTGTAGCAAGTGGAGGATTCTCCGTGGGGAGACCCAGAGTGTTAAGTGATGCGCGACCAAGTTGACCAGGGTGATGCTCCAGAAGGGTAGAAGGAAGATGGTCAAAATCGGATGCTCTTCCGGGTGAAGATGTTTGTTCCAGAGGGGATGTGTGGAAAGGTTCATAGTGGGTTCCACAACTCACCCCTAGTGGTACAACAAAGAGTTTCCAAGATGCACCAGGGTCTGAGGAGACTGCTTTGGTGGACCGAAGTAAAGTGAGTCGTGGCAGTGTTTGTGGCCAAGTTCTTATTATGTCAGTAGGTAAAGGTTGAACACCGTGTTCCATGCGGGTTTTTTCAACCTTTAGATGTCCCTGAGTGGACGTGGGACGACATGTCAATGGATTTCTTCATGGGACTACCCATGGTTCAAGGGGGATGCAACTCCTTCTAGGTATTGGTGGACTGCTTGACAAAGTCGGATCACTTTCTGGCGATTAAGTAGTCGAGTGCAGTGGACGCTCTAACACAGATGTATGTGGTCGAGGTAGTGTGGTTTAATGGAGTTTCATGTTCCATAGTCTCGGACAGTGATTCATGTTTTACCACATGATTCTAGAGGGGTTTTCATTATACTTTCGGCACCCAGCTGTGCTTTAGCACTGCCTTCCACCCCCAGACAGATGGGCAGACAGATCGCACCATCCATACCCTGGAAGATATGCTCTAAGAATGCGTTCTGGACATCAGGGGATCATAGGTGCAACACTTGCATCTGGTAGAGTTATCCTACAATAATAGCCGTCACTCTACCATTGGCAAGGCTCAATTCGAAGCCCTATATGGAAGGTCGTGTCGCTCACTCGTGCGCTCTACTGAGGTTGGGGAAGCAAGTGTTCTTGGCGTAGAGGTGGTGAAGTGCACGACAAAGAAGGTTCAGCTTATACGGGAAATGATGAAGGCAGCTCAGGATAGACATAAGTCATATACCGATGATAGGAGGAGACCCTTGGAGTTCGAGGTCGGGGACCACATGTTCTTGAAGGTCTCCCCTCGGCGTGGATAGAGGTGCTTCGGAAGGGGAAGTAAGATTTCTCCCAGGTTCATCGGACCCTTCGAAGTGTTGTAGTAGGTCGGTGAAGTGTCTTATCAGCTAGAACTACCACCACCACTACTGAGGAAACATGATGTTTTCCATATGTCCCAGCTTTTTCGATATCTTCATGACGACTCCCACGTCATCGATTGGGGAGAGTTAGATGTCAAAGATGATGAGTCCTTCATAGAATGACCAATCAGGATCAAGGATCGTAAGGAGAAAGTTCTTTGTGGATGAACCATCCCCTTGGTTCTTGTGTTGATGAGGCATGGTGGCAAGGAGGAGAGAACATTGGACTCGGAGGCCTGGTTACACGTTCAGTACCCAAAGCTATTTTGACATCCTTGTTGTTTTGTTCTGGTCCTTGAGATATTATACCATGTGATTTAATATACGAAATTCTTGTTTTTCATAGCTATTAGATGATCTGTTCCATGTCCTTTGTGTGTGTGTTTGTACGAACGCGTGATTATGGGAAAACCTGGATGCTAATCAAGAGGCATTAATGTGGATGCGATTAAACCCATGCGGGCGAGTCAGTGTGTCCCAAAGTGGATAATATCCTAACATGTAGAAGGGGACTCTCTAAATCATGTGTTGGAAATGTGATCCTTATGCTTGTTTTGAATGATTGTGGTTGATAACTCGTGGGGGTGTATTCATGGATGTAGGCGAAGGGTTCTGTTCCAGTTTTCAAACAACTCTGGGGTTTTCCCAGAGATGTATCATTAGAGGGTGGTTGTTTGGACCCCACTTTTCTCCATTATGAGTTTTTCTTATATTCTCAAGGACGAGAATAGTTTGATAAGTATCTGATGTCAAGGCCCAGGTTTTTGGGGTCCATTACTTGGTAAAAATCTGATATTTGAGGTGTTTTGGGTCGCCTGGAAGGCCATCCCAGCTTCTCGGTGACTCCTAACGGTAGCCTTGGAAAACCGGTAGCCTCGACCTACCTGTAGACCTAGCCTACCGGTGACCTAGTGGTATCGGTAGCTCTCGGCTACCAGTGGCTCTCGATTACTAGTGGCTCTCGGCTACCGGGGCCTCTCAGTTACCGGTGTCTCTAGGCTACCGGTGGATCTCGGCTACCGGTACCTCTAGAATACCGATATCTCTCAGCTACCAGTAGATGTTGCCAACTGGTATCTCTCAGCTACCGGTATCTCTCGCCTACCCCCACGAGTTTTCCATTAGCGCCTCCTTTTGGCACAAATTGGTTTTGAAACCATGTTTTGACCCCTTTAAGCCTGATTTAAAGCCCCATAATTCCCATTTAAATTAAATGATTGGTGAGGTACCCCCTTAAATGAAAAACCATGAGGTGTGAATTGGTTTAAACTGCCCTGAATGGTGGGGACCTTTAAGTAGCGTGTGGGGTGTCTCAGCCGTGTGGTCAACCCATGATCCCGCTTCTTACGCGGTTTCAAGTTTTTCTTTCCATATCATAACCATCCTATGAATGTTGTATCTCAACCTTTATAACCAAAGGCTTCCCCCTAGGTTTCTTTTCTCGATCATACTAGTCGGAGTACCATTCCTACCGACGAGCTGTATCCCTGTTGCGAAGTTTTCCTAGATCGCTTTCTGTGGAGTTCCTGTCACTCCTATTTTCGAGTTTCCACATGAAAAATTAACGTCGATCCTTAAATTAGGTATTTTTTCTCCTTCTCCCCTCCTTTTGGTGTATCATCTGGGGTGTCTGTGCTTTTTCCCTAGTGGAAATTGATGAAATCAAACTTAACGAAGATAATGAACGGACCATTAAAGAATGAATGGTGGGGTGTGATCAATGACCTACTATACTCTTTTATTGTTGATATATTTTGTGAATTATATAGGCCTATGCTCATAGAAAATAAGGGTCGTTGGTGGTATTTCTGTATGCACTAATTAACCTCGGTTTTTTTGGATATATACATAATCGTAACATGGAATTGGTTAATTACGTATACTCGGTTAAATAAATTGAAATCACAAGGATCAACCCTTTTCTATGATAACCTTGGTTAATGCATAGTAGAATTGAAACCATGTAGTGTGTTAAATCTTTTAAATCTGAAAGTACCTGCATGGGCTAGCCTTGTATTGGTGGTAGCGGTTTGGTTGTTTCATTCACAAGACGATTTTTGGGGAGATGCGGGGGGGGGGGGGGGGGGGGGATGGGATCCCCTGTTGTTATACTTTTGATGGTCGTGAATTTGAGGTTGTGTGATTACTCTTCTTATATCACGAATTGGGGTGGGACCATTTGTTGTTGAGAAACCGTTGTCTTTTAGATTTTGGGAACATGGGGTTGTATCTTTGGGTTTTCATTTGTTCCAGTACATTGAGGGATCTCCCTTATCCCTTTGTTGTTGTGACTTTGCAAGAGAACTGGTTGTAAATGCTGAAATTATTGTTGGATAAAACATTTCCCCTTATTTTGTGCTTATGGTGTTAGTTCCCAGTAGTGCAGAACATTATTTAAATGAGATTAATTGAATATGGAAGCAGCAATAGCTTAAATGGGAATTAGTTCTGGGGGTGAGTTGTTACTCGGCTGTAAGCAGTGTGCTTCCTGTGAATAGGGACGAGTGTTCTTGTGCTTGGATTGGCTTTGGAAACCCTAGGTGGGGTTGAGTGTTTGTTACTTATACATGTATAATGTAGTTCTTTTGTTTCTTATTCGTGCCCCACCCAATTTGAGCACTAAGTGTCGAACACCCCCATTTCATGGGGGAGGGTGTTTTTTCCAACACTTCTATTAGTGGCTGGTGATTAGCTCCATTTTTCTCCCTTTCCTGGATAGCCCAAGTATCTTTGGGCAGGCTGTGATGGCCTACGGTCCATTATTAGACCAATAATATTTGGGCACGGTGGTTGCAGTGGTTGGCCCATGTGTTTGCGGGTAGTTTCTTTCCCTAGTTTCTTCGAGATGAAGCCTAGGTGTCTTCAGTCGTAATGGTAGCTTTATTGACCGGGTTTCTTTGAGCATGGAAGTATTTGTTCTGGCCTAGGTGTTGGAGGGCATGATTACGTGAGATTTTTGTGGCCCAGGTGTCTATGGGTGGGATAGTGGTTGTGGCCCAGGTGTCTATGGGAGGGATGTGTGGTTGCGGCCCAGGTGTGTGCGGGCGGGTGAGGTAGTGGGACTGTAGTAAGAATGGTGGGATTGGTTCGATAAGTAGGATATCTTCAATAACCAGTGGGAAGGCAGCGCGGGGTACCCAATCATCGATGTTCTATTACTATACTTTACATGACTGTGTTATTTTGTGAGTGTGCCTCGATGAGGATTGGGAGGATAGTTTACCTTGTTAGGTGTTTGGTTATTCTTTTTCCATGGGGAATTAGAATGTATCCTCACTAGTGCATGAGAGACTTTGGATTTCTTTACAGAGTGTACCAGTATCCTCACCCTACATATATAAAACTTCTTTCAGGTTTCCAAGAGGACTTCATTGATCGTGCAGAGCCATACTAGCTTCGACCTTTGGGGTAGTTATTGTTGTTGTTTTTCTTTTCTTGGTATCTTTTCACCATTTGAGTTTTGTGACTTGTATCTTTTACCTTTGAACATGCATATGGGAATGGTTTACATTCAGCCATACATGCACCGTCAGTTTTGGTGTTTTGGGATTCACTATCATATCTCCCAATCCTATTAAAAGAAAAGGGGACAATGAATTCCATTTAGTTTGTGATTCCATACCCTTGGTGATGGTCTCCACTCTAGGACCTATTGAAGGCGTGTTTCAGGGGTCATTATCTCTCCTTCAACTTAAAGAAGGATGGTCCTGGATATCTGCTAACCCATCCCTCTTTTTGGTGTAGGCGGGTCGTGACAAGACTCTTCACGAATCTTGTCTACCACGTCAAGGTGAGTATGTCTGTGTATAACACATGATTCACATCAATCATTTGACTTCTATCTCTCGCCTTGTTTTCACAGCTAAAACACAAAGGTTCGGGTTTTATCTGATTCTTTCATTCCTCTATTTTAAGGATATTTGAATTTTGAATCGGTACCCATTGTTCCATAATTCAATATATGCCGCCAAGGGCGAGGCAGATGGTCTCAAATTGTCTTACCCCTGTGGGTTTGGGTTAGTTTCTAAACCCGCGGTTTGGTTTTGCACTGGTTATATTATGGCCTGTTTAATTTTTTTTGAGTTCCTGTTACCATGTTAGAGGTGAATTTATCCTTACAACTTTGATTCTGGTTACTAGTTTAATATATGTAATTATCATTGATCAATGTAGACAACAACACAGATATATATAATGGTGTGCGCACGTGCGATTACGGACCAGTTGTGGACTGGTTGCGGCCAAGTACATTAAAGTGCATCGGTTTTAAAATGGTTCCACGCCAAGGTAGGGACTCAACTCCTTAACACCTTATTTAAAGAGTTATACCTTATTTAAATAAATTGATATTGTAAGTTTCCTTGATTATGAAATGTCAGTGCTTGAAAATTTTGAAGTTATTAAATGATGTCGCCCATGTGAGATAAATGAGGGCTTGAACATGAGTTGTTTTTAAGCATGTTTTGCTAATATGGTTAAAGTGATTTGATTAAACAGTTAAATTATTTGAATGGTAAGAATTTATAATATGGTAATTAATTGTAAAATTAATTTTCAAGTCATGAGTTGGAATAAAATTTGTGGCTTTTATTGATGATTGGTAATATTGAATATTTGACATGTTCAAAAGTATAAATTGGAAATTGGTAATAAATAATGGATGGATTAATTATTACATGTTATATGTTCAATGGTTAATTAATTTATGATTGGTTTAAGTGATAAAATTTAATTAATTAATTTTTGAAATAATTAATTTGCATGCCTTAAATTAAGATTGTGAATTGACTGTTTGTTACGACTGTTGGCCAAGGGTAATTTTTGGATCTTTTTAGATATTCATGAATTAAGTTGTCTTGGATGGAGTTATTCTATATTAGAAATGATGTGTGAGATGTTTTCTAAATATATGGGCATTATCATCATGTTTTGTGATGATTTTGACATGCATGTAAATTGTTAAAGTCCTGGACGAATCACTGTTTGAGTGGACGAGTTCAGACTTGTTAACGAATTTTGATAATTAAATGTTTAGTTAATTATTTATTTGGATTGATAAGAACAATTAATTTTTATTTAATTATTTACTATTGACTTGTTGAATGGTTAATTAAGTTTTGACTTTTGGCGGTCAATTTATGTTAATTAGTTTTTGAATTAATTAACAGATTGGATTAATTAATTTTTGAAATAATTAATGGATGGTTTTGGGGTGTTAGACATGGAGTTCTACACCAATGATAAATATGTATGTATTATTGAAAAATGGGCTATGAGATAGGGAATTCTGCTCCAAATACTGACGGGGTGCTAGACATGGCATTCTACACCTAGCTTGCAAGAAAATATTCTTTTATAGGTAGGTACTGATGCTCCAAATACCCATGGGTTGTGAGACAAGGACTGACGATCCAAATACTCACGAGGGTTCTAGACATGATGTTCTTCACCCATTAATGGACATTGGATTGTGGGTACAATTGGTTATAAATGAAATAAATTAAAGGTTAATGAAAAATGTTATGACATAATGATTTTTTAATGGAATATGAGAAATGGTTCATACTTCTTAATGAATTGGGAGAATCACTGTAAGTGGACGGACCCAGGAGCGAATCACTATTTTTAGTTTATGGGCTCTGTTATAATATATGAAAGATTAAATTTAATATCTCATGACATGTTATCCAAGACAAAGCTGAAGCTTGGATTCAGTATTTATTTTGAATACATCGATGGTCTTTAGAGACATATCTGTTGTGTGACTTATACGAGGGATGTCAGGTTTAGGCTGAATATCAGGACTTTCATAATTTAATGATGTTTTAATAATTGATAAATGAAAATGGTTGTGTAATGCTTTTTGATTATGCATGATAAATTTATAATGTAGATTCAGACACCAACTAAGGGCTGAAGCAGGTAATTGGGTATATGGTTACATTGTACTGCATACAAAATTTATGCATGTTTTCACACAGTTTAAATTATTTATTAAATGTATGGATTTGGGGTAGACATTGGTGGTCCTGGCCTACTGAGATTTATATCACACACCCTACTAGGGCCTCCATTTCACTGGGGTACCCGAGTAGATTGTATTTGGTTCCAGGATTGTGCTATTTTCATTTACATGGGAGATAGGAGAAGGGGACAGAGTGGATGCTTGGGATGCTCGAGGAGACTGCCCTCAGGGCTTTCAGTCATTGCTTATTTATTTTTGTACTGTAATGTAAAGCATGTTGTTTTGGTCACTTTTTTCTATTTTTGTATCATTGCATGTCATGCATGCATTTGTTGTGTAATTGGCATTGGCTAATTGTTTTATACAAAATTTATAAAATCTTCTTTCTGGTTCTTATTCATTTATTAGAACGTTTCCACTATTTATTTCCACTGTCTATTTTGAAAACTATAATGGTGATATATTCTCCCCATTGACTATCCATAGACCCTCACTACAAGTCGGCAGCCTCAGGTATATGGGGAGACACGTTGTAGGTCATGTGGCGACCGGTCTGGCCACCAGTTTAGTGGGGAGTCGGGTCGAGACGTTACAAAGTGGTATCAGAGGTTCAGGCTTTCTTTATTTTCCTTTTTCTTTATGTTTTGGGGTTGGTAGGCAAGATTCTAGGAATGTTTCAGTGCTTGGGTTAATATCCATGCTTGGGACTGATCAACTCATGTACGGGAAATCACCGAGTGGCCAGGGATGGGAATTGATGATTGTAATATTAGAGGTTACAGTTGATTTGATTTCACCTTGAGTGATTGGTGTATTTTATTCTATTTATTGATTTTTAGAATTTTGAAAAATAATTGTTTTGGCCTGATATTGTAAGGAAGTTTTGTACATGCATCATCTTAGTAACTTAGAGATTCACATGACATGCATATAACATTCCATGTAGTTGCATTAGTAGGATGCCTGCTAATTTTAATTTTGTTCCTTGGGTGTAATGTCGTGTTTTTATCTTCTTTATCATGCCTCTCTAGATATCTTTTTCGGTAATAGATTTGACATTCTTGAGTGATTATATTCCATACTATTTCAGTTATTAGCATGTTTTGTTGTTGTTCCATGCTTCTGTGGTATATCATGTTGTTGTTTTACTGATTATGCTAATATGTTAGAGATGTTTTGGATATGTGAAAGGGGTGCTAAAGATAAAATGTAAAATAAATGCTGATTGTGATAAATGAGATCCAAATTCCAGTGATAAGGTGTCTGGGGGCCTTATCATTTGGTAGTTGTTCACCCATGTGTTTGAACCTTATACAACCATAATATGTTTGAAAATAGTTACAAATATAAAACTGTTGAGTTTTGATTATAATGAACTGTCGGTGGTTTGCTTATGGAAGAACCTAGATTGAATAAATGAGGACTTTGGAGGTCGCCTTTTCTGTAAAAGCAATTTAGATGCTAAATTTCCTATCTATATTTGAATAACATTTAATGATGATTAAAGAGGATGTTTGTGATAACATGCCTATTTTTTTCAATAGTTTGTTGTTTTGAAAACCAAGTGACTCGTTATAAAGATGTAATTGTGTGTATGCTGAAATTCATTCAAATGTTAAGAGGTTGAAATTAATTAATTAAAATTCCTAAAATAAAAAGGGGTTTTGAACGTTGTGATTTTCAGTTTTCGTGACCAAGTGAGAGGGTCAATGATTATGTTTCGTAAGGGGATAACACATTGTAGGTAGTACCCATAGAATTTTCTAGGATATTAATTTATGTTTGCCCCACTACTTAGGAGGACTTCTTGGGACTCGGTTGTTTTGGAACCTATGGATTTTATGATCAATGTTTGACGTGGTGATCATGGTTTGAGGAATGTCACACACATGCATTAATGTATTCTAAAAACATGAACTGGTGAGCAGATAATCTTTTCATGAGTCGTCAAGGAAAATCCTAAGGTAGTTATTTTTGCATAATTTTTGATAAATGTGTCAGCAGGTGATGTCGAGATTTTTTAATAGAGATTTCCGGTAATATTTTGGCCGATCTTCTTAAAAGACCTTGGCAGGTCGGTTTATTTATTAGTGGTTCCTGATGGCTTCTCGGGGACAAGAAGTTTTTATGGTGGGTATATTGTAATGTCCCGTGTTTTCAAACCGTGTTAAAATACGAATGTTTATGAATATTTTTTTATTTATCAACATTTATTTTTTTTAAAACTGAGTTCTGGAATTTTATTATGAGTGTTGGAACACCTAATGGTTTTGTTACATGAATTGCGTAATTACCCGCTAAATTTTAGCAAGTGCCTCGATGAGTCTCGGGTGAACCGGATCTGAAAAAATCCACATTAATGGATCTGCATGGGAAGCGCATGGTTGCGGTCCAGGCTATGTGGTTTATCTTTTTAATAAATTATTATTATTATTATTAATTAAATATGATTATATGAGAGATTGAGATTAATTAAAAAAAAATTAATAATAATAAAAATAATGAAGTTATTTTTACTATTATTGTGGTTGTTAAATTTATTGAATGTTAAAGAATTAATTAAATGGAAGTTGAAGGTATTGACTTGGCTTTTGGGTTTATCAAAGAACTGTTTTATTTAAATGATGATTTTCGGAATTATTATAATACCATTTATTATTATATGGAGGATTGGTCTATTAATAATTATGTCATTGTTATTATTACGGAGTCATAAATTATTTTGATACTTTGAGATTATAATTTCATGTTAAAGAGTGTATCATTTACGAGAATTAAATGTGGTTTTTGAGCTTCTCAAAGAAACTTTTAATTAAATGAAGGGGTTAAGGGTTAGATTTATTATCATATTAACAATATTGTAATAAATTGGGGGTTTGTATTTTTAAATAAATGAATGTGTGAATAACAATAATGATGATGCTATTATTATTTTTGTGGTTACTTAGTTAAATAAAATTTTAAAATAATTTAACGATCAATATAGAGTTTTATAATTTATTACGAAACATTTTTTACGAGAATAATAAATGAAGGTAAAAAATGAATTGGATAATTAATGTGGATTTAACTGGGGAGGTTGGACCTAATTAAAATGGGCATTTTGTTGTTTCTTTTAATAAAATTTATTTATGTGGGTTTTCAAAGTTCATTTTTTATTTAATGGGGTGTAATATTTAGGTGAATTTAATGAGGATTTTGGTTATCTCGATGAAATTCTTAATTAAATATGAACTTTCAAATTTAATGATGGAGTGTGGTTATTTAATAGAGTTGTTGGGTTGAGTAATAATAATTATATTTTTCTTATTATGGTTTTATGGGTGTCATAATTATTGATCATTATCGATATTATTATAATAAATAATAATAGTTATGAATTGGGGAGTTTTGGTAGGAATTTTAAAAAAAATGAATGTTTAACAAATAATAATAATGATTTAATTATTATTATTATTATTATTTTAATTAATTAAAATCAAGGAAAACAAATTTTATTAATTGTGGGAAAATAATTATTATTTTTATTACTTTTAAGTCAAATAGATTTTAATTTATTTAAGGAGTAAAGGGGAGATTTACTTTCTCAATGAAACATTTCCAGTAATAAGAATTTTTTTGGGATTTTTGTACTTTTTAGATAAGTGTTTAATGTGTATAATAATAATAATAAAATGAGTATTATAATTATCCTTTATTATTATTATTATCTCATTAATGGTAGTATTATTATGGGGGTTTAAGATTTTAATAATAACTATTATTAATGGAAATTAATTTAGCGGTTTGAAAAAGAAAATAAAGGGAATCGAATTCCCTTCTTCTTCCTCCATTCTCACAAGGTGCAACACACACGCAGCAGCACACCCCATGACTCCACCCCTTCCTCCCTCCTTTGAACTCCCTCCTCAGCATGAGGTCCTTTCTGCGGTGCGAATAAGAGGCACACGAACCCCCAGGGGACCCTTCTTGGAGAAGCATGACACCTGGGTGGAGCACCTGCAGCGTCCGACGTCCGTGGCACAACCCCCCTCTGGGAAAAACCAAGAGGCGCACCCCCCTCCGAGACTCCAATTTGTGCATTAATATTCCCCTAAGACTCTTCAGGAATCTTTTCTACCTCATCAAGGTGGGCCCATCTATGTATAACACGTGATTCACATCAATCATTTGACTTCTATCTCTCGCCTAGTTTTCTCGGCTAAAACGCAAAGGATAAGGTTTAATCTGATTCATGCACTCCTCTAATTTTTAGGATATGTGAATGTTGACTCAGGACCCATTGGTACATAATATGACATCTGTTGCCAAGGGAGATACAGATGGTCTCGAATTGTCTTGCCGTTATTGGTTCGGGTTAGTTTATAAACCCGGGGTTTGGTTTTGCACCGGTTATATTAAGGCCCGTTAAATTTTTTATTAGTTCTTTGTACCAAGTCAGAGGTGCGTTTAACATTACAACATTTATTCTGGTTACCTGTTTAATAAATGTAATTTTCAATGATCAATGAAGACAATTCACATGTATATATATATATATAAAGGTGTGTGCACGTGCGATTGCACACCACTTGTGGATTAGTTGCCACCAAGTACATTAAAGAGCTTCGAATTTAAAATGGAGCCACCCCGAGGCACGGTCTCAAATCCTTAACATGTTATTTAACGAATTATAGCTTCTTTAAATAAATTAAGAATGTGTGTTTCCTTGATTATGATATGTTGATGCATGAAACTTTTGAAGTTATTAACTGATGCCACCCATGCGAGACAAATGAGGGCTTGAACTTGTGTTGTTTTTAAGAATGTTTTCCTAATTTGGTTACATTGATATGATTAATCATTTAAATGATTTGAATGGGAAAACGTATAACAGGGTAATTAATTATATAATTAATTATCAAGTCATGAGTTGGAATAAAATTTGTGGCTTTTATTTATGATTGGAAATATTGAATATTTTACATGTTCAAAAGTATAAATGAGAAATTGGTAATAATAAATGGATGGATTAGTTATTACATGTTAAATGTTAAATGGTTAATTAATTTATGTTTGGTTTAATAGATAATATTTAATTAATTAATTTTTGAATTAATTAATTTTCGTGCATTAAATTAAGATTGTGAATTGATTGTTCGTTACGACTATTGGCCAAGGGTAATTTTGGATACTTGTTAGATTTCTATGCATTAAGTTGTCTTGGATGGAGTTGTTCTATATTATGAGACGACGCGTGAGATGGTTTCTAAATATATGGGCTTGTTTAGCATGTTTTGTGTTAATTATGACATGCATGTAAATTGTTAATATCCCGGACGAATCATTGTTTGAGTGGACGGGTTCGGACTTGTTAACGAATTTTGATAATTAAATGTATAATTAATTATTTATTTGTGTTTCTAAAAATAATTAATTGTTAACTAATTATTTATTATCGAGATGTTGAATGGTTATTTGAAGGTTGACTTTTGATGGGAAATTTATCTTGTTAATTAGTTTTTGAATTAATTAACGGATTTGATTAATTAATTTATGAAATAATTAATGGATGGTTTGGGGGTGTTAGACATGGAATTCTAAACCAATGATAAATATATATTTATTATTGATAAATGGGTTATGAGACAGGGATTGATGCTCCAAGTACTCACGGGGTGCTAGACAAGGTGTTCTACACCTAGCTTGCAAGAAAATATTCTTTTATGGGACATGGAATGATGCTCCAAATACCCATGGGTTTTGAGACAAGGACTGATCCTCCAAATACTCACGATGTTGCTAGAAATGATGTTCTAGGACCATTAATGGACATTTAATTGTGGGTAAAATTGGTTATAAATGAAATGAATTAATGGTTAATGAAAAATGTAATGACATAGCGATTTGTGAATTGAATATGAGAAAGGGTCCAGACTTATTAATGAATTGGGTGAATCACTGTTGGTGGACGAACCGAGGAGAAAATTACTATTTGTAATAGATGGGATCAATTATAATACATGAAAGATTAAATTGAATATCTCATGACACTTTATCCAGGATAAAGCATAATATTGGATTCAGTCATTATTTTGAATACATAGATGGTCCTTAGAGACATCATTATTGTGTGACTTACACGAGGGATGTCGAGTTTAGGCTGAATATCAAGACTTTCATAATTTAAGGAAGTTTGAATAATTGATAAATGAAAACGGTTGTGTACTGATTTTTGATAATGCATCATAAATTTATAATGTAGGTTCAGAGACCTGCTAGGGGATGAAGCATGTAATTGGGTATATGGTTACATTGTACTTCTTACATTATTTATGCAGCTTTCACATAGTTTGAATTATTTATTAAATGTCTAGATTTGGGGTAGACACTGGTGGTATCGGCCTACTGAGATTTATATCTCACACCCTACTTGGGCCGCGATTTCACTGAGGTACACGAGTAGATTCTATTTGGTTACAGGATTTTGGTATTTGCATTTAATTAGGAGATAGGAGCAGAGGACCGAGAAGAAGCTCGGGATGCTCGAGGAGACCACCCTCGGGGCTTTCAGTCATTTCTTATTTAATTCTGTTTTGGAATGTAAAGAATGATATTTTGTTCACTGTTCTCTATTTTTGTATCATTGCATGTCATATAAGGCCCCACCCTTAAACCTTACTTAATCTTGAGTTAATACAAGATTACACATTGAGGATCTTTTCGGGTGGAGAGTTATTGAGAATTAGCTCATAAAAGTTGCATTACATTCCACATTTTAACAGAGTGGTTTCATAAAGATAGTATTAATTTTTTTTCCATCAACAGAATCATATTTAAAATAAAACATGGATTGTTTCTTGACACTTCCTTGACACTATCATCATATCACGTACCTTTCCCTTGAACTGTGAAAAAGATTTCAAAAAAACTTGGGATGAGCATAAAACGCTTAGTAAAGGTTATAAAAATATGGAAAGGAAACATGAGTACATATATACATAAGAATGAAATCATACTTTACCCATAAAACATAGTCACCTTAACACACCTCATCAAATCCTGATTAAATCATAGAAATCATAAGACATAAAAGGTAACTTGAGGCATTAATAACATTCTTACATAGGGAGTAACCCTCTTTGTTACGTTTGGAATACCCACCACAATATATTCCCTAAATCTCTTCGGATAAACCTTAACGTTTCACTCCTTCGCATTACCCAATGCGTTGGAGAGCTATATCTGGCTCACCCGCCCATAGTTTATCATGGAACCACCCATCTTCATAACAATTCCCAAGAACCATAACATAATCGTACAACATAATACATGCATAAAGGAAACATAACATTTCCACATTTCAATCACAAGATATAAATAAAACACATTGACATAAAAAACATTATGAAAACTATTTTCAATACCAAAAGAAAAGAAAAGTTAAACTTGATATTTATTTTTCTTTTAAAAATAAGTTATGTCTTGTAGAGGAATCCGAAACTCAAATAATGATCACGGTGGAGGAGAAGTTGTTGTCGCCGCATACATACGACAAAAACATTCCCTTTTGACATTTAGTAAAATGCTTTGTATAAAAAAGATTCCTTTTTGGATAAACGTAAAAGTCAAAGGGGTTTATACACTGTATAAAAGAAGGTTGTGTATAAAAAAAATATGCCTCAGTGAAGGGAGATTGAGATGAAGTCCCTTACAAAGATGGTATCCTTGGTTTAAGGATAAATAAATTACATAATTATGTGTGACAAACGAATAAACCAAATATAAGTGGATATTAAGTGTAAAACAATCATAGGTTATTCACACATATTCATAGAACGTCATATTGAAGGAGTACAAGTTTATCCCAAAGAATCAAATTTGGGTTAAGAAGTTCCCCTGCAAAAATTTGACAGCCTGACGGCGTCAGTACAAAATTCAGAAAATGAGTTGATGAGAGATAAAAAGGGTATCTCATCACATGGACATAAAATTTAAATCAATAAGGATATAGAAGAATATATCCCAACATAATAGTATGTGAATTAATAGAACTAACAAAAGAAGTATTTTAAAAATAGGAGGGTGAAAGGTTCCCTTACCGACATGGGAATCTTTTGAAACATACGCCCTGTGAATGAAGGACAATACAACATTGATATAACTAATCATAAATGAAAGTATATTAAACAATGAGTAAAATAATGGGAAGTACATACACCACTAAAAGGAAATTGTGGCAAATGTAGCATAAATCTCAGGCGAATAAAAGTGAGATGAAAAATCCCTTATGAAAACTCGGCAGCCTAACGACGCCACTTAAAACATAAAAAATTGATTGATGAGATCAAATAGGGTCTCTCGTCATATTATAATAAATTTTAAAGAAAGAGTAATATAATATAACGTCCCCCAACATAACAAATAAGTGCTTAAAAGAAGTGACATAAATGAGAGTACTTAAAAAGAACGATAGGGGTTAGATCCCTTACGAAAATTCGGCAGCCTAACGACGCCACTCAAAACATCCAAAATGGATTGATGAGAGAGAATAGAGTCTCTCATCATATGAACATAAAAATTAAAGTAATAGTAATATAAAAGAATATCCCAATATCAAAAAATATGAGCTTTAAAAGTAATGACATAAAAGAGTGTACTTAAAAAGAAAGAGAGGAGTAGGATCCCTTACCTCAAGTCCGATTTGTCTTGTTCGTTTCATTATATTCCTGAATAATAAACATTGGTCAATTTATAATTTCATAAGGACCTCCTTTTAAGATTATTATTCAGTTAATATCACATATTATAATGTTATAATAATTTTTTAATAATGTTAGTTCATATCAGACGTTTCTGCCGATGTTTGGGACATGAGTCAAAAATGAACTTGTTTGAAAAAATATTTCCCATGTAGTTATAAGTAAATAATTTCCAGAATAGTATTAATTATTGAAATATCATATATATCCATTACATATTCATTTTATACTATTCCATATCATTTGAAGATAAAAACAAAAATCACTGTTCATGGAGACGGTAGGCCGTACGTACGCATGAACGCTACTTTCATTTTTTGTCATATTAATAGAATTAAAACTAAATTATATACTTATATATATATATTATAATTAAAGTATAATATATATATGTTATATAGGTCACATATGTTCATTAATTTCATTATTTATACATTCCATGTATTTTATGTATGAGTCACATCACTTGAGGGGGCGGTAGTCCACACTTCTTCATATGATATTATCGCATTTACACAACTTGAAAAGAATAAAGGTATGTTTTAAATATATAATACAGAAGAATATAGTAAAAAATAAATACCATATATATCATATATAAAATATAGTGACATCATAATGTCCACCTTTAAAGGTGTTAAAAGAATATTGACAATCATCGTTTCGTGAGGCAGAAAATCGCCAACCACAGAAACAGTATGTTCTTTAACCATTAGAATAATGTGTGTGTAAGTGTAGCTCGAATCCTTCTTATAACAACATAATAGTATATTGAAGATACTGGAGTTGTAACAAATGAAATGAATAAAAAGATTTTAGGGGGTTGGAGAAGCAAAATAAAACAAAAGGACTCAAGTGAAGACATTACCTTAAAATCGGGTAACTCCCTTTGGTTTGTGCTCAATGGCTTCCTTGGGAAGACTTTTTCCCAAAGTGAGGCTTCAATGAGTCATAGAGGGATGTGTAAATACATAATGGTCAGGGTTTGGCCGATAAAAATGCTTAGGAATTGTTGGTAAGGAGATAGAGGTGGGGGCCTTTTATAAGAGGAGAGGAGGGGCACTCTTGGAAATTAAATAAATGTTCCTTTATTTTAAAATGAGTTTCGGATATAAAAGGTCCCACATTGACATAATTCGATGATAAGGTGATAAGGGTTAGAAATATACCCATCCAATAGGTTTTTTACATGTGTAAGACATAGATTTTACATTTTATTTTCATTTTATTTAAATCCATTAATAATGAGGTAATCGCTGCATCTTCATGATGTCATAAATATTTTAATATATTTAACGTCTAAAAATTATAAAAAAATATCATGATGTAGGAAATATTTTTATATTTTTAATGAATATTTATAGTCAAAAATTTTACTTGTATAACCCCATGTAAAATTTGTTTTAGTAAAACATCTCATGTTTGTGTCATTTTTACTTTAACATTAAACAAAAAGTTATTTATGTCATTTCCCAACCAAAGTGGCTCCATGGGGTCCCCAATTTGACCAATGGATTTTCATGGTCGGCCATGACACATCCAATGAGGGTAGGACATGTGTCAATCTCATCTCATATTATTAAAACATTATTTTTACCTTAAACTACACTAATTACCTCTAATCACGATTAAAAACATAATAAGTTACTATTCACCAAAAAAATTATTTTAATACCATTGAACCATATTTTACTTCTTAATGACAACCATGATTGTTGGATTTTTGATATTTAAAACACAGAGGTGCAAAAATTTAATTTAAATGGAAAATCAGTTTTTATAAGTACCACTTAGTGGTTTCACTATTCATCAAAAATTGAAGTTTTTCAGAAAAATAACAAACCTTCACCCTAAGATATATTTGATATTATGAATTCGAAAATGATTAATATTTTAAAAAATTCAAAACATATTAGTTGCATTAATTAATTTAATAATTAATTACCTATGTCAGAGCAAATAGCGTGTTTTTTTGAAACAATAAGTATCAAAAGACTGACACTAGTTTATGTCCAATTGCAAAGTGAAATTAATTCCAACAACCACTATTGGATTAAATGGTAAAAATATATTCTAAATTTAATTTAAACACAATTCAAATGATAATATAATTATATAAATAAATTAGATTAAAAAGTCGTTTTGAATTAAAATACAACATTTTTCAATATTCATTAAAAAGTGAACTTTATCAGAAAGATACCAAAAATTTACACAAAGTGAATTGTGATGTCTCGATTCTAAATAAGAATTTTATTTTTTCAAATATAACAAATAAAATTGTCTAAAACTGGATTTAAAAGAGGTTCACCTTCAAAGGCGGTTAATCGACCTTTTAAAGAATATTATAATATCTACACTTAAAATTGGATTCATTCGAATTTTTAACCCTATAACATTTATTGTACAGAGTAAAAATATTTGACAAACATATATAATCACTTTGTAGTTAGTTCTGTTCATTCCCGCCATTAAAACGAATAGGCGTTAACTACTATTTAAAATAATATTATTTTATTATTAGTGTGCAACGTAAGATTCCCAAGAAACTCATTGTTGCGTATTGGGTATGCCATCAAGCATAGCATCACCTTTAAAGTAATATTAATATTTTATTCACAAATATGGATAAATATAAAAATTTCATATTCTTTATTTACCTGGGGTGTTACATTCTTCCCCCCTTTGGGGAATTTCGTCCTCGCAATTTCAAAATTGGGCTTGGAAACATCCTCAAAAGTCCCACATAGGAACAGGAGTCAGTAAAACAATCACTTTAAAATAAAGAAAGATAAGTACAAAGGTCACCCAAGTTAACCCATAATAATATTCCATGTAGGAAATCATGGACATGGAGGAGAAAACATAGGGTCATGTTCTGATGGAGAGTGATTGAAAACTTGTTTAGGAGAAAGTTAACCACAATAAAATCACAAACTTGTGATGGGTTAAACGATATTCGATTCCCCGGTAGGAAAAGTTAATTGACAACATTTTTTTAAGTTACTTTTTATTGAGGAATTTATTCATAAGGAAACATAATCTCTTATCATTTTGACTTTCAACTTTTATTATATTCCTTACAGAAACTCATATTTTCTCCAAAGGATGAGTATTTAGGAACACTTGTTCACATTAATAGTACTATAATAAACATCTAGAGAATCACCTAATCCACAAAAGAGAACTATATACTTATCATATCTGTAGACTTTAACCAAAACCAAAACAAAAAAGGTTAGTACAAGATCAGATAATCCTAAAAAGGATAACCCTTTATAAAAACAAAATCTATTCTTAATCTCCAAAATGTGTCCAACAAAACCCAAAGTTCAACGAGGACCATTCGATAAACAATTTTCCCATAAAATTATTCAAAGTAAACCAAACTATGATTGAAACCCAAATATTTGATGGATTTAGTCACATAGTATTCCATGTTAAATCGTAACATTTATCTCCAAACAACATCAGTTGCTCTTAATGTCTCGTATTGAAAAGTAATTAACCTAATCACATATCCACCATGATAGGTTAATAAATTTCCATAGATAACCCAAAATGAACTTACTCTTAATTCATAAAATCATCTAACTAAAAAGAATCAGTAAAACTAACCAGGGACTTCACGTAGTCTAGTGGTAGGTGAAAAATACAAGTTGCACATTGGTTGGGGGGTTGATTCCCGCAGCTTTGTCTGACGCGACGGGTTGTCACACGGTCTGCGTGCTGTCCTTTTTATAAAACTCTAAAAATAACCCTAACATATTTAACCTCAATAGTTTCCTTATACCTCTCATTTTCATCCAAATTCATTATGATCTAAACATATTAATTTTTTAAGTCTTATTTCACCACCATAAGATAAAATAAAACGATTCCCAAAATGAATAACACCATACCTTGACCATGGAATCCACTCGGTTTCACCATCATCTTGCTCACATAGGTAGAAGTCTCATGCATTAAAACAATGATTTATAGATCTTTCAAAATAATTTGCTTCCTCCATCCAAATACACCTTGTACAACATGGGTGATATGGGTGTTCATAGATAAATAGTTTTGGAAAATAATCATGTATGGAATATAATTCCAAAACATCTAATAAAACATGATTTCTATAAAATTGTCGAACAGAATTTGAGTTGAAACTTTCTATTATTGGCCCTTTTAAAATACCATAAGTATATGCTGAGAGACTATATTTTAAAACAATATATAAATAGGTCGCGCAAGGGTATCCTTCCTCAGAACCATTTTTAAAATCATAATATGCCTCAAATTCTTTTAATAAGGTAAAATATTTAAAAATACCTTGATAATATTTACCTTCTTTGAAAAAATGAGAATATTGCGAAAATAGTATTTGTATAAAAACAACCCATGATCCACGATGATAACGAGGTATAGTGGAGGTGATTGATATCTCAAACAACTGCTTGCAAGTGAGTTGTATGCTAGAAAAAGTTTCACAATCATCCAAACATGACTTTGCAATAATTACTGCAAGCAAGTCATCAAAAAGAGATAGGAATGTCGTTTGAGATCCTTATCCTTCCATTCGTAACCGACTTTACTTGACCTGAAAAAAGATATAAAACACGGATTTAACAGAAAAAATAGATATAGGGACTAATCATGTGTCTAACAAAAACTCCAAATCCCTAAATTTGTCTAAACCGACCTCTGATACCAACTATAAGGCCCCAGCTACAAACCTTACTTAATCTTGACTTAATACAAGATTACACATTGAGGATCTTTTCAGGTTTAGAGTTTTAGATAATTAGATCATAAAACTTGCATTACATTCCACATTTTAACAAAGTGGTTACATAAAGATAGTATTCATTTTCTTCCATAAATGGAAATATATTTAAAATAAAACATGGATTATTTCTTAACACTTCCTTGACACTATCATCATATCATGTACCTATCCCTTGACCTGTGAAAAACATTTCAAAAAAAACTTGGGATGAGCATAAAATGCTCAGTAAGGGTTATAAAAATATTGAAAAGAAAAATGAGTTCATATATACATAACAATGAAATCATACATTACCCATAAAACATAGGCACTTTAACATACCTCATCAAATCATTAATAAATCATAGAAATCATAAGATATAAAAGGTAACTTGAGGCATTCATAACATTCTTACATAGGGAGTAACCCTCTTGGTTACGTTTGGAATACCCACTACAGTATATTCCCTAAATCTCTTCGGAGAAACCATAACATTTCACTCCTTCATGTCACCCAATGCATTGGAGAGCTATATCAGGATCACACGCCCATAGTTTATCACCGAACCACCCATCTTCATAACAAATCCCAAGAACCATAACATAATCATACCACATAATACAACCATAAAGGAAACATAACATTTTTACATTTAAATCACAAGATATCAATAAAAAACATTGACATAAATAACATTATGAAAACTATTTTCAATAAAAAAATAAAATAAAATTAAAACATGGTATTTATTTTTCTTTTAAAAAGATGGTATGGCTTGTAGAGGAAGCTGAAACTCAAATAATGGTCACAGCGGCGGAGAAGTCGTTGTCGCCACATACGTAGGACAAAAACATTCCCCTTTGTCATTTAGTAAAATGCTTCGTATAAAAAAGATTCCTTTTTGGATAAAGGTAAAAGTCAAAGGTGTTTATACACCGTATAAAAGAAGGATTTGTATAAAACAAAATATGCCTCAATGAATGGAGACTAAGACGAAGTCACTTACAAAGATGGTATCCTTGGTTTAAGGATAAATCAATTACATAATTATATATGACAAACAAATACACCAAATATAAGTGGATATTAAGTGTAAAACAATCTAAGGTTATTCACACATATTCATAGAATGTCATATTCAAGGAGTACAAGTTTATCCCAAATAATCAAATTTGGGTTAAGAAGTTCCCTTGCAAAAATATGACAGCCTAACAGCGTCACTACAAAATTCAGAAAATGAGTTAATGAGAGATTAAAAGGGTATCTAATCACATGGACATAAAATTTAAATCAATAAGGATATAGAAAACATATCCTAACATAATAGTATGTGAATTAAAAGACATAACGAAAGATGTTTTTTAAAAAGAAGAGGGTGAAAGGGTCCCTTACCGACATGGGTATCTTTCGAAACATACACCCCGTGAAAGAAGGACAATACAACATTGATGTAACTACTCATAAATGAAATTATATTACACAATAAGTAAAATAATGGGCAGTACATACACCACTCAAAGGAAATTGTGCCAATGGATCATAAATCTCACGGGAATAAAACTGAGATGAAAAATCCCTTGCGAAAATTCGGCAGCCAAACGGCGCCACATAAAACATAAAAAATGGATTGATGAGATCAAATAGGGTTTCTCATTATATTAACATAATGTTTATAGAAATAGTAATATAAAATAACATACCCCAACATAACTAAGAGGAGCTTAAAATAAGTGACATAAAGGAGAGTACTTAAAAAGAAAGAGAGGGGTTAGATCTCTTATGAAAATTCGGCAGCCTAACGGCGCCACTGAAAACTTCCAAACTGGATTGATGAGAGAGAATAGGGTCTCTCATAATATGAACATAAAAATTACTTTAATATTAATATAAAAGAACATCCCAATAAAAAGAAATATGATCTTTAAAAGGAATGACATAAAAGAGTATACTTAAAAAGAAAGAGAGGAGTAGGATCCCTTACCTCAAGTCCGACTTGTCTTGTTCGTTTCATTATATTCTTGAATAATAAACATTAGTAAATTTATAATTGCCCAATTACATCCTTTGAAGATTATTATTCAGTTCATATCACATATTATAATGTTAAAATAATTGTTTAATAATGTTAGTTCATATGAGACGTTTTTGCCGATGTCTGGTACATGAGTCAAAAATGAACTTGTTTGAAAAATGATTTCCCATGTAGTTATAAGTAAATAATTTCCAGAATAGTATTAATGATTGAAATATCATATATATCCAGTACATATTAATTTTATACTATTCCATATCATTTGGAGATAAAAATGAAAAGCACCGTTCATGGAGACGGTAGGCTGTACGTACGCATGAACGCTACTTTCATTTTTTTGTCATATTAATAGATTTAAAAATAAATTATATATATATATATATATATTATAATTAAATTATAATATATATTTTATATAAGTCACATATTTTCATTAATTTCATTCTTTATACATTCCATGTATTGCATGTAGGACTCACATCACTTGTGGGGGCGGTAGTCCACACTTCCTCATATGAAATTATCGCATTTACACAACATGAAAAGAATAAAGGTATATTTTAAATATAAAATACAGAAGCATATAGAAAACATAATTACCATATATATAATATATAAAATACAGTGACATCATAATGTCCACCTTTAAAGGTGTTAAAAAATATTGAACTATCATCATTTCGTGAGGCAGAAAATCGCCAACCACAGAAACAGTATGTCCTTTAACCATTAGACGATGGTGTGTGTAAGTTTAGCTAGAATCCTTCTTATAAAAACATCCTAGTATATTTAAGATACTGGAGTTGTTACAAAATAAATTAATAAAAAGATTATAGGGGTTTGGAGAAGCAAAATAAAACAAAAGGACTCAAGTGAAGACATTACCTTAAAATCGGGTAACTCCCTTTGGATTGATCTCAAAGGCTTCCTTGGGAAGAATTCTTCCCAAAGTGAGGCTTCAAAGAGTTAGATAGGCATATGAAGATACAAAATGGGCAGGGTCTGGCCAAGAAAAAGGCTTAGGAAGTGTGGGTATGGAGGTAGAGGTGGGGGCCTTTTATAAGAGGAGTGGAGGGGCACTCTTGGAATGTAAAGAAATGTTCCTTTATTTTAAAATGAGTTTCGGATATAAAAGGTCCCAAATTGATAGAATTAGAGGATAAGGAGATAAGGGCTCGAAATATACCCATCCAATAGGTTTTGGACAAGTGTAGGTCATAGATTTTACATTATCTTTTCATTTTATTTAAATCCTTTATTAATGAGGTAATCGCTGCATCATCATGATGTCACAAATAATTTAAGATATTTAATGTCTTAAAATTATATGAAAAATATCATGATGCTGGAAATATTTTTAGTTTTCTAATTAATATTTATAGCCTAAAATTTGACTTGTATAACCCCATGTAAAAAGTTTTTTAGTTAAACACTTCATGTTTGTGTCATTTTTACTTTAACATTAAATAAAAATTTATTTATGTCATTTCCCAACCAAAGTGGCTCCATAGGGTCCCCAATTTGACCCATGGATTTTCTTGGTCGGCCATGACAAATAAAATGAGAGTAATACATGTGTCAAGCTCATCTCATATTATTAAAACATTATTTTTACGTTAAACTACACTAATTACCTCTAATCGCGATTAAAAACAGAACAAGTTACTATTCACCGAAAAAATTATTTTAATACCATTGAACCACATTTTACTTCTTAATGAAAACCATATATGTCAGATTTTTGAAATTCAAAACACAGAGGTGGTAAAATTTCATTTAAACAGAAAATCAGTTTTTATAAGTACCACTTAGTGGTTTCACTATTCATCAAAAATTGAAGTTTTCCAGAAAAATACCAAAACTTCACCCTAACCTATATTTGATATTCCTAATTCAAAAATGATTTCTATTTTACAAAATTCAAAACATATTAGTTTCTTTAATTAATTTCATAATTAATTCCCGCTGTCAGAGCAAATAATGTGTTTTTATGAAACAATAAGTATCAAAAGATTGACACTAGTTTAAGTCCAATTTCAAAGTGAAATTAATTCCAACGACCACTATTGGATTAAATGGTAAAAATATATTCTCATTTTACTTTAAAAACAATTAAAAAGATAATCTAATCATATAAATAAATTATATTAAAAAATGGTTTTGTATTAAAATATAACATTTTTCACTATTCATTTAAAAAATGAACTTTATCGGAAAGATACGAAAAATTTACACAATGTAAATTTTGGTGTCCCGATTCTAAATAAGAATTTAATTTTGTCAAATATAACACATAAAATTGTCAAAAAGTGGATTTAAAAGAGGTTCGCCTTCAAAGGCGGTTAATCGACTTTTTAAAGAATATTAGAATGTCTATGATTAAAATTGGATTCATTTGCATTTTTAATCCTCTAACATTTATTGTAAAGAGTAAAAATATTTTACAAACATATATAATCATTTTATAGTTAGTTCTATTCATTCCCACCATTACAACATCTAGGCGTTAACTACTATTTAAAATAATATTATTTTATTATTAGAGTGAAACGTATGATTCCCAAGAAACTCATTGTTTCATATTGGGTACGCCATCGAACATAGCATACCCTTTAAAGTAATATTAATATTTAATACACAAATATGGATAAATATAAAAATGTCATATTATTTATTTACCTGGGGTGTTACATGTCATGCATGCTTCTATTGTGTAATTGGCATTGACCAATTGTTTTATACCAAATTTATAAATTCTACTTTATTCTGCTTATTTGTTTTTTATACTGTTTCTTCTATTTATTTCTTTTGTCTATTTTGAACAATAAAATGAGAGTATAGTCTCCCCGATGACTATCCGTAGACACTCGCTGCTAGTCTGTAGCCTCTGGCATATGGGGAGACGCGCTTGAAGTCATGTGGTGAATGGTCCAGCCACCAGTTTAGTGGTGAGATTGGTCGGGATATTACATGTAAGGACTCCGTATTTGGAAAGATGAAAATTATATTGCAAATTCATGTACTTATCTCAATGGAGTTCCCAGCTGTAAACATGGATTGCCTAAGTAATGACTCCTCTTGCAGTGTTTTAATCTTCCCTCGCCACTTTTCATACACTGACCCAAGAGAGGTTCTTGATAATATAATTATGATTGGTGAGGACACATCATTGTATAGATTAAGATATTTTTTCATGCTTAAATGGAAAATTTACAACATGTTTTAGCTGCAGTTTTTCTGGCATAAAAGAATAAATAAGAATCAGGACATACAAACATGATGGTATGTCTGCTATGTTTATCCTTGATAATCATTAGGAATATTCTCATTGTTTCTTATCACATTAAATTAATCTGCTTCTAGTACATGTTATTTTTACCTTGTGAAAGCAATGTACTATTTTTCTATTTTAAAAAATTCATGTGAAGTGTGGGATGGGTTTTCATGGAACCCTTTAATCTATTTTAAAAAAATTCATTAATGTCCAATTAAGTAAATATTCACTAAAATTACTTCAATGGTATATAATGATGAGAGACACGTTATATAACGATTTGAAATTAATAAGAAATTTATATTCAACCCAATAAAAGGGGTTTTTCTAGAATATTATCCATTTTACACATATGGGTCACATTTACTTTTGAATTATCTTTATTCACAATTATATTTAAAAAATAATTGATTTCATTTTAATCATCAAAAGGGCTAATGGGTGTTTAATACTAAGAGATGTGGGTGAAAAAATAACAAGAACATGACATCATTTTGTTATATTGTTTTATTTATACACATCATCATACTCGATTCTAAATTTCACAATATTATCTACATTAACATGAAATTTAATTTATATTAATTCAATACAATAACTATTTCCAAGAGTTCCCCTTCCATCACTTAAAAAATAGAACCTCCGCTCCTCCATTTATCAAAAATTAAAATAATTATATATCAACCAATTCTTAACCCAACCTCTCCCCAAAATCTACTTAAACAAATATTGGTAAAGGTTATATCAAAATAAAAAGGATAGAGGGCATAAGGTATAAATAAGAGAGGTTATCTTAAGAGAAGGTATAAATTCATACAGACACATTTCAAGTTTATTTCTTCATCCACCTCCATCAAATCCTCTTTATCCATGATAAATAGTACCATTACTGTCATGAATGTAATGAAAATATGTTATGATTTTGTTAAAATCCCTTTTAATCTCTTTTTCTATACTATAGGAAATGAAAACATTGCTAATGTGTTCATGTGTATTACTATCTCCATGTTGTAATATGTTTAGCTTTTCATCACTAACAGTCAAGGATGGTTATTATGATTAATTTTATTAATATATATTATATTCACATAATAATTATCATTTAATAATGTTAATATAACAAATATTAATTTTATTTTCTTCCTGTAAAAATGATAATGTCATTCATGCAAACATGTGGTCTACAATCTCTATGATTTTTTGGGATTCATTTTCATGTTCTCCTTTAATGGAAGTTTATAAAATTATATTTAATGTATATTCATTATTAAAATTTAATTATTTATAAAAAGGATAAAATTTAAATATTCTAGCTTCAACAATAGTAAACCAACCCAATCCATTTCTTATTTATAAGTCAACTGTTCTAAAAACATTTGGTGTGATCTTAATCGATTAAGTGATTATGTATAAGAAGAATATAAGAGAATTAAAATAATTAATAAACATGAAAAATTATATTTTAAAATTATTTATTTAAAATATGATAATTATTCATGATGATAAGTGTAACACCCCAAGCTTCCACGGTACACTTCTCTTTGAATAATACAGTAGTGTGTGTTATACGCAACTTTGAGTTCTAACGCACACCACAACCAATCAAAGTAGCCGTTATGAATAGTAATACCTAATTTTTTAAATTCTATAAATTTTATCTTTCCAAATGGACTTCGTTTTTGTATTCGGAATATCAGAGTTATCCTAAGTTGAAATTTTTGTAATTTGCTGAGAACTTCCAATTTTTTATGAATAGTGAAGAATACTTAAAAACAAATTTTTTAATAAAAATAATTTATAGTGATAAATTATAATATTGAGTGGTTTTAATTTATAATTAGAATATATTTTTACCATTCAATCTAATGGTGTTCATTATAATTAATTTTACTTTGAAATTAGACATAAACAATTTTCAATCTTTTGATATATATTGTTTCTTAAAAACACGCTATTTGCTGTGACAGCGGGAATTAATTATAAAATTAATTAAATCAACTTATATGTTTGGAATTTTTTAAAATAGACATCATTTTTGAATTCAGAATATCAATTATAGCTTAGGGAGAAATTTTTGTATTGTTCTGAAAAACTTCAATTTTTGATGAATAGTGAAACCACTAAGTGGTACTTAAAAAACTAATTTTTCGTTTAAATGAAACATTACCACTTCTGTGATTTGATTTTCAAAAATCTGACATACATGGTTGTCATTAGGAAGAGAAATTTGGTTCAATGGGATTAATATAATTTTTGGTGAATAGTAACTTTTAAGTTTAATTAATCGCGATTAAAGGTAATTAGTGAAATTTAAGGTAAAAATGGTATTATTAATATATGAAATGACCTTTAAACTTTTCCTACCCATATTGGATGAGTCATGGCCGACCGATACAATCCATGGGTCAACTTGGGGACCCCATGAAGCCACTTTGGTAGGAAAATGACATTAAAAACTTTATATTTAATGTTAAAATTAAAATGTCACAAACAAGAGTTGTTTTACGAAAACAATTTTTAAATGGGGTTATAAAAGTGATATTTTTTACTATAAATATTAATTAAAAATCTAAGATGATTTCCTACATAATGATTTTTTTTTTTAATTTTTAGACATTAAATATATTAAATTATTTATGACACCATGATGATGCAGTGATTACCTCATTAATTAATGATTTTAATAAAATGGAAGGATAATGTAAAATCTAAGCATTACACTTTTACAAAGCCTATTGTATGAGAATATTTAGAACCCATATCACCTTATCCTAGAATTATATAAGTGTGGGACATTTAGAATCTGAAAAACATTGTATAATAAAGTAACATTTTATTACTTTCCAAGAGTGCCCCTCCTCTCCACTTATAAAAGGCCCCCACCACTACCACCTTACTCACACTATAAAAGCCTTTTGGCTCGGCCAACCTCTGACCAAATACTCTCCCAACATCCATATCTTACTCCTAGATGCCTAACTTTGGGCATAAGTCTTCCCAAGGAAGCCTTTGGCTCAAATCAAAGAGAGTTACCTGATTTTAAGGTAATGTCTTCTCTAATGTTGTTTTGTTTTATTTTGCTTCTCCATCCCTTAAACACTTTTTATTCCATTATTTTGTAACAAAACCAGTGTCTAAAATATACTAGGGTGTTTTTATGATAAATATTTGGTTTAAACTTACACACACCTTCTTCTAATGGCTAAAGAACATACTGTTTCTGTGAGTGGCGAAATACTGCCTCACGAAACGATGATTGTTCAATATTCGTTTAACACCTCTAATGGTGGACATTTTGATGACAATATTTTCATATATGATATATATATTATTTTTATGTTTTACTTATGCTTCTTTATTTCTCATTTATGGCATACTTTATGATTTCCATTATGGGTAAATGCGATAATTTTATTTTAGGATGTGCGGACTACCGCCCGCTCAAAGTGATTTGAATCGTTAATGCCATATGTGGGATGTATAAAGGATGGAGTAAATGGTATTATAAATTATATTGTACTGGAATTATATTATACCTTTATATAATTATATCTTCATTCCATTAAATATTAAATAGAAATAAAAATAGCGTTCATGCGTACGTACGGCTTACCGTCTCCATGAACGGTGCATTTCATTTCTTACCTCTAAATGTTATATAATATTATAAATGAATGTATATACAGGATATATATGATGTATATGATATATAAATCATGAATATAATTATGTATATAATGGATAAATTACCAAATGAACAAAGTGTAATTATAAGAAGTTTATTTTTGACTCAAGTACCAAAGATCGACAAAACGACCGTTATAAACTTAAATAATTACATAATGTTAATGACATGGAAAAAAGTGATATAAAAGGAATAATGAAATTGAAAAAGGTTCTTAATAAGGTAGAGATAAACTCTAGTTTATTATTCAGGAGATCAAACAACGGTTGAGTGAATTCGAACACGAGGTAAGGGAACTTCTTAACCCAATTTCCATTCATTGGGTTAATCTCCTACTTTCAAATTATGTCACGATATTATTATGTCCTATCTTTTATTTGTACTCTATTTATGTGTACTTATAGTGAATACACATAATATATCTACATTATTTTAAAAAAATGATCTGTGTAAGGGTCTTTGTCTCAATCTCCTTTCATTGAGGCATATTTTGTTTTAAACACAACATTCTTTTATACGGCGTATAAACACCTTTGACTTTTACGTTTATTCAAAATGAATATTTTTTATACGAATTGTTTTACTAAATGGAAAAAAGGGAATGTTTTTCTTTCCGTACATATGTGGCGACAATTACTTCTCCACCAACGTGACCATTATTTGAGTTTCGGATTCCTCTACAAGCCATACATTTTTTTAAATGAAAAATAAATACAAAGTTTTATTTTTCATTTATTTGGTTATTGAAAATGCTTTTGAAAGTGTTTTTATTATATAAATGTGTTGTATTGATATCTTGTGATTGAAATGTTGACATTTTATGTTTCTTTTAGGAAAGTTTTATGTGATACGATTATGTTATGGTTTATGATATGTTTAGACCTATTCATATGAGGAATGCATTGGACTCAATAAGTGATGAGTGGAGCCCGCTATAGCTCCTTGATGCATTGGTAGGTCTCATGAGACAAACTAGTGTCTTGGCACGAGGCCTTGACAAAATATTATTTGTGGACTTCGCACGAGGCCTTGGCTACGTGGTTATGATAGTCTGGCATTATGCATTCCATTATTATGAAAGATGTTATTGATATTGCATGTGATTATTCGACTAGTAGAATATCCATGTGAGTAAGTAAATGGCATTATTTAATTTTATTTTTTCCATATTATGCTGAAGTTCATGTTTAAAAAGGCTTCTGTTTTATTTATACATTGCCTTAAATGTTAATGTTTATTTATGAATGCTTCCACAATATTGTTATCCTTACTGAGCATTTGAGCTCACCCCTTCCAATGTTTTAATTTTTCCAGGATGTGAAGAAGTATATTATGAATTACTTTCAGGGATAGTATGAGGGGATATGAAGACAAGTTGTTGTTGTAGTTTTGTTTTACTTTATGATGTAATGTAACATTTATAAATGCATCTAGGGTTTTCAGGGCTACTAAACTAAATGGTCTTTCGAGACTTGATCTTTTGTGATCATGCCAATGATATGCAATAACGCACCGACTCCGGGTAGCTTGGGATGGGGCATTACAATAAGGAATGTATATGACATGTCATACTCGAGGTAAGGGACATTGTACATTAAAATAACATTTTAAATGTTTTAAAATTTTAATTTATAAATATTTTCCTTCTATTTACTTATTTTTAAAATCATTTAACTGGATTATCTTGATTGAAATATATAAATTAAAAAGTCAATATTTTGACTCTTTTTTCATCCGTTTAAGGGAATTCAAAATCAGTCATTCTACATGTTAAGATTATTTTTAGAAGAAATAAAAATAAATTCACCATTTTATCATATGAGACATCATTATATTTTTACACCATCAAAACTTTTATTTATATTTTGATCCCACTATAATAAACCATGTTATATTTAATGAAAAAACCACTCTTCCGTTTTTTATATACACAAAATTTAAGAAAATGGATTTAATGGAATGTGATATATCTATTTCAAAAAAATTTATCTCTTATTGGATAAAAAGTATATTTTTATGATATTGAAGAAAGAAATACATGATTTAATGTGTTTTATGTATGTTTTGTTACCTGTAAATTTTTTGGGGAGTGTGACTACTCTTAATAGTAAAATTATGAATATTACATGGTAATCATAATGTAAAACTTTATATAAGTGGTGTCTTGGAATTAAAAATATTTTATTTTTTAACGATGACCTACAAGATAGAATAAACTTGAATTCTATTCATAATTATTCTATTATTTTAATATTCTTTAAGAAATGATTCATTTAAAAATAGAATTAAGGTAATTTGAGGCACATGGATTCCTTCAACATGAAATCCTTCAAAAATAATTTTTCAAACATTATGTCGGATTCTAAATTAATGGTGAAAAACAAATATACTATAAAATTAGGGTTAGATAACATGTCTGGTGACTATCCAATTTCTATTGTGAATCCTAATCATCCTCCTCTGCATATTGATATCTCTGTTAAGGATGTTTTTAATTCTCAGAGAAATAACATTCCAGATAATGTCAATAGTGTGATTTAAAATTATTTCTTCGCTAACACAGATTATTTTAATATTTTGGAACCTACTCATAATGGTTTACATGACTCAAAAATATATAATAACCATTTTTTCAAAAATATTGAAAATAGTTTTTCTTGGTTAAAAGACTTTGATAATCATTACATCAAACCTTCATGAGTCAGGCTTATCTGGAGAATTGTGCACAACTTGTTCCCCACTAACTCATTTCTTCAATCTTTTGGGACTAACTATGCTCTAAATGTAATATATCAATTGATCATAGAGAAGACACTAACAATATTTTTCTTTCATTTTCAAATACATATACAAATTAGATATATTATCTTGATGTTTTTTATTTTAGACGGATACTCTTGGATTCATTTTTTCTCTCAACTTCATCTTTGTGTTAATTATAACACCTTAATTCTGATCGGACATCTCCTTTTATATGTGGTTTCTATGATTAATCATGTGATATGGTATGATAGAAATTCATAATTAAAAAATAATTTCTTATTCAGTCTTTGGGAAGGTAATTCGATAATTATTTCTAGATTACATGATGCTTCCACAATTCAAAAAGGGAAATATAACAACACTATCTCGAACATCAAAATATTATATCACCATGGAGTGAGTTGGAAGTATAGTCAACCACGATGTACATTTTATGTCTTCTAGAAATTTCCCTTCCTGGGTTTTTATAAATGTCAAGGTTTATGTTGCCTCTAAAGGAAACCTGAGTCCGTGAGGATGTGATATAGTGTACAAATACCACTCTTGAAAACTACTTGGTTTCTTATATGGAACATACGACATTGCTTCTTCTTTTGAAACATAAATTTTAGGGTTCATTCATGAAATTACTGTCTATAAATGGAATGGATGAAACAACCTATGGAATTAATATGCTTTAATGACCATGATACAAGACTTGTGGAACATATTGGGGAATCTTTCATGGAATATTACTAATCTATGTATGGATTTCCTCTACTCCATCTTAGAGATTAATTACATTATTATGCATCTATTTGGGGAAGCGAACATGGTTGCAGAGAGGATTGTAAATAAAGGGTTATTCCATGACATCACATGGATATACTCCCTCCCCATAGATATAACTCCACTAAATGAAAAATATTTTAAATTTTTTACCTCTTTTATACTCTTCTAATTTGATTCTCTTTACTTTTCAATGAATATTCCTTGGTGATTTTTTCAAGGCACTACCTTTTAAAAAAATCACATCCATTTAAAATGGACTAATCGGTTTCCTTTCATCTTATTAGATGTCCTTTATTGAGATTTTTGGTTTAATTCATAATTTATAAATGTTTTCCAGATAGATTTAGGAAGATAATGAACAATTATTAATTCATGTTGAAAATCAAGATGATTTTCATGTAAAGAATCATGTTTCTTTTTAAATGTTTTATATTGTAAAAAATGTATACTGATTCATACTATCCCCATTGTAATTTATGAATTTATTATATATGTTTTATTACCCAATTCCCTAAAACTCAAAACTGCAATGACAATTTAAATGTAATAAAATGAATTCGTAATTTAAAACAAATTAATATGTAATATTTTCATATCAGATCCTTATACTTAGTATTAAATGAATGGTTTAGATAATTTTCGATTTTTGGATAATTTAATGAGTATCTATATGTTTATATTATTTATGGTTATCATTATCTAGTATTTGAATTGTAATACCCCAAGTAAATAAAGAATATGACATCTTTATATTTATCCATATTTGTGAATAAAATATTAATATTACTTTAAAGAGGATGATATGCTCGATGGCGTACCCAATACGCAACAACGAGTTTCTTGGGAATCTTACATTGCACTCTAATAATAAAATAATATTATTTTAAATGGTAGGTAAAGCCTAGTCATTGTAATGGCGGGAATGAAAAAAACTAACTACAAAATGATTATATTTGTTTGTAAAATATTTTTACTCTTTACAATAAATTTTAGAGGATTAAAAATGCAAATGAATCCAATTTTTAAGCGTAAACATTCCAATATTCTTTAAAAGGTCGATTAAACGCCTTTTGATGGAGAACCCCTTTTAAATCCACTTTTTGAAAATTTTATAAGCTCTATTTTTCAAAATAAACATATTGTTTATTATTGGGACATTGAAATTTACCTTTGATTAATTTTTGGTATTTTTCTGACAATGTTCATTTTTCATTGAATAGTGAAAAATACTGCATTTTTCATCAAAACTGCTTTTTCATATAATTTAATTATATGGATATATTATCTTCTTAATTTGTTTTAAAGTTTAATTAGAATATATTTTTACCACTTAATTAAATTATGGTCATTGGGATTAATTTCACTTTGGAATTAGGCATAAACTAGTGTCAAACTTTTCATAAATATTGTTTCTAAAAAACCCACTATTTGTTTTCACAACGGAATGTTTTTTTTAAATTAATTATTGAAATTTATGTGTTTTGAATTTGGTAAAATGAATTACATATTTGGAATAAGAGGGTCCAAATTATTTAATTAAGACTCTTTTGTTTTTGGACATTATGAATAGTAATGACGGTAATTATCTCTAATTATCGTGATTAATGAGTAATAATGTAGTTAATGATAATAAGATAATATCATAATAATAAAAATGATCACAAAATTTGTCCTAAGGCTACTGGTTGTCTCATTGCCGACCATGGGATGCCTTGTTCCAAACTTGGGGGCCCCATGGAATCACTTTTGTGAGAAAGTGACTTTTTATCTTTTTATTTTTTAAAGAATGATAAATGTAACAAAGAATGTATCACCTAAGTAAAATATTTTTTATTTTGTCTAAATAAATGATATTTTGGACTATAAATATTAATTGGAAATCTAAATAGATTTTTTACATCATAGTTTTTTTTTATAATTTTTAGACATTAAATAAATTAAATTATTTATGACATCATGATGATGCAGTGATGACCTCATTATTTAACGATTTAAATAAAATGGAAAGATAATGTAAACTCTAAGACCTACACATATCCAAAACCTATTGGATGGGTGTATTTCTAACCCTTATCACCTTATCCACGAATTATATCAATGTGGGACCTTTTAAATCCAAAACTCACTTTCAAATAAAGTAACATTTTCTTACTTTCCAAGAGTGCCCCTCCTCTACTCTTATAAAAGGCCCCCACCTCTACCTCCTTACCCACACTTCCAAAGCCTTTGGCTCGGCCAAACCCTGCCCATTTTGTCTCTTCACATCCCTCTCTAACTCCTTGAAGCCTCAATTTGGGCAGAATCTTTTCCTAGGAAGCCTTTGAGCTCTAATCAAAGGAAGTTACCCGATTTAATGGTAATGTCTTCACTTGTGTCCTTTTGTTTTATTTTGATTCTCCAACCCCCTATACTCTTTTTATTCATTTATTTTGTAACAAATCCAGTATCTTAAATATACTACGATGTTTTTATAATAATCATTCGAGCTACACTTACACACACCTACATCTAATGGTTAAAAAATATACGGTTTCCGTGGATGGCGAAATTCCGCCTCCCGAAACGATGATTGTTAAAAATTATTCTAACACCTTAAATGGTGGCCATTAAGATGAAACTATATTTATATATGATATATAATATGTTTATTTTTTACTTAAGCTTCTGTATTTTACATTTATGGCATACCTTTATGGTTTCCATTATGGGTAAACGTGATATCTTCATTTAAGGAAGTGCGGACTACTGCCCCCTCAAAGTGAATTGATTCGTTAATACAATATGTGGTACGTATAAAGGATATATTTAATGATTTTATATATGATACCATACTGGAAATAAAATACTATTATGTATCATAATGTTTTAATTCCATTAAATATGAAATAGAAATTGAAGTAGCAGTCATGCGTACGTACGGCTTACCGTCTCCATGAACGGTGCATTTCATTTCTTAACTCGAAGTGTTATGTAATATTATAAATTCATGAATATAATGTATATATATGATATATATGATATATACATCATGAATTAAATTCTTGATATAATTAACCTTTGACCACAAGAAAAACATGTAATTGTAAGAAGTCCACTTTCGACATAAGAACCAAGTATCGACAAAACAAACATTATTTACTTAAATGATTACATAATGTCTATGACATGGTAATAAGTTATATTAAAGGAATAATGAACTTGAAAAAGGTTCTTAAGGAAGTATAAATTATCTCATGTTTATTATTCAGGAGATTAAAGAACGATCGAGTCAAGTCAGACCTGAGGTAAGGGATCCTACTCCTCTCTTTCTTTTTAAGTACTCTCTTTTATGTCATTCCTTTTAAGATCATATTTCTTATGATTGGGATGTTATTTTATATTACCCATACTGTAATTTTTATGTTAATATTGTGATAGACCCTATTTTATCTCATCAATCCATTTTGGAAGTTTTGAGGGGCGCCGTTAGGCTGCCGAATTTTCGTAAGGGATCCAACCTCTCTTTCTTTTTAAGTACTCTCTTTTATGTAATTTCATTTAAGCTCTTCTTTATTATGTTTGGGGGTGTTCTTTTATATTCCTCATACTGTAATTTTATGGTCATTTTATGAGAGACCCTATTTGATCTCATAAATCCATTTTTGGAAGTTTTAAGTGGCGTTGTTAGGCTGCCGAGTTTTCGTAAGGGATTTTTCATCTCACTTTTATTCCCATGAGATTTATGATACATTTGCCACAATTTCCCTTGATTGGTGTATGTAATTCCCTTTATTTTACTCATTGTGTAATATACTTTCATTTATGAGTATTTACATCAATGTTTTATTGTCCTTCTTTCACGGGGTGCATGTCTCAAAAGATACCCATGTCGGTAAGGGAACCTTCCACCCTCCTTTTTTAAAAGACTTCTTCTGTTACATCTTTTAATTCACATACTATTATGTTGGGATATGTTCTTTTATATCATTATTTATGTAAATTTTATGTCCAAGTGATGATATCCCCTTTATCTCTCTCATCAACCCTTTTTGTAAAATCTTATTTGACGCCGTTAGGCTGTCGAATTTTACCAAGGGAACTTCTTAACCCAATTTCGATTTCTTTGGGTTCAACATGTATTTATTGAATATGTCATCATTTGAATATGTGTGAATGACCTTTGATTGTTTTACACTTAATATCCACTTATATTGGTTGTATTTATATTTTTCAAACATAATTATGAGATTGAATTATCCATAATTTAAGGATACCATCTTTATAATGGATTTCATCTCATTTTACATTTATTTTGAGACATCATTGTTGTTATGGACCAATTCACTCTTATATGGTGGGTATACTGTCCTTTGACATATTAAATCATGAATCCATTTATTCTCATGATTTTATAATGTTCGGATTAAATGTTATTCCGCAATTATTTGTATTGAAGAGTCTCTCATTTTGTTAAAAACTCTTTAACAAAAATATCATTTTAAATGTTTTAAAGATTTATTATTCTAAGTCCTTATATTTAATGTCCATGTATTGAAAATGTTTTTCAATATTTATTTATATGGACATTAATGTTTTAAAATTATAATTCCATTAAAATCTTCAAAGTGGTATGGTACACTTTGATTCAAAAATCTATTTTAAATGGTTTTTGAAAATGGATTGATTAATTCAATATCTGGGAATTACTTATTGTGATTGCAAATGAAATTTTGTTATTGAAATGTTTATATTTTCAAGATTTTATGTGTAATAATGGTACTTGTACATTATGAAGGGTGGTGTCGTGAATACCAGGACGGGTGGTTACGTTATAACCTCCAATGCATTGGGTATGGAAGTCAGCCGTATGGATATTCCGTTAAGTATGTATGGAAGTTGGCCGAATGGCTATTCCGTTAAGTGATATGTGAGGAAGTCAACCTTATGGTTATTACACTTAAGTATGTTTATGTCCCAAGTTACCTTTATATGTTATGTGATCTTTATATGGGTTATATGGTAATCTTTTGGTTACAAGAGGGTAAGTAATGATCTTTTATTCAGTGATGAGTTTTTACAACTTCATAAAGGTGAAAAGTATTACATTGATAAAGTATACATGGTTTAATTTTGGTTTTGAAAAACTAACAATTTTCATTCTTTGTGTATCCCTTACTGAGCTTTTTATTCTCATCCCATGTTTTTGAAATTTTTTCATAGGAAATAACATGGAATAGGGTCAATGATGGAATCAAGGGAAAGTCATGCTACCTAAAACATGGAACTAGACATGTTTCTTTTTAAGAGTTTTTATTTTATGGAAACTTAGTCGAAGTTTCTACTTTGTAATATTTTGAGATGTAATAGTTATGTCCTAATTCTCTAAAACTCTAAACATGAAAAGATCCTCAATGTGAATTATTCATTTAATTCAATATTAAGTAAGGTTTATGGCCGGGGCATTATAGTTGGTATCAGAGGTCGGTTTAGATAACTTTAGAGGTTAGGGTATCCTCTAAGCATAAGTGACATTACCATAATGGTTAGGATTTCAGAAAGAGTCCTAGTTTTAGATAAAGTGAATTAGTAAGTATATTTTAGTGTTTCTCTTAATCATTAGTACATGATGGTTTTGTTGATATACTCACACTGACCTTTCTGTTTTTAGTGAATGGATGGATCTAGCAGGCACCAAAGAGACAACAGGTTTGAAGGAAACTGTGGTGGTTCTCTATTTAAGATACTAGATAAAATGGGGGATTCAATGAGGAATCTCGTGGTTATTCTAAACCAACTATCAAGGAGTCATGATCAACCACTTGATCCTTGGTATGTTCTGTAATGCATCATGTATGAGATGACCAATCTATGTGGACGTTCAGGTAATAATTATAAAGGTAACCATTAGAGTTTATATGATCCTTACATTTGAGGTAATTATGGGTTATTATATGATATGCTGGAAAATGAAAGGCATTAGATAAACTTGAGGTTAAAATATTTTATGATCATTTTTCAAGATTTTATCTCGTTTTGGGGAATGTTTTAAAATTATATAGTTTTGGAAAAAGGACAACACGCAGACCGTGTGACAACCCGTAGCGTCGGACAAAGCTGTGGGAATCGAACCCACAACCATAGTGCAACTGGTATTTATCGCCTACCACTGGACTACGTGAAGTCCCTGGTTAGTTTGAGTGATTCTTTTTTTTAGATGATTTTATGAATTAAGAGTAATTTTATTTTGGGTTATCTATGGATATTTATTAAACTATCATGGAGGATATGTGATTAGGTTAATTACTTTTCAATACGAGACATTAAGAGCAACTGATGTTGTCGGGAGATAAATGTTATGATTTTACTTGGAAGAATATGTGACTAAATCCTTCAAATATTTGGATTTCAATCTTAGTTTGGTTTACTTTGATGAATTTTATGGACAAATTGATTATCGAATGGTCCTCGTTGAACTTTGGGTTTTGTTGGACAAATTTTTGGGGTTAAGAATATATTTTCTTTTTATAAAGGGTTATCCTTTTCTGGATTATCTGATCTTGTACTAACCTTTTTGGTTTTTGTTTTGGTTAATGTCTAAAGGCATGGAAAGTATATAGTTTTCTTTTTTGGATTAGGTGATTCTCAAGATGTTGATTATAGTTCACCTAATGTGAAAAAATCTTCCTAAATAGTCGTCTTTTGGAGAAAATATGAGTTTGTGTAAGGAATTTAATAAAATTTGAAATTCAAAATGATAAGTGATTATGTTTCCTTATGAATAAATTCATCAATAAAAAGTAACTTAAAACAAAAATGTTGTCTATTACGTTTTCCTACTGGGGAATCGAAAAATGTTTAACCCATCACAAGTTTGTGATTTTCTTGTGGTAACTTTCTCCTAAACATGTTTTCTATCACTCTCCATCAGAACATGACCCTTTGTTTTTTTCCTCAATGTCCATATTTTCATACTTGGAAACCTAGTATGGGTAAACTCGGGTGACCTTTCTACTTATCTTTCATTATTTTAAAGTGATTGTTTTACCGACTCTTGTTCCAATGTGGGACATTCAAGGATGTTTCAAAGCTCAATTTTAAAATTGTGAGGACGCAATTCCCAAAAGGGGGGAAGGATGTAACACCCCAGGTAAATAAATAATATTACATCTTTAGATTTATCCATATTTCTGAATAAAATATTAATATTACTTTAAAGTAGATGTTATGCTCGATGGCGTACCCAATACGCAACAACAAGTTTCTTGGAAATCTTACGTTGCACTTTAAAAATAAAATAATATTATTTTAAATTGTAGGTAACGCCTAGCCGTTATAATGGCGGGAATGAACAAAATTAACTAAAAAATGATTATATATGTTTGTAAAATATTTTTAATCTTTACAATAATTGATAGAGGATTAAAAATGCAAATTAATCCAGTTTTTAAGCGTAAACATTCTAATATTCTTTAAAAGGTCGATTAAACACCTTTTGATGGTGAACCCCTTCTAAATCCACTTTTTGAAAATTTTATAAGCTCTATTTTTCAAAATAAAATATTATTTATGATAGGGACATTTAAATTTACCTTGGGTCAATTTTTGGTATTTTTCTGAAAATGTTCATTTTTCAATGAATAGTGAAAAATAATGCATTTTACATCAAAACAGCTTTTTCATATAATTTAATTATATGGATATATTATCTTATTAATTTTTTTTAAAGTGTAATTAGAATATATTTTTACCATGTAATTCAATGATAGTCATTGGGATTAATTTTACTTTGAAATTAGGCATAAAAAAGTGCCAAACTTTTCATAAATATTGTTTCTAAAAAACCCGCTATTTGTTTTGACAAAGGTAAGTTTTTTTAACTTAATTATTGCAATTTATGTGTTTTTAATTATGGTAAAATTAATTACATATTTGGAATCATAAGGTACAAATTATTTAATTAAGACTCTTTTGTTTTTGGACATTATGAATAGTAACGATGGTAATTATCTTTAATTATCGTGATTATTGAGTAATCGGGTAGTTAAAGATAAGAAGATAACATCATAATAATACAAAATGACCACAAACTATGTCCTAAGGCTACTGGTTGTCTCATGGCCGACCATGGGATGCCTTGTGCCAAACTTGGGGGCACCATGGAATCGATTTTGTGAGAAAGTGACATTTTATCTTTTTATTTTTTAAAGAATGTTAAATGCAACAAAGAATGTATCACCTAAATAAAATATTTTTAATTTTGTCTAAATTAATCTTCTTTTGGACTATAAATATTAATTGGAAAGATAATAATATTTCCTATATCATAGTATTTTTTTATAATTTTTAGACATTAAATAAATTAAATTATTTATGACATCATGATGATGCAGTGATGACCTCATTATTTAACGATTTAAATAAAGTGGAAAGTTAATGTAAAATATAAGACCTAAACATGTCCAAAACCTATTGAATGGGTTTATTTATAACCCTATCACCTTATCCACGAATTAAATCAATGTGGTACCTTTTAAATCCGAAACTCATTTTCAAATAAAGTAACATTTTCTTACGTTCCAAGAGTGCCCCTCCTCTCCTCTTATAAAAGGCCCCCACCTCTACCTCCATACCCACACATCCAAAGCCTCTGGATCGGCCAAACCCTGTCCATTATGTCTCTCCACATCCCTATATAACTCCTTGAAGCCTCACGTTGGGCAGAATCCTATCCAAGGACGCCTTTGAACTCAAATCAAATGAAGTTACCCGATTTAAAGGTAATGTCTTCACTTGTGTCCTTTTGTTTTATTTTTCTACTCCAACTCCCTAAAATATTTTTATTCATTTATTTTGTAACAAATCCAGTATCTTCAATATACTAGTATGTTTTTATAAGAAGGATTCTAGCTACACTTACACACACCTACATCTAGTTGTTAAAGAACATACTGTTTCCATGGATGGCGAAATTCTGTCTCCCGAAACGATGATTGTTCAACATTCTTCTAACACCTTCAATGGTGGCCATTAATATGAAAATATATTTATATATGATATATAATATGTTTATGCTTTACTTAAGCTTTTTTATTTGTCATTTATGGCATACCGTTATGGTTTCCATTATGGGTAAATGTGATATCTTCATTTAAGGAAGTGCGGACTACCGCCCCCTCAAAGTGATTTGATTCGTTAATAAAATATGTGTTACGTATAAACGATATATTTAATGATATTATATATGATACCATACTGGAAATAAAATACTATTATGTATCATTATGTTTTAATTACATTAAATATGAAATAGAAATGGAAGTAGCGTTCATGCGTACGTACGGCTTACCGTCTCCATGAATGGTGCATTTCATTTCTTAACTCTAAATTTTATGTAATATTATAAATGAATTAATATACTGGATATATATGATATATATGATATATAAATCATGAATAAAATTCTGGATATAATGAACCTTTGACCACACAAACAACATGTAATTGTAAGAAGTCCACTTTCGACATAAGAACCAAGTATCGACAAAACAAACATTATTAACATAAATGATTACATAATGTCTATGACATGGTAATAAGTCATATTAAAGGAATAATTAAATTGAAAAATGTTCTTAAGGAATTATAAATTAACTCATGTTTATTATTCATGATATTAAAGAACGATCGAGTCAAGTCAGACCCGAGGTAAGGGATCCTACTCCTCTCTTTCTTTTTAAGTACTCTCTTTTATGTCATTCCTTTTAAGATCATCTTTCTTATGATTATGATGTTATTTTATATTACCCATACTGTAATTTTTATGTTCATATGGCGAGAGACCCTATTTTCCCTCATCAATCCATTTTGGAAGTTTTGAGTGGCGCCGTTAGGCTGCCGAATTTTCGTAAGGGATCCAACCTCTCTCTTTCTTTTTAAGTACTCTCTTTTATGTAATTTCTTTTAAGCTCGTATTTCTTATGATTGGGGATGTTCTTTTATATTCCTCATACTGTAAATTTATGGTCATTTTATAAGAGACCCTATTTGATCTCATAAATTCATTTTGGGAAGTTTTTAGTGGCGTCGTTAGGCTGGCGAGTGTTCGTAAGGGATTTTTCATCTCACGTTTATTTCCGTGAGATTTATGCTACATTTTACACAATTTCCCTTGAGTGGTGTATGTATTGCCCATTATTTTACTAATTGTGTAATATACTTTCATTTATGAGTATTTACATCAATTTTTTATTGTCCTTCTTTCACGGGGTGCATGTCTCGAAAGATCCCCATGTCGATAAGGGAACCTTTCACCCTCCTTTTTTTTAAAAGACATCTTTTGTTACATCTTTTAATTCACATACTATTATGTTTGGATATTTTCTTCTATATCCTTATTTATGTAAATTTTATGTCCAAGTGATGAGATCCCCTTTACCTATCTCATCAACACTTTTTGTAAAATTTTATTTGACACCGTTAGGCTATCGAATTTTACCAAGGGAACTTATTAACCCAATTTCGATTTCTTTGGGTTCAACATGTAGTTATTGAATATGTCATCCTTTGAATATGTGTGAATGACCTTTGATTTTTTTACACTTAATATCCACATATATTGGGTGTATTTATATTTTTCACACATAATTATGAGATTTAATTATCCTTAATTTAAGGATACCTTCTTAATAATGGATTTCATCTCATTTTACATTTATTTTGAGACTTCATTGTTGTTATGCACCAATTCACTCTTATATGGTGTGTATACTGTCCTTTGACATATTATATCATGATTCCCTTTATTCTCATGATATTATAAATTTCGGATTAAATGTTATTCCGCAATTATTTGTATTCAAGAGTCTCTCATTTTTTAAAAAACTCTTTAACAAAAATATTGTTTTAAATGTTTTAAAGATTTATTATTCTAAATATTTTGATTTAATGTCCATATTTTCAAAATGGTTTTCAATATTTATTTATATGGACATTAATGTTTTAAAATTATTATTCCATTATAAGCTTCAAAGTGGTATGGGATACTTGGATTCAAAAATATATTTTAAATGGTTTTTAAAAATAGATTGATTAATTCAATATCTGGGAATTACTTGTTGTGATTGCAAATGAAATGTTGTTATTGAAATATTTATGTTTTCAATATTTTATGTGTAATAATGGTACTTGGACATCATGACGGGTGGTGCCGTGAATACCAGGACGGGTGGTTACGTTATAACCTCCAATGCATTGGGTATGGAAGTCAGCCGTATGGATATTCCATTAAGTATGTATGGAAGTTGGCCGAATGGCTATTCCATTAAGTGATATGTGTGGAAGTCGACCTTATGGTTATTCAACTTGTGTATGTTTACATCCTAAGTTACCTTTATATTTTATGTGATCATTATATGGGTTCTTTGGTAATCTTTGGGTTACAAAAGGGTAAGTAATGATCTTTTATTCAGTGAAGAGTTTTTACTACTTCATAAAGTTGAAATGTATTACATTGATAAAGTATACATGGTTTACTTGTTGTTTTGAAAAAATAAAACTTTTCATTCTTTGTGTATCACTTACTGAGCTTTTTATGATCATCCCATGTTTTTGAAATCTTTTTCACAGGACTTAACGTGGAATAGAGTCAAGGATGGGATCAAGGGAAATTCATTCAACCTAAAACATGGAACTGGACATGTTTCTTTTTAAGAGTTTATATTTAATGGAACTTAGTAGAAGTTTCTACTTTGTAATCTTTTGAGATGTAATAGTTATGTCCTAATTCTCTAAAACTCTAAACCTGAAAAGATCATCAATCTGAATTATTCATTTAATTCAATATTAAGAAAGGTTTAAGGTCGGGGCCTTATATGAATATTACCATGTTTCATTATGAAATCATTTTTTATTTATAGTGGTTTTCTATAGAGGGAACAGGGAATCTAATGTTGGATTTCTTCAAGAGGATAATATACTTCTAAATAAGAAACCTATAATTTTTGGAAATAAAAAATAGTAGTTTGGTTCTATGATTTATCAATGGATAAAATATATTAAATGTTCTTGTATCAATGTGAGTGTGTAACAACATTAACCACTAAAAAACATTTTCACTTTAAATAATTTTATGAAATGACACCCTCCATCATTAAGGGGATCCTCTACCCTTTTAACTGATGGAGAATAGGATAAATCCATGGAAAGGGTATTTGATGTTATGGGGATTTATTATATAAAAATATAACTCCTTCCATATCCCATATTTAATGTTAGGTTGATAATAAGTGGTCAATGATTAATAATATCATGGAAGGATAATATATTAACAACCTTTGAAGGGGTTAATTTAAGAATATTTTCATTGAGAAGTATTTTCCTGATGATTTTCAGCATGGAATGGATAATATATTCCGATAATTAAGGAATAAGTGGGAAGAATATATATCCTCGTATGATGAAAAACTCCCATGTTTTGGAATTTACACTCATAATTGTATTCCGGATCATGATAGTAAAATTAATCAATTTTAGTCTATATTTAATCCATATTATTGATGTTCATAAGATTATCATTAATTTCTAAAATTTATAAGAATTTTTTTTGATGTATTGGGAAGGTATAATTTTTTTTCCAATGATCATGTGTTCATTTATAATAGGTATTAAAAGTGGTCTTGGGGGGAAGATAATGGTCATGAAACAATCTAATAAATATACAAGTAAGAAAGTCATGTTTTTGGCACATGATATGTGTTGTAAAAAGAACTGTAGTAATGGTATTATAAAATTTTGGATGTGTTTAAAATGTGTAAAGTTTTGATATGTGGATAATGAATGGAAAGAAACTAATCATAAATATAATTATGATCTTAGAGTAAAAAAATATAATTTCAATCTGATTGATTATTATAAAAGTAACATTCTAAAGAAAAAAATAATTTTTAAATTTTATCCTGATCAGAATTATAATGTTTCAGATAAATCCATTTTGATTATATCTGTTAATTTTGTACAATGAATTGATGTGGTTTCTAATAAATTACTTATTTATTAAGATTATGTCAATGCCTTGTTTGATTTAGGGTTATAAATTATTTTATTTCTAAGAAATATTCTGATATATCTCAAATATTACCTCATGAAATGAATAAAGAACTTTTGGTAAAAACACCAAGGTATTTTCTATTGGTTAGAAGAAAATATAATAATATTACTATTATCGTATGTAAATTGTTTTCCCCATAAAAATGGTGTTATTTCATCTTATAAAGTTTTTTGTGATTATGTGAATGAATTTTCTTTTTTCATATCATTCAATGATATTTTATAGATCTAATTTTCTTTAAATGAGTTTAAATTTATATAAATGAATGAATTAATAAATTTCATAATATATCTATAATTCAAGACAATAAATAATGGAAGAAATAAATTATAATTTTCTCTTATTTATGAAAAAACAAATATCATCCAAAATATTTATATTCCAAAACAGAAGAAATAATTGGGTTTATTTCATGAAGAATTTTTTGGTATTATATTGGATTTGGAAATTTATGTTACATTTAACTTATTTATTGTTGGTTAAATAATTTAATAACACCGTCATTGTATGTCATGAGTATTTATTTTTGGAATTTAAAAGGTTGTGACAACCCTTTTTTAATAATTGTTTCATTTATTCAATCACATCACCATGGGTTGTAATAATTGTTTATCAAGTAAAATATATATCTATGGATTTATGGATTAATTATTGATCATTTAATAACATCACTATTAATAATAAGTATTTTTCATCTCATATTGATGATTTTTTTATTATACATGGGTAGATTATTATTTTTTTATTGTTGATTTTAGGCTAGGGTACCATCAGATTTAGGCTAATATGAATAGAATTTAAAATATGTAATTTCATACTAGGTGTAAGGATTATATGTGTTTGTTTATTCCTTTTGGGTTAAAAAATCATAATCTATATCTATGGACAATATAAAAAGATATTTCCGTGAGATATTTGATAAATTTTTGTCTTTTATTAATGAAGCCATAATATATTCTAAAAGATATAATGATCATGAAGAATTTTTTTTTGATTTTAATGAAAATATTGAAATAAGATAATTTATAGGAAAAAATTAGAAATTTTGAATTTTGGTTGAGATGAATTTCATTGTTTGTATATATTTTGAATAATTATGGAATAACTACCGATCCCGTAAAAATTTAACAAGTTTAAGAGTATCAAATAACTAAAATTTTAAGAGATATTTAAATTTTTCATGGATTAAAAAGTCAATACTAATAGTCTTATTAAATATTTCTTCTTTATATTGACCACTAAATAAGTTCACTAAAAAAGGAGTTAAATAATTCATGATGAAAATATGTTTTGAATAATTCATGAAAATAAAAAAAGACTAATTAATTCATTGGTTTCTCCCATACATTATAAAAATATTTTTTATCTACAATGATGATTCATTAAATGGGGATTAATTTTTCCCTAATGTCGAATGATCAGTTAATTACTTACAATTCAGGTCAATTTTACCTCATGATTTAAATTATCTAAAACATATAGGTTAACTAGATATTATGGTTTTTATATTACAAATATGGGTAAATAATTGAGATAGAGTAAATTTTTAAATATATATTGATTATAAAATTTCTAAGTACATATTAACATTGAATTAGTTTAATATTAAAGAGAGAAGATTAATAAAATGAATTAAAGATTAAAAATACTTGATTGATTTTCATCTATGAAAAGATATTTTTGTTGGTAATTCTCAAAGTCAAAAACACCAAGTATCTTTAACTATTCAACATTTTTTAAATTTTCTGTTTATAAATGATATGATGAATATAGTTCTAGAATATTTTCATGTTGTTATTCCCCAGTTTTCATTTTGGTGTTAGAGAATTCATATTTCTTAGGATTAATTAATCATTATAAGAATAATTTTTTTAATATATAGAAACGTATAATTAATTTCGAAAGGTAAGTTTCATGAATTTATCATTTAAAAAGAATGTGTTTTAAATTAAAAATAATATTGGCGTAGTAATTCCAAATTTTTGAAATAATTATTAAATAACCTCATAGGTCTGTATTTTATGTTCATCATATTTTATCTAAAAATTATAGACAATTTCATTAAAATTTTGGTGTGATGCTGTGAAATGAGATATTACTAAAATCACCATAAATTGTTTGACTTATCAATTGGTTAATATAGAAATAAAATTATTTAGTGGGATGATTCATCATTTTTGGTCCATTAATGAAAATCGAAAAATATTTCCAACGATGTTTTGGTTGGATTGCCAATGAAGTCTTGAGGTCTAAATTTGATATGGGTAATTATTTATCATTAGACAAAATATATCCATTTTATTCAAATTTGAGATGATATGTCTTCAGATAATTTTTTAGACATTATGTTAAAGAGAGAATAAGATTTCAGAGCTTCCTTATATCTATTTTATCATATCATGATATTTTATTTACCTCTAATTTTTGTAAATAGTTTAAAATTCCTTGGGTAAGTGATTATATTTGTCTATAGAGTTTGATCCCCAATTTGATGGGTAATTATAGAGAAAGATTCAAACATTGGAAGATAATATTTTAGGTTATTCTTTATATTATAAGGAAATTTGGCACGAATGTATATTTCTATTTTAATTTTATCATAAATATAGTTTTGATAACGTTATATAGATGACAAATTTTTATATATTATATGGAAAGTAATGTTAGACTTCGTGTTGTATGGATGATATTAGAGAAATAATTTTTTTGAACTATAATTTATAGAATTAATGTTTTAGAAAATGTTGATGATTGATTATCATATAAGGATAACATTGAATAGGTAGAAAAATTATATAGACAATTGGATGAAATATATTTCATTATAGGTAGGTGATAATGTTTTTATAGAGTATCTCTATGAAAAAATATTATATTATTTGGTAAAAATTGAAATTTATGTCTACTATTCATTAGATCATATGAAATCATAGATATGGATGGATCTTTATCATAATGAGTTTCCTTTCCTATGAGTTTATCCCATGTACATGATGTACTTCATTTTCAATTATTAAGTTAATATGTGTTGGATGAATCTCATGTTTTAATCTCCAAAATAGTACAACTGGAATAGATTATTTCAAATGAAGGAAAACAGACTCAGTTCATGGACACATAGAGTAGGTGTTATGGAATATGTTTATTCCCTCAGTTATGTTTTTTAAATCCATTTTATTAAATATTAAAAATTGGAATCATAAAATTATATGAAAAAATTATATCCTCGCATTTTTAGGAAGTAAATAAAATTGATTGGATGTAATTATAAAAAGGGGGAATAATATGGAAACCTAATAAATGTTTATAATATATCAAATTAATTTTTTATAAATATCCAATAATTATATTTTATAGATTTATAGTCATTATAAAAATATCATGAAAATTTAAAATAAAAAATAATCCTTGATATTTTTATTTAAATATATTATACCATTTTATTTAAATTCTAAATTAATTAATTAATGTATTTTTTTCTAAAAAATAGTATAATTTTTTATATCAAGTGTTCAAAATTATATTAGGGTGAGTTATTTTGTTTTTATAAAATGATTTAGGGTTAATTGAATAATAAAAAATTCCAATTTTAGTAAAACTATAATTTAATTTCAATATATAATGTAATTTAAAAGTGTCATTATGTTTTTAATTTTATATTACTATTACAAAAGTATCCTTTAAATATAAATATTTAAATTAATTATATCAGAATTAACATTATGAATATTATTTGTATATATACGTTTTTATCATAAAAATGTATTTTTTGAAAAACTATTTTATACATTTTAATCATTTATTTTAAATTTTATTTTTTAAACATATAGAAAATGAATGTATAAATATTTATTCCATATTTTTAATCATGTAGATCAATATTTTTTTAAAATTTCCCTTTTATTTTTATTCATTATGAATATTTACCATTATAAATATTTCTCACATCAAAAAGGTAAAATTTTGTTAACCATGGATAAAACTATGTTATAAGAAAAAAAATATCATTAATAATTGTATTTTCTTGGATAATATTTCTTGACCATAACAACACTATGTTAAAAAATGTGGAAATATCTTTTTTACTTTCTTTTGATAATGGCCATATTTTGATTTTAAGTAAATAATAAATAAATTTCACTCTTTTTGTTTTAATAAGGTTAATATTGTATCATTGTGATAAAAATATGTTATATAAAATAATAAATGAATATTTTAATAATTACTGAATAATTTTCATTTAAATTTAATTTAACTTTTGAGTTATGGAATGATTACCTTAAAATATTATGCAATGCTAACATGGTTCTTATTCTAGTAATTGAAAAATAATCTAAACGATTATTATACATATAAAAAGAAATAAAATTTTGATAAATTAAAATAATTTATATAATATTTATTGAAATATATTATATTATATAATTTTAAAATTATATATTACAATTAAATTACTATATTTATTTCATTAATGTAAAACCATTTGAATTGTCCAAAAAATGAATTTAGTGGTAAATTATGTTAAATAATCTTTCAATTAATGATTAAAGAACATTAATATATTATATTCAGACAATTGAATGGGATATGGTCCATATTATAAGCAATTTTCCACTTAAGAGTCAGTGAACCTTTTATAATATCTTTATTAACACTTATATAGTACACAACATTGATATCATTGTAATCGTTAAAAGTGTTAACATGGGGTCAAAACTAGAAGATCTGGGTGAAAGTATCATCTAAACATTTCCAACTATTATTGTATGAGGTTATAATGACACATACTAATCATATTTTTTCAATTATTCACTTTTTTCTTCATTAACATGAAAAATATTATATTAATTTAATACGCTATGTATTTCAAAGGGTACCCATCCCTTTACTTTAAAAAGGGAACCTCTTATCATACATACCTCATACCATTTGATAAAACTATTTTAGACAATACAAACACAAATCTATCCAATAAAATCTCTATTTACTACATACTGTTCATTTTACCACAAAACACCAAACCTATATGGCTAAATGTGAAAGATAAATATGCTATTCAAGTAGAAGGCATACTTTCTAATTGACCTATATCAAGGTAATTTCTTCGTCTACCTCTTTAAAATACTCATTGAACATTATTATATAGGAAAATTATTATAAAAAATATACAAAAATTTTATTATTATTATTATAGAACAATTTTCATCTAATTTTTCAGCCAATTGGAAATGAAAGCATCACTCATTTATATGTGTGTATTAATTCCTCCATGGACTGACTTATTTCTATTCTCATCATTACCTCATATGGATGGTTATAATGAAGGATTTAATTAATAAATATGATATTCATAACAGAATTATATTTAAATAAATATAATATATCATCTATTATCTTACCATTACATCAATATGAAAATGAAACCATTGATCATGCACATGTTTAAACAAACACCTCCTTGAAAGGAAGTGATTTTTTTTCTTTAAATCCATTCATGGATAGTTATAAAAATAAATTTATGGGATAAAGATGATAATTATCTATTTAATTGGATGGAATAATGACACACTAACTATAGTTAACCCTCCCAAAACATTTTAAACATATATGTTAAATTATGAGAAAAAGATTGATGTGATATTAATCGATTAAATAATTTATTTTGACATAGATATGAGTGAATTAAAATGAATAATTAACTTGAAAATTTTATTAATAAAGTAAATAAATAACATACTTTTATTTTTTAGATAATAATGAATTTACATGACATGTCTTACTCGATATAGGGTAAATTCTACCCTATAACCTCATTTTAAATGTTACAGATATTTAATATCTCTATATTTTTCCTTGATAAACATATTATTAAAATAATTTTATGGATATAATTATTTTGACATAAATAAATTATAAAGGGAATTTTATTAAACTTCTTTTATTTTTATTCAAATGTTTCCAAATTGAGTATTTCTACATATTGAATTTATTTAAAAATAGAAAATAGAATGTTCTATTTTAATGAATAAAATTTTTTGAATTTTCCTTTCACTAAAAATATTTTATGATTTTGGATTCCATGTTAAAGACACATGTCTTCTTGAAATATACACCCTTTTCCCTTTGTTTGGGGAACATGACTTCTAAAAATTATGTTTCAATGGAATGGAATATATAAATATCCCAAAATGTTTTTCTAATGGGTTTAAAATAATATTTTATGAGTTTTGTAATGTCTTTAAATATAGTATCCCTGAGCCAGTGCCTTCATTTTCTTCAGATTAGATAGAAAAATGGTCAAATCCCAAAGGACTTTTATGTTTAATAGTTTTTTAAAAATATATATATAATTGATACATATTTGAAATTGGGAATAAAAAAAAGAAAAATAATACATAATAATGGAAAATTTAAATCATCCTTGAAATTTAATTCGGTGTATTCTTCTTCATGTTATGGGGAAATGAAACAATGGGTGAGCTCAAAATGCTCAGAAAGTTTATGTATTGAATAATCTACCATGAACCAACAATAAGACTCAATATAATAATTTAAATTACTGAAAAAATACATTAATATTAAATGACTATCATGATAAGATAAGTTATAATCAACCTGTAATGATAAATAACTAAAAATGAATTAAATTTAATCAATAAAAAAAGATTGAAATGCAGTAAGAGATAATATCATGGATAAAATCTCATTGATAATTAGATAACTGAATTTTGAATGATTTATAAGGTTAATTGTTGGATTTAATTTCTTTGGAACATGATACATAAACCATTAAGATTTAACCTCAAGAAAATTTAATAATACTGGGTAGTAACTCATATGGTGTGGCCAATTAATTGAAATATACCAGTTACAAACTCATATAGTATGGCCAAATTCTATATATCATTATTACTATTTATACATTTAGCGGATATCAATAATCATCCCCTACATGTGTATATAGGCCCAAATAATTCATTTTATATCAAATGGTCGATTTAATCGATGAACACTGATCTATATCATGAAATATCTGAATTAACTAGAGGCTAAATGTTTATCAATATTTTTCTAGTTATTCAAATGTCGTTCAAAGTAAACACTGTATATAAAAATTGTATAAAATTTATGAAATATTCATATTAATCATAAATAAAAAAATATGGATATTTTAGAAAATTTAAATAACCAATGATAAATTATTACAAGAAAGTGATTATTTCAAAAGAATGTAAACGTACACAAAAGAATGTAATATTTTACATTAAAAATTGACGTGTGGAATTTTTTTCAATTAAAATCCCCTGGGATGAAATAATTAAAATAAAATCATAAAATTACATGATTTATTATTGAATCATGATATTACATGTCTAATGGGTAGTTTATAAACCATATCAAATAAATTATGTTTGTGACATTACAATATTTTTCAATTAATGGAAATTTAGATGAATTCCCCTACCTCAAACCTTTTGTTAATTTTTCTTTAACATCAATTATAATTGTATTAAACCTATTATTCACTTACAATAGAACCATACTAAGATTTATAATATCATATATGATCCAATAATAACATATTATCACCTTTCCATGAAAAATTATTCAATATTGTAAATGTTTTGGGTCTTAATTGCTTTTTTTCTCATTTGTGATTTATCATGAATGTTCTTATTATTTTGTGTATTATATAGTTATACAATATTCTTAAAAATTATCATAAAATATTAATAATATTCATACATCAATTAAACTATTAATTCCAAAGATTAAATATTTTTATGATAAATGAATTATGTTATGTTCCTGGATATGGTAGGTCATACAAACATGTGAGTAACGTTTCTAATTTTCAATGATTATAATGGACGAGTGGAAGGTAATATTTCATATTTCCATAATGATAATTCTATCATATATACCATATTATTACATAAAATATACATATATATATATATATCAATAATGTGGTGTAGGGATAAATGGAGAGTCACATTTCTTTATTAAGTTGGTAGTCCACAAATACAGGAATGAGGTTATCATCATTAAGTGAGAGAGAAGGTAAGAAAAAAATTATATTTTATATGTTATTAAAGATATATTTTTCTCTAATATCATAATTATTTCATTATTATCTCATATAATAATTAAAATTATTCATATCACCTTTCATGTAGCATGTTAATGAATGATGAAACACATCGCTTTATGATGTGGTGGTCCATCGTATGCACGAGGGATGTCATCGTATCCCCTATCGAATATAAAGTAAAAAATTATGATATAATAACTATATAGGTAAAATTATTCTATAAATATCATATAGTTACTTGATATCCATCAACATTACTAATAGTGAGATATAGTAATAGTAAAATGAATGACCTCGGTACACGAGGTGGTACTCCGACGTACACATGATTTATGATTTCATAACCTATTTTATGAAAGAGGGGATGGCTATAGATCATTCCTTTTACATAAAATAATATCAATATATTTAATATAATAATATTGTTTTATCATCATTTTAAAAAAAATCTAATGAAGTGGAGAAATAAGTAAAATTAAAAATTTCATAGAACAATGTGGCCTCTTATTCGGGTAACCTCCTTAGGTTTTCACCAAAATCATTCATATGTTGGATTTAGGGAAAAAATAAGGAATCTATGACAAGTGGATCAATTTTTAGGAATTATTTGCGAAGGAATTATCTAAAACAAATCGATGTGAAGGTGTGAATAATAAATTAGAGGGGGTGTCTTTTTACCTATGAGGTGAGTGGGACACTTGTAATATTTGAAAAGAAAAAGGTGTAACAACATTTATCACATACCCAAGGTCTCAAAAATGGATTAGTATTAATAGTTAAAAATTAAAGTGTCTAAAAACCCATATAAATTTTATTTTATACATGTCTAACTCTATTTTTAAAAATATATTTGTAGTTTAACACCTATAAATCAATGTTTACCTGAACTAGGGTAAATAATTTGTAATAGTTTTTACTATTAAATATAGAAAAAATTATATTTAACATTTTCAAAAATTTAAATAATAATGATTCAAAATATCGAAATCAATTTTCCAAATTCCAATCGCATAAGTTTGAAATTTTAGTTTAATATTATAACAGTAGATGGGATTAGAAAGATTGTTTTCAAGAGAAAATGATCAATGTTTTACAATATTTTACATAAAAATTCAATATTATAATTATTTAAATTACAAAAATTTCATTATTACATATAAAATAATTTTATTTTTTTACTTTTGAACCAATTATAATTATTATTTAACTATATTAATAATTTAATCATAAAGTCAGTTTTCTATTAAAATTCGGTAGTTTTTACTATCCATTGAAAAATAAAACATTTCATAAAATGAAAAATATTTAGCCTTATTCTAGTGTTGATATTTTTATTTCAAAATTTTATTTTATTTTGAAAAATTAATTTTTATAAAGTGGTAAAAATTTATTATTGATTAATTCTATAAATTGTGATGAAACAATCATTATGAAAAATGATGTTTTTTCATAAAACATTAAGTATATTTTAATTAATTCTATTTTTATTTATAATCAATTCATATAAAATTAATAAATTTACACTAAATATGTTTTATAATTTTAATATTTTTATTTATACCCACTAATTTATGTTCTAGGATATAATTTTCATGTGTGAATAATACTTTAATAGAATATTGCATTTTGTTTATACCCGATGTTGCAAGAATCACATGATTTTGATGCAATTATATTTATTATAAAATAAATATATTGTAAATTCTTGGGGTGTTTCATTTTTCCCACTAACCAGAATTGTTTCGTCAAAATTTCATGGATATTAACTAATAAACTGATGAGGGTAATTCTCTTTCATATAATTTCATAGTTCCCTTGTTTCAACCGTCATTTTTTGAGTTCCATGAATTACATTTACTAGTTCAGTAATTCAATTCCTCAATAAAATTATCTCTATAATCAAGAATTCTGTTTGGTTCTTCATAGTATTTTTGATCAGGTTAAAATTCCATTTAAACATAGGTGATCACATGTGTTGGATATGGCATGTACTTCCCTAACAAAGATATATAGAACACACAATGTTACATTGATAGATTTGTTAGTATTTACTAATAAAATTAATAAACTAAAACTACTTCATGAATTTTAATGTGTCAGTTATACATAGTGATCAATTTCACATTATTTTCTAACATTATAACACCCTTACATTGAGATACATTCAAGGAAACATTAACAACCACTTTTAATTCCATATATTTCATCCAATTATCAACACGAATATTTTCTATACCATGAGATTTTTTAATTTGAATCTAAATATCATTTAACATTATAGATGTATCTTGGAAATTTTCTAGGACTATGAGTTTACTTCCATCAAAATTATCCCAAAGAACTTTTAGTACAACATATCTATCCATATAATTATTTATATGGTGCTATTTGAATACATGATTGGATACTATTGTTATAGGAAAAGTCACCAAAGGTATGTAGTGATTCCTAAAACCTTGAAAGACATGTGATAATGAACTCAACATATCTTCCATTGATCGAATCATCATTTCAAACTAGCCATTATATTCAGGATGGTATGCAGTCTTTGAACAATGCTCGGTATCTAGAGCCTTCTAATGACTTTTCAATAATTTTGATATGAAATGGGCATCATGATATTACAAAATTAAGAGTTTCCCCATGGATTCTTACAACATAATTAATATATATCCTAATTTAATTATCTAGAGGTAAATATTCACTTATAGTATGAAAAGATTCATATATGGTTAGTTGATCAATGATAATCTACAATTCCAAATTTTTCTAGGATTATTTCGTGGTCCTGAAACCATGTCAAGAGTAATGTCATCCTATTTCCACACATTAATTAGAAGAGGTTGTTACACTCCTCTTGGATTTTGTATCACTGCTTTCACATGATGAAAAACTAAATACCTGTACACATAATCAGAACATTGTTGGGTTCATGTTATTCCAATAAAAACATTCCCTCAAATCCCAATACATATTTGTGCTACTAGGATGTATAAATAAATATGATACAATATCATCTTCCAAAAAATATCGTTTTATCTCTTGTATAGATGTAACATATAATATTATTCCAAATCTAAGTACACCATCTTCACAAATGTATTCTTCTAATTTTCCATTATTTAAAACATCAATTTCATCCTAAATTTCACATAATCCAATTGATAAATTTTAATCCCATCTAATAGGGATGGTTTATAATAACTTAAAAATTGAGAGATGTAACCCCTTCCTTAACAATTCCCTTATCCATATTTACTATATCCATGAATATAGGATCCCTCTAAATCATCATATGGTTCATAATTTTATGATTATTACTACATAATGTATTTTCCACCTTATTTTATTTTCATGGATGTTAGGGTATTTATAAATCATATTCTGGGAGTACTTTGGATTATTTTATTGATCTCATCTATATATATATATATCTGTGTGTCTGTGTGTGTGTGAAAATATGTATTTTAGGATAATATGGTACATTTATATCTCACATCATTCACCATATAAATAATTTCTCTAAATCATCATATAAAATATTATATTTGTGAAGTTATTATCATGGGTTGGATTGTTCTGTTTATGTTTCATCAATTACCATAATTCATATGAATTAAATTTATCAATTTTCATTTAGAAACAACCAAATACATTCTTTGATGAATTAATATCTATCACAAAACCATAATTTCCATATGAATAATCCCAATTTAATCATCAATCAATATTCAATTTGGGTCGTTAAAAAATTCACCACATTTCACTTTCCAAAAAAACGTAACTCTGTTACTCGAAAGATTTGTAAATGGGTTAACTAATAGGGATAAATTATTATTGTATTTCCAATAGTATCCTTCCAATCTAATGAAAATACATACATCAGATATTTTAGTCATTATAGTCTATTATTTGACAGCCTTCATCTTCAAATGATCTACTAATATTCCATCTTGGGAAAAAATATGGTCGATAAAAGAGACATCAAGAACCCAAAAATCACACTTACATTATTTACCATAAAAGCCTTTTCATTTAAGAGTATTAAAAATGATATGTAATTTATTCTCATGTTTATCATATATTTAACAATACACAAAGATATCATCAAATAATACCATAATAAAACCATCACGATATTCCATAAATACATTGTTCTTTAGATCCATAAAAGTAGAGGGTGCATTAATAAATCCGAACATCATTTGTAATTACCCAAAAATTAATAAAAATCATTTCTCCCATATTATTGTAATGTAATATATTATAAATCACATTAAATAACTTAGAGTCTGTAATAAAAACTCTATAAATAATTTATTTGTTAAATAATAAGTGTTTCACAATGTTAAGAAAGATATATTGATTCAACATAAACTTAACCATAGGAATAATAATATTACCCTTTGAATAGTAAACTAGACAAATGAGTAGCAACCCCATCCATGAAATTATAAATAAAATGTAAGAGTATTATAAATGAAATTATGGTATTATTATATCACAGACAATGTAATTAATTATTTGAAACATTATTAATTATGTGTTTGAAAATTTTTAAGTCATAAATATTTAATGAAATTTTTATAATTAATTTAATAATATAATAGAAAATTAATTTTCAATAAAATGTATCTATAAATTAATATTTTTATGTACAATGTTTTTATTATAATTATTGGGGACATAAATTTATTTGTAATAATTTTACAAAATCATTTATGATTTTAAAATATGTATTTTCCATAAAAATTTATATTTTAATAGAAAATTAAATTAATCATATTTAGATATTTATTTTCATAAAACAGAGTTCATTTTTGAATTCTATATGTTCAAAAATAGTCAGGGTGTTTTTTTGGATTTTTCAGAAATACTTCAACTTTTGATGAATCGTAAATTAGTATAATTTTCAATAAATACTAAATACCTGAATTAAAGACTCATATACGATGAAAGTCTTATTTACGTCTAAAATAGTGAACCCTAATTCATTATTTTAGTATTTTTAGTGACAATTATTATACTATTCATAGTATTGATGAAAAATAATAAATTAATGAATATAATGATGATAAAACACACCTTTCCTCCCCTATAAATACCACCCCAAATCCCTCTAATCCCCAAACATCTCAAGATTTGAGACTTGACTATATTATACCCAATACTCTTACCTTGTCCCTACCACATTTCTGTGAGCACTTTCTCCCACAAAAATACCAAAATAATTTCCCTAAGGAGGTTCTCCAGAAGGATAAATCCATGTGGTAAAATACACTTCCTTTTTCTATTAATTCCTTTTCAATTTCATTTATTTTCCTCTAATCCCTTAAAATCCATTCATAGAATGGGAATTATATCTCTAGTAACATACAAATACGGCAATATTATCTTGTTAATGGATGATTCATCATTAAACCCACCCCATCTCATTTATTAAAAAAATTAAATTACCACTTCTGATGTGTCGATTTACGGACATTATGGTCGATGAACATTCATTTTCCCATAATTCCTTCAAGGATGTTAATAATACCATTAAATTTTTGAAAAAATATTCTAATTTTTATTATATTAGCCTTTTTATGTTCTAAAATTTACACCTATACATAATACAAAAAGATAAAACACAGTAGGTTTGTTATGATGGAAAACCCACCAAAACTAAAATAAAATGATAATAATTGACATGTTTATGAAGATTCATCCTCATAACAAATAAAAAATTTATTCATAAGATAATTTAAAAAAATAATATCATTAATAACATATAATTACAATTTTATGTATTTTTCTTCATTGTACACGAACAACCATTCAAGAATACATGTGAACTAACCGTGAAAACTAAAAAAAGAAAATGATGAAAAACAATGTAATTAAACTCTATAAATCGTAAAGAGGACCATAAATGAAATTAACAAAATTAAAATTAATTAAATACATGGATTAAATTTAATTTATTTTTAAATAAGGAATATAATGTGATTACACATGATATTAATGTGAAGAATGCTTTCTGAGACAAGGTAAATGTAATTCTCAAACCCAACTATATTTCTTTGGGTATTACCTCATTCACACCATATTCAGTATGGATAATCCATTAATATCATTTATTCATCATTATATTAAACTTTATTGGATATAAATGTTTTCTAATTGAGTTTATGACAAACAAAATGCTTTCCAAAATTGCTCTTCTTTAAAAAAACACATATTTTACTTCTCATGATTTTTTTTTCTTCACTCAATGTTGATGATTTGTATATCAAGTATGTTGTTCAGTATTTAATTTCAGAAACCAATTTCTATGAATTTATTCATTAAAAAATATATTCCATTAATTTTCATGGTTTATTTTTTTTTCCAATATTGATATATGTGGCATGCATGATAATGTAAATGTTATGATGTGACGAGTGCACCATGAATTATATAACACAATGTAAATGATAGGATGTGACCGATGTGATCAGAATTATATAACACTCCAATGAATTCTTTAATGTTAATAAACTCATGATATAAATTTAAATATGTGTGAACGTGATAATAGCTTTTTTTTCACAAAAATGTGTGGTTTTTGACCACTAAGACAATATGTTTCATTTCTATGCATTTCAAAATTCCAGGAATATTCTTAATGATTTCTCTCATGATTATGATCAGATTTATATCATTAGTTGATAATGACTATTTTCATTCCATGTTATATTGATTCATGTTCATATATATCCTCTTACTGGGCTTATATCACACCCATTTTTTATGTATATACTTCGGTGATTAATTGTACTAAAGAGAAATCAAGGGCCAATAAGTAGCTAGAGATGAAGGAATTAAATAATGTTTCTGTTTTATTTTGTTAAAGTTATGTATGGTACTTGTTTTCACATGTTTGTAATTCTTTGGATCCTAGTCATGTAATGGTTTTATGATATTTATCATTAAAAATATATAATATTAATCTAAGAAAAATAAGTATCGCTATAGTTAGTATCAGAGTACAATTTAGATGACATGGGAAATAGGATTAGAGAACCTTATTGAAAAGTCATTGTATGAGAATAATTATAAGTAAGAACCTAATAAGGTTTTTTTTTGGAAAATTTAAAACATAGAGATACAATAATATAATCCTTTCGGTATAATTTTATCAAGTGATAAATTATTGGTGAATTTATTAGTTATGTTTATTTCTAACATTTTAATTTTAGAAAATGTTTAGAACCAGGAGAAACTAGGCCCACAAATTGTGTGAGGGACAATGCAATGGTAACCCAAATGACATATCTTGTCCTTTAGGCACTTTAGTTAAAAATTTGAAGGAAATTATTTCCCAGATATCTTAGGTTATGAACAATAACCTAAATAATATGGAATATATGGATTCACCTAAGAGGGAGAAATGGGTTATAGAGTGTTTTAGGGTAAAACAACCATCGTTGTTTAGTGGAACTTCATATCCACCAGCTATGGAAAAGTGGGTCAAATAAATGGATAATATCTTTTCTATTTTTCACTATTCTATGATGGAGAAGGTGAATAACAATGTTTATCATCTAGATGGAGAGGATGATCAAGGGTGGTATTTGATTAAGGACCCCAATCCAGAGGATGAAATTGAATTGATGAAGTGGGAAGAAGTTAAGATAATGTTTCCTAATAATTATTTTCATCCAAATGTTTGTAAAAATATGGAGGTATAATTTATAAAGCTGATGAAAAAGAAATTTTCATCTTTCCTATCATATGAAGAATGTTTTAAAAGGATTGTAAGGTATGCTTTAGGTCTTGTTATCAACAAGGTCAGAAAATTTAACAGATTATTTAGTGGTTTAAACAATACTATCAAAAGGCTCTAAATGTTTGAGACTTTGGGAGTTATGAATAATTTTTTCTATGTGTTTTCAATGTTGATATGGAGTTTGTAGAAGGTACCAAGGAAATTGTGATAATAAATGAATAATGGATTTCTCAACTGATGGTTCTTATGAGAAAGGTGGATAGAAAACACAACTTCCTAGATGTGACAAATGTGGGAAACATGCATCACGGGATTTTCCTCAATTAAATAGGTAAATGCTTCAAGTGTGGGAGACAAGGCCACTAAGCTCATTAAGGTCAATAAAATTAGTAAGTAGGAAAATGTAGAGGAGGAAACAAGATCACCACCCACGGAAAAATTCTACAACTATAGGGAATAAGGGTATTGTGCAAGTCAGTACACAAAACCATGAGTTTTCAAGGGAAGTCAACATCATTATCAACAAAATCCAAACAAGAAATGCATGGCTTATTCCCTAACTACTATGGAATTAGAGATATAAAATGAATTCCTATAAGGTACACATAATATTCACTCAAAAATGGGTAATGTCTTATTCGACTCTATTTCTATAAATTCTATTATATCATTCATGTTTTTTAGAACAATTGAATCAAATACACAATACCTCGTAGTATAGATATATGTAAAAAAAGTTGTTAAATCATTACAAAAAATGCATTAGACTCTACTCTTACTGAAATATGTGGGAAGATTCTTCCAATGGCCCCTCAATCCCCTAGTTCTTCCTTCAATCTTGCTCACTCTGCCAAAGGTTCCTTTAACTCACTCACCTCCCCTACCTTCTCTTCCTCCTACATCATGGATTCTATAAGGGATTTCCCTCTGCTCTCTCCCACGGTTGGTCCAATCTTGGTTCACTCTCTGGTCAAGTTCTTCTCTTTCACATTGATGATGGTGAAACATTTCTTTTCCAAGCATCCTCGAACACTCTCTGACCACTCATTATACCACACTACTCTAGGAATGATCTAGAGTGATGGATACTCTAAGGTTTTGAGCGAGCATTTTGGTGGCTGTGGGTCTTCAAGAATCTCTTTTTTCTTCCATTGGGGTTTCATCCCCCCAGTTTGTCCTTTTTCTCTATGTTTTTTTCTTTTATGTTTCATCCCATGTTTTATTTAGGTTTTATCTCCAATTTCCCCTTATTACTAATTAGTTTAAGGTTTCATTCCATGTTTTTTATTTACCCTATAATTTCATCATCAATAGATCTATGGATTCTTTTTTTGGTGGGTCCTTTCTGGGTCTTTTTTGGGCGTTTTTGCATTGGGTTTGGGAGTATAATGTGTTACAGTGTGAGTTTTTTATTCTATATGGCATAAATGATGTCAAGTGGGTCTTACAACTGATCTAACCTATGTCTTTCCACTCGATTATCTACTATTGCTCCTGAACTCCACCACTCAATCCGAGGTAGATTAGTGTGGTGGTTTCCATGGTTCTTTGGGATGGGGGTTCGATCTGCCATCTCAGGGATGTTGATGGTGAGAATTCTTTGATTGTCGTCGGTAGGGATGTGTCTTATCTTGTTCCATATTCGGTGGCATGGTGACCAGGAAAATGATGAAGATGATGAGGTTTTGTGCGACAGCGATAGTAGTGATGGATTTCCTCAATGTTGATGATGGATTCTGATTGACAGATGGCGATGAGTTGATGGTGTCGATGAAGGTGGTGATGTGATGATGGTAAGAAGGTGACAATGATGGAATGATAAGGCAAAAAACATGATGATGGTGGTCTGTTGGCATAACGTACCTTGATATAAGGTTTCTCGGGAGGCTCACATTTCCCATGTTAGGAGGTTTTCAATTTTTATATTTAAAATTTAGAATTTAATTATAGATTTTAATTTGAATATTGTCTGTTATGTTTGTTATTTTAAGCATGTTATATTTCAATTTGGTATATAGTATTTGTGAGGATTCCATTAACCCAAAAGATGTATTTAAAAATGAAATAAAAGGATTGAGGCTACCAATATTCAGCTATCAAATTTCAAGATACTTCTTTTGGTGGAATTTATTGTTTTACTTAGAATGGATTTGATCTTGTTATATAGATCCCAATTTCAACTATTGGGAATGGTAAATATCTTTTATTATTTGGAACCATCCCAATATCCCCTAAAAATCATGGATGATCATCAATGTCCTTTTTAAATTTCTTCAATGTTGTGGGTATTGATTCCCTATGATCATGCAATACTTGCTCAAATGGTTGAATCAAAGGAAGTTATCAACATACCAAAATATACCATTGTGATTGAATACAATGATGTTTTTTAAAAAGAGTTTCCCAGACTCCACTGGATCATGGGGTAGATTTATTAATTGAATTCATACTCAGACCTACTTCAATCTCAATGTGTTCCTATAGGATGGATCCTACTAAAATGAAAGTGTTAAAGATAAAGCTGTAAGAACATTGGGACAAAGGGTTCATATTCCCAAGTTAATCACTTTATGGTGTGCTAGTGCTCTTTGTCAAGAAGAAGGGATTATCAATGAGGATCTATTTAAATTATTGAAAACATGACAAGATCCACATAAAGAACATGTATCATTATCCAAGGATTAATTAATTTTCCGATTAGCTACAAGGAGCTCGGTACTTCTCAAAGGTGGATCCTAATTCTGGATATCATCTGTTTCTGGTGAAGAAGAAATATGTTTAGAAGACTACCCTCTATATAAGTAAATTGAACTATATGTTTCTAGTTATTCCATTTAGACTTACTAATTTCCATGAAATCTTCATCGATTTTATTAATAGAATATTTAGACATTACATTGAAAATTTTTTAGTAGTGTTTATCTATGATATTCACATATACTCCAAGATTTAAGAGGCGCTTAAAGAATATCTAAGGCTCGTGATGGAAACATTAAAGAAGGAGATGTTTTATTCTAGGTTCAAAAAGGGTAACTTTTTTATGTAGTAAGTCACATTCTTGGGAAATGTGATCATATGTAAGAGAATTTATGTGGACCCTTCAAAGACCAAGGTGATTTAGGAATAGGAGACACCCTCTCATGTCACATTAATCTATAGTGTTCATGGATTCTGAGGGTACTATTGATATTTTAGGAAAATTATCTCATAATTTTCAAGCTCCTTAATAAATTTAATAAGGAAATGGGTAAGTTATGTATAAATATAAGAATGTGATTATTGCTTAAAAAAATAAGGCAGATCACTGCACATGTACTCACATTACCCAAAAGTGGAGAAATTTATGTCAGATATAATGATTCATCAATGAATGTCATGGGTTATGTACTACTGAAAAATTATTATTTGATACCCTACACCCCATTACAATTGATGATAAATGAGTAGAACAACCCAATTCCTAATCTAGAGCAAGAAACTATGGATTTTGGTTTGAAAATCTAATGGTACTACCTCTATGGTGAGAAGTGTAACATATATAATGATTACTAGAGCCTAATCTGAATATTCACACAAAAAGATCTCAACGTGCATCAATGGATATTGTAATAGTTGATTGAATACTGTGATTTCTCTATTAAAAATCATCCCAAAATGTTGATCTAGGTAGTTGATGCTCTGAGAGGAAAAGTATTTACTACTCTACCAATGATGAATATTGAGAAAGACCCTATCTTAATGGATATAAAAATGATGGATTGGGAAATCATAATATTATGGAATAAATAATACCTTTCCCAAATTATTTCCCAATAATCAATCTAATAAAATATTATTGAGGCACAAGGGATGATCCAGAGTTAAAAAAGAAGTTGAATGTAAAATAATGATAGAGAATCTGAAGAGTACCATATCGATAAAAATGGTGAGATTTTGTTTAGAACAATTCTTTTTGTTCCTTTATCACTTCGGATAAATAAAGAGATATTGGGTAATGCACATAGCTCAATATTATCCATCCATCCCGGAAGTACCAATATGTACTATGATTAATGAGATTTTTTTTTTCAGAAAATGTGAAGAAGTATATTGTGGAACATATCTTAAGGTTCTCGATATTTCAGAAAATTTAAGAGTGAAAAAATTATAAAGGTATGTGAAAACCATTTCCTATACCCATCTAGAGAAGGGAGAATGTCACTATTGACATTATCACGAGTGTCCCGAAGACATCCAAAAGAAACTATGTGATATGAGTTGTGGTGGATGGACTCTCTAAGGATGCCCATTTTATCACTATTAGGGATGATCTCTCACTAGAAAAACATGAAATGATATATATAAATGCATTGACAAGAATACATGGGGTTATAAACATTATTCTCTTTAATCATGATCTGAGGTTACATCATAATGCTGGAGGAGTCTTCAACAAGCTTTGAGTACTGAATTAAATTTCATCATGACCTATCACCCCCAAACTAATGTTAAATATTAAATTACAGTTCTAATGATCAAATATATTTTAAGAGAATACTATTTAGAATTTAATGTTGGAATGGATCAATATCTACCATAGGTTTATTTCTCATTCAACAAAAACTTCCACTTGTGTATTCAGATGGCTCAATATGAAACAATGTATGGAAGGTGATGTAAAACAATATCATGTTGTGATGATGTTGGAGATATAAATCTACATGAACCATATCTTGTATAAGATATGGCAGGTAACAGTCAAACCATCACAAAAGATATTAAATATTCTTAGACATAGATAAAGTACTATGTTGTCTACCATCAAAGGGACTAGAAGTATGATGTTTAGATAAATTCATTCTTCAAATAACATCATGGATGTGATTCATGTGGTTTTGAAATAAAGGGAAGGTAAGCCAAAGGTAAAATGGCCCTTTTGAGATACTTGACCCCAAAGGATTCATGGCCTATCAGATATCACATCCACCGAATATAGATCAAGATCATGATGTGATCCATGTATCACTCCTTAGGATGTACATACTGGTTCCCTCACATATAGTAAACGCGTTGGTGGTACAGTTGGAAGGTGATATCTCGTATGAGGACCACCCAGTAGATATGTTGTACTATAGAGATAAGGATATATGTAATAAAAAACCCACCATGTCAGAGTGCTATGGAGGTATCATGATTTTGAAGAAGAAACCTGGGAACTAGAGGAGGCGATGGAGGATAAGTACCCATACCTGTTTATGTCAAATGAAATTTTGAAGGTAAAATCTCAAAAGGGGGAAGAATGTTACAATCTCAACATTTTCCAATACAGTTTTTCTCTTATTATATTACAAATCTCATAAAATCTCATAGATATCATAATTAAATTTTTTTAATGAATAATTAGTTAAATAATAATTATTTGTAGAAGGTGAAGAACCTATACCGATGAAATAGTTTCCTAACCTTAGGAATAGTAATATAACAATTATGAATAGTAAAATTTCCGATTGAATTATAAACCCATACATGAAAGTATAAATAAAATTCATTCATATAATAAAAGAAATTATGGCATAATTATATCATATAATAAATATGTAAATGTTTTCAAAAATATAAATTATGAGTTGGATTTTTTTAGACATAAATATCTAATAGCAATTTTAATATTAATTTCATTGTATAAATAAATTATTTTTCAGAAAATGTATCTGAAAATTAATATGTTGATTTCATATGATATTATGACAATTTTATAGGACATAAAGTAATTTTTCATTGTGTTACAAAATTAGTAATAACATTAAAATATGTATTTTCCAAGTAAATGATTATTTTAATTAAAATTATATTAATAATATTTAGTTAATTATTTTCATAAAATGGAGTTACTATAATAATTATAGAAGTTGAAATATGGTTAGGGTGAATATTTTGGATTTTTCTGAAAGAAATGAATTTTGATGAATAATAAAATAACATAGTTTTCAATAAATGCTAAACACATGAATTATGGAGTCATAAATGAAGTAAGGTTTATTTAAGCCCAAAATATCAACCTATAATTAATTATTATTATATATCTAGTGATAAATATAAAAATATATTTTTTCTTGATCCCTAATAATAAATTAATGAATATAATATTGATAAAAAACCTCTCCCCTCAAATAAAAATACCACCCATCACCCCCTCTTATAGTCACACATAAAACCCTTTTATATATACCTATATTCTTCCAAATAGTCTTCACTAGTCCCTACCCCATGTCCAGTATCTCTTTGTCTCATTAAAAGACCAAAACCTTTTCCCTAAAGAGGTTCTCAATAAGGATAAATCCCAGAGGTAAAATACTCTTCCCTTTCTTTTAATTCCTTTTCAATTTCATTTCTTTTCCCCTATTCTCCTAAACATTATTCATCATAATTGAATTTTAACACTAGTACATTAAATATACTATAATTATATCTTTTTAATGTAATATTCATCATTAAACTCAACTCTCACTCTCTCAGTCATTTTATGAAAATGAAATTGTCTCTTCTAATGTGTCAATTTACGGATATCGTGGGTGATACAAATTCATTTTCCGTTAATGCCTTAAATGATGTTAAAAATACATTAAATGGTTGAAAAAATAATTATTAATTGTATTATATGACACAACTTATTTTTGTGTTTGTAACATTTATACATAATATTAAATGCAAAAACAAAATGAGTTCACTAGGATCGAAAAACATCCAAAATTAACCTAAAACGATCTTCCTTAACTTCTATCTAATTTTTCATCTACATACCATATAAAAAAATAATTTTTTTTGTTAATTTAAAATTATTTAATATATTTTGTAACACATAATAAAAATTATAGATATTTATCCTCCTTTTACACGAATATCCATTCATGAATACAAGTGAACTGATCATAAAAAATAAGAAAATGAAAACTCTGGAATAATGAACAAAAACAATATAACTCATCAAAAGGCCAATAAATGAACTTAATAAAAATATAATGAAAAATATAAATGTATTAAAGGTTATTTATTTTTAATTAATTAATATAATTTGATTAAATAGTATATTAATATCAAGTAAGTTTGTAAACCCAATGTAAGGGAAATTATCGAAACAAACTCTCTTTATTTGGGTTTCCCCTCCATCAAACTTTTCCATATGGATAATACTTAAATATAATTTTTTATTCACTATATTTCTTTTTCTGGGATATAAATGTTTTCTAATTGAGTTCATGATAAACACAATTTTTAGAAAAGAAATATTCTTTAAAAAAAATTGTCGTTTACTTATCAATATTTTTTCTTCTTCAATCAAGGTTGAGGATTATTATATCAAGTAGTGTATTCCCTATTTAATTAATTAATCCATTTTTTATAAATGTATTATTTATGAAATGAAATCAATTCCTTTTATTGTGTTATTTTAGTTCCAATATTTAAATATGTGGCATGCATGCTCATGTAAAGGTTATGATGGGATGGGTGTGACGTTTATTATATATCATGTTATAAATGTTATGATGTGATGGGTGAACCCCAAATTATATAATGATCTAATGTATTTTTTAATATGATTAAACTCATGTGATAATGTGAAATATGTGTGATCATTATGGTTGATTTGGATGCAACTTTTTTTGGTAGTTTTCCACTAAGTAATGAGGTTTTATTTTTATGAATTTCCACAATCCATGTCATTTCATAATTATTCCTATAATGATTTTATTATTATAATAATTATTCTACTCACCCCACGTTATATTATTTCATGTTCTTATATATCCTTTTACTAGGCTTCTAGATCACCCTTTTTTTGTGGTATATCCTCATGCTATTACTTGTACTATGATGAATTAAAGGGATAATAAGCAGCTAGAGAAAAATGAATTATATAATTTTTTTTCAATTTATGTATGGTCACAGTTTTACAAAGATACTAAACCTTTATATCTTTTTCATGTAATGTTTTTTCTGTTATTCATTATTAAAATGATGCAACAGTAATGTAAGAAGATTAAGTGTCACTATATCATTACTATAAACTCTTAATGTATATACCTTGTCCAAAAAGTAATCTTTCTAATTTATTCCTTCATTAATCATAAATAATTATTCAAAAGATTAAGGTAAATCTTCGAAACAAATATTGGGATCTGTGAATTTTATTGAATAATTCATCAATTCATGGTAGAGGATAATTTTTCTTTAAATTAATGGTATTCATTTCTCTATAATTGAAATATATCCAAATTAATCCATCATTTTTATTAATGATAAGAATAGGGGATCCCATAGTGAAACACTATGAAATATAAATACATCATAACCCAACTCCTATAGTTGTTCCTTAAACTCCACTAATTCCATAGTGTACATTTTATAGGGAGCCTTTGATATGGGTATTTCATAAGGAATTATACTAATAGAAATTTCAACTTCACTCTTTGGGGGATTTAAAGGTAATACCTTAGCAAACACATTAATGGTTTACTATGCAATTGGTATATCATTAATTTTAATATTACCCTCTCTATACATTGATTTTGTTTTCTACTCTTCACCAATAATATCATTTAATTGAGTTTCTAGGGGTAGATCAAGATATGAATCAGCTAAGGAAGACTCTTCAATAAAGATAATGAATTATAAATCATCAACAAAAATAATAATTTCATTCCACTACTACAAATATAGCCTTTAACAACAATTGAATTTCCATTATATATGATTAATAGATCTGACTACTAGAGCATGATTAGAATCCCTGGGATTTTATTAGTATCCTAAAAGTGTTGATAATGGCATAATTTATCTTTAATGTGAAAGGTGATAATAAATAATTCCTTTTATGATCTTTTTTTAGTACTAATAAAAGAGTTCCTTTATCAGTTCTACACAAATTACTAATAATGTATTCCTTTATTTATGTAATTACATGTGAGAATATAGGGAAATACCATTTCAGTGCGCTATTAAAATTATTGCATAGTATAGAAACAAAAAAATCTAGTTGCAAATAAAGAGTGTAAATGAAATAATATTTAAAACACAAATATAATAATTATATTATATTATTGACAATTAAAACATTGGTTTGTAAAATTAAATGAGTAAGTACAAATTATCATAGATATTCAAAAACAACACTATTCCATTATCTTTGTACATAACCCTCTATCATGTTATTTCCTAAAAAACCACCCCATCTTGAGGAAAATAAATCACCTATATAAGAAATCAATTCTAATGTGAGTAAAAAATAGGTAAATATATAAAAAAAATTATGGATTATAAACTAAATATATATAATGTGAGTCATATTAGCAACATCATGTTTTAGATTGAGTTCTGGATTATTCTTTCACATCAATTCATTTCATTTTGTTCTTATAAGATAGAGCCATTGACTTTTTTGTCATCTGTGCTGAAAAAAATAAATTTGGATGAGATTCAATTCAACAGGTCTTCCTTTTTTAGAACAATCCTTGTCTAGTAATGCCATTTTCTTTTTTTCATTAAGTATTATATCTTTGAAAATTAACTAACTAAGTATATGATAAAAATAATAATGAATTAATTATATAATATTTGATAAAATGATGAGAAAACAATCATATATTATTAAATAGTTTTTAGGTAAGGGATGTGTACTTTATAATAAATTGGAACTTATATGTTGAAAATACATAGTCAATGACATACCAGCCACATTGTATATGAGATTCAAGTGAGGTCAATTTATATATGTCACATAAGAATTAATTATCATCTTAAATAATCAAGACAATATGATCATTTTTTATTTGTGTTCATCGAGTTAAATTCATTTTTAGCTAAACTGTAAATTTTAAATATATAACAAAAATATTGAGTTATACTGAGGACATCATGTAACAGATTTAGGTGAGGCTGAATCATACATGCCACAAATGTTTTATGGATTATTTTCTTAAAGTATAAAAATAACCAAAATGGTTTTTCTTGGTTTTTAGTATTTCATTTGACTTTTCTTACTAAAATTATAGAAATTTTTAAGTAAAAATACAAACATGGATTCATACCGGTCACACCATGTGTCAGATTGATGAGTACATGATTCATAAACATCAAATATGACGTATGGGTAATTTATATAATGTAGAAAATTAGTCCAAATTCATTTGATCAATTTTGAGTATGTCATTTGTTTTTTTTAAATGCCATTTGAAATTTAAAACCTGCACTTTGAGTCATACCAATCACCTTGGATTTCAGTATGATGTGAGACGTATTCATACACATAAAAAATTACTAATGAATCATGTTCTTAAATTATCAAAACAACTCAAATATGTTTTCTTTGTATTTATTGAGTGACATACATTTTGAACTAAACTACCAAATTTGAACTGATAATGGATGATATAATTCATATCGGTCACACTATGTATCATATTAAGGTGATTATAATTCATACATGTCATTAATTTTTTACAAATCATTTTTCAAAAGTATGAAAATAGTTCAAATGTGTTTCCTCAATTTTTGGTATTTAACTTTTCGTTTTTAATAAAATTAATGTCAATTTTAAATAAAAAGACTCATTTTGGGTCATAATTGTAACACCCCGGGTAAATAAAGAATATGACATATTTATATTTATCCATATTTATGAATAAAATATTAATATTACTTTGAAGGGGATGCTATGCTCGATGGCGTACCCAATACGCAACAACGAGTTTCTTGGGAATCTTACGTTGCACTCTAATAATAAAATAATATTATTTTAAATGGTATGTAACGCCTAGCCGTTGTAATGGAGGGAATGAATAGAACTAACTAAAAAATGATTATATATGTTTGTCAAATATTTTTACTCTTTACAATAAATGTTAAAGGATTTAAATTGCAAATGAATCCAGTTTTTAAGCGTAAACATTCTAATATTCTTTAAAAGGTCGATTAAACGCCTTTTGATGGAGAACCCCTTTTAAATCCACTTTTTGAATATTTTATTAGCTCTATTTTTCAAAAAAAAATATTATTTATGATTGGGACATTGAAATTTTCCTTGGGTTAATTTTTGGTATTTTTCTGACAATGTTCATTTTACAATGAATAGTGAAAAATACTGCATTTTACATGAAAACTACTTTTTCATATAATTTAATTATATGGTTATATTATCTTCAAAATTTGTTTTAAAGTGTAATTAGAATATATTTTTACCATGTAATTCAATGATGGTCATTGGTATTAATTTCACTTTGGAATTAGGCATAAACAAGTGCCAAACATTTCATAAATATTGTTTCTAAAAAACCCGCTATTTTTTTTTGACAATGGGATTTTTTTTAAATTAATTATTGCAATTTATGTGTTTTGAATGTCTTAATATGAATTAAATATTTTGAATCAGAAGGTCCAAATTATGTAAATAAGGCTCTTGTTTTTGGACATTATGAATAGTAACGACGGTAATTAAGTTTACTTATCGTGATTAATGAGTAATCGGGTAGTTAAAGATAATAAGATAATATCATAATAATACAAAATGACCACAAAATGTGTCTTAAGGCTACAGGTTGTCTCATGGCCGACCATGGGATGCCTTGTTCCAAACTTGGGGGCCCCATGGAATCACTTTTGTGAGAAAGTGACTTTTTATCTTTTTATTTTTTTAAAAATGTTAAATGTAACGAAGAATGTATCACCTAAGTAAATTTTTTTTAATTTTGTCTAAATAAATGATAATTTGGACTATAAATATTCATTGGAAAGATAAAAATATTTCATACATCATAGTAGTTTTCTTATAATTTTTAGACATTAAATAAATTAAATTATTTACGACATCATGATGATGGAGTGATGACCTCATTATTTAACGATTTAAATAAAATTGAATGATAATGTAAAATCTAAGACCTACACATGTCCAAAACCTATTTTATGGGTGGATTTCGATCCCTTATCACCTTATACACGAATTATACCAATGTGGGACCTTTCAAATCCGAAACTCATATTCAAATAAAGTAACATTTTCTTACTTTCCAAAAGTGCCCCTCCTCTCCTCTTATAAAAGGCCCCCACCTCTACCTCCTTACCCACACTTAAAAATCCTTTGGCTTGGCTGAACCCTGCCCATTTTGTCTATCCACATCCCTCTATAACTCCTTGAAGCCTCAATTTGGGCAGAATCCTTTCCAAGGAAGCCTTTGAGCTCAAATTTAAGGAAGTTACCTGATTTAAAGGTAATGTCTTCACTTGTGTCCTTTGGTTTTATATTTCTTCTCCAACCCCCTAAACACTATTTATTCATTTATTTTGTAACAAATACAGTATTTTAAATATACTAGGATGTTTTTATAAGAAGTATTAGAGCTACACTTACACACACCTACATCTAATGGTTAAAGAACATACTGTTTCTGTGGATGGTGAAATTCTGCCTCCCGAAATGATGATTGTTCAACATTATTCTAACACCTTCAATGGTGGCCATTAAGATGACACTATATTTATATATGATATATAATATGTTTATGTTTTACTTAATCTTCTGTATTTTTCATTTATAGCATACCTTTATGGTTTCCATTATGGGTAAACGCGATATCTTCATTTAAGGAAGTGCGGACTACTGACCCCTCAAAGTGATTTGATTCGTTAATACCATATGTGGTACGTATAAAGGATATATTTAATTATATTATATATGATAACATACTAGAAATAAAATACTATTATGTATCATTATATTTTAATTCCATTAAATATCAAATAGAAATGGAAGTAGTGTTCATGCGTACGTACGGCTTACTGTCTCCATGAACGGTGCATTTCATTTATTAACTCTAAATGTTATGTAATATTATAAATGCATGAATATACTGGATATATATGATATATATTATATATACATCATGAATAAAATTCTGGATATAATTAACCTTTGACCACACGAACAACATGTAATTGTAAGAAGTCCACTTTCGACTTAAACAAGTATCGACAAAACAAACATTATTAACTTAAATGATTACATAATGTCTATGACATGGTAATAAGTGATATTAAAGGAATAATGAATTTGAAAAGGGTTCTTATGTAAGTATAAAATAACTCAATTTTATTATTCAGGAGATTGTATAACGATCGAGTCAAGTCAGACCCAAGGTAAGGGATCAAACACCTCTCTTTCTTTTTAAGTACTCTCTTTTATGTCATTCCTTTTAAGATCATCATTCTTATGATTGGTATGTTATTTTATATTACCCATAATGTAATTTTTATGTTCATATGGCGAGAGACCCTATTTTCTCTCATCAATCCATTTTGGAGGTTTTGAGTGGTGCCGTTAGGCTGCCGATTTTTCGTAAGGGATCCAACCTCTCTCTTTCTTTTTAGGTTCTCTCTTTTATGTCATTTATTTTAATCTCGTCTTTATTATGTTTGGGTATGTTCTTTTATATTCCTCATACTGTAATTTTATGGTCATATTATGAGATACCCTATTTGATCTCATAAATCCATTTTTGGAAGTTTTAAGTGGCGCTGTTTGGCTGCGGAGTTTTCGTAAGGGATTTTTCATCTCACTTTTATTCCCGTGAGATTTATGCTACATTTTCCACAATTCCCCTTGAGTGGTGTACGTACTTCCTATTATTTTAATCATTGTGTAATATACTTTCATTTATGAGTATTTACATCAATGTTGAATTTTCCTTCTTTCGTGGGGTGCATGTCTCGAAAGATACCCATGTCGGTAAGGGAACCTTTCACCCTCCTTTTTTTAAAAGACTTCTTTTGTTACGTCTTTTAATTCACATACTATTATGTTGGGATATGTTATTATATATACTTATTTATATAAATTTTATGTCCAAGTGATGAGATCCCCTTCATCTCTTTCATCAACCCTTTTTGTAAAATTTTATTTGACGTCGTCAGGCTGTCGAATTTTACCAAGGGAACTTCTTAACCCAATTTCGATTTCTTTGGGTTCAATATGTAGTTATTGAATATGTCATACTTTGAATATGTTTGAATGACCTTTGATTGTTTTAAACATAATATCTACTTATTTTGGGTGTATTTATATTTTTCACACATAATTATGAGATTGAATTATACTTAATTTAAGGATACCTTCTTTATAATGGATTTCATCTCATTTTACATTTATTTTGAGACTTCATTGTTGTTATGCACCAATTCACTCTTATATGGTGTGTATACTGTCCTTTGACATATTATATCATGAATCCCTTTATTCTCATGATATTATAAAGTTCAGAATAAATGTTATTCCGCAATTATTTGTATTCAAGAGTCTCTCATTTTATTAAAAACTATTTAACAAAAATATCATTTTAAATGTTTTAAATATTTATTATTCAAAATATTTATCATTAATGTCCATGTTTTCAAAATGGTTTTCAATATTTATTTATATGTACATTAATGTTTTAAAATTATAATTCCATTAAAAGCATCAAAGTGGTATGGGACACTTTGATTCAAAAATCTATTTTAAAGGGTTTTTGAAAATGGATTGATTAATTCAATATCTGGGAATTACTAATTGTGATTGAAAATGCTATTTTGTTATTGAAATGTTTATATTTTCAATATTTTATGTGTAATAATGGTTCTTGGACATTATTACGGGTGGTTCCGTGAATACCAAGATGGGTGGTTACGTTATAACCTCCAATGAATTGGGTATGGAAGTCGGCCGTATGACTATTCCATTAAGTATGTATGGAAGTTGGCCGAATGGCTATTCCATTAAGTAATATGTTTGGAAGTCGACCTTATGGTTATTCCACTTAAGTATGTTTATGACCCAAGTTACCTTTATATGTTATGTGATCTTTATATGGGTTCTAAGGTAATCTTTTGGTTACAAAAGGGTATGTAATGATCTTTTATTCAGTGAATAGTTTTTACTACTTCATAAAGGTGAAAAGTATTACTTTCATAAAGTATACATGGTTTACTTGTTGTTTTGAAAAACTAACAGTTTTCATTCTTTGTGCATCCCTTACTGAACTTTTTATGCTCATCCCAAGTTTTTGAAATGTTATTCACAGGACTTAACATGGAATAGGGTCAAGGATGGGATCAAGGGAAAGTCATGCTACCTAAAACATGGAACTAGACATGTTTCTTTTTAAGAGTTTTTATTTTATGGAAACTTAGTATCAGTTTCTACTTTATAATATTTTGAGATGTAATAGTTATGTCCTAATTCTCTAAAACTCTAAACCTGATAAGATCCTCAATGTGAATTATTCATTTAATTCAATATTAAGTAAGGTTTAAGGCCGAGGCCTTATAATAATGGTGACAATATTTGTCAGATTTAGGTGTGGATAATTAATATACATTATAAATTAATTAATAATTATTTTTATAATGTCAAAAAATAATCTGAATGTGATTTTTTGGTTTTCAGCAAGTCACTTTTGTTTCTCACTAAAATGTTATTTTAAACTAGAAACACATAGTATGAGTCCAAACTGTCACATCGTCAGTCTATTTCAAGATAGACTTCTTTATACACCTAAAAAATAAATTTTGAATAATTTTCGTAGTCTATCAAAAAAATTGGTGTCATTTTTCTCCAATTTCAATGGGAAAACATTTTTTGAAATGAAATGTTGATTTTAAACTAATAACAAACATTTTTTTGTTATACCAAGTACATTGTGTGTTATATTGAGATGAATACAATTATTACATGTTAAGAATAATATATAAATATGTTTCAAAAATTATTAAAACAATTAGAATGTTTTTCCTAGTATAGAGTCTATCACCTATATTTTCTATTAAAATAAATAGCAATTTTAAATAAAAAAGTCACTCATGGAGTCATACTAGTGACTCCATGTATTCTATTAAGAGTAATATAAATCATACACATCCGAAATAACATAAGTTTAATTTTTATAATGTATCTCAACAATATGAATTCTTTTTCTCAGTTTTTGTTGTATCACTTGTGTTTCATAAAGAAATTCCATTTTAAACTGAAACATGTACTTTGTGTCATACTGATCACATCATGGAGAAGTTTTTTGTTTGAATAATTTTTATATGTTAAAAATTACATATTAATTACGTAAGTAAATTATCCAGATAATATGATCTCAATTTCATTAATATTAGTGAGTGGCATACATCTTCCACTAATATGTCATTTTAAACTAAAGCAGAAACTTTGAATGTTACAAGGCACATTGTGCATCATATTGTGGTAAGGATGATTCCTAATAATTAAAAATGACTTAATTTTTTTCATAAATTATAATTACTATATTATTTTATTTTTAGAATGTACTTTGTATTATTTATTATAATTAATGACAATTTTAAATAAAAAGAAAATGTTAGAGTCATACCGGTTACACCATGCGTTGTATTAAGGTGAAGATAATTTCTACACATCACAGATGATATATGGATAATTATACAAATGTATCTAAATAATCCAAATTTATTTTCTAGGTTTTGTTTATTTCACTTTTTTTAACAAAAATGTAATTTTTTTACTGGAAACACGCACTTTGGGTCTTGTTGGTAACATAATGTTTCGGTTTGATGTGTGTATAATTCATAAACATCAAAAATGGATTATGAATCATTTATATAATTAATTAGAAAATAAATAAATATTTATTGTGTTTTAATGAGCGACACACTTCTTGATAAAAAAATGTCAATTTGACACTTATAGTGGAATCTTCAAGTTATACTAGGAACATCATGTATCAGATTGAGGTCAAACTAATTTATATCCATCACAAATGTATTATATATATTTTTAATAAATAATTAAAACAATATAAATTGTATATTGTTTTTTAGTATATATCCTATCCTTTTTACTTAAATCAGTGCCAATTATAAATAAAAAGACACATTTGGAGGCATATCAGTCAAAAAATACATCGGATTGAGGTGTGTCTAATTATTATATGTCAAAAAATTAATTACAGATATGTGAAAATAGATAAATAAGAATAATATATAAATTATACGGAACATTAATTTAAAAAATTAGATAAAATGATGAAACAATTAATTATATATGTAGTAGGGATTTACATGTTGATAATGTTTGTAAACATTCATGGCACATTTCTTTATTTTCATTATCCCTGTTCTAGCCTTTAATTACAATCAATCTAGAGAATGAGAATCTTCAAAAATTGATACCAAATAGAGATAAATAATCCACTTGTATAAGAAAATAATTCATATATGATTAATAATATAAAAAAATTAATTAAACATATATATGAAATAATAAATTAAAAAATTGACAATTTTAAACTAAACCAATACAATTTTAAACATTTTGGGTAAAAAGTATATCAAATTGAATAATACCCCATACTTTCTTTGTCATAGCTGTAAATTAGTTTTGATTCATTTTGAATATTTTCATCACTCATTTTTTGTTTTATAAATTAATTTTTTTGAATAAATTATGTTAAATAAATAATGTTCAATAATATATTATTTACTACAATGAACCTAAAATTATTTCTCATCCTGATGAATGATTAAAAAATTATCTATTTCTATCTGTATAATGTGTACATATGTAACTGTTCTGTGTGGATTTACATTCCACTATGAATCCAAGGATACATGTTGGTACAAAAAGTACACAATCCTATATTGGATTTTTCATTTTCAATTAAGAAATTTTTCGTAGAGAAATAATTTAAAATTATTGAACTCAATAGTGAATAATAAAAATTAAATCCACATTTCATTATATCATTTTTGGTGAAATAGATATAGGTTATCATAACATTACATTTATATCATCCCAATGGGTTTCCATCACTACAAGTTGGACATTGTGCCAAAACTCTATATCAATTTTCTCATTTATCCTCAACGCGAACCAAAATTTAATATTAAATGTAGAATTTTTTATGTAAACATATCTTTTTTAGTGATTCCATGAAACCTAATACTTTATTCCCTTGCATCATACCTTAGAACATTTTTTCAACACTATAATGATTCATTGTTCTTATTTTTTTCATCAACATTATTTTGATCCCCTAATAACTCTATATTTATTTTGCTGAAACATCATGTTCTTCCATAATATTGGTGGAATAATCATGTGAAAAAATATATTCTCTGCATGAGTAGTAAAGCATTTAATTTATATTATACTAATATAGTAGAGAACACATAATACTATTTGGAAAACTACAATACATTAAAAAATATGTTTCCTTCTCATTGAACTCTTTTTATTTTTATAAATGTCTAAGGGATTTGGACAGATTATTGAGATATAAAATCCTTCATTTGTGGCCACTCTAACATATAATAAGTTCTCTACATTGGGACCACTAAGAACTTATTTTAATATCCCAATGAAAGGTTTATTATTGATTGAATTATTATCTGACCATACAGTTGTTTTAGTCACTAGCAAGACAATCAACAAATTCTTATTTGTTGGAAATTATACATAATATACATGATCTAATTTATATTCTACTATGAGTAGATCATAATTTTCACCTTCCACATTGAAATTTACATTCAAAATTCTCATTTCATCCACTTTCCTTACACTCTCGTTGTGAACAAATTTTTAATAGAAAATTGTCATTGGAAATGATGGATAATCTAACTCATATATATATATTATAATTATAAAATATTCAATATTCAATGAAATTGGATTTCTATACTTAGACCTAGATATATGCATCACTGCTACCTCAATTTTAACTCTATTATTTTTCATCGTACTATAGTAATCATGTTATTTTTTATATAACATAAAACAATTTATTATAAAACTAGTATAAGGTATAAATTTATTATTTGGTACCTTGTCTAGTCCTTGAATTCATTCAAAAATTGAATTCATATTTTCAGATAACTCCTTATAAATATCATCTTAGAACTATATATAAACTGTCGATTATGAGTATTTGATATCCATCCTTAATCCATTGATGGATTCAACTATCTATGAATTGATTTTTAGGCTTCAACAGATGGATCAATATCTTTAATATCATGTTAAAAGTGAATTCATGATTTCTTATATTATATTATGGTTATTGTAACAACATATCTTCCATAAATCCCTTTACTAATAAGATGTTTGATGTGATACGAATTTTGGAGATTAGTGAAATAAATATTTGATAGGTAATCCGTAAATAATTTAACATCTTCATTATCATTATATCATTATATATTATAAACATATTACTATTTTTGATAATTGATGTACCCTTTGAAAATATCTACATACCATTTAATGGGGTACATCCATATTTAATGTATAGGACTATAAAGTTGAACTTCTCTAACATATTTAACCATCTGGTGAACCATTATATCAATGAATGATAGTGGTAAGAACATCGTTAAATATCATATTACTATTGATAAGACTTTATTCATGAGTGGAAACATTATCGGGCCTATAAATCAGAAAAATATGGATTTTAAAAATTAGTAGATTGTAGTTAATACATGTCATTAATTTTTAGTAAAAATGAAATTTAAATTGAAGGGAATCAAATCTAGCATCCAAGCCTGAAAATCATGTGATTATACTCCATGTAACTACAAATTATTCATTGACATGAAATTATTAATATTTTATGAACTAAACTTTAATGGATTTACACCATTATGAAAAATGAAAATATTAATATTTTCCTATCGTGAAATAGTTTAATCCATTGTAGAAAAAAATATCTGACAATTACCATTTAATAGAACCAACACATCCCTTATTGTCGTGTCAATAATGTAAGACATAGAATTTAATCCATATTTTGTTTGTCTAGGAACATTTAGAAACATTAAAATAACACTATCGATTAAATTTTTTCTATATATATAACATCAAGAAAATATATGTCTTAAAAAATTCCAATATGGAAATTCAATGAAAATTGGTCACATTCCAAACATGATTACTTAATGTTTTTTAAAACTGAACTAGATAAAATAGTTTTAAAATAATTTAATTTATCATATATTTTTTCACCCATTAATGGAGATGGTCTTGTATTTTGTTCAGTATTCTGATGGAATGATATCATCTAGGATCAGTATTTATGTCATCGAGGTAAAAATATTCAATGACTGAAAAATCACTCTTCCTGGAATATTTAAACTGAACTGAATTTTTAAATTATTCAAAAAGTGATACAAACCAAAATTCCATAAATTCTATAACATAAAAAATTTCCATAAATATTAAATTCATTTAGTTTCTCATATGACATGGCCCTTAATGTGTATTCTTAACTTCTATGAGCACCACACATTACTACACATGTATCCTACACAAATTTTATATCTTTTCATTGTGGAGAAAAATAAAAATCAATAACATTATAGATTATTTATTTTTTAGATAAAACTATAGACAACATAATGTATTTTAACTTTATACATAACTATGGTGGTATGTTAGAATTTACCAAAATCAATATACATGTATTAAGAGTAATACTCTATACCCAAATAGTATTTATTCATTATATAGATAACAAAAGAATAATGTTTTTTTTCTCACTTCAAAATTTATGATACTTATAATCCACATTCCTTAATAGAGGAGAGTCTGTTAGATGACATAGTTTTCTATAAATAATTAATGTATATACTTTCCATAAAAATTACCTCTCGATTTTAGGACATCCATATAGTTTTCTAAACTATTAAATGATATGAAATTATCAAACATATTTCAAATGACTAGAATTGTAATTATGGTATTGATCTACACCAGACATAGTGAATTTCATGAGTAAATCATTGTCCATGAAAAACAATATGCAATCATTTTCATGAGAATTTATTTATAATAGATCATTCCCACAAAATACAGAATTACTTTAGACTTATATGTTCGACAATGATGTTAATATTATTTTTGAATCATATCACGAAATTGACCAAGTTGTCATGTAAATCTATTGTCTCTCCATTATCTTACATATTTCAGATTATATAACATTAGTTCCCATGAATATGTTGTGTATTTAGTAAAATTAGTATAAAATGATCTTTTAGAAGAGATATTTAACTTCTCAGTCATGTTTTTAAAATCATTTCGAGAATTTTTAATGTCAATTTTAATTTATTTTATATGATCTCTATTATAATTTACTATAGTACTCATATAAAATGATCCAGAAACCATGGTATCATCGCAAATAGTGTGCATCTTTAGTTTGTTCCTGCGTTTAGATAAAAATTTATAGCTTTGATCTATTTGGTTGGAAATAAAAAGCTCCTCCAAATATTTCATAATAATTTTTCTATATTAACAACATTGTAAACATATAAATAAAACATGAGAATGGTTGTATGTAATCTCTATTGAAAACATATTGATCTATTTAACATAATCCTTATACACATTATTCATTTGATTAGTGTGGATCCATTATGGATTTATATTCATCCTATAATTTTCATGAAATAATCATTCTATAAAATAAATAAATAAATACACATAATAATTTCATAATAAAATGTGAAAGTTATATATAATTGTAATAAGGGGAAACCAAACATTTAATATTTTAAGTAATTTCATTATGCTTTGAAAGAAATTTTTAATTGAATTTACAAAGATAATTACTCCGTTAACAGTTACTGTTATCTTCTAAATTCATTTTAAATAATCACTCGTACCTGTTATGGGATGATTGATGATCATATTAGTTTAAGAAATATGTTTTCATGTTCAAAAGATATTGGGGATGATTTTATTGAAATATCATAAAAATATTAATTGGTTTGGAGATGAATATGATGAGGATTAAATTTTAATCCTTAAATATAAATTTTCTCATGTTGGGAGATGGGAAAAAACTATACAATATTTCATGGTATTTTTTCCTAATGTAAAAAAACATCTGCACCTATTTGATCCCTACGAGGGGCTCTTTGATTGGTTTGATCATGAGAAGGCGCATCTAGATGGTCTTACACATACTCATGGTGAGAGTGATTTTTTAGTTTCACCATTTATGGAAATGATTAAATTAATCCATAAAAAGTAAAAGTATTTGGTATAAGTACTGATTTTCAGAATAACTTAGCTTCTTAAGAAAAAACAAAAGAAAACAATTATATATTCAAAATCCATAAAACCATTTTATTCTGAATAAAATTACCCAAGAATGAAATTTATCCATAAATTAAATTTATAAATACTTAAAAACTCATCGAATATTTAATTTATAAAAAATTTCCTATATATAAAAATAATAATAAGTTTAACGTACATAAATTAGTTATCATTCAATACTAAATACATTAACTCACATTAAAAATACATTTTATAATTTAACATAAGAAATAAGAAACAATAATTATTTACTTAAGAATTTAATTTCTAAATAAGAATAATTAAATAAATATAATAAATATCATTTATAATAAAAATTTATTTTTATTTAAATCACAATACATGGAAATCATAAAATTCAGATATATACATGAAAAATATAAATATTATTCTAAACTGATTTTATTTATAATTCTATATTTTTAAAAATATTAAAAATGATATAATTAATAACCCTCATTTTATGGTACCAAATAAAACTTTGGAACATTTTCAACGAATAAACATCTTAAATCCCTATTTAACTAACCTATTTTTAAACTAAATTTTATTTCCAAAATAAATTCTAAAACCATAAAATGTTTTATTCAATTAAAATTAGTAAAAATCACATAAAAATTCACATGAATGGTCAACTCTATAAATTACACATAAATATAAAGGGAAACTCATCAATTAAAACTTGTAGGGTTCTTATATAACCAAAATCAAAAATTAAATCAAACACCAACCTTAAAAAAAGATTTTAAAAAATAAAAAAAATTGATTAATAACATTTAAAATATTTAAACAAAACCTATTCATTCATTTAATAATATGTTTATAAAATATACACCAAATTTATGTTCTTTTGAGTTTAAGAACATGAAAACACTCCTTTCAAAAAACAAAAAAAATCAACATTTTATGTTTTTAAGTAACCCTACAATTAATCACAAATTAAAAATAAATCTTAAATAATGAAGGGTTAAAATATTCATGCCCTATCAGAATTATCCTGACACAAAAATTCCCAACTACATCCACACAAATAAAAAAAATTATACACAACTGTGGTATAGAATCAATGGAAAAGTTAAAACATAACCTAATAAATAGTAACTGTAAAATAATGATTTCAATAATATTAATTCTAGGCTGTCATAAACACCATTTTCATTGTAAAATTTATGCATTATCATTTCATTAACAAATTTAAACATTTTCAATTTTATAAAAGTTAATATTAGACATTTGAATCTGTAAAAAATTAATAATTCTGAGAAGTAAATAAATTCTGTGTAAAATCACAAAAACAACCATTTATCAAATAAAGTCACAAAGAAAAAATTTCAAATTCTTAATATATACTTCCCCTTTTCAATTTAATCATCCTAGTTATTTATTTCTTAGGACAATTTATACAGTTTACCCCGAGATTGTAGTAGCATCATAATCCTAAAATTTAAAAAAAGTAAAAGAGTGATATTGTATTACATTTCTTGACGTGAATGTTCCTTGAATCGTTTCACATTAACTGAAAATTAAGAAGAATATATGATTCTAGGAGTAAAATTTCTATGGAACGAACTGAAACTAATTGCATGTGGATTTTTGAACTCAAATGGTGAGGTTTTGATCATCGAAGCATATGAAATCAATAAGACTCAAAAAATGTAGGAGTAGATACCATAAACATGGAACCCATGAGAGAACTGATCCAAGAAAATTCCATACAAATACACATCAAAGAACTCAAACAAGAAAGTATCAAGAGTGGAGGAAAAAAATAACGAACCTTAGATTTTATTCTAGATTGCTTCTATTGAAGGCTTAATTAGAGTGATGGTAGTAATATAATTTTGTGATTACTTGATAGTAGTGACTGGAAATTAGTTCTCTTTGGGTTATATTAAAAATAATGGAGGGGATTTTTAGCACTTTCAAAAAATGTACGAGAAATATACACTTTTCAGTGAAAAATTCATAATCTCTAATTAAAGATACTTTTATCAACACATTTTAGAACTAATAAGGATATATCATTGTCACCATTAAAACAAAATCACTAAAAAATAATATATAATTGTAATTATAAATATATATATTTGTATATTTATATCTATTATTTTTTTTAATTATAAATATATTGTTATCATTATATATATATATAATTAATATATATAAGTCATATAATTAATATATTAATTATAATTAATATTTAATTATATTTTTTGTGATTATATAATTATAGAAGTATATAATTATTTATTTATAATTATATTGTATCTTTTTTTAAAAATTATATTTTTTTATTTATAATTATAAATATAAAATGTTATAAATATATGAAATATATATTTATAAATATATTTTTAAATAAATATATTTGTAAGTATATTTATAAATATTTTTTATAGTTATAAATAAATTTATATCAATATATATTTGTATAATTATATTAATTTTTAATATATAATTATAAATATAGTAAATATATTCATTATTTAAATATTTTTATTATAATGTTTTAATTTTAAATATTTTTATATCATTATATAAATTTTCATAATTATATATATAATAAATATATATGAATATACATATAAATATATATATAAATATAATACATATATTCACTAATTAAATATACTTATTATAATTTTATACATATTTAAATATATAATTATTTTTTTATGTTTAATTACCGCTAAAATTTAATATTTATATATTTATATCAGTCTATAGAATTATACGGGAAGAAGAGAAGATTATCCAATTGATTTCTATAGATTTGGTTTCCCTAAACCATCTAATGAATTTGAATGAACACTCCAATTCCTTGATTCATCTTACAATTTAGTAGGTATCACCTTCTTAAATGAATAATATGGATAGTGTAGAAGAAGATTTAAAGGGTTTCATATCTTTCATTAGTTTTTTGTGAGCTTCATTTTCCTTGGTAATGAATCAAGCTTCATAGAAAATCAATAAAATTGGGTTTACCTATCTTATTTTGTCTTTGTGTGATGTCATTTCTGAAAGCATATATCTATGAAAACATTCAGTTTTTGTTCTCATTTCATTGATGAATGGTGTTGAACCTCGTATGGTTATAAGTCTTGTTTTCTAATTAGCCTCCATTTGGGTATTTTTGGATCTCATGTGTGAATCGCTTGATCGTGGTTTCTTCTACATTTTATTCCACTCTTTGGAATTAGAAAACATGTTATGGAGTGTAGATTGGGCCAATAAAAAACTGATTACCCCAAGACATCAATTATAGAGTTTAAACATAAATTTAAATGATTTCAATGATAAATGTGAACAGGTCATGATTAGAATTCATGTTCTTAACTGGGTTTTATGGAATCCATAACTTTTGTTTGATATCACATATATTATTAGAATTTTGATTGGGCAAGATAATTCTACCAAAATGTTAATATTTATTCGCTACACCTGAGGTTTTTTTATTTTTTTATGTGATTGATATGGTGTTCCTCTTCCGACAGCATGAATGACCAATATTATAATTTAATTTTCAAAAAATACAGTGTTAATTTGTTCACATATTGTTATTGGGAATGAGAAATCTAGTGTAAAAAAGAACTTTTGTGCTATAACTATCCACTTATGGACCATGAGTTCCAGAACTATCAAATTACAATAATTTATAGAACTATTGACCCATTCAAAAAATATATTGTAGATAATAATAGAAATGCTACTGTATGAAGCATGTTAAATCGTTTTGGTAGAATTATTAATGATAACACTAAAGACACTATATAGAAACCCAAGAACTTGATCATTTTTTCCCTTCCATGAAGGATTAATGCATTGGTGTTCTATATTTAAAACATACTTCTCATACTCAATATATAGATGATATTTTCCTCCTTCAGACATGAATTATAGGTCCCATTCCTCAGCTGAAATTTTATATTAGTGAAACTTTGAAATTGACCAAGTTATATATAAGTATTCCATACCTAGGGTCATAATATAATATCTTGTTGGTGAGGATTATAATGGTAGTCAATATTCCAAGGTGATTAAGGCACTTGATTCTATGGATTTTAACTATTAGAAGGAACAAACAATGATCATTTCAAAAAACAAAATAGGGAAAGAAAAAATGGATGCTTCTAATATAATAATGATTAAACCAAGAAAGATTCATATCAGTTATATTTAGGAGAAATGAAGGGCATCACCAAAAAAAGGGAATTAAAGGTTTTAAGACCTCCCAATGAAGTCATTATTTTCAATTTTTATTGGATAATCAATGGATTCATAGGGTAAAATTATAGTTCTTATTAATTCATCATCCTCTATTACTCCACATTTTGATACTGGAAATATTAAGGATGGTACAGTGGATGGGTAGCCACCTTTTAAAAATCATAAGAATTCATAGAATGAATATTTTTCCACAATGATCCTTCGGGATACTAGATACAATGTGATAATGAGGGGGAATTTTGGGTTCATAGAGTGATCATGGTAGATAGAAATTGAGTACTACTATTAAATCCTTTATTTCCAGGATGAATGAAATTGAAGGGGAAGGATCCACTAAGGCTCACTGAAATTAGAATTTGGGATCTAACCTTGGTCTTTGTGGCATGCAGACCCCCTCTCATCCAATGGTTTAGTGAGGTTTTGGTTTGCATTCTTAATCTACTAAGGGAAGGTAAATCACTACTGTTGTTTTTGTTTCATTACTATATCTTTTCATTTTTTAGCCATTGAATGAAAAAATTACTTTTAGGGGACAATACACCCACATATTATTAACTACTAGCTACTAGAAATAGTGAGGTGTATCTAAAAAAAGTGACCATGTGATGGGAGTTGAAGAAATTATTGTGGTCTTGGATGTTGGGCTCCCAAATGATGGAGGTGGGCCATGGTTATGAGTGAAAAATGTAGAAGGGGTTGATATACTCATGATCAGGGTGGATAGTCCTCTGACCATAGCATGAGTACATGATCTCAGGTTAGTTGATTTTTCATAGTTTCATTTTCAACTACAATGTTGATAAAATTTTATGTTTTTATGTTCTTCATCTTGTTTTTTTTTAATAAATGTCTCATCGAGCATCATCCTTTTCAAAAAAATTACATCATTATATATATTAAAATAATTATATATAGCATAAATATATATAAATATAAATATATACATAAATATTGAAAATATATTCATGATTAAAATATATTTTTTATATTTATGTAATTATTGAAATATATAATGGTATATTTAAATTTATATAAATAATTATTTAATAAACATATTTATTTATCTATAATTATAAATATATACTTTTAGAAATATTGTAAATAAAAAATTATAAATATATTTATTTATAAATATTTACTTCAAAATATACTTTTAACGTTATTAATGAATATATAATATTAAAGGCATACATGTTAAAAAAGAGTGAAATTGAATAATTATAACTAAATACACTATAAAAATATTTTGAAAAAATGGATAGGTTTTATTAATTAATTATATATTATTAAAAAAATTACCTATAATGAATTGAATATGAATATATATATCGATAATATTAAAACAACGAAAATAAATATATATAAATATACATTATAAAATGAATAAATTCCAAAAAAATAAAATAAAAACTAAAACTAATAAAAAATACGTAGATATTATAATATTAAAAATAAAGAAATAACATTTATAGACTAAAAAATTAATATATTAAATATATCCTATAACTAAGTGAAATTCTTAAATATATATTAAAATTTAAAAAAATCATAAATATTTGGTGTATATGTTTCTATATAATATTTAATTATTTATGTAAATATTTGTGTGTGTGTGTTGTATATAAAAGGAATCAACAATTGCATATATATATATATGTGTGTGTGTGTGTGTGTGTGTGTTTGTGTGAAATCAATGTATCACATGATTTATTCTTTTTTTGAATTGAAAAATCAAACAAAATTCAATTAATATCCATTACTCGATACAATTAGTCAATATTTTTAATTAATATTATTTTTTAACAATAAATTATTATTCACTAAATATATAACTTATTTAATGTAAGCGTAATAATTTTTTTATATAAAAAATATTTTAAGAAATACTATATATACTGATATATAAATATAAATATTTGTGAAAATATTTCTTTATTAACTGTATTAATGAATAATTATGTATAAAAATACTAAAAATGAATTGGAAATAATTATTTTTTTTAAATTTTATTAATAATAATACTTTTTTATATTTAATATATATTATTTATTACAATTTATATTTAACATATATATTTATATATAATTTATTAATTTTTTGTAATATATTTTTCATTAAAAAATATATAGTAGTATTTTTGTTTATTCTTTTTGATTTTATAATTTTTTGAATTTATTTATTTTATATATCTATATTTATAATATTAAATTTATTAATATTTAGAATTTCTATATATATATATGTATACTTAATTTATTCATTTTATTAATAATTTTTTAATTAAAAAGTTTTATATTTTTTTATTTTAGTCATGTTAGTTTTTATTTTTTAAATTTATTAATTTTATATTTCTATATTTAACATGTACTATTTACTAATATTTAATATATTTATATTTATATTACATATATTATTAATTAATTAATTTTAAAAATTAATATGTTTAAATTCAAATATTTTTTATATTTATTTGTTTAAATATTTCAATTTTATTATTTTTAATTCTTGTTTTTTAATTTTTTTTGTATAAAAAGATTCATTTATTGTTCGAGCAGGACCATATATTTGGTTGGATATCTGGATCGGGACGTGTAAGACATCAATGTGCATATGAATGTGGGAAAAGACTCACGAGAAGTTGTGGGTGGGCCAGGGTCTGCATGGGCCTGTGGATGTCCCCTATATGTGTGTGTAGTGTATGCAGGAGCCCATCCCTGTGGTAGGATTCTGAGCTTGGCATGTGGTAGAATGAAATATAATGAAAATAGGATCCCTTATGATATTTCTAAGTGTGACCGGTTCCAAAATCAGGACCTCTATCAATATAATAAAAGTACTAATAAAGGGCTCCATTTATCAATACTTATAAAAGGTAACATTTATCTGTGACAAAAATGTGCCCATGATGGTCACCCTTTAGCAGTGCTTTTTTAGAGCTGATAATGCAATCCATTATCAGTACTTTTCACTAAATCTGATAAAGGATAGTGTTTTATATTGGATATTTTTTAGAAGTGTTTTTATTGTAATATATTTTTGCCTCATATTCTAAAATTATTTCCATATCAAGAATTTTATAAAGCCAACCATTTTTTATAATAAGTTCACAAAATAATTCATGTTTATGTGTCATAATCAAAAATACCTAACACATATATATTATAATGAGACATGCCCTATGATTTTTTTCTAACGACTCCCATCTTATATTATAAAAGAAATGTAACATTTTCTTGAAAAAATGGGTCGATATAAAAGATTGTCACAGTCGAGAATCACATTAATCACTAGTTAAATTTGAATATAGGATTAAAGTACCAACCACCACATCATTGGGTACTTCCACCTTAGTTTTAGTGATTTTATAAGCTTGGTCCTCTACCCTTGGTCTCTTTGGTGCTGGATTCCCTTAACCCATGGGGGATTCATTTTCATAGTTCCACATATACCAATTTTCAAAATAATGAATATCATTTTTTATTATTCCCATTTTTTATTAGTTTCCCCTATCATTGAACTTATTAAAATACTCAAAATCCTTTTAGTCATTTCCTATGGTGATTCTTTCTATTGTTTTCACAGGGTAGAATTTGATTCTTTTTATTTTTCTTCTTTGTCACATTCCATTTTCCATGGTTTTCGAATGTCCTATTATTCTTTTAATTTTCCTTCAATATATATCATCAATATAATTTATTCCCCTTTTTATGTAACAAAATACCATTTCATTATATAATCAAAAATAGTTTGAGACTAGTGCCATTTGGAAGACATGGCTTAAAAAATTTAAGTAAATTTACAATATTTCACTCCATGATACACTTTTAATCCGTAATGTACCTAAATATATTATAATGGTACCCTCATAGTAAGAAAAACATTATCATATTTATTCCGTCAAGATATTTAAATTTATATATATGTAATTTTTTTCTCAATAGTAAAATATTTTTCAAGGAATGTATCTTTAAACAAATTTCATTCAATGAGTTTTGTATTATCCACCTCTAATGTAGTATGGGTGAAACACTATAATATATTAACATCACTTTTGAGAAACTACACTACACATGTATCCGTATCCTTTTCACTATGTCTCAGTATCATAAATATATTCTCTGGAGATATAATTTGTCTCTCAACTACCATTGGATTATTAGTCCAACCAAATGATGGGGTATTCATTCATATAATGTGATCCAACATAGAATAATATCGTTGTGGAATATATTTCTTTATACAGTAAATAGTATTGGTCAAAAATTGATTAATCTACCATAATATATCTATAATTTTCTCTATTAAATTACCTGTTGTATTTTCTTCCTTAATAGGAAAATCAATACATTGGCCATGAGTATGGATATGATTATTTCTTTTAGACTCAATTAATAAAAAGAGGCATATACTGGAATAGATAATAATATTTTTGATTATAAATCATAATGTATTATTATAAATATGGTGTAACACATAGCATTAATTATAATTTATGAATTCTTAATCTCAAAATTATTCAACTAGATTCCTTGGGTAAATCATCATTTTCAAATCATTCTTTATTGCTTTTAAATAAAATGTAAATTTTCTTATGAATATTAATATGGATTCTCAAACTAGGTTTCTATTAAGGCCAATTGTCATCCACTAAGGGATGATCAGTTCAAGACCAAAATATCCTTTTTGAAGTTATTATCACAAGGTACCTCTATGTCATAACCACATCCACTTATATTTTCTACACAAGGATTTATTTCTTATTAAAGACATTTATTATCTTCTTTTACCAAATAATAAAATTTTCATAAAAACATATCATAACATTTTATCATAGGGTCATGTTACCTAATAACTGTATTCATATTATTGTTCCCATGGATTATGATAAAACTCGTCTGATTCCAACTGTAATGACCTTGACTCAAGTATCCTAGATCTGGTGCATGATTTATTACATTAGCATAGATAAAAAGGGTTAAATCTCAAAAGAAATATTTTTTTAGTTTTTTTAAACTAGATAGATTCCTGATACATGTTTTAAATTTTTAATAGAAAAAAACATAATACATAACAAAATAAAATACACTTTATCCTTGAAAACTCATTCTAAGAATTAGTATTTATATAGTTGTGAAATGAAACAAAATAAAGGTGAGATTAAATGCTCAGTAAGGGTTACATACAATTTAATCGATCACAAATCAATGAGAATAATAAATATGGAATGAAATATAACTGAACACACATGCACATTAAAAAAATTAATATATTGTTATGATATAGACAAGTTAATATTTTAAGTTGAATAATTAATAACTTGACATTTAGTCAACAAACTAATAATGAAATACATTTAGAGATAATATCATGGAGAAAATCTCATTGATAATATAATCACTAAATTATAAATGAATAAATTTAATAATTATTGGACAACATATCTCAGGTACATGATACCTCTAACCTCATGATCTATCCTCATGATAGTTCAAAATGGTTGGTCACAAACTCATTTGTTTTGGACAACTAATTTAAAACAACTATGTATATACTCATATGGTTTTCCTAAAAGATTTGTACTATGAGATTGGTTGATTCATAAAGGGGATATCTATAACCATGTCCCATCCATTTCTTTATTTCTAAATAATAAATCATATTTAGAATGATCAATTTAATTTATCAAAAATTTTCATTATCAGTAAATATCCATATTGAGTAAAAGATAAAGATTTATCTATATTTTATTAGTTAATCATATAATATTTAGAGTGAAAATATATATATATAAATGCTATAATGTTTGGGAAGTAATATTATCAATTATAAAATAATATAAATATTTAATATAATTGTAATTAACAATGATTAATGATCTCAGTAATGTGATTGATTCAAGAAAATGTAATCAATCATAAATAAAGTGAGATTGTAAAATAACTTTTACCAATTGCTCATTTTTCAAGTCAAATTTCCTTGTATGAAATAATTAAACTAAAAAACATAAAATAGAAGGAAATATGAATGAATATTGATATTAAATTTCAAAGTGATTGTTTACAGAAAATATAATAAAAATTTGGTGCATGACATTACAATATGCCTCAATAAAGGGTAATTGACATTAAGTCTCAAACCTCACACATTATTTTGTTTAAACATGATTTAACCTCATGTGTAATTGTTTAAAATATGTTATTAACTTAAAAAAGAGTCTTATTAATATTTATTAAAGCATATTTGATGATTTTATATCATCTTATTACTAAATAATTAATAATAGTTCTTTATTCTTGATTGTTTAAAGGATAACTACCTTGTTTCCTCATTCATGATTTTTATGAAAGTTTTTGTTCTTGTAAATATTATATAGTTATATCATATATATAATAATAATAATGAAATAAATATCTTATTTATATCCCTTATAATTTTATGACTAGTTATGATAAAAAAAATTTAAAAAAATTGTATGTTACATTCAAGGAGATGATAGGTTATATGTAGTTGTGAGTAACATTTTTATTCGTCAATGATAATTATGGTAAGGTTGTAAGTAACATTACATAATTAAATAATGATCATGGTATCATAAAGAACATATAATTTATATATATATATTTATCATCCATGTGGTGTGGGGATAAAAAGAGATTCACGTCACTTTATAAAGGCAGTAGTCCACATGTACATCAACGACGTTATCATATGTAAGTGAGTGATAAAAATATGAAATAAAAGGATATATTATTTTTAAAAAATGATAATTATATCATTAGTATATCAATTATTCATATCAAAAAATAATCATTAAATTTACCATTATCACATTCTATGTAATGTGTTAGTGAAAGACGAATCACATCCCTTCACGAGTTGAACGTGACATGTGTAATTTTTGAATAGAAAAAGATGCATCCTCTTTTCCCACATTCCTAAAGGGAAAAATGGATTATTATAGAGAAATATAAATTATATTTTTTAAATACGGAAATTTTATTTTATAAAACTTTTTAGATCATTTTAACACATATATTTTTTGTTTTACCCTGGGTATATCCATTTTTACCTTAACGAGGACAAAACAATTTCTTGTTTTTATAATTCATTATAGTAATAAATTAATTAGAAAATAGTATATAATATAAAATATTTTTATTTCAAATATGGAATCCATTTTTTTCAAATTATATCCATATATATGGAAAATGTTAAATTTAAAATTAATCTTGCATACATGGTGAGAAATAACATTTTTAATGTAGAAATGCTCCAAAGATTAAAAAACATTAATGTAAAAATTAAATGTGAATATTATTCAAATAAAATAAATTTGATTAATAAAAATATAACTTAAATAATTTTACTTTATATAAAATAAAAAATATAATTCAACTTTATATATATTTTAAACAAAATTGCATTTTCAATTAAATTTTTTAATTTTTCACTATTGACTGAAAAATAAATCATTCAAAAAAAATACAAAAAATTAAATATAATATGACTTTTATAGGATAATTTCATAAATAAAATTTTTTCGCAACTAAATATTCTAATAGTTGTAAAAATTATTTTTAAATTATTTTTTCAATGTGAAAATATAACATTTTTATGAAAAATGTTGTTTTTTCATAAAAACAATTTTTTCATTGAAATGATTCTTATTTTTTTCTAATCAATAGATAAAAATGAAAAAATGAAAAATATTTATTTTTATAATAAATTTAGTTCTTTTAATAAAATATAATATAACATCGGGTTTATATTGTTCATAATTGAATAATATTTTAATAGAGTATCGAATTTATTATAAACATTTTATCACGTGCATTGCTTGTTATCAAAGAAATTAAATTTATTCTAAATCAAATATATTTTAATTAATTAGGTTAAAACAATTTTTATTATTTAGATTCATTATTATATATGTTTCATTTATTTTCTGGCCCTTTGATATTTCTATGTTGATTTTTGAGCATGATATATATCTATAATGCATTTCATAATGATAATGTTCTCTGGAGTATTTTGTTTGAAGTAACCAAGTAGTGTAATGGTTTTTTTAATGTTTGTATAGAAATGATATAACATTAAAAATAATTTAATTTTTTATGAATTATTATGACAATTTATGTAACTTTTTTATTTTTAATATGGTAATATAATTATATTTTGTTTAAAGTAATCATTACAGACATTAAGGGAAAAAATGAATTTTTCTATAAGAAATATTTCATGGATTATCATTTTTTTAAACATGTTATTATTATTTTTTCTATATATTTCCTTATAATGTGTTTTAGAAAACACATTTCGAAGAAAATATTATTTCATGTGTAATTAAATGAATATTTGAGTTATCAAAAAAAATGTTAGCGTAAAAAACCTTTTATGACGACTTGTTTTTGAAATTGAGTATGGATTTTATTTTCATTTTCTATGTGTCCCTTACTAGGATATATTGTTTAATACCACATTCAAAAAATTAATCATTAGATTTTTGTATGAGTAGGAAAAATATTGTTTTAGGTTTATAAAAGTGATGATTTTTTAGAAGAGAAAACAAGTTTTATTTTAAAAGAAGTGTATTGTGAAAAAATGGATAATTTTTGGAAGTATAAACTTTAGAATGTATGATATTATTATCAAAAATTTAATTATATAATTATCTAAAACTATAAATCAAAAAATATATTTAAAATATTGGAAGATGAATTTTATAAATAAAACTCAAGATTCTTCAATGTTTCAAGGCTGAGACTTTAGACATATCATTCATAATATTCTCTATTATTACATAGGTAACAGGAACCTAAAGATTGTGAGTTTATATACTGGGTAAGGGTAAAAGAAGTGAAATAAATCAATTTCCATCTGTAATGATATGGTGAGTTATTGGTATTATAATATAATCATGATTCTTGTAAATAACATAAGATACTCATACTATATATACTTTAGCTTGATTCAAATGTTTAATCTTTTAGAATGAAATGAAACATGTGTTCTGGTAGTGCGGAAAGTGGAGATAATAATCATTATCCAAGATAAAATTACATAGGTACATTAAATAACATAATAAATTGGCAAAATAAAAATAAAATTAAACAATAACCTATGTTAAGTCTTACCCCCAGGACATTCATAACATAATGGACCTGACTGACCACCTACCCATAACAGAGTGAAGTTTGAATAACCTCCCAAGTCCATTAAGATATTACCAATGGGATAACCACCCTTATCTCATCCTAATATCATTAGATATAGAATATTTTCCAATGTATTAGAGGGTAATAAAAGAATCTTTAGTCATCTAATGATTAACCATATATAAGTCTCCTATAAGAACATGAAAAAATTCATAATTACATTATATCTTAATTTTAGATTGATAATAAATGGGATTCATCCGAAATTATATATTATAAAATCATATGACATTCAATGAAATAATTTTGATGGATCCATTAATAAAAAATCCATGTCAACCATAAAAAACACTATAATATATTGACATATATTAAAAACACTTTCATATGGGATTGAAATAAACATAGTAAATTAAGATGAAATACCCTTAATATTACTTATACATTTATAAAAAGTATTTATAGATTAAGGAAGAAAATTCTTTAGAAATCATTAAAACATTATAGAATATGCCTAATTTTGAAAAATTTTTATAAAACCAGAAATTGTGTTACATTGAAATGAGTAAAAAGGGATTTTTTTCTCCCACTTCAATGAAGGGAGTTAATGTTAGAAGAAAACAACCACACCGAAACTATTAAGAGAAGATTAATTTTGTAATTAAATTATTATAAATTTAAAACTAATTTAATAAATCATATATTAAAATTAATAAAAACATTGAATTTTAATAAATATTCTATACGAGAAGGATAAAGATTCCCAACCAAAATAAGATATAAATTCCATTTTATAAATCATTACATCGGGTTGGTGATGAACCATATGGGTTTAAAAATTTTAATAGTATATATTAAACTATTAAAGGACTCAATTATAATTTAATATATTTGATTAGGAGATAAAGATCATTTAGTTTACCAAGATAGAGATTTATTCATATCAATATTGATTGAAACTTTTGATTGGATTGAGAACCTATACCATTACTGAAAACTTCCATTTAATAATATTACCTTATTTTATATTAAACATTAAATTATTAATCAAACATTTCAAAACCCTGTTATAATCATTTTCCTTTAATACTCATTATTCAAACTTAATCAATATACAAATATTATTTATTAATTATTTATTTTTTCCATCATATGATTGAAATGTTTATTGTTTCTTATGGGTTTCGTAAAGGATAAATGTGTATCTTTTCCTTGATAATAAGTTAAAAATTATCATATAATAAAATAAAGTTTAATTAGTTTTGTAAAAATAAATAATTATTTCCCTTATTACTCTTATGCAAATTATGTGTGATAATGGAATTTGTGAACAACATTTTTCTGTTGGTTGACTCATAACTACAACTTAATCTATAATGATTATTGATATCAATGTTATCCAAAATAACTAAATTTATGACATATATTACTCAATGAAATCATTTATTATGATTATTAATTTTTTGAAACTTATTCATTTTTAATATTATTATGTTGGTATTCCATCATTTGTGTAGGTGGTTGAACCAACCAATAAAATAACATGATATACTAAGGAATGAGTAAAATATTTTAGTTATACAGTATCAGTGTCATTAATTTTAATCATGATTATGTTAATATAACATCATTATTGAGTGGTATGGGATTCATAAATATTTTGTATGTGATGTTAATTGGAAGTATTATAGAATAACTAAGATACTTACATGATCAATTCACTAATTCTAAACATGGTTTCCCTTGGAAAAAAATATTTTGGATCCCTTCCTATGAATAGAGTCTAATGAAAATATTATAAGGATTTAGGGATGTAAAAATATGTTGGTAATAAATATATAATGTGTTTTTTTGCGTTTTTTGGAAGGGGTAAATTATTGTCATTTTATATGTGATTTTTGAGTGGAGTCTATGTAAATATTCATTTCCTCAAGGGTAGGGTTTTAATTTTTAAAATGAATGTGGATAGTAAGTGGAAAATAATATATATTGGATAATAAATAAATAATTCAAAAACTTATAGACAATATTTTTTGGTATTTTTTCCCTTAAAACATTTTTAACCACTTTTTACCCAATTATACTTTTACTATTGTAACTCAATTTCTATATTTGTAAAATACTATTATGCCTACAAAATAAATTTACAAATTTAAATAATTTCGATGTGGTTAATATAAATTTGGACTCCATTTAATCTAATTTAATTAATAAATATGGGAAATATAACATTAAAATGAAAACATAAAATTTATTATACAACTTTTTTAAATAATATAATTTAACCATTAAGTTTTCTTAATCTAAATTTATAAAAAATAATAATTAATTAAGTGCTAATAATTCTTTTTATTTGACATATTAAAAGTAATTAATCTAATATATCATGTTAAAAAAATATATTACCTAAGATAAATATTTCATTTAAAACATCCTCAATTTTTAACATTAAATAATTTTAATCAGGTATTATTAACATTAATTATTAAACTTTTATCCATTAAACACTATACACACATTATTTTAAAACTATTTAATTGTATTTTATATATACATTAATTAATTCATTGTTAATAATAATAATAAGAAACACATATTAAAAATATATATTTTTACAATAAAATATTTTACGTAAATATTACCCTGTTGCTTCATTACTTATTATTTTTGAATAAATTAATTTTTAATGAAACCTATTACCCACTAGAGATACCCTGGGATTATATTTCAAATGAGAATACTTACAATTACTATATATTAAATGACCATATTTCTAGAAACCATATATATATATATATATAATTGTGACAATTGCATCCTTTATATAGTATAATATACATATTTATTATAATTAATCCAATTTGTTTATTTATCAATCCACATGGCTATTATATTTATTATTACTTTTTTTATATCAATTATTGTAATTTTAGGTGTGATATTAAACCCCAATTTTGAGGACAAGGATTAAATGTTAATTGTGTTTTTATAAACTTGATATTTTATTTAACTTAATTTTTTCTTTGTGATGGTTAATATTTTATTATCATAATGAATTAATGCCTATAGTATATGGTAATATTTGATCTCAACAAAATGTATCATCATATATATTAATGTAATGTTTCCTATTAAATAATATATTAAGAAATATTTATTTAATAGAAAAAATACATTTATAATTATGGGGTTCTTCACATTAAAATATGTCCCTTGAAAAAGTTAATAACAAAAATATTGTTCATCTATGTTTTTATATTGCTTAATAACAAATAAAACTATGAGAAAAATAGTTCTCTAAGTCGCACTTTTTCTCATGAAACCAAAATTGACTTCTAATATCATCATGCATCTTATTTTATTTATGTATAATGGATTAACACGAATATTAAATGACTTTCAATTCATGTTTATTTGGATCATAAGGAACAACTATATGTTTTGTGAAATAATGTCACATGTCAGATGATCATGTACATCTATAAATTATCTTCCTTCCATTTATGATTTCACGCACTCCCATATATTTATAATTAGATAACTGTATCTCATTTAACTTATTATCATTTTTTCAGGTAAATTTTATTATGAAATTTCACTATATAACTATTTTTTCTTCCTTCTCTATGTTAAATTCCTCCAATATACTCATTAGTATCCACTATTTTTTCCCACATCAATTAGTTAAGTTTGATATTTTCAACTCAATGAATTATATATAAAATTACCCTTTACAACTATATATCAATGTACAAAATCAAAGGATTAATGGTATTCAACCTTATTTCATTATCATAATTTCCAAAAACATTAATAAAAAAATATATTACATAATAATATGTTCTAAATAAATCTTGATTTTTTCATAAAAATTGTAACACCACTATCCTTAAAATTATGTCATTACATCATCATAATAAAAATCAACCATATGATGATTTTTCTTGTTATTTATAAATTTTATTTACCCTAAACATGTTACATTATACCATTTCATAATATTACATCCCAAACCTCCTTCAAATTCATTTCAATACAACACATATCCTTCAACTAATTTTAGAAGTAATAAAATTAGTGATGATTTTGGTATTATTTCAAATACATCAATTGATTACAAAAACCATTCAATTAATTAAAAATTCATGTCTTTATATGTTATTGATATTGTATGTAATATAAAAATTAAAATATCATAAGAGAAACACTCTGAGTATCTAGTCAATGCATGAAATGTTTCAAATTTCAACACTATGTAGGGTATTCTCCTAGGCATCATGAACATAACAACAATATAAATTCATATTGTAGGGATAAAATAACTGAAAATTCAATTTTCAAATATAGAAGTGGAGATTATGAACTTATCATTTAATATATTCACATAAGGACTCTAAAATAATAACTAAATATCATTAAATATTTGAATGTGTCCAGGATAAATCCAAATATCATCCATAAAATACCCTATAAAACACATGGATATATCAATGTGACCCATTGCTTAAGGTAAGGGGAACCTTTTTCCCCAAGCGTCTTCATCCTCACCTAGGATGTTCTAAGCTGACTCATCCATAAAAGTGTTTTGAATGGCGATTTCCTTTCGTATTTTAGGAGTATGTGATCTTTCTCTATCTCTCACCTCATATTTTATTATGATACTAATGTTATCGTGAATTCCAACCAATGATTGGTTCGGGGAATAACCAATGATCTCAAAAATTATTGGCACTAGAGTGGGAAAGCCATCAATAATTTGAAGATAAAATAGTTTATCGCCAAATAATGTACCGATGGGTGCATATCATCCATTTGAAATAGTGTTGATATGAAAAGTGGTTATTTTCCAATGTATTACATAGGATCTCCCATATACGTTGGAAGTATTCACATTCGATACATTGATCATGTTGTGAGTAAGATTTCAGACAATGTTCTCAACTGGAATAACTGGTTTCAATCCATTGTGGACCATATTTCTATATTGAATAGTGTACAACTAAACACCATTATCCATGAATTATCCTCGGTGAATGTTTATAAAGGACTCATATAAATAATTAAAAATATTCTTAAAAGATTTATCTGGGACTCCCTATCGGAGGGAAAGTAGTGTTGGGTATCATAGAGAAAACCGGCATGTCCTATCTAGCATGGTGGTATCATTGATAGGAGCCTTATCGACACTCTTCATTACATGCCTAAAAACATGCATGGGATGTCTTGGAGAAATTTGCGTAATGGGGTATATATGTGGGATAATTATGAAGCGGTAACGTGGATTTGTATTACCCCTTGCATCTCCTTTCTCGTCCTCTATTATTTCTCTCATTCTGGTTATTTAGCCCGACATATGGTGGATTGTGGGGAATGGTGAATTATCCTTTTAGCATTTGAATTTGGCTGGAGTGGTCATTAGTTTTTTTGGGATTCCCTATCATTGATATAACATTCATGTATATGGCCTTGCATCCTTTGTTAACCTCAAGTATTCTTTAATAGAATCAGAAATTGTTTTCTGGTCTCATCGATGTTAATGAGGACTCAGATATGTGCTTTTTTACCTCATCCAATATGGGAGCCTTCTCAAATAGGGATTTTTGAAGGGTATTGGCTTTCTAATCCACCTTAAAGGGGTTTAATGTCACCCTATCATGCAATATGATTACAACTAAATTTAACTTCATCATCTGGAGAATAAGGAACAATGCAATCCCCTAAGACGACAACATCTAATGATGAGGTATTTGCCCAGCTTCAAGGTGTTTCTATTGTAAGGAGTATAGAGAGAAGAATGTGAATCATATTTTCTTCCAAGGTGACTGGGCATGTCATGTTTAGAACTTTTTTGGTGAGTTTAATTCTTTCTATGTTGATCACATGTACGATTCTTTTTTTCTTGAAATATGGTTTAACAGCTCAGGTGAGTCGGGTTTGGAGAAAAAGGATCATACCCAGGTGCATCACTCAAGCTACTAGGATCTCTAGTAAGCTCATAACAAGTGAATATTTGAGGGAATCCAAAACTCTGGTAATTATATCATTGTGTGCACTAAAAACCAACTCATCGATATTTTTAGTATCTTTAATGATTGGATAGAGGCTCCTACCCTTCAATGACTTCTTCTATGTTGTGATGACTCATTCCCCGGGGCCCATTCTGTGACTACCCCAATCCCACCTTCCATAGTCCAGGGGCTGGTGACTAGCACTAGAAAGGCATATCCTTGAAACTTGGAAGGAATTTCCTTTTTAACTTACAAACCACACAGTCCTAGCACACAGCAAGATACAAGAAAATGGAAAATTCTATAGTAAACAGAGTGTGTATTGTCGGTAAAGGGGCTGAAATACAAACCCAACTAGAAAGAACATGTAAGACTAAAAAATAGCTCATGTAAACACCGCCAAGGATCCTACCAGAAGGGTAGGTACGTCTCTTGAATGGTTGTCTCTCCAGTACAACTGCTCTAATGTCCACCTCTGAGCAGCCTCTAGTCTTGGTACCCTCGTCCTCAGTCAGCATTTTCTGTCATCTTCACAAGACACAAAAATGTGCGGGCATAACCAATGAAGGGTTTTGTATAACATTACTCTGTACGGACCCTGAGACCCTCAATGGTCTCCTAAAATCCACAAAGGACACACCACAATGAAAGAATTCAACAATCAACCCTTCTTAGGTATAATCCCATATGTATTCCTAAGTTATCAAGTACACCCATCTCATTCATTAAGAAACAAAAGGCCCAAATCCTTAGCCAAAATCACAACTATTCCACGAAGGAAAGAATATTGCGAAGGTAACACCAAAATAGTTAGTACCAAAAAGTTAGAATCTCACAAGAATGAATACAATAAAGGATTCACCATAACGGTATATGCCACCAAAGTAACAGCACACAGAATAATACCACAAAGGTTGAAGCACACATGTGTGTACCACAAAGATAACACCACACATAATATTACCGCAAAGGTAAAGACTCAGCTCACACGAAGTATAACATATGTACGGATGTATAGATGGTTATATGTATTTCTAGATCATCTTACTTCGTCGAGAAGCTCTGTTGTTGACCCACATTGGATCAAATATGACCCACACAGTATCTGAAGATGACCCATAGAGGATCTAAAGATAACCCACACCGGAACGGTATACACTGACCCACAAAAGATTGCTGAGTGTTGACCCACACATGATCTGATGATGACCCACACAGAACGGAAAGATGACCCACACAAGATCTTTAGTTGACTCACATTGGTTCTGAGGATGACCCACACAAGATCTGAAGACTCCTCAAGTTCATCTAGCCACAGGGTTCCCACACCATGCATAATTGATTTGGGGATATTCCACTCTTCAAGCCATCAATAGATACATAAACTGCCATTATGTCCCATGAAGAAGTGTCCATAAGGTCTTCCACATCATAAGGAACCCAAAGCAACTGACAATACATCAATCAGACACTCGGTCTATAAGTTATTAGTGATTTCGTTCTGAGGGACCGGTTGGATTCGGGTTCGATCCAACCCGTCCATACTCTAGAATTATCCAAAACTCAAGTGGATTATACCAAAACTATTGTCTTGTTCCAAGGATTTCGGTCCCATAGACAGTTCGACAAACGGATGTCTTGTTCTCAAGATTTGGCCACAAAGACATATCAGGGTCCAGATGGGTCAAGTCTGGTCCAACCCGGAAAGGGCCGACATGACCCGGTTTGGGTTGAACTAGCCCGACTCGGGGCCCGCCCTAGCCACACTGGGGGGAGGAACCCCAAAGATTCATGAAAGATCCATCACACCATTAGTCCTGCTGGAACACGGGACCCGCTGGAGAGGGTCCTTCTTGGTGCCACACAACTAGCCAGATTCCCGACCTATCCTCTTTCCAGCGGCACGACGACGCCGCTGTCCACCAATGGCCGATTGGAAGCCGGTCCCCCTCCGGTCTCCACCGTGGCCAAGTGACCGCGGTATCTGAACCCAGTGGCACGGACACACGTTGTCGCTTCGTCACGTGGCCGGCTAGCGTGTCAGCCGCTACCCTACTATACAGCGACCGACGGGCCACTGCCCCCGCTTCTGGTGGCACAGATGCGCACTGACCTCTTTCCACATAGCCGGCTAGGTGCGGACTGCCTCCTTCTTCCACAACCCATGAAATCTTCATTCCAAGCACATAAATTATGATATTCACATATTCACGATCCTCAGGTTGAGATCTGCTCAACCATATGTCGCGCACAATAAAAAATTTTGTTTTTAGCGCACTTAATTATTTGGAATCGAAGAACGCACAAGGTACGCGTGAAGAATGAATAGGAAAGGTTTTTCTAAATGTGCAGATTGATGGGTGAGTTTTTTTGGCCATCATTATTGAGATTCAAGTATAAAAAGAATCCACAAAATATATTTGATCATACTTCAAATTAAACCCCTTACCTCGTTTCCTTGTTGAAGGTGATGTGAGGAAGAGGATGAAGTCGATGAAGGGTATTTCGGCGCCTGTCATTCCCGCAACACGTTTCTGATCCAGGCTTGGGCATCTTCATCATTCCTGATCTGAAGAAAGTTCTTTTTTGGAGGACTTTATTCATTGGAGGTTTCTCCCGCAATGTCCTCTTATTCGTATCACCAACAAATAAACTACCTTCATGAAGATTTAATAAAATAACTCTTAATTAACATGTTGTTTCATTAGTATCTTTTTAATGATTAATATTAATTAAAGAGAGTTATGGTTACATAATATGTGTAACTAGGCATTTAATGACTAGCCTTAAATACCTGACCACCCTCATGTGGTCCCCACCTCCACAATTCAAAAAGTAGGTTTCAAGAAAATACAATATTTTTTTAACTCACCCACGAAAATCATGAAATCTAACATCCAACCTCGACCTACTATAGTCGAGGTGAAGGTCTCCTTAAGAGAATATTTGCAATGCATTTTCCACGGTGCCTTCGGATTTCAATTCGGAGCATCAGTTCAAAAGTTACAAAATATCGCTCTTGCATTTACTGAACATACCTAAAAAAGGTCAGAAATTCATTCAAGGAACACCGGGCCTCAGAATCACTCACCGTCAATTATGATGGAATCGTAATATCCCCATATAATTAAAAAAATAAGGAAAAAATCATGGTCTTTACATTCTCCCCACCTTAGAGCTTTGCGTCCAAGAAAGCCGCATCACAAACTAGGGAGACAAGTGGGGGTACCAAGTGTGAATTTGAGCCTCCCGCTCGCATGTTCTCTCCTGGAGGTTTCCGTGATTCCAACATAAATGCATCAAAGGTATCTACCGCACACAAATTACTCGCTCCTGTCGATCCTAAATCTCCAATAGAACCACTGAAAACATCTCCCCATCGTCATTTTCCATCACTCCCCAGTCAATGATGTGTGAAGGATCATGTACGTATCTTCTCAACTGGGATACATGGAAAACATCATCCACCTGGTGAAACTGAGGTGGAAGAGCTAAGCGGTAAGCCATTTCACCAACTCTACTGAGGACCTGAAGTGTTCTGATGAACCTCAGAGATAACTTGCTTCCTTGAACAAATATTTGCAATCCACATCGAGGTGAGACCCATAGAAAGACATGGTCACCATCCTCAAAATTCTATAGGTCTTCGTCTCCTATCATCATAAGACTTCTATATGATCTGTGCAGTCTTCATTTGTTCCTAGATGATCTGCACCTTCTTTGCGGTAGCCTATACCATCTTTAGTCCCACGATTGCTGACTCCCATGGGTCAGTATATCACAGAGGTGATCTTCAAGGTTGACCATTCAGTGCCTCAATTGGTTTAATACTGATAGTGTAGTGATAGCTATTTTTATACATGAACTCTATAAAAGTAACGTGATCCTCCTAGATGTTGTCGAAATCTAGGATGCAAGAACGCAGCATGTCCTCAAGGATCTGAATGGTCATCTCTCTCTGACCATCTTTCCGAGGATGGAAGGTGGTGCTCAACCAAAGCTATTTCCCGAACTCATGGTGCAACCCATTCTATAGTAGGGAAGTGAAACTTGTATTATGATAGGAGACAATCGTAGATGGAACTCCATGAATCCATACAATTTCATGCATGTAGAGGCATCCCAATATCCCTACTGATCACTTATATTTAATAGGTAGGAAGGGGATGACATTGTGAGTCGGTCAAAAATCACTCAGATAGAATCATGAATCCTAGGCGTGCGTGGAAGTCCTCTCACAAAGACCATGTAAATTCCATCCCACTTCCACTCCGGCACCTCTAGTGTCTGAAATTAGCCTATTTTAACTTGGTGATCTTCCTTCACATTCTGAAAAATGAGGCACCAAGAGACACACTCTGCCACTAATTTATTCATTCCCAACCACCAGTGTGGAAGTTGTAGATCCTGGTACATCTTTGCCTCTCCTGGTTGTACCGCTACAGGGGACGTATGGAACTCCATCAACACATACTCTCGAAGAGCCATCAGTACCATAGTATTTCCTCTGAAGAGGATGGTGTGCTCCCCACCTTTAGAAAATCCATTTGGTGCATATCCTGTGGATATCTCAGCACGTTGAGCCTTGCAGTCATTGTCCACATGTTGTACCTCCATGACACACTATAGGAGTGGGGGAGTGACTGTAAGAGACTGATGATATGCTACTCCATCTCGATCCACATTGGATATCCACAAAGCACCTAGATATTTCATCACCTCACTCAGCAACTGTATACTAGATCTCTTATTGAGTGAATTTGCAACTACATTCCCCTTTCCAGGATTGTAGAATGTCATGAATTCATAGTCCTGGAGCAACTCAAGGCAACACCGCAGCCTCATGTTCAAGTCCTTCTGAATGAATATATACCTAAGACTCTTTTGATCATAGTATACTATAAAATTTCCTCTTGTCAAGTAATGTCTCCATATCATCAAGGAAAATACCGCTACTACTAACTCTAGGTCATGGGTTGCATAGTTCTACTCATTCTCTCTCAATTGTAGAGAACTAGACACGATCACTGCTTGCTCTTGCATCAAGACACAAACAAGCCCAGTCCATAATGTGTCACAGTAGACTACGTACCCAACTACCTCCTCCAACAACATCAGTATGGGGGAACTCGTTAGTCTATGCCTCATATCATAGAGGCTCTGCTGGTATCACCCTAACAACATGAAGGGTTTCCCATTATTTTTCAACGATGATAAGGGTGCCTAAAATTTGGAAAAGTCATGCACAAACCTCCATTAGTGACTGACTAAACCCTGGAAACTCCACACCTCCATCATACTCTAATGTGTCTCCTAAGCAAGAAAAACCTTGATCTTCATTAAATCCACCGCAAATCCATCCTCAAAGATGATGTGTCCCACGATGTGGACTAATCATATCTAGAACTGGAACCTTTAGAGATTACCATAAATCTGGTGCTCTAAATGTGTTTCCAGAACTATCTACATATAATAGGCTTGCTCCTCTTTTATAGCTGAGTAATCAAGATGTTGTCGATGAAGACTACCACAAAGCATTCGAGGTTTGGCTGGAAGAACCTGTTAATGAGTCCCATGAACATTGCTAGGGAATTTTTCTTGTCATATGGAATAACCAAGAACTCATATTGGCCATTTCGTTATCTGAAGGTCATTTTCTGCACACCTTCGTATCATACTCTTAGCTGGTGATAGCTAGATCTGAGTTCTATCTTTGAAAACCATTGTTCTTCCTTCAGATGATCAAAGAGATCATCAATCCTATAGAGTGGGTACTTTTTCTTCTCGGTCAGGTGGTTCAGGTGCCTATAGTCCACAAAGATTCTCAAAATCCCATCCACATTCATGGAAAACAAAATCGGGATTGTCCCATGAGAAACACTAGGCCTAACGAACCCCTTTCTCTGTTAGTCCTCTAGTTGTACTCATAGCTCTTGAATCACTGAAGGATCCATTTAATATGCTGGAGTAGATATCAGTGACTTCCATGAGTACAAGTCAACATATAGGTCCTCCTCTCTGCGAGGGTGTAGACCCAGAACATCATCAGGGAAAACATCAGCGTACTGGTCCCCCACTACAGGATTTGTCAAACTCTAAACATCAACCAATCTGAGGGTAAGGCTATCCAACTGATGTGTGATCGGTTTCACCCACCCCCGTATAAGTCCATCCTACACTGTAATGGTTCAATTCTTTTCGGTGAAGGAAAACTGGGTCCCATCTGTGCAGACAAACCACACTTTCTACTAAATACAGTCAATCAGGGCATGGATTGTGGATAAAAAGTCCATACCCATGATGAAATTGTAAGGCCTCGATTCCACTACTAGAACATCTTAGCTGAAGCTCCCTCCTCCTTGAGTAAGCTCAAACTATAGGCACTAGTGTGTAATCATAAAATCGGCTCTCGTAGGCGTCTTTAGACATAATGATTAAGCCAAAGACTCCATTAGAATTCCAGTGCTCTGAACGAGGGTCATGGGAATAATAGACTGACTGACACCTTTGTCTATAAGTACTACAACTATGGTGTAGTAGACATGTATTGTGCCTCGTATCAACTCTGGAGTGCTGTGTTCATAGGCCTCAACTGGCTAGAGATGAGCTTGTCTCTATCCACCTGTTATTTATGGTCAGTGTGGACCACCAAGACGTGGGGCGGTAGTACCTAGAATCGCCTCCCACCGACTACTGCACAACTATCTCCTCTTCCACTTCCACCTCCTACCTGCAGACCTCCTCGATCGAATCTTTTCATTTTCCTAGGTGGTACTTCAACCATCTGTTTATCATCTGTAAGGTAGGTCAGGAAATCACGAGCCATGTGACCATGCCCTCCATACAAGTAACACTGCATACTCTTCGCAAGTCATGCTCTGTCTCAATAGCCTCGCCCAACTGACCATGTATCCTATGGTCATCCACCTGTATTCTTGGACCTCATAGACCTCTATGTCGGCTTTCTTCTTCCAGCTGCATATGACTCTACTACGTGGTGTTCAAAGGTGGGTCTCATTGCCGGCGACTGCTCGGCATGGAAACTCTCCACTAAGAGTGCTCTCTATAACACCCCCTCTTGCGTCAGAATGATGAGAGAAATCATCGAATAAATAATCTCCTATTTGGGACCATTGTCGAAGGACCGTGCCCTGAAGAATGGGTCTCGCACTATGTCAGTGGAGTAGCGGAAGAGGTCGGTGAACCTCGCTGAATACTGAGCCACTGTCATGCTGCCCTACTGCTGGTAAAGAAGATCATGTATATGAACAAAGTGTAAATTCGATGGGATAAACTCTTCCCTGAAAATGCACTTGAAGTCTGCCCAGATGAGATTCAACCTATCATGAACTTGGAGAATCAATCCAACCATCTTCCCATTGATGCCTAAATAGGACTGGCGAAAAGGATCACCATGAGATCTACAGGTGTCCCTACTAGTCGGATAACTCTATCCACGACCTCAAGCTAGTCCTCAGCTGCCTATGGATCCATCTATCCTGATAACCTCAGTGGCCTCGGGCGCTGGAACACGTGCAACATGTTCAAGCAGTGTGCACCCTCTGCTACTAGGGTAGGTGGCATCGACTTCCCAACAAGTTGTGGTGCTGCTGGTACACCACCCGATGGTACAAATGTCGTAAGGGTTCCCTACACTGTAACCTCACCGCTCTGTGGGCTATCATCGTGTACACTACAGGGTACCCTGGCTGGCTGTTTTCTTGGAGGCATCCTAAAATGAAACAGGTCCTCCACAGTCATTATGTTATACCTAGTGAGCTGACTAAAGAGATCACAATGAAAACTTTTCCAAAAAAACACATGAATTCAGTGCATTCATGTACTGAGTCGAAAATCAGATGCCATGGTCCTGGTGTATGGATACTTCGGTCACCGTACCAACACTGGATTCTCCAAAATAAAAACCACACTCATCACACTTATCACTATTATTTAATATAAAGATTAGAGTCCAAGTCATCCAGTAAAACCAACTCTTATAATACCAATTTGTGACGACCCATCCCCCGGGGCCCGTTCCATTACAACCCCAATCCCACCATCCATAAGACAGGGGATAGAACTAGCACCGGAAAGGCATATCCCTGAAACTAGGAAGGCATTTTCCTTTTCACCAAAAAACCACACAGTCCCAGCACACAACAAGATACAAGAAAAAGTGAAACTAAATAGTAAACAGAGTGAGTACAGTTAGTAAAAGGGTTAGAATACAAGCCCAACTAGAAAGTACAAGTAATACTGAAAAACACCACATGTGAACACCACCAAGGATCCTACATGAAAGGTAGATATAGCTCTTGACTGTCATCTCTGCGCTACACCTCGTCTAAGGTCCACCTCCGTTCAGCCTCTAGTTCGTGTACCCTCATCCTTAGTCAGTGTTGTTTGTCGTCTGCACAAGACACAACTAGGTTCAGGCATAGCTCATGCATTAGTGAGTATAAAAATACTCTATAGGGACCTCGAGACCCTTGAAGGCCTCTCAAAATCCACAAATGATAAACCAAAATAAATGAATTCAACAGTACACCCATCTTAGGTATATGCCAATACATATACGAAAGTTATCAGGTACACCCATCTCATTCATGAGGAAAAACAAGGCCCAAATCCTTATCCAAATACTAAACTATTCCACGAAGGAGAGAATAACACGAAGGTAACACCACAAAGGTAAGTACCACAAAGGGTGCACCTCACAGAAAAATACAAAAACGGTTTCACCACACAGGTATGTACCAAAAAGGTAACACGGCACAGAAGAATACCATAATGGTTTCACCACACAGGTGTGTACCACAATGATAACACCACACAAGAGATTACCACTATGGTAAAGTCTCATCTCAAACTCGATATAACATAAATATGGATGTATAGATGATTATCCATGTTGATAGATCATCTTACTTAATAAATAAACTCTACGGTTGACCCACATAGAAATAAATATGACCCACACATTATCTAATGATGACCCAGACATGATCTAAAGATGAACCACACATGATTTGAAGATGACCTGCATAGGATCTGAATACTCCTCAAGTACATCCAGTCGTAGGGTTCCCGCACAAAACATACTTGATTATAGGAGGTTCTTATCCTAAATTCATTGGTCGATACATAAAATCCCATGAAGTTCCATTAAGAAGTATCCCAAAGGATTTCTATGTTATAAGGGACCCAACGCAACTGACGACATGTCAATCGAACACCCGGTCAATAAGTTATTAGTGTTTCTGTTCTGAGGGCTCGGTAGGATTTGGGTTCGATCTATCCCTGTCATAATAAAAATTTAACCAAAAGAAAAGTCAAGTATACAAATATAACCATCCCGATCCAAGGATTTTAGTGTCGTAGATGGTTCATCAAACGGATGTTAGGTTCTCAAGATATGGCTACGAAGGCGTATCTGGGTCTAGCTGGCCATGGGTCCGGTCCGACATGGCATGGGCCGACACGACTCGGATCGAGTCGACCCAAATAGAACTGGGTCTGGCCCGGTGGGGAAGCCCTCTGAAGCATGGCTCGGCTACATGCAGTCCACCCGACTGGGTGTGGTCTTCTCGGCTAGTGCGGTCCACTCGCTGGGTGAGGTCTGCCGTGGCGGTTCCAGCCCTAGTCGCACCAGGGGTAGGCACTCCCCTAGATTCCCGAACAATCCATCAGACTTTTCGGCCTGCTAGAATGGGGCACCTGCCTGAGTGGGGCCAACTAGGTGCACCCTGGCTGTCTGATTTCCAAGTTGGTCCTCCTTCTAGTGGTACGACAACATCGTTGTCCACCTACGGCCGGCCAAATGTAATTGCACTCTGGTCTCCAGCCCGAGTGGCACTGACGTGCACCGCCACTTCGCCACGTGGTCGGATAGCATTTCAGCCACTACCTTGCTCAGCCAAGGCCGATGGGCCACTGCCTGTTCTTCTCACAGAGCAGATGCATGCTTCCCTCCTTCCATGCGGTCATACAAGTGCCGACCACCTCTTTCTTCCGCAAGCCATTCTAGCTTCGTTCCAAGCCAGAATATTATAATTTACTAATATTCACGATACTAGGGTCAAGATATCCACGTCCATATGTCACACTCAATGAAACATTTTGTTTTTATCATGCTTAATTATTTTGAATTGAAGAACGCATGAAGAATGCACGAAGAACAAATAAAAAATGTTATATTAAATGTACGGATTGATGGCCATGTTTGTATGGCCATCATCATTGAAAATAAATTATAATAAGAATCAAAAAAATATATTTAATCATACATCAAATTTAACCCCCTACATCATTTGCTTGTTGGAGGTGACACAAGGAAGATGATGAAGTACATGAAGGGGATGTCGGCACCCATCACTCCCGCTATACATTTTCGATCTGGGTTCGTGTGTCGTCCTCATTATTTAACTGGAAAAAGTTATTTGTTAGAGGTCATTATTCATTGGAGTATTCTCCAGAAAATGCCTCATATCAACTTTGTCAATGAAAAAACATCCCTTGAGAGAAGTTAATAAAATAACTCTTAATTGACAAGTTGTTTCATGAATTTAGTTTTAATGAACCCTATTAATTAAAGAGAGTTTTCATTACATAATTTTTGTAACTGGTCATTTAATACCCAAATTTAAATTCTTGACCACCCCCATGTCGTCTCCACATCCACAATTCAAAAAAGGAGGTTTCATGAAAATAAAATGAATGATGTTATTTTATTATATTTTTATTCTTTTAAATCACCCACAAAAATCTTGAAAACTAACATCCACCCTCAACCTACTACGGTCGAGGTGAAAGTCTCCTTATTCTTATATAAGTGATGTGAGTTCAACAATGTCCTAATATTTAATTTCCAAGCATCGGTTCAAAATTTACAAAACAATGCTCGTGTGTTTACTTAGAGTTTCTTTAAAAAAGTTTAGAAATTCATTCTGGGCACACCAGGACTCAGAATCATGTTCTTTTAATTTTTAAGATGCATTTTATTCCCATATAATTAAAAAATTAAATGAAAAAATCCAGGTCCTTACATCTGTAATCTAATATCATGACTAGAGAGTGATTTTAGAGGTCACTTTAGGTGTCGTGGCTCCCTCCGTCCTGTGGTATGAATCTTAACATTGATGTTTCTTACTGTTTGAGAGTCATTAGAAGTGGTGGGTTTGTTCGGGACTCTTAAGGATCAGTCATCTTGGCTTTCTCATCTAAACTGGGTAGTGGTACCTCTATCCAGGCTGACGTGAAAGCTACCCTTAATGGATTATCTTTATAAAGATAAGAGAACATTATTCTTTCTAAAGTTAAGATAGACACCATGATTCTACATAATTATTTGAATGGAATTAGATATATTCCATGATCTATATTTTAGACCATTAAAAAATGTATGGGTATGATCAACAACAACATCAATGTGCTTCATACTTGGTGTGAAGGTAATAATGCGGCGGACCAGCCTACTTCCTTGGATGATAAAGGACCCAATATTTCCTTCATAGAAAATGTGGAACACTAGAAACCTGAACGGGTGATCCGGATCCTCGGTTATTTCCCTCGGTTACATTACTTCAGGCCTCCATAGGCTCATTATTGCATTGGTCATTCCCTTTATGGTGATTTTAGTTATTTTAATCTTCTTCTTAAATAAATAATTACTGATGATGATATGATTCATCAATTCCAAAAAACCATTTTTTTAAATTACTATGTCAAATTTACTTTAGTAGAAATATATAATGATAATATCAACTACTTAATATTGATTTTTTAATATCATACACCTTTACACTCATTTGGATGTATATTTATCTTAATTCTGAATTATAAGTCTTATTATATCCTTTTCAAGAACGAATATATCACCAATATAATAAGATTTTTTAGTATCACCTAGTTTAGAGTCCTACATTAAAAGAACAAGCATATACTACCACATTCATTCTATGTATAATAGGATAGTTTCCACCCATTGGGAATTAATATATTGAATAAGTACTCTATTTTCGAAATCCGTGTGTTTAACATCTAGATCCAATAATTCATTTAATTCTATTTGATATGAATGAAAAATATTGATGAAAGATTTCGAGTTTTTTATACATGAAATTCAATAATATATAATAGTTATATAATTTTATAGTATCAAGAATAAACCCATCCTAATAACAAAATATATATCTAATGTATTAAATAATAAGGAATGACCTATGTACATTAATGTACCATTATACTTATAAAGTAAAAAAAGTCCCATTTGATGAAACACAACAAAATTATCAATGATAATATTCAATATTAGTCATATATTTCCCCACCCAAACTATTTTAAGCATACTAAAATATTTCATAATCTCAAGTAACAAATATTCCCATATTGCTTTTACATTACTAATAATAATAGTACAAGAGGATGATCTAAATATCTTATTATTTTTTCTCCCACGGTTGAATAAATATTCATAGAATATTGAATTAATTTTTGATGTAATCCTTTTAAGTGTCGTATTAATTAATATATAAAAATGAATAAAATTATTTAATATATAATAAATTATATATTATTGTAGGTGCATTCAATATGGATTATTGTATTGTAATAAGTTCTACAAATGATTTTGAGGTATCTTTCTTTACCAACAAGAGACAACCATGATCCTTATAGAAATAATTTTTCTCCCCCCTTTTATGTATTTAATCTCAATATATGTTGTGAACCAAATATATATTTCTTAATTTTCTTATGACAAATACGAACCATCAATTTTTTATTTGGAGTAACACATATAGAAAATTCAATGATATAAAAATTATAACTAACACTAAAAATTAAAAAATTTACAGTTCTTTGGACCTATGTGCATAATACATCAACAACCTATAATTATAGAAATTTTTTTTTAATTATTGATTAAATTCCACTAATAAATTTATCCAAACCATTGTAACATCGTTGATAACCTATGAAAATAGGGAAACATTAGAAAAGATTGGTAATAAATTCTATTTATTTTTAAAATATTATCAATGGGTCATAAATGAGTTGTTAATAGTTCATAAACAAATGATTCTACAAGTAATATGAGAAATTACATGACTAATACAATACATTAACAATGTGATAATATGTTTTTATGAGGGGTTATAACATAATAATATATCATGTAACAAAATCAATAAAATAATGATCTTGAAACCATAACAAATACCATTGTGTAAATATGTGAAATATTAGATTAAAAATAAAGATTCATTTTTATTAATGAATATATATATAGAATATGAATAATCATAAAACATCCTATTTTATGTCAAGGATCACTTTTATGGTGATAATAACATAGTCTATAAGCCTAACCACTTCATTTTTGAACAAAACATATTGGAAAAAACAAATCAATATCATGTCCATTCATAACATAGTAATTAATGATAACAACATCATATCTACACATAACATAGCAACCCTAATAGATTTAAATATTTCCATAATTATTTTGATGTATATATAATTTCTGGACCACCCATCACAATGTTATATATCCATACATATATATACCACAAGAAAGTGAAAATAAATTTAAATATATACTAATTAAATAAAGATTAACCTATTGAGATTAAATGGGAATCAAATAAAATAAATTTTTTATATTACTAAGTATATATAATTTTAATAATAACGTATAGGGTATTTAAACTATATATAATATTTTTTTATATGGTTATGTCAATATATTTCTTCTATCAATCAAATGATACAACTATCTTGTTAAACAATCCTGATTAGAAGAAGGATGTATATGGTATTAACAATTGAAAGTTATTGGTAGAAACTTTATATTAAAAATTAGTTTATAATAATTAAAGAAAAAGTTAGGGATTCAAAAATGATTATAATATATGTAAAATGGAAGAAAAATCATCAAAAGTGATTTATTAATGTTGTAGGAATATTTTTACAAAAGTGATATAAATCACATTAAATTTACTTCCAAAAAAGGGGATACAATATATTTAAAAACATTATTTTAAAAATTAAATTTATCAACAATTAAACATTGAAAAAAATTAATTTTATGTTGGATAAATATGGATAAGAATACATTAAATGATGCGACGTTATAAATACATGATATTTGGATTGTTTAAACTAATTTAACTAACTGACATCAGTGAAAGGATTGTGAAATTTTTTTAATAAAATTTAACAAAAATCTAAAGATTAAAAAAGTGAAATACATATTTGAAAATAAATAATATATATAAATATATTTTTTATTAAAAATTATTGATATAAAAGATAAATATTCAAAAAAAAACAGCGATTATTTTCATTTATAATATCATTTTTATTTTAGAATGAATAAAAATGAGATCAGGAGTTGAAAATTCTAATTACCTAGTAAAATAAAATAGAAATTATGAATTAATGAAATAGTATTATATAACAAACAAAAAATAATATAGTTAGTAATGGAAGAATATAACTCAATAAATGGTGGTTAATTTAAATATTCCCCTTATAATTATCCTAACACTAGAATTAAAATAACATAAAAGAGTGAATGTGGAATGGAATTATATAATCCATGAATCAAATGTAAATTCTGATAAAATGTGTTAATTCATAGTATATGAACCTTACAAAAGAAAATAGTATGAAAATATGGAACATGTCTCAAAGAATGGAAATTTATATAGGAACACCTTACTAATAATGTAAGGATTGAATTCTTAATATATATGAAAGAAACCATATAAGTTATAGAATAAAATTAAATCAAATCTAGTAGGTTATATATTTAAGATATTTGATATCACAAATGGGTGAGATGATAGAAAATTGAATATAAATGCATTAAATGTTTTGATAATTTAAAAAGACCCCCTTATGAACAACATAAGATATGCACTATAAATCAATATGTGGGGAATTGAGACCATTAATAAATAATAAAGAATGTGTAAATTTTATGTTATATATATTCAATTATAGATATATATATTTATGTAATTAAAAATGGGTAATAAAGATACAATATATGGTTTCATTATCATCATTTTAATGAAGGGTTCTGGACTTTTTGGGTATACGATGTATAACATAATTTTTTTATTTTCTCTTTAATTAATCATTATATTCATTTATTCCTCAATTATTAGTTTTTTTACCCGTATAGATTGTTCAGAGATATTTGGTGCATGTTCTAAAATTGCATCGATGTTATGGAATTGAACAATAGAAATTTTTAATAGTTATATAAGATCAGGTTGTATAAATTTGTTCCTTTTATCTCATTATATAAGTAAAACTGATAAAAAAATCAATATATTCTATAAAATATTTCCATATCAATAATTTTTTATTAGTAATTCTCTTTTTATAGTTAAAGTAGCCACAATTATATTATTTTCATATCAATATTATCATAAAAACATTATCATTAAGGAATAATTAAAATGAAATTAATTGATGTATAATTCTTAATTTAGACATGGATAACATTTCAAAATAATCCATGTAAGCATTTAGTGAAAATAAAATATCATCATTCACATAGGTATTTTAAACCACCACAAGAGAATTATAATTTATTAATTGATTTTCTAAAAAGAAAAATTTAAAAAAACCTAGTTTCATAAGAACACTAGAGTCAAATTATACAACTATTGTAATGAAACATTAATAGTTTATTATGTTATAGATGTATAAGATGATAAATCAAAATGAATACAAGTGTTTTGAAACCTTTCACTTACTCTTTAATATAGCGGTTTTTTAGTTTGAATAGATATGCTTGAAAACTGATATGAGGGTATAGATATGTAATTTATCATATCATCTAAAAAGGAATAACTTTTTAAAGTGATGAAAAATGGTTAGAAATTGTGTGTATTTATATTAAAAAGATTGGGGTATCATTTAAGATAATATGGAATAATTTTATATTTATGATCAAGACTATGAATAGTTTTCATTACTTTAAAAATTAATTTTTACCTATATATATATACATTTCCTTGACATTTCAACATGCATAAAATTTAATGCCTTATTTGAAATATTTTATCCAATGTAAATAATCCAAAAAAAATTATTAGAATAATCTATAACATAATCATTAAAAATTGATATATATGTTTGAAAATAATGTTATTAATTTAAAATTAGATATTTTATTATTTGAGTTCATTTTATGTAAAAAAGATTATAACTTATTTAGAAAATTTATCATCATAATGATTTTTTTAAATCTATGTTATATGAACTAAACTATATTTTTTACTATTCCCTTAAAATTAAAATATTCCATAAATGTTTTAATAAGAAACATTATTTTTGTTTAATAAATATGAATCCAAAAATGATATCTATTTTATCAATAAAATATTTTTATTTAAATAATGACTAAATTTAGATTTTATTAGAAAAAATGTAATTTTTACTAAATAAGATAAAAGCAACCATATTAAAAATATACTCGAATAAAAAATTTAATTTAAATTATTTAATTATTAATTATATGGTATTAAAATATATGTATTTACTTATTTTATTAAGGTTAAACACTATTTATAAGGCCACATTGTTTGGTACATTATGATAATTTTAATATTGCAATGATTAAGTTATTATTTTAATGCACACATTTGAAATTATTACATTAACCATATACAATGATCATATAACTCTTTTAATTCTTATATATACCACTTATTTCCTTTCTTGTTCCATCAATTTAATTCTCACTATTCTATAACATTATTCTACAACATTTTAGTCATATATATAATAATGTTTTCATTTTTACAATGTAGTTCACAATTGAGATATTTATTTAAAATCTTGATCCAATGGATTTTAAAATTCGCATCATGTAATTTATTTATTTTATATTATCCATTTCAACTATTTTAAATTTTATAAAATTAATGAATTCTTCTTGTACAATAGAATATAATGATGAAATAAACAGTGTTTATTTTGTGATGCAGCGTGTGTGGTTTGTTTATAACACGTATTTATACACTAGTTTCTTAAAGAAACAATTCATTTAATCAATACTAAAATATATGTAATATATATATACACACACATATTATTATTAATTATTTTATTGATAAATTAAACAAAATTTATATACCTATATATGTTAAGGTAGACTATTTATTTAAATATGAATTGAAAATCAGGGGATGTAACATTTCTTAAAAAGATATATTATCGTCGAGTCCATATGTATTCTAAAACCCTTTATTAACTATAAATGTATGCACAATACTTATGTAAATGGACCATTTATATAAAATTATAGTGTCATTATCCTACCACATTGGTACTCCAGTTGGCTTGGAAACGATTTTGATTTTTACCCTCGAAACCACCCTCCAATTGTCCACATGTTAGCCACTACACTAAAAGAATATAAACAAACAAAAATAGTAATATTTTCCCTATATAAAAAAAATTCCAAACAAGTATAAATAATATATTGTTTTTCCAATCTAAATACTATAATAATGTTATATATTTTAGGTATTACCATACAATCCAAACCATAAAGGGAGAATAAAAACATGTACATAACCTTAACTATACATTAGGGAATGTGTAGTGGAATAGATAACTCTAACAGGTATCCATTGTCAAAGAATACTTTTATGACATATCCACCAACAAAATCTATATAATTTTAAAAAAGTTATATAAAGGAATGGTGACTATATAAATATACAAAGATGGTTCCTTATATAAATTCTCATGTGTCTATGTGAGTAAAGCATATAAATAATTCATTTTACAATAAAAAGTATTGAAAAGGCCAATAAACATATCCCAAATCCATATATATGATCTATTAATTTGCATTCTATATAATAATCCTACATACAAATTAAATCATTATTTCTATCCCATGTTATCATGAAATATCTACTACAAAATAATTATTACCCATCATCATCTAAGAATAATGTTGTTTCCTACCCATAGAGACTACACTACAATACTATGAAATAGTTTTGAACTTGTATGGAGCATAGTAATACTACAGAAAAATCAAGAATTTATACACCTATAGTGAACTCTTTGAATAAACCAATAAATATTTCTACCAATAAGTAGTAATATACTCATAAATAAGTCACTATAATCATATTAATACCAATAATAATTTATCCACCAACAAGGAACCCAATAAATATACATTTATGAATAGGTGGAACCCACTAAATGGTTTTTTATTATGATAAATTATTTTTTGGACACTATCAAATTTCAGGGACACTCACTAGTAACCCAGGAGTGGAATTTTGGGGACACTTACCACCTTAAACCCCATTAGTTGGGTAGTTTCTCACCCTCAAGGACTGCCCTTGTATTACCCGCTGCCCACCCTAAATGAATATCCACTCCTCAACCTATTTTAACATTAGCACATCACATATCCAACATGGCCAAACATATCATCCTTTATTATCACTTCTTTCTTTGTCACCATCATTATCCTTGTTATTGGGAACTTCCAGGTAAATAGTCATAACATCCACATTTTTTTCAGTTTTCATAATAATGTAATAATAATAAGTCTATATATACCATGATATAGCCGAGTATTTTATCTAGTAGATCATATAGGGTATAAAAATTCCATTTCAATAATATTCCTCATATTATGGACATACATTAACACCACTACCTCATCAAATAGCTATCACATTTTAAATAACCAAATTAAATGAAACCACATCATATAATACACCATGTTATATTTTCAAATATACATTTTGAAAACAAATAGGATATCAAGTTATTCACAATCGAATCAACTTACACCACCATTATCATCAAATTATAACATTCTCATATCCAAAAAGCATTTGGATGTGATAACCTTAGTAGAAATGGCACATCTCATGCCAATGATGGGTGACCTTATTGAATTTACACCACCCTATGTAACTCAAAAATATTATTATCCTATAACATTATAATGTTGAATAATACAAAGAATATATGAAAATACCCATGTAATTTATGAATACAACATTTAACATCCCCTACCAATAATATTAAAAATTTAACAAAAAGTGAAATGGCCCCTTGAAATATTGGTATTATTAGTTCTAATGTTTTTAAATTTCCAACATATCACCTATAAGTAATTTTTAATAGTTTACTAATATTATAGGATGAGTGTTCAATATGAAGAAAAAACATATTTCACAAATATCATATATATTAGTCAACAATACTTTCACACCATTGAAATGTTTTCAAAGATTCACATATAATTCATAGAAAATGTTAAATAATATTTCATTATTTTAAAATCATATCCATAATTCATAATATTTCGTATCAATAAATTCATTTTAACTATATTTATTGATTTATAATGCCATAATTTTCATAAAATATCCTTAATTAATTACTAATTTTCTCAATAATTTGGAAAATTCATAACATTTCACTATTTTATTATTTCGTAGGATTAATTCATATCCAAAATTCATATTCACATTTCATTTACATTTTTATTTTATCACGTATCAGTTCTTTCGAATAATTATGAATTATCTACCCAAAAAATAAAATCATAAGCATCATTGATATATAAGTATTTAAAATTGGTAGGAATTTGAGTCTGCTACCTCTATTACTTGACGAGAAGATTTCTTAATTCATTGATTTCCACTAATTTTATTTCAAATTTCCCATTATTTTTTCATTTCCTCATCATTAAATAGAGTCATCGGACCAAAAATAATGTGTCCTAGTTTATGATGATAAAATATAGAATATAGGGTTTCTCACAAAAATAAAAATAGTGGAAAATATATTCTCTCTATTATTTTCCAGTTAGTCTCCACTAACACCTATTACACTCCTCATAACACAAAAAAAATTAAAGATTCTATTTCCTTCCTTTTAATTCCACTAATTAAAATAACATTTTTATTCTTTTTACTATTTATGTCCCCACATCAATTTTGGAATCCACATTTTTCTATAATTTATGCATTATCACTACCAAATATATAAACTTCTTGTTATTAATTTCATTAAAAAATTATTTAAAAATGAATAAGTAAACTAAATAATTAATAATTGTATACTAATTTCACCTGCATTTTTTATAAAAACAACTCCTCTCAAAAAACTAAAAAACTATCACCCAATGGAATAAATTTAACCCTAAAACCAAAAAATACATTAGTAATTTCTATTTATATATAGAAAAAAATTATTATTTTACTATTAATTATATAATTTCCTAAACATTTAAAAAACTATGAATACTTAAATTTCGTGTTCTCTATATTACATATCCTTTATAAAATTTCATCCTAATAAATATTCATCCATAATAATAAAAATGAAAATTACTAAACCAACAGATTCATTTATCATTCCTTAGGGGGAACCATGCATGGTCTTGGTGCACGATTAAAAAACCAAGTGTTTATTATGGGATAAGCCTCAACTAAACAATGTAGATCCTCTACATAGGAATTCAACCCTAGATACATAGTCTTTAAATATCATGTGCCTTTTGAGAGAGGCATGGTCCACCTTAGATGGTTTTACTAAAACATATGTATTGGGTGGTAGGGTTTATATTAACCATGTGTAATAGCTTCTTTTTTCCAAAAACCTCACCTTCAGCCTAAGATCAGCCTCAAAACCCCCCCTAAAAATCCCATGATCTGATTTTACACTCATCTTTGGTAAAAAAATGTGTTAAACCATAAATAAGAGTATATTTACATCAAAATAAATCCTAGGATCATACAATCTCCGCCTATCCTAATTAAATTCGTCCTCAAATTTTCCTTCAAAAGGTGGTCAATAATTTCTTGATAATATCTCCATATACTGAGAATGTACATCATTCTCCCACTCCCATGTCTCATCCGGAAAACAACCATACATCCATAACACACTTAGTATAAAAACTAACTGGACTTGGAGAACTGTCATTCTACTATCAATAATATGAATAGGATGCTCCATGAACAATGTATCTACTTGATTTTCATCTTTATCCAGATGTATATTATGATATGTATCTAATTAATGAATTCACAACTTGGATACATTGAAGATGTTTTGTATGGAACTATACCTATGATGTAAATAAAAAAAATAGGCCACTAGCTCGAATCTCTTATGAATCATGAATAACCTCGCATGTATTGATTAATGATTTCCCAATATCCTAATATATCTATTTCCTATGTTTTATGAGATATGTAAAAGTAATTTATCCCCAACCAAAAAGTATAGATTCCATGAATGGTGATCATCTTAACATTTCTATTGTAAATATAAAGATTTCATCGGTTTCTGAATCAAGTGAAACTATAACAGCCCGACACTAGAAGCCTATAGTCAGTGCATTACCTTATTACATTGGCATGATTACAAGGAATAAAATCTTGAAGGGCTGGTAAGTCATGCAATTTGGAAAAAAATATTACATAATTTGTACCAGTATTAGATTGGGAAATATAGAATAAAGCATAATATATATTAAAATGAAAATAATTACATCCTTTAAAGATCACTAAAATATTTATTCTTGGTATATTGGGGAAGGGAAAAGATAGGGATGGGCTCAAATGATCAGAAAGGGTATGTAAAATGGAAGAAATAATGAATCAATGAGAATAATCATCATGGAAAGGTAAATAATTGAGCACATATTTCTTATAAATATCTCGATAAGGAATAATCAACATGAAATGGTAGATAACATAAATATTTTCCATTTAATTTTTAAAATTAGAATGAAATCGATCAATAGATATGTCAAAGAATACATATCATAGTTATTAATAATAAATTAATTATTAATAAATTTTAATTCTTAATTACTACATTTCTTGTTTCCAAGGTACATGATACCTTTACCGTCCAAACATATACTCAAGATAGTTTAAACTACTAAAATATAGAAAACTAATTCATCTCATGATACTACTAATGCATCACGTGGATTGAATTAACCAGTCCAAAATAAATATAGTGAATTTCTAAATCATTTATCTAATATACAATAATATATTTATATATTGAACACCATTCCTTTTTATCAAATATTTTTATTGAGCGAAAGATATAGATTTATCAATAATTCATACAATTTTAAAGGTAAAAATTATATATAAATGGTGTATGGTTATGGAAATAATGATATAAATTACCTTAGAATTGGGACATTTAAAATGTAGTTCACAAAAAGAATGATCATAATGGGGTGATTATTTCAACATGAAGTTAACAATCATAAAATATAGTGATATTGTAATGATAAACATTTCCACATTTTAATTTTCAATTAAAAACCCATTGAATGAGATAAATCATTGTGGAACTCAAAATACCAATATTTATGTGTAAATCCGGATATTAAATGAAAATGTGGTAGTACATAAACCAAATTAATTTTAATTGGTTTATAATAACCGATAGCTCTCAAAGTATTTAAATCGAGATAAAATACATTAACTTATGTTTTCCATTTTATGAACAATCTTGTACACCATTTTTAATAGTTGTAATATTCTATTAAATTATAAAAGGTACTTAATAATATTTATAATAAAATAAATGATCTTATAATAAAATTTTATTACATGTTTACTAACATTCATTAATTATTTTCAATATTTTAGGTGTTAATTTCCATGTTTTTAAGTATGTTTTGACATATTATTTTTTTCTTATAACATAAATCACGATTAAATCATATATAGAAATTAAAATATGATTTATTAATCATTTATATTATGTATATATGTATTTATAAAAATCCATAATAATTTGATATAGGAAATAAAATTCATTGTTCATGGAGATGGTAGGTCTTATATATGATTGAATGATACATGCATTTATTTCTCATATTTAAAATATGGAAAATTATATTATATATGTGTATACTATAAGATCATGACCTTAAAAAAATACTTGATAATGAGTTAAGTCAAGAATTTTCATTTATTTCATATTGAGGAACTATTTAGGTTTACAGTTTTAGAGAGTTAGGAAACCATTCATACATAAAAAAATAAAATTACAATTAAACACTTAGTAATAGTATCTGTTTTTTACAAAATTTAAAACTTTTAAAATAAATCAGGATATATTTAATGAAATCTATTCATAATTGGTGAAATGAATTCTTCCAATCCCTTACTCATCCTTAATTCATGTGAAAAAATATTAAAACAAATGTGGGATGATAATTAAATGTTCAATAAGGGATATAAAAATAAGTAAATCATTATTCAATTTAAAAATATATTAAAAAATTAACCTGAAGTAAGACTTTTCAACTTGATAAGCAGTAAAAACCTTTTCATTGATAAAAATATTATTTCATACTTTTTTATAATAAAAATATTACTATAATCCCTATAATAAGCCCTGAAAATACATAACGGTAACTTGTAACAATATTATACTTCTCACTCTTATAAAAGGAATAACTATACGATTTACTTACATATATGTCACTCTTAAAAATAAAATAACCATACAGCCTACTTCCATACCCAATGAATTAGAAGGATATCACAAAATTGTCCATCATTAGGTTATCATGGAACCACCAATCATTGGTTTATAAGAGAACCACTTGTTAAATGTGAAAGTATAATTTATAAAAACATAACACACAAAAGATTTCAATTTTATGAATTTCACTCATTAGATTTCATTTGAAATCACAAAAATCATTTCTTGATATTGGAATAGTCAATCAATTTTTAAAACCCTTTATGAATAAAAAAATAATGAAAAAAACGTTTTTCTTTTAAGAAAACACGAACTCATGAAAAGGAATTCAAATTTATAATAATTTTAATGTTGTGGAAAATTTATGTCATCATGTATGTTGGGAATAGAATATTTCATCTGTCGTTCGTCTAAATGTTTCATATAAATAATGTATAGAGATTAATTTTAAAAAAATTATTGAAACTAAAAATAGACATTTCATTTACTTTATAACCATTTTTATATACATATATAAAAAATATAAAAAATTATATCAATGATATTAACATGAGGAAATGATCACATCTATAAACATTAAAAACATCACATACAACTTTGAACATTTAAATAATAATCTATATAAAAGAATAAAATAAAATAAATCATTAGATGAAATTATATTTGATAAAATATGGATATATAATGTCAATTGGGATATATATAAACAACTTAAGTAAATAAATTTTAATATAATCAAGAAATACCTCAATGTAAAGAGATTGGGACAAAACCCCTTACCTTGGGTTTGAACTTTCTTGTGTGCCTTCAATATTATGAATAATAAAAATAAATTAACTACATACATTATTTTTAACTTTATTCAATTCTTTTGGTTTCACTTATTTCATGGTTTTATACAGCTACATAAACAATTACGTTTATGTTTTTTGTTTTGACAACATTATGTTTACGTGTCAAAATGAATTCAGTAGGTCAGCTATGGCTAAAGGGATTATTATATTAAAATGTATAGAACAATAATCATGAAATAATTACAATATGTATTAATCAATTAACCTTTTAAAAAACCATGAAATGTGGTTATGAAAAATGAACCATCATTTCTATCATATAAACGATAGGCCATACGTATTCATGGGTAACATTATCATTTTTCAATGATCATTATGGAAAGAAGGTAATTATCAATTTTTATTTACATAACTATAATTTTATCATATATACCACATTATTTAATCATATACACTTATAAAAATAATTTTATTTTTGTATAATCAATAACGTCGCTTAGAAGAAACGGTTTTCCACATGTTCACGAATGACATTATCACATTTTCATTTGTTAAATAAAATGATTTTTTGAATTTATATAAATTTAATTATGTAATTAATATAATATAGAAGTTATTTTTGTCTCATAAATTTAATTAAAACCATACATAATATGTTCCATCTATTGTGTGAAGGTATCACATCACTTGTAAAAGGTTGTAGTCCGCACTTCTACAAATGATGATACAATATTTTAAAAAATAGAATAAATAAAGTTGTGTTTTATATAAATATTAAATAAGAATAATGTCATAATAAATTATATATATATAATATATAAATATTTTTTCCATCACAATTAAAATTTATGAAAGTTGGTAAAGTAAATAGAAGAACATCGTTTCATGAGGTGGTAATTTTTCATACAAAAGAATGGTATATTCATTACCCATAAGATAGATGTGTGTGTATGTTTAGGTCAAAATGTCATCATAAAAAATTATAGAATATTGAGGATACTTAATTTATTATTTATTCATGGAATTATAGGACATGAGTAAGTATAGAATGAATGTAAAATAAAAAAGAATAAGGAAGGGTGTTCCATCTTATTCTGCTAACTCCTTTTGGATTTCACCAAAAGTGATTCCTTGGATGTATTTCATCCCAAGGTGAGGATCCTAGGATGGAGGTAGAGATTTTTAAGAGATATTAGACTTGATCTTTTTCAATACAATGTTTCTTTAGAGGTGTGAGGATGTGGGAGGAGTGAGTTCCTTTTTCTGGTTGAGAGGAGTAGCACTCATGTAAATTTTTTAAAATAGAATTTCTCCCAAGTTTTTTCCACTTCAAGTTGTTTTAATAATGAAAAAATTATATCAAAAAGATTATAGGTTGAAAATATGTACATCCAACGAATTTTGGACTATATTATGGGTCATTTATTCCCTTATGTTTATGTTTTTGTACCTTGTTAATTTAATTTATCCCTTAATCGTTATAATTAATTCTAATCACTTTAAAAAATATTTCTCGTGAAAAAATAAATTTACCTAAATAGAAAATATAATTTATTATGATTTTATATATGGAATAAATATTGAAAAAATAGAATCATATGAGTTATAAAAAATAATTTAAATATAATCCCACATAGGTAATGAGAGAGCGGGTTTTTAATGTTAACTCGTTCAAATGTTTTCAATGTTTTTATATTCATTTTCAATGTAAAATTGTTTTTAATGACCTAAATTTGGTTAAATGATAAAAAAAATAATCTAGTTAAACTTTAAAACCATTTAAAAATAAAATTTATCTCTACAAATACATCCGATGAAAAGTTTTTTTTACTTTAAAATTCATTATTTTTCAATATTTATAAAAAAATGAAACATCATATATAAATATCAAAAGTTCACACGAACCAAATTTTTTGGTTTCTGTTGAAAAAAAAATTATTCTGACATATAAAATCAAATAAAGTTTGAAACCATGGATTTAAAATAGTATTTCCATTAAAATGTTATAAAACTAGCTTTCAATAATATAGTGCTTTCTATGCTTGAAATTTGATTTATTCTTATTTTAAACCTATAAAAAATATTTTATGAATGTAATTTATTAATAGAAACTTGTAAACATATTATAGTTATTCATTTTCATTCATGTTAATACATGTACAAAGTGAAAACTACCACTTAAAATAATAATATTAACATTATATTATTTTTTTGGTTTAAAGCATCCCTATGTACAATGAAAGTTTCCGAGGCGAAAGATTATTGTGTGATTGTTACAAAATCATTAATTGAATTACTTATATGGTAAAATTACTGTTTAATTCATATATATTAATAAATATTAAAAGTAATTATTCTATAATTACCTAGGATGTTATATCCTTCCCCACTTTTGTAAATTGGTTCTTTAATATTTTATTCAGTTATCAAATAAGTGGGGATATTTTTCACTTATAGAATTATTAGATTCACATGTTTTTTCTTCAACCATATGGATTTTAAATAATAAAAAAGCTTATTATATTAATTTATTCCACATAACATTCTCTATATGGTCATGAATATGAAATGGTTGTTCCCCATAAGAAACATTCTCTTCCAGTTGAACTACTCCAAGGCTCAAAACATGAGTTGAGTCTGGTAGGTAATTTTTTAATATTGAAAAATGAAATAAGTTGTGTACCTCATATAAATCATATTTAATGGAACTCAGTTGGAAACTGATAACACTATATCTATGAATTAATATGGTCCAATGAACCATGGGCTCAACTTCCCCTTCATAACAAAACAAATCATACATTTCCATAGAAAGTTTTTAAAAAATACATGATCACCTGCATCTAAAGAAATATCATTTCTTTAGTTATCTAAATAACTCATTTCCATGCACTAATATGGCCTCATGTCTCACTAAATCAACTAGTCATTGTCTTGTTTTTTATTATACCAGCTTTTTTCCCATTGACTTCCTTTCTCCAATATCTTCCCAAAAAGATAGATTTTGACACGGCATTCCATATAATTCTTTAGAAGGTGCCATATGTATATTTTAATGATAATTGTTATTGTAAGAAAACTCATACTAAGAAATATGTGAATCCTTAATTCCTTAGTAAATCATTGATAAAGAAATAGCCATATATTTTAATATATTAATTACCCACTTAGACTTTCCTTCAGATTGCGGATGAAAAGATATACAGAAATTTAGCTCAGCACCCAAAAACACTTGAAGTAATTTCCCAAAAATGGATATGAAATTGGGATCATGGTATAATATAATAGATGTAGGAACTCCTTTTATCCTAAAAATCACATTTAGATACAGTCTATAATGATGATTTAAAGACATTGTATCATGAATGGGAATGAAATTTATATATTTCTTTAATCAATAAACAATAGAACAAATTTCACATTAACCTTGAGATATCATTGAAAATCCCTCCATGAAATCCATTGATATATTATACCATGTTTATTATGGTACTAGAAAATGTTGAAGCATACCATTCATTAACTATTGGTCTAAATTGACCAATTGAAAATTTAAACACTTCAAAGTAAATGAAGCATCATATATTTTCATTTCATACTACTAGTCATAGTCTTGATGTTCGATGTAAATCTGAATGCAACTCCGATAAACAAAAAATGGACAACTATGAACTTCTGTTAATATATAATTCATTAACTATGGATCAGAAGGCATTCAAAATATTTCCCCAAATCATAAAACACCCTATTAATCAATTTTCAAATCATGATACTTAACAATATTAACAAATTATACCATTTCATTAAAATTTTGATTAACCTTATGAGTTTTCATGATTCTTTCTGAAAAAGTCCAATGCACTGAAACCTAGAAAAATATATTTTTTCCTGCATCCAAAACTTGTAGGAAAAATTTCATCAAATCGATAATAGAAGGGTCATATTCCAAACACAACGTGGTTAATGTCGCATTACTTTATTGAATCAAAGAATCTCTTACCTTTATTTATTTTCCAGAATGATAATTAAATGACAAAATTGTATTCCTCAATTTGATTCATTCATCTCCTATTTACAATGTTCCACTCATTCTATGTGAATATATACTTTGGACTTTTAGGATCAGTATATATATCCCACTTTACTCCATAAAAATGATGCCTCAAAATTTTTTAATGAAAAAGATAATTGCAAATTTAAAATAATATGTATGGTAATTTAACTCATTAGTTTTCAAATGACATGAAGAATAAGAAATTACCTTATCATTATTCATCAAGACACAACCATGTCCCTTTAATGATGCATCATTATTTATGACTAGTTCACAATTTCTAGAATGTATGTCCAAAACAATATCATTGACCAGTCTTTGTTTCATTTCCTAAAAAGAAACTTCACATTGTCCCATCGATAGGTAATTAACTCATATTCATGTTAACATTGTCAATGGGATAGATAAATGAAAAAATTCTTCAAAAAACAACTGAAAATAACCCACTAATCTAAGATAACTATGAATCTTAGTTACATTTGTAGGTCTTTCCCACTCTTCAATGGCATTTTTTTATAAAGGATCAAAAAAATTCCTATATTTAGAAATAATATACCCGGAATGTCTCTCAGAGGTAGTCCCTTGACTATTTATTAATGAAAAAGAAAAGTATAACAAACACATACCTCAATTCAGAAACCGATTACATGTCATAAAAATATCATCTTGAAACACAACCACAAACTGATCCAAAAACTAATGGAATGCACTATTCATATTATTCATAAATACACCACGTGTATTAGATAATCCAAAGGTAATACTTATAGACTCATAATGCCCATATATTTTCTGAAATTGTGTCTTCATAATTTCATTGTCCTTCACCTTCAAAATAGTGTACCTAGACCTTGGCTTAATCATTGAAAAACACCGAGCTCTCCAGATCTATTAAAAAATCATTGATATGAGGCATGTGATACTTTTTCGTAATAGTTATCTTATTCATGAATATCTAATCAAGGAAATGTATCATGCAACCATATTTCCTTTTCATAAATAAAACAAAAGTTCCATAGAGTGATGTGCTAGTTTTAATGAAATATGTATCAAGAAATATATGAAATTGGTTTTCAATTCCACATGTTCTACATGAGGTATTATAGACGAATTTTTTTAATAGGATTAGAATTAGGAAATAGATCAATAGTAAATTCAACTTCACTATCACGAACTACACAATGTTATTATTTGGGGAAAACATAAAAAAATCATTCACTACTAGGATGTCACTAATAATAATTATTTCATTATTTTTAACAAAAAGGAGAAAGATAAATTTAATTATCATATTTCATCATGTTATGAACTTATTGGTATGTTATAAACATTACTAAATCATTAAATAAATCTCTGTTGGAATTAAATTATTTTTTATCATGATAAACTAAAAGCCAATATACGTAAAATGATATAAAATGATATTATTGGATATTCCACAATAGTTTTAGGAAATACCATACCAAAAATATTAACAATAATATTCCTATAAATCATGTTCACTCTAACACATCCACCAATAAGTTATACCAAAAGTTCTATCTTACTTTCATGTGGTTATATTTATAATTTTCTAGAAAATTAATTAAAAATGACACAATAAAAAGATACAATATTAAAAAATTATTATAATAAATATAATTATCTAGTAACATACCTATCACAACTTCATTTGAGGTCCCAACATCAACTAAAGTGCTAGAAAATGATTTTTACAGGCCCATTTTATTGTGAAGTTTCTGGTTTCCACCATTGGAAATCAAATTTGGACACACATTGGCATAACGACATTACTCATTACAACTAAAACATCTTATCATTGTCCTTTAATTTCTTTTATTATAATCATACATACAACCACAAACCATATAACCAATATTCCGACATCTAAATCACTTCCCATACATTGAATGATACTCTTTTGAATGATTTTTACTAGACAACTCGTAGGATGTGAATTAATTTTTCTTATCTTCAATCATCTTGGATGAATTCTTTCCAATGGATAGTCCAATGGGCCAATTATTTTTATTATTATCATGGGATGCATGATCTAATAAAAACTCTATTTTTACCTTTCTAATGAATCACACAAGTTTTTCAATGCTCTTGAACTCATGAAAAGCCTATCCCATTCGATATTAGGACTCCAATGCTGAGTAAAAATGATTTATCTTACAATCAATATCTCAGATAAAATTTTCTAATACCTCACAAGTCAATTGATGTTTTCCTCATATGTATCTAATTAATCCTCTTCTTTTCTTCCCAAATAAAATAATTTCTTTTCTATTCTATGTCAAAAATCATTTGGAAAATATTTATCCATGAAAATATTCAAAAATTAATCCCATTTAAATGAATAAATCTCTTCACCTTCTGGGGTATTTTTAACCATTGACCGCCATTGATCGGACTCACCTTAAAAATAATAAATTTATAGAGTTAACTTTTGGTGATATGGACAACCCATGACATCAAATATATTTTATAAGGCTTGAATACATCATTCAGATGTCATGATATCATATAATCATCTAAATGATGGCGGATGCTTCCAAATAAAATGACCCATTATCATCATGTTCCACTATAGTAGGTTTTTCTTTTGAATATAGACCACTTCTATTTTTATCCGGATCTAAATGATCCATCACCATAACAAAATCCTCAATTCTGATTCAAAACATCTCAGGATGCTAATTTGGAAAAATATTTTCTACTCAGTGTCTTCCCACTATTGCTCTCAAGTATCCTTGGTGGAAAATCATTCTTAAAAATATATTTTAGATGAATAAACATTGTAATATGGAAATTTTATATAATTTTAACTTAATCATAAAGTAAAATGTTCTACTACCATGCTACTATTATTATCTAAAACTATAATGTTATTAAAACTTTTCCTTTGATATCAACATTAGGGGACTAGCCATAAAAAATTAAATAATATTAAGTTAACTCAAGAATTATACATTTTTTTACATTGAGGATCTTTTTATATTGAGTGTTTCAGTGTGTTAGGTCCCAGTTCAAACATTAATGATAAGAAAATAAAACTAGACACATTCGAATAGAATATATTTTTCTATAATATTAATAATTTAAAATAAAGCATGATATCTTTAGTTAGAACTCTTAGTGACTATCATCAACAATTATTCCAATCCCTTACCCATACATATGTCCTATGAAAAATATAAAAAACATGGGATGATCATAAAAATCTCAGTAAGTGTTATAAAAAAATAAAACCATTATTCAATTTGTAAATATTCATTAATAATTACAAAATTAACATGAAGTAATAATTTTCTCCTTGATAAGTAGTAAATACATTAAATTGATAAAAATATCATTTAATACTTTTTTCAATATCAAAATATTACCCTAAAACCCTTAACAAGTGTTTAAAATAAATAAAGGTATTTGGAACATCATTATACATATAACTCATATAAACGGAATAACCATAACCATTACATTAGAGGTCTATCCTAGACCCACCCATCATTAGTTCATACCAGAACCACCAATAATTAGTTTTTTATAGAACCACCATTCAAATAATAAAAGAAAAATTATACAATCATAACACTTAAAATATTTAAATTCTCACTATTTCCCTTATTAAATTTCATTTTAATCTGAAGAAAACATTTCAAGATATTTTAATAATCAACCCATTTTAAAAGAAGCCATTATTTATAAAAAAATATAGAAAAGGAAGAATTTCAATTTTACAAAACATGAAATCTTGAATATTAAGCCAAAAAAATAACCCCCATGGTAGTGTAATATTTATTCTTATTATGAATATTAATAATAGAACATTCCTTTTTTGTATTTTGTCTAAACATTTCTTATAAAGAAAGTTAAATGATTAATTTTCAAAAATATTTTAATGAAATTATAAAAGGTACTAAATTTAAATTTACAACCATTTTATATCCATATAAAATAAATATGAAAAATAATATCCTGAATATCAACATGTGGATAAGATTACAAGTTTAAACATTCAAATCACCCCATACTACTTTAAACATTTAAATCGTAATCTACAAATAAGAATAAAAATTAAGATAAAATTACATAACATTATAAATAATAAAATATGGATATAAAATTTAAAGTGGTTTTATATACACCATATGAAACAACATGTGTGAATATAATCATGAAATCCCTCAATGAACAAATCATGAGAAAAAATCATTTACATTGTGTAAGACATGTCTTTTGTGTCTTTAGCTTCGTGAATAATAAATGTATACTAATTATCTACCTTCTTGAAAACATTTTTCCTGTTTATTTAGACATTTATTTCACCAATTATAATATTATATACCAATTCTTAATCAATTAAGTTTACATTGGGTGTTTGGGCCATATTATGTTTATGTGTCTAAATGACATTGGTAGGTCACCTATAGTCAAAGGGGTCATTATATGAACATATAAAGAATACTGATAATGATATAAAAATCATATATATACTTAAATTACATTTTTATATTTAGTCATGGAATATGGTTATAAAAAATTAACCAATGTTATAATCTAGTAGATGGTAGGTCTTACGTGCGCATGAGTAATGTTCTCATTTTTCAATGATCATTGTGGAAAGAAGGTATGTAAATTTTTTTTCATAATTTTAATTATATCATCTACACAATAATATTTGATCATATCTAATTATATATATAATTCATGGGATGTAAAATATATTACATCTCTTTATATAGGTGGTAGTCCATAACACCATGAACGACTGCATCAATTTTTCAGTGTGGAAAAGTATTAATGAAAATGGTGTGTAATATTTAAAAAAGGTGTTTTTTAAATAATATAATATAGAAAATATATATTCCATGTATATAAATTTAAAACCGTCTTTAATATGTTATATAACGTGTGTGAATGTATGGCATCGCATATAGGATGTGGTAGTCCATACATCCACAAATGATGTTATTGTATTTACACCAAATGGAATATATAATGATATATGTTATAAAAGAATTATATAAGAATTAATACATAAAAATATCATATCTATAATATATGAAAAAATGTTTCTATTATAATTCCAAACCATGAATGATGGTACAGAAAAAAAATAACATCATCATTTTGTGAGCCGGTTGTTTATCATATAGAAGAATAGTATGTTTTTCCCATTTGATGGGAATGTGTCTAATATTAGGTCAAAATATTATAATAATAACATTTAGGGTACTTATTTTACTATATATTAATAGAATAATAATACTTTATGAAGTGAATAATTAAAAAAAAGAACATGTGGAAGGGTGTTACATCTTATTCGGATAACTCCTATTGGTTTTCACCAAATGGATCCCTTTGATGGATTGATTACAAAGTTAAATATTATTAGATAAGTGGGGGGATTGTTAGGATATATTTGAGTTTATTTTTCTTGATCCAAAATGTCATGAGAGGTTTTGGGAATTAGTAGGGTGACTTCCTTTTTAATGTGGAGAGGAATGAGACTCCTATAATTTTTTGAAAACAGTATTACACACAAGTTTTTCCTTGTAAAGAGGATCTAATAATAGAAACAATTATATTAAATTGAGGATAGTGAAAACTATTTCTAGAAAAGGCCTTTAAGAAAATTTTATAGTTCAGTTAGGCTTTATGTATAACAACCCATACTTTACATACATTGTTAATACTTCAAAATTGAAGCACACTTATTACAACATATGACAAAACCACAAAGGACCGTATAGGTATAGTGTCTTTAGAAATTGGGGAACATAAACAACTGGTTCATAAATCTTATACAGTGTCTCCCATTTATTTCATCATATCTAGGGTCCCTTTTAGCATATTCTACTTAATATCCATCTTCCTGACCTGGGGAAAAGAAAACATAAAAGGGTGAGCTCAAATGCTCAGCAAGGGCAAATAAAGGAAATAAAAATCATATCATGTCTTTTTGAAAATCATAACCTGCAAAAGAGATCATAAAATCTTAACATGGAATAAATCATAGAAGTGAAAATGAGATCCCCATAATCATAACATGAAACTTGAAACTTTGTGGCATGCACACATAATCATGGAAAATCATTTCTTGTTAGTCATGACTCATTGCCAAGACTATCTTAGTGGACAAAGTCCCTTTCTGAACTGAGTCACCCTCGTTCCAGTCCTGTTTCACTAAATCGGTATAACCTACCGTTCCAGCCATGTCTATATCATGAGATATAAAACCTTTACCCAATGCATTGGAGGGAGATATAGGTCCCACCCATCTTATAATTAATCCTTTCTTATGTGTGCCACATAATCATAAACCATACATCATAGCGTAATCCACGTAATAAAAATGGGATTCTTAAACAACATGACATCATAAAACAATTCATATAAGATAAAGGAATTCATAAAAATGTTTCCATCACAACATAATCAAATACATGTAATAATAGGGATAAAAACAGAACCCTTTTATTGTCTTAGATGGAAAATAATTTTGATAAAATACTTGAACTCCATTCTTGAGGAAAATATCCTTTCTACTTCAAAAACATTTTTCCTTTCATAACATGTCATACAACTTTAAAATAAAAGAAGTTGATTAAAAATAAACTTGAAATCTTGTAAAGGAATCTTCTTGGAAATAATGTTTTAAAAATCCATTCATGCCGTATAAGTTAAAAAAACATTCTTCGTACTTTTGTCGGAAAAGTCAAAAAGTACCTCGTACGAAAAACGACAAAAGATTCCTTTCATTTATTTTACTAAAAACTCACTGAAGGGTAAAAATGGATTTAAACAATTGTAGGTGGATGGAAATAATATTACATATTTATGAAACATGGATGTGGATGATAAAATACACCCCAGTAAATACTTACGAATAAACAATCTCGGATAAAAATGAGATTGTGATATTTCCCTTACCTTAGGTCCGATTTGCTTTGTACATGTCTGAAGCTCCTGTATAATGGTTTAAATAATGTTGTTGACCTATTCCAGAATCATACATATTGATATGATATCATATATGGTCATATTCTTAGCTTCTTGTTAGTAATATTTCATTGTTACTTGTTACTCGGGTCTTTATTGCCTTTTGTTCTTATGCGTGGTTTGCCGAATAAATTCTTATTCTTATTTTAAGGTTATAGATACCTTATATCCAGAATGGTATTAGTGTAACATATATCATATTTATTCATTCAATTCATTTATATAATTACTATGTAATGATGATCATGTAGAACGAGTCGCATCACATTGTGGAGACGGTATTCCGTACGTACGCACGAGTGATGATATCGTTCCTATGATCGTGGAACTGTATTGGAGTATATATATATTATTTCAGTATCAATATTACTTTATAATAATCATAAATATTTACTCATTACACCATTATACCCATCCTTGTAAAGTGATGGTGAAAAAATAGATTACACCAAGGCGTGGAGACGGTATTCCGTACGTACGCACGCGCGGTGATTTCATTTTTCCGTGGGATGGATAGAAGGTGAATTAGGGTTGTTTCATATTTATAATAACATATCAGTATGTAAGTAATACTGATGTCATTACTTTATCATGAAACAACTAAAGAAGAAGAAGTTGAAGAAGAAAGAAATTGAAAAGATCGGTAATGGATATTACCTCTTCTTTGGAACGCCTCTTTAAATCCTCCACTTAGGGAACTAAGATTGGTCTTTGAAGAAGACCAGGACCTCTAGGATTATTCTAGGGAAGTGGAGAAGAGAAAATTTCAGGGTTTGGCCAAGCTTGAGTGCTCAAATTGGTGTGATGAGGAGGGGGAGGAGGTGCCCTTTTATAAGGGAGGAGAGGGGCACCTTAGGAATATCTCAAAATATTACTTTATATTAAAGTCAAAATCTGTTTATAATGGTTCCAAAGGGTCTTATTTTGAATCTAAAGTGGGTATGGGTCGAAATCCTATCAACCAATAGGATTTAGACAAGTTTAGGGTATTATTTTAACCTTATCAATTAGATTTAACTCTAAGTTAAATAATTTAACTTTTACTGTGTCTTTTTGTTTTCCTTCACTATATGGTTAATAAACTTACTATAACATGCCAAAAGAACCCCAAATTGTTTATTATTAATATATATATCCTTAGCTAAGTCATTTTTCCGAACCTTAGATTTTTAGGAATAAAATAACAATTAATAATATAATATTTGATTTAAAAACTATTTTGTGTCAATTTTGACACTATTTGATATATGATTTTTGTGAAAGTGATAACAGAATTATATGTTCGAACCATGTTGATTTTAGCAACATTAATATATCATAGTAACCTAGAAAATTAGTGGAATTCATAAAAAGTCTCAAATTACATTTATTTTGGTGTTTATAACATCAATTATGTCAATATTTCATTAATAAGATAATTACTGCATCATTATTGTGTCATAAATAAATTAAACTATTTAATGTCTAAAAATTACAAATAAAATACCATTATGTAGGAAATCTTTTTAGCTTTCTAATGAATATTTATAGTCGAATTTATCTTATGTATAACCCCATATTAAAAATTATTTACTAATTAAACATTGGTTTTAACTATTTTAACCCTTCTTTAAATAAATTAATAATAAATGTCCTAATCTAATCCAAGTGGGCCTAAATGGTCATATTTTTATTCCTAAGTTTGTTTTTGGTCGAATTACACTTGTCCAATATAATTAGAACATGTGTTAGGGTAATATTAATATCATATTTACCCTTAGTTACCCTATTTACTATTAACCGCGGTAAAAAAAAGTAAAAAGTTACTATTCACCAAAAAAATTATTTTTATCGCATTGAACCACATTTTAATTACTGATATCAACCTTGTCTGTCGGATTTTTGAAATTCCATTCACAGAAGTGGTAAAATTAAGTTTTATGCAAAATTCAGTTTTTAACCTACCACTTAGTGGTTTCACTATTCATCAAAAATTGAAAGTTTTCAGAAAAATACCAAAATTTCACCCTAGGGTAGTTTCGATATTCTGAGTCCAAAAATGAAGTCCATTTTGAAAAATAAAATTTATAAAATTTCAAAAAGTGGTTATTACTATTCATAACGACTAGTTTTAATAGAATATTGTTGTTTAGTGAAGCTCGGTATTGCGTACGACGCAAGCTATCGAGGAAGGTCGCGATTGTGTGTAAAGTAAGCCAAGAAAGTGTGTAGTGAAAGATTCCTTTGATGATATATAAAAACAAAATATTACTCATAAAAATCTCAGGTGTTACATTCTACCCCCCTTAAAATGAATTTCGTCCTTGAAATTCGTCACTTTGTAACAAACAGATGAGGATACTTCTCCCTCATCATATCCTCAAGCTCCCATGTAGCTTCTTCTAATTGGTGGTTCCTCCATAAAACTTTCACCAATCGAGTGGTCTTGTTTCGTTGGACTTTTTTGCTACGATCCAGAATCTATATCGTCTGTTCTTCATAAGAAAGATCTTGCTCCAGTGGTACAACTTCTGAGCTGAGTACATGTGAAGGATCTGGTATGTACTTTCTCAGGAGAGGTACATGGAACACATCGTGAACTTGAGAGAGATTCGGTGGAAGCGCCAATCGGTAAGCTACCTTTCCAACACGATCCAGTATTTCGAAAGGACCGATATATCTAGGGCTCAACTTCCCCTTCTTTCCAAATCTCATAACCCTCTTCCAGGGAGATATTCGTAAGAACACTTTATCACCCACTTCAAACTCTAGGTCTTTTCTTCGGTTGTCAGCATAACTTTTCTGTCTACTCTGAGCTGCTCTTATGTGTTGTTGAATAGATCTGACCTTTTTTGCCATTTCATCAATGAGATCAGGTCCTAATAGCTTTCTTTCCCTAACTTCATCCCAGCAAGGTGGAGTCTTACATTTCTTTCCATAGAGAGCTTCATAAGGAGCCATCTGAATACTGGAGTGAAAGCTATTATTATAAGAAAATCCCACCAAAGGTAGGTGTTGATCCCAACCTCCTTTGGAATCCATAGAGCAAGCTCTCAACATATCTTCTAGGGTTTGAATTGTTCTTTCAGACTGACCATCTGTCTGGGGATGATAAGCAGTGCTGAAACTCAACTCTGTATCCAGAGTATGCTGAAGACTTCGCCAGAACATCGAGGTAAATCTCGGATCCCGATCAGATATAATAGAAAGTGGTACTCCATGCAATCTTACCACTTCCTTTACATATATCCTGGCAAGCTGATCTAGAGAGAAATCCTCTCTAATAGCAATGAAGTGTGCAGACTTTGTAAGACGATCAACTATAACCCAGATAGCATTATTTCCTTTGGATATTTTAGGAAGTCCTGTGACAAAGTCCATAGTGATGTTTTCCCATTTCCATTCGGGTATGGGTAATGGTTGTAACATCCCCTTAGACTTTTGTCTCTCATCTTTAACTTGTTGACAAACCAAGCATCGAGAGACATATTCAGCAACATCTCTTTTCATGCCATCCCACCAGAAGTACTCTTTCAGGTCTCTATACATCTTCGTGCTTCCAGGATAAATAGAGAATGATGAACTATGAGCCTCATCCAGCAACTCCTTCTTTAATTTGGGGATGGGAGGAACACAAACCCAATTCCTGAAATTTATTATCCCATCACAATCAAGGTTGAATTCAGGAACATTTCTCACCTTCTTTTGTAACTCGTCATCTTCTTTCTGTGCCTCTTTAATCTTCACATGTATAGATGGTTGAACATTCATTTGAGAAAGATAAGATTTTCCCCCTTCCATTATAATTCCAAGATCCATCCTTTGTAAATCCATAAATATTGGATCTTTTGTGATCCTCATCAAGGATAAACTAGCATGGTCTTGTCGACTTAATGCATCAGCCACCTTGTTTGCTTTCCCAGGGTGGTAATGGATTGAGCATTCATAATCCTTAATCAGCTCCAACCATCTTCTTTGGTGCATATTCAGCTCCTTTTGTGTGAAAATATACTTTAAACTTTTATGATCAGTATAAATATCACACCTTTCACCATAAAGGTAATGCCTCCAAATATTTAATGCAAAGATTACCACAGCCAACTCCAAATCATGTGTTGGGTAATTTTGTTCATGTATTATCAACTGTCGTGAGGCATAATCTATCACCATATCATTTTGCATAAGAACACACCCCAATCCCTTCTTGGATGTATCACTGTAGATCACAAACCTTTCTCCACTACAAGGCAGTGTGAGCACAGGTGCACTGGATAACCTTCTTTTCAACTCCTTGAAATTCTCTTCACATTCCTCTGTCCAGACAAACTTAACTCCTTTCTGAGTCAACTTGGTGTGTGGATTAGATAATCGTGAAAAATATTTTACAAAACGTCGATAATATCCAGTCAAACCAAGAAAACTTCGAATCTCAGTTACTGATGTTGGTCTCGACCATCTTTCGATAACCTCTGTTTTTGCTAGATCCACAGATATCCCCTCTTTTGAGATTATGTGACCCAAAAATGCAACTTTTTGAAGCCAAAATTCACACTTGGTAAATTTGGCATAAAGCATCTCCTTTCTCAGGGTCTTCAATATAATTCTCAAGTGATCTTCATGCTCTTCCTTGCTCTTTTAATAGACAAGAATATCGTCTATAAAGACTACCACAAATTGATCAAGATACTCTCTAAAAACACTATTCATTAGATCCATGAAGATAGCAGGGGCATTAGTAAGACCAAATGGCATCACTATAAATTCATAGTGTCCATAACTTGTACGGAAATCCTTCTTTGGTATATCCTCCCTTTTGACCCTTAATTGATGATACCCTGAACGAAGATTAATCTTGGAAAAGTATTGAGCTCCGCATAGTTGGTCAAATAAGTCATCAATGCGTGGGAGAGGATATTTGTTCTTGATAGTGATCTTGTTAAGTTCTCGATAGTCAATGCAGAGTCTCATTGATCCATCTTTCTTCTTAACAAATAGAACAGGTGCTCCCCAAGGTGACGCACTAGGGCGTATGAATCCCTTATCAAGATTCTCTTGGAGTTGCTTCTTCAATTCCTGCAACTAAATTGGGGCCATTCTATAAGGTGTCTTTGAAATAGGCAATGCACCCAGTATGAGTTCTATTGAAAACTCAACTTCATGATTTGGTGGAAGAACCAGTAATTCCTCTGGAAAGACATCATCAAACTCCCGTACAATGGGCATATTCTTAATCGTGAGTTTCTCACCAACCATTTGAGATAAATAAACTTCATTTAGTGGAATCAAGACCCATAAGATGGAAGGAATTTCAACTGGAAGGTTATGTTCATCCTTGCATTGATAGACGATCGTAGATTGATTTGGAATATGAAATGTGACTTCCCTTCTTTGGCAATTGATATGAGCTCCATGTAGAGAAAGCCAATCCATGCCAAGAATCACATCAAATTCCACTAAAGGAAGGGTCACAAGATTTACAGGAAGCACTTTCCCACAAACTTCGATTGGAGAAGAATTATAAACTTTTGATGGGACTGTTGTGCCATTAGGTGTTGTCACAGCTAACTCAACATCTAATTGTTGAGGTGATACGGTGATACCCTTAGAAAATTCATTAGAAATAAAAGAGTGGGTGGATCCAGAATCAAATAAAACATTTTCTACTTTAGAGTGGATGGTAAGTGTACCTTTCACCACTTCGTTATCGTACTCCACATCACTGATAGAAATTGCATTTGACTTTCCTTTGTCTTTAGCCTTAAGATTTTGTTGACGTCGACCATCATCATCAACCCTTGGATTTGGGCTTTGATTGGCATAATGCCCCATCTCCTTGCACTTGAAACATTGATGTGTAGTAGGTTCATTCTGTGTATCCCTTCCTTTGTTTGCATCATTAGACATCTTCATCCCATTATCGCGGCATTCAAATGCCCGATGACCTTCCTTTCCACATTTAAAACATTTACTTGTCCCTTTAAGACAACTCCCTCCATGTTTCTTTCCACACATTGAGCAAAAGGGAAATTTCAACTTCTTTTCAGTGTGCTCTTTAGATTTTCCTTTGAATTCCATCTTCCTCTTCTTATCAAACCCATGTGACTGATGGGTTACTCCAATCTCCATCTCGACTTTGAGAGCACATCGAACGATTTCCTCGTAGCTATTGAAGTCCCTTATGGCTAACGCCCTTCTAAGACTTGGTTTTAAGCCACAAAAGAATCGATCGATCTTACTCTCAGGTTGGATAATAATACCAGAAGCGTACCTTGCAAGTCTTGTAAAATTTGCATCATAGGTACCAACAGATTCATCATCCCTTTGCTTCAGTTCAAGGAACTCTTTCTCCATCTTTGTTCGGAGAATACGAGGGAATTACATATTGAAAAATAAGTTCTTGAACTCGTCCCATTCCATAGACTCAATTTCATCCCTTTTCCTCGTATTCTTAATAAGATTCCACCATTGATCAGCATCTCCTTCCAAACGATACACTAAAAGGATGACTTTATCATGCTCAGAACATTGATGAACTGAAAATATCTTTTCAGTAGTACTAATCCATTATTCAGCAACTAATGGATCAGTAGACCCGCTTAAAGAAGGTGGATGCTACCTCATGAAGGATTCAACAGAATGTTGCTCCTTCCTTTGCTCGTTTGGAAGTCCTGCATGATTCATATCTTGGGAAAGTTGTGTTAGCATGGCTATAAGATTTTGCATTCCAGCTCCCATATCGTTTGGTTGCTCAGGGGGACAATCATTGCATTGCCCATCGCATTCCGCATTAACACGGTTCCTTCGGGTTCCAGCCATTGACTAAAACCAAGAAGAATAGTGTGAGAAACACTAATTATAATAGGAAAACCACATAATTCATGAATAAAATTTTCATGCTTAAGGTCTTATCCTAGGTTATTCAAGGCCATTTCTAAAACACTAAGATTGTGTTCTATGCTTAGACTTATCCTTAGGGTTCTTACTAAGGCTTTCACATCCTAGTTTCCAAAGGTTGACTATACCTTTCCTCTGATACCAACTATAACGACCCATACTTTACATACATTGTTAATACTTCAAAATTGAAGCACACTTATTACAACATATGACAAAACCACAAAGGACCGTATAGGTATAGTGTCTTTAGAAACTGGGAAACATAAACAACTGGTTCATAAATCTTCTACAGTGTCTCCAATTTATTTCATCATATCTAGGGTCCCTTTTAGCATATTCTACTTAATATCCATCTTCTTGACCTCGGGAAAAGAAAACATAAAAGGGTGAGCTCAAATGCTCAGCAAGGGGAAATAAAGGAAATAAAAATCATATCATATATTTTTGAAAATAATAACCTGCAAAAGAGATCATAAAATCTTAACATGGAATAAATAATAGAAGTGAAAATGAGATCCCCATAATCATAACATGAAACATGAAACTTTGTGGCATGTACACATAATCATGGAAAATCATTTCTTGTTAGTCATGACTCATTGCCAAGACTATCTTAGTGGACAAAGTCCCTTTCTGAACCGAGTCACCCTCATTCCAGTCCTGTTTCACTGAACCGGTATAACCTACCATTCCAGCCATGTATATCTCATGAGATATTAAACCTTTACCCAATGAATTGGAGGGAGATATAGGTCCCACCCATATTATAATGAATCCTTTCTTATGTGTGCCACATAATCATAAACCATACATCATAGCGTAATCCACGTAATAAAAATGGGATTCTTAAACAACATGACATCATAAAACAATTCATATAAGATAAAGGAATTCATAAAAATGTTTCCATCACAATATAATCAAATCCATGTAATAATAGGGATAAAAACAGAACACTTTTATTGTCTTAGATAGAAAATAATTTTGATAAAATACTTGAACTCCATTCTTGAGGAAAATATCCTTTCTACTTCAAAAACATTTTTCCTTTCATAACATGTCATACGACTTTAAAATAAAAGAAGTTGATTAAAAATAAACTTTAAAACTTGTAAAGTAAGCTTCTTGGAAATAATGTTTTAAAAATCCATTCAGGTCGTATAAGTTAAAAAAAACATTCTTTGTACTATTGTCGGAAAAGTCAAAAAGTACCTCGTACGAAAAACGACAAAAGATTCCTTTCATTTCTTTTACTAAAAACTCACCGAAGGGTAAAAATGGATTTAAACAATTTTAGGTGGATGGAAATAATATTACATATTTATGAAATATGGATTTGGATGATAAAATACACCCCAGTAAATACTTACGAATAAACAATCTCGGATAAAAATGAGATTGTGATATTTCCCTTACCTTAGGTCCGATTTGCTTTGTACATGTCTGAAGCTCCTGTATAATGGTTTAAATAATGTTATTGACTTATTCCAGAATCATACATATTGATATTATATCATATATGGTCATATTTAAAGCTTCTTGTTAGTAATATTTCATTGTTACTTGTTACTCGGGTCTTTATTGCCTTTTGTTCTTATGCGTGTTTTGCCGAATAAATTCTTATTCTTATTTTAAGGTTATAGATACCATATATCCATAATGGTATTAGTGTAACATATATCATATTTATTCATTCAATTAATTTATATAATTACTATGTAATGATGATCATGTAGAACGAGTCGCATCACATCGTGGAGACGGTATTCCGTACGTACGCACGAGTGATGATATCGTTCCTATGAGCGTGGAACTGTATTGGAGTATATATTAATTATTTCAGTATCAATATTACTTTATAGTAATCATAAATAGTTACTCATTACACCATTATAACCATCCTTGTAAAGTGATGGTGGAAAAATAGATTACACCACGGCGTGGAGACGGTATTCTGTACGTACGCACGCGCGGTGATTTCATTTTTCCGTGGGATGGATAGAAGGTGAATTAGGGTTGTTTCATATTTATAATAACATATAAGTATGTAAGTAATATGGATGTTATTACTTTATCATGAAACAACTAAATAAGAAGAAGTTGAAGAAGAAAGAAATTGAAAAGATCGGTAATGGATATTACCTCTTCTTTGGAACGCCTCTTTGAATCCTCCACATAGGGAACTAAGATTGGTCTTTGAAGAAGACCAGGACCTCTAGGATTATTCTAGGGAAGTGGAGAGGAGAAAATGGCAGGGGTTGGCCGAGCTTGAGTGCTCAAATTGGTGTGAGGAGGAGGGGGAGCAGGTGCCCTTTTATAAGGGAGGAGAGGGGCACCTTAGGAATATCTCAAAATATTATTTTATATTAAAGTCAAAATCGGTTTATAATGGTTCCAAAGGGTCTTATTTCGAAGCTAAGTGGGGATAGGTTGAAATACTATCATCCAATAGGATTTAGACAAGTTTAGGGTATTATTTTAACCTTATCAATTAGATTTAACTCTAAGTTAAATAATTTAACTTTTACCGTGTCTTTTTGTTTTCTTTCACTATATGGTTAATACACTTACTATAACATGCCAAACGAACCCCAAATTGTTTATTATTAATATATATATCCTTATCTAAGTCATTTGGCCGATCCTTAGATTTTTAGGAATAATATAACAATTAATAATATAATATTTTATTTAAAAACTATTTTCTGTCAATTTTGACACTATTTGATATATGATTTTTGTGAAAGTCATAACAGAATTATATGTTCGAGCCAAGTTGATTAAATCAACATTAATATATCATAGTAACCTATAAAATTAGTGGAATTCATAAAAAGTCTCAAATTACATTTATTTTGGTGTTTATAACATCAATTATGTCAATATTTCATTAATAAGATAATTACTACATCATCATTGTGTCATAAATAAATTAAATTATTTAATGTATAAAAATTACAAATAAAATACCATTATGTAGGAAATATTTTTATCTTTCTAATTAATATTTATAGTCGAATTTATCTTATGTATAACCCCATATTAATAATGATTTACTTATTATACTTTGGTTTTATCTATTTTAACCCTTCTATAAATAAATTAATAATAAATGTCCTAATCTAATCCAAGTGGGCTTAAATGGTCATATTTTTATTCCTAAGTTTGTTTTTGGTCGAATTACACTTCTCTAATAGAATTAGGACATGTGTTAGGGTAATATTAATATCATATTTACCCTTAGTTACCCTATTTACTATTAACCGCGGTAAAAAAAGTAAAAAGTTACTATTCACCAAAAAATTATTTTTATCTCATTGAACCACATTTTACTTACTGATATCAACCGTGTCTGTCGGATTTTTGAAATTCCATTCACAGAAGTGGTAAAATTAATTTTTATGCAAAATTCAGTTTTTAACCTACCACTTAGTGGTTTCACTATTCATCAAAAATTGAAAGTTTTCAGAAAAATACCAAAATTTCACCCTAGGATAATTTCGATATTCTGAGTCCAAAAATGAAGTCCATTTTGAAAAATAAAATTTATAAAATTTCAAAAAGTGGTTATTACTATTCATAACGGCTAGTTTTAATAGCATATTGTTGTTTAGTGAAACTCGGTATTGCGTACGACGCAAGCTATCGAGGAAGGTCGCGATTGCGTGTAAAGTAAGACAAGCAAGTGTGTAGTGAAAAATTCCTTTGATGATATATAAAAACAAAATATTACTCATAAAAATCTCGGGTGTTACATTATGTTTATGGTTTACTCCATTATTAATCCACTTTATCTCTAAACTGTTGATATTAATTTTAATATCTCTCACTAATACTTCTTCTGTAAAACTGATCTAAACATAATAGTTATTATGAATTACAATTATTTAAAAATATCAAATCCATTTTTCTAAAATCCAGTCAAATAAGTGGAGAAAATTGATTTAAATTTATTCGCATAATGGGTTGTGAGAACGGGTTTTTAATGTAAAATATTTTGAATTTTTTTCTATGTTTTTATATTCAATTTTTATGTGACATTGATTATAATGGCCCAAATTAGGTTAATTTTTTAAAAATTAATATAATAAAACATTAAATACATTGAAAAATATAATTTTTCTATATAAATAAATTGGATGAAAAATAATTATTCAATAAAAAATCATAATTTTCAATAATCATTTACAGATTAAAATTCATTGAAAAATACCAAAAAATCCACTAATATAATCTTTATGTTTCCATTTTTAAAAATTAAAACAATTTTAGAAAATAAAATAAATAAATCTTCCAAAAATATATTTAAAATTTTTATCCAATAAAATATAGTAAAACTACCATTTAAAATTATAGAGCATTTTATTATTAAATTTCGATTTATACATAACATATGCATATTAAATTTACTGGATAAATTTATTGAAACTAATAAATATGTGAAAATAAAATTTAGTTAGTCCTATTTATTCCTTCTCATATGAAGACTAGGTGATAACTACAGCTTAAAATAATAATATTATCAATATATTATTTTTCAATATAACTCAATATTTTTTTCTACACAATATTTTAGAGACACTCACTATTTCATTTTTGGTACGCTGTTAGACATAGTTTTCATTATAAAGTAAAATTACTAGTTAATTTACAAACATTAATAAATGTGAAAATCTAATATTCTATAATTACCTTGGATGTTACATAAATTATAATTCAATTTCCATATTTACATCGTATATGTCACATATTTTAATTAAAATATTATTTTATACATTCCATTTAAAGTGTGAATGAATCACATTACATCGAGTGGCGGTAGTCCACACCTCTCTAAATGATGTTATCGTACTCCCTGAAAATGGAAATAAAAATGGTATGTTTTATATTAAAATTAAATAATTATCAAAAGAATAATATATATCATATATATCCAATATAAATTTTAAATCAAAATTATTCCACATATGAAATGTTGAAATAGAAGAATGAATGACATTGGATTGTGAGCCAGTAGTCCACCGTACACATGATTTATGATTACATAATTAATTTGTTGGAACTGTGTGAAAATTTAGTGTTAAAATTTATAATAACAACATAAAAGTTTATTTAAGATATCGTGGTTACAATATAATCCTTATATGAAATTAAGTTATGGGGAGTATAAGTAAATGAAACAAAACTGATGGGTGAATAACCATACCAATTTTCAGGTAAATCCTTTTTCTTTATACCCAAAGACTCAATAAGATTGATTTTTTTACCAATTTGAGGCTTCTATGAGAAGGGAAATTGATTTTTGGAGCTTATTTGGAAAGGTTTTCAATGATATAAATGAAATTATAGGTTTGAAAAAGTAGTATGGATGTGAACCTTTTTATAGTGGAGGAGGAGTGACTTTCTTTTCAATTTTTGAAAAGTGCATTCCAGCAACATGTTTCCCATGAATAGTGGGTCCAATAATGAAAACAATTCTTTATATGGAATGATAGTGTCGACAAATGTCCATCTAAGGGATTTAAGACAATTTTAATGTTTATTTTGTCCCTTGAGTATAAGTTTTTCCCTTATTAAGCATATTCTAACCTTAACCAATGTCATTAATTTTAATTAATTTCATTAATATTAATGAAAAAACCAATTTGGACTTATAATACGTTATAAATAATTTTTATTCAGAATATGGAATCCATCTCTCTAAATTAAAATAACATAATTGACATAAATTCATATAAATTTAATCTTGTAGATGAGACAAAAAGTGAGTTTTTAAAGTTAAAATGATCGAAAGATTGAAATGTTTTTATGTAAAATTTCAATTTCAAATGGTTTTAAATGAAATAAATTATATTAATTGATATATAAATGACATAATATTATATTAGACCAAATTAAAATATAACCCTTCCTTATAAATATATCATAAAAATAAAAAGATTTCAATTAAAAATCAGTATTTTTCAATATTCCTCCAAAAATGAAACATCACAGGAAAATACAAAAATTCACTCTATTATAATATTTAAATTATTGTTTTAAGAATTAATTTTATATTAACTTATAATATTTATATAATTTCCAAATTTTATATCTATAATAGGTTCACCATTAAAATCCGTCATAACTACCTTTATAAAAAAAATTATGTGTAATATTAAGTTTGTTATTATATTCTTCACATCAAATAAATGGGATAACTATAAAAAATATTCTATTGATTATATAATATAAAAATTTAATTAATATCATTTAATAATTATAAATAATTTAATTTATTAATAAAAAATATTTTTGAGCCATAAATATAGTTCTTTTAAAAAACATTTTCAATATTTTTAATTTGTTTTAATAATAATTTATATTTAATTATTAACCATTTAATTAAATAAAATATTTTCATAAACTAGATAATCCAATTAATAGTAATATTTTATTAATATAACGTTGTTTGTTAGAACTCGGTCTTTCTTATAAGTCCTACTATCGAACAAAGTTGGTCTTATATGTAATGCCTGTTAACTCAATGTTACTTTCATTAAAATTATTATAATTATATAAAATTTTAAATATATTGTAAAGTCTTAGGAGGTTGTATTCTATAAATTTTGTGATTCATATCATACATGAAATCCAATAAAATTTAATCATTTATAATTTTCATGGTGGTACATTCTCTCCACATTAATTGAATTGTGTCCTCGAGATTTAAACTCAATCTCATTAACTGGTGGTTTTGTATCTGAAAATACTACTTCTAAGAAACCCACATCATAAATATGGGTTAATAAAACATCTTTTTAATAATAGGTTAAATTTAATGAGATGTTCACCACAATACTAGGCTTTTAAATAGGAGAAAATTAGTGGAAACCTAGAAATGGATGATAATTATTATTATCGATTTATGATAGAGAGTGATAGAAAACATGTTCACGAGAAAGATATTTACCAAAAATCCATGAAATAGGGTTTTAGAAATATTTCTATTATATCAGCATCAAATAATGATTATAAGACCATATTTTTGTTTCAAGATAGTTTTTCCTAGAGTTCAGGAATTGTTTCATTATCATAGAATACAAGTAAATACACATAATTGATACATTTCTGTATGCATAATATTATCATTTTGTTATGTCTTGAACTATTTGTTCTTCTTTTATTATTACAGGTTCTATTAAATTGTCATGTAAAATAGTAATCTATAAAACCACATCCACAGTTCATCATAAACCATCCATTAATGTTTTGCCTTATGACCCTAAATAGTATTAAATACAAAACATTAATATTATTTCAAAGGTATTTCATAGTATCCAATTTAAATTATCCATAAAAATCATCTCTTTATACAAAATTCCTTTTTTAAACATCAAGAACATATTAAGGCTTATATTTCCCTCGAATATGTACCTTCCTAAAAAGCTAAATTTTTTACTGATTCACTTTCCTTGGTAAAATTTACATATGATCTCAAATCCGAAATGAAATAGGATCAAAATACAATCCTTCTACATATAATTATTCTTATAATGATAAAATCATAAACAAAATAATATTAAAAACAATTTCTTATATATAAATATAAGATAAAATTAATCATTCCACTTCAGTTTTCTCAATAGACATATGATTGAACTTGATCCCTTATCTTATCTTGAGTTATATTCCATTTATTCTTGGGGTATTATTTTTCATAGTTCCCTATCTCCTTATAGTTGTATCACAAAATAGAAACATTTTTGTTCCTCTCCTTTTGAAGTATTTTTTATGGTGACATTTTTTTATTCCCTTTAACAAACTCTCAATTCATTCTGGTATTTCCCATCATTATTCCCTCTATAGTTATTGCATATGGTAAAATCCATATTTCACTTATTCGCGTAATTTATTATTTTTCCAATATTCCTCTCATTCTCTTGTATCCCTTTGGGGTCATAATACCTGGAGTGTTACTTCTCTATCTTGAAACTGTATCGTACTATTTCATTATATCATGAAAAAATCTAAAAAACCAATTCCCTTTGGACATTTGGAATAAGACCATCAAATAACTAATAAGTATTGGACATTTGGTTGTTTATAACATCTATTTCATACCTTTATAACTTTATAATGGTATATTTATTCTCTATAACAATTTATTTCACATTTCAATTTAAACTATGGAACTTTATATTCTTCTATGTTTTTTGATAATAAATAAATTTTCCTTAAAGGAGTTCCATTCCAGGATTTTAATTTCAATTTTGACCATAGAATTATTTATCAATGACCACCATTTATTGTCATATCTATTAAGACAATACAATACAAGTGTAACATTTTCCTTTTCACTATACCCCATTGCCAAGAATATCTTCACGAAATACATAGTCCATTGTTGTGCCACCATTAGTTATGTAGTCCCAGTAAACGATGGGGGGATTTATTGATTAATGATATCCAATATTTGAGAATCGTGTTTTGGAATAGGTTTCTCCACCCTAGAATGGTTATGTTTCATTACATAATTAAGCTATATAAAAATATCCATAAATTTCTTTGTTCCAATAATAGGTATATCAACATTCTTAGTAGGGAAACATATACATTTTCTAAGAGTATTGATATAATTATTCCTTCTAGTATCAATTTTGAAACAATTGAATAAACTTTATTAGATCACAATATTATGTAACGTAATGTAATATCCTTGAATTAGTGAAATAAATTACATAAATTGAAAAGGATATGTGAATCTAATCTTATAATCTTAAACATGTTTTTAGAGGATATCATTACATTAAAATCCTTAATAATGGTTTATAATGAAATTTTGAATTATCCAAATCATATCCCATGGGATATTAAAACTTGGTGCACCGTAAAGATCATTTTGTTGTACAAGGTTACGATCGAGATATGTGTGAAGAACCATTTCAACGTTGTTACCCTTACGTACATTTTTTCTCGAACTACATCTACTTATATTATCCATAGATGGATGTAATGCAAGGATGACCCACATAATTTATATCTTACCAAAATTATAGGATTTTCTTCTATGCATATCCCAAATTTCCATCATAGGATTAATTTCCCTAATCTATGATTTATAAATCTAGTCTCCAAAGTTGATACTAAACATCCTTTGAAACCAATTGTAATTACCCAACCCCAAAATCCCAGAGTCGGTGTGATAATTTATTAAATAGGAATTATTTCAAGGAATAAATTCCAAATAGACAAATCAGTTTAGCTGTTTTGGATAACTATATTACATATTTGATACCCATATTTCATTGGGAAAAAGAATATAAACCTGATACATAATAAAATGATGTGAACTGCATCCTTGAAATCTCAATCAAGGATTTTTTCATTATATCCAAGGGAAAGGGAAAATATCAGGGTCATATCAAATTCATATAAAAGGATATTAAAAATGAATCAATGACGAATCAATTAGTTTAATCATCAAGGAATGGTAAATAACTAACCACACATGACATATAAATATCTCGATAAGGCATAACCAATTCGTCATTGTAGATAACTGAATCACATGTCATTTAATCAAAAAACAATGAATGAAATTCATTAATAGATTTGTCAATGAATAAAAAAATGGATAAAAATAATAATAGAATTATAAATAAAGTAAACTCTTAATAATTGGATTTCATGTAATGTAGTCACATGATACCTTTACCGTGAAAACATGTTCTCAATATAGTTTAAACAACTATAATTTGGAAAATTAATTCATTTCATTACCATAGAGAAGCATTGAGGGTCTTTAATTATCCAGTTACCAACCCATATAGTGCATTCCAAAGTAATTACTCATATTTATAATAAGCTACTAATTAATTAAAAATATGCCTTATCATTAAATATATATATTGAGTAAGAGATAATGATTTATCAATATTTCAAACAATTACCCAAGTGAACACTATATGTAAAAATGATATATGATTTTAAAAAATAATGATATAAATTGCCTAATAATATGTATAATTTAAATGTAATTTACATTAAAAATGATCTTAAGGGGGTTATTTTTCAATAAAAAGTTAACAATCACAACAGAAAGCGATATTCCAAATATAAGTTTTACCACTTGGAAATTTTGAAGTCAAAAAAATGTTAATGAGATAGTTCAAAGTGAAACATAAAATACCATGAATTATGAGTGAATAATGATATTAATTGACAAAATTTTATTATATAAATCACATTAATTTTAATTAGTGTATATGTAGACGCATAAATGTTATTAAGGCCTATAGAGGTCATTTGCGGATAAATTGATGACATATTTCGAATCGGTGATCAATTCTGGGAGGAACTAATGTGCCACGTGTAAAATACAAATGGAACACAAGGAACATCTCTCTCACATGATAACCCATGGGATCTTAAGAAGTGTTGTGTGTGGGTGTGGAAACTTTCACATAGCCAAAACTGGGTGCAGAAACATGCACATAGCCGACACTGGGTGAAGAATCTTGCACGCCACCGACACTGGGCACAGAATCTTTCTCCTTGCCGACACTAGGACCAAAATTTTCAATGTCAATCAACTTCCATGTAGACTCAATGATCTCAAACACCTATAAATAGAAGGTTTCTATTTCAGATTCTGATGGTTTAATAATCTGAACCCTCTCCTCTGTGCGAAATTCACCTCTTTGGCATGAAAAAGATGGATTTTAGGTACGGGATTTTCCACTACAGGTATCCTAGGGGTCTTCCCTCCTGTGGGACCACTCTATCTTGAACCTCTCCAAATTCCCTAAAATTCTGGTCCCTTTCATGCAATCCTTTCCTCTTTCATGAAAAACATCACTTATTCCATGCAGGCAAGGTCTCTGACTTGCGTGCAACACCTCGACCCATCCTTGCGTGAAAACCCTTCAAATTGCGCGCAAAACCTCAGTCACCCTTTGCACTCAAACCTGGCCTTTTACAAAAAATTGTTCCAATTGTGTAAAACACTCTCCTATTGCTTGAAAACCTTCGAGTTCACTTACCCCGACTTTTTCTGCATAGCAGCTATATTGGCACGCAAGCTTCCATCCTTGTGCATGCTTTTCCTCACGTGTTGGATGTCCCTCTTATAGGCATCATAATAGGGTTCTTATTATGACAAAATATCAATGTTACACACCCTTATCTTGAATGACCCTAAAATCCCATATAGTGTAACATCAAATTCCCTTAGGTGGTGCTTCCTGTTGTGTTTCTTTTCCTCATGCTTATTTGGATAGGCATGATAACGACTATTTATTCATTGCATAGACATGCTAACATGGACCTCTCAAGGGAACAATCCATAACACCCCCTCAACATGGAATTTCTGGTGCCTTCTCTTCACAAAGGGTTAAATCATGCTAGTTATGTATGTCCTAGGGGTGTAGAGAGAACTCGCCTCGTCCGAGCAGCAGGATGTTAAATTTCCAGCCACTGTCATCCGTATCACATGACGTTAAAATGTAGCCTTGGCCTATGAATAATACACGGGGTTCCCCATCTCATACATCCTTTATTCTAACTGGTCTCCATGGTAGTGATATCATTCCTCACATGGAATGCAATCCTTTTTACCAGAACGACATCTGTACGTAGGTAAAGGGAAAAAACCTAGGGTGTAATACCCCTATCATTTCTTATGAGAGGTATTTACCAAGCTCTTCCAATCTTATTCCTGGACAAGGACTAGTTAGGGGTGGATGGGCACTAGATCCCTCCTCCCTCCAATTCTGAATCCCTCTCCCATTAGGGTTTGTCGCCACTTGGGCCTCCATATGGGAGTAAGCCCCAATCACCATCTCCCTGGGCTGTGAACCACGTGTATGCCCCTGTTTCCTCTTTGGTTTGTAGACCATGCATAGGCCCCTGTTTCTATTTTTGGCCCCTTACCACATGTATGTTCCATTTCACTTCCACAGACGCACCTTTCGAGATGTGATCTTCAGGACATCGATGCCTCTTGTTTCTCACATTGAGCATGACTCATGTGGGTTAATAGAAAGCATCGAATATGACATCCTCTCTAGGCCACCTTTCTGTGTAAGCCCCACACCATCCGAAACTATGTGGACTTTGATCCTTTCCATGTCATGGTACGTAAGAAGACTCCCTAAGGTTCAAGCCCAACACCTATTGGTCCCGACCACTTAACATCAGTTCACTACACCATCTTGAACTACGTGGACTTTGATCCTTGCCAATGAAAGGTATATTGGAAGCCTCCCTGAGGTTCAATATCAACACCCATTGGTCCTGACCACTCCACATCGGTCCACCCCTGTCCTGTATGACATTAAAATAGATGTCCCTTTTTTCCTCCATGACACTAAATCATACCCTATCTATCGGTATGATGCTGTGATTTCCTACCCAAAGGTAATCCATTTACAACCTCACACATTGGTAATCCGTTGTAATCCCCATTCCACAGTAATCCGTTGTCAACCCAAACCTAGCGGTAAGCTGTTGGCATCCCTTCCATTGGGACCCATATTTTAAGTCAGCCCTAGTGGCGTCAGACCAACCTCAGGCTGTTAACCATGCATAAGACATAGTATATAATCTGGTCGTTGTTCCCTATGCACACCACGATCCTATAATCCATCCTTAACTATGTGTATTTTGATTCCGTTCCATGGAGATACATAGGAGGTTTCTTCAACCCTCATGCCCAAAATCACCAATTCCTTTGAGTCGACACCTTCTCATTCTCCATCCACTTCACTTAACCATCCATAATCCATCTAGATTCCTAACAGGGCCACCACATCCTACTGAGATCATGCCAATTAACCTCTTATAATTAGTGTTCCCTCCAGGGGTTGCACCCATATGATCCACTCTAGTTAGTGTTCTTATCAGTCTGATCCATCTCGGTTTGACGTTAAACCTACAACATACCCTATTTTAAACATGGGAAGCTAAAGAAAACCCTAGAGACATGCCTACACATTATAATTCCCCACATTCTATGTGGGATACCTCAGGATTCCATTCCCTTGAGGATCCTTATAATAAGAGGAAGAAACCCAGACATGATAGCTTTCTAGTGTCCATACATGGATGTGATGACCAACAAGAATACTCCTCGATAGAAGGTTACTGGCCTAAATAGACCACCTAGAATGATCTAACAGAAGCAGTGTAATTAACTGGAATCAATAAAGACATGGAACTGGGATGAGTTTCAAGAACAACATCATAATCTATAATAGAGACCCAGACTTGGTAACGAGTTCAAAGGAGGAATCCATGTAAGGAAGAACAGACATCCCACCACCCCATTTCGATCAATTAGCAAACGTCCCTAAATATGTGATGGATATATCCTAACTTTGGATAGCGTGAATGAAGGGAAATAGTGAGTGCATCCTCATTGTCCTCAAACAAACGGATTCACACGACCCAACAAAAGCATCAGAAACAGAAATAGTTAACCTGACATGAAATTCTTCTCCTCAATATGGATATTAGTAGAATTTTAGGCATCGGTAGACTAGTATGTCACCAGATTCTTTATTCTGGCATTGGGTCCTGCTAAGAAAATAGAGGGCCTTGCATAAAAATCACCCAATGTCGGGGGCAGTCAAAACATTGGACCTATCAATCTGTGATGTTGTCAATGTGGATCCATCATTACAGTCATGGAATATAGAATGACACGGGCGTACTAGATGTCGAATTCCTTTTTGTAGCACTAATGGTTTAATATCCCTACCTTACAAGACCCTAGATTCCGCAACAAGAAACCAATCACCACTTATTTACCAACACAGGGGAAAGGGAAATTTCATCATGGTAACCCCGTGTGGATCCACCACTTTTGTAAAGATCACTACAAACACAGTTGTTGGGAACCCACACCCCATCACCCCTTCTGAATTCGTTAAATGATGGGTGAAAAACGACCACGTCCAAAGATATGTTGAGGATGGTATTTTCTCGACTCATTATATGATCCTCCAGGATCTAGAGGCATATGTGACTCATTGCCACCACTTCCCCCACAAGCCACTCAGAGAGCCACTACTCCCCACCCCAACATACAACCTTTTTTGGAGCCTCTCCTCGGAACGCTTTGATGATTGCATCCCCTACGCCGATAAGGCTGGGGATGTTTGGGCTAGCCTAGCAGAGATCCAATTTCAGGGGATCCCATGGATGGTTCCCACTAAGTATCTCCAGTGCCTCCACCCAATCCCATGAGTCAATGAGTAGGTAAGCCATGAACCTGCACCATCGACCTTGGTTCGGTTAACCCGATGTCAGCATTGGGCACAGGCCGAGGAGGACACCCACCAGGGGCCTCAACATCAACAACTAATGTGGCTGAAGCCACCACAGATCTATATCATCATCCCCCAATGTACACTAATAAAGGAAATTTATATAACCATCCCGGATCATGGCCCCAACCTCTACATGGGTAGGATGGGTCACTCTCTTGGTCGTCGGCGAAGGTAGTGGCCGCCGCAGATTGACCCGTAGAAATGACACCCAAAATAGGGGTCCTCTTTGTACCGCCACAATTGAGAACGTGGGTCCACCCGGCTTCCATGTTTGGCATAGAGGTTAGCCACTTGATACCTTCAATCCGAATGAGGGTACTACCCATGGTAGTGACACATAGTACGAAAGCCTATCCCGCTCTCATTACATTAAGTATGGAGTTTTTATTCCTTCCGCAGGAAGCCAGTGTGGGGATGTTACACATCCAGTCAATATCAACCATGGGGGCCCTCCCTATGTCTTTAGTGCTACTGATGAAGGTCCTCCACACCACATAAATCTTTGGTTTGATGGTCATCCTTGGTTCATTGGCCCCCAATATGGGGACCTTCCTTGCACTGACACTGCCAGGGGAAATAATCATGGATGTCCTGCCTATGATCCTATTAGCTCCATAGGAGGACTTACCCACTCCTGCACATTGCATAGATATTCCCTCCGCAGATCAATTAGTGGAAACATAGGTCCTCCCCATATTCCCTTCAACATATGTCTAGGTTCTCCTCGCACCCCACCTCACATAGGAGAAAATCCTCTCAACCCTAGCACCAATATGGTCGAAGGTCTTCCTTGTACTATAAATACACTATATCTTGAAGAACTATCCCAGGGTAGGAGGGAGGATCTACACCGCCATAAAAATAATGATGAGAAGATTCAGACTGGTATTAAACAAGTATTCTTCTCAGATTCTGAAGAGGAATATGACTTAGTGATGGAACCCTCACCTAGATCCTCTATATCAAGATTCAGGGTAAGAACAAGGTGCATCATCCTCTTTATTCTAGAATGTGAGGTCCATTGGAATCCAACCTCCCTTGATAGGTATATCTAGGAAGATGAAAATATGGAAATTCCCCATGTTTTGGCCACACAATTGCCATCATCGTCACTAGAAGCACTGTCTAACTCGACTAGAGATCACAGAGAGCTATTCTGGGGTCCAATGTAGGATGAGAAGAAGTATGGTACATTTATAGTTTATGTAGTCCCTATTCCATAAATTTTGTTCATTCGTCCATCTTACCATGATGTGGTGGATAATCACTACATTCTTTAGAGGATATCTCGAGATGTGGCAGTTTGTCTACCCACTCACCATATTCTCCACCGGTAAGCCTACAATCTCAGCAGTCTGCATCAGTACCGCTCCTGATTCCCCATCCACCTCCAGTTGACCAGTGGGGAAATCTTGGGTTGTACCCTGAATCTGGACCAAGGAGGTTGTGGGATATTCTCGTAGCAGACCATTTACCAGGGTTGTTTTTGTCCGGTTGTAGCACCAAATTTCAGGGCGCCATAAGCACTCATGCAGGAGGAGGGTGGATTCATTCACCAAACCCTATGGGAAAATCATTTCCATATTATTCATTGAATATTTTCCCACCCCAAGAGTCAGGTTCAATTCAAATACATCAGTGAAAATTTAGTTTGGTTGATTTTTCCACACTCCTTGTGACCCAGCACCTTAAATCATTATGTCTCCATAAGACCCTCTAACAATGATGCATCCTGAGCTTTATGGTGCAATGAAAGATAATCAAGGAGGTGTCTCCCCACCTGAAAATCCATGGTTGGGGGTATTATGTGGCACTTCATTATAGGAACATCTGGACCTAGCCTTATTTTCTCAGTGACATAGAGTATATGCCTCCTGGAGGGGTTGTGGTTAACAAAGACAGCCTACTGAGGGTGAGAATGATCTAGAGATTCTTCGATAGTACCTCTCCCAAGAGGGTTTTCACACCTCTTGGATTTGTTGGGTAGGATTAATAGTCAACAATGGAATCTACTAGGACTTCCCATGCCCATCGTGGCCTTGGTCCTCAGCTGAAATCTCAACAAGGGTAAGGAGCTCCACAGATCCATCAAACCCTCTGACCCATCTGGCTTAGTGCAGAAGGTGGAATACGATCTTGAAAAATAACCATTGCATTAGAAACACACCAAACACACGAAGATAGTCAAAGACCACCTTTATGAATGTTATGTGGAGTGACAGCCAGACTACGGTGATCCTCAGCTGGGGCAGTAGGTGCAGGAGCAACTTCCCCTCAGCGAACTGCCTCTAGGTGACCCTGACCATCCTACCCTCATAGACAGGGTTAAGGATAAAACATATTGAAATAGTGAATGATATGTGTCACCAAATCCCACTAAATGGTGTGAAAATCCTCAGTCCCTAAATTGGGTTCCTATAGTTTCTCCACATGTGGTTCCTCCAGTTACTCCACAAGCCGATGGGCCTGTTTATCGTGTTGAAGAACCCACCAACACATTAGTCATCAGGGATCTCAGTCAAGACAAGAACCCCCACCCTGATGATACTATAACGACACCCAATTCCCACCTCGAAGATTTATAGAATCGACAAGGGGAAATACCACTGGATTGAAAGCCATATCTGGCATGGGTTGATGATATTCCAGCACCCTCGGGTTTTGTAAATCCCACCTTTTACTCATTTAATGGGACAGGGGACCCGCCGCAGCACTAGGCCCACATTATCTCAAGGTGTTGGCCCATATTGGGAACTCAAGAATACCTGGAGGCCCCTAAACTCTGATTCTTTTTACAAACATTGAAGGGTCCAGTGTTCTTCTAGAACATCTAGCTCCACATCAGATCAGTAGCCGGCTGGGAAGACCTCCATGGATAATTTCTCTACCAGATCAGTTCCACCAGTCAGAAGATGTGTATCTACGACCTCTTCAAATGAATATAGAAGTATGTTGAGAACATTGCAGACATTTTCACCAAGTGGAAAGGGCTCACATACTCCCTTGACATGCCATTGAATCAAGAGGAAATGTTGAGGATGTGCCTAGGGAATGTCAAAATGGAACTGGTCACCACTTTGATCACTCAAAACTACCCCGGGAGATTCCAAGACTTCTCTGATAAGGCCCAGCGCCTAGATGAAGCATTGAAATAGGCCATCCAGGAACATTCATTGCCTCCTACAAACCCCATGAGAAGGTCCTCCAGGGACGAGCAAGATATAGTGGATCCAATAAGGGCCTCAAGAAACTATATTTGTTACCAATGGAGCCGCCTCTACTGCCTCACAGAGGCCATCCACCTCAGGGTAGCCTCCGACTTAGTGGAGCCGACCTCAGAATTGGTGGTTCCCCTACAAAATGTGCCACCACCACCTAGGAGAGATAACTTGGCTCCACCTCTTTAACAGTGTCCTCCATCCCCTCGTTAGAATCAGGCTATAAGTGCCCCCTTCCTAGACAAGAGGAACCAGACATACTCGTTCAATGAGGATCATGTCCCTGGTTATTTCTGATGTTTACTGAAGTAGGGGATTGTACCTTTTCCAGAATGAATGTGTCCAAAAAAGGAAAACCTCACTAATCTTCTTAATTACATTCCCTATCACGGGATCCTAGGACACACCCTCATATAGTGTTATGTGTTTAAAGACTTGCTCTAAGACTAGGTGGATACCAATATAGTCCGGTTAGTCATAGCATTTCCATAGGTAGGATGTGTCTTAGTTAGGCCAGAGTGTATCAGTGACAGTGAAGGTGAGTGGCATTAGGTTTCTCACAATGGACCCCATAAGTATAATGATTGGATGGATCATAAGTCAATCACTCGTGCCCATGTTATTATCCCTGCACGCCTAAATCGATCATAACCTTCAGAAGACTCCATGCCATCCACTTATAGTACATTTGTGTCAATGGCTCAGCCATCCTCTTGAAAGAACAGTAATAACTGGTAGAAAAAATTGAAAACAACATCTCCCCAACAATGGAATAATCATCCCATACTCTTGGCAACGTCATGCCCTCAGAGATGGTGATTCCTCCCAGAATCCATCCAGTAGTGGATGACTCATCCAGTGATAGTTAGGGGTATGACTTGATTAATACTATAGATCTGGTAAATCCCTACAAAATTAATGATAATGGGGAGCACCAGGAAGATCCTCCAAACATCCCAAGTCATCATGAGTGTCGGCGGTGCTGCAACAATATGGGTCATCAGAGTGCCTCGGTTAGTATTTCTAGCCAGGCTGTGCATTCTACCAAAACCAGGCTTTAGGCCCAGCACAAAGTTCAGCACATAAAACCTTCTCATCTATTATCATCAGGTCTACCTTCATTGTCGTTCATGTTTATGGATTTGGAAGATCCACCTTGACTGCATCATGATCATCCACGCTTTGCTGCAGACCTGTCTTATTCATTGGGACCCCATCTGGTAGTCTTTCTGTAGGCTTTGACTAGTGATCAGTGGGATATTCCATGCACCTGTCATCTTTCTGTCCTGTCAGTAGGGCCCACTATACCTCTTATCATATAGAGACCTCCTGAAAGTAGAAGATCATACCTAGCACAAAAGTATGATGTCCTCAAGAATCATTCCATCATTCCAACAATTATCTCCATCCTTGAAGCCCTTCTCTTGTCATTAGATATGCACGAAACCCTCACCTATAATTTAATAAGACCCCTATAGTTTGAGATATAGGTAGAGGCCCAGAATCCTTCAATTATGAGGTGGTTGAGCATGATGAATTCCAATCCATCATATCGGTCTCTAGATAAGATAATGGATCCCACATATAGGGGAACATTCGCCTAATATACAACACTGTACAGTTTATTGGTGTGTAGGTTTCCACTGTCTTGTTGACAAAGGCTCTGGGATCAACCTAATCCCGACTCAGACACTACAAAAACTCGGGTTTTATGAGGATGGTATGTGTCCTTATAACCTAAGAATCCAAAGTTATGATAGGATGGATCGGACTCTATTTGGAAAGATCGGCTTGACGAACCTGTTCGGTGGCCTAGTTTCCAGCACTAAGTTTGTGGTTGTCTCTCTGTACACCGCCTTCGACGTGTTGATGGGCAGGATAGGGATCCACCAGCATACGAAAATTCCATCATCATATCATCAGTGGCTCAAGTACTCCCTTAATGGTGGAGTTGGTATAATCTTACGTGAAACGTCTCCCTTTTCCTCTTGTGAAGCCCACTATATGGATGTTGAATATTTTAAGAGCAAAGACAAGTTGACTTAGGCTAATGAGATTCAAAACTCCACCTCTACGACCGACCCATGGATAGATCTATATGATGCCTACATCTTTCCAATCCACCGATTGGAGGCCACAACCCTTGAAATGAGACAACGCATCATTGTTTCTAGAATGACGGGGGAACACATTCACAAGTCTATGCACTGCCAAAAGATTACTTCTTGCTCCTACAAAAATCAGGCTCAAGTGAACCAAGAGCCTCCTACTCCTATAAGGTATCGGGATGACTGCCCCATGGAAATGGAAATATGTCATACTAGCTTATTTCACCAGGCTTGAATAACCATCACAATCCAACGCTCCACTATTTCTTTGACATCATCAAGTGTGGCCCCTTAGGCCGAAGAGCAGACGATATCAGATCAAAATCCTTCATCACCATGGTTTCTACAGCACATGAGTTCCCTAATACAGTGTCCACTACCGATCAGGTAGGTACTAGCCTCCCATCAAGATCTGTTGAATCAATGGAAACTCTTCCTACTGGGGATCCCTTCTTCATAAGTGATGAATAGGTTTTAGAGGATTCTACCCCCACCTATGAAGAGGGTGTCTCTGCTACGTTCTACTAATTGGTGTAGGGGAACCTCAGTAGGGAGGTAGACCCAAAACCCACATTGATCAATGCCTTCATGCCCCTGGAGGGGTAAAAAAAGTACATAGACATTGTTAAATAACACCATGATGTATTAAACGTGAGTTATAATGAGATTCTATTACTAGATTCTCAGGTTTCCATCCACTGCCTTAGTCTCCCGTCAAATCATCGCGGGTTCAAGTAGCCTCCCAGAAAGATGAAACCTTCTCACGGTGCCATGGTTGTGGAAGAAGTTGATAAGATCATTATATAAAATTCTATTAAGGATTTCTAGTACCCCGAATGTAAATCCATCATTGTTCCAATCAAGAAGAATAGCAGACATATTGTAGTCCACATCGTCCTCCAGGATCACAATCATTAGTGTCCAAAGGATGATTTTCCCCTTCTTATGACGAAATTTATGATCAATGCTACTACTGGGTTCCAATTCCTCTCCATCATGTACGTGTACTCCAGGGATAACCAAATCCGAATGGCCCTTGAGGATGAAGAGTTTACATTCTTTAGGGAACCACAAGGTACTTTCTGTAACAAATTCATGCCCATCAATTTAAAGAATGCAGATGCCACCTATCAGCGGGATATGCATTGAATATTTAGGCTGATCCTCATAATGATGTTGAATTGTTAAATGGAAAATCTGGTGTTCAAATCATTCTAGCACCAGAACCATCTTGAGGACATTGAGAATGTTTTCGGCATCCTTTTTTCTGAAAACCAAAAGATGAATCCATTTAAGTGCGCCTTCAGGTTAATGTCTAAAAATTTTCTCAGCTTCATTGTTAGATACAAGGGCATCGAGATCAACCTTTATAAGATCAAGGCCATCCATTATATGTCTCCCCAAAGCAACCTCCAAGATCTTTGAGGTTTCCAAGGCCTCATGACCTACATACACCAATTCATATTGAATTTGTCATGCAATTGTAAGCCATTTTTTTTGGCCCATGAACAAATGCAGTGTCTACAAGTGGGATGAATAATGTTATATTTCTTTCAAGGGAATCAAATAGTACCTTCTCTAGCCTATGGTCATAATTCCACCCATATCTGGAAGGCCGATGGTCCTTTATGTGGCCTCCCTAGATTTCTCTCTTGGCGCCCTTCTCACACAAATGAAAAATGAGGGTACATAGAACATTATTTACTATCTCCATCACATTATCCTTAATTTGGAGACCAGATAATGCCTTTTTGAGAATAGATTCCTCGCGTAGGTATTTTCAGTTCATAAATTGTGACATTACTTGCACCATCATGAAGTACAACTAGTTCCTAGGTAGATCCACTGAAGTACATCCAGAAACTCCCTATGTTCATAGGACTTCTAGCTCAGCAGGCAGTAATCCTCCTTTATTGTTACATCCGTTTTATCCCTCATAATGGTACTATGGTGCAAGCGTTGGAAGACTTCCTGGCTTCCCCCTAGTCATGCGGACCAACCCACAGATTTTGATTTCCACGATGAAGCGATTATCGTGGTTCACCAAGCCATTACATGATGGAAGATTCATTACAATGGTGTTTCCTAGTGCCATATTGGAAGAAGGCTCAATGACCCTAGGAACAATAGAGTAAGCCTTTGTATTTTCTTAAATACCCTACCACAGTCAATCCTAACATATTCATTAATATTATCAGAAGGCTACACCAATAATTAGGCGGAGTACTAGGCTCTCATTACTAGCCCCAGGATGGCCCTTGATAGTGAAATTCCCCACTTTCATGTGAAATGGGACTCCAAACTATTCATCAAGCAGATAAATGGTGACTATTTTGTTAGAAATCCATAACTCGTACCATTGTTGGAATGCACTCTCTATGTAATGTCCTAACCATTTTTACCAGAAGTTACTCATGTCTCTTTATCTCCAAATGATCGAGCTGATGCCCTGGACAGCCTAGTTGCATCACTTGTAGAGCCCAAAAAGAATATATGATTATCTATGCATCACACAAGATAGGCATTGCTCCCGTCACTCCAGATGATGGTGACTGCCCACTTGTAAGCCACCTTACCTCCACCGCCTCAACGTCTAGATCCCCAGGACCTCCGGATGTAGTGATTGATGTGAATCCAAACTAGATAACCGCCTTTATCAAGTACCTCAAAACTATAATCTCCTGGAAGATCGGGCTAAGCATGCCCAAATTCGACATCGTGAGTTCATGTTTACCCTCCAGGATGGTCCTCCTCATGAGAAGATCCTCTACAAGAACGATTTTGATGGGGTTATCATCTATTGCATTCAAGGAGTCAAGATTTCCCATGTAATGCAGGAGGTTCATGACAGTTCCTATTGGTCTCATCAGACCGGGATGAAACTATCTCATCAGATCTAGAGACTGGGGTATTTTTGGCCTTCTATGATCCATGACATCATCGAGTTCCCAAAAGGGGCCATGTGTTCCAAATTCATGCCAAATTTATACATTGACCGCCAGAGGCTCCCCACACTAACAATGTACTCTCGATTATTTTTGGTATAGGGACTCAATGTTGTGGGACCATATCCACTGGTGACAACTCGCTAGGGAAGGTTCATCCTAACTGCTAAGTATTTCTTCTCCAAGTGGGCAGAGGTAGTCCCTCTCAAGGAGGTCAAGGCCCATTCCATCGGTGACTTCATGAGCTCCAAAATCATCTACCAATTTGGATTCCCTCACACCGTCCTCACCGATAATGTCATAAAATTCTGGGGCAGCTGAGCTAAGTAAACATTAAGATATGTAAAAAATTGATTATAACCATACCTTTTATTATCATGTGCAATAAAATGGATAGATCAAGGCATTCAACAGGACCCTCTCTAATATTCTACAGAAAATGGTTGGTCATAACAACAAGAGTTGGCCAGAAAATCTCACCAATGCCTTCTAAGAATATTAGAGAATGACTTGTAATTCCACCCAGGTGACCCCATATTCCCAAGTGTATGGAATAAAGGTTGTCCTGCCCATTGAGACTCAATTTCCCTCACTACGCACAACTTTATATGATCAACAAGTGCCACATAAAGTAGCTGAAATTAGTCTTGATTAGTTGGAAGTACTCAACGAGAACAGGTTTCATGCCCTACATAATCTGGAAATGCACTAGAACAAGATAGCTAGAGATTTCAACAAGAAAGTTCTCCTCTTCTCCTTCTTTCATGTCTTCTTGGTATTGGCCCTAAAGACACTAATGATACCTAGTAGGAACCCACCCAAGTTGGAGCCCAAATGGAATGGTCATTACATCATTAAACAGGATTACTCCAATGGTGGATACTCCCTAGTAACCATGGATGATGAGTGTATAAATCCTCTAACAAATGTAAAGTTATTCCAGAAATTATTTTCCTGAGAAAGGGGGGTCCTACATGGCGTTAAACTATTGGGTCCTACATGACCATAAAAAGTTTGATCTTACATGACCTTAAACAGTTTGGTCCTATATGAACTTAAACCATGAAATTTCTTGCATGACATTAAACTGTATGTCATCCCGCATGACCTTAAACTGTATTTCATCCTACAATATGATAAACTGTGTGTCATCCTACAAGATGTTAAAATGTGTTTCATCCTTCAAGTCGTTAAACCACAATAACTACGTATGGATTGATTACCATCCTCATGGGTTACATAGAAACACTTAGAGGCTTTGTCTTGATTATATCCCCATGATTCCTCTTTGACTATCCCACCTGGGTATATTTCTCTTGGAGGATCCCACATGTTGTCGTGTAGGCTTGTTTGACCCACTCATGTCGGGATCATGATGATTGAACCATGTTCCCTCCCTCATTTTTATTTCCTCCTTTGTCCTCACCGAACAACGCTAAATTTCATGGCCATCAAAACTATGTATGTCTTGATGCCCATCCTTATGGGATATGTAGGAACACCTAAAAATTTCTTCTGTAGGACCAGCCCCAAAATTCATGATCTCCTATTGGGTCAAAACACATGGTGTGGTGCAAGATTTTTCCCTCATTCACATCGAGTTCATCATGACCATATTATGTATCCCTCCTCCCTAAAGATCTCCAACACTTCTACCGTCCAGGTTGACTTTAAATTGCATGGGCACATTTATTCATCACACACTCCCTGTATATGAGACTCTATTATCTTTCACATCCGATGGGACCCCCAAATGGCATGGATGGTCAGCCCAATGGCTCTCCTAACATTACGGGCCAATTTCCTCGAGGGTTTCTAACAACAAATTGAAAAAAGTACCACGTTCTGATCTAGTTGTTAGTTGAAACTCATTTGTTGGTCCCATTTCAGGTAACACTATATGGATGTTGTGTTTTGAATCTGGTAAGAAACTATCCTTTGTCATTGTCACCACCCCCATATGTCCCAAACATTGATTTTACTGGTTCATTCTGCCCTATTTTCTATTCAAGCCTCGGTCTACCTCGAGCAGGAGTGTGACTCCAGCTGTCAGACCCTTGTATGATGGGGAGATCCTATTCCAACTCCTATTTTCCCACACCGAACATTACTCATGTGGGATTAAAAGCTGAGGTAAGGCAATACCCGCATGAGAGGTCATGTGGCTATAGTTGGTTGGGATTCCCAGCCTCAGGTCCCTCAACCCTTTCGGCCCCCTAGCCTAAGCTCTCATTTTGGATTGTGTTATGTGGTATGGAATCACTTCTTTATTAACATCGGGAAATTTTTCCATGCCACACATATCCCTATGAGACATCCCTATTTCACTTATCATCTTTCCCAAGAGCACAGACCACGCAATGATTCGCGAGCCCCATCATTTTTGTTTCCATCATATTCTATATCCAAAAGGACCCCTAAACAGTGTAGGAGCTAGGCCGATTGGCTCTCCAACCATTTCGGACTATTGTCCTTGAGAATTTCGAGAATTAAATTGATACACGTCATATTCTATGAATGTGTTCAATGATTGACATAAATTGCTTTCCCCCGAACTCAGGTAACACATGGATGGATATTGTGTTGCAAACCCGGTCAACAGTTGTCCTCTATCATCATTGTCTATTTTTATTCTTCTGTAGGCACGATGATTCTTTATCCCAACTCAGTTGTCCAGTCCATATGACATTAAACTAGGAATCTACGGTCCAAGCCCTATGACCCTAATCTAAGAGCACCACAATATTTTTTGCATGATTATAAAATGCACAACATTCTTCCCAAGAACTATGTGTGGCTTGATTTCCACTTTTATGGGATTCTTATGACCTCACAAATTTCTAGTCTTTAGGTCCAGCCCCATCTATTAGAATAATCCCTATCATATTGTTCCCATTCCTAGCATTCTTCCCGTTGCGTTTATTCACCTCATCTTTGTTCGCATATGAATTCTAACAGCTATTGTTTATTTTCATAGCCACACTATCATGAACACCTTAATGGATCACTCCATAACACCCCCTCGCCATGAAATTTATGGTTCCTTCCATTCACCAAGGGATAAACAGTGCCAGTAATGTATGTCCAGGGGTGCAGAGAGAACCTGCCTTGTCCGAGCTGTAGGACGTTAAATTACCAAGAACTATCATCCTCGGAACATGATGTTAAACTGTATCCTTTTACCATGCATCATACATTGGGTGCCCCATCTTAGAAACCCTCTTTGCCCACTGGTCTCCACATGAGTGAGCTCATTGCTCACATAGAATGAGATCCTAATTACTGGATCATAATCTATCCTTAGGGAAAGGGAAAACACCTTGTTGTAAGCCCCCTAGCCTTTCTTTCAAGAGGTAGCATCCCTAATCCTCTTATCTTCTTCATGTCCAAGGAAAAGAGGGGGGCACCAGATCCCTACTCTTTCCTGTTCCAAATCTCTATCCCTTTTGGCTTTGTCACAACTCGGGCCTCCATCCTGGAGTATTCCCCAATCACCATCTCCCTAGGCTGCAAACTACACGTAATCCCATGTTTCATCTTTGGGCTGTGGACCAGGAAAAATCCTAGATTTTGATTTTGGTCTGCTAACCATGTGTATGCCCCATTCCAAATCCATGGACGCACCGTTCATGACGTGATCATCAGGTCTTTGTTGCCTATTATTTCTCACACTGAGCATGACACATGTTGGAATAGAGCAAGAAGTGACTATGACATCCTCTCTGGGCTGCCTAAGTGTGAAAGCCCCACACTGTCTTGAACATCAAGGATTTTGATTCTTGCCAAGGCATGATATGTAGGAAACCTCCCTAAGGTTCAATCCCAACACTTATCGGTCTCGACCACTTCACTCTAGTTCGCAACACCATCCTGAACTACATGGAATTTGATCATTTCCAAGGAAAGGTACATAGGAAGCCTCCCTGAGGTTCAAGACCAACACCCATTGGTCCCATCCACTCTACATCGGTCCACCTTTGTCCTACGTGACATTAAATTGTATGGCTCTTTTGTCCTGCATGACACTAAACTTTCCCAAATCCAGTGGTAAGTAATTGTGATCCCCTACCCAATGGTATGTTGTTTTGAACCCCACATAGCATTAAGCCATTGTGATCCACATTCAATAGTATGTTGTTGTCATCCGAAACCCAATGTTAATCCGTTGTCATCCCTTTTGTTGTGACCCATATCTCTGGTCCATCCTAGGGGCATCAGACCAACCTCGGGCAGCTAGCCACACGTAAGCCTCAGTATATCATCGGGTCTATATCCTCTGTGCCTGCCACAATCTCATACACCATCCTAAACTACATGGACTTTGATTCCCTACCATAGGGATACGTATGAGGTCTCATTGGGGATCAATCCCAACATCATAATCTCCCTTGAGTCAGATCCATCTCATTCTCCATCCAATTCACTTAACCATCCATCATTCATTCTAATTCTCACCAGGGCCCTCACATCCTAGTGAGATCATTTGAATTCACCTACAAGAATCAGTGTTCCATCCAGGGTTTTCAACCATCTAATCCACTCTATTCAGTGTTCCGATTAGTCCGATCGGTCTCCACTAGACGTTAAAACTGTGTCATACATTGTATTAACCGTGGGAAGCTGAGGAAAACTTCAGAGACATGCCTAAGACATATAATTCCCCACATTAGATGTGGGTTTCCTTAGGATTGTTCCCCCTTCAGGATCCCTATTATAAGTGGATGAAACCCATACATGCTAGTGTTCTATCATCTAGACACACTAGTGATGTGTAACATGACTAATCCCTCGACCAAAGGTTGCTGTCCTGACTGGACCCCTTGGAATGTCCTGACAGAAGCAATGTAATTAACCTACATCCATAAAGACATGGCACTAGGAAGATTATAATGAGCAACATATTAACCAATAAGGGAAAATTGGACTATGTAATGATTTTCTAGGAGGAATCCACAGAAGGAAGAACCAACATCCCATCATCTAGTTTCGATCAAGGAGACAAAATCCATAAATAAGTGACAGATTCCTATAGACAATTGAAAATGGGAATGTGGGGAAATATTCAGCGTTTCCTCATCGTCCTAAAATAGATGAATGTTTGTGCCCTGAGAAAAGCATCATAAATTGTATAATAAAAAAAGACTCAAAGGAATTCAATTTCAGATGAAATCCCCTACCTTGTGTTTCATTTTTGGTGAGAATCCTTCAACCTAATGTATAAGTGATTTAAAAATGTTACTAGATTATTAATGAACCATACTCATATTTAAAATATCATTAATTATCTTCTTATAATATTTTATTTTCCTTTTGTTAAAAATCATTCTTTGTTTTCACTATTTTGGGTGTTAATTTCCTAGTTTTATTGTATGATTTGACTACTTGTTTTATTATTCGTAATTTGGTCATGATTTAATAGCATCCACTATTTAAAACATTATTTTATTATCATATATTTTCAATATATGTTTATTTATAGTAATCCATTATTTTTGGATATATGAAATGAAATGATCATCCATGGATATGGTAGGCCGTATGTAAGAATGAACGCTACTTCCATTTTTATAATATTTCCATGAAACAAAATAAAATGATATATATGTATATTATATTTATAGTATCTATATGTCATATATTTCACATATTATAACAAAAACAATCCATTATGTGTTTCATGTATATTGTGAATGAATAACATCACTTTGAGGAGGCGGCAGTCCACACATCCTCAAATGATGTTATCATATTCCCATAAAATAGAAAGAAGAAAGGCAAGTGTTATATATAAAATAAAAAATAATATACATAGAATAAATAAAATATATATCATAAAAAATCTAGAAATCTATTCATATTCCAACCTTGAATGAGGTTAATGGAATAATGAACAACAATAATTCGCGAGGTGGTAGTTCGCCCAACACACAAACGATGATTGCATATCCAATTTGATGATATGTGTGAATGTTTAGGTAGAACTATTACCATAAAAAAGCATAATTATATTTAAGATAATAATGTATTAATGTAAACATTATATGAAAATAAATCAAGGGGTGGAGAAGTAAATGAAACAAAATTGGTCATCGTAGAACATTATCTCTTATTCAGGTAACTCCTTTTGATTTACTCCAAATGACATCATTGGTTGGATTTGATACCAAAGTGAGTATTCCAGGAGGCTGGTTGAGATGTTGAAAGCTTATATTTTTCAGTTCATAAGTGATCTAAATGGATCTATATGTTTGAATAAGTGGGAGGGGTGAGTTGCTATTATAGTGGTGGAGGAGTGACAATCTTGTAAATTTTGGAAAGGGAATTCCACCCACACTTTTTCATGTAACACTTTTAGGTTTATTCCAAAAGACATCATTGGTTGTATTTGTTCTTGTGTGTAACTGAAACTAGCCCCATGTTTCTGGAATTAAAATCTATAGAATAGAATTATTTAAAATTCAAAATATATTGTAATGGCTTTAGAGGGTATATTCCTTTCTATGCTGGGTGTTACACGTCATACAAGAAATAAAATAAAATTTACTCATTTATATTTTTTGGGGTGTTGCAGAACCTACTTCAATGCCTCAAAAATGGGATGAATTCACAATAAAGCTACATCACCTACGTCAAAGTAGAATAGGGGTGATTATCATGTCTGGTCATAAAAGTACTCATATGGTTACACCTGTATGGTATCCTTAAATATATTTTTGTAAAATACCTCAACTAGGTTTATATGCCTCACCCATGAACCCCCAAAATTTAGGACACATGCTCTTAATATTTCCTCAAGAAATTGAATCATTCTCTTTGATAAGATGTCGATTTTAGGGTGGGATGTCATTATATTGAGAACCTATGTACCAAACTCCCTCATCAAAATATACCAAAAGATTGATGTAAATAGGGCATCCCTATCTGATAAAATGGTATGATGAACCATATGAAGATAGACTATATCATTGATATACAGTATCTCCAACTCATCTTCTATGATGGTATCCCTGGTTGATAGGAAATGAGTGACCTTTGTGAGCCTATCAACAACAAAATAAACATTATCACATCCTTGAGGTGACCTCAATAAACTGGTCATGAAATCAATCATAACATCATCCCATTTCCACATAAAAATTGTTAACTACTATAAATTTTTGGATATTTGTTAATGATCCGCCTTCACCTACTAATTCGTGGAACAACTCATGGAAAAACTAGCAACCACTTGTTACATTTCTGGAAACCAATAATGACGACGTCAATCATGGTACGTCATGGTGACACTGAGATGTACTGCTAAAAATGAGACAAGAATATCCAATATCAACTCTTTATGTATATCCTCTAGAAAAAAAATGTGGCCCTAAATATGAGGAATTTAATCCTCACTAATTGTCCAACCAGGAGGTGGGTCTTCACCTTCCACACCCTCCCATTGGACTATTCCCTCATTTTTAGATAACTTACTCCTCATAACTCTACCCAAAAGAGTATATTTCACTAGAATGGAAGAAATAAAAGTCTTAATGAGACAATCTTACACCTCCTAGTCTATCTATCAAATAAATTACATAAGATACCACTCACATATGGCCTCATAGACAATTTGTATCTGAGTCTTCCTTCTCAGTGCATCCGAAACGACATCTTCCATTTACGAGTGTGTAGGAATAATCGAAGTTGAAGTAATATAGGTATTCTACCATCATTCAAGACCTAAGATTCAAATCATGCTGGGAAAATATATACATGGGTATTTTGTTGTCTATGAAGACCACAAAACTCACTCCAATTAAATAATACCACTATCACTGTAATTTATGTAAGAAAATGGATAACATAATATCACGTGTCTTGTAATTCCTCTCGCGTGGACTCAATAGAAGAGACCTTTATTCAAAAACTTTACCCCTATTGATCAAAAATACTCCTAGACTAACACATGATTCATGGTAATACACAGTGTATCTTATACCCATATTTGCAAAAATGCATACTATCATTAAAGTTGGTCCTGCTTTTATCTCCTAAAAGGATGTCTCATAGGTATCCGTCCACAAAAACAGTAAACCCTTCTTATTCAGGTATGTAACAGGTTCTTCTATGTGTGATATGTCATATATGAAACACTTGTAAATTCAATCAATCTTTAAGAAACATTGTCTACAAAAGACATTCCTGGGCTACTCCCAATTTACTATAACTTGCACCTTTTTTAAGCCTATCGATACTCTTGTCTTTGAGATAATATTACACAAGAACTGAATATTATCCATCATGAAGTGGTACATTGTGATCTTAACATATAATTAATTCTCTCTCAGTATATCAATAATGATCTCAGGATTTTTGGAATGGTCATGTCGATTGTTGGAAGACACAATGATATCTTCCATGAAAACCACCACAGACTAATTTATATTAGGATAGACTACTTGGTTCATTAGTTCCATAAAAATTATTTGTGAATTCTTCATATCAAATATTATAACCAAATAATAAAATAGACCATACCACCTATGAAAATATGTATGATGTATTTATGCATTTTGAACACTTACCTTGTGATATCATGACCTCAAATCAGTCATTGAGAAAACCGAAGGTCCTATGTTTTGAAAAAAAATCATCTATCAATGGAAATGGATACCAGTTCTTAACTGTCAATTGGTTTAGATCATCCAAATATAATGTAAGCATATTATCCATATTTTTTCAAAAAATAACACGAGAACCCCATATAAAAGTATTGATTTGTATAAAACCAGTTGCCTCAAGGTTCCCTACTTTCCCCTTGATCTCCTTCAACTATGTTGTAGAAATCCTTTAAAGAGGAATGAATACCTATGCAGCTCCTAGAACTATCTCTATGGATTAATAATCCTATATATTAAGTGGTAAATCATATGTTTTGTCATAGAAAACTTCAATCAAACCACCAACCGGTGGAGGAAAATATTCCTTTAATGATACCTGGTCATCCCAATATAAACTAACTATCTGGGTTTTCATCATCCCATACCATGCTTCAATGGTCTATTCCGGTTTTCCGGAACATCCCACTCACCCTTGTCAATAATAACTCTGGCCAATGTTAATTTTAAATTCACTCTCTAGTGATAGAAATCAACATGGGCTAGTTAAGAAAGAAGCTAGTCCATCCTATGTATAACATCAAACCATATCATCTTGAGGACCAAAATATCTCATAAAAACTGAAGCCAACCAATATAAGGGGATAACTCCATAAACTAGATTTCAACCTCTTTCCTAATCCCCAACGAAGTATCTATGGTCATAACACCATCATAAAATTGAACAACAAGACCAATTCTCTCCACAATTGTCACAAATATAAATATACAAGATTAACCTATATTGAAAAAAGAAGATACTAGGGTATAACCTAATAATATCATAACTCTCACCATAGATATCCCAGTGCTATGATCATCAAGGGTTGGCTATAGAGAATCTATCTAGCCTAGATTGCAGCCCTATAAAACAACATCACTACCCAAAGTATAACCACATTGTTTTGTTGGTATATATTTTGCCTTGATTCCTCATCTAAAACTTCCAAATCAACCTGAATGACCATTATTGCTCCAACTCATATCTAGTTGTGATGTTTTGAATCTCTTTAATGAACCTAGAGTCAGATTCTACACCTTTACACTAACTGCTGGATGTAAGGTCTAGTAAAATAAATATCTATTGAAAATGCTTGTGCAAGCTTGGAAATCAACTGGGTCATTTTCATATTTATTCCTCATATTCCCACATCTATAATAAATATTATATAAAATAGAGCTATAAGGCTTAATATCCTGGCTAGTACCCCCTCATGAGAAGCCTCAAAATGGCACTTCCACCCACTAGAAGCTGAACCACTATGTCGAGAGGATGAACTTCCCAACTTTGTGCCCCCATTATCCCTCCTATTGTGCTTAGTAATCAATTATTAATTCACTATCACAGTATTAGTTGTTATCTTGATCACGTTAACCTATAATTTAATTGAAATTATCAGACCTTTCATAACCTGTCTCATCCTAAATATATCATAAACTATATAGACTGTTCCAAAATATTGAACCTCAAAATATGATTCCAAATACTATATAACAGTCATCATGTCCTACTCATGATATATAAACTCACTGGTCCTTTTAGATCCCAATATTCCATGAAAAAATTAATTATAAAACACGGATTAGAAATGCCCTTAAACTATATCGTTGACTATATCATCATGGTTCAAAATATATCAGATGCGTATAGCTACCCCCTAGGGTATACATGTCTCATGCTTCAATATCCTCTTAAAAGTTGTCTCCAGATGATCTAAATCAAAAAAGTAGAATCAATCAATATATTGTAAGGCTATGGACCACCCCCTGGAACATTAGTAAATTCTACTACTGGAACACATGTTTCCGCTCTTCCATAATCATGGAAGGCTGTAGTATTCCTTGAATGGCCTTCTTAAAGCGCATAAAACTCTCACAAAATCGTTCCTCAAAACCCATGTACATTAAAACCACAGTTTATAAAACTATAACTATATGTGGACATTATTTTAGATCATGGAACTCCACCTATAAATCAAAGTCATCTACACCCTCTTAGAATGGGGCTGGTGGTTTTCGTCCTTGAATTTTTCTACAAATCAAAAAATATGCATAAGAAAAAGAGTTCAGTAACAACAAAATCAAAAATAATTGTGTAGGATAGGTTGAATCCAACCAACAAAAAAATCACAACCCTATTACATCTTCTATAGATAAGACTGGGAAAAAATAATAGCCATAAACATCACTTGATACATAGATATTTCCCACTATAGAGTCTGGTCTATTACAAGTTCTCGATTTCACAATATCCATTTCATTTGAAATTTTCATTAATTATTAATTATTTTTAATTGTTGAAGTAAATGGGATGAAATTTATGACCTGTAAGGACCCATAAATATCATGTTTCAAAGTGTGGAATCCACTTAATCCAAGCCATAACATGTTCGAATCCATGCAACAAACAGTCTGTGACTCAGCATATAATAATTTTCTTTTTAAGGTGTCTACTGTATCCTTGGTAGGAAAATAATGTTTAAGTTATTTATGTAACTCTATGTACCAAAAATGTTTCTAAATCCTCAAAAAAAAATTTCTATCAAGTCATATATATATAATTCATGGCACACATAACAATTCCTTGCTATAAAGAATTCATCTTATATGTCAGGAAATAATGCATGGCATGTGAATCATGAAAAGGGCATAAATTGATGCATGAGATGGAATTAAATCATATCATTAGACCATGATTAAATAAAATCCTCAATCATTGAAATAATAACATCACAATTCAATTGAATCTCACAATAGTGGAATCAAATCAACAATAATAGGAAATATCTAGAAAACATTATTTTTTTATTCAAGGAAATTTGGATCCTTCTTATATATGGGTTAGATAGTCCTAGGCACAAATCATTACCAAATTCCAATACCATCCTGATCATTTTCTATTGTAAAAAAATAAAATCATAAAATAGAACCACTCTAATACCACTTTGTAATGTCCCAACCCAAATGCCACTATCTTGTGCCTCAAGCCTGTGGGTCACATTGCCTGAAGCACACCTCTCCATATGCCAAAGGATTCCATCTAATAGTGAGGTTATATGATAGAATAGTGGGGATACTATATCCTCATGACTAAATGATAATGTAGTTGTATATTATCATCAATAAATAGTTGAAGTGTAAGATCGACTACATATATTATATATATTCAATGCAATAAAAAATAAATTTCACCAAAGGAAATTTCATACAAAAAATTTTGTGCCATGCCTCTATAAAAAAATTAAATCATAAAATAGAACCACTCTAATACCACATTGTAATGTCCCAACCCAAATGCCACTATCTTGTGCCTCAAGCCTGTGGGTCACATTGCCTGAAGCACACCTCTCCATATGCCAAAGGATTCCATCTAATAGTGGGGGTATATGATAGAATAGTGGGGATACTATATCCTCATGACTAAATGATAATGTAGTTGTATATTATCATCAATCAATAGTTGAAGTGTAAGATCGACTACATACATTATATATATTCAATGCAATAAAAAATAAATTTCACCAAAGGAAATTTCATACAAAAAATTTTGTGCCATGCCTCTATAAAAAAATTAAAATAGTTATACATTAATATATTATAGAAAAAGAATCATAATTACCAAATTTAATAACAAATATCTCCAAATAACATCACTAGTGAATCTCATTCTATTTCTCCCCTGCTATTAAGCAATAAAAAGTCGAGCATCATATAGTAGGCGCATGGCCCAGTCTCTACCTGCATCCATGAAGTCTATCTTGGTACCCAATGGAGGCATGGACATTGTAATGACCTACCAATTCTCATGGGATTGAGATTACAATGAGTCATTGCGTGGCCTTAAAGGACATACCCAAATGACAAAGTCTAGTAATAAATGCCAAAGGGTTTCAAATACAAGTCAGGGATAATTTACCCTTTAAGAAATAAACCATATAATATACCAAACATAACCAAACATTCACTATTTGATTCATGAATGGATGAAATACAACTCAACAACTTCATGTATATCAAAATCACATCAAAATAAGAAACAACATAAGAATAAAAAATTATCAAAGTACATGGTAAATAGTCTACACAAGATGCTCCAATGACCTCAAGACTACATGCTCCACAAGATCAATGCACCAAAATCTCTGAACTGCCCAAACATCATGAGGTAGTGCTAAACACGTGTGAAACATTACCTTTTCCCTTGTCTCAAAAGAGAGCATTTGGAAAAGCACTATTGTTTAAAATAAGGGGTGAGTATAAAACTCAGTAGGTTTTCCCTAATGACATCCCTACTCATGCCACTAGGATAGAATAGTTAGAAACGATTATATATAAATGTTTATATAAAAAAATTTATCAAAAGCTGTTTATAACTAAATATAAAATGATTGTAAATCCATTCATTATCAAAATCGTACAAGTGAAATTGAAACCAATTTTCCTAGAAATATATTTTAATAGAAAAATAACTAAACAATATTTAAAACCATTCCCCAATATACCTATATCGGCCTACCCAACCATTCCTCAAACCCATGCAACCAACTATACGTGCTACGTTATGACAGTTCCATACTCATGAGTGGTTTCCCATCGATCTACCAAGTCATCACAAGGTAACTATTTCCCATGTTCCATTATTCCATTGGCATTGAGAAGAAGGTCATTATCAAACCAAGCCTCTTATATTCAATATAAACACACAACAAATTTTCCCAATAATCAAGCCAAAATAAAATGTTCAATAAAACCAACTTTTTATTAAAAACTATTTCCGTCAAAAACATTTCAATGCCAAATAATTACAACCCCAAACCATTTCAATAAAACTACATTTTTATTGAAAAACATTAATATTGAAAACCCCTTTTTCATAAACCAGTTATAATTTCCAGAAAATCTATAATTTAAAATCATCATTTTAAATAAACCCCCCCTTTGCACAACTATTCACCAAGATCACACAATTTCATAAAAACCATAAATCATAAAAAATGTATATTTCTCCATGAATTTAAAAATCAAGAAATAAATTTTAATCTAAGACAATAAATTCTACAAGAGGATATGAGACTGAATCTACCTACCTTGAAGGTTTTGACGAAACTTTGACAACAGACGAAGAACACACAAGAAAGCGGGTCGATTCTCCAAGAGGGGCCTTAGATCTCTTATCCTAGAAATATCATGACTCAACATTGAATTATTTGGCATCCAAAAACGTGTATCTACCCACTATAGGTTCAGATCTAAGAAATAAGGGAGATCAGATAAGTATATCTATGAAGATCTATGAATAAGTGACAAATCAAGAATGAATGATGACATGCCTCAAAAATCGAACTCAAAATCACCAAGGGAATGCTCTATGTTTGCTCCAACTCGTGTGGGGATGGTTCTCCAGCCTTCTAGAAAGATTAATATCAATGTAGTGGAATTTTGAAGCCAAAAAGAAACAAAAATAGAATAAACGGGTAAGATCTTGGAAAATATGATCTAGATTTGACCTTCGTGCAATATTTGACCACACAGTTTGGCCCAACTGTGTATTGATCGTGCGACCATACTATTGGTCCCAATATTCCTTATTAAACCCCCAAAATCTCACATCCTTCACCTTTAACCTTTTTAAGGAAACACATTTTTTTATGGAAACAACCAACTTTAGGGAAACTATCTATATTATTAAAATTCTTATTTTATGGAAACTCTCTATTTTATGGAAACTCTCTATTTTATGAAAAATCTCTATTTTATGGAAAACCAATTAAAAACACACCAATTTAAAAAACATGCGGAAAAGGGGTTATGTAACCGAAATTAGGGGTACTATATTCTCCCCACCATTAGTCTTTCTATCCTCGTATAGTAGAAAATCCTTACTGGAAAATTAGAGTTCCGTCCCCTACTCTTTTATTTCCTTCTAAAATTCCCATGCCTCTTCCTGAATCTGACCATATTTCCATAAAACCTGCAATAGGCTGATGCTTTTCCCATGCAAGAATTTCTCTTCCCTATACATGATCTGCACTGGGATATGTACCAGTGATGCATCTAGTTCTAGCTCATCATAATCACATCTGATCACATAGGTAAGGATCAGGGTGATACATTTTCAACTACGATACATGGAACACATTATAAACCCAACTAAACTATGGTGGTAATGCCAACTATTATTCCACCTATCCAACCCATTCTAGTATCTCAAAAGGGTCAATATATCTGGGAGATAACTTTCCCTACTTTTCGAAATGATAATGTCCAAGCCTTTGAGAGATTCTCAAGAAGACGTGATCACCCACAATGAATGACAATGGTCTTCGATGGTGATCTGCATAATATTTATAGTTTTAAACATAGCATGTCAACAGAATGAGAAGCAGTGACGGAATGTGATGCACCAGTATCAAACAACACTTGGAAAAAGGTAGAATTCAAAAGTATCATACCTCTCACTGTAGATGATCCAGCTTTTTCATTGACAATCATCTACTCAGTTCCATGCAATTGCTTCATCCCAATATTGTTCTCCTTGTTTCCTTGCTAAGGTTACCCTGGTTGAGGAGTCATGGTATTTCTAGAATCACTATGGCTAGCTATTCTCTGTAGACTGGACTAATTCTGCTGTCCTCATCCAGTAAAAGCATACGATGCTTACGAAATATGAGAAGTGTCTCGAACACCTGACCATGGAGCACTACAACACTAACAATGAAGATGACCCATCTTGTTACAATTATGACATGCTCTAGTTTGTACCATACAATCTCGCTTTATGTGGTCAAGTGAACCACATTGAAAAAAACCTGATTTACTCTGTGGTCGTGGAGGAAGGATTACTAATCCATCCATCTGGTTCTGATTTCCACTTGCACCATGGAAATAGGTGTCCCTTATCATCTTGTTCCCTACGGTTGATTTCCCACCATTTCCTATAGGTATCATCATGCTTCCTACTATAGATCCTGATATATCATGTTCTGCCATAGTCACACTATTCACCAACTCTGTATAGTTTGTAATACAAAGTATTGCAATCTTTGATCGAATCTCATGTCGTATCCTTCATTTGAAGATGTGTGGCTTCAGAGAGGCACTTGCCGCAACTTTCGGTGCAAAGCGTATGATGTTCATTAACATAGCATCATATTCTATGACATAGAGACTATGTTGTTTCAGGTAGAAGAAGTCCATCATTTTCTGGATCGTGAATGTCTGTGGTTAGAATTGTTTGTTTAAACATTCCTCAAAATCCTCCGGTGTATGTCCTTCATCAAATTTAGTCTGCACTGATAAATTCCACCACTGACTTACAGGATCCTCGATCAAATACATCACCAGTATGACCATTATCTCTACTAGTGTGCCGATGAAGTCGAAGATACGATTCATCATACATAGCCACACCTCCGACTTCTCAGGTTCGAAATCACCCCTGAGATTAGGTGGATTCTACTTCATGAACTGTATGGTATGATCCATATGTCATGGATCATTTATCCAGTTCCCTGTGTCCACATCTTGAAAATATTGGATAATACACTGATCCAGCTCTTGGTTTACATGTGGTTCAAGAGAAACCACATTCTCTATAGCTTTTCGGGTTGGTTTCGATGATGCCTACTAGGTTCCATTTTCTAAACTAACAAAAAACTTCGTAAATATCACTCTCTAGAAATTATTGACATAGAATTTAAAATTCTATCACATAAACTTTCAGCGCATTGTTTTCAAGAAAATCCTTTTTCCCATGTTAAAAATTTTTTGAAACAACTTCACTGCTTTGGAAAATTAAACCATTTTCAAAATATGATAATCATTCACTTTTTCAGAGTTTTTCATTTGAAAACCAATTCTATACATTTAAAAAATGTTCATTTCTCAAAATGATGTATTCAATCCTATTGGGAATTAATTCCTCTATAATGCATGACATGCTCATCTCATTGGATAATCCCATTATAATGAGATTTCAAAATCCTAGAAGTGTCTCTAACCACTTATTTTCCCAACTGCCTAGTAAACTGATGTTTAGTATAAAAGGGTTAGCTACGTCCTTTTATGTTGTATTTTTCTAGTTTTGATAATCCTACTCCTTTCTATGATTCCCACCCAAGGAATTGACAAGAAGTGACTTCATCTCCAAAACTAGGAACATCGATGATTATTTGTTAGGTAAGGATCAAACAAGATGACACCATTTGTAATGACCTGCCAATTCTCATTGGCTTGAGAGTACAACGCATCATTACTAGGCCATAAGCGACATCCCCAAGACTCCAAATGATCGAAATAAATGCCAAAGGGTTTCAAATACAAGTGTGGATGATTTACCATTTAAGAAATAAACAAATTTATAGACCAAACATAACCAAATATTCACTATATGATGCATGAATAGATGAAATACAACTCAACAAAATCATGTATCTCAAAAAAACATCAAAATAAGCAATAGTGGAAGAATAACAAAGTATCAAAGTACACAGCGGATAGACTAAAAAAGACTCTCTAAAGACATCAAGACCCCATGATCCACTAGCTCTATGCTCCACAATCTCCAAACAGCCCAAACATCATGAGGTAGTTCTAAACATGTGTGAAACATTACCTTTTCCCTTGTCATTGAAGATAGCATCTATAAAAGCACCAAAGGGCCAAAGCAGGGGTGAGTATAAAACTATGTAGGTTTTCCCCAATGGCTTCCCAACTCACTCCACTAGGATAGAAGAGTTAGAAATATTTATATAAAATGGTTTATTTTAAAAAAAAATCTCAAAATTAATTTATAAAAAAATATTAACAAGGTTCTGAATCCATTCATTACCAAAATCATACAAGTGTAATTGAAACCAACTTTCCCGGGAAGATTTTTTTTTGGAAAAATAACTCAACAGTCATTAAAACCATTCCCCAATATCCCTATATTAGCATACCCTACCATTACATAAACCCATAAAACCAACCATGAGTGATAAGTTATGACAGTTCCAAACTCATGAGCGGTTTCTCGTCAATCTACCAATTCGCAGCAAGTTAATTGTTTCCCATGTTCCACTAGTCCTTTGGCACCGATCACAAGGTTATATTTCAACCATGACCTGTATACGAAATTAAAATGTTCCATTAAACCTTTTTCACCATCCACAAGGTCATATTTCATCAAATCCCGCAAATTCTATATGAACACACAACACATATTCCCAATGATCAATCCAAAATAAATCATTCAACAAAAACACCTTTTTATTGAAAACTATTTTTGTTTAAACCATTTCAAACCCAACCAATTTCAACCCCAAAAAATTTCAATATAACTCCATTTTAATTGAAAACCATTTAAATTGGAAATAACTTTTTCATTAACCATTTATAAATTCCAAAAAATCCATAATTTAAAATCACCATTTTAAATAAAACTCCCTTTTTCACAACTATTCACCAAGGTCACCCAATTTGACAAAAACCATAAATCATAACAAATGAATATTTTTCCATTAATTTTAAAATCAATAAATAAATTTGAATCTAAGACAAAAAAACTATATCCAGAGGATATGAGATTGAATAAACCAACCTCAATGGTTTTGATGAAACTTTGACAACAGACAAAGAATGCACAAGAAAGTAGGTCGATTCCCCATGAGCGGCCTTAGATCTCTTATACTAGCAAAATCATGACTAAAAATTGAATTATTTAGCAACCAAGAAAGTAGAAATACCCATTATAGGTTCATATCTAAGAATGAATGGAGATCAGATAAGTACATATAAGAAAATCTATGAAAAAGTTACAAATCTGGAAAGAATGGTGACGTACCTCAAGAATCAGACTCAAAATCCTCAAGGGAAAAATCTAGGTTTTCTCCAACTCATGTGGGGAGGGGTCTCCGACCTTATAGGTAGAGTAATTTATATTAAGGGGAGTTTTGTAGAAAAAAAATATATAGATCAAAAATGAGTAAGCTCCTATAAAATAGAATCTAGAGTTGACCTCTTCCCAAGATTTGACCACACGGTTTGGGGCAACTGTGTATGGATGGTGAGACCTTAATTTTGGTCCCGATATTCCATTTTAAACCCCCAAAATCACCCATCCTTCAACATTACCATTTTTATGGAAACACATTTTTTATGGAAACCTCCCATTTTATGGAAACAACCAACTTTTTGGAAACTCTCTATAATATGGAAACTCTCTATTTTATGGAAACACTCTATTTTATGGAAACTATATATTTTATGGAAACTATATATTTTATTGAAACAATATATTTTATGGATTCCAAATTAAAGACACTTCAATTAAAAAACGTGGAGAAAGGGGTTTTGTACCCAAAACTGGGTCTACTACAGAGAAGGTGTTAGATAAAACTCAGAAGTCCACCACCAGTAGTGTCTATAGAAATTATATTCTGTTTGATATAAAAAAAATATTTGAGAATTATATAACGTGTATGAATGAAATAAATGTGAAGTGATACATGTCAAGTGACACTATATGGTCTATAAACTACAAACATATCACCATACAAGGGAAATATATAAGACTTTCAAAATTCCACTATTTAAACTCCATTTAATCAAATTAAAACATCCATTTCATACATGTATAATAATAAAAGGTAAACATCCTTAATGGCCTCACCATTTATTTGAAGTGTTGATATCCACCACATTCCCATTTTTAATCAAATTATCATACTATGAAGGGTCAGATCCATGTAATAGAAGACCAAAGAATCCATGTTGAGTCCCAGTACCATCTTGATGGAAAATCAGTAAACACATGGGTGTAATATAAGGATATTGTAATAAATATGTCCAAATTGAGTAAATAACGGTGGATCTAAGTAGTATCAAGGCTCGTGGAATCCTATAGAATTAGTACCCAAGATGTAAACAAGTACAATGAATCCACTACCAAAATAAAGGCCCTTGGGGTATAAATTAACATGGAGTCCTATGGAATTAGGATATAAGGATATTTTACAAGGAATCCACCACCATAATAAATTCATCATCATATTTCATTAATCATTACACAACCAATCACATTACATGAGTTCATTAAACTCATTTCCACAATATTTATAAAATCCAATTAAACAATTATTATATTAAACCTCATGTAAACACCTCTAAAGGGGTAATATACTTTTACTAATCAATAATTTCTAATCTCACACAATTTATCAATTGTCCCAAAATGAATATAGATCCAACAATCACCCAATAGGGTGTTATAAAATAGAACATATGAAAAGACACAACCCATGGGAGGTCTAGGTTGGGACTATTAACCTCCAATGACTTCAAAGTTAATAGTGGGAAAATTTAATAGTTTCCAATTAATTCAATTAAAGTGATCAGTAAATTTTAGGTCCAAAATCAGAAAGTCCAGTGTACGACACAACTACAAATGGGCACATAAAACAGAAAACATTTTCAGAAAGGTGTAGACCACCTACAGTAGTCTTGTAGTAGAGATATTATCTAGTATCAACGTATCATTTATTATAGATAGAATGAATGATGAGAAACATATAAAAAGTATGTAAATATTTAATTTTAACATGAACCTAAATAACTCCATCCATACGATTAAAAACACAAAATGACACAAGATAAAAAAATAACTTAACCACGTGAATCTAATGAGAAGAACGATGTTCAAATTTGTGCATGGATGGAAAACTTGAGAAACCCCTATTATTTGGATTGAAAATGGCTTCAAATTGGAGAAGGAAATATAATCTATCCACTAGAATTAATGGATGAAAAAGGGGTATGTTTTAATAAAATTTATTGGAGAAATATAAATTTCCCATGAAATTTTTGGGTCTCATAGTTGGAAAAACCATGGACCAACTATGAATCCTTCATTTCCTTATGGGTTACGCCTTACGGTAATGGTTCAAGAATACACATACCATTCACTAACTGTTATCTAAGGCTCTACTAAACACTATAGAGCCCCTATACAGGTGTGTGCACCATGTCTCATGGTTTCCTAAAACCATGAACCTTATAACAGATTCCTATACAAACATGAATGGTTTTTCGAAACGTTGAGGTTTGGGTCACAAGGTTTCTACTATCCATGAATCCCTAATTCCAATTTCAAAAATTAGGCCTCTAGGTTCTGAAAAATCCTCTTACACCCCCCCCCCCCAAACACTTCTAATATCATTATAAACTCACATTAGGAAAAAATGGAGTTAAATGAAAATAATAATACACATACCATATATAAAAACATGGGATCATATATTTCCCATATAAAAGCACCTCCTCTGGTAACCAAAAAATTATAGAACTCATCAACTAATCTTTTAAGATCACATGACCATATTAGAAACCATATATCTAGAAAAAAGTGTTATCCTTCATATTTGAAGTAAATAATGTAGTATTAATCATGGAAAAATAATGTATTTACCTCATATAATAATCACAAAAGCCTATGAAACTCCTTATATAAGAAATATATTTTGGTGGGTTCTGTGGAATAACTAAAACAATATTTACTATGTCCACTACTACATAGAGACACAAGATAAAATTACCTTAAAATTCACATCGTGCGTCAAAAAATAATGGAAACATATTTCCATCAAACTGGTTCTCCCTAAGAAACTCTAAAACCATCCTGGGATATTATACATGATTTTTATCCTTATTTTATTAAACTGGAAGATAAATAAGGAAAATTTTCACAAAAAAATTATAGGGTTGAAACACTATATTCTAAATCCATATAAACATGTTTTCTTCATTAATTGGTTTCAATAAAATATATAAAAATAATAAATTATTATATCTATATTAAATCATTCTTAGAAAATAAATTTACCCCATCCAACAAATCCAAAAAAATCATTACACATGAGTAGAGGATAATGGTTCCTCCATATCACATGATTCTTCCTTTAGTAATCTATAAAAAATATAAGGCTCATATATTCCTTGTAAGTAAATAAAACTAGAGAAACCCAATGATTTTACCAATACTAAATAAAAAAACACTACAATATACAATCATTCATGATTCTCAATTCCAAATGATCCATACATGGAATACAATAATATCCCCAACAATAGTATAAACACTATAATATAGATTAATCACATGATCAATATCTCACATTAGAGGTAAAATCATAACTACCACTAGGACCACATTGACATATTTGTTTACAACTCAAGAATATTTTTCCATCATCACATTAGATGGAAAAATCCTCAGAAAATCAATATATTATATAATACATTGTTACTCGATATGTCTCATCCCATAATAGAAATATAATTATCCTAAAAGGCACAACATGATCACAGTCCAATCAAAAAAACATACCCTTCATTAATAAAAATAAATTATATATTGCATGGAATACAACTAATCCATCAGCAAAAAAACATCATTGGTTAATATTCATAATAGTATTAGGATATAATAGAATATAGTTTATGCCATACTCAACTCACAACTACAGACCACAACCAATGTTAACTAACCTTCTACTAGATAAAAAACACTAGTATCTCTTAAACCCTCGCTTGTGAAAATTCAAAACCATTTAGTAGAGTAGGGGTAGTAAAAAATATTAATAACCAGTATGAATCATAATGTAGTCAAGGGTATGGTAAATAAAAAATGTACCTCGAACCACCTCATGTCCCTCTATGTGATAAACTTTTACGGCATGTATCTTCCCCCACTCAAATTTGCATCCTCTTTATCTTTATTGACTATATATAGCTCTATTGTTCTAATATATCATGATATCCTATTTCATCACAACCCTATTTTAATGGTCCTGATTTTTATCTGTTTTATGGCCACTATAAAAATATTTTTTAGGTTTTTTATGAACTCGATGAGGTGCTCTATCAACTATCACACTCTACTCATGCCTACTTTGATTCTGGAGAATACATAGAAACATATCAGGATTATAACCCATTCATCCACAATAAAATATTTGATAACCTTCTACCTTAAAAAATGGATTTCTAAATCCCATAATGGATAAATGATATCGCACTATAAGGTGAATCCCAAGGCCTCACATGAACCTATATTTCATTGAAAATGGAGAATTTATACCACTATATACACTTTGAGCTGGACCTTATTGGGTACCCCCAATAAAAGAGCTCAGGCTAATTTAAAAATAAATACCATCAATGTTATTTAAAACATAGAAATGAATGAACAAAAATACAATATTCCGAACTACTTATGAATATCAGGTCTCAGTTCCCCTTAAAAATGATGAGACCACAATAGCTGTATTTTCTTATACTTAGTGGAATTCTATACCTACTCAAAAAACCATACACAAAAGATAAAAATAGAATAATTCTCTTGTTATAAAAATAAATTTCATTGATATATCTTGATACTAAGAGTCTCTAAAATGAATTATTACCTAAATTATTCTAGTAACTATTTCCATCATTCTATAGGCACATCATGATCTATCGAGTAATTTTTCCACCATTGAAATGCTTTAATTTAAAATAAAATCATTATGAATGGAACACATTGATCATATCATATCTGGATTATTTGAAATATTATCTAAACCTCATCTAAGAATCACATAGTCACATTATGAGAATTAGAGAACTCATGCTTTAGTACATTAAACTTATGTAAATAAATCATCATTTATTTCTAAACCTATGTAGCTTCTAGTTCTACTCTCTAAGGGACTACCTCGGGTACTTTCTAAAACTCATGTTTCCATTTCACTACCCTCCTAATTAAAAATATATATTCCATCATTAAATTAAGTGTATTTATATATTTCATTTATTAAACCATACTATCACATCACTTACATAGATAACTATATCCTTATATAATTTACCCTCACATAGAAAATCACCCAATTCATAGAATCAATACAATGATTAAGAATTTCAACAAAATTATGCATTAATCCACATTTATAATGATACCCTATGATCGATATACCTATAACTGAGAATTGATCCATATGTTACAGAGTCCTCACACAGATCATAGGGCCCATTCTATGTCAATACGACTTCTAAAATATATTTCACCTACCAAATTTGAGCAATACTAATACCTTACCTTATATGATATCATCAAAAAAATTTACTCAAATATCGATCCAATTAAACTCCCCATGTTATAGTTATTTCATTTATCTCATCTGAAAGGATTCTGCATGAGCTGCTAATTAGTTTTAGTATTGTAATTCTAGGTCATAGAGTGCATGAATATCACACTATACGAAGTCCTTATATATCATCATGAATTAGTCCACATACATCAGAGGTTTATAACAAGTGTAGAGAGCATATCACAATCATGGGGACACAATTACCTCAAAATAAACCCACTGGACTATTCCAAAATTCAATATAAAATTCATTCCTTCCCATATGTATATCTGACATCCAAAAAATAAAATTTGACATAAAATAAGGTTTACTACCTCCCCCATAATTCATAATAAAGAAAATAACTATTTCTACATTATGTATCTTCCATAGAAGAGAGAGAAAAAACAAATATACATATGACAAAATGAACCATATAAAAATTAATAGCTCATTGTTCGGTACATGATGAATAATAATAGATACGTAAACATTAGGACCTCTTCCTGAACTCACATAGTCATATCGAAGAATACTTAGCCTCCCTAGAATTATAGATCTATATTGAGTGTCTGACATGAAATAAAGAATTTTTCCTTATAGAATATATGATGATATACCCACATATATCAAAATCTAGAATATGTACACAAGTAGGGTCTTTGTTTAGTGATATAGTAATATCCCAAGTTCGTAAATATTTTTTACTACTACTAGAATCTATATAATGTTCATGAAATACATATAAATATGTGTGGTCATTTATGTGGAACACACCAATAGAAAAAACACACAATTCACATAAAATCAGAGAATTTGGATCTCTATGAGACAATGTGGCCTCCCTGAAAACTAACCAAACCTTCTTTAGCAAGTGATAGAATGATTGAGGATACATTTTACCATAACTTATACTCAATGATTTTTTGTAAGGGTGTATTCCATGTTCAATATCATACTAAGAATCTTACTATCCCTTCTCACTCATTGGAGACTACTCTACTGACCTAGGGATCAATTATATCACTCATCATTGGTTGACGTCTACCTATACAGTCCAAACTATCTCACTCTTGTATAAAAAAATAATTATAGTCGGGGTACACCATAATACTCGTGGATTCGGAAGGACAATCCATATCATTCAAGGATATATGGAACACATCGGGTAAAACCACATAACCCATGATACCCTAGTATGAACCATATCACTTCTAAAAACATTGTTCACATTAGGGCCAACCATGTCACTCATGGATTTCCAAGTCCAAACCATATAAGTCATTATCTCCAACATTATTTCAGTGCAAACTGCATCACTATTGAATTCAATTATATGAACCATATCATTCATGGATTTATTATGATCATACCACCCTCATTATCTCAATCTATCATATTATAACTAAATATTATCTCCCAACTATCAATCATTACACACATACAATTGAAAAAATAATTATAAATAAAAATAGACCAAACATAGTATCCCAATAGTAAATCTAAATTAAAAAAATCAAGGTATATCCTTTATTTATCCCTAAAAAATGATTTTGTGTTTCCAATATAATCCCCATCCATGTGTTTGATACTTTCTCATCGATGGATCCAATCACTCAAGTCCAACCATTCACTCAAGGTTTGTCTCTAGCCATAAATGGGTTTCTGTATATATACATAAATATACAAATAATTTCAATACCAAACAACATACCATAAAAAACACCATATATAAAAAAACTACATATTGAAATCCCATTCTAGGATACAAATCAAGAAAATGATCTTGGAAATCATGTAATTTCAATAAAACGTCAAACAGACTGAAACAATTTTCGAAATAGTTCCTTAGGATTTCCATAAAATCTAAAAATCCCCTATCAATGTTTTTCCCAAAAAATATACACGCCTATCTTGAAATCACCAATGAGAACAAACCCCACATTAAAAAAAATTGAAAATTAAATCCATTTTATTTCAAAATCTGATGCACACCTCCAAAAAATCAATAGAGTGGACCATCAGTTCTCATTCAAATAGGACACCCCCATAAAGAATGTACACAAATATATACTCCATGTGTATTTATAGGATTATTTGAGTCCATACCAATTAATGTTATTAAAAATATATAATTCATGATTATATTTTTGAATATAAGACTAATTTCAACTTTTGAACAAAAAATATACGGACTCAACCTTAAAAATTACATAATAATGAGTTTTATGTTAGTAATTCAATCTCTTAAATTTTATGGATCATTAAATTTTAGATTTTTATAAAAAAAATTATCTCCCTTACATAAATAAATATTACATCACAAGGTGGACACTTCCACATTATAGAGCTATATCAGGATCACCTTTTATTATAATTTATTTTAGGATCTCCAATCATCATTATTTATATTCTCCTCAACTATCATTATAAAATATTCCAAATAAACATAAAATTATGCTAATAATTGAAATATTCCTTTTACTTCAATTTATTCTTTTCATGCTTATGAAAAACATTTCTATATATAGATATATCCATTCCATTTTAAACACTTTTTGAATATAACCAAAACATATGGACATAAATTCATTATTTGAACAAAAAATGAAATATTGTAATGGAATCGAATCATAAAATTGTAGTTATAGTGGTATGAATAACTGTTAATGCTATATATGTCAAAATAGGGAACTTCTTTTTCCATTTTTTTGAAGAATTATTTATAAAATACATAAAAATATTTCTTTCTAAATACAATTTAATTAAGTCAAATGTGATATAAAATTTCATTTATAATTCATTTAAATTTATATAAATATATATAAATAGTATCTTTTTTATAATTTGGTCATGGAAGAAATATTTTTATATTTTCATATTTAAAACATTAAAACCATTGTTTTTTAGGGTAATGTTTCCATTACTGCTAGTCTAAGACACCTCATCTGTTATGTATCATCCAAAATAAAGAAATTGATTTGATTAATTAAATTTTTAAGAAATTATTTTATTTTTATTATTACTTTCATTTTATTAATAAACATGTTATGTATAATTGAATAATAAATTAGGTCCATGTAAGATGTTTTGAAGATATTCAGTTCATATGTCCAAAATGACTTTTGTATATTAAATAAGGTAAAAGGGGTTATTATTACACAATTTGCAGAATAATAAGCATGAAAAATTCATAATTTTTAAAATCAAATTATTATTTTAAAATAATACATCAAACATGGTTATGAAAAATTAATTATATTAAAATCATGGATATGGTAGGCCATATGTACACATGAGTAAGGCATCCATTTTTCAACAAAGATTTGGGAAAGACTGTTAGTATTTTCATATCATTCTAAAATGATAATTATATAATAAATATAATATTACATCTTTGAATAAACATATATATATTATACCCATTTGATTAGGTGATTAAAAAAATCACACGACATTGTGGATGTGGTAATCCACAAATATTATAACTAACCGACATGGGTTAACCTCAAACAAGTAACCTCACTTACTCCTTTAAATACATGAATCATGCTCCTCATCCCTAGAGGCTGGTGACAAGAACCTATGTATCAAACCACAAACTAGAGGGAATGATTTCACACAGTCTGAAAAAACACATGGCATATATATGCACATGAAGCAAGAAGGAACCACCAAAATATAATAAATATATTCTCTAACTATAAGAAATATAGTAGAAACAATGACTATAAAAGTATCCAAAAACTACAAGAGAAATGTTATAGAGTGATGGACCAAAACCATGTAGCCACTCCATCTGATGGTCTAGAAGAACTCCCACTATATAACCGCTAGCTACCCAACTTATCTGACATGGAGCCTCAAAGCCTCACTATGGTTCCTTACCTACCACTGCATTGGAAGAGAAACATTGGTTTATGCACCACCAAAGGGGTTTGTAACAACCCTAAATTTTGAATAAATCTGGTTTCCTAATTTTGTGTGTTATTTTATTTCAAACTCAACAAAACTTTTTCATTTAATAAAATGAGTATATTTAAAATGAGAATATTGGGTTTTGACTATTATATGACAATTGGAAACTAAATTTTGAGACTATTTTCATTAAATACAAGTGATCTTGGTTAATAAATATAGAAAGAAGATTTGATGGCCTCATCCAGTAGTCTCGGGCTAATCGAAGCCCATCTAACAGAACATGGGAAGGAGGTAGAACCACTGGGCTCTGCTCTGGACAAAACCCAGGACAAACTTCATCATGTGAAGCTAGAATGAAATAGCCTTCACAAGAAGTTCAAACTAATAGAAATTTCTACTCGTGCGATGTTAGTCAATCTGCCCTCAGATTCTCTAACCTTAGAACACCTTACACTTAGGTCCTATACTGGGGTTATAACGGGATATGTAAGGAGACCATAACTACCTTGTGTAATCCATTGATTTAAATAAAAATTTTTATTTCTCCTTATGATGATGTTTTTGAATTTTTAAATTTCCGGATAAATATAGTATGCATATTTTTGATGAATTCTAGAAAAATGAAATTTGAAAATATTTATGTAAGCCTTAAATAATTAATTATGTGTAATGATTCTCAAAAAAATGGTCTTCTACAATTATGTTCAGTATGAAATTTAGAGTCTAATAAGATCAACATAATTTTTGATTAATAGTAAATTATGAATAGTTATTTTACACTTAGGATTAGTAATGTGACCAAATGGATTGGTAATCTCACTTAAAGAATGTATTAGTATAATCTTGGCACCTTGATTAAGTATTGTTATTCAATAAAATAGGTAAATAATTGTTTCATAAATTATTAGTCAAGTATTAGTTTTTTCAGGTGAATAGTGTTTTTTAATTAAAAATTAAATTAAAAATATTTAGAAAATTATTTTTATAAAATGGAGTTCATTTTTGAATTCCGAGCATCGATATTATGTTAAGGTAATATTTTGGTATTTGTTTGAAAAAAATGAATTTTCATTGAATAGTGTATTTATTTAAAAATGAAATTCAAAAATATTTAGAATTTTTTTATAAAATGGAGTTAATTTTTGAAATCAGAGCATTGATATTTGGTTAAGGTGAAATTTTGGGGCTTTTTCAGAAAAAAGTGAATTTTCAGTGAAAAGTTAATTTTCAGTTTAGAGTTTCAGGTGTTTAATGACATCATTAAGGATGTAATAATTATTTAATAATTATGGTCGGCTTTGGAATATTAAGATAAGGTATGGGGTGTCCTATGTGGCCAATACCATGGGCAAGCTCGTGGTTTTGACAATACCACCAATGAGGTGTCCCTTGGCCAGTAATGCATTATCCCCTCACTTTCCCTAAAAATACCTAGCCATTCTCTCATCCTTTTGACTCCAAAATCATCCTCAACTATGTTCTGGTCTCCTTACCTCCCAAGGAGTCCTCCCATGGTGCCCCCAAGCCCTCAATGTCCCAAAATTTGAGTTTCAAGAGTTACATTTTAAAGTAAGGGATCTCACCTCTCTCTTTGTTTCCAAGTACTCTCTTTTATGTCATTTCTCATATGCTCCATGTTATTCTGTTGGGGGTGTTATTTTATATTCATCCTTCTATCATTTTCATGTTCATATTATGTGATACCCCCTCTTTCTCTCATCAATTCATTTTAAGAGTGTTTAAGTGGCGTCGTTAGGCTGCCGAATTTTTAATGGATTCTTTCACCCTTCTCATTTTCAAGTTCGATTTTCAGGTCAAATCTTTCAAGTTCCTTTTTATTATGTTGGGTAATGATATATATATTTATAATACTGATATTTTATGTTCATATGATTAGAGACCCTATTTTATCTCATCAATTCATTTATTGATGTTTTAATTGACGTTGTTAGGCTGCTGAATTTTCATAAGAGAAATCTTATTTTTGTCTTCCTTCCATGTTTTTCATTTCATATGGTATGTCTTTAAAATTTCATTACCATGTTCTTATATCCTTTATATTATATCTCTCTACTATTTTATGGATCATTTATGAGTGTATGACCCATTTCCCCTCTCGTTTCAAAATTTCTAAAACCCTGTAACAAAGATGTTATGTTGCAGATTTTTCGTCTAAAAATGTCTCTCTCTCTTTCTCAAATTCGTTTATTTTATTAAGTTATTACTCAAAGATATTCATCCTGTAAGGGTATTCACACACAAATATATATATATATATATATATATATATATATATATCAAAATGTTCTATTTTACATTATGGGATTTACATACATGAAAACCCACTTTCCTTTTCTGTGGGTTTAAAGTGACATAAAGATCACATCTTTAAAAACGTATTTAAAACATTATGATTTTGAAATAAAACCCATTTATTTTATGATATATGGGTTATTTATGAATTTTTTGATGATGATATATGGGTATCACATGATAATAAAGTAAAATTTAAGGTTGCTCCCTGATAGTGATCCAATGCATTGGGTAATGATGTAACCACTAGAGATTACAATTTTAACGATATCTTGGTGAATAACCTTGGTAATTTCAAATGACACTGTGGGGATGGAACTTGGTGATATGATCATGATTGTATATGTTAAATTTTGTAGCCACATCTTCATGTTATGAAACACGTTATTTTTATTATGATATGCCTCATGATTTATTTCTAATGCCTTATTGTTCTTTTTTCATGACTTTATTGATGTATCTCAAGTTCACATGTAACATGTTTACCCTTGTTTCCCTTACTGGTCCATCTCCTCACCCTTTCATTTGATATATGTCCCCAGGTTATGATATGTTGTATTGAACTTAGGATGAACAAATGAAGAAGCCTTTCAAATATTTAAGAAGAATGTTTTATATTGTCATGTTTTTAGTTCCTGGTTTCCAAGACACTAAACCTTATAGATCCTCAGTTTTGTATAATGTAATGAATGTTTATGTGATAAAAGGCATGATTTTATAGTTGGTATCAAAGGATGGTTTAGTAATTTTTAGAAATTATTATATGAAGACTTTAGGAAGAATTCTATAGAAAAGTTTAAATATAGGAAATCTTCCTGTTATTTTGGGTGAGTATTGAGTAAGTGGTTTATCAGGAAAATACATCCTTGTCTGGATATGAGAAGGTAGAGGTGGCTCTGGAACAGATGTACGTAGGGGTAAAATCTGAAAACACCACTTGAGCTAGACTCTAATGGGAACTGGTACATGACAATGGGCCTTACTGCACTCATGGTTACGACACTCCCGGGGGATATGCTTTGGTAAATTCATAAGCCTAGTATGAACCGTTATTAATGTAACAAAGATAAAATAAAATAATGATTCCCATAAGAATATATGATCATGGATAACCAAGATTGGAACCTAGGGGGATCAAAATCTAGGATATACTTTTCTTCTACAATTTCATCCTTCTATGCTTAATGTTTCCTTTTCATGATTATTGTATAAGTATTTAAGCCCCCTAATTAAACATTCTTTTTTTAGTTAATCGAAGGAAATGGAAGAACATGTCCCAACAACCAATGTGATAGGAAATGTGTTGATTTCCCTTTTAATATGACATAGATGACGAGAGATCACATTGAACATATTTTGATTCTGCCAAAACAGCTATCAAAAATCATAATTAATAATTGGTAGCTAGTTGAATGCCCAAATTCATCATGGAAGAAGAAGACAAAGTCTCAAGGATGTTCATCTGATAAAGTTGATAAGGGAAAGAAGACCCAATTCACATTGTGAAAACATATTGGAATGGGGAACTAAGGGGAATGTCACAATGGAACTAGGAAATGTTTTAAGTGTGGGGTGATAGGGCATAAAGTATCCTATTGCTTCAAAAAAATGGATAATGTCATGAATAGAGATAAGGTTCGATCTAATGTACATTATACTTTTCAATGTTGTAAATGTGAAGAATTTGGAAATTATACAAGGAAATTATCTCTTGGAAGTTATGAGAATCATGATGAGCATCAACAATCTTCAAGGACAAGGGAACAATGCAAGTCCTATGTTGAGACGGATCATGATGACTAAAGTACATGCAACTTCATCACAATAATTGTCTATGTCATGTTGTATTTTAGTTTGTTCTCTATGAGAATATCCTTAATTTTTTCTAATAACATCGAGTCACTACCTAAGATGGTTTTATATCATTAAAAAAATCTATTATTATGTATTAAATTTTGATGTTGTGAAGCTATCTTTCTTGAAAAAAAAAATTTAGGGGATTAAAAGATGATTAATATTTTGGAAGACGTTCACTATTTTGGAAACCCTATATGATCGAGGTAAATAGATTATTATAGTATTTTATTTGAGGTGTAAAGGTTTTCTTATAGTTTTATGAATCGACGAATTTAAGGTGAACTTATAGTAATTTAGGTTACTTATGGAAATGATTAACCTATATTGGGGAAAATAAATTTTGGTTAGATACTTTGGTTATAAGATGTTAGGAGTGGTTGATGTTGTTCGGAGATGAATGATAAGGTTTATCTTGGAAGACTATGTTGTCAAATACTTCTTATATTTGGGTTTCAATCATAGTTTGGTTTATTTTGAAGAATATTAAGGAAAGTTATTTATATAATGTTCTATGATAATCTTTGGGTAGTATCGTGGAACATTGAATATTTAATGTAGATTCTATTCCTATGGGGTTCATTATTTTTGAAGAGTTGTTTTATCTTACCCTTTCTATTTTTGGAATAAATGTTTAAATATAGATAATTATTCTTTTGTGGATTAAGAGATTCTCTAGAATATGTTTCTTGTTCTTTGATGAGACCAAGTAGTTTTGAATGATCTTTTTTGGAGAAAAGATTAGTCTTGGTGGAAACTTATTAAGGGATGAAACTATACTTGAAGGTAAATATATTTCCTTGTGTTTTTATTCTATGTAGTAAAATAATTCCTCAAAATTATTAAAAATTACCTAAAACAAAAACTTTTTTGGTTTATGTTTCCTACTAGGTAATGAAAGAACTTTTAACTCATCACAAGTTTGTGATTTTATGGTGGTTAAATTCCTCTTAGACATGTTTTCAATCACTCTCCCTTAGAACTTGACCCTTTGTTTTCTCGTCCATATCCACGTTTTCCTACATGGAAACTTTGTATGGGTTAACCCGGGTGACCATTGTATATCCTTTTCATTTTTTAAAGAAATAGTGTTACTGACTATTTTTCTGATGTGAGACATTCAATGAAATTTCCATGCCCAATTTTAAAAATTACGAGCACGCAATTTCTTAAGGGGGAGATTGTAACGTCCCGAAATTTTGAATAAATATTGTTTCTTAATTTTTTGTGTTATTTAATTTCATACTAAACAAAACTTATTCATTTAATTTAATTATTATCATTAAAATGAGACTGTTGGGTTTTGACTATTATATGATCGTTAGTCAGTATGACCATTGGAAACTAAATGTTACGACTACTGCCTCTAAATAAAAGTGATCTTGGCTATAAATATAGAAACAATATTTGATGGCCTCATCTAGTAGTCTCAGGCCAATCAAAGCCCATCTAACAGAAATTGGGAAGAAGGTAGCACCAATGGGCTTTGCTCTGGACAAAACCCAAGCCAAACTTCACCATGTGAAGCTGGATTGGAATCGCCTTCGCAAGAAGTTCAAACTGATAGAAATTACTACTTGTGCGATGTTGGCCGAGCCACCCTTAGATTCTCTCACCTTAGCACACCTTACACTTAGGTCCTATGCTGGGGTTATAAAGGGTTATGTAAGGAGACTGTAATTGCCTTCTGTAATCCTTTGATTTAAATAAAAATTGTGATTTCTCATTATGATGATGTTTGTGAATTTTCTAATGTTCAGATAAATATAGTATGCATATTTTTGATGGATTCTAGAAAAAGTATATTTGAAAATTATTATGTAAACCTTAAATAATTAATTATGTGTAATGATTTAAAAAAAAATTCTACTACAATTATGTTCAGTAAGAAATTTAGAGTCTTATAATATCAAAATAATTTTTGATGAATAGTAAAATATGAATAGTGATTTTACACTTAAGATTAGTAATGTGGCCAAATGGATTAGTAATCTCACTTAAAGAAAGTATTAATATAATCTAGGCACTTTGATCAAGTAATGTGATTCGATATAATAGGAAAATAACTGTTCCAGAAATTATTAGTCAAGTATTAGTTTTTTCGGGTGAATAATGTTGTTTAATTAAAAATTAAATTAAAAATATTTAGAAAAATATTTTTATAAAATGGAGTTCATTTTTGAACTCAGAGCATCGATATTATGTTAAAGTAATTTTGGGGGATTTTTCGGAAAAAATGAATTTTCAGTGAATAGTGTATTTATTTAAAAATTATTTTTAAAAATATTTAAAAAATTATTTTTATAAAAAAGAGTTCATTTTTGAAATCAGTGAATCGATATTTGGTTAAGGTGAAATTTTTGGGATATTTCTGAAAAAAATGAATTTTCGGTGAATAGTGAATTTTTAGTTTAGAGTTTTGAGTGTTTAATGACATCATTAAGGATGTAATAATTATTTAATCATTATGGTAGACTTATGAATAGTAAGATAAGGTATGAGGTGTCCCAAGTTCCCAATACCATGGGGAAATACCATGGGCAAGCCTATGGTTTTTCCAATACCACCAATGAGGTGTCCCTTGATCATTAATGCCTTGTCCCCTCACTTTCCCTATAAATACCAAGACATTCTGTCATAATTTCAACTCAAAATTCATCCTCAACTAAGTTCTGGTCTCCTTACCTCACATTGAGTCCTCCCAAGGTTCCCCCAAGCCCTCAAGGTCCCAACCATTTAGTTTTAACAGTTACCTTTTAAGGTAAGGCATCCTACCTCTCTCTTTCTTTCCAAGTACTCTCTATTGTGTCAATTCTCATATGATCCATGTTCTTCTGTTGGGGGTGTTATTTTATATTCATCCTAATTTCCTTTTTAGGTTCATATGATGAGAGACCCCCTATTTCTGTCATCAATTCATTTTATGAGTGTTTAATTGGCGTCGTTTGGCAGCCGTATGTTTAAGGGATTCTTTCACCCTTCTCATTTCAAGTTCTATTTTCCTGTCAAATCTTTCAAGTTACTTTTTATTATGCTGGGGTATGACCTCTATATTTATCATACATATCTTTTATGTTCATATGATTAGAGTCCAAATTTGATCTCGTCAATTCATTTTTTGATGTTTTAAGTGATGCTGTTAAGCTGCCGAATTTTCATAAGAGAAATCTTATTTTTGTCTCCCTTCCATGTTTTTCATTTCATATGGTATGTCTTTAAAATTTCATTACAATGTTCTTATATCATTTATATTCTGTCTATGTACTGTTTTTTGGATCATTTAATAGTGGGTTACCCATGTCCCCTCTCGTTTCAATATTTTTAAAACCCTCTAACATAGCCCTTATGCTGCAGATTTTTCATCTCACAATGTCTCTCTATTTTTCTCAAATTAATTTATTTTATTAAGTGAATACTCAAATATATTTCTCCTTTAATGGTATTCACATACACATATATATATTTATCAAAATTTCCAATTTTATATTCTGGGATTTACATACATAAAAACCATTTTTCCTTTTCCGTGGGTTTGAAGTGACATAAAGATCACGTCTTCAAAGCAGTTTTTAAAAATTTATGATTATGAAATGAAACCCATTTATTTTATGATAAATTGGTTATTTATAAAATTATTTATGATGAAATATGTGTCTCACATGATAATAAATTAAAATTTAAGGTTTCTCATTGATAGTGCTCCAATGCATTGGGTAATGATGTAACCAATAGAGATTAAAATTTTATCGATATCTTGGTGAATAACCATGGTAATTTCAAATGACACCTTGGGTATAGACCTTGGTGATATGTTCATGATTTTATATATTAAATGTTGTAGCCACATCTTCAAGTTATGAATCACGTTATTTTCATTATGATATGCCTCATGATTTCTTTCTCATGCCTTAAAGTTCTTTTTCCATCACTTTATTGATGTATCTAAAGTTCACATGTTAAATGTTTCCCCTTGTTTTCCTTACTGGGCCTTCTGCTCACCCTTTATTTGGATATATGTACCCAGGTTATGAGATGTTGTAATGAACATAGGATGAACAAATGAATAATCCTTTCAAGTATTTGAGAAGAATATATTATGTTGTCATGTTTTAAGTTCCTAGTTTCCAAGACACTAAACCTTAAAGATCCTCGGTTTTGTATAATGTAATGAAAGTTTATGTGATAAAAAGGCAGGATGTTATAGGGTTCATAGGGTGTGATCTAATATGATAAATATTATCACACCTAGGATCCCAGTAACATGTCTCTGCAGAACAATTCATGTTGGATCATTTCAAATAAATCATGGTATGGTAAGAAGTAATATAGTTTTATAGAAAACATAGTAAACATTTCCCATTTATCAATGTTATAAAACCAAATCTGGTATATCAATTTTAAATAATATATTCCACATCATAATTCATACTAATACAAGTTTCTATCAACACTAAAAAAACTAAGCCATGTAATACAAAATAGATCCATAGGTATCTGCACCAAGGGTCACTATAGGTGAGACTAGAAGACTATTCATACCACAATCAATCTAGTGTAAAATCTAGTTCTTAGAACATAGGCCTAGAAAGAGGAAGAATATACCATCAGTAAACCCCTTAACAATGTCAGTAGCAATCCCCTAGAACAACAGGTCTGGGAAACATAGGAAGGAACCACGAGAAAACCTCTTGATAAATCACAAAAAATGGACGAGGGAATCTTGCCAAACAATCAACCTAAGTACTCAAGGTAATCCATGTGCTCATTTTCTAAATTCATTTAAATGATTTTAAAACCATTATAAAACCATTTCATAATATATTTCAATGCTTTAAAAATACCTCCTTTTCTATCCAATTTTCAACAACCAAGGAAAACCATTTTATCTTCTAAAACTATTTTTGACACTCACCGAACAACCGTGGAAATTACATCAATAAATCTGTTTATAATGAAAAAAAATAAGGCTCATTAACATATTCTAGAGAAAGAACCACCATCCATAAAACATGGGTCACATATATAACATCCTAGAAATTTAATATTTTAATATTTGAATGTTTATTATGAATTTAAAATTTAAAATAAAATAAAGTATAATTTAGTAAAAACGTAAATGTTTTCCTTAGTATTTTTTTGTTTATAAATTTAGATAACATATATAATAAAATTTAATTAATATAGAATATTAATTAATGATAAATATAACGTTATAAAAATTTATTGAAAAAATTAGTGGGATTCAGAAAATTTTAAATTTATGGAATAATAATTAATATAAATAATTACAACCCATTTAAATACATATTTGTTGAAAAATAATATAAATTAAATAAATAGTTGAATCACATATACATTACGTAGTCATAGATGTTACTCTGAAGTAAATATATATTTTGACAAAAATGAAATTCTATAGCGATGCATAGAATATTATTTTAATATCACAAATTTAAAATGGATAATAATAACCATATATGAAATATAAATATAGAAACAGAAAATTGTATTAAACAAAAGTGTTAAAAAATTGATAATTGAATTAAAATTTTGACACTGACTAGTATGTGATATATATATAAGCATAATAAAAATAATTGTATAGTTAAATAATTATCTATGATGAATCGATTATATTCAAACACATGTGGAATATATATATATATATATATGAACTAACATCAGGTATATATTAATACATAAAAATGAACAGTTAACATGGTAAGAATTATATATTAATGTCTCATATATATATATATATGTGTGTGTGTGTGTGTGTGTGTGTATATATATCTAATGTATAATATGTATGCATACATATCTTGATATATATAAAAATCTATACAACGGGAAAAAACCAAAAAAGGGAATCCAATAAAAAAGGAACATAATGAAAATGAAAATAAAAAATTGAAAGAAACAATTGACTTGTCATTTTCTCCTACTGAGCTGTCACTCAACAAACCGACACCGGTGACCCCCATCATTTTCAACCATAATAGAACGCAAATTAAGACCATCTCTGGCACCTCCTCCATCGAGCACCAGGTCTATCTGATCTCCCCCACCACTTCATCTCCATCTGATGTTGTCGCCTCCCTTATGTTCTCGAGAATATAGGCCTACAGAACCCTCAATATACAGAAAACTTCACCTTCAATTCAAAATGATAATGAAATACATCACCCTATAACTCCTCAAACATCTCTACAGGTCATGGCCTAAACAATATCTACATCTATTATTCTATTATCTCCAAATAAACGGGAAATAATTTAATTATATATGAACCATTATATATATATGGATCTTATATAATGAAACCCATCACCCATTCTAGGTAGAAAATACGAGATATTTCCCCTATTTTCCCCTATTTGCCCCACTAATCAAACACATCATGAGAACCTGAACCCACTGCCTTCACCTGATCTGGGAATACCACATATATTCCTTATGTTCTTTATGTAATTAAGGTGATTACCTTTATTTTAAAACTACTTATTCAAAATTCACTATTTATGTATATATATATATATATATTCTTATGATCGATAAGAATTACAAGTTTTTTTTATACAGGTCCATATTTATTAATTCAAGGATAACACATTTACTCTAGAGTTTTATTTTCAATTTTTTTCAAGTTAAGGGTGTGTCATGTTATCATTTCAAAATTACATTTTTCTAATTGTATATGTACATGTATATATATATTGTTTATAATTTCATTTTTACAAACATTTATATGTATATAATATATGTATGTATGTGATTTTCGATTTTTTTATGTTTCTGTTTTTGAATTTAAATATAAGATATATTTATAAATATATATATATGAATTTCATTGAATATTTTATCAAAAAAATATATTTAAGTACTTATGAGAATATATCTCATGTGATATAATTATTTTTCATACTTATGTTTAAGCAATTTCATTGTGGATGTGATACTTTGTTCGCAAAACCATCCTTGTTTTTATTCAGTATATATATATCCATCTTTCCATGTTTCAAAATGACTATATAATTCATTTTAAATCATAAATCATCCAACATAATAATTTTATATTAAGAAATAAAGAAAATTTTATTTTGAGGTTATTAATTTTATAATTATTTATATGTGCTATAATGTTTTTATTTAAAAGGTACAAGTTAAGGTAACATTTAACTTTACTTATTAATTTTCCTGAGAGGAAATTTATATCTATGCATATATTTTTAATGGAAATATTTTCCAAAAATAGTAATTTTAAAATTACTATTGTGAAGTCTGTAATTTTATCTTCTTATATTTTATTTTCTAATAATAATTCTAAGAATGTGAAATTAAATGAATATTATTTCATGTGACTTTGCATTTATAATAGATATGATTTTTATATGAAATATTTATATATTATCTAATGTATTCGTATTTAGTATAATTATTATTTAACGCAACTATATATGGATGAGTTTTGAGAAAACATTTCAATGAAAATTAATATATTTGAGAGTTTAATTATAATGATGTCAATTAATTTGTTGACAGTACATGAAAACAAAACATTACATGATATTGGGTAGTTCCAAATATGATAAGTAATTTACCAATGATAATAAATATTTATATAATTTTAAATTTTAATGTGTATTCAAATAATTGTTTTGTTTTTAAATAAAACAAACCTAGTGAAATATGTATATATGTAAAGAAATTAAGATTTTTTTTATAATTATTAGATCTTAGACATTGTGAATTAAAAAGGCATCAAGAGTGACATCATTATTCACCAAGAGGGTAGGTCCAAAATTTCCATCAATATTTAGGTGACCCTATTGTTCTGTTTTAAAAATCCTTCTTTAGTATTTTATGAAAACACACCGGTTTATTTTAATGTGTTTTCAAAGTGTATGTATTTTTAAATATAATATAACATTTTAAAAGGAATTATTATTTTCATAGGATAAAAATCCTTTAAAAACTGTAATTATTATTAAAATATTATATTTATATGTTTTCAGGTGAGAAATTATTTTTGAATTCATTTTCAATGTCATTCTTTCAAAAGGCATTCAAAATATTTTTTAAAAATCAATTATGTTTTTAAATGTTTTTTTAAAATTTATGTTTTTTCTAAAAGATTTCTAAAATGTTTTCTGATGATATTTTTGAAATTAATTATCCAAGTTACCTTAAAAATCATTTTTAAAAGTATTTATCAATGATAATATTTAATGATGTTTTATGAAAAGTATTTATCAAAGGTTTTTAAAAAATATAATTTCAGAATATATTATCAAAATTATTTTTAAAAGTATTTCAAAAAAAGGTATAGTTATTTTAAAAAGGTATTTCATTGTATTTTAAAATAATCCTTAAAGAGAAATTATTCTCACCCTATGTTTTATCAAAAAATTATGTTCATATAGAGTTTTCAATGAGTTTAGATCAATAAAAAGCTAGCACACCCACAGTTTCATCGATACCATTTATTTACTAATTTAACTCCGATAATATGAAAAAGTGTTCCTTTTCCAAAAAATCCTAAATCGTTAAATCTCCTTAGTTTTAAATGTATATATATTTTTATTTAATTTTCATTAATATAAATTTTATCATTTTTTGTTTCGGTTTAGAATGTTCGGGTCTCTGGCGCTAGATCACACACTCGTAATGGGATCCACCAAAGAAGAAAACCCAAAAACATAAAAAAATACCTAGAATATAATTCACATTTTTTGATTGATCTAATTTAGAAAACAAGGGGTTCATAGAATGTAAGAAACCCACATACCTAAAAAATGATCATCCACCGTAGTACAACCAAAAAAAGGAACAGCCTCTAGAATGAGATCGCTAAACAGATCTAGAAGAAGACATGAAGTAACAAAAAATCAGACAAATAAATATGAAAATAAAAGTAAACAGTGCTACTAAAATAAATGTAAATGAATAAATGGAAAGTCCACTCAGGCAAATTGATGCACTATATCCAAAATGGAGATCGAATGTTGAACTAATCGATTCAGAAAGAACAATGACTCCAAAAATCAAGAGACTAGAAATTTAGTTCAATAGAAAAATATCAATGGTGGTTGAATGGAAAACCAAAACAGGAAATGTTCCCTAGAAATTCCTTGAATATAGAATTACATGATATGTAACACCTTTATGTGTCGTTTAATCAATGGTGTTTAGTTATACCAAAAAATCTGTCACCTCAAATTTCAAATATTATATTTAAATAACACACCACATGAACCACCTCTTCAAATAGTGTAACCTTTCACTATGTGATCTACATTCATGGATTTCACCAAGTGACCATTACCCATCATGTAACATCGTTACATGGTATGAAAATATTTTTATCTTGTTAAAAAGCCAGGTTAATGCTAAGATTCGAAAAAATCTATGAATTCTCCATTTTGAGCATCCTCTCAATTCCTTGTGATCCCGATAATGACAAGGAAAAAAATTAAAATCATGATTAGGTTGAGGATATACCTGAAAGATTGGTAATGGAATGTTACAAACTACCCACTATAAAGACATTTATTTCACGAGAAGTCATGCAGAAGATACAATCCTTGGGAAAAGGTGAGGCCACTGCTCCCTCATCAAGGAATTGTATTCCCAAGAGTCATAAGAATAAAATATATGATTCCATAGAACACTAACCTACAAATTTACATCCCACACAAGACATTCACTTGATAGTCAAGGATATTCAAGGGTTACATCAATATAGATTTATCAAACTATAACCCAATTTCATCCCAACTTAGAATGTGGGGATGATCAGGATGGTATTTCCTAAACAGAGATATGTGTAATACAACCTTAATTACAATCAAATGGTCAAGAAATTATAATTGATATGAATACTATCTGATCTTCTCAGTGGACTCAAATTTTTAACATATCTCGGAGCCAACATTCCTTGTTTTCCAAGAAAACGGTGACCAAAGTGAGGAGAAACATTTAAGAAAATTCAACCACCAATGAAAAAACTCCAGAGGATGATGATGCCGATCCATATAAAATTTCTATAGACTATATGATGTAACTAGATGTTGATGTACCTCGTGAATCCAAGAAGACATCTCTAGTACCATGATTGGTCTGACCAAAGATACTTCTGCCACCTCATACCAATAGAGAGGTGATCTGCACAAGAAACCATAAAACACCTCAAATGGATCGCTGTTGATTGAGGAATGATAATTATATTAAAAATGTACTCAACCATACCTAGATGGATATCCCACGATCCACCAAAATCTAAGACATATGCGAAAATTATATCTTCCAGGATCTGAATTACTCACCCCATGTAATCGTCTATCTACGGATGGTAAGATGTCTTCAACCTGACTAGAGTTCCCATTTTTTATTGGAAACACTTATGAAACATCATGTTAACCGTATGATCCATATCGGAAACAACAATAAGACTCCCATGTTACCTCACAATCTCATGTACCTGCATCTTACCCAAATCTTTAACTATAGTGGAATCCTTAATCAGACTGAAATGAGAATACTTCATTAATTGATCAACAATAACCAAATAGGATTCCACCCCTGAGGAGTATATAGTAATAAAAAAATAAAATCCCTGGATATTTTGTCTCATTTTACATTCAATCTCTAGAAGAGGATATAGCAAAACATAGGGTTTCAAGTGGTCTGTCTTTATCTATTGGCAAATATAATAGTGGGAAAAATAATCTACAATGTCAAGCTTCATTACCAGCCACTAGAATCATCATATAAAGTCATAATACATCTTTGAAGTGTACGAACGAACAGACCACAAATATATGTGAAAATTATAAAAGAATAAACTACTCATAGTTTCTAGGAGGAGAAATCGCTTCCCAAATTTGGAGAATACCATCTAAAGAGAGTGAAAGACCAAAAACAATTTATCCACCATAAAGGCTTTATCAAGCTTCAATAAACTCATCATCAATTTTCTATCTATGAAAAATAAACTCTAGTAGAGATTATGATAAATGAACACTATTTACAACCATTCTAAAAATATCTTTCTTATAATCCTAGTAAAACTGAGCAAAAATCCAAATAAGGTTCCACTCCTCCTTCGATTCTAGAATAATCTTCTATGGTACTTTCCAACATATAGCATCTGCAATGACATTCCACTTCCCAGTGGTGTAGTATATATCAATGTAAAATTACTAAATGTATTCTACCAATTATCAACCTCTTCCATTCTAGTCATTCTCTGAAAATATATAACTCAAACTCTAATGATCAGAGAATATTGTGAACCGTTAACCAAAAAGATAGTGTCGCCTACATTTGATCGCATGCCTAAATATTGTAAGATCAAAATCATGAGTGGGTTAATTATTCAAATTTGACAAAATATGATGAGATACATAAGATACCTCATGATAATATTGTAAAATCATGTAACCCAAAATAGCACTAAAAGAATAAAAAAACACCACATACCCCTAACTAGGCTTAGGTAAGATCAGAATAGACTCTGATGTCAAAATTTGTTTCAGCTCATCAAAATAAGACGGAAACATAGAATCCTAGGTGAATTTCACCACATTACTAGTAAGAGTAATCAATGTTGACGCCAGCTAAGATAAATACTTATCAAATCATTTGTAGTATCCAATAATATGAGGGATAATCTGTATCTCAAATAAATTATAGAGTTCTTTCCAGAACAAAATAACCTTCAAATTATTAGGATGAATTGATGTGTTGTGATTACAAATAGTGTTCCTTATGAACATTACTTCATGAATCCAGAGATAATATTTAGAATTATTTCCAAAAAAATAGTAAATTATCATATTTCTCAGAATCAAACATTGATGGAATCATACTCACACTAGTATTTCGAAAAAAATACATCCATGAACACTACCATAAATTTTTAAAGAAATTAATGGAATATATGATTCATCAAATCCATAAAAAATAAAGATGAATCTTTTGGACCAAAATTCAGCACAAGATATTCATATTTTCCAGACCTTCTATTGATAGCTATCTTTGGTATATCAGACTCCAAATCCTTGAGCTGATGGTAACCCGACCAACGATCAATCATTGGAAACCATTTTACCCCTTTAACTGATAAAAAAATCATCCACAAGAGGAAAAAAGCATACTTTTTCTTAACTATTACCTTGTTAATATTCCTATAGTTCACACATAACTGATGTGAATGATCTACATTATTAGAAAATGGGATAGGGGAATCCCTAGGAGATATACTAGGTTGAACAAAATCTGAATCCAATAGGTCTTCCAACGAAATCATAAGCTCTTTCAGCTCCACTGGTACCATATGACAATAGGGTGTCGATATCAACTGTGTACATAGTACAAGATCCATTTTAATCTCTACCTCTCTCCCTTGGGTAAGATAAGATATTTCATCTAGGAAAATCTGAATTCCTAAACAACAAAAGAAAAATTAGTGATAGAAGAAAATTCATCGAGATAAATTACAACAATAGACATCAAACTCTTGAGTTATGGGTGGGATGGTCCTGTACAACTAGAACTCAGGTCCCACTCCCAATAAAGAACATGAAAGATCCCATCAGAAATAAGAAATGAAACACATTGATGGAAACAATCATTCTCATCTCAATGAGTGAAAATAAAATCTATTCTGATGACGATGTCCAATAGATCCATATCAAGAATCAGAAAATTTCAAAAAAAACTCTATATCATCAATCATTAACAAACAAGTACACTAAAACTCGTATTGTTTTGTCTTACCAATAGTTGTTTCTAACTCCATTAAAAAGGACATAAATTTTAAAAGATGATTAATAATATCAACAAAACGTGACGATATAAATGAGAGGGAGTCCCTAGTATCAAATAAATAAATCACTACATAAGATGTAATAAGTATAGTACCTCTCACAATTTTCAGAACTACATCAAATTATGATAGACATTCATCTACTGCATGAATGTTTTTTACTCATAAGACCAGTAGCTAGAGCCCTATTATAATTTATTATTCTGACTACACCACATTCTCCTTTAGAGCTGACTAACCCTAACCATAACGAGGCATAGTTATAGCCAGGCAGAAGAATTATAAGTGACCAATGCATCCATAGTCATTGAACATCTTCATGGGAATTGGAAAATATTTTCTTATGTGTCTAATCATTCCACACGTATTGAAATTCAATGACACACCTCTAGCTATAGTAGACGGTGCAATGGAGGTTTTCTAATGAGACCCACCACCACCACTTCTATGGTGATCCAGCCACATCATTTTATTCCCATGAATTCCATTAAATATTCTACTGGATATAAGATAAGTTGTATAAATGTAAACATTACCTTCCAAATCAATATATTCCATCATAAATCTATCTACTATCTCCACATATGTAGAATGTTCAATATAAACACTTAATACCTAATATCTGGTAACAAAACCTACATCTACTTCTAATTATTATGCAGTTCATTCTTAACCACTTCCATAGAAATGTGGAAAAGCATAAAAAATCGATTAGTGTATGCCAACACCGAACATTATATCTATTAAAAATAGAGGAACTCCAATGATTTTCCAATATTAGTTACTCTAGAAAAAATTGCTGGAAGTATATGGTTTTGAAACCCTTCCAATACTCGTCCACATTTTAGTATTCCATGACCATATAATCCCACCATCACTTACCAGAAAACTCGATCCTAAATGCTACACACTTCACCTTGATATTCTGAAGTGTCTCCAGAAAAATAAATATTTGATCAATCATATCTTGATATTCATATTCCTCTTGAGGTTCATTCATTCCTTTAAAAGATTGATTCTTCTTATGCAATAATTCCTCAGACCGATCACTCTCATCCGGCTCCGGATTGTATCTCAAAAACTGCATTCTAAACTCATGGTACATTCATACAAAAATGTCAATCCAATTTTACAATTATCCTGATATGATTTGGATCTATTGGCATATTACTTTGAGAATAATCATCTTCTCCCACCTAAAGAACTCATGGAAAATTTTATAGAGGCATACTGATGGACACCAAAACATAAGACTGTCAAGAAAATAGATAAAACCAAAGTTTAAACTAGAAAACCCATAACAAGAAACCAAGAATTAAAAAACCCTCCTCTAGAGACACATATCCTAACTTATAATGACAACATGAGTCTCGTCATAATAAGAGATGACCAGGTACATATTGCAACATAACTCTCAATTTCTGACAATTTAATTTGTATTCTAATAGACACTAAAATACAAGGAATCCTGAGGGCAGACGTCCAGTGATACGTAATTGTAATGAACATAAATGGGTTACCCTCAAACCAAGCACCCAACCCGATCTGACACATACAAAAAGGTTATTCCCGATCCCCATGGGTTGGCAACAAAAACTCAGGATTCAATAAAAATAGAAGGAATTATTTTTCCCAACCTAAAAAACACATGGAATATTTATATACAATATGTGAGGAAGAATAGAAAGATAATAAATAAATTCCATAACAGTAATAATGATAGTGGAAAAACATATCTAAAAGTATCTAAAAACTCTAAGAGACAATTCTGACTATAAATGACCCAAACCAAATACCTACTCCATGTCATGGCATGGATGAACTCCCACTATCTCACCACCATCTACACAACTCAATTGACCCAAAACCATACCGCCACACTACAACACCAAGACTTTCCCTACATTGGAATACATATATAAATCTATGAACCACTAACGGTGTGCTTATATTTTGAGTTAACTATCTCAATAGGATCCCACACAAGTGTTCCATAAAAAGGATTTTTATAATAATACCTATAAAAGCATCTCAAATAAAATATTGCATGATAAGTAGTAAATCATTTTTACAAAAAACATAGTAAGCATTCACCATTTATCATAGTTCTAGAACAAATGGTGGTATATCAATTTCAAAGAATATTTTCCATATCATCTTTCTCTAGTATAAACATTTATAATATGGATAACACAAATAAGTTGAACACTAAAAAAAAGAGGCACATCTATTGACACCACAGATCACTATAGGGCATACTAGAAGAATAATCGCATGAAAATCAACCAAGTGCACAATCTGGATCCTATAACACATGCTTAGAAATTATAGGAATACATAATGAGTAAAACCCCCTATAACTTCAATATAATCCCCCCTATAAAAATTTTCCTATGAAATAGTGGAAATCACCATGAGAAATCCACAAGGTAAGTAAAAAAATATGGATGATGGCCCCAGGATAAAAATTCCACCTAAGTACCCAAGATCGCCCATATGCTTGTATTCAAAATTCTATTAAATTTATTGAAAACCATTTAAATTCATTTCACAATCCATTTAATTTCATTGAAAATTACCCCCTTTATTTCCATTTATCAATTTCTAGGGAATAATATTTTCTCATTAAACACTCTTTTCAACACACACAAAACATTCATTCCAATTCCATGAATAAATAATTTTTAAAATTAGAAACAATAATGGTCATCTACATAAACATGAGACAAAACCTCCAACCTAGAAACTCTAGTTGCACATGCCCACAATGGGCTCCAAAAACAACGAAAACCCAACAACATCAATAATGTCCCTAGAATCCAATTCAAATATCATGATTGATATAATTTAGATAACATGGAGTTGGAAGAAAGGAGAAACCCCACATAAATCAACAACAATCATCAATCACACCACACCCAATAAAGGAACGATCTCCGGAATGAGATCACCCAATAGATCAATAAGAAGACATGAAGAGACACAAAAATAAACCCACAAATCTGAAAATTCAAGTAAAGGTAATTACCATTATCAAAGGAAATGAAGAATAGTAAATTCTACTGAAACCATGAGGTGAACTACAACCAAAATAAAGATAAAACATAGAAGGGATTGATTTGGATGGTATGGTGTCTCCAAAAATCACTGAATATGAACTTTGGTTTGATGAAAAAATAGGCCAGGTAGTTGAATAGACAGCGAAACCCCGAAGGACACCCTAAAACATCCCTACATAGGGGATTACATGACGTGTAACTCTGTTACAGGACTTGAAATCCTCAGTGATTAAGTACAATGAAAAACCTATCACCACATATTAAAAATATGATATTTAAATAACCCATGACATGAAACACCACTATGCATCATGTATCCTTTCACACCAGGAACCACATTCATAGCATGCAACTAGTGACCATAACACATCATGTGACCTAGCTGTGTGGTGTGAAATCCTTTTGCAACCTGTAAAACAAACCTGTTTAAGATGAGAGTCCAAAAAATATATGACTTCAACATTATAGGTATCCTTTATATTCATTATTTTCCTATACAAATAATGAATAAACGTAAAACCATTATGTGGTTAAGGGTATACCTAAAATATTGGTTAAGGAATGTTACACGTTTTCACAAATGATATTATAATTTTTAAATGGATAAAATGTTAATATAATATGTGATATATTATATTTAAAAAATGATAAATATTTAATTAATATCATATATATATAAATCTAAACTATATAATTATAACTATCCATGATAGGTGGTGATGGAAAAAAATTACTTCGATCCGTGAGGTGGTTGTTCACTGTACACTTGAATGAGGGTTTAATTTCCCATTTTATAGAAGGAATATATGAATATATGTTATGAAATTAATATAAACGAATGTATCATATCGAATATATAGAATTTATTATTTCATAATGGTTGAGGAATATTTTAAATATTCATAATACAAAATAAAACAATAATAATTTGTAAATAACTATACATCTTCTCCGGTCAACCACTTTAGTTCTATATCTAAATCCTTCCTATGTTTCTTTTATAATCAAATAGGGGACAGTTTTATACGTGCTTTTGAGGAACGTATCTTTATTTGGATTTCCAAAAACAAATGGATATTCTTATGTGTGGTAAAGAGAGGGGAGGGGTAATCTTTTATTTTTGGCAGAGTGGATATAATTTTAATATTTTAAAAAATATATAATATATTAATGCCTCACTACAACCATGTGGATAAAAATATTGGATTTAATAAAATTATATGATATATTGTATAAATAATTGCACAAAAGTATTTATATAGGTTTTTGATCATTTTAAACAATACGTCTTTAGTTTAATCCATTGAAGACCTATTTTAACATTAACTGTGGTAAAAGATTATTTCTATTTTTACTAATAATTATGAATAAAATTATGTTGAACTTGTTACCTAATAAGAATTATTATTTAATAAAAATAGAAATAATTTTTTTCAATTGACTTTGTAAAGTATACATAATTCAATTCGATGTTAAAACCAAAAAACGCAACAATAAAAATCTTATCAAAAAAATGTCTTTTAAGTATAAAAATTACTGTATTCAAAATTCATGTTTAATATTAGATTAATTAATATTTTTTTATTTTTTTATTAAAATTTAACTAATATAATTTTATATATATTGCATTATAGAATTTGAATTTGTAATACATGATAATAAAGGATAGTGGTCAATAAAAATCAGTATTTTTCATTATTTGTTGAAATATAAAACTTTTCCAAATATTATAAAAATTTCATCAAAAAATAATTTTGATATCATGAATTTAAAAATAAATGAAATTTATCCGATTTTAAATTATATTTTTTTGAATTAATGGTTTAATATAAATCTATATAATCCCTGAAACCCTAATTTGGTTAAAAATAAATCATTTTTCGTTTATATTGAAAACATACCTAATATTATTCTGATGAATATAAATATATACCATCTAATAAATGAATATAAAAAACATGCTAAAATTATTTATCTTATCATAAAATACGTTTCTCCATTATTTTCCTCATTTTTAAATTATAACCTTTTATTTTTATAAATTACTTAAACAAGTGAGGATATTTTTCCATGATATTATTTTATGATTTACATGTTCGTTATTTAATAATATACTATATCAATAAATCATTTACCTAGTAAAAAACATTATTCTAAAACATATTATATAAATTGTAAAGAATATTTATTGTATATTCCTCATATGAATTTTTTTATTCTAATTGGGAATCATCAATGAAGATATGATGACATGTTTCACGCACATATTTTTAATAATAATGAAACATGAAATATGTCATGTAGAAAAGATAAAATTTTCTTAAATGATACTCAATAATAAAATGATCTCACATTATCTATTTGTTAATATGGTCTGATGAACAAAATATAGAACATTCCATTTTTAAAAAATGCAGAACTATTTTCCATGGAGTTACTTTAATGAAAACAAGATCACCTGAAGTGAAATATATGCCAATCCTACAGTTATCTATATAATTTCTTCCCTATGTCTGAGCCATCCACATATACTAATGAACCATATTCACTATCTCAACTATTTATTCTATCAAATCTAACACAGACAACATCATGAATCCAACTTCATCCCAATAAGCTTGAGTTCATTAATGAAATCCATATAATTACCCAAAAATGTTTGATATGTATATTGGAATGAAAAATTTTATCCACTGAAAAAATAACTTAGTTATATGTTGGTCCCAAAATCCTTGATAATACACTGAACTATATTAAATAATATTGCCCAATATCTAAATTTTAATTTTTTAATGTCCATCTGATTCAAGATGAAAATAATAACTAAAATTTAATTCAGTTCCAAATGAATTCAGATGAATTTTCAAAAAAATAGTGGTAAATCTATGATCATTGTAAAATATAATAGAGAGGTGGACATCAAATTCTAATTATATCTATAACACAATTTTTATAATTTTTATCTAAATGATTATTGTTTTTAATTTGGAGGAAATGCATGGATTTTGTTAATTGATCAATAATTATCCAATATTTTTTTCCTTCATTATTGTTTATTAATACAACCATGAAATTCATATATATATTTTCTCCATTATAATCTAGAATAGGTAAAGGATAAAGAAATCCCTTCAGTAATTTTCATTCATCTTTATCCCCATTAAAAGTATAACAGATCATTGTTAAATAAGAAAAATTTTCATTATTTGTTCCCCCTATGAATATTCTTGAAGGTCTCTATAAATTTTTTATTACCAAGAGGAATAGAAAACATAGAACATTGGGTGTCACTCAGCAGTTCATTATTAAACTAGAAATAAATTATCACATACAATAGTTTTCCAAATCTGATAACATCATAATCATCAATATGGAACTCTAGAAGCATACCCTTATTTAATGATTCTATTATTTCATATAAAATAATATCTTCTTTCTGAGATTTATTGATAGTATATTGCAATAAATATTATTCCAACACCTAAAAAAATAATGGTATCTCTTGTATGATTCATTTATAATAAAATAATAATCAAATCATTAACCAAAGATTATATTCTATAAGTATCATGGTTAATGTAGTGTTATATTTCTTACCAAATGCATCAAATAATTTGTTTTCATAACTTTTAGGGTAATGAATTTTGAAATAAAAATAATTTATCAATTCCAAGGATCTACTATGTCTCATGTTAGACTCTTTCTGAGTGAATATATACTTCAAACAGTAATGATTAATATATATTTCACACTTGACTCTATATAAATGATGTCTCAAAATTATTAATGAAAATAATATAACTAATAGTTCAAGGATACGTGTACAATAATTTTTATCCTGATGTTATAATTATTTAAAAGTATAATAAATTACCTAATTTTTACACAATATATTTCCTTCAATGAAGCTTCTCTATAGATAATAAGTTCACAATTTCTGAATGGTATTTCATACTCAAGAGTATACACTAATCATCTTTTAAATTCTTACAAATATTGATAAAATTCCATTATCTAAAAGAACCTAACCCTTTTGTTAACATATATTGTTGTATAAATAACAATGCAATGATTTAAAAAAAAAACCACCTATAATGAAAAAATAATACAAAGAAAACATGAATATCTGTAAAATTTGTAGGTTCTATCCATTCACAGTTTAGTTTTAGAGGGATCAAAATTTATTAATACCTTACCTAAAATATCTATAAAGAATGAAATATATTATAACTAAAAATAAAATTTAATAAATTTTCCATATAACATTATTTATATTATATTTTTTAGAATATTATTTTTATTCTTTTCATGATCCTCGTAAATTTTTTAAGGAAAAAAAATAGCATTAATAAATAAAAATATAATCATATCCAATAATTCATGGAAAAATCTATTAATAACATTAGTGAATATAACTGGATAATTCATCAAACTAATGGGCATGAACAAAAACTCATAATTCCTCTACCTAGTATGAGATGATATCTTTGAGATGTCATATCATTTCACCTTTTTCTATTGGAAACCATTTTAGATATCAATCTATGAAGAATAAAAATCTCCCTAGTGCTAATAAAAAAATTCATTGTTATGGGGAGATATATTCTTATTCGTAAGGTAAATATTATTTAATGATATATAGTGAATAATAATCCTCATAGATCTATATTTATATGTAAAAAATAATATGGGAGAACCCCATGGTGATGCTCCATGTGGAATTAAACCATTACAAAAAAATTCTTTCAATTTCATTTTCAGTTATAGGATATATAATTTTTTCATTTGATAAGGGGTTTTTAAATTGGATTAGTGTTGGGAACTAATTCAATAAAAATATCAATAATTTTATTAGTTATAATAAAAATTAACTCATAAATAAAAATATTCATATTTTATTTTACAACTAATTCATCATTATTTTGAGCAGTTTCATTTTTATCACAATATGAGAGATATAACATTAATTTCCATCTCTTAAATGTTTCTCACCTTATTGATAAGTTATCAAAGGTATTAGTTGATTCAAAAATATAAATATAATATAATATTATAAAATACATACGTTGACACTATAATATATCTCTGCATGATATAAAAAAATCTAAGACATAACTATATTAAAATTAAATTATATAATGAGAAATAAGATAGGGTTTTTAGGGAAAACCCTCCAACAGATAATAATAGGAATAACGTTGTAAGTTTTTTCCCTTAATATTATCCCATTTGTTTTTACTTAATGTGCATTCTTCCATTAATGGGGTGAAACATTCATTTATACATTAAATTTCATAGAAATTAATGAATTTTTTGTCTCCATATTAAAGGATTCATTATCATATTCGGAATATACAAGTAATGTTCTTGCTACCACTTTTTTTGATTGACGAACATCTAGAAAATATGATGTAAATGATTTAAATATTACATTATACTTTTTGAGTTACTACTTCTATTAATTAATCCTATTATATGCACATAAATACTTGTAATGACTCATACCATTAAACATAATACACTTTCTTCTTGTTTATCTAAATTTTTATTACCACTACCAATTCCTTTTTCCTTATAATTGTGGTCTATATTCTCTAACATACCACATAAAAAAACTTTCTATATTTACAACGAAACAAATTTTTTATTCAACATAATGAACCATATTCCCAAATATAATACTTTAGAAATATATGAAATATTTAATAATGAATTCCCCAATGGTATCTTTCCAAAAAAATTCACACACTGAAACATTTATTTTCTTTCCTTCAGAATTATTCGATGGATTCTTACTATTTTTTAACACCAATACCACATTTTATTCTTTTTTTAACTCCTCGTCATTGTAAAACATAATTTCTTCCTTCATATAACATCAAAAGGGGTTTTCAAAACATTTCATCTCATTATAGGATATGTCACATTTTAATCAAGCCTCCAATCTCAAGTAAAAATAATAAATTCTACTATCAACATCTCAGATACAATTTGGTGTGTAACAATCTCATAAAATGAAGTTTTCTTCATACACAACCAATAAATATTCCTACTCCAGCATCAATTACAAGAATTTAATTTTCATCCTATTACAAACTTCATTTTTTTAATTCTTCTCATACAAAATGAGTCATAAATATATCCCATTCCAAAGAATCAATCTCTTATATTTCTGTTTTATTAATAACCAGTCACCTCTTTTTATCGGCTTCACCTTCAAAATGGAAAATACAAGACTTTCCTTTTGGTAATAAAAATACCACATAGATTCAAATATATTTTTTTAAGTCATTAGTCCATCCCTCAATTACCAATGATTTAAAAGATCCATAGAATGTCGGAGGTTGATAAATCATAACATTATACACTATAGATATTTTCCTCTTTAGAATATATGGCTTCTCTCTACGATGGATATCACCATCATTTATATCTTATAAAAACTTATCCATCACATCGATAAACTGATTAGTTCCAATTCTTATTCTTCCAAGATACTGATTTGGAAGGATACTTTCTAATTCACGCATTTCTATATTGTATTCCTTAATTTTTGTGTAGAAACTATTTCTAAACAAACATATTTTAAATGAAGAAATATTGTAATATTTAGATGATATATCATGATAATCCTAATTTTGAATCCCTTAAGGTCCATTTCCTATATTACACTGACCAATAAAATAATCTAAAAGTTTCCTCTAATTCCAACTATAAGGACCAAGAATAAAACATTACATCATCCTATTATTGGTATCAATAATTTACTCTCTTATGTTATTAGAATATTTACAGGTTAGATATTTAGAGGATTAGTTCATCACCCTTAAAAAAACAAATATTACAACACAATGTGGGAACGTTCATCTAGTATTCTCTTTTTTCCAGAATAAAAAACTATTAAGATATAACCTGATTTCTTTTCATGAAGTATATTCAAAATATTAATATTCAATTTATCTTTGCATTTATTCATCATTAATACCCTATGAAATATTTTTTATATATGGGATGAGATCAAAAATCATAGTGTTATACATGTAAAAAATAAGTAAACATGTAAGTTCATGAATACTCATAAAAAAATTCATTTTTCAATATTATCATTTGCCTCAAAATAGACCTTTTTGTACCCAATAAATTAACTTCATACCCAAATATTTCCATAAAATATTTCATAAGAAATATTAATGGAAAAAATAAAAATAATAATGTTATATTTTAAAACTTGAAAAAACCCATGGAAGCATTTTTACAATGTTATACATTTCAACGATAATAATTATAATAAACATACTATTAAAAATATGCTCATTATCCTACCTTATGAAAATAAAATATTTTTCCAAAAAATATTTAGAAATTATAAAAAAATCATTTAGGTAACATGGGTTATTAATTACATAGAATTGTTCAAATCACTATTTTAACTAGAATAACCTAACAGGTAAATTGAAATAATCTCTTCAAGACAAACCTAATTGTTTAAATTCATCCCATTACTTAATGAATTGGAGAGAAATATAACAAAATCATCCATCATTGTGTGCTATATCAGGGTCCCCCAACATCATAGGCTATATCAGACTCACCCATCATTATAAATAATTCACAATAACACAAAATAATTGTACACATGAAACCTTTCATTTATATAAAAATATTTTTTTCACCCATAAGAAACATATTTCTGGATATCAAAATATCCATTCCAATTAAATTTATTTTAAAAAATTCTCATATCATAGGTAAGGAGGGGTTAAAAAACTAGAAATATTGTAAAGGAAGGAAATAATAAAATAATATTAATGTTGGTGGGAAAACCATTAAGATTTTATACCTTAAATTTAAAATTCCTTTATCTTTTTCAAAACATTCTATATAAAATCTGTAAAAAGATTACTTTCATAAACCATTGAAACAATATCAAAAGTTAAATAAAATAGCCTATATAAATACATATATAAGTATTTTTTTAGAATGTATACATTTAATAAAAATAGTTATAAAATAAACTTATAAAACATTTTAAACTTGGATTTTAGGGTAAAGTGTCATTTACCTTGAGTATGACTCATCATGTATGTTATTTATCATCCTAAATAGTTAACTTATATTAACTATTTATTTTTTCATTAATATTTATCAATCTTATTATTAATTTTATTTTAATTATTAACAAGTTATATATAATTACTTAATTATTTATGTTAACATCAGATGTTCTTATGTTATTTGGATCATATCTCCCAAATAACTTTCTTATATTGATGATGGTAAAAGAGTCATTATACAATAAAATATAAAATAACCTTAATGAAATTAGTATAATTTTTATAAATCATTTATAATTTTAAAATCAACCATGAATTATTATTTGGTAATATGAATTATTTTACAATAATGAAGATAATAGGTCATACATATGCATGAGTAATGTGCCCATTTCTTAGTGATAAGAGGAAAAAAGGTAATTATTATTTTACATTTATATAATTATGATTAAATAATATTTATAATATTATTTTTTTAAATTAACATATATATACCATCCATTTGAATGAGTGATGAAGAAATTATCATTACTTCATAGTGGTAGTAATCCATACATATGCTTGAATGACATTATCATCTCTCAATGGATGGAAAGGTAAGAAAAGAGATGATATATTATATTTATTGAATGATAAATATTTTTAACATTATAAATATACATTATGTATGTAACTATGACCATTAAAGAGTGATAGTGATGGAAAATTAATTACAATAGTTCGAGGGGTGGTAGTGTTACATATACAAAAATGATGGTTTTATTTCCCAATTGATAGATAAACAAGATGGACATAAGTTGAGAAATTAACATAAAAAATATAAATATAAAGAATGTAATATTTTTATTATTTAATAATGGTTGAGTAATATTTGAAATATATAGAAAAATAAATAATAGAAAAATGCTCGGTAAAGGACTACACATATCTTTCAAAAAACCACATTAATTTATCACCTAAAGCCATAATAGGTTGGTTTTATAAACTATCCAGGGACTCTAAGAAAAAATTTGGAATTAAAAGAAGGAATTTTGGTATGTATTAGATAAAAAAATGATTTTTTGTGTGGAGAGGTAAAATTAAGCAGTGTTCTTTTATAATTAGGTGACATGATGAAACAAAATTTTTATAATGGAAAAAATATGTTAATTTATTAATCAAAAAATGGAACCAAAATATATTATTTCAAAATATAATACGATATAGGGTTGAAATATGTGTATCTAATCAGATTTGAACATGTTTTTATGCTGTTTTTACCACTATCTATTTAGTTTAACCCCTGATAAACCTGTATTTACCATAACTATGCTAAATGATCTCTTAAATTTATAATATTTATTATCAAAAAAATTGTGTTGAAATTGTTACCAAATATTAATTATTATGATTCAATTTATGGAATACATTTTGTAATATTTATTCAAGGGATGTTGCAAAATTTAATTTCATATTAAACTAAAAAAATGATGTTTCGTTCATAAATTTATCTTTTAGTATAAAAATGTTACCATACCATATTAAATAATAATTTTTATTCTTATAAAATTTTTTGGAGTCAATTTAATCAATAAAAGAGGTAATTAAATTATTAAAAAAATTAAACTAGAATGTGACATTGTATATACTTGAAAGTAAAGTAATTTTTTCAATTAAAATCAGTAATTTTCATTAATTATTGAAAAAAATATTTATAAAATTATCCAAAATACTTCCTAAATTAATCTATAAATGTTTATTTAAAAAATTATTTTATTTTCCTCACATTAAATTATTTAATTTTGAAATTAGACATTTCAATAATAATATATCATGCATGAAACCCAATATTGGTTAGAAAAAAATATTTTTTCCTTTTGAGTAATAAAATCACCTAATATTCTTACAATCAATAAAAGTATATAAAAATAATTAATAAATATTAATAAGAAATGAAATTTATTTATCTTAACATTATCTTGGTCGTTTTATAAAATCAGTAATGTCTATGATATGAAAACATTTAAAATTCTTTTACATTAACTAGTGTTCATAAATCCATCCAAAGCTCCAACTGATCTCCTATGATCGCACATGAACAAATATCACCAATAAATACTATCAAATTAAATAATAATACATTTAAAGATAATAATTGAATTTAATTCACACAAAACTAACCATGTGACCTCATTATACTGAAACCATGCGCAATACTGTAGGGTAAACTCCCAATACACACCATGACCTAGGCTACAATGAATCCAAATATTTAAAATCCCATCCAATGAATTTATTTAATCAAATTTATTGAAAACCTAAATTAATCAATGATGCATAGTACCTTATGGATAACCTAGAACAATAACATGTTTTCCTCCTCTAAAGACATCCTTTTGGAGATACAAATGTAATCCCCATTAGGTATGCTAATTCTTCCGTTCATTAGTGAGCTCGCCCATAAAAACTCTAGATAATGGAATTGAAATTATTTGAGTGTTAATAGAAGATTATTAGGTAGATATCTTACCAAGAATCCAGGAATCTAAAATCACCTGAATCTCACTTGTCAAAGGAACACAAGATTGTGTTATAGGAGATCCAAATAATGATATCACTCTTCCATAAATCAGTGAGAGAAAAGGGATCTATAGGGGGTCTTTAAAATAAATCATACAATAAAATTATGAAAAATATTTTAAAAAGGGATGCCTACAAGAATCAACACGTAAACTGATGGTTTAGACTATCAATCCTATTCTTGTAGAGGGATCTCCCACCTCTGATAAACAATTTCATGATGTGATCTCTCTAGGGATGTGGCCCTTTCTTTTGGAAACCATATTCATTGCAATAAGACACCCAATGAAAAGAATATTCATGGAATTAGTGACTATTTTCATATTATGAATGAAATATAACTGTAATTTTAAGTAATGAAACTACAAGGCCTCTTCTCTGAAACCCATATTTACCCTTTTCACATCCACTGAGCATCAAGAAACATCTAAAACATCTTCTAAATATTTCCAAATGATCATATTGAAAATCTGAAATATGATTCTAAAAAAACCCCTCGCTAATTGAAAAAATTATATACCTTTAAAATTCAAAACTCATAATGATGTTGTTCTTTAAATACTCGCCACCATAACACTTATAAACCTCGAGAATTCATGATATTCTTCTAACCAAAAACCTAATCCTACATCATTCCCAAATAAATGTTTACATCCCATGGTTCATCTCCAGATTCCTAAAATTCTTCTACGATGAAGCTCCAAAAACCATTCCAAGATACACTATATTCCAAAATGGAAAACATTTTTGATCATCAAACCATGTAAAAAATATCCTAAACAATGAAAATGGTGTTGTTTTTACCTCATTACATAAAATTCCCTACCAAAGAAAAATTCTATCTACCTCTGGTCGAATTATCTCTAAAGCGTTATACATTAACCATAGACACATCACCATATCATCATGAATATTATAACATAAAAATTGGAGGTATCATTATACCACCTAAATAACAAAACTATTGTACAACCTGACACCTAATGCATCTCCATTGTTGGATCCTCAACCAACCCATTTGATCAAAATTCTCTACTCATGGTCACTAACGTGAATTGATCTAATTCACTATTAGATTAATATAACTCAAATGTGAGAACTATGTTGATTAAAAATCTCCTCCTTACATTATACCTGAACCATAAATCATGTATATATCAAATATCTAGATAAAATTAGATCTTCTTGTACATTGGTATCCTTCTACCACCAAAACCATCCAACAATAGGTCACACTACTATGATGAACCTTTAGATACATGTTTTGTACACCCATGACTGATTTTCTTCTCACCGCCATATAAGTATCCTTTTAATCACCCCACTAATCAAATCACCTGATCTCTATTTCCCATGTATTGTATGTTACCATGAATAATGACTAGAAATAAACATTCCACTCAAACCCTAGCACCAATAGAAAATTATGATCACCAAACACCAAATATAGTGTAAAACCACAATCACTAATTCAAAAAATGGGAGTGTTAACAACTAACTTAACATGATATTATGGTTATCCACATCACAAGACTCATCTAAAAAATTGTTTATTCCATCTAATGGTTATCCCAAATATATTAATAACTAGTTAAAAACAAAAAAGGAGATATAACCAATAAAAATCTCAAAAAAATAACCAGGGAAAAAATACATGAACATTCTTACTCAAATATCGCTACTCGAGACCAACATCCATACACTCATAAGGACTCAATGCATGGATCTCTAAAAGGAATAACATACTTATCAAATATATAATAAAACCCAAAAGTCCATGTCAGACAATCAAAAAAACTAATACATCCTAGTCTATAAATAAACAAGTTACATTTCCCATAATCTAACCAAATAGGTATACAATAATCAATCACAGAGGCCATATTCTAGGAAAAAATGACACCTCATCCATGAACACAATTCAATCACATGGGTCACTTCCAATGAAAAAAACCCAAGAAAACATTGTTTATATGGGTACTAGTATATCATATTCAAACCCCTTTTTAAATCATTTATGCATTCTAAAATATTCCTGAATTTTCAACACCCCTTCTTATCCATGGGTTTTCACCAAAATTAAAATCACCAAAATGATCATCCTAGTCAACCCATTTTATGATAAAAAATCATATTTTATAAAATCTATTTTTGAAATATAATTTTCATAATAATGTTTCATGGATTTTTCAAAAAATACAAAAATACCAATAAATTTCAAAATCACTACCTCCATGAGCCGTTTCAAACAAAAAAATTGTAGCCTATATCAAACATACCATATATGACTCCATGATATTTCTATTAAAAATATTTCCTCTTAAAATATGGTTTTTTATAATAATTGAGAAATTCCCAAGACTATTATCCTATGGTGGAAAATAACTATACCACTATAAATAAATTAAGACCATCATACATAAATTAATATTATCAATTATTATGAAATATTTTAGAATACAACAATTATATTATATGATCAATCAATTAAAAATGGATCATCATGAGTAAAAATGTCAAATTACATCACCCATAGGAATGAGAATCATTCCCACATAGTTAACATATTATGATTCATGGAAATTCGTTTTTATATTTTTTTCAAAATATATGACTCACCTAAGTCTCATCTATCCAAAATTCAGATTTGTAGTCAAATCCACCTCTAGATACACCCTATACTACCAAAATAATCATTAATACCACTATGTAACTCACCGAACAAGGTCACCTAAATAGCACTTGAATGGGATTCTCTGCATTACAAGATGATTACATCCTTGTACGACAATGGTATCTAACTACAAGAAAGGTCTCATCATAATCATGTGGAGATGATTATATTAAATAAACCCAAGGGGTCATTCCAAAATTCTACTAAAAAATTTACATGACCAATCTGTATAGTAGGAATCCTAAAAATAAATGTAGACATTCAACTAGGAACTCCATGGCCCCCACATTCTAGACTATAAATAAATTATCTATTTGACAAGTCAATAATAAAATTTAAGAAACAAAAAATAGTCATGGAATAACATGAGTCAATATAAATAAATGGAATGATATTTATTATATGATGAATAATAACAAATAAGATAATTTTATGGCACCTATATCATCTCACATAATCATCTTACTCAACCCTTAGACTCCACACACATCTAGTGTTGTATTGAGTGTCCAGTTTTTTGTTATACCTACATATTGAGAGAAAATAGAATTATTCACCCATGTACATCAAATCCATGTCATGTACATAGGTAGGGGTTATTATAATGACCCATTATGAATATCCAATTCCTAGGAAATAATGATTTTTATTGTGATCATATTGGTTTCCATGAAATACATCTAAAGGTGTATTCATGCATGTGTACCATAATCAACATGGAAAATAACACTCAATTGATATAAAATCATACACGTAAATTCATCATATTTTAACTAGGAAAACATGACACCTAACCATTCCTTATTTGGATAGTGATAGAATTAATATGGTTACATCATACCACAACTTAAACCATGCCCAAATAAGCTGGGTAGGGTGTTATGCCAAGTATGCTTTCTTACCAAAATCCTTATCATCCCTTCTTACTCAATGGAGGATATGTCACTATCCAGTGGCTCAACCATCTCACTCATGGTCCGCCAACATCAAACACCTCATTCCTAACCATCTTATACATGGATAACCAATCCCTCAAATATGGGGCCAATAATATTACTCATAGAGGCCCAAAGAAAAATCATATCACTAATGAATATCATAATCACAATAAGTATTACGATATCACTCATGGATTCCTATGGAGGAACAATATCAACCATGGATACATACCTCAAATTGGGGCCAACTATACTGTTCATGTATTCCCAAAGATGAACTACATCATTCATAGATACCTGTATTAATTCAGATCCAACCATTTTTCATCATGGATGCTTATGTTAAAACCATACCACTCATGGATTTATAATTTTTGTAGGGGCCCACCATTTCACTCATAAATTCCTATGTAAGAACCATATCACTTTATCTGCCTAATGATCTAAATTTAATTCCCATTATGACCCATTTTCTTATCAGTCAAGATTGGCTCCTCGCTATCAATCATAGAACTTAAGAAATTGAAAAAATTAATATATATAACATCTCTTTGAATAAAATAGTGAAAACATTTATTGAGACATACAAATCCTAGGACATCCTATGTTTTATCCCTAGACACATCCTATGGATTTCCCACAATAACCCTATAATTTTTTTTGATTCCTTCTCAATAATCATCATGTAACTCAAATCCATCCAATCAATATAGGCACATATCTATCCCAAAATTCATTTCTATATATCTATATATATCTACTTCAAACTTTGATATATAAAAACATTGTCAATATATAAAAAAATATTAAATATATTGAATGAGGAAAAAACAATCTAGGGAACTCATCAGGAACCGAATCTTGAAAATTGAATCATATCCTATAGGTTATCAAATGGATGAAAAGTATTCCCAAATAAATATCTTTTGTATTTCCATTAAAAAATCAAAACCATTCTGTAATCCTTTATCCCAAAACACACTATTCCCTTAAAGTCTAATTAAAAAAACTAATATTAAAATTAAATTCAAAAATTTTATTTTATTTTATTTTAAAATCAAATGCATCCCACCAAATAATCCATAATGAGGATCAATAAATATTACATGACTAGGGATCCACGATTGTACTTTTTTGAATTTTATGTCATCCATGTGGACAATTAGTCTGATGTGACCTCAACCTAAGAAATAGTGTACAGTCCACTCCAACCACACTCCTAGACCTAGGCCACATTAAATCCCCAAATAATAACTCTTGTTAAATGGAATATTTAACACAATATACCAAAAAACTAAATTAATCAATAGAACAATATTCCTTATTGAAATAAGAAACTACAACTTCATTACCTCCTTCAACATATTAGGAGTGGTGATTCATCCTTTATTTAGGGAAATCATACCTCCAAAAACAACACAAATGAACAAAAATTATAGTGGATGATATTGGATAGCATGTGGGAGTGATATCCTAAAGAATATCAGTGATGAACTGACCTCAAATCACGTAGATTTAAAGGAAACAATGGAGGGGAAGAAGAGAGCTAAATTGGATGTCCCTTTTCCTTAATTTAATAATGATCAAGGGAATATGAGGGTACTACCCATATAAAACCACCAAAAATACAAAAAGAAAATCAAAATGGGAGATACGTGCAAGGTTCATTTCATTAAATGAGGTTTTTTATCACAAATACTCTTTCAATTGAGGGATTATTCCCTATTCTCAAAAAATTTACAGTGTAAATGATATGTTCATTCTATGAGCTCCCATAGAGAGTGGTACTTTCCCATAACTACCCCACCCATCGGCTAAAAAGATCCCAAAAATATTCAATCAAAGAGATAATGACTCCTATAATATTGCGAATGTCATATCACTTTATAACATCCCATCTAACCAATCTCTTATTTTATTCACATATGGACCTTTATGTTATCCACCTAGCCTCAAAATAGATCTAAACGTATGCTTCCAACCTCTCCAAATGAACTATTATCTAAAGGAAAAAATTCCAATTCCCTCCAGAATTCATGACCTATAATGATGTGGGTCATTAGAGTATTACACCCCAAATCAAAACTTCAATTGAACATGAGATAGTGACTAGAAACAAGGGTATTTCATTACACATAAATTCAATCAATTTCACATTATAAAAAGAGAACTCTATAAAACCATAAATAAAATAATTCATTCTAAGTAACAATACATAAATAATGTGATAAAATGAATATAATATCATTAAATACAAAACACAATTTAAAAATAACCACAAGTATATCATATCCTATATAACATTGGGAATGTATAGTTTTACAACATCCTTTAATGATTATCCCATGTCTAGAGAAATTTTTATAAATACTCACCTCTAAATATATTCAAATAATTAAAAATATGATTAATATAATAATGTAGTAAAAATAAAAATATACTCAGTATCTCTGTACCTAAATATCTCTTGTGTATTTGTGAATAAATTATACAATGTTATTTATTTTTGAAATAAATATAAAATGATAAAATAAAATAAGACTCCCAAATTTTGATATCCAATATTTTTGATTCCATACTATATAACTATCATAATTCAAAATAATAACACTATTACCATTGCTTATCATCATGAATCCACAACTTGATGACATACATAATGCATACAAACCAAGGAAACATGTTTTTTCCCACAAACAGGTACCTCACTATAATACTCTCTTATATGTATTCTGTAGTAAGAACACAATTTACAAAAATACCATAAAATAGTTATCTATATTTAGATTACTCATTAAATATACACATAAAAATCTACAATACTAAATTACTATCCATTTATAGAGAACTCAATATGATATCATCACTGGAAAAAAGTAACTATCCACTCACAAGGAACTTGCAAAGAAAATATCCATAAAAAATTAGTTGTCCATACTCAAGGAACATGATATGATATAAACTGCTATGTACCCAACTACCCACTAACAGAGTCTCTTGTTGGTTATTTGGGTTTCAAACCACTTGGAGTCATTCTTCCTAAGATGAATTTGGGTGGGTAGCTTTCTACCCATATAGACTATCATTGACCTCCACAACTAGGTTCTTCATAGTCTTATAGTGAATATATGAGTGACCCTAAAGGCTCACCTCCAATAAGGCTTCAGTTAGCAATTAGAAACGAGGGTATAAAATATATATATTGATTAATTACCCACACTAAACATGGGAATTTTGATACAACCACTGATAAATTACATAAAATAAATAAACTAAAATCCAAAATAACCCCACAAATTTATGAATATAAAAAGAGAAAATAAAAAACAAAAATAAAATGCTGTTAAAACTCCTATGTAGTGACTCTCCATCATCCCTTTATCCAATCTAGTAGGATCTAGAATAAACCCTAAACTCAACCTAGAATCATAAAATATAGTTTTTATATATTCTAGTTTAGTATAATATATGCACACCATAAGATCATACCCAATACCGCTCATGTAAATTTGAATAAAGCGTATCAATGCTCTAATGAGAAAAAAGTATTGAAATCCAACACTTACTAGATCAACTAGAACCATCCCTAATAAAGGATCAATCACAAAGTATCTCATGCATGTGTAATTACATAGTATAATTGATATAAAAATAAGAGTCCTTAAAACACTTCCCCACTATTTTTTCAATTTCACTGACCAAAGTTAAACATCCTCTACTCACTCTCTCAAATATCCGGTGTAGTTCATATTGTTGACCAATATAACCAAACATCCTATAGTGTCCAAAATTATATTTTTGAATCAATAACATAACTAAAATAAATCAAATATATACAAATCCTCATCCATATCATCCTCATCATCTTATATTCACAACCATTTCTCATGCATCTATACAAGTGTGTTGTTATGAATATGTATTAAATCATCATTGTTCCCTCTCCCATCCATCCATAACACTGACCATATCTAAAAAATTCATCATCCTAACTAATATACAATCCCACCCTTTGTTTGAATATATATAGATAGAGGGTATCTAGACATCTGTCCTCACAAACACGGATGTTGGGAAAATCACTCAGAACCAAAAATGTCCATAACATCCTTCCAATATTCCAATCTAAACCCATCATTAACTCAGTCCATACATATCAATTAACAACCACTTCAATTCAATTATCCCATTAAAATTCCATGTTTAATGAAAACCCACTTGTTAATAGAAACCACATTAACTCAAAGCAGTTTCATTTCATTAGAATTTATTTATATTTCACTCATTTCACATTGCACATGACATTCTAGCCACACGAATTTACTATTACCCGATTATTATTTATATTTTTTCCTATATATGATTGTTAAATAACTCATAGTAATGGTTTCTGTTTAGTCTAAAAAATGAATTACATTTCTCTTTATCCTAAATGTATAATAGTAGAATCCATTATTATCTTCTGATCAAGCCACAATTTATCATATTCAAAACTATATATATATAATTACTCTTTTAAAAAATAGTGTAAATTGAGAAATAATTCAAAAAATATATATGTAGTTGAAATGTAAACAAGTATAGAACATATAAACATGGTAGAAAATCAGTTTTTCCGATATTATTAAGATCCAAAAAATATGAGAATATAATATATTTAATGATGAAAATAACAAAAAACATAGTATAATATTACAATAAAATACTTGTTTAGTGGATATTATAAAAGAATCACTTTTATATAAAGTTAAATGATGTTATTGAGAACCTAAACCAATGTATCACCGCCTTTAAAACTGTTAAAAGGGCTATCTTACAATCCTTTGTAGGCCTCAAATAAAACAAGTTAGAAGGTAATTTCCCTATTTACCCACAAAATTATTTGATAATAATGAATCATAAATACCCACATTTTTCATGATATTATAGAAATCAATTAATTAGAATGATAAAAAACTATCATAGTAAAAAAACACAGAGAATTTATAATAATATCTAGAATAATGTATTATCTAAGAAAAATACTACAAAAAACTATAGTTATTGAAGTGTAATAGGAAACATTATGATATAAACATCAAACTAAAATTGAATACCTTTCTAAATTTACAATAATTAAAGTCATAGTTATTTGTTTTATGATCCCCGAAGTAGAATTTTTTTATAATAAATCTTTTTTTAGTCAAATTCATTGATATTCAGAGTATGTTATAACCATAGTAGATGTCACTTTGTCATCTTTTGATGAACTTAATGTTACTTCACATCATCTGATGAAATTACTCCTACACTGATAAAATTATTTTACATCATGTGAAATCCAATATAAGACTGATATTTATTTTTATATAAGTTCATATTTTTTACTCAGAACACTAATATTTGATTTAAAAAATATTGAACCTATAAAACACAAAATTCTTAACGAAAAATTGGGTTAAACCAATTGTGAATCATGTATATTTTTTAAATATAAGAATAATAGTATTATTTGAAAATATATTAAATACCACCGTGAAATTTCCTACAATCCCCACATCAACCAACATAGAAAATGAAACTATTGCCCCGCTACACCACCAAAACTACAATTACAACCATCACCAACCAAAAAACTATAACCATGTTTCCAAAAATCCACACAATAACATCACAAAAGTTATAAATCAATCTTCCACAGTCTTATCACCCAAATCATATTAAAAACCCATTAGTAATCAACATAATAATTTCATACATCCCAATACATACTAACAACCCATCCATCACCAGATGAAAAATTGTAGCCCCACATCCCAATATATAGTAACTACCATTCCATTATTTTATAAATAACCAAAAACCAACATACTAACACATAACACATCCAAAATACAACTACTGGAATATCAACATCTAATCCTGAATAATAATAAATAAGAAAACATTCAATATAACCAATAACAAAAAACATATTTAAACTATACATACAAAAAGGTTATAAAACCCACTTTTTATATTTCATTCACACTCTCATGACATAAATTATTTGATCATCCGTTGAAAAATTTCACCTTCACACATATGATTTTTTTCAAAACTACGTGATTAGTTATTATAGGGAAGGTTATTTCAAATATAGTGTTTCCAAATAAATATTCTATATATAGTAATTATTATAATTTCTCAATAGAAAGAAACATAAAAAGAAAATATAACATAACACTTTATTTTATTTTATTTTATTTTCTTATTCATCATTTAGTTAAATATTAATATCCATTGAAATGACAACATACACATTTGTAATCTATAATTTACACAAATTATTAACAAATATCTAATCTCTTATATTTATATAAACATTTTAGTTAATCAGTGTAAAATATGTATAGAATCAAGGATCAATGACCACTGAATTCAAAGTAGAATGCTTTGTAATATTAATAAATAATCTCACTATAAAAATATATAATAACATCAACTCAAAACTATAGTAACTCCACACATTAACCTCTAGAATATGGAAAATGATAAGGTAGATACGGATAAGAGAAATGGGGATACCTTGAATCATGTAATATAGATCCTAGTGAACCAAGATGTTAGTTCCTTAAAAAAGAAGAACCATTAGGTTCCAAATGGGCCAACGATCAGATAATGCTTAGAGAGTTAAAATAAAAGCTAAACTAAGGGGATAATAACTACTATTTAAATATAATTTTATTCATAACTACACTGTGAAACAGTTTCCTTCAAAATTCTTTTAATGGACCCCAATCAAGGGATGTCCAACATTCTATATTTTGAACCCCAAAATTTCATAATCCATCAAAACGGTTTATAATTTATTTGAATTCAATAAAACTATACAGTGGGAGATATTGTTTGAACATCCAATATATCAATATTGTATGAACTAATACATTAGAAAAAATACCCAGCCATTTCTCCTCTTCAATCTTAATGTTCTGATGTGGAGATATTTTTGCCAAAAATTTCCTTCATACTATATATTGTATGTCTTACACTAAATTATATTCCACTATTACTATTTCAATGGTAATTTCATGATTACCCTTTAAATGAAGTTGAATCTTTGTGTTCCATTCCCTTTACAATGGAATTCAGTACATCATTGTTTCCCTATGGGTAGAACACCCGCTGACACGAGTAGCACCAAACCATTTTCCATATAAGAGATATAAACATTATTTCCAATAAAGTATCAGTCTAATAAAACCCCATCCAATGAATGAATTATAGAACATTTCGATAACCATATTAAAAAAATAAATATGTCCCTATATAAAAAAACTTTTTTAAAGATGGTTATTCATTTCATAAAATATATGTTTGATATTCGAAAAATAATTTTTTATTTTTTCTATGTAATTAAATTTTATTATTTAACACCCTCATAATATTGGAATTATTTTTTTAAGAAGAAATTTTATCTTTTGATATTTTTGGCTATAAAAACATGAGTTTTATCTTAAATTAAACACAAAAATTAACTTGACAAGCATTACATATGAAAATGATTGTAGCCTGTGTTATACACATTACTGAGTTTAAATAAAACATGACATACTATTAAAACATTATTATTTTAGATGATATTTATCACCCAAATGTTTTAATGGAGGGTATGAATTTGATTAAATATGTTATTAAAATATATTGATTAAATTTTTATATATACTGATTTTTTGGTGACCTATTAATTATAATTGATAATAAAAACCACTTCAAAATAAAGTAAATCTTTAAGAAAAATTGCAATCAAATGAATTTTACCTAAATAAATTAAAAAATATGTTAATTATTTAAATTAAATTTTTATAATCTATTTTCAAACCAGTGTATAACATTCAATTTATGTGTTTTCTATAAAAGTGATAAAAATAATTATATTTTTATTCATAGAAACTATATTTTCCTAAAAAGTTTTATTGTTTCCTTTTGAAAACTAATTTTAAAATTAATTTTTTCTATTTATAGAAAAATAATTAACAAATGAACTTCATTTTTATAATAATCATTTAAAAATTATATTATAGTGAATTTTTTATAATTATCATAGCTTATAGATTTTTTGATGAATATTGGAATAAAATGGTTTTTACAATGATTTTTCATTTTTTTAAACTATTTAAAATTATAAAATTATTTTAAGATGGTTGTACCTATTAAATTAGATATATATTTACATTTATTAATCCAAATTTTTCATTTGAATAAATTACAGATTAAATTTTAAAAGAAAAACATTTTATGGTTTTGAACATTTTCTCTTTGGAAAATCGTTTTCCAATCCCATCCCATATGTAGGATTAATTTTAAAGTATAATTCTCCAAATATTTGAAAGAAATTTTAAAAAATAAATTCCATAATTTTAATAATCATAATTTTTATTATATAATAAGAAAAACTAAATTTTTAACCATAATGAATAGTAAAACATTTTTAATTATATACCATTATTAAGGGAAAAATATGTTTATTGGGGGTTAATGTAAGACGATTGAAGATAAAAAGAAACCAAAACATGTTAGCCACCAATTTTATTGCCATATATATACATTATATCTTAAATTATAGATAATTATGAATTTTTGAACCATCTTTCATGATAAAAACTTGATTACACCTTTTTCTTTCAAAAATAACAATTTTGAAACTCACCTCATTTATAAATATAATCCCCCTATCATATCCTCTTATCACAAAAAAACCAATTGGTTTATAAAAAACTACCTAAATAACATCAATAATTCCCTCATCCCTTTCTATATCCAATAGTTTTTCATAAGTCTAACCTAAGAAGCCTTTTATTGCTAACCAAAAGAAGTTGTCTAACGAAGAGGTAGCACTCCTAAAAAAACATTTTTTTAATTCCCAATCCTACCTCAATTTATATAAAACCATGATGAAATAAAAAAATAATTTAATTATATATACTAATATGTTTTTATATTAATTTTAATACCTACATAAGTCACCTCTTCAATCAAATGGGTTATGAAATAAACATTCATGTGTATAGAAGACTATCATGTCACGAAGTGATGTTATTGTTTATTCACATATTCATTACATGGAAGGTAATAAAGATGTATTTAATGAATATATGTGATAAAAATGACCTAAAATAATTCTTCAATGATAATTTATTATATAAAATTCTTTCCTTTAGTCCGTTGAGAGAATTGAAACAATGTTTATGTGTACGTACAACGTATTGTCTCCATGAATGGTGTATTTTTTCATCAATATACAACATTAATTGACTAATATAAATAAATATATAAGGAATATATATTATATTTATATAATAGATCAAATTATCGAGATTATAAAAATATGATCAATGTAACAAGACAAAAAATACTAAACTAAAACATACATGAAAAGTAAATAAGATATTACCTGAAATGTATTTTTAATAAATAAATATTAATAAATGGGTAAAGAAACATAATAAGTAAAAAATATATGGTATTATATTCCTATTTATGTGTGGTAACTTAATATGTGTAAAATAAACTTATATTTAATATATTGTAGTTTCAAACACGTATGAAGGAAGTCGAGACTTAAGGTAAGAGACATTTATCTGAAACTATATTCTAACAGAGATATGTTATATTATACTCCTATATTATTATATGATGTGTATATAATACCAATTTTATATATTATATCATTAATATGCAAATAAAATTTTATTTTAGTTTATTATTTAATGGATCCTATGATTTAAATGATTACAAAGTAGTAATGGATTTTCATCTCAAAAGTTTTTTCCATGTGAAATTTTTCTTATTCATTATGGGTTACATTTATGTGGTGTATATACATCTGATAAATTTATTTCATTATATTTATAAATAAAATTATTGGGATTTATATATTCATTTTAGGATTTATCATTCATGTCATTAACGGTTGAAAAGATACCAAATTGGTAAGGGATATTTGTTTTAAATTTCCTTCATTTAAAAATATGTTATTTTATAAAACTATTTTCATTTATCAGGTTTATATAATACCCATTTTACATTTAATAACATGTATATATTCATTTTCATTTCATTTAATGTTCTTCCTTTATAGGTATTTCAATTCAATGTTACTAAAGTAGTAATGATTTTATGTCTTAATCAAATAATTTTATCTTGATTGTGAATGATTATATTTCTTATGATTAAATATTATGAGCCAAATATTAAAAAAATCATTAATTTTCATGTTTATTTATTTCATTAGAATACATGTTTCCCTATTTTCACTCTTTATGTTCTAAAGAGTTTAGAAATATATTTTAAATAAATTATTTTTATATCTCTCTTTTGTAAAAAAACTTTTTTATTCCAAAAACATATTTCTTAAAAGTATTTTCAATTATTTTTACATTATAATAATGATTTATTAAATTTTTTTGAGCCATGTTTTACATTTCAGAAAATAGTTTTAAATGAATTATCTTGTTATTTTATATATAATTACCATTTGTATTTTATAAAAAATGTGAAGGAAAATATTATTTTAAAGTATACAACATGAATAGCATTTTCATCCATCCTGACAACTAATTTTTTCAATTTTAATTTATAAGGTTAAATTATTATTTTCAAATATCTTTATTACTATAATTATTATGGATTTTCATGTTCTAAAAAAATATTTTAAAAATGAAAATTATATATTCCATAGAAAATGAATTAAATGATTAATAAATCTTCTTTTATAGGTTTAAAGTTTTATTTTAAATGTAAATGATTCCCAAACACCTTTATGAATTGTTATTTATAATTTTTTATTTCAAAATAAAAGTTAATTTCATCAATAAATGTTCCAATTGATCTTCATAATCATTTTACATCTAAGTTGATATCTATTGGTGTTACATATGCCTTATTGGGGATACGATTCTAGTATACCATTATTATTATTTATTTGAATGGTTTATTCTTATTATGAGAAGATTTTTATAATAACTATTTCACTTCCATTGGTTATAATATAAAAAAATTATTATGAAAAATTATTCTTTTTTACAGGTTAGTCTTTTATTAAATGGTAAAATTATTAAGAGCCCTATTTATTTTCCATCATTTTTTTTGGGGAATTATTTTTGAAACCCATTTCATTTCATGGGTTTTGATATGATTATGTCTATATGATATAGTAGAACAAATATGTATGATCTTTATTATATGATAATGGTTATCTTACAACCAATGTTGTTGGTTATGTTATAACCACAGATGATGAATATGTTATAACCATGTTGGGTAGGAAATATATCTACCTACAAATACATTGCGTAAATATTTATATCTCATGTGTTAGATAGGAATATAATAGGATTGATCGGATTCAATAAGGGACATTTTCCACCATGATGTCCTTGGAAGTCCCCCTTGAAAACTATGAATGTTTGGGGAGTTAACCCATAAAACTATTATATATTTGGAAGTTAAACCTGACTAATTTGTAAATGAATTTCTATTTTTATGTGTACTCCAAAATTCTATGTCTTATCCTAATTTTATGCTCTCATACCTCATTATCGTTGGTTTCCTTTTGATTCAAATATTATGAACAACCAATATTTAATACATGAATCAAAATTAATATCTTTGATGTGTTAATTAAGTTTTGAAAATTTTATCATTATATTATCACACCCTTTTATTTATTTTATTCAGAAATATCTCCATTTTTTACCCTTACAGATCATATGAGCTCACCCATTATTATTTTTCCATTCCCTTGGTTATGATGAATGTTATTATGCATGTTATGAATAGGAAGAGTATTAGTTATGAATAAATTAATGGGAGATTATGTATTTCACATATGAACATGTTTTTTATGTTCACATGTTTATAATGTCTCAATACCTATATGATCTTTAAGTCTATGTTTGTATAACGTAATGAATATTCATCTAAAAAGGTTTAACAAAAATGTATTAAAATATTGGGTCACAACTACAGTTGTCAAAGGATAGGTTTGGTTATCCTTTTAAAATTATGTTGAGAAAACATTAGTGAGATCCCTAGGGATATTTAAAATGATGGTTATGGTGATATATTGAAGGATAAGTCTAAGTATAAGTGAAGGTATAGGAAAATTTCCTAGAATTTTGGCAAAGGGTAGAGTGATTAGTAACCAAGAAATTATTTCGTTATTTTGATATTACAGGTTTATGTGGCTCTATAACCGAGGTACCTATGGGTAAAAACTCTGAAAATAACACATTTAAATAGAATAACTCATCACCTAGTGTATGAAAAGGTTTCTAACAGGAGACCTGGTTTGGCACTCCCGGGGAATTTGATTTGAAAATTCACAAAATCTTTATAAACCATTATTTATTTTTTAAATAGAGATGATTATAAATGGCCTAGGATAATCCAAATTTGTCATAGATTAAATGGTTAGTGTAATTATTTAGACATCCCCTACATGATTTATCATGATTATGTGGTTTCCCACATTGGATATTATTACTAACTCTATTCCTTTTAGTTTTAGTCAATAATGGGAACTTTAATTAATTAGATTAACATTTAATTTCATAGAAAATATTTTGATTGGAAAAAAAATGGGATAATGATGGGATTGAATGATATTGTGATTATTACCAATCATTTCTCATGATATATTATAAATAACATTCAACTTTAACAACTATTTGAATTAAAAAATGATTTAAGGATAGATTTTATTTAGTTTTTGGGTGGTGGAAACTATAAAAGAAAAAATATTCCAATTTCAATATATCGAGCATATGGAAAGAAGGACTCAATATAATTCCTCCATGGATGAGAATATATTTTATGTTTTTAGAAGATGGAATGAGGAGTGTAATTTCCCTAGAAAAATTAAAATTTTGTGTAATAAAGTGGTTGAGAATAATGTTATATTAATGATTTTATTGATTATAGAATGTTTCAAATGTAGAAAGTAGGGGAATTGTGCAAATGGATTTCTGAAGGGGAAATATCATAAATAGAATCATCATTTTTGTATATGTAATTGTTATATTTATCATGATGAAGATACTACAAAAGAAATGTGAAAGGAATTATGTGTAAATGAATATGATGAAGAATCCAAGTTAATGGTTTAAGATTTATGTGGAATGATTGGAGTGTTTGTGTTTTGTAATAAATAATTGGGTTATATGAATCACGAAATATCTAAGGTTTTTTCTATATAATATTCTCATTATGTATTTTAGATAATATATTAAATGTTGTTGATAAAAAAAAATATATTTAATGGAAAATTAGAATTTTATGGAGAAACACATGATTATGGTATGATAAACCATAATACATTCCTAATGTTGTGATAATATTGTTGAGATAAAGAGATGGTGGATTAGAATAATGTAAATTGAATATTATTTATGAACTTGGTACTGATTTATGATTGGTGGAAAAATTGGTTTATATTATCATTGGTTATATTTACAGCATTATTGGATTTATGAGATATATTAACTAATCTATAGTTTTATTCAGTGAATGAGGAAGTTTTTAAATTTTCATTAAAATTTAATGGTAATTATGACTAATAACATGTTTCTAGAAAATATATTTGAATATCATATTCACATATTTGGTTTGTAAAAATCAAGATCTACTTTATGATATTTTGGAGATTAATGATATGTTGAAATTATTTATAAATTTTGAATTTTTTAAGCGTTATAAGGTTACCAATTTATTGAATATTTTATATTTAACTTTGGATGAGATTTTAGTGAATTATGTATTACTTCACCATATGATTATTTATGAATATTGTATAACCTATGATAACCATTTTATTTTTCATAATTACTAGTGATTAAATTAATGAAATATCATTTTTAGGGGTCTTATTTTCTATCAGTGCTTCATACATGAAAAAACCATATCATAGTGTAATAGATGAATTGTAAATTGATAATGGAATATCCAATATATTATATTTATCTTATTAAATTTAATTAACTTATGTAAGTTTATCTTCTCATGAAAACTATACATTGTTAAGAAACGGTTCTGAAAATAAAATAGTAATCATTCACCTTTATATATTATGAATGGACATTCTTTTCAAATATCATGTGTTTTTTTATTTTTGTTCATTATCTTTCAAAATACCATATTATATATCACTCTCTATTAGTATTTATGTTTATGTTTTCTCTTCTATGTTTTTTCCACTTCTATCCTTTTTTATCCTATTTTAAACCTTGAATGTGTTATTCCAAATAACCTTCAAACATCCCATTATCTATTTCCAATAATAATTTATATTATCCCTTTTTACTATATGTGTTTCCCACATGGGTATTTTTAAATGTTAAGTCATTTTTTACTAATAACAAGTTCAAATTGTGGGGATATAATTTTTTTAGGGGGTGTAAAATATAAGACCATGAGATATTGGGAAATATTTTTTTCTCAAATAAATATAATCTATTTAATATATTTCATTATATAAAAAAAATTCAATCTTTTGTTACATATGACACTAATGTTTTCTTTGGTTACACACAAAGCTAATGGTATCTTGTGTTCCATGGAACACTGTGTTTATAAAAAATGTAACATACTATTAAGATTTTATTATTTAATATGATTTTTATCCATTATTGAATGAAATTGAAGGTATGAATTATATTAACTAAACTATTAAGATATATTTATTACACATTTATATATAATAAATTATTTATTGTTTAATTAATTAGAAATGAAAATATAAACCATTTGAAAATAATGGAAATATTTTTTTACAAAAGCAATTTCTATGCATACCAAAGCATTATTACTCTATAAATTGAACAAGAATTTTAATTTAATTTATAGAATATATATTCAATATAATTTATAAAAATAATATTAAGCTTTTTCTAGATAATATGTAAGAATAATTCCCATTTTATGCTTAAAACTGCAATTTTCTAAAAAGAAATTTTATAAAATATTGTGAAATTATTCTAAAACAAAATTTTATCAATTTTTTAAATAATAATTAAAAACATTATTTTAAAATTAATCAAGTAAAAATAATATTAGGGGATGTTTTTTAGAATTCCCTTATACGGTAAATTTTTATTTAATAGTGAAAAATTAAGGTTTTTATAATGATTTTTCATTTATTTCTAGAAATTTTAAACATAAAAATTTAAATATGAGTTTAAAATTTATATTACATCAATAAAAAATATATTAATAAATCACATGAAATTTTATTCATTTTAATAATTATTTTTTGATAAAAAAACATTTTAAACATTTGAACATTTCCACTTGGAAAATTTTTTCTCTCGTCACGTATGAAAAATTAATTTTAAATTTAAGTTTTTTATAACTATGAATAGAATTTTGAAATATGGATTTTATATATTAAATAATATTATTTTATATTATCTTAAAATTTTATAATATTTTTTACAATAATTAATTTTAAAAATAGTAAAAATTATTTACCCTGGTCAGTGTAAAAATCTATTTACTGAGGGGTCAAACTATAATAATAATGTTTAAAAATGTACCAGAAATGACACAAATCCAATTTAACGGAAATATTTATAATATCTATATTTTATTATATTTAATGTCTCATTTTGGGTAATATTTTCTTAGGAAAAAACTTTATTACACCTTTTTCTTTTGAAAAATTACAAGTGTGTAACTCAGCTCACTTATAAAAGGTCGCCACTCTCCTCTCCTCTTTACACATCTAAAACCATTTGGTTCATCCACAGAACTCCTAAATCACTATTTTATTTCCTTTCTAACATAAAAGTGGCCTTATTTTAGTCATAAATTCATCATATGATTCCTTTTTGTACAAATAATATGAATTTGTTTAAAGCTGAGGTAACAACCTTAGAGGAGCATTTTATTTTATATCTTATTCCACCTCCTAAAATTATTATTAAAAATGATGATATAATAATATAATTATTTTATATACATGTATATTTTTTTATGTTATGTTCATAAGTTAAAACCATACCATCTTTAATCAAATGGGTTTTAAATAACCCATTCTTGTGAACAGAAGACTATCGCCTCAAAAATATATGTTATATTTTTCTATCACAACTTATCAAGAATAAATATAATGATGGATTTTTTTTTTAGATATTATATTTAAGATATTTATGATACTATTATTATATGGGGATAATTTTATCACATGTTCCATCTTGCATTCCAAGCCGTGGTAGTATGATAACGTTGTTCATTGGTACAGCGAACTACCACCTCTTGTAGTGATGTGATTCGTTGTCCATGTATGATTTATATTAAAGGTAATTAGGATGGGCATAATTAATATATGTGATATATATAAAACAAAAAATAATATGTAATAATAATATTTTTTTACCATTTATTCCGTAAATACCTCGATAAAATGGAAATAGAATTCATGCTTACATATAACCATTCATCTCGAGAAACGATGTATTTTATTTTTTATATCTAAAAAATGGATTTATAAAAATAATATCTAATGAATATATAAGATAATAGTATCATGTATAAAATTTTATATATTATGTAACCATGATTAATTTAATAGGATATAAAATACCAAACTAAAACAAATGGGAAAAATGAAGCATTTATTACTAAAAATTAATTTTAACAAGGAATTGTTGATAGATGGGTAATAAAATGTCATAAGTTAATAATATAGGGTATAATATATATAAATAGTTTTTTTAAATATTTCTATAATACATTTATATTTATTAAATAGGTGTTTTTAATATTTATTATAGAAGTAGAGCTTAATGTAAGGATATTTTTTATCAAACTATTTTCTTTGGGACATATGTTATGTTGTGAAACTATATTTTTCCATAAGGTTTATAAGATTCCACATTGACATGTTATATCGCAAATAACATTACATTAATAAATTTTTTTTTCTATTGATCTTTTTAAATAATGGGTGTCATGAATCAAAATATTACTAAAATTGTAAGGAATTTCAATTTCACTTTTATTTTTCTATGAGACACATACCATATTCAACAAGTGTTTATTTGATGTGGTGTATATACTTACCTGGAAATTATTTTATAGTTCTTAATTTTATAATTATTTGTCTTTTCAAATCCATTTTATTATCTCTTTTTATGGATTTTATGGTTCAAAAGTTACCAAAGTGGTATGCAATTTTTGTCTCAATTTTTCATCATTGATACATATGTTATGTAATGAGTGTTTATTATTTTATAAAGTGTATATAAAGCTCATATTAATTTTAATAACATGAATTTAAATAATGTAATTTTATAATATTTTTCATTTAATTATGTTCATTCATGGGGATTATAATTCAATGTAACCAAATTGGTAATGATTTTATGTTACAATATCACTGTTTGTCCAAATTCCTTAGGATTATGTTTAAAATGAAAAAAATACTATTATACATCTCCCAATAAACTTATCAATTATATTTTCTTAATTTTTTCATGATAATACCAGTATTTCATTCATTTTACTCAATTTATATACTCAATATTTCAAAATATTGTTTTTAAAAAGAAATATATTTATTTCTCTCTTCGGCTGAAAACATTTTTTCCTTCCAAATCTAGGCATTCTAAAAGTGTTTTGAAAAATAATTTTCATTAAATTATAAAAATTATGTTACAAAAAAATTATTAAACATGTTTGAATTTTCATTACATGTTTTCACAAAAAACATCATGTCTTTTTAAAAACATTTATTGTTTGGATTTTAACAAAATATGAAAGGAATATTTTTTGAAAGTGTACGTCATAAATGGTATTTTCCACCATCAAGAACCCTCATTTTTTATATAATTAATTTTAATTCTAAAAGTTTATATTTAATAAAAAGGATTAAATTTTTTAATGAAATTATTATGTTATCAAAATTATATTTTTTAAATGGAAAGGATATTTTCTATAAGAAATGTTTTAAATTATTTTTAAAGATTCATTTATACGTTTTCAAGTGTATTTTGAAATAAAATGATTTCCAAAATATTTTATACATTATTATAATTAAAAATAGATTTTTTAAAAACACATGATCTGTAATTTAAAAATGATTTTTGAGTAACACATTGTCCTTATACATATATGAGTTTTTATGGTTCTAAACATCATTTATATTGAGTAAAAACAACTAGATCTTCAATATTATGCTCAAAAATACATCTAGTATAAAGACCACTAGCATTCCAACCTTGTTCTAATAGAATGGTGAACGAAAATTATACCTATATAGTACCATAAATGGATTCATTGTAATGGATTATTGGAATCTATTATTATAAGGAAACTCAACAATGGTAAATTATTCATCCATGATCCATTAAAATATATGATACAAGACTAAATCATACCCTTCATGTTTTAAGTAGTTAGATACTTCTGAAAATCCATATATTGATGGAAATAAATGATAAAGTGCTACTAGTATCCCAAAATAGACACAATCCTTTCAATACATGTGAGGTAAAACAAGCATCCCATTCCAAAAATATTGTCCTTGGTACTACAAGAAAGAGAAAAACCTCATCCACTTGTGGTCTAGACAAGAACTACACAACACCCAACTCCCTAATCACCCTGAATTGGGCCTTCATTTTCATTCAATACGTTATGACCCAAATATCATCGCATTTGTAATATTCTATTAAATTTATTTAGGAAATTCATCAATCAAGTATTGATTCCTTTTTTGGTATAGGTTTTATTCAAACCCTACAATGATGGAGATGTTTTAATCATGAAACTGACCTAATGTATAAGGATTTATGTTTTTTTGAATTTATAGTGTTTATGTACAAATTTGACCATAGGTTAAAGGGTTCTCATTATTTCCACAAATAATTAGATATGTTTTGAGATTCTTATATCGAATCTGGTCTACAGACTATAATATAGAAATACTCACATCATGAACTAGTCACATGATCTGAATCTGTTGCAACATAGATACCATTATCCCTATTCAAAGTGTGAAAAATTACAATATTTGAAATCTTTTCATGATGTGAGTGGGTCTAATAAAATTTTTGATCCTCCTTATTATAATAATCACAAATCATGCAAATTATGTTTTAATTGGTTTAATTATTTTTTATATAATTTTTTAATATAATGAAATTTTAATAAATATGTATAATTTTTTAAAAGAGGAACACTCAGATATAATTCACTACCAAGAATTACGTACCGCTAGTGAAACTACCAAAAAATATAATGTAAAAAACATATATTCAATAGCATGCGTGACACATGATTCCAAATTCTTAGGGGAATATAACTCCTTAATAATATATATGAAATTTACTCTTTTATATAGATAATATATATTCTATATTTGGTAATTCACATGACACTAAGTTAACTTATGTTACATAGAACAACCACTTTCTTTGAAAGATTACATTACTCACGAGACTTCATTTTATCGAATAAAAATATATTATTATGTATATTAATATATAACCTAGAATTTAAATTATAATTTTTAAATTGTTCACTAGTTTATTAAAATATATTATTTAAATAAAATTTAATTTAATTCATTGTTTAAATCTTAAATATAAATGAATATAAAAACCGATTGAATATAAAAGATAATGATGTTCTTATCAGAAAGATGTTATTCCCTAATATATTTAATTAATATCAATTAGTGGCTGATAATAATGTAATATATATATATATATATATATATCTTAAATTAAATATTTAATTTTAATGTTCATCCAATAGATTTGAAAAGCATAAGATAAGAACGGACCAAATATTACACTGAGAAATCTATTTTTTATAAAGGTAATCTAGCCACCTTTTAATAGAGAACTCATTTTAAATAGGAATTTAGAAACATTAATTGATTTAATATGTCGTAATCACCTACATATTTTAAATTGAAACCTAAAAATTTGGTGTCAGTAAATTTTTGATATTTCATGAAAAAATATCATTTTTAATGAATAGTTAAAATAATGAATTCTAGTTCAAAACTTCCTTCACATCTAATTTGTTACTAAAGAAAAAATTATATTGTTAATTTTTTTAATATTTAATTAGATAATATTATTATTAATTAGTAAAATTTATTTTATTTTAATCAATTATTCATTATAATTGACTCCAAAAACATAGAAAACTTTTATCCATTTTTTCCATAGAAACTACGTTGTCATCCTCTCTACATGATTAAATTTAAATTAAATTATGCCACTTATGTGATTCTAATTAGAAAAAATGGATTCAATATTTGGAATAAAAATAATTTATAATGTATAATAACACCAAATTTATTTTTACCAACAATATAAGTGAACTTAATAAATATAGATACAATTACTAAGGTTAAGTTATTCTTAATAAAGGACTAAACCATTAACATAAGTTCGCAAATGAACATGAAACATGTAAAAATGATGGAAATAATTATTCAATTCAACATAATTTATTGATTTTGGTTAGTTTTTTTGTTCTTATTCTAGAAAATATGTGGGTACACCTAACTTCTTATCAAAATACCAATGGATTCCCTTTCTTTAATTATAAAAGGCCACCACATATCTCAATTATTAACACCTCTAAAACCACTTAGTTTCAGGAAAAATCTATTCATATATGTTCCAAAAAACCCTTCCTTTAACCTATAATGATTCCTTTGGGTAGAAATCCTTCTAAGGAAGCTTTTTCGTACAAACCAAAAGAAGTTTTCTAATTAAGAGGTAATGTCTTCTCTCAAGTTATATAGTTTTTTTAACTCTATAACACATAAAATCATATTATTAAATGCTTATATAATAAAAATATGTCCTTAGTATACTTTTATTTTATTATTTCAAGGTTCTACCATCACATACACACACCTCTGTCTAATGGATAATGAACATATTGTTTCTAGGTACGGTGATCTACTCCTCACGAAAAGATGATTGATCATTTTTCTTTATGACCTCTCAAGGGGTCCATTATGATGTAAAATCTATTTATATATATTATATTTTAAATTTATAATGTATTTATGAATATTTAATTTTTATTTCAAATATACCATTATTCATTCCAACTCGTGTAAATACAATAATTTCGATTTAGTATGTGTCAACTACCAACCCATCAAAGTGATATGACTCATTCATTACATTAATTTATTGTATAATGGATGGTTATAATAAAACTATATAACATATATAAAATATATATAACACATGAATTATAATATAAATATGCATCATTTTTTCCATTCTTTTAAAACAAAAACTAAATAAAAGTAGTGTACATGCTTACGTACGAACTACCATTTCCATGAACGATGAACTTCATCTCTAATCTCTGAATAAAAGAGAATATTATAAGTAAATTTTTAATGAATATATATTATAAATAATTCCAGGTTTATATTTAGGATAGGATTTAATCCTAGTCTAATTAATATGAACAACAAATGAAAAGCCAAAACATACTTGAGAAAACTAAGAAATTAACACATGAAATAGTTAAAATGATGAATGAGGGTTAACTAAGAGGTAATTAAATATTATTTAGAATTAATATATGATATTATAAACATGTTTATGGTTATTTTATAAGTTAGTTACATATATTAAAACACTATATAAGAGGATAAATACCATAAAATGGAAGGTTAAGGAAATGGATTTCATCTCAATTAACATTCCATTGAGACATAAAATTCTTATGCACCATTCACTATTAATTGGTGTTTATACTACACATTGACATATTATATCATGAATATAATAATTATCATAATTTTATAAGTTTCATTCAATTCATTGGAAAGTATGATTTAACTATTTCGATGTGGTATGGGACTCATTGGAATGTTTAAATATTATTTTTCCCCAGGAATGTTTTCATGTCACCAACTCTTTCTGTTACTTATCCTCTACTAAGGTGTTATTGATAAATCCATATTCCTTATTCAATATGGATATATGATAAGGATAATTATTTAATTGATTTATGTTGAATTTTTTAGACATGAAATACATAAGTTGGGAACCATTTAAGGTAGTCACCAAGGGTTGGGGAGTAATTAATAAAATCCCATCGATGCATCAGTAGTCTCATGGGATGAAATAATTGGGAAAAATATATGGGATTTTACAAGATACGTAAACCTAATACTAATATTTCTTGATGGTAATAGTTCAATATACCTAGATAAATGGGGAAAAATAATTAATCATTTCTCTTATTTAGATTCGAATACTATTCATCCAGGAGATTTTACATGGAGATATCTATAGATTCATATAATTACCTGTTCATTGATTAATGGAATAGGTTTCAGTTTCACACAATCTCATATTGAATTATCCAAATATAGACATTTTAATGGAAATTATTTTTATTTATTTATCAATCCATGTATATTTGTTCTCATTTAATTATTATTTCTTAATCTTTATTTAACCTTGATGGGAATTGGATATCACCCTTATTATGTTTCCATTCCCCATGTTATAAAGTATAACTATTTGAATAGTCATTCATGTTTGTCATTTAGTTTATTTTATTATATATCACGTTTTTATTTTCTATTCCCAATGTATTCTGGATATCATTTATATAATATATAATTCCAAGATATCTAAACTGGTCGGTCCTTTTAGATTTGATTTCATTTAAACATTCCAATGTAATAAAATAATTCATTTTCTCCAAGATTCTGGGGTCGGGGCCATACTATTGGTAGAAAGGATGTTTATAAGAAACCTTGGAAACTAGATTTAGGAAACATAGTTCTGGGAGATCAACCCATGACTGAAATTGATGATAGGTATATAAGAACATCTTAGATTTTGAGTAAGGAAGAGATCATGACAGTATTTCTAATAATAAATCACTATCTGGAAACTATAAAGGGATGTCGTTCTAGCTAAAATGTTGCAAGGTGTAATAACTCTGAAATTGTGTTTTTGTCCTACCTAGGGATAACCGGGAACCCAAAAATGGGCTTCATTGTGCACATGTCTCAACACTCTTAAGAGATACACTTAGGATAATTCACATCTTATTTAACTACTTTTATAAAGGATTTGAAATTTAATATTTTCCTAACATAACCAATGTTTATGATTCTAGGATTAATGATGCATAAATTTATGTTAAGTGATGTACCATATTTAGAGTTATACAAAGTTCAAAAAGTTATGAGTTAATCCATTTTATTCCATTATTTTGAAATGGTTCCTCAAAATAGGAATGGTGTTGGTTCTTGTGGAAAATTTAGAGATTACCAACTGAGCAAAAAAATAGAGTTGGTATTGGAAATCATAAATTTATGGATATATTGGGGTAGCTTAGTGAGGTTATAAAAAATAACCTTCCACAAATGGGGAAACCTATTCCATGGAGAGTATGTAAACTGTTGGACTAATTTATGCGGTAGAAGTCCGCATCATTTAGTGGGACTACACAACCAATTGTAGGTGAGAAATGGACTATGTCCTTAGAAAAGATATTTACTGCCTTGGAATGTAGTGAAAAGGAAAATTTTACACTTGATGTTTATTATCTCGAAGGTGACAAAAACCAATAGTGGTCTCTGATCCAGAATACAGGAAAGGAATAAAAAATTGAACTCATGGAGTGGAAAACATTTAATGACACATTCTTCAATAAATAATTTCCTCATGAATAAAGAACTGAGATGAATAAGAAGTTCATTATATTAATGAAAAGTATAAATAGTGTGTTTTATATTATGAACCTACCTTTAAAAGGTTGTGCAATTATGTCACATATTATATACACAACGTGTAGTTCATGGTAGACCTCTTATTTTATAGACATAAGATGATTCTTCAAAGGGTGATAGTGTCTCAAAACATTTCTTTATATGAATAAATAATCTTTTATACTATGAATATAGAGAAACAATTATCCAAATACTAGGGATTTAAGGGAATCCATGAGAATAATAGGTCTAATGAACACCCTGAAATGGGGAATGAGTCAGAAAAAAAGATGAAGGGAATAAAGGATTTTCCAACATGTGATAACCATGGATGGAATCACCCTGCCATATTCTTGAATGGATTTAGAGCTTTTTATATGTGTGCATAAAAGTAACACCAAGAAAAATAATGGAATGGAACGAAGGAAAATATTTTTTTCAATACTATATCTACAAGGATATGGGTCACCACAGAAAACAAATTCCCTATGAATCAAGAGAATATAACTCTTATGAAGCTGAGGGATCAAGGTAAAGAATATGTAATTAACACAACTGAATTGGAATGATTAATGTACGTCTATATATTGATCTAACTAACATTTTATAAAATTCTGTTGTTTATAATGTTCTCATAGTATGATTTATGAAATATGCAAGGATTGTACTACAATAATTTTTTTAAGGATTTGATATTATATATTGAATAGTAGCAAGAAAATTTATTGAGTAGAAATTAAAACATTTCTATGGAAATAAAACCCTTAAAATGTTTCTGATATTGAGATAATAATGAAGAAATGATCGATTTTTACAAGTACTCACTACTTTGGAACTGATTAATGACTTTTCAAAAAAGATATAAATTTTATGATTGATTGAATTTATATCACTTTTGGATTTGTGGAATATATCCAGTAACATGTGTCTTATATATGATTTAAGTATGACTGTATGTTTCCAATATGGTTTTACAGTAATTTGAGTAATTACCATATTTAAAGAAGATAAATGATGAAGTCATTCATATTTTTGTAATGTGAAAATTTTAAGATTATGAATGTTTACTAAAGCCTTGTGATATGTTCATTTTTTAAATTTAGTGAGATTATTTATAAATTAATGGATTATAATAATTTGGAAATGTTAACCATTTATGAAATATATTATTTTCATATTTGGGAATGGTTTTATAGATTTATGTATTACTTCACCATATAATATGAAAATTATAAATATTTAAAAGCACAATGAAAGTATAATATAGTATTTATAGAAATATATATTTAATTATATTATTATAGACTGATAGAATTCCAAATGTATTGAAAAAGGAGAGTCTTGAGAAAAAGATGTTATCCAATTATCATCATTTTTTATGATATTGATGAACATTATTCAGAAAAAAGAATTTTAGTTTTGTGGTCAACAACTATCATCTTGAATGAGTTATCCAGTGATCTCCATCAGAATGTGATTGTTGTATTTTTTATCTTCTAAATCCATGTTTCAATTTTTCCACCTATATTCTCCTACTAGGGGACCAATTTACAAGAACATTGTACATTCCTTTCTTACATATTAAGAATATGTGATATTAACACTTTTTACGATGTGGGAACTTTAACAATATTTTATTGTAAATTACTATATTTATTATATCAGTTTTAAATTCTAAGGATACAATTTACTTACGGTAGAGAGAATGTAACACCCCAAAATTCTAAAGTAAGAACATTATATTTGATACAATTCATGATATGTAATTCCAATAACATATGGGAAAATAATAAAATGAAACCTTAAAATTTGTTTACAATTTTAAATAGATTTTATATTTTCAATATTTTTTAACGTACTCGACACAGAGCTCCCATGCATTACATTACAGAGCGACTTTCCTTGAAAGCATACATGACACGTAAGACTAGGTTTTACCGAATAATGATATATTCATAAAAATAATAAGTTATAACATAGCCTTTATGTTAGTTGTTATGAAAAGAGGTAACAAATTTATGAAAATATATTGTTTGAAAAAATTCAAGATGAATTTATTAGTTATAAACTAAATAAAAATGAATATGAAAACCTAGTTATTCTAACTAAAAATTTTATTATTTTCAAAATGTTGTTTTACCCTAATAGATTTACTTGATAAAATTAGTTTTTGATATTAATGTAAAATATATTTAATATATTCAAAATAATATTTTAAATTTTATCCGATATATTTTATTTAAATATTGTAAGGAAAAACAAAATATTACACTTCTAATCATATATTTTTATAGAGGAAATTTTACTTCCTCTTAACTATGATATGATTTAAAAGATGAATTTTGAAACATTAATTGATTTAATTTTCCAAAATAAACACCATATTTTAACTTGAAACATAAAAATAAGTATATGGTGAATTTTTTGTATTTTCAGAATCATTTCATTTTTTAATGAATATTTAAAAATACTGAATTTTTTTAAAGAAACTTTTTCATCTAATTTTTTAAAATGAAAAAATATTTTTAATTAGGTTTAATGTTTAATTATATAATATTTATATGAATTCATAAAATTTATTTCATTAGAATATATTTATCTATTATATTGACTATAAAAACATACCATGATTTTGGACATTTTTACCTTCAAAACCCACAAAGTCCTCCTATCTGTTGGAATAAATTTAAATTAATGTCTTATACATATGTTATTAAAATTTTGAAAAATAGATTATATATTTTGAAAAAATATAATTTATAATTTATAATAATACCATATTTGTTTAGGATTAAAATTAATAGTGAAAGTAAATAAAATAAATTACAATTATTAAGGTAAAATTAATCATAAAAATGGACCGAACCTTTAACTTAAGGGGCCAAATGACCTAATAAATTGTTGAAAACCCATTGGAAGGACATAATTCCGCCACTAACCTTACATTATAGAGTTTTGTTAGTTTTTAATGACTTTTTGTGGTAAAAACATGGGAACACCTAACCTCATTTCAAAATACCAAGTGAGTCATTTTCCTCCCATATAAAAGGTCACCGCCACACCACTCAAACCAGTTGTGTTTGGAAATGATCTGCCAATATGTATTCCCAAAATAACTCCCCTTGACCTTGCATCTTATCTTTTGTAATAAATCCCTCCATGTAATCCCTTTGGTACAAACCAAAATAAGTTATCCGATTAAGAGGTAAAATCCTCTCTCAAGATCTCTAATTACATTTTCATTATCAACCCCCAAATATTAATTTATTTCATTATTATATAACAAAACCAATATCCTATATATACTAGGTTTTTTTATGTAATGTTTTAGTCTAAGAACTACACTGTACTTAATATAATGGATAATGAACATATTGTTTCTGTGCATGGTGAACTAATGCCTCACGAAACAATTATTGTTCATTTTTACTTTAGAACCTATCATGATAGACATTATGATGGAAAATATATTTATTTATTTTAAATATTATATTTATAATTTATTAATACATATTTAGTTTTTTTATTTCAATCATACATCTATTCTTTCCATCTTTTGTAAATATGATAATTTCTCTTGAGAAGTGTGGACTGCCTTCCCCCAAAGCGATATGACTCATTCATGACAAACATGGAATGCATAAATGTTGGTTTTAATAAACATATATAACATATATAACATATATATTATAATATAATTATAATATACATATGTATCATTAATATTTTGTAATTTTAATGTTGAAAATAAATTAATGTGACATTCATATGTACATACGACCAGCTGTCTATATGAATGATGAAATTCATTTATAATCTCAAAATATAATGGACTACTATAAATAGATATATAATTAATATATACAAAAATTAAGTTATTATTTTCATTTTTTATATGATTAAATCTTGTTCAAATTAATAGTAATGACAAATTAAAATTCAAAATATACTTGAGAAAACAAGGTAATTAACACCCAAAATAGTTTAAATAACGAAAAAGTGTTTACAAAGTATTAATAAAATATTCTAAATAATTTATTAATGATGTTATAAACATGATTGTGGTAATTTTATAATTTAATAACAAATTTTAGACCACTATACCAGAGGATAAATACCACACAATAAAAAGAAGGTTAGGGTTGGGGATTTCATCTCAATTTACTTTCTATTTATACATATTTTGATTGTGCACCAATTCGCTTTTATTTTGTGTATATACTACCCTTTGACTTATTATTCCATGAATGTAATAATTTTCATGTTATTATAAGTTTTGTTTTAATTAATGGGGAATTGTGATTAAAATATTTCAATGTGGAATGGGACATATTGTAATGTTTAAATATTATTTTATCCAATAATGTTTTAATGTTAATAACCCTTATTGTTACATATCCTCCAATGAGGTTCTATTAATAAATCAATATTATTTATTCAAAATGGATATTTGATTAGATTCATTATTTATTTGATATATGATTAATTATTTGGACATGTAATATATGGTTTGGGTACCATTTACAGTAATTCTTATAGGTTGGGGACCGGTTAATGAAATCCCCTTGAGGCATCGATAGTGTCATGAGATGTAATAGTTGGACAAAATAGATGGGTTTTTTACACGATGCCTAAAATGTCTTGTGAAAGTTTGTTATGGTACTAGTTCCATTTATCTAGAAATCATGGCAACTAATATTTCATTTCTTCCATTATTTACTTTAAATTATTTTTCATCCATGATATTTTTCCTCAACATGTCAAAGATTCATATAATTATCGGTTAATTGATTAAGTGGATGTTTTTAAGTTTCTTACCTTTACATATTGAATTTTTCATATATATTTATTTGGATGGCATGTGTTATAAGTTTTTTACCTTTCTATGTTAATTTATTCTCAATGACTCATTATTGCTTCGACTTTATTTACCATTACATAGCCATTGATCTCACCCTTATGATGTTTCATTTATACATCTTATGAAGAAGAAATCATTGGATATGAATTCAAGGATGTATTTTATTTAATTTTATTTTCAGTCATGTTTGTTTGTTTTATTTGTCAATGTATTATGGGTGTCATGTATGTAATTTTTATTTCCAATACTACTAAATTTATCTTCCCTTTGGGATTTGTTTCCTTTTAAACATGCCAATATAATAAAATAATGCACTGGCACTAAGATTCTGGGTTTGGGGTGACACAACGAGACATTACCTACCATCATAAATGATTCAACATAATGAATGAGTAATATCTAAAAAATATGCACAACCTGGAAAGTGTCACCACCAGGAATGAATTACTGTTGAAAAACACTCTCTATTAGATGAGTCACCACTATGGATGATTCACTGCCAAAATTTACCTAGTGATGAGTATGAGTTTCTATTGGACTGTACCTACGATTATAATTAACTTACCAATATAATTTACCTATTGTGGGATGAGTTACCACAAAAAAATGACATATCATTGAACTTGATTTGCCACTAGATATCATACAACCAGATGACATTCCACTATTCTAACTCAACATTGGCTTAATTAACGGCGATACATGAGTCACCGCTAGCCTGACACTCGATCGATATTTAATGAAATTTTCATTTAATTAACTTAATGGCTATACTGAGTAGTTAGTTATGATTATATTAATTAATATTGTAGGGAAAAATAGTGTTTATGTCAGAGATTAGTATGTAGATACAAAATATCGTAATGATTTTTGTTCAAACGGATTATCCATTGTGTAATTATTTTTATTCAAAAAATATTCCCTCGTGAGAATAGACATACATGTAGACAATTAATATATGATCAAGTGAAATACTCCCTGAATATGAGAAGGAACATTCCATGAGAGGTTACACATCGAATATGTTTTAATAAATATAAAAAAGAGATCCTTGCGATGGTCTGTTTTACTATTTAATTCCATAAAATGGCTCATGTTTCTCTCCAAGCCTCATCCAAGGAGACTCAAGCATCTGGAGAACATCATACAAAGAAGTTATAACCTTTCAACATTTTAATAAATTTTCCTTTTATTTGTTTATTTTTTGAGTAGTGTTTTTTTTGTTTATTAATTGACACTAACTCCTACACTATAATTATATAATACTAGATATTATTATTTACCCACAATATTTTTGGAGGTGCTCCTTATGTGACTTATTTTTCATTAACATGGTTATTATGGATGTGGTCCCTACATAGCTTATGAAACTAGTATTATATTATGTGTATTCCATATCTAGTTTTTGGATTAGATTATATTTATATAATATACTTGGAAGTTGGTGATTTCCAAGATAAGCATATTAATTCTTGGATTGAGAATAAACCACTTGCTTTTCCACTATGTGATAGTATTTTTTTCATTATTTAAAATGTTTTAAATATCTTCTGTTTTTAAAATAAATAAAATCAACTTTGATAGTTAATATTACTACTATTTTTATAAGTATTTTATTGGGAAAATTTGTTTCAAAGGATAATATAATTTTCATATTGTTGAAACTAACTAGTTCTCAAGCCTTGATGAATCACTTAAACGATAAAAGTTATTCTAGACTACTCATTTAATTGCTTTGGTGATTTTGTATAATTGGGGTACTTTAATTTAACTTGATATTAACAGATGTATTTATTGGGAACTCAATTCACCTACTCAAGAGATACACACTCTAACCAACAGTTGGTATCAAAAGGAATTTCAAAATATTTTAGACATTGATTTTAGTTTTGTTACGAAGATCCTAAATTTTTTTATTTATAAATTTTTATATTTAAATAGATAATAAAAAATAGGATTATGTTGTGAAAAGAACAACCATTTTAATTGTACAAACAATGCTCAATGGAAAATCCATATTAAAATTCACATTGAAATCAGGGGTATTCATATATGGATGATTATTAAAGATAAATATGAATTACAAAAGACCTCTATAAATACATGGGTTTATTCTACCAAAATTTTTATAACAATAACTATAACTCCATGAGTTCACTTTATTTTTCTTTAGTAAATTAAGAGTCTAATAGAATATCGGCAAATAAAATTGATAATAAAATGTAGGAATAATTATAAATTTATTATAAAGAAATGACTGATGTGAATGAAAATATATTAAATAATTATATATTTAAACATGATAAAATTAAGTTGAAAAATTAGGAGATAATTACTAACATGTATCTTAGGTAAAATGATATAGATAATACAATGAAATCATTAGGGAATCAAGTATCTAACAGAGACCATATAATGAGACTGTTGAAGTGACTTCTCGAAAGTTGGAGAGGAACCTCATTCTCAATTAGAGTATCATGTGATATTATAAAAATTACTATTAAATAGATTATTGTTATTTTAATTATATATGAGTATGAAAATAAAGTTAACGAAGAAGAATATGATGATGTTAAAAATAATTAAGAACAATCCGAGAATACTTTTTCAAAAATATAGAGAGAGAATGTTCTAATTTAAAGTTCTAGTGAAGAGGTATAACAAGCTAATAATGATAAAGAAATACGCCATCTGTCAAGAAGGATTAGAAATCCATTACAAGAAAAATAACTTTTTAATTAAACCAGGATATAAAAGAAAATATGATATTTTTAGAAGTTGGAATATGTATTGGAAGAGAGATGAAAATCCAAGTGAGATCAACTATTATGAATGTATTAGAAGGGGTGTTTCAAAGATAAATGTCTTAAGATGTGATTTAAAAAAATTATGATGATAAATATATAAAATACTAGAAAACCATGAAATATACAAAGAGTTATTTTGAATATATCACCAGTGACACAGACTTGACGTCTGAGGAAAACGATGAGACATAAAACATGTGCATCATGAAAAACACATCTAATGTATAATAAGGAATTAAGGAATCTCCTATAAATAGTTCTAATCATTTTGAAGAACAAAATATAGATGAAAATTTGTACAATGATTATATTTGTGAATATAGTATCATGATATATGATAATTTTATTGATGATGAATATATGTATATAATTATAAAAAGGCAGCATGATTTAATAGTAAATATTAAACCTAATATTTTTGTATAAGAATATAATTTCCTAGTCAAGATAGTTATATAAACAATAGGAGTAGGGGTTAATTGGTTATATATTTTTTATGTTTCCTTTTTTATGAAACTACCTTCATCTCCTCTAATGATTTATTATCTGCTAAAAATAATTCAAACACATATCCACATGAAAATAAGAATTTACAAGGATGACCACTCAATAATAGTATGTACGTCATTGTTATGAATTAGAGATAATCAAATACCACAAAATACATTATAATATAAAATAATTTGGTGGATTAGATTGGTTAATATATTCCCTTACACTCGGGTAGAATTATGATCAATAAAACTGGGCAAGTACTTTATGTAGCACAAAATGATACAAGAAATTTTTTTAACAAGCATGTGGTGTTGCATCTTGATCATCATTCAAAAATATTGTCTTTTAATACAATTCATCACTTTCACAGCCATAATCTAGTATGAACTTCCTATACTTCATAATGATACTCAGTCTAAATTCTCAATCTTATTTCTCAATATAAAAATATATTTCTCTATCATAACACCACTGAACTAATTATGGACTCCTTCATCTTCAATCAAAAAATCACAATATAAATTTCTCAGTATAATGATCCTACCCAATATGGTAACCAATTGAATATGATGACAAGATGAATAGAATGATCAGTTAAATTCAATATTTTCTCTATTCCTTTATTCATATGTAAGACAAATGTTCTTCAATAAAATACAATCTGGAAACTACTTCTCTTTAAAATTATTCAGTGATCATCCCTCTCAAATATTTTCCTGAATAGTACATATTTCAGATGAATGTATAAAGTAATTTTTCTATTATACTCATCCAAAAATTTATTTGGGAAGGATTTTGAAAAAGCTTCCTCCTCAACCAAATTTTCCCAATTCATAAAATCTTACTGAATTTCAATTACATCATTACTTCCTCAATACTTCTCTACTCATTAGAGACTTTTAGAATCTTTTAAAACATTCATATTACTTATAAATTCTTTAAAAAATCTTTAATATGATTCATATATATCGTTTTGATTCTCCCATTATGATCCTCTGTTACCATAAAGGAATTTGTTCACTCCAATTTTCCTGACCCACTTCCAAACAAATCAGAACTATAGATATTTAATTACATTAATCATCACCAAATGATAAATAAAAATTTTATTATTCCTTGATCTTTAATCTCCCTGTTGACAATATTTTTATATATTCTTAAAACTCTTAAAGTATTATTAACAAAACTACAAAAAAAACCATGACCAATTTTTATTTTGGTTGTCATTATGATCTACCTCATTATGATGATGAAAAATGAAAAACAATAGATTATTCTACTTTTTTTCTCTTTAACCACATAGAAAATAGTAGAACAATCATGGTGATAAAACTAATATAATAAATTTTGATTGGTCTCTTACTTATCTTACTCAATCATCTCCAAAAAAATCAACTTTTTTTATTTTTCCTTGGTACAAACATCTCCCAACAAAAAAAAATTCTTATGTGATTATTCTTATGGTATATCGATTCTGATGGATTGGTATTAGTTTCTTTGAATTCCACACCCAATTTCTTTTCAAAATGTCAAACCAATAAACATTCATCACTTAACATCATTATCTTTTTTGTTAGGAACCATATAAAATTATATTTTCAAATATTCAAATCTTTTTTGTTTTGATCTTACTGAAAATTATTTTTTTTTGTTATATCATCTTCTTTGTCTTTTAAACAAATATGCATCACGTAATATCATTATGAAGATCTTGAAAACATAAATCATCATCATCACAAAACTTACTCTTCTCCAAAATTTGGATAATTATCATGAATTCTGTCATGAATTTGAATACATTGAAGACCAGATTTAGCAATGTATAAAATACAAAGGAAACTATGTTTACATCCCGACATCTTCATTCCAAGCTAAACCGGAATACGATTTTCTTGAATATGATTATCCTTAATACGATTGGAAAAAAAATTTATCCCCAATTATTTAATAAATCTTTAATAACATTTTTAACAACATACTTATAATTTTTAATATATATCAAACCTCAATGAATCAACATATTTTTATAAATTCTTGGAAGACTCCGAACTAGAACATTATTACAATCTTATCTTCATTAATTCAAGACCTAAGGTGAGTCTGGTTAAACTTAATATCCAAAAAAAATTACTTCTAATCTGATGGAATTTTTTACGCATTGTGAATCTGATTTTTGGAAGATGATGGTCCTTCCTATTTTCACTAAAAACTAAATATATGTGATTTTTTCTTCTTTGATATTTCATTGAAAACAAATGAAAACAGCTGAATATGATAATTATCTTTATCATCCTTGTATAAATAATCTACCCATTTGGATTTGGATGAAAACATGGATTCATAAAACACTAAACATTGTATCCTTAATTTATGTATTTCTTAACAACACTTCTAACACTACCTGAGATAACTCGTTGTAAGAAACAAGAATTATTGATAACAAATCCATGATATCCCAATATAGTGATTATAAAAATATATTAACAATTTCTTACAATATTTTTCACTTCCACGGCATTTCTGGTAACAATAAGTTCCTTTCCAACCTCTTAAATATTCCTACTAACAAAATTTTTCATTCCCTGCAACCACTCAAACAAACAGTTAGAATAGTTCACGCACTTAAATTTCTTAATTCACAACATACCAACAACTCTCTCTTTTTTACATGCTTTTTTAAGGATTTATTTATAAAAACATTCTCCACCTTGACAACACTATGCAAATGTTACATAAGATAGGAGACATAAACACATACCTTAACCTTGATGAGATGGAGGTTGGATGGCTATGTAAATCCTCAATTTCAGAAAATGTTCATTTAGTAATGGTTTTTTGAAAAATTCATGAAACTTGTTCTAATGTTGGATCATACTCTAGCTTGAATTCATTCGTATCCACATCATCTTTGATAAAATGACATTTTATATGGGTATTATTTCAATTTTGATATTGTATAGGGTTCTTGGTTTGTATGATTACAATTTTATTATTGAAACCCAAGAGCATGGGTTACTTCACTTCAATAATTAAATATTCTAACAAAGTCCTCATCCACATAAGTTTGGTATCATAGTTAGAAGAAGAAATTTAGTCATCTTCAATCATACTAATTTTTATTGAGTTTTGTTTCATTATATTCCAACAAACACAAATCTTCCCCAGAAAGAAAAATCTATCATAAGTGAATATTCTATCATCCAAATTTCTATCCTAATCAGTTTCTAAATACCCAAAATAATCAATACAATCTGAGCTATCGTACCTGATTCTGGAATTTATTCTTCTTTTAATGTATATGAGAATTATTTTTCCAGTAATTAAATGTGATTCTAAGGATAAATCATGAATATTTCACATAATTTAAGAGCATTAAAAATATTGGTTCATGAGGTATCAAATTCAAAATAATCATATCAACTTTAGAAACTATTTATGATCCAATTAACTTCCTTCTACATATTTACTCAACTTAATTATCACTAAAATCAGTGTGGAAACTACTTTTTAATTTTCCATGTCAAGGTTCATAAGAAGTTATTTCTCAATTTTTTATTGAGAATGAAAAATGAATTTATTCTTTTGTAAAATTTTGAAACTGAGAAAGTATTTCATTTGTCCCAACATGGAAATCTCAAAAAACATTTTCATTTATTTAGGAAATCATTCACAAGATCATTAACCACCCCTAGAAAAGATAATATTTCCAACATAAAAAATTACAATGAGGGAAAACACATGACATTATTTAATGTAGAATTGTCATCAACCATTATTTTATTAAAACTCATCTTCCTTAATCATGTATCCAATCCAAGATAATATTCCTTTAGAGATTTTTCCATCCTATTCAAGACATTATTTAATATTTATATATAACATTCATCTTTAAAAACAAAAAATTTACACAAATTATTAATTTAAACATCCTCATCAACATCCCCTTTAAAAAATGCACACTTTACATCTAGTTTAGTAAATTTGTATCTTTAATGTGCAATAATTGAATAAAAAGGTATTGTTATTTCAAACCCTGATGCCAGAGTAGAAATTTCACCAAAATAAACAACTTAAATTTTTGAGTAATATTTGCATAATAATATTTCCATGTTCCTTGTCAATTAACCAACTTCATCCATCTTGTTCCAAAAAACCCACTTTGTTCCTATAATATTTTTATTTTGTAGTTTATGTATGTGTTCCCAAGTATCATTATTTTCTATCTAATCCAGATCTTCATTCTTGGACTGATCCCATTCTAGATTCCCAATGTCTTTGTTCACATCATTCATCTCATCGTTTTATTAAAATTATGTATATGTAATAGTATTTTTTGTTCTTGTTTGAACATTTTGAATTTGGCCACTAATAAAGTTTTTCTTCTTCCTCTTGCTTCCTTAGAATAGGATGATATTTTTTAGATTCTTCTTCATCACTTGAAATAGTTTATTTTGATTCTTCTTCTTGAAAAAGATTACAATTATTCATATCCTTAAAAGATATGTTAGAAAATCATTGCTTATAATGATCAACATTCTTATCTGCATAATTTTGTATATCATCATCATGGTTTTCAATATTATTTACATCAGTAGAGTCAAAAATTATTTTTTCCTTTTTTATAACACCTATATCATTTTCCTTCTTAAGAATAGACACGATAGATTCCATAATCACCATTCTTGTCAAACAATCTAAGGTTTCCACATTTCTTCTTAAAAATTCATAGACTCCCAAAAACTATAAATTTTATCAAAAATTTAGTTTTTCCATGAAAAATTTTATATTGAGTCATTTATGAACATAGCCTATAAAAATATTAGTTTTCAATTTATATAGAGGTACTGATGGCTTGCTAGCAATAATAATTAGAAACCCCATGTTCAAGAAAAAAATTTGCCCATTCCCACAAAACATCAATTTTTTCTCTACATAACCCCAATTTGTTGAGGAGTGTATGGGGAACTATACTCAAGTATAATTACATGATTCTCAAGGTAACATTCATATTATTCATTATCATACTCACCACCATTATCATCTTTGAACATCCTCATTGAATACTCACATTCTATCTCATATTTCCTCTTAAAAATTTCAAAACAATTTTTGGGCCTCTTCCTTATGTTTCATATACATAACACAAGTAATGAAATTAAATTAAACAATGAATCCGAGGAAGTAATTATCACCATATATTTTACGATTTTCTCATTGGTCCAAATATATCAGAATGAATAATTTCAATGGGTTGTTTTGAGCAAATATCAATATTCTTATACACAAAATTTATAATCATTTCTTTCTGAAAGAGAGTGCAACACCAATCTATTTTTCATGACAAATTTGGATTATCTAGAACATTATATTTCTTTGATAACTAGCTCTTGTTTTTTTTGACACATGTGTTTCAGCCTTTTACAATAGAATTTATTTTCTTCTACCATACCAATGTAATAAATTTTTTTTATTTCACCAACTTAAAATAAGCGTTCTTTTTTATTTTGGCCTCTTGGAAGAATTTTTAAATATTCCACACTTTTCAGGTAAAATAAAAATATTTTAAAATGAATTTGTTTCATTAATCAAAAATATTTGAAAACATATCAAGTTGTGTTTCATCCCATCAAAATACAAATATTTCTTAAATTTCAAGTTTTCTTTCCAATTGATTGATAATCCACCGCCATTGATTCTAAAGGATTCATCATTGTAAAATATCATTATTCATTTATTAAATTCATTTACATACTTTGAAAACATTAATTCTCCTTTCATATGATAAGAACAGTCACAATTAATAATCCAATTTCATTATCCTATTATATCATTTTGGGTGGTTTCTATAAAAAGAAATTAATATTTCTTCATCTTCGTGTTTGAAAAATTATTAATAACATTTTGTTTTATCGGTGAAAAAAAGTATCCATTTTTCAAGGTGTCTTGGTTGATCGTATATTTCAAAAAATGTTTCTATAGGTTGGAATGTATTTTTCAACATTTACTCCAACTTTCATAGGTTTCTTCTGAATATTCTTCTCATACTTCTTCCTTTCATTAGATTGAATCATCATAAAACATTTCATTCTATAATTTCGTTTAATATTAGTAATGTTGTTGGTTAAACCACAAAATATTTTTCATATTAAAAATGCGCCACAGTACCAACAGCATCCTTATAAAGAATATTTTTGAATGGAACTTTGATAATGACCAAATCTATGTGCTTGTTTCTCAGAAATATTATTGTCTTTCTTATATGAACATTTTTTACCACAAAAATTTATATTATTAATAAAAATATTCATTTTTATCTCAGTTTACTTTTCATCCTTATCAAAACCAGGAGTAATCAAAAAACTTCTGTGTGAATAATATTTAGAGATTTTTTTTGACTCGGGGTTTTTGGAAACATTTGAATTCGTTAATTTTATAATCTTGTCCATGTTTGTAATTTTACCAACTCTATTATTTTCAAAAATATCCAGATTTATTCTAAAATTTAAGTGGAAATTTATTTTGATCCTTGTAAGGTTTCTCTCTATGAGAACATTAAAAACAATTATATCTAGATTTTTGGAAACTTTTACCTTTCTGTTCAGCTTTAAAAGTTTTTGATTAGACATGTTCCCACTCTTATACTTTGTTCTTTCATTTTCACATCCAGATGATCATTATGATTCATTTATTAATCAAGTGATATCTTCAAATCCTCAATTTCTATTAGAAACATAACATTCTTATCCAGAAACAATTATTTTTTAATTGATGAGGAACATTTGTTTTTCAACTTCTTGATTTATTTCTCTTTCCTTCCAATCTTTCACCGGAATTCATTGAATTCTTCTTTCAAATAATACTCTAATCGAGATTCTTATTATTCAAAACATTTACTTCCATAATCTTCATTATTTACTATAGTAATAAAGGTATTCACCCCAACATGATGAGAAATGTTTTTTGGATTCACCATTTTTATCATCTCCATCTTCATCATTTGATAAAAATTTAATCATTTGGATTTTAAAAATAATTTATCTTTCCCTCAGGATAATGATTTATCCTTATTGCTAGGTTTATTCCATGATATTCATTCCCTTATTTTTTCTTCACCACCATGATCTTAGTTATTTATTCTAGGAAAATTATCTATAATGTTTCTGAGTTATACTCATTAAAATTATTTAATGGAATGTATCCCTTTATATTTACATGTATCAATTCATGCATTTTTAAAAAACATGGATAAGCTATAATAAATATTTTACATGCCTCATTTTCAGAATAAAAATTACCAGAATCTTCTTTAATAAGAATATTATTTGATTTCACATTCTTGGAATCCTTGGAAGAAATTTCTCTTTCAAATATTCTTTTGTTATTCGTATCTTTCTCCTTTATAATTTTATAAGTGATGATAATGGTATGAAAATTATCCAAATAAAATGTTTTTGAATCTATATCTTATAATGAAAGAAACATTCCTATCAAACAAGTCTATAAGAATTCATTTGATTTTTTTAAAAAATTATATTCTTACAACATTTAACCAATACATCCAATAGTGTGGAAAATGTCATTTACCCTGGTAAAGAAGTTCCCAATATATTCATAATCAACCAGTTTCAAAGCTTTATAATTCAGCCTCCAGATTTGTAATATTTACTTCTTCACTTTTTATATTTTATACGTATATTTTTTTAATCTTTTCCCATATACTTTTGACTCTGGAAACACCTTTCACCCTTAAAAATTCACTTTTTGAATATGATGAAAGTAAATCATTCATATCTCTTCTATCATTCTCATGATTCTTCATATAAATTGGAGTAAGAGAAAAATTATCATCAATAAGAGGAAATACATCTATTGAATCTTCAAGAACATAATATACAATTAGAAAAAGATAGGAAAACATTATATCTTTAATGATATGATAATTTTTACCATGGAAAACACAAATATCTTTACTGTTAACAAAATTAAGATTCTTTATCAACTTTTCCTCAAAACTCAAATAAGGAATAAATGATTGCAACGTTCAGCTCTGATACCAATTGTATCTTCCCCGTAAAGATAGTTTTATCATTATGAGGGGGAGGGGTTAATTGTTGATATTTTTTTATGTTTCTTTTCTAATCATACAACCATCACCACCAATTAAACATTTATTTCTATATTGAGAACAATTCAAACAAACATCCACCGGAACATAATAATTTATAAGGTTTACCAGTCAAAAAGATTAGCTACATCCTTGGTATGGTTTGGAAATAATTCAATACAAATCAATTCACTTGAAAATAATACTTTTGTGTTGAATAAAAATGGTTGTATTTTCCCTTACACTCGTTTAAGACTTTGATCAATACGACAATGCATCTGTTTCAAGTAACACAAAATGATATAAGAAAATTTCTGTATAAAACAAGTTACAGTTCTTCTTGATCAATATTCAAAAATATGAACACTCAAAATAGTTGTTAACTTTATCAACCTAATTCTGGTAAGAAATTCATGGACTTTCTAATGATACGCATTTTGATTTCCCAGTCTGATTTTACCAGTCGAATTGTTCAATAAGAAATTATATAGCTCCATCAGAATACAACTGAAAAATCTCTAGAAAACATATTATTTAATATAAAAATACAAAGATGATTTTACCAGTATGATGATCCATCAAAATTCAGTAACCATTTGAATACAATGATCAGTAGAATTCAATGTCTAGCTGAATGCAATGTTGTCTCTTCCCCTAACATCCTACGTCTGGAATAAATTATTAAAGAAAATAAATTATAGAAAATTATTTCTCAATATTTATTTACTTCTCCACCTTCTCTATACCTTTCATGAACATTAATTGTGTATAATAAAAGTACAATGTTCAGTCACTTTTATAGTCCCCCCAAAATTGAATTAAGTAGGATTCTAAAAAAATCACTCAAACAAATTATCCCAAATCAAAAAATATTCCTTAATTTATAGTTCATAATGACATCATTAGCTCATCAATATTCTTCTTATACCTTCTTGGATCATATAATTACATTATATCACTTCACAATTAGTGAAAAAATATTCAATCTGATTATGATTTGGCATTCTGATTCTCCTATAATGATTATATATTATGATAAATGCATTTGGTCACTCAAATTTTCATAAACCACAATGAAACAAATCATAAGTGATGATATTTCATTACATTGATCAATAAAAAATGATGAATAAAAACTCACATAATATTTTAGCTTCAAGCTCCTCTATGACAGTACTTTTGTATCATCTTAAAAACTCTTCAGTAAAGCTTAACAAAACATAAATAAAACAACAGTGTGATTATTATTCTAATTTACATTATGATATAAATCATTATAATGAATATGATTGTAAAAAATATATATTCTTCATCTTGTTTTATCTTGACCCTCATAGAAAACAAACAATAACTCATAGTGATGAAAAATTGTCGAATATATTGTTTATCAGTATCTAGATTTTCTTTTTGAATTATCTCAAACATTTTCAACTTATATTTTTATTGGTCTAAACATCTCCCAAAAAAAGAATCCTTTGTTGATTATGATAAAATATTGAATATGATAGACTGGTATTAGTAGCTTCAACATTATCAATTTCATTTTTTCTAAATATAAAACCAATGAACATTAGAAACATAACTATTTATATTTTCTGATTACACATATCATTAGGTTATTTCCATGAAGATTTAAATATAATTTCTTTTGATCTGATCGAAAACTTTCTTCTTAATTATGATCAACTGACTCATCCTTTAAAACAATATTTGTCCTAAAACCTCATCACGATGATCTCATGATCATAAATATTTGGCTCGAACTTCTTTCTTATTCTTCAAACATTTATTAAGTATCATACATTTTTTCATGAGTATTAATACATTGATGAACATCTTTAGCATCTTCTACATAGCATGTAATGTATTAAAACTCTCTAGAATCTTCTTTCCAATACAAACATGAAAACTATTTTCATGAATATAACTGTCCAAAATATTATTTAAAGTACTTTTTCTCCCCCTCTATTTGAACAAGTTGAAATCACAGGACTTAAAACATACTTATTATTATTGACAAATATAAACAACAAATCATCATCATTTTTTTTTATCAAATTCAATCATTATATGAACTAGAAACCTATTATGATCTTCTCTTATTTCATTCTGGACACAAGGTGAGTCTGATGATCCTTTTCATCTAGAAAACATATTTCTAATTCAATGGACTTTCTTAAGCATTGTGAGTCTGATTTTCTAAATATGATGGTCAGTCTAAATTCACAAAATACAATGTTAGGTGATTTTTTCTTTCATTGATATTTCCTTAAATAAAAGTCAATGGATTAATATGATAATAGACCTTATCTGCTTTGTCCTAAAAAAAGAAAAAAATGATCAGTTGTTGAAATAAAATACTCAACTAAAATTGTCTAATGCGATGTTTATAAAATACATAGAGAGGCCTAATATTGGTACATACATTCTCAATCATATATTGGGAAAAATTACACCTAAGTATATTACAGATATTGTTTATCAACTTAGATAGAGAATAATTTTCAAGATCACTTTTATTACTCAATCTTATTCTAGAATGTTTACTACTAGTTATTATCCAAATAGACTAAATACATTTTTTATTCCAAAGAGATTAAAATATGATTATAAGAAACCCATTAAAAAATATGGGTTCCTGATGCCTTAATTTCTATCATTTTTAGATCCACCATTTTCTTGATAAAATAACAAATTTTTTTAAATAATTCTTTATATTGAACCTACATGAAAAACCCCAGAAAAATTCAATGTTACTTGTATAGTAGTTGTCCCAGAAATATGACTGGAGATTACTCAATCTTCATAAACACAACAAAATTTTATGATCAATATTCCCCCATTGTGACAATGATAAATGGAAAATAATTGGATTTTTGTAAATTAATAATTCTAAATTAGTTTTAATTTCTAAAATATAATTTATTGATGGATTAAAAGAAAATCTGATTATCATCTCACAACTATGTGATGATGGATTTTGTGTGAAATTTGAAAAAAATGACATAATTTATTTGATTCTAAAAATTATTTATAATTTACTATATTGAAAAATAAAATGTTTATGATGTTAATTTAGATTCATTACTGTCAAAAAATCATTCTTGTCCCAGTTCCTTTCATAATGAATCTTATATTTGGCAGATGAGAATAGGCCAATACAATATTTAAAAAAATATAAAATTAAATAGTAAGGGTTTAGTCCAAGATCTAACTAAATACTAATTCCCAAATGATAAATTCAGTAACCCCAATAAAAAATGGGAACAAAAAAAATTCAAATCAATGGAATAATTTTCAATTTCTCAACCCCTAGAGTTAGTTCACATGGATTTTTTTGGACCAACTTCAGTTCCATGTTTTATTGGGATACAATATGATTATGTCCTAGTAGTTTTATTTTCAAGATATACATGGGTATCTTTCTTATATCAAAAAATTTAATCCTTCACTTAATTTAACAAATTATAATAAATTTGTAGAAAACATTAGTGAACATTGGAATAAGAACTGAAGATTTGATCAAGGCTATGCGGTTGAAAATCAATAATTTGATTTCATTTTCTCAAAAAATGGATATAGTCCCATAATTATATTTCTAGGATCAAATAGTATAATGGAGCAATATAAAGAAGAAACAAAATAATTTTGGAAATTTCTAGTGATATTCAAAATGAATATAACCTCTCTTATTACCTTTTGGAAAATGATATAAACAATTTCTTCTATATAATTAATAAAATCTTCAATAGACCTTTTTTCGAAATACATCTATATTCTATGTAATATTAAAAATATTATGTTTAATTACTAAAAAATATTTGGTTTCAATGTCTATATTCATAACACTAAGGATAACCTTGAAAAAAAATCTCCAAGAGTGATGAAGGAATTATCCTTGGTCATTCAACTTCTAGTAAATGATATAAAGTGTTTATCAAAATAACCATGACTATGGAACAATCTATTCGTACCAATTCTGATGAAAAATATCCACATTATTCTCAAGAACCATTATAAAACTTTTTGAATTATTTATCAAATGTAGGGATCAATTTAAAATTTGAAATTTCAACCAAACAAGTAGAAATATCATCCAATTCTATGGTATATGTAGAAAGAAAACCTAAATCTATAAATGAACATGGAATAAAAAGCCATTATTTTTTAATAGGAATTAATAATATTATATTCCACCCACTAGATGATTTTATTATAGACCTAGAGATAGGTACACAGACTAGAGACTCTCTTTTGAATCAGGTTTCACATCAAGATTTCTTTTAATGGATTGAACATAAGAACATCACTAATATAATTAATGAGGATTTATGGGTGATGTAAATGAATTTATAAAATAAAAAATATGAAACAAATATTGTTTTGTAACTTGATGATATGATTAATGATACATTGACTATTGTCATTAAGTGTATTCTTAGAAAAAAGGTTGATGAATCTGGATATGTGGTAAGAAATAAGTCTAGGTTGGTTTCACAAGGGTATAGTTTGGAAGAGGGTATATACAATGAGAAAACCATATACCCTATATCCAAACTTGAATCCATTATAATTATTATTTCATATGATGAAAATATGGATTTCAAAAAATATCAACTAGATATAAAAATTTATTTATTAAATGGATATATAATTAAGAATGTTTTTGTGGAATAACCCACCAGTTTTTAAAATCCACTTTTTTTAAATCATGTATTTAAGTTAACAAAAGTTTTATGTGGTTAAAATTAGGCTCCATGAGTTTGGTATGATTGAATCTAATATTTTGTTATTTATAATGGTTTTTTTAAAATTTGTAGTTGATCTCACATTTAATAAAAATAATTTCAAAACATGTTTTTGTTTTTAAAATAAATGTAGATGATATTATCTTTGTCTCTTTGAAAAATTAATTGTGTACTTATTTTTCTAGATAGATGAAAAATATATTTGAAATGAGCTTAATGGTTGAACTGAAATTTCATCTTTGTATTCATATTTTTTTAAATGAAGTAAAATAATTATATCAAATTAAGTATACCAAATATATTTTAAATTTTTTTGGTTTGGGTAGAACAAAAAGTATTGATACTAAAATTAGTACCACCTATAATCAGGATCTTGATGAGTCTAGGATTCTAGTAGATCAAACCACTTATAGAGGAGTGATTGAAATTATTCTATACATAACTGATAGCTAGCCGAATATTATGTTTAGTGTGTCTATGTGTGATCATTTCCATGATAACCATGTATATTCAAATTTACTAACTGTTAAAAGAATTTTAAAATACCTAAAATATACAACAATTTCATGACTATTATATCATAGAAGAAAATTATTTGAATTAGTGAGTTAATCAGATGCTGGTTTTGGTACATGAATGTTAGATAGAAAAATAAACTATGAAGTATGTCATATTTTGGTAAATTCTATAGTGTCTGGTATACTATGAAAAAAATTTTGTGCACATTCTATTATTGAAGATGAATAAATATTTGCATGTAGTTTTTTAGAAAAAATTATGGGTATGAATGTTTCATTATTACATTATGGGTATTAATTCAAGAATGTACCTATAAACTGTAACAACACAAGGGAAATTAATATCTATATAAATCATGTGTATCAGCCAATGAAAATAATATTATTGTAATAAAACATTTTTAGAGAGACTATTTTCAAAAGTGTGATATAAATCGGGAATTCAAATGAACTACACATCATCTTGCCAATACTATTACTAAGACATTGAATTATGAGAGATTAAAATACATCAGACATGATTTGGGAATGATAAATTTTGGATAAAATTAAATTTTCATAATTAACCACCATTGTATATTACCCATAGTATGAAATTACCCACCATTATAAGTTGCCCACCGTTGGAAATTACACAATATTGGAACAAACCACCAATGGAAATGACATGTCATTGCTAATTTCATTTCATTATGTTATTGAATATTTAATTAATTTAAATGTTTATATTTTATTATGTTTTTTTATTTTCTATTTGAAATCAATAAACAATATAAATTGGGTCTTTTATCTAATTTAAACACACTCTCACCCCCACACCCTAACCTTTTGAACTTCTCTATGACATTTTCTATATGGATAATGTTCCGTCTCCAAATCTTTATTGAACCTTCCACTATGTTGAAATGGTTTGATTGAAGAAAGACATTGAGTCGACTCTTGAGAATTCATGACCTTTGAAGATTCCTATAAGTGATTTTAGAAGAACTATAGTTGATGTACATAACCTAATAATCATGAATTGTATACTAGTGGATGAGAAAAAATTATATGTAAGATGTGTTTTTTATAAAAAATTACTGGTATATAAGGTAATATGTGATCTGGGATGGATGGAATCATTCTCTAGTAATGAGAGATTGTTCTACCATAGGATGGTATGCAGTATTATTAGTATACCATTTTTAGTTTTAGTAAAAATACAGAGCAGATTCAAATTATGAAAGATAGATATCATAAAATGTACTCCTAAAAGTAATGGTATATGTTAATTAAGGATACTCATGAATGAGTATTCAATTACTATCATAGTTTTATTCCCTATGACAATGAGTCGTTATTATATGATAATGCTTTGTTAGAGTTGAAAAAATATGAAACCACAAGGATAACTTTTTCAATAGAGTTGTAGGGGAAGTACATATTTCTCTTTATGCTTATATAGCACATGTAATTACATCGAGAATTATACTTTGGAACAACGATATTTGATGATTTAAATCATCTATAATATATTAAAAAATGTTACATAATCAAAATTTCAAGGTATCTGATGGTCCATGTTATGGATATGCTCAAGACATCATCCAGATATAACTCCAATATCATTACTCATATAATTTTTTCCATTCATGAGGGAGTATTTTTCTTTGATGAGGATGAAGAATATGAAGTGATGTGTGGTGGTTTTTTCTTGACCATGTTTGTCTATAAAATAATTTAGGTAAATTAGTACCTATAATTAAGAAAATTTGTTGATGATGTTGAAAAAATTTATGAGGATTTCTATACTAGGGATCATAATTCCTGACCAAAGAAAAATGTGGATCTTGTATTTAATCCAGATGACGTAATTGTGTACAATGATGAAGTGAAGGAAACTGATGTACTTGATGTAGCTATTGTTGAGGAGGAATTATCAATTTGTGGTGGTATTGACCCTGATAAACAAAAGATCGATGTGGACTCTTTTGATCCAAATAGTCCTCCAAGATCTCTATAAATTAAATAATTTCTTGTAATTTGGGGAAATGAATAAGAGGAAACTTTAGATTCAGGAGACTAATAATTTAAGAGTTATTTTTATAAATCATTTATTATAAATATGAACAGTGAATCTTGTGAAACTAAAATTGATAGAATATTTAAAATTAAAATCTTAGTGATAAAGATAAAGATGAAAAAGATATAGGAGATAAAGATAAAAATAAAGGAGATGATTATGAAGATAATAGTTATGATAGATCATTCCATAAGGGTCTTGATGATTAGGATATGACTCAGGATCACCCTTATTCTCCAGTATTATCTGCCTCTACTACATTTGTGGACAGACCATGTTTTGTGGAAAATTTTCAAGATGCTGCTAGAGAAGAGTATAGAGCATCAATTGAGATGGTGAAAACAACTGGTTTTGTTAGTGATTTAGTTGATCCTATAGTTAATGAGACTATTTATTTGACTTATACTAGGATGTATTTCGTAGTTTTTTATGAATGTGAATGATTCCTAGGATTTGTGAGATATGGATTAGATTATTCAGATTATAATGTTGATGAGAGATACCACCAAAGAATAGCAGACATACTTCTCTAATCATATTTAATATAGATCCTAAGGGATCCATGATTGATATGACTGATTGTTCTAGATATATTAAGAGATTTTCATCAGTTGTACCTTCTTTACCAGAGCCTAAAGAGGTTATTGTGCCTCATGCAGAGTGAGGCGTTTCACTCTTCCTACCTGCTACTAGTATTCTTCTATATACTATTTCTATAAGATAGATTAAAATAGCTAATTTCAAAATTATTTTAAGGAATTTAACACCTCCAGTCACAAAACATAGCGAGAGAGGTGCTAAGAACATGTTTGATTTTGTTTTGTGCCGCATTCATCCTAAAATATTTCTTTAAATTTTGGAGGATGAGATAGTGAATAAGAGGATGGATAATAATATAAAGAAATTTATTAGCACGGTGGATGAGATGAATGTTTGTTTTTTTTCCTATATGGATACATTGATGGAGAGTTTGGAGTCTATATATTTAGTGGTTTCAGTTTCAAATGCTCCACCTCCCTCTCCATCATTGGATATTGATTTGATTCTCTTAGTTGTATGGGAGGATATTCATGCCACTTCAAGAGATGTTCCTTCTACTCCTCATGAGAGTCTGTGGAAGATTTTGATCAATAGTGGCCATGTTTATAATATGTTATGGGAATAAATTAATAAAGTCAGAGATAATAGATAAACAATTACAATGGAAGTTAAGTATTAAATTTCCTGCATTTACACAAAGCATGTTTTGAACTCCCACTTCATGTTTCTGGACGAGAATCATTGTATTCCAACAGTTACCCAATAATTCAAAGATATGGTAAATCAATTGATGTTGATATCATCAGTGCTTCCTCTATTTATGGACGAAAATATTGATTTAATTAATTCTATAGACCCTAGAGGAAACATTATCATCGAATTAATCAATCTGATGAGGAGTTTTCTTTTTGTGTCTAGTATGGATGTTGTAGCTCCAGAATTTATTCCAGGGACTACTCATTTTTATCCCCCATCCACTTCCCCTGAGTATTTTAGACAAACTATTGTTAGGAATTTGAATTCTCCACTACCATTTGATTTCTAGCATCTCGGTTTGTCTCCTATGGAATTATTATAGACACTTTGAGAAATGATCATTAGAGAGCTTCCCTCTTCTACATCAGTTCCAACATCCACTACATATATCCCTACATCCACTCCATCAGTCACCTTAAGATCTATCTATGGGCCCCTGTCCTTGATAAGGGAAACTCAAATGAGGATCCTTATCCCTAGGCTATGAAGGGTTGAGATTAGATTTTTTGATTGAGGCTTCCTTTTATATTATTTTCTCTGTATTTTTTATTATAATAAAATTACTTTTTTATTAAAATTAATGTCTATTAATGTTAAATATTTTTTTCTATGAATTTACTATTTCTTATTTTTTTTGATATTCCCAAAAGGAGAAGAGTAAATATAGACCATCTTTTATATAGATAGATATGAGAATTTATCTTTGATGACATCTTCATTTTTATATGATACCATTTTTATTTATCTTAGAAATTAAATTCTATATTTATGTTCAAATCATCACATGATATTTTTATGGTGTTAATAAAATATCCGTACTTTTTCAAATACATTTATTTTATGAAATTGTTTATTATAAACATGGTTTATAAAATTCTATAATTTTTTATCATCAAAAATGGGGAGATTGTTAGAACATCATTTTTTATATTCACATATCTTGTTAATTATGTTTTTAATGGATTTATATTTTGTGGGAAAAAATATAATATAAGAAAATTTTAATAAGTCTGTATATGTGTTAAAAATATTAACTATTGGTGATTTTTCACTGCTAGGAATTACCTAACTCTAGAATTTACTTACAACAATAAAATATTCTCCATCAAGAATCAACCATTTCTAGAAAATAGTCACCGCCAAAAAAGAGTTTCTTCCCAGACTAACTCGCCGCTAAAAAATACTCAACATTAGATGAGTCACAACTGAGGATTAGAAACCCCCAAAATTTACATATTATTGAGTATGAGTCACCAATGGACTTATCCTATCATTATACTTTACATTTCATCATACTTGACTGACATTTATATGAGATACCACTGTATATGAGTTACCATTGAACATGAGTCACCACCAGATGACCTACCGTTAGCCTGACTTACCATTGGTCTGTATCACTACTAGACATGAGTAATAACCATCTTGACTCACCATCACAATTCTGATACATTTGAATTAAATGATCTCAACAGTTTTAATAATGAAATTAATGGGAAGAGTTATTTATGATGGTATACTTAAATATTGTATCCATAAACTCTATGTTAGAGTTCTGTATGGGGATGCTGAGGATAGTGATGAATGATTTTCAAATAAAAAATATATCATAGTGTTTTTACATTCATAAAAAATATTCCCTAATGTAGACATACATTCATGTAGAGTTTGAATACATGACCGAGTGTGCTATTCGCAAATGAAAAGAAGGATCATTCCATGAGAGCTTACATAGTACATCCTTTCCTATATATAAAATAAATAAGGACTTGTGATGATCATTTTTATTACTAATTTCATATAAATGGATTGATATCATCTCCAAAATTCATCTGAGGAGACTCAATCATCTAGAGAACATCAGACTGAGAAGCAACACACTTTTCAATAATTTAAGGCATTATCTTTCAATTTGATTTATAAAATTTTACTTCTGTATTATTTTCTTATTTATAAATTCACACTGACACCTTCAATATAACTAGAGAATACACGATAATAAAATCACTATATTTTAATCTACTTATTGATGGTGTCTTTAGGATATGTCCTTATATGACCTATGTTTTATTCCAACAGTTACCCTGGATGAGGTCCCTACTTTTCCTGGACAGATTATACATTGTTTTTTGTATACCAGATCTAGGTTGTGGATTATATTATATTTATATAATATCCTTGGTAGGTGGTTATTTGCACATATAAGGGATTAGGTCTCATCTTGAGACTGGAACTCTTCTTATATTCCACTACTTGATTTTATTTCCTTTCATTCTTTATAATGTTTTAAATTGAATTTCATTTAAAATGTAAACAAAAACTACATGGATTATTAATATTAAATAGTGTGTATAAAATTATTTAACATAACAAATATATTTAAAAATTTAATTCAATTTTAAAATTTTTTTAACGAAGCATCATTCAGTATTTGAGAAGTATATAAGAAGATCAGAATTATATTAATATACGCATTTTATTCATTGGGATAATTTTATTCAATTGGGGGTCTTTCATTATAATTATTTTTATCATAATTTTTTATTGGGAACTAAATTCCTCCCATCCTCAGTCAAACACCCCAACTAATAGGATTAAATTAACTCGGGGTGATGCATTTTTTACTATATTTGTAAGACCATTGAATTCATGATGTAAAATGGATTCACAACAAGATTTCATTGAGTCTAGTAGATTTTATTATGATTCAAACCTGAAATATTTTCTATTAGTCTTGAAGGATCCATATATATCCTAAGGGTTATTTTGCGTTATTATGGGTGATCTCCCTCATTTTTGATTGTTGTAATTGGTATTTGATCCTTGGGGCAGGTGTTTCACCTCTCCTTGGAACTACTTCGTACTATTTATTATCTTCCTTTAATTTTAGAAACTTCTTTAGCTGTGTTTATATATCAGGCTATGACAACTTGGTGCTTTCTATCTATCCATTATTTTTTTACCTTGTTCCATGATTTTACACGATGGTCTACTAGTTATCCAATTCTATTATTGAATGTGACTATATTTCCTATATTCATGAAGTAGTTGAATATATACAACTCGTTATAAATTCGGAATTGCCTTACAATATTTTTAATTACTTTAGGTTTTTTATTTAGACTGATAATTTGATGTTTTAACATATTTTTTTTAAATATACATTTTTTAAATGGATTTTTAAAAAAATGATTTCTTCACATTATAAATTTGATTAAATGCATGAAATGGTGGTTTAAGATTTAAAATGTATTTTGATTGATAAAGAGAATTTGGTAACCTTGGGTTTGTTGCGAATAGACATGTCGCTCTTGCATGTGTGATTCCACAATAGGTTTATTGTAACAATAGTGTGTTTAATTACACTGGAATTAATATTGGTTGTATCCACCTTAGGCATGTGATAGATATTTTCATTCATATATAGTACATATTCACATAGGTTAAAACCAAAATATTCTACATTGTAATTTAAATTTTATTCATCACATTAGGGTATTTTCATGATTATTCTCTAACATGTTTTACTTATGATGTATCTGCGTTTGGTTATCTTATTCTTAGAAAATTTCATTTTTCTTCACATGTTATGAGATTTGGTGAGTAATGGATTCTTTTATAAAAACAAAATGATGATTTATAAATAGGTTTTACATAATTAAAATCATGGATTAGTCTTAAAGAAAAGACCGATGAACTCTTGATATTTTCACTTCTATATATTCTATTGTGGTTCCTATAGGTATTTATTCCCACACCCTAATATTCAATTTGTTCATTTGTATATTATTTTTTGTTTGACTAAATTAATGTGAAGGGTAGTGTGTAGCATAATATTTTTTCTTCTGGTTATTCATCATCGTAGCTGGATGGTTTAGTGGTGATAGATGGTTACATAGAGACATGATTTTGTTCTATTGTATCATTCTAGTTTTGATTTTCTTTATTTCTATCATGGATGTTGATATTTATTATGTTTTTTAATTTAGTTTTATTACATGTTTTTTAAACAGGATGTTATATTTATTTTCCTTGTTTTCACCTCACTATATTGTAGGACATATTGGGAGACTCGTTTATATGACTCGAGCTAATTCATTATAAATTAGTATAAAGTGTTATCACTTCATGAATTGTTTTGAAATTTCATGGGTTTTGGTAATTTTAATTTTATTCTATAGTTAGGGTCATTATAAACTGGATAGTAAGTGTAGAATTGGGATGTGTATATTTCACATTCATGATTGAACCTAAGTTTCCATGTGTGTTCAAGAATTTTTCCCATGATTTGGACATAGTAGTTGGGGTTATTTAAATAAAATGGATTTTGGGTTCATTTAAAGGGTCATGTATCATTCGTAAGGTGATGTGTTTTTTCGAATAATTATTAATTTATTTGAATTCTTTTTTGTTTTAATGCATTGACATGGATACTTGAAGTTAGTCATATGAATTTGGAATCTTCTTGTGAAAGATTATTTTTTTATGAATTATGGATAATTCCTTCAATAATATATCTTCCATATAAAAGTGAGGATGCTCTGTGATATGATGCGAAGGAAATTAATTCTAGGGAATCATCATTGGTACGTGTTTTAATCCAAAATATTATGACTTTGGGTCATGTAAGTTTTAAGAAGTTGGGACGAGTAGTGTATGAAAACATAAAATTTAATAAGTAGTATCCACCTGTGTTCTATGGTAAAAAATGAACGAAATAATATAAATAATTTCATTATTTTATTGAGGGGATCTTAAATTTTATAAATAATCATTAGGATACTTTGGTTGGTTTTCTCATGTATATACTTGGGGGACAGTGAAGGAGATTGTGGGACACTGTTGGGCAAGAAATATTGAATGAGTATCTCAGTTGGGTATCATTCAATAAGATCATTAACCAATAGTTTTATCCTAATATATTATTAGAGGAGAATACCATAGAGTTTATATCCCTAGATTAAGGATAGCATACCATTATGAAGTATTCCAACCATTATTCCATGTTAATTCATTTGGAACAAAAGAAAGTCAGTAATGATTACCGAAAGGTTTGCAGTTATTAGTTAGGGTTGAGGGATAGTATTCATTTGATGCTAATTATCATGTTCCTTATATCCTTTATGGAGGTATACAATATGGAATATTTTTCGAAGACATATGTATATGGAAAATGGGTTTGGAGGAATCTTTTTTTTCCTTCGTTGTCGAAGATTTATCTTCTAGACATAAATTAAATCTCAATAGTAGCCAATTTTCTTCACAAACATTTTTGAGGGATTCTTGGGGATATTAGTATGTTTCATGATATCAGTGTCTAATGAATGGTCATACCAAGACATATTTTATATAGTCTCCCAATACTTTTTATCATTGTGAAAAATATGGGTATAAATGGAACTTTTTAAATATAATATCTTCATGAATTATGATTAGATCCACTCTCACCAATGGATCACATGTTTTTACCAATACTTCCAAGGGCGGTGGTTCATGTCTATTGGGTAAGGGGGACATTCATGTGGAAAATAAATCTCAGGTAGGAGTTGAGAATGGATGGTTTTCTATCGTGGAGTATTCACTAAATGAATATGAAGATAGAACAGCTACTATTAGAGGTATGTTGTTTATTTTATATTTTATGGTGTTAGATGTATATGATATTGGTGATACTCATTTTATATATCATAAGAGTTTTTTGATGTTTTTTGTAATATCCACGACCTCTCTCGTCCATTCCTTTGTGAAATGTGGTGCTTCAGGTGTGCCGGGAGGTAAAGGTGACTTGGGGGTTCTTTTGGGTGGAATTTTAAGGAAATCTAATGGGAAATAGCTTTCACACGGTTGCTGCACGGTTAGGCTATACCGTGAGGAAAAACAGTGCAAGGTTGGTGTTGGAGGCATTGGATAATGCACGGTTAGTGCATGGTTTGGCCAACCATGCGGACTAACCGTGCAAGGAGTGTTTATTGAGGCAGAAGCTAACGCACGGTTAGCGCACAGTTGGTTAAACCATGCGGACAAACCATGCAGGCACTTAAAGTTAGATCCTAAAACTGTGGATCTGAACTCTATTCCCTCTAAATGGTTCGTTTAATCCCTTATGTGGCCACAACTCGGAATTACCCTTTCTTGGGGGTAGAAGAACCTATCCCAAGTGTTTAGGAGGAAATCCGGAGGCTTTTCATGGAGAATCGAAGCCTGTTTTTGAGGTATGTGATCGTTCGTGCTTGATTTCCTTGATCTACTTGAATCTAATCCTCCTCTACACTCGGTTTCATAGATCGATGCCTGTTATGGGTAGATCTAATCATGTGTATGTTGAATATCATGAGCTTTGGTCTTATTTGTGTTATGAGATGATATCTAAGGAGGATTCGTGTATAATTGACCTCGTTTCTTTAGAGTTCTTTGACCATCGTGGTTTCGTCAAAAACCATTGAGGTAGGGATATTACCTTCATCTCTCTCTCTTTTGTGCATCATACGGGGTGGGTATCCTTTTTTTTCGTGAGATATGGTCGAACCAGTAAATAAATATAATAACTGGTTAATGAACGGGTTTGGGGAAATTTTTGTTGGTATTGTTTTTTAATTTCAACAAATACTTCTCCATTTATTATTTTTTGAATTGAAGGGGCTTATGCCTACTAAAAATCTCTGTCATTGGGGGCCTTTTCTTGTGCCATTATATGTTTCCTTTTTTATGGATTGTTTCATGGATAGAATACATATAATGTGGAAATTGGTTAATCATGTAAAGTTGGATGACTAAATGAATACCTGGAACTCTTGTATGATCACCCCGATTAAATTAAATGAATGAATGAATTTTGTAGGTGCTGGTTGGGGTTTAATTATGTGAAGGGGTGTTTCATGGGTTGCTGTGGAACAGGTGATCAGCAGGGTTTCGGTTGGCTTTTTTGTGGGTTGGTGTGTATGATATGGTTGTGATGGGCAGTAGAGCTGCGGTAAATGGTATCAAAGGGATGATGATGTTGTATGGGTATTTTTTTTCCAAGGTGTTTGTGGTTGTGGTGGTTGGCAGCAGGGCTGCAAGGATGGGTGGTGCATAAGAATAAAAGTGAAACATCTATATAATGAACTGTGGGGCATGGTAGTTGAAAAAATACAACAAATCAATGGAATTGGTTGGCTGATAAAGGAAAATGGTTTTCTGTTTCTTGTGTTTTCCCTAACCTTATTTGTGGTTGGCAGGGATATGTTTTATGAACGTTTAATCTTGTTTTGTTGTTGTTAGCTACTTAGTATTAATGGAACTGATAAAATAAAACTGTTGAAACATGAATTGCTTAATGGGGTTTGGGGTAGTTCATTGTGTGCATACTTTCGTGGAATTAGTGTCGAGGCATGTGCTTAGATATTTTGTGTATAAGCCTTATGATGGGAAGAGTGGTTGATATAATTATATAAATCTCTACGTTTTATGTTTCTTTACACACCCACCCATGTTGAGAACCACGTGTCGAACACCCGTGGGACATGGGGTGAGATTCCCGAACATCCAAAGGATGGTGGTTACTGTTCTTCCATGTGCTCCCTCTTCCAGGTTCTATAGCCCAAGATCCTTCGGGCAGGTTACGACAGATGTTTCCCAAGTGACTTTGGGATGAGATGTGATGTGGTTCCCATGTGTCTTAGGGATGAGATGTGGTTATGTACGAGGATTTAGTGCCAGCGGATTGTGGGATAAGATGTGGTTATTGTCGAGGATTGTGTGCCGGCAGGATAATATGATCTTCGTATGGCCAGGTTGCGGCACTAGCTTGAGCTTCGTATGGCTAGGTTGCAACACTAGCTCAGGAAGAGGGGGAATCATCAGAGTGTTAGGTGTGAGGGCTTGAGCAGTATTCAGTAGGAAGGTGGTGTGGGGTACCCATACTTTGATAATATTACTATACTACTCTATTGACTTGCGATATTTGGTGAGTGTGGCTTGTATGGTTGGGTGGATAGATTCCTCGCTAGGATTTGGATCCTTTTTTTCTCACAGGTCATTAGGATGTCTCCCCATCTGTGAACGAGAGCTTTAGGTTTCCCTACAGAGTATACTTGTATGCTCACCCTACGTCTACTTTCATGTTTTCAGGAGGACTTCAGGGACAGTGCGGGGCCTTACTAGTTGGGCATTGTAGTTTTTCTGGTTGTATTTTTTTTTTCCTTTCATGGAATCGTGCATTGGAGATTTTCTTGTACTTGTACTTTTGTTTCATTATTGTATAAAACATGCATATGGTCTTTTTTGGTTTATTTTCATTTATTTTTTCCCTTTTCTTTTGATGTTTGACTCATCCTATTTACCGATATTAATTATTAAAAAAAGAGTAATGCCTCCCATAATTTTGAAAACACATACCCTTGGTGCTAGTCGCCACTCTGGGGCCTACTGAAGGTGGGACTCAGGGGGTCAGTATCTCCCTTTCACCATTACCAGCTCAGGAGGGGCATCTTTGTTGGGAGGGGATCGTGACAGAATGGTATCAGAGGATGTTGAGAGATAGGATAGAGTCTGGAGTTAGGCACAGTGAGGATTGCATGGGATGGTAGGGCATCATTTTCGGGTGATCTTTGAACGTGAAATAATCAAGGGAAGACCGGCTAGGACACAGGATTTTAGGACCACCTGTGATCCGATGCATGGACTCTGGACCTACCTAAAGATGAAGTGAGGGCACACTGATTTCAGGGTAGAGACCATAGGAAAGGTACACAAATCATAATGACTTGTTTTCTTGTGTTTTGGGGGAATTTGGGGATTTAAAATGAATAATAAGCCTAAGAAAAATTAAGAACAATATTATACACTACTAGGGCTTAGGAATTCCTTGTTTACCTTGCAGCTATGGCACCTGGGGGACGAACATGAGTAGTGCGGGTAATCGAGGACTAGGAGGTTGACTTGGCTGATCAACAAAGTGGTAGGAACTACTCTCCCTCCAGCAAGTGAGTATGTCAATGAGGGAGTTGGGGATCATGTTCAAGGATCTCCTTCACTTTTCTCCCGACCTCCTTCTGGATGAGGAGTCTCGGGCGAGACGTTTGGAGGAGGTACTTCGGCCTCTTCTCCAGTATGTTGTTACACCCTTTACCCTACCGACATACTTGGAGGTATAGAAGAAGGCTCTAGTGTTGGAAAGAATGTACACACAGGGAGGTGTGTTGTGTGAAGGAATCAAGTTGGGCTCGTCAAAGGGAAAAGCTATTAGTAGCAAGCCTCTAGCTTCAGGGCCCTCTATGTTCCGACGAGTATGGAGCAGGCCTCAGCAGTTTCAGTTCCGACCTCCCAGTCCTCTCCAATTTTCCTCCGAGCCTTGGAATGAGGTGTTTTATCTGTGGAAGTCGTGCACACCTTTGGAACCAGTTCCCAGACTGAGTATAGTACAGTGTAGGTGGACCAGTATAGCACCCACCTCAGTCGGAGCAGTTTCTAGCCAGGCACTTCCAGCAGAAGCAGTAGGGGCAGCGAGGTCCCACTCCTCTGAGGGAAGATGTTACAGGAGGAGGTCGACCCTAGGGTTCTCCTCAGGGACCTCGACTAGGGAGTGGTCAGGGAGGTGGCTGACAGCTGATAGGTAGAGGAATTGGGCGTGGGCAGATGCACGCCACAGAGGCAGTAGATCTAGCAGGGCCAGAAGTCATTTGATGTATGATTAGCTTGTTTAGTACCCTTTCTTATGCCTTATTCGATTCAGTAGCTTCACACTCCTTTATTTCTCCCACTATATCCTGTGTCTTTGGCCTAGACATAGAGATGCTTTCCATACCCCTGGTTCTGAGTACGCTAGTCGGAGGTCAGACTAGTATGTCTCGTGTTTTCCATGGATGTAGGTTGATGTTGGGGCCACAAAAATCCAGTGGAGATCTCATTTTACTTCAAATGCAGCCATATGTCATAATTCTTGGCATCAACTAGATGTTCTTAGTGTGTGCCTTCGTCAATTTTTTCCGAAGAAGGGTTGTGTTTTCAGACGTGGGTGGATGTCGTGTGACTTTCATCGACGATCAGGGTTACCTAGTGGGTAACCGGCAAGTGGTGCCCCTTCTTTATTTGTTATCTGAACATTCAGTGGAGTCGGTGAATACAGAAATGGTGGAAGTCCTGGGGATCATCGGTGAGTTTATGGATGTCTTCCAGGAAGAGGTGGTGACCATACCCCCTCGACGTGATTTTGAGTTTGGGATATACTTGAAAACTGGTTCCCGTCCGATTTCGATGGCTCCCTACTAGATTTCACCTTCTGAGTTGTGGGAGTTGCGGATTAAGATTGACGATCTGATGAAGAAGGGTTTTTTTCGACCAAGTGCGTCACCTTGGGGTGATCCTGTCTTGTTCAAAAATAAGGAAGATGGTGGTCTCGAGCTGTGCATATACTACTGGAGACTGAATCAGGTAACTGTAAAGAATCGTTACCCCCTCCCGAGGATAGACAATCTCTTTGACCAGCTGAAGGGAGCACGTTAGTTCTCTAAGATAGATTTGTGGTCTGGATATCACCAGTTGAGGGTGAAATAGGGAGACATCTCGAATGCTACCATCAGATGTAGGTATGGGCACATTGAGTTTGTAGTCATGTCGTTCGGTGTTACAAATGCAATAGATGTGTTCATGGGATTCAAGAACTCCATATTCCGGGAATACCTAGATCGGTTCGTAGACGTGTTTATTGACAACGTTATGATCTACTCAAGATCAGTGGAGAATCACACTGATCCCCTGTGAACAGTTTTAGAGGTCCTCCAACAGCACCAAATCTATGGTAACTTTTCCATGGGCATGTTTTGGATGTGATAAGTGCACTTCCATGGGCATGTGGTGTCTGATCAGGGAATAACAGTGGACCCATCGAAGGTCTAGGAAGTTGTTTCTTGGGTAGCACCCAAGAACGTAGCAAAGGTTCGTAGTTTCCATGGACTGGCAGGTTACTACCGGAGGTTCGTAACCAACTTATCCCGAGTTGCAGAACCATTGAAATTCTTGACAAAGAAATATCGAGCTTTCGTGTGGGATGATCAGTTTGAGAAATCCTTTAGTTACCTGATGGAGAAGTTGGTTAGTGCCCCAATGCTGAGATTTCCATAAGAAGGGGTAGCGTATGATGTATTCTGTGATGCTTCAAGGAAAGGCCTTAGATGTGTGTTGATTTAGCGGCAAGGGGTGATCTCTTAGGGGTCTAGGAAGTTACGTCCTCATGAGCATAATTATGCCACCCATTATCTAGAGCATGTGGCGGTCGTTTTCGCGCTAATTTTTTGGCAGCGTTACCTCATCGGAGAGCGCTTTGTGGTCTTCACGTATCAAAAAAGCGAGAAGTATATCTTCTCCCAGAAGGAATTGAACTTACAATTGTGAAGGTGGATGAAGTTCCTTCAATACTATGACTTAGAAATTTCCAACACCTTAGGAAAAGAAAATGTGGTGGCCGATTCCTTGAGCAGGAAGTTGTAGAAGGATGCGGTTCGAGAGTAGGCATATGCTTGGAAGGAAATGGAGGAGTTGGTTACCCTACAACTGGATACAAGGATGGATGGTGGTAGAGGTTTCCTGTATCAGATGACAGTGCAGTCTTCTCTACTACATCAGGTGGAGGAGTCCAAGTGGGGAGACTCAGAAAGTGAAGTGATGCATGACCGGGTTCCCAAGGTGACGCCCCGGAAGGGTGGACGGAGGATGGTCAGAATTAGATGCTTTTCTGAGGGAGGATGTGTGTTCCAGAGATGATGTGTGAGAGGGTTCTTGTTGAGTTTTAAAACTCACCCCTATCGGTACACCAGGGAGTTTCCAAGATGTACCAAGGTCTGAGGAGATATTTTTTGTGGCCCGAGGTAAAGCGGGCGGTGGTAGAGTTCGTTTCCAAGTGCCTAGTGTGTCAGTAGTTAAAGGTTGAACACCATGTTCCATGTGTTTTGTTTCAACCTTTAGATTTCTCCGAGTGGAAGTGGGATGAAATCTCGATAGATTTATTCATAGGGCTACCCATGGTTCAAGGAGGCTGCGACGCCATCTGGGTGGTGGTGGACCGGTTGACGAAATAGGCTCACTTCATGGCAATCAAGGAGTAGGGTACAGTGGATGCCATAGCACGGAGGTATGTGGATGAGGTGGTGCAGTTGCGTGGAGTTCCGAGGTCCATAGTCTCAGTAAGGGATTCACAGTTTACCTCATGAGTCTGGAAAGGATTGTAGCATGCTTTTGGCACCCAGCTATGCCTTAGCACTGCTTCCCACCCCCAGGCAGATGGGCAGACAGAGCGCACTATCCAGACTTGGGAAGATATGCTTCAAGCATGTGTTTTGGACCATGGAGGATCATGGGTACAACAATCATCTCTGATATAGTTCTCTTACGACAACATCTATCACTCTACCAATGGAATGGATCATTTATAAGCCTTGTAATGGAGGCCATGCCGCTCACCCGTATACTGGACATAGGTCGGAGAAGTAGGTGTTCTTGGCCCGAAGGTGGTGCAGAGCATGACAGAGAAGGTTAATCTAATACGAGAGAGGATGAAGGAAGATCAGGACTGTAGAAGTCATACACTGATAATAGGAGGAGACCCTTGGAGTTCGAGGTCGGAGACCACATATTCCTGAAGGTCTCTCCCCAGCGTGGGCAGTAGAGGTTCAGTAGAGGGAGTAAGCTTTCTCCCAGGTTTGTCAGACCATTCAAAGAGCTACAGCAGGTCGTTGAGGTGGCTTATCAGCTATCATTTCCACCACAGCTACAAAGGGTGCACGATGTCTTCCATCTGTCCCAGCTCCGTCTGTATCTGCACGACGACTCACACATCCTTGACTAGGAATAGCTCGATATCGAGAATGATGCAATGTTCGTGGAGCGACCTCTGATGATCAATGGTCATGAAGAGAAGGTTCCCTATAGATGAACCTTTCCATTGGTTCGTGTGTTGTGGATACATGGTGGGATTGATGAAAGTATCTCGGAATGAGAGACACAGATGTGCACCCAGTACCTGGATTTGTTTTAAGTTTTGTTCTATTTTTTTTACCTGGTTGAGGGAACGCATTACTTTGCTGACTATGGAATGTGCATTTTACCATTTCTATGAATGTGTGTGAAGTATTCTGAGATGTGGGTAGGGTATAAATTGATCCCTAGTTAAGACGCATTAAATTTGATGCGCCTAAACCCGTTTGGGTGAGTTAGTGCCGCCCAAAGCCGATAATATCTTAACATGGTGGAAGGGAAAACCCTCACCCACATGACCGAACGGTTTAGTATTTTGTTTTGAATGGTTTCACGGGGGAGAGGAGTGGTATGACTATTATTGTTCAGGATATAGATGGAGAAGGGGGCGCTCCTTGGTAACAAGGTGGTTTTCCCTAGATATGTATCTTTCGATGGGGATTTGTTTGGACCCCTCTCCATTCTTTATGTGGGTTTTTGGATTCTCGATGACGAGAATATTTTGAGAGGTATCTGATATAATGGCCTAGACCACTCTGGTCCATTCCATTTTGAAATGTGGTGTTGTAGGTGTTCTGGGAGGTAAAGGTGAATTGTGGTTGTGTTTGGGACTTTTAAGGAATGCTAAAGGGAAATATCTTTCACATGGTTCGCGCACGGTTTGGCTAAACCGTGCGGCCAAACCGTGCAAGGTTGGTGTTGGAGGTAGCAGCTAACACACGGTTAGTGCATGGTTTGGCTAACCATGTGTACTAACAGTGCGAGGAGCGTTTGGAGAGGCAGAAGCTAACGCACAATTAGCACACTATTTGTTAAACCATGTGGACTAACCGTACGGACACATAATGTTAGATCCTAAAATTTTGGATCTGAACTCTTTTGCCTCTAAATGGTTTTTTTAAGCCACTAAGCATCCATAACTAAGGATTACCCTTCCTTGGAGGTAGAAGAACCTATCCCAAGAGTTTTGGAGGAAATATGAAGGCTTTTAATGGCGAATTGAAGCTGGTTTCTTGAGGTATCTGATCGTTATTGCTCAATTTCCTAGATCTACATAGATATACTCCTTTTCTTATCTCAGTTTCATAGATCTACACCCGTAATGGGTAGATCTATGCGTCTTGATGTCATATATGATGATCTTTGGTCTTTGATGTGTTAGGAGAGGATATCTAAGGAGGATTCATGGATAATCGACCCTGTTTCTTGAGCGTTCATTGACCGTCATGGTTTCATCAAAAACCATTGAGGTAGGGATCTTACCTTCATCTCTCTCTATTTTGTGCATCATGTGGGGTGGGTATCCTCGTGTTTTTTGAAGATAAGGTTGATTTAGTAAATAAAAATAATAACTGGTTAAAGAACAGGTTTGGGTAAAATTTTGTTGGCATTGTTGTTTTATTTCAATCAATGCTTCTCCTTTGATTATGTTTTGAATTGAATGGGATTTTGCCTACTGAAAATCATGGTCATTGGGGGTCTTTTCTTACGCAATTAGACGTTTCCTTATTTTTCTGGATTGTTTTGTGGATGGAATTCATAAAAAGTAGAAATTGTTTAATCATGTAAAGTTAGATGATTAAATGAATACCTAGAACCCTAGAATGATCACCCCGATTAAATTAAATGAAAGAATGAATTTTGTGGGTGTTGGTTGGGGTTTATTTATGTGAAGGGGTGTTTCATGGGATGTTTTGGAATGGGTGAGCAGTGGGGCTGTGGTTGGATTGGTTGTGGTTTGGCGTGTATGATATGGTTTTGATGGGCAGTGGAGCTGCGGTAAATGGTATCAAAGGGATGATGATGTGGTATGAGTATTTGTTTCAGATGTGTTTTTGGTTGTGGTTGTTGGCAGTAGGGCTGCAGGGATGGGTTGTACATATGAATAAAAGTGGAAGAGTTATCTAATGAACTATGGGGCATAGAAGTTGATTAAATACATAAAATCATTGGAATTGATTGGCTGATAACAGAAAATTGTTTTGTGTTGCTTGTGTTTTCCCTAACCTTATTTGTGGTTGGAAGGGATATGTTTCATGAACGTTTGATCTGGTTTGGTTGTTTTTTGGTGCTCGTTAGTTAAAGAACTGATAAACTAAAACTGTTGAAACATGAAACGATTAATGGGGTTTGGGGTTGTTCATTGTGTGCATATTTTCGTGGCAGCAGTGTCAAGGCATGTGCTCAGATATTTTCTGTAGAAGTCTTAGGATGGGATGAGTGGTTGATATAATTATAAAAATTTGTAAGTTTTATGTTTCTTTACGCACCCCACCCATGTTGAGCACCACGTGATGAACACCCGTGGGACGGGGGGTGATATTCCCAATCATCCAAAGGATGTCTGGTTACTATTCTTCCTTGTGCTCTCTCTTCGAGGTTCTATAGAACAAGATCATTCGGTCAGGTTACGATAGATGTTTCCCAAGAGTCTTTGGAATGAGATGTGATGTGGTTCCCAGGTTTCTTCAGTATGATATGTGGTTATGGCCGAGGATTTGGTTCCGGTGGAATGTGGGAGGAGATGTGGTTATAGTTGAGGATTATGTGTCGGTGGGATACTATGAGCTCCGTATGGCCAGGTTGCAGCACTAGCTCAAGCTTCGTATGGCCAAGTTGTGGCACTAGCTCAGGAAGAGGGGGAAGCATCAGAGCATTAGGAATGAGGGCTTGAGCAGTATTCAGTGGGAATGTGGTGCTTGGTACCCATTATTTGATAATATTACTATACTACTCTATTGACATGCGATATTTGGTGAGTGTGGCTTGTAAGGTTGGGTGGATAGATTCTTTTCTTGGCTTTGGTTCCTTCTGTTTTCTCATGGAGAATTAGGATTTCTCCACACCTTTCCATGAGATCTTTAGGTTTCCCTACTGAGTATACTTGTATGCTCACCCTAGGTTTACTTTCAGGCTTTCAGGAGGACTTTAGGGACCGTGTGGGGCCTTTCTAGTTGGGTGTTGGAGTTTTGTTGGTTGAGTTTTTTCTTTCCTTTCTTGGAATCGTGCTTTGGAGCATTTCTTGTACTTTTACTTTTGTTTCAGTGTTGTATAAAACATGTATATGGTCTTGTTTTTGGATTTATTTTCATTTACTTATTCCCTTTTCTATTAATGTTTGACTCATCCAATTTCCCAATATTAATTAATAAAAAAGGGTAATGTCTCCCATAATTGTGAAAACTCATACCCTTGGTGCTAGTCGCCACTCTGGGGCCTACTGGAGGTGGGACTCAGGGGTCATTATCTCCCTTTCACCATTTCTAGCATAGGAGGGGAATCTTTGTGGGAGGGGGTCGTGACATTTTAGGATAATGTTTATATCTTATTAAATTCTTTTTTGGATCATTCCACACATTCATGAAATATATATGAATATATTTCCAAGTGTCAACCATGTAGGTTGATGATTTCAAGCCACGAGGTTGACTGGGACTTCTTAGTTACTGATCTTCATTTCTTTTACCTAAGTATTAACATGGATTAGATTATCAGCATTAAGAACCAATTTTATTTTTATCATTGTTGTGACAAATTTTAATCCATGAATGGAGTCACTCAATTCATTCAAGATGTGTGGGATTCTAGTTATGGGAGAGATGGGAATGTGGTTCCTTATGCTGAGCTAATATCATGCATGTTTTCATAAACGTATCTCTGTGTTGTTGAACCTTGTTTGAGTAGCCACTTCATGTGGTGGTGCATGTGTACCCTAATGTCTTATGAAAAAAATCTAGTCTACCACTACATAGAGTGGTTGAGTTAACCATAGACCGAATACCTAGAATGATTCTTATTTCAATGATATCATATCAAATGGTTCTTACTAGATATGGTGACCATAATGATAAACATAAGGATCTCGAGGAAAATGTATTTATTTTTAGTATGTTTGTCCATGTGGGCTTAGGGTATCCCCTTTTTTAATAAGCTGAATGGGATACTCAATGTTTTTATCGATTAGTGGAATTTAGAAAAGGAGATTTTTAATAACATATATCCTTTTTCTCAAGCATTATGATCTCTCTGTTCTGCTTTGAGGGGCTCATTGGTTTTCAAAGATTGGACTTTGGTCAACATACTACTATTTGAGAGTCTGAGAAGAGGATATACATAAGATAGTTTTTAGGATAAAGTAATTGTATTTAAATTATCTGATTATTCCATTAATAGTCACTAATTTTGTTTTGGTACTTATGGAAAGGTTGAAAATATATTTCATAAATTCTTAGAAACATTTTTTGTTATTTTATTTGATGATATTTTAGTCTACATAAAATTATTGGAGGATTAAAAGGACCATTTTTACATCATTATTATAACCATTAGGTGTCATTGATTATAATATAATACTTCAAAATGAGAGTTTCTGATTCATGAACTAAATTTCACGGGGGCATGTTATATCTGAGAAGGGTACCTAAATGGATCCAGAAAAGGTATATGATGTTTTTTTCTAGAGACCAAACCAGAAATGTTTTTTAGATCTGAAGATTATTAGGGTTGGATATATATTACCATTGGTTCATTTGTGAATTATACAATATTTAATCTATATTGATATATTTAACGTATAGTGGTGGAAGGAAAAATATCAGATATATTTTGTAAAACTAAAGACGATTTTGAGGTCATCTCCATTTTTAATTATGTCATGACCATTATGGGCGATGGTGTTTTCTGTGACTCTTTTAGAATGGTTTTGAAAAACTTATTGATGTATATTAAAAAATTAGTGTAATCTATCACTCTCTAATTATAACCTCATGAGAATAAATACCCTACCCATGACCTTTAGTTCTTAGTTGTAATTAATTTACTCCAAAAATTATTCCACTACCTCATAGGTGTTAATTTATCTATATATTTTTATCAAAAAACATGAAGTATGTTTTCCATCAGAGGGATCTGAAATTTTGATTAAGGTCCTAGTTTTAGTATCATCAATATTTGATTTTGATATTTCATACACTCCTATGAAAGGTAATGTGGTTTAAAGTTCATCGATATGTAAATTACTGACACAGCCATTGAAGGAATAAATGAGAGAGTTACCTCTGATGGGTTTTTTTGTTGAGATGATCATGGGAGTGGAAAATTTTGGTGGGAAAATGATTTTGGATTCATTAAAGTCTAAATCATCATTTTATGAGTGGGTTTAGCTCAATAATGTACTTGATACATATTTTTAATGCTTTAACGAAATTATAAATCCTAGGGAGACCTTGGTTGAGTGGTCTTAGTCTCCCAGTGGTTATTTGTATTTTTAAAGAAAGATGTTTGATCCTTTTTCTATAAGGATGTAGTTGTTGTAATATGTAAATAATTAATCAGACAATCGATTGTAATTTTTGTATCATAATGTCTTACTTGTTATATAATTAATGTATTGAAATACAGACCTACTAGTTTTTTACAGACCATACCCATTCTAGTGTGCAAGTGGGATGATATTTTTTTGGTCTTCACCATTTTTTACCATATATTCCTAGTGGTAAGGATGTGATTTAAGTGATTATTTATTGACTTATGAAATATTCACACTTCCTCCATATGATGAAAGTTTAGTAGCTTGGCGACTTGTATGTTTGTGAGGTTTTGGGACATCATGGGGTTCCCGATGCAATTGAATATGACCAAGAACCTAGGAAAACATCTAGGTTTTGGAATGGTTTGTAAGAGGTGACAAATTAATTATTGAAATTGATCATGAAATATCATACACAGATGGATATACAGACATAGAGAGCTGTCCTAGTTGTTTAGGAAATTCTCTGGGTAGGTGTGATTGGTTTTAGTGGTTATTGGAAAATAAATTTTCTTCTAGTAAAGATTCATTATAACAATAGTTATAAAAAATCTATTAGGATATTTACATTTTATTATTTGTATGAGAATAAATTTAAAAATACCTTGTCATGTGAAAATTTGGGAGAGCAGTCTTTGGATGAGTCGAGTATTGTTGAAGAGATGCCGAAAATAGTGGAATTGATCTAGAAGTGGTTGATCATGTAACAGATTGATCATAAATACTCTGAAAACCATCTTTAATTGATTCAAGAGTTTTAGGTTTTTGATCGTGTTCTAATGATATGTTCACCTCTCAAGGGAAATGGGTGGTTGGCTAGACAAGGTAAGAAGATACTATGTTTTTTCCCCTTTGAGATTGTGGAGACACTAGGAAAGGTGGAATATCTGTAACATCCCAGGTAAATAAAGAATAAATAATTTTAATATTTATTAATATTTACGAATAAAATATTAATTTTAATTAAAAGGGGTGTCTACGTTCGATAGCGTACTCAGGACGCAATGATGAGTTTCTTTGAAAACTTACGCTGCACACAAGTAATAAAATAATAGTATTTTAAATGTTAGTTAACGAGTAGCCGTTGTACTGGAAGGAATGGATAGAAATAACTAAAATATGAATATATATGTTTTTAAATGTTTTTAAATTTACCCAATAAAAGATAAAGGCTTAAAATACGGGAGGAGTTCAATTTTAGGCATTTATACCCTAATTTTCACGAAAGGTCCACTTATCACCTTTTGACAGAGAACCGTCATTAAATATAGTTTTTATCAATCTTATAAATTCTATTGGACCAAATATAACTCTTCTTTAGAATCGGGACATCAAAATTTACTTTGTGTAAATTTTTGGTACCTTTCTGTTAAAGTTCATTTTTAATGAATAGTGTAAAATGTTGTATTTTAATTCAAATCCTCTTTTTAATCTAATTTATTTATATGATTATATTATCTTTTGAATTTGTTTTAATGTGAAATTAGAAAATATTTTTACCATTAAATCCAATAGTGGTCGTTGAATTAATTTCACTTTGAAATCGGACTTAAACTAGTGTCAATCTTTTGATACTTATTGTTTCATAAAAACACGCTATTTGCTCTGACAGTGTGAATTAATTATTAAATTAATTAATGTCACTTATATGTTTTGAATTTTGTAAAATAGACTTCATTTTTTAATTCTTAATATCAAATATAGCTTAGGGTGAATTATTGGTTATTTTCTGAAAAACATCAATTTTTGATGAATAGTGAAACCACTAAGTGGTATTTATAAAAACTGATTTTCCGTTTAAATGAAATTTTGCCATCATTGTGTTTTGATTTTCAAAAATCCGACATACATGGTTTTCATTAAGAAGTAAAATTTGGTTCAATGAGATTAAAATAATTTTTTGGTGAATAGTAACTTATTAAGTTTTTAATCGTGATTAGTGGTAATTAGTGTAGTTTAAGGTAAAAATAATGCTTTAATAAAATAAGATGCGCTTTACACCTGTCCTACCCTCATTGGTTGTGTCATGGCCGACCATGACAAGCAATGGGTCAACTTGGGGACCCCATGGAGCCAGTTTGGTTGGGAAATGATATAAATAACTTTTTATTTAATGTAAAAGTAAGAATGACACAAACATTATATGTTTTACTAAAACAATTGTAAAATGGGGTTATAAAAGTCAGATTTTTGATTATAAATATTCATTGGAAATCTAAAAATCATTCCTACATCATAGTATTTTTTTTATAATTTTCAGACATTGAATAAATTAAATTATTTATGACATAATAATGATGCAGCGATGACATCATTATTTGACGATTTAAATAAAATGGAATGATAATGTAATATCTATGAACTACACATGTTCAAAACCAATTGGATGAGTGTATTTCGAACCCTTATCACCTTATACACGAATTATATCAATGTGGGACCTTTTAAAACCGAAACACATTTTCAAATAAAGTAATATTTCTTTACTTTCCAAAAGTGCCCCTCCTCTCCTCTTATAAAAGGCCCCAACCTCTACCACCTTACACACACTCCTCAATCCTTTGGCTCGGCCAACCCCTGTCCATTTACTCTCTCCACATCTCTATCCTCATACTAGAGGATCCCCTTTGGGAAGAATCCTTTCAAAGGATGCCTTTAATCTCAAATCAAAAGTAGTTACACTTTTAAAGGTAATTCATTCTCTCTTGTTCATTTGTTTTATTTTGCTTCTTCAACCCTATAAACTATTTTTATTTACTTATTTTGTAACAAAACCAGTATCTTCAATATACTAGGATGTTGTTATAAGATTTATTTGAGCTACACTCTCACACAACTAAATCAAATGGTTAAAGAACATACGGTTTCCGTGGATGGAGAAATTCTGCCTCCCGAAACGATGATTGTTCAATACTCATTTAACACCTTCAAAGGTGACCATTATGATGTCACTATTTTTATATATAATATATAATATGTTTATGTTTTACATAAGCTTCTGTTTATTTTCATTTTGGGCATACATTTATTGTTTCCATTATGGGTAAACACGATATCTTCATTTTAGGAAGTGCGGACTACCGCCCCCTGAAAGTGATTTGATTCGTTAATACCATATTTGGGATGTGTAAAGGATAGAGTTAATGATATTATATATGTTATTATACTTGAATTATAATATACCTCTATATCATTATTATTTCTTTCCAATAAAGTATGAGATAGAAGTGAAAGTAGTGTTCATGCGTACGTACGGCTTACCGTCTCCATGAACGGTGCATTTCATTTCTTATCCCGAAATGTAATGTACTATTAGAAGTACATGTATATAATGGATATATATAATGAATGATATATCTAAATGATGAATATAATTCTGGAATTAAAATATACATACCTCTCATTTTAGTTTTAATTCCATTAATATGACAAAGAAATGAAAGTAGCGTTCATGGGTACGTACGGCATACCGTCTCCATGAATGGTGCATTTCATTTCTTACCTAGAAGTGATTATGTAATATTATAAATACATTTATATGCTGGATATATATGATACATATTATATCCAAATCGGGAATTTCATTCTGGATATAAAGTACCTTTGACCACACGAACAACATGTAATTGTAAGAAGTCCACTTTCGACTTAAGAACCAAATATTGAAAAAACAAACATTATTAACTCAAATGGTTACATAATGTTTATAAAATGGTAATAAGTGATATAAAGGAATAATGAACTTTAAAAAGGTTCTTAATCAAGTATAAATTAACTCAAGTTTATTATTCAGGACGTTAAAGAACGATCGAGTCAAGTCGGACCCGAGGTAAGGGACTTCGTCTTAATCTCCTTTCATTGAGGCATATTTTATTTTATACACAACTTTCTTTTATATGGTGTATAAATCCCTTTGACATTTACTTTTATACAAAAGGAATATTTTTCTACGAAGCGTTTTACTAAACGACAAAAAGGAATGTTTTTTTAACGTACGCGGTGACAACGACCTTTTCCACCACCGCGAGTATTTTTTGGTCTTTGGCTTCCACAACAAGCCGTAATGTTTTTAGAATAAAATAAATACCATATACTCTTTTATGTATTTTGGTATTTAAAATGGTTTTGAAAAAGGATTCTATTATGTCAATATATTTATGATATATTGTGATTGAAATGTGGAAATTTTATCATTCCTTTATATTGGTTTTATGTTTTATGATTTTATATTGGTACTTGGACATTTTAACGGGTGGTTACGTTATAAACCATATGACGGGTGGTGCCGTGAATACCAGGACGGGTGGTTAGGTTATAACCTCCCATGCATTGGGTATGGATGTCGGCCGTATGGCTATTCCATTAAGTATGTATGGAAATTGGACGTATGGCTATTCCATTAAGTGATATGTGTGGAAGTCGACCGTATGGTTATTCCACTTAAGTATGTTTATGTCCCAAGTTACCTTTATATATGTTATGTGTTATTTTTATGGGTTTTATAGTGATCCTTTGGTTACAAAAAGGTAAGAAATGATACTTTATTCAGTGAAGAGTTTTTACTACTTCATGAAGGTGAACGTATTACTTTGATCGAGTATACATGGTTTACTTGATTTTGAAAAACTAACAGTTTCCATTCTTTGTGTATCCCTTTCTGAGCTTTTTATGGTCACCTCAAGTTTTTTTTTGAAATGTTTTCACAGGACTTAATGTGGAATAAGGTCATGGATGGGATCAAGGGAATGTCATCCTATATAAAACATGGAACTAGACACGTTTCTGTTTAAGTGTTTTTTTTATTATGGAAACTTAGTAGAATTGACTACTTTGTAATCTTTTGAGATGTAATAGTTATGTTCTAATTATCTAAAACACTAAACCTGAAAAGATCCTCAACGTGAATTATTCATTTAATTCAATATTAAGTAAGGTTTAAGGCCGGGGCCTTATAGTTGGTATCAGAGGTCGGTTTAGACAACATTAGGAGTTAGAAAGGTGTTAAATTATAATATGATTGAAATGATATAGAATTTACGGATTACCATGTTGCTTCGCCTATGATATTTCTGTGTTCAGAATGGTTTTCCGCATAGGAAACAAAGAAGTTATGTTGGGACGACATCAGGAGGAAGATAACCTTCCAAATCAGAAACCTGAGATGGTCAGAATCGGAACTGAACAGTTTGTTGCAGTGATGGCACAGTTGAATCAGGCTATAAATGGTGGTGGTATCCATGCATGAGATCAGCCAGATCAACCGCAGAGGAACATGTCATTGGTGGAACATTTCATGAGGCAACATCCTCCATCATTCAGAGGATCATCTGACCCTGTGCAAGCTGAAGGGTGGATTAAAGCACTGGAGAAGTTTTTTGATGCCATGGGGTGTTCAGAACATCAAAAGGTTAGTCTTGTTGTTTACCATTTTGAAGGTGAAGCTGATCAGTGGTGGTCGATGGTGAAAAATATAAGGGATAGTGATGAGATTGAGGATCTTCAATGGAACGAATTCAAAGGTATGTTTCTTGAGAAATATTTTCCTAAGGTGGTTCGTCTTAGGATGGAGAAACAGTTCCTAGAATTGAGGCAGGAGGATGATTCAGTGGCTGCTTATGAAGAAAAGTTCACTCAATTGGAAAGGTATGCTCCAAAATTCATACGAGATCTTGATAGTAAAATAAACCGTTTTTACTCGGGGTTAAAGCCAAATTATCGAAGGGCATTAGCTTCTCGTGAGTTCAAAAGTTATGAAAAACTTGTTCGATGTGCGGAGAAGGTGGAAATGGAGTTTGCCGATGATCAGGTGTTCACTGAAAAACAACAGAATAAGAGGTCTAGTTGGCAGGCAAAGGGGAAGAATTCTTCAAAGAAACAAGGAGTTATGAAAACCAAATATCCATCCTGTGAGAAGTGTGGTAAAATGCATCCTAGGGAATGTTTATCCATGTCTGCTTAGTGCTTTCGGTGTGGTAAGTCTATCCATATTGCTCGTAACTGTAAGGAAGATGATCAAGCAGGAAATGAAAAGCCAACGGTAAGATGTTTTAAGTGTAATGAAATTGGTCATTATGCAAATGAGTGTCCAACGAAGAACTCAACTGGGGGAATGCAGCCAGACTAAAAGTAGAAAGGGGTCGTGAAATCCATTACAACAACTTCAGCAGATGTTGGGCCATCGAATGAAGTGGTATGAGCTCCAGGGAGCTCAGTATTTTTCGAAGATTGACTTGAGGTCAGGGTACCATCAGTTGAAAGTAAAAGAAGCAGACGTTTCGAAGACTGCGTTCCGTACTAGATATGGCCATTATGAATTTGTAGTTATGCCTTTTGGGTTAACCAATTCACTTGCTGTATTCATGGACCTTATGAATAAAATTTTCCATGAGTTATTTGTTAAGTTTGTTTCTGTGTTTTGTGGTTTGGGAAGAGGTTATGTGTTCCTTGTGATTCACAGTTGAAGAATGGGTTGTTATGTGAGGCTCATAGTTCCCCATTTTCAGTTCATCCTGGCAGTACTAATATGTACAGAGATCTGCGGGAGTATTACTGGTGGGATGGAATGAAAAGAGATATTGCTGATTTTACTGTGAAGTGTTTGACATGTCAACAGGTTAAAGCAGAGCGGCAGTTACCGAAAGGGATTCTTTATCCTTTACCAGTGCCAGAGTGGAAATGGGAGAATATATCCATGGACTTTGTTGTTGGATTACCGAAGACATCTCGAGGTAATAATGCAATCTGGGTTTTTGTTGATCGTTTGACCAAATATGATCATTTCTTTGCTATACGAGATACTTTCTCTCTTGATCAACTTTCCCGTTTGTATCTTAAAGAGATAGTCAGGTTACATGGAGTTCCTCTCTCCATTGAATCTGATCGTGATCCCAGGTTCACATCTACCTTTTGGAAAGGCCTTTAGAAGTCGTTCGGTACTGAATTAATTTTTAGTATAGCTTTTCATACTCAATCAGATGGGCAGTCAGAACGAAAAATTCAGACCTTGGAGGTTATGCTACGATCTTGTTCGATGGATTATCAGGGAAGTTAGGACCAACATCTTTCTTTGGTTGAATTTTCATATAATAACAGTTTTCATTCCAGCATACAGATGGAACCATTTGAGGCATTATATGGGAAGCGGTGTTGAACTCCAGCATTTTGGAATGAAGTGGGTGAAAGGAAGCTGATGGGACCAGAATTGGTAGAAGAGATGGAAGAAAAAGTTCAGTTGATTCAGAAGCACATGAGAACAGATCAGAGCAGGTAGAAGAGTTATGCGGATAACCAGAGGAAGGATCTATCTTTCGAGGTAGGTGATCATGTTTTTCTCAAGGTTTCTCCTTGGAAAAGTGTGATGAGATTTGGTAAGAATGGAAAGCTGAGTCCATGGTTTATTGGACCATATTAAATTCTGGAGGGAGTTGGATCAGTTGCATACTAGGTGGCTTTACCTCCAAGTTTATCTTAGGTACACAATTGTTTTCATGTTTCGATGTTGAGAAAGTATATGCCAGATCCATCTCATGTTTTGAGTCCAGAGGTAGTTCAGCTGGAAGAGAACCTATCTTATGAGGAACAACCGGTCCAGATTCTTGACCACAAGAAGCAGGTGTTACGGAATAAGGTGATTCATCAGGTAAAGGTTTTGTGGAAAAACCATGTGATTGAAGAGGCAACGTGGGAATTTGAAAATTCTATGAGGGATAAATACCCCCACTTATTTTGATAAGTGAATAAAATTGTGATGACGCAATTCCTAAAAGGGGGGAAGGATGTAACATCCCAGGTAAATAAAAAATAAATAATTTTAATATTTATTAATATTTACGAATTAAATATTAATTTTAATTAAAAGGAGTTTCTATGTTTGATATCACACTCAGGACGCAACGATGAGCTTCTTTGAAAACTTACGTTGCACACAAGTAATAAAATAATATTATTTTAAATGTTAGTTAAAGAGTAGCCATTGTACTGGCAGGAATGGATAGAAATAACTAAAATATGACTATATATGTTTTTAAATGTTTTTACATTTACCCAATAAAAGATAAAGGCTTCAAATACGGAAAGAGTTCAATTTTATGCATTTATACCCTAATTTTCACAAAAGGTCCACTTATCACCTTTTGATGGAGAACCGTCATTAAATATAGTTTTGATAAATCTTATAAATTCTATTGGACCAAATATAACCCTTCTTTAGAATCGGGACATCAAAATTTACTTTGTGTAAATTTTTGGTACCTTTTAGTTAAAGTTCATTTTTTTAATGAATACTGTAAAATGTTGTATTTTAATTCAAAACCTCTTTTTAATCTAATTTATTTATATGATTAGATTATCTTTTTAATTGGTTTTAAAGTTAAATTAGAAAATATTTTTACCATTAAATCCAATATTGGTCGTTGGAATTAATTTCACTTTGAAATCGGACTTAAACTAGTGTCAATCTATTGATACTTATTGTTTCATAAAAACACGATATTTGCTCTGACAGCGGGAATTAATTATTAAATTAATTAATGTGACTTATATGTTTTGAATTTTTTATAATATACTTCATTTTTGAATTTGTAATATCAAATATAGCTTAGGGTGAATTATTGGTAATTTTCTGAAAAACATCAATTTTTGATGAATAGTGAAACCACTAAGTGATACTTATAAAAGATGATTTTCCGTTTAAATGAAACTTTTCCATCATTGTGTTTTGATTTTCAAAAATCCGACATACATGGTTTTCATTAAGAAGTAAAATGTGGTTCAATGAGATTAAAATAATTTTTTGGTGAATAGTAACTTATTAAGTTTTTAATCGTGATTAGTGGTAATTAGTGTAGTTTAAGGTAAAAATAATGCTTTAATAAAATAAGATGAGCATGAAACATGTCCTAACCTCATTGGATGTGTCATGGCCGACCAAGAAAAGCCATGGGCCAACTTGGGGACCCCATGGAGCCACTTTGGTTGGGAAATGACATAAATAACTTTTTATTTAATGTAAAAGTAAAAATGACACAAACATGATATGTTTTACTAAAACAATTTTTAAATAGGGTTATACAAGTCAGATGTTAGATTATAAATAGTCATTGGAAAGATAAAAAGATTTCCTACATCATAGTAGTTTTTTTTAATTTTTAGACATTAAATAAATTAAATTATTTATGACATAATAATGATGCAGCGATGACATCATTATTTGACGATTTAAATAAAATGGAAAGATAATGTAAAATCCATGAACTACACATGTCCAAAACCAATTGGATGAGTGTATTTAGAACCCTTATCACCTTATCCACGAATTATATCAATGTGGGACCTTTTAAAACCTAAACACATTTTCAAATAAAGTAATATTTCTTTACTTTCCAAAAGTGCCCATCCTCTCCTCTTATAAAAGGCCCCACCCTCTACTACCTTACACACACTCCTCAAGCCTTTGGCTCGGCCAACCACTGCCCATTTACTCTCTACACATACCTCTACTCATCCTAGAGGATTCCCTTTGGGCAGAATCCTTTCAAAGGAAGCCTTTAATCTCAAATCAAAAGTAGTTACACTTTTAAATGTAATTGATTCTCTCTTGTTCATTTGTTTTATTTTGCTTCTCCAACCCTCTAAACTCTTTTTATTTACTTATTTTGTAACAACACCAGTATATTAAATATACTAGGATGTTTTTATAAGATTTATTTGAGCTACACTCTCACACAACTACATCAAATGGTTAAAGAACATACGGTTTCCGCGGATGGCGAAATTCTGCCTCCCGGAATGATGATTGTTCAATACTCATTTAACACCTTCAAAGGTGGCCATTATGATGTCACTATTTTTATATATGATATATAATATATTTATGTTTTCCTTAAGCTTCTGTTTTTTTTTTCATTTTGGGCATACCTTTATTGTTTCCATTATGGGCAAACACGATATCTTCATTTTAGAAAGTGCGGACTACCGCCCCCTGAAAGTGATTTGATTCGTTAATACCATATGTGGGATGTGTAGAGGATAAATTTAATGATATTATATATGTTATTATACTGGAATTATAATATACCTCTATATCATTATTATTTCTTTCCAATAAAGTATGAGATAGAAGTGAAAGTAGCGTTCATGCGTACGTACGACTTACCGTCTCCATGAACGGTGCATTTCATTTCTTATCCCCAAATGTAATGTACTATTAAAAGTACATGTATATAATGGATATATATAATGAATGATATATCTAAATGATGAATATAATTCTGGAATAAAAATATACATACCTCTCATTTTAGTTTTCATTCCATTAATATGACAAAGAAATGAAAGTAGCATTCATGCGTACGTACGGCTTACCGACTCCATGAATGGTGCATTTCATTTCTTACCTCTAAATGATTATGTAATATTATAAATACATGTGTATTCTGGATATATATGATACATATTATATCCAAATCGGGAATTTCATTCTGGATATAAAGAACCTTTGACCACACGAACAACATGTAATTGTAAGAAGTCCACTTTCGACTTAAGAACCAAATATTGACAAAACAAACATTATTAACTCAAATGGTTACATAATGTTTATAACATGGAAATAAGTGATATAAAAGGAATAATGAACTTTAAAAAGGTTCTTAATCAAGTATAAATTAACTCAAGTTTATTATTTAGGACGTTAAAGAACGATCGAGTCAAGTCGGACCCGAGGTAAGGGACTTCGTCTCAATCTCCTTTCATTGAGGCATATTTTATTTTATACACAACTTTCTGTTATACAGTGTATAAAACCCTTTGACTTTTACTTTTATACAAAAGGAATCTTTTTCTATGAACCGTTTTACTAAATGACAAAAAGTAATGTTTTTTAACGTACGCGGTGACAACGACCTTTTCCGCCGCCGCGAGTATTTTTTGGTCTTTGGCTTCCTCAACAAGCCGTAATGTTTTTTGAATAAAATAAATACCATATACTCTTTTATGTATTTTGGTATTGAAAATGGTTTTGAAAAAGGATTCTATTATGTCAATATATTTATGATATATTGTGATTGAAATGTGGAAATGTTATCATTCCATTATATTGGTTTTATGTTTTATGATTTTATATTGGTACTTGGACATTTTAATGGGTGGTTACGTTATAAACCATATGAAGGGTGGTGCCGTGAATACCAGGACCGGTTGTTACGTTATAACCTCCAATGTATTGGGTATGTAAGTCGGCCGTATGGCTATTCCATTAAGTATGTATGGAAATTGGCCGTATGGCTATTCCATTAAGTGATATGTGTGGAAGTCGACCGTATGGTTATTCCACATAAGTATGTTTATGTCCCAAGTAACCTTTATATATGTTATGTGTTCTTTTTATGGGTTTTATGGTGATCCTTTGGTTACAAGAAGGTAAGTAATGATACTTTATTCAGTAAAGAGTTTTTACTACTTCATGAAGGTGAATGTATTACTTTGATAGAGTATACATGGTTTACTTGATTTTGAAAAACTAACAGTTTTCATTCTTTGTGTATCCCTTACTGAGCTTTTTATGCTCACCCCATGTTTTTTTTTTGAAATTTTTTCACATGACTTAATGTGAAATAAGGTCAAGGATGGGATCAAGGAAATGTTATCCTATATAAAACCTGGAACTAGACACGTTTCTTTTTAAGAGTTTTTTTTATTATGGAAACTTAGTGGAAGTGACTACTTTGTAATCTTTTGAGATGTAATAGTTATGTTCTAATTCTATAAAACTCTAAACCTGAAAAGATCCTCAATGTGAATTATTCATTTAATTCAATATTAAGTAAGGTTTAAGGTCGGGGCCTTATAATATCAATTGGAACTGTAGTATCGTTCAACTTACAAGCACAATGTGCTTCATGTTTTTTATAATAGGAGGTATCAATTTGATCCTTTCCATGTTATTGAATGATATGATTTAGATCATGGTCCTAACACCGTTATGGTAGAGAAAGTGGTTCATATTATCAATCGCGAAGAGACTGTATTGTGTGGTAAAACAATTCCCTTAGTTCATAAACTCTGGTAGTTCGGATGGGATATCCATGAGATGTCGGAGATGGAATTTATTATTAGGTATTAGTGACCTACAATTATTTCAAGTCAATTATATTGAATACATTCTAGGGATAAAATTGTTTTATGGTGGGAATTTTGTAGCATTATATCACATTCCTTCATATACATATTGACTATATTTTTTATTCAAATTTTGTTTTGGTGTGTTTCAATCCCTATATAGATTGGGATATTTCTTCATGAAAACAAACAGAATGTCCCTTGATGTATGTCTTATTAACAATTTATGGATTCTAGCTATAAATGTGTAAAATTATTAAGAGGGGTTCTCCTTAGGTTTAAAAATATGTAAAAATAGTTCTATATTTTTTACAGAATTTGGGTTACAAAATTCCAATAGGACATATTCACAACATGAACTAGTTATATGATGTGAATATATTATAGGGAAGATACCATGAGTCCCATTTAGGGAATGAAGAATTTCAATCTGTGAAATCCTTTAAGGATGTGAATGGGTCAAAATGATTAAATTAACCTAAGTTTATGCCTTTTTCATTATATTTGTAAAATATTCCAATTATTGATTTTAATTCTTCAAGTCCATCAGTTTTTATTATTTCTCATTCATATCCTCTACAATATTCAACTTTCAGGACTCCCTCCCATTCCCTAGGATTGTTATGGTAAATTTTGGGTGATCTCCCACCTTCTAGATCACTCCATTCAGTATTTTACCCTAATGGAGATTGTGTCCTTTCTCCTTACTAACTATTACTCCTATTTATATCAACAAATGCGACTCAGATTAATTTTTTATTGATGTTGGTGAATTAAAATAAGTGGTTCTAATTATTGAATTCACTTATTTTCTTGAAAATTCATGTGGTTTGTTTATTGGAATTTGTTTAGTTGACTATATAATGGATATTTTTGGAAAATATAGCTGTTTTAAATTGATTTTTATATAATGAAGTTTTTCACACACCAGGTATTTGGTTAAATTATTTAAATGTTTTTTTGGATTTGAAATGGATTTTGACAGTCGTAAAACATTGTGTAACCTCGGGTACGTAGAGAATATAATTTTCACTCTTTTGTGTTCAATACCATAACAGGTTTATTACCAGGTTATTTTTTATAATTAAACTATAGGTAATATTGGATGGATATTCCTTAGGCTTGGAATGGGTATTTTTTTATCATTTATGTATACCCTTAGCTTAGATCGCTAAGTGCATGATTTCTCATTTATGATTGGTTTATGATGTAATTTTCATGGTTATCTACTCCAATTTTTATCTTATGGTGTATCCATTATTGTTTTTCATATGCATACCATCTTTATTTTTTTCATGACATATTCTTGTATTTTTTAAAAATGGTATGCTTTTATTAAAACCAATGGATAATTTATCGAATGGTTTTACTTTATGAAATTTATTTTTGAAATAGATTCATTTTAAATATAATGCTAATGTATTATAGATATAAAATGTTTTATAGATTCTTAGGTGGAATCTTTCAAGGTTTTATATACTATCCCATCTTTTGACTGGAGGAGGTTGTAGATAGTGTTTTACATGACTTAGGTAATGTAACATCCTGGTTCTGGGGGCCTCTCAAAGGTTCCATATACATGGTTGGTCACATTCCCTTAAGTTCATTTCCCTGAATGTCAGAGGTTTCCTACTAGATGTGAGGTAATTGGGTGTGATAATGGGGAAACCATGCCCTCATTATAGAGTAACATAGTGAAATCAAGAAGAAAATAGTAGCAAAAGCAGTAATACCATACAAAAAAATAAACAGCGGAAAACATATTGTATAGAAAAATTAAACATATATATATATAATAAATTATGCATGTCACAAGTATCTGGGAATTCATCCAAACATGTCACAATACTAGAAACACAATAGTAAAACCAAATTACATAAAAAATGTAAACTCCAATAGAATCTCAAGCCTCAGCTTGTTCACAAGCTCTTCAGATCCATAGCAAGCATGTACCTGATGAATAAGGGAGTGATTCACCAGATCTGTGTATACATTTACACAAAATTATTGAAAATAACAACATTTATTCAGAAAAAAACAACTACATAGTGGAAAATACTTTGATTTCGGTGATCTTGTTCATTTTCAGGTGATTTCTGGGAAAAAACAAAAACTGGGGGAAATGTGATCAAAATTTAGAACTACGCGGTGTGTACATATATACATTCCTAGAACAGTCAGACTTAGACATGGATTGGATTGGACAATTACATGCCCAAGTTAATAGAAGCATGTACACATAATGTACAAAAACTACACATTGTGTATAGTATTCTAGAAGCAGTTGGTTTTTGAGAAGAAGTATACACGCCCATGCGGTCGGCTGATGTTGAAACGCCATGTAAATAATTTATATTCCATGTGTGACCTTCTAGAAGTGGTTGGTGGCTTATAAAAGACTGTACATGCTGTTTATAAGCACCTACTAGGAGGCACCATGTTCCAAGTCAAAGAGGGCATGTTAGGCCACCTACCAGTAGAGAAAAAGTAGAAAAAATTATGTTGACAAAACTATAGGGAGTGTACTTCTTCCACAAGCTATGTACTTTTATTTTCTATAAACAGAGGCCTTGGAATCTGGTTCATGGGGAAAAAGAGAGGGTGAAGGTCAAAAAAATGATGCTCTATTTCCATGCTACCATTATTCAACTACTTCACCATTATATAATTCTACAAAATTGCCAATATCCCCACGAAGTTTCTATGATGATCACATCAGGTATTGAGAGTTTTTTATCTTTTCTTATTTCTATAACTAAATACCCAGTGTGTTGGGGTTATGGGAGATTAAATAGTTTCAATTTTGATTAGTTGTTAAGAATGTGTTTGTTCTATTAATCTCTTCTTATTCTTCTTTAATCACATTATTTTGTCCTGGAAAATTCCGAGCTAGACCAAGGGTAAAATTTTGAAGGATATAAAATAACAATAATGATTTATAATTTCGTGATAATTGGATGTACTCATCGAGTTAAAAATGTACTAATGCAAATAAATAACTGGGAAACAGTGACAACCGGACAAAGGAGTTGGTTTCCTCAGCACTAAACATAATTTTACCATATCGAGGAAACCTTGTTAAAAATTGAATCACATAGTGTTGGGTTATTATGAACAACACAACCTCATAAGAAATTTTATTTAATAAACAAACACTTAAGAATCCACATACCCAATACATTTTTCTCTATATTTTCATCAAACCTGATTTCTCATATTTTCATATATCCATTAAGTAATTTGATAAAGAAATTTAAATCCAATTTCATTTTTCATCCAGTCATTAAAAATTAAACTCAAAATTAAGTAAACTTCACTAATATGAAAATACAAACTTGATAAGCAAGAAAAAAATAACTTCTTGTTCCCTGTGGATCAACCTCGTACTGGTATTATACTCCTTATGGTAATACTATTTGGGATACTAATAACCTACCTTCGGTAAAACAACTCTCCAAATTTTGGTTCTGTTACTGGGGACATAAAAAAGTTAATTTTTTCCTTGTTTTAATTATGTTTGTATCAAATTTTAGTGGAAATAAAAATAATATATTCCCAAAAAACTCTTTTATAATCACATTTTTGTTTATCTTTTTTTTCATCATTTACACGTGGTGTTTGTAAGTATTTTTCATGTATATAAGTGTATGAGCATCCACCTCACTCATTCAAAGAACATTGATTCATCAGGGTGTTTAACAGTTAACCCAAAAAAGGAACAAACACTCTTGAGGTGCCTATGAGAACTCATGACCTCGCACAACCGAAACAATCCAATGGCACAAAACGGTGAAGGAAATCTAGCTGTTGTCCATGTAGATGGACAACCATTTGGTGTGGATAACAAATAGAACCATAATTCTCCATATGATCTTGGGCATGGCTCCCAGCAGCTCTAACTATTCCAACCAGAGCGGATTCCATTTTTACAGCATGTTCAGGGGTTGTACTTCACCCCATAGGAACAACAATACATGTCGCCTCTACTCCCTCAGAAACCACCTCTATGTCATACTCTTATGGATTACGGCCTGTGGTCTATTAATGGAGCTGACACGGGTATCGTCCATCCCCTGGTGTAGGCCCAACACTACGAGATAATGCCTTCCATTATGCAGGTAATCTAGAATACTGTTCAGTTTGGCGGCCTGCCCAGTGAGGACCCCAATTCCCATCTCTCCCTTTCCTGGGGGTCTGTGCCACATTCCGCTTCCATGGAGTGTCCATAGATGCCATTTATCTTTTCCTCATTCTCTTCTCTCTGAGGGATAATGTGAAAAAATAGATTAATGATTTTCCACAATAATCTTTCCTCACATGGGAGTAGATATCTCAGGAGTTCCTATCGAAATACTTCCCACACTCGAAGTCGGTCACTCTGTGGAACGAAATACATAACTTCCAGTAGCACGACTCTGAGTTATTATATGAATCATGAGAGAGCTTCATTAATATATACTCTGAAAATGTCCACACCATGGACTAAAACTATGGATGCCGGCCCAACCCTTTTACACTAGTCTAATGATAAATATAATGTCATTGGTGGATGCTACTGTTGGGGGTACAATTACGAGGAAGTATATTGAAGAGCTATTCAAACAACTATAAGACATGTTAGCAAATAGATTCTGGTGGCACTCTAAGAAAGGCACACAGAAACAAGGTATTCATAATATTGATGCTACAACTATGCTAGCTTCCTAGTTGGATGTTGTGTCCAAAAATAACGACGCACTCCATCTGAAGGGCACATCCCAAGTACATGCGAAAAACCATCCAGCAATGTGTGAATGTGGTAATAACCACATCATGGTAGAATTACCAAGACCTATCGGAGGCCCATCGATGATCAAGGTGAGATATATTTTCCAAAATCAAGGGCCAAACTAGTACCAGCAGTACGAGAACATAGAATGGTGTGATCATCTGAATAGAGGCTGGGGCCAATAAAAGCATAATCCTCCGCCCCGGTGACCGACATACTACGGTCTGACACCTTATCATAACTAGCACCCGAGTCAACAACAGCCTCAGCAGGGATCTTATCAGCGAGGGTATCAAAACCCTCTCCTACAGCAGCCACGACAGCCACCACCTCCACCAGTTGCACAACACCCTCAGCAGGAGAATACCTCCAGATTAGAGGATCTCACGAAAATATTATATCTACTTTGGAGAAAAGATTTCAAAATCAGGAGGCTTATATTCATGGCCTGAAGAACCAAATTTACAATCAATAAAACCAACTCTTAGAGAGGAAACCTGGTACACTACTGGGTAACACTGAGAAGAACCTAAGGGAGGAGGCCCATGTCGTCACACTATGGAGTGGAAGGGATCCACAACAGACAAAAACCAGAACAGCCAGGTGCACCTACACCCCATTCTAATGATGAAGCACTAAATTACCTACTAAATAATAATGATGTGAAGCCACGACTAATCCAATGGGTACTCCTCCTACAAGAATTTTATCTGGAGATCTGAGACAAGAAAGGAAGCGAGAACGTTGTTGATGATAATATCTCATGCCAAGTGCTCCCTCATTTGGAGAAGGATAAATATCGAGATATCAGTGAGGATTTACCTGATAAACACTAATTTTTAGTCGAAGAAACACCTAAACATTGGTATTCTGATATTACTAATATTCTGGTTATAGGTGTTGTTCACCCTGACCTCTCCATCTAGCAAAAGGATGATATTTTTCTCCGATGTCATGAGGTACTTCATGGAAGATCCTATTATATTCTAATCCTAAGGAGATGGGTTGATCCATCATTGCATCCCATAAATTGAAGTTCATGGAGTCCTAGATTTATTTCACACCTTACTAGTTGGGGGACATCATGGGCATGATCGTACTATAGCAAAGATCTTGCAGTCTATTTTTTTCGGCCCACCATTCCTAGAGATTACCGAGACTTTGTTTCCTATTGTGATCAATTCTAGATAACAGGTAATGTGGTATATCGTGCTGAGATTCCCTGACACCCCATCCTACAGGTCGAGACCTTTGATATCTAGGTAATATATTTCATGGGACCATTACCCCTATCTTTCAAGAACACTTACATCCTGGTCTACATTGAAGATGTCTCCAAATGGATGGAAGCCTATGCTACAGTACACGACTCGGCCAAGGTAGTCATAGTCTTTTTAAAGAAGCATATTTTCAGCAGGTTTTACATTCCTAATGTACTAATCAGTATTAGAGGAACCCACTTCAATAATAAATTGATGAAAGGAGTGCTGTCAATGTATGGAGTGAAGCATCATATGGGGATGCCATTTCATCCCCAGCCCTGTGGACAACTAGAGCTCTCCAACCATGAGCTCAAGCATATTCTAGAGAATACAGTGAACAGTTCTCATGAAGACTAGTCATAGAAGTTAAAATATTCTTTTTTGGCATATCAGACAGCTTTTAAAACAAAACTAAGGATGTCCCCATTCTGCCTCATCTATGGAAAGTCATGACATCTTCTAGCAGAGTTGGAGAAGAAATCCTAATGCGCCATCAAATCCCTGAATTTTGATCTGACGACAGCTGATGATAAGGTTATGTTCCTGTAACACCCCGAGATTTTATGAGAATTATTCTTTTTAATTTCTTTGATGTATTTTGTTGTACGCTACGCCAATATTATCTTGCACTATACACAACACCGTATTATCTTGTAGTATACACAACACTATTATTGGATTTCGTTACACACAAGAGTGACTTTCCTCTATAACATTTGTTGTACGCAATACCGAGTTTCACTAATCAAGAAAATGTTATTAAAATATTATATAAACTAGCCATTATTAGTAGTAATACCAGCTTTTTGAAATGTTATAAATTTTATCTTTCAAAATGGACTTCATTTCTGAATTCATAATATCGAAATTATCCTTGGATGAATTTTTGGAATTTTTCTGAAAACATTCAATTTTTGATAAATAGTGAAAACACTGGGTTACTATTTAAAAACCGTCTTTTTATTTAAATAATAATTTATTTTATTTAAATTTATTTTAGGTCAAAATAGATACATAATACATATATAAGTTCAATGTAATTCATTAGAGTCATTTTATAATAATATAGATATATAAAAATATTATTGAACTTTTTACCGTCTTTTACCCACCTCCTAGGAGCATTTCCAATAGTACATAAAACATTATTTTACCACTTCTCTGAGATGAATTTCGAAAATCCGTGTAACATGGTTAATATCAAGTAGTAAAATGCGGTTCAATAAGATAAAAATAATTTTTTGTGAATAGTAACTTTTTAGTTTTATTTACCACGGTTAAAAGTAAATAGGGTAATTAAGGGTAAAAATGTTATTATTATTACCCTAACACATGTCCTAATTCTATTGGGTAAGTGTAATTCGACCCAAAACAACCTTAGGAATAAAATATTACCCTTTAGGTCCACTTGGATTAGATTAGGACATTTATTTTTGATTTATTTAAAGAAGAGTTAAAATAGTTTAATAACTAAAACATTTTTAATTTAGGGTAATACAGAAGATAAATTCGACTATAAATATTCATTTGAAAGATAAAAAGATTACCTAAATAATGGTATTTTATAATTTTTAGACATTAAATAATTTAATTTATTTATGAAACAATGATGATGCAGTAATTACCTTATTAATGAAATATTAACATAGTTGATGTTATAAATACCCAAATAAATGTAATTTGATACTTTTTATAAATTAGACTAATATTTTAGGTTAATATGACAAGTTATTATTGATTAAATTAACGTTTTTCTAAATAATCAGGCTTTTATGATATTCGCAAAAATCAATTACCAAATAGTGTCAAAATTGACATAAAATAGTTTTTAAAACAAATATTATATTATTAATTGTTATTCTATTCCTAAAAATCTATGGTTTGGCCAAATGACTTAGATAAAGTTATATATATTAATAATCAACCACTTGGGGATCTTTTGGCTTGTTATAGTATGTTTATTAACCATATAGTGTAAGAAAACAAGAATACACGAAAAAGTAAAATTATTTAACTTAGAGATAAATCTAAATGATAAGGTTAAAATAGTAACCTAAACTTGTCTAAAACTTATTGTTTGAAATAATTTCCACCCATACCCACATTATCTTCCAAATAGGTCACTTTTTAGCCATTATAAACCGAATATGACTTTATTATAAAATACTATTTTAGGTTTTTCCTAAGATGCCCCTCTCCTCCCTTATAAAAGGGAACCTCCTCCCTCTCCCCATCACAACACTTTGAGCCTTCATGCTCGGCCAAACCCTGAAAATTTACCTTCTCAACATACCTAGAAACATAATAGAGGTTCTGTTCTACTCAAAAGACCAACTCTAGTTCCCAAAGAGGAAGTTTAAAAGAGTTGCGTCGAAGAAGAGGTAATCTCTTCTACCGATTCTTTCAAGTTTCTTTCCTCTTCACCTTCTTCTTCATTAGTTTTTCATTATAAAGTAATAACATAAGTATCAATAATATACTGATATGTAATTATAAATATGAAACAACCCACATTTCACCTTCTATCCATCCTACGGAAAACGAAATCACCGCGCGTTCATACGTACGGAATACCGTCTCCATGCCGTGGTGTAATCTGTTTTTCCACCACCACCTTACATGGATGGGTATAATGGGGTAAAGAATAACTATATATGCTTACTATAAAATCACACTTATTATGATATATTATATCATCCACCCCAATTGCATTCAATAATTATGGGAATGATATCATCGCCCTTGCATACGTATGGATTACCGTCTCCAAGACGCAATGAGATTCATTCTCCATGTTAAACATTAAAGAATGATTATAAAGTATATATAGTGAATAATGATGAAAAATATGACATGATAAACCTAATGTATTTTTGTATATATATATATATATATCGTCTTCTTACTTCCATTCATGTCAATAAGGAAAGGAAAACTGTGTTAATGCGTACGTACGGCATACCGTCTCCTTGAACGGTGTATTTCATTTCATTTATCTATCTAATATATATATATGGAATATATATGATATATAAATAAGTATTTACATTCTATAAGTAATTAAATTGTGATATATGTAATAATAATATCAAGAACAACAAGTCCAATCACATATGATAAATAAAATGATTTTACCGAAAATGATGCTTTAACATGGAATTTGCAAAAGAACGTGTAATATAAAGTCATAAGTGAACCATATATGATATCATAACAATGAATATGATTCTGTAATAATTAAATGACATTATTTAAATCATTATATAGTAGGTTTAGATATTTAGGAATCATATCAGACCTAAGGTAAGGGATAACTTTTCCAATCTCATTTTTATCTAAGATTGTTTATTCGTAAGTATTTACTAGGGTTATATTTATCATACATGTCCCAGTTTTCTAAAAATGGTTTATTGTATTTATAAAGTCATTTTTACACATTTTTTTCTATTAATACATGGTATGTAAGAAATCATTCTTTTTTTACCATACGAGTTACTTTTTAACTTTTCCAGAAAAAGTACGAGAATAATGTTTTTTTAACTTATACGACATGAACGGATTTTTATGGTTTCATAACACGCCTAATTTTCATGAAGATTCCTCTACAAGATTTCATGACTATTTTTAACAAAATACTTTTATTTTAAAATTTCATGTAATTTTGTGAAAGGTAAATGATTTTGAAGAAGAAAGGAGATTTTCCTCAAGAATTCATTTCATGTGTTTTGTCAAGACTATTTTCCATATAAGATGACATTATTTAGTATGATTATGTTTCATGTATAATGTATCTATTATTTACATGATTTCACTTTTTTATGATGAAATGATATCCTTTTTTATATGGATTATGTTATGATGGGATGATGTTTATGAAACCCATTTTATTCTTTCGGTTTTGATGAATGATTTATGATTATTTTGTGGCACAAGTAAGAATGATTTAATTATGATATGGGTGGGACCTATATCTCCCTCCAATTCATTGGATAAATATTTATAACTCAGTAGATAGACATGTCTAGAACAGAAAGTTAATCTGGTTCACTGATACAGGACTGGAATTAGGAAAGAACTCAATTCAGTGAGGGACTTTGTCCACTAAGATGGTCTGGGCAGCAATGCCTTGGACACTATGGAAATAATATCATGTGCTTAATTGTTTTACACAATAAAATGTTTTATTCCCATGATATTTTATCATGATTGATGTTCCTTTATGACTTATGCCTTATGTTCGGCCAATATTTATTTCACCACTCATGATTTTGATGTGTAAACATTATGTTCATGTTTTGAAGTTCAAATGTGTATGGTTTGTTTTATTTTCTCCATGCTTACCCTTACTCATAATTTTTGCTCACCCTTTATATGTTTTATTTTCCCCAGGATATAAAGAAAGGGTTTAGGTAAGAAAAGAAGGGAATATCTTTAGGGGATATGTTGAATATCTTTCACCATGATTAGAATATTATATTCTGAGTTTCCAAAGACACTAAACTATTATGGTCATTTGGTGTCTGTTTTTGTTATTTATTAGGTATTCCGTAAAATCAAAGTAATTTCAATGTAGGTAAATGTTGGGTCTCTACAATTGGTATCAGAGGACAAGTTTCGTTATCCTTTGGAAACTAGGATGCAGAAATTTTATTGAAATCCCAAGAGATATTTATATGGTATGTCTAGGGATGTCCCTAAGGATAAGTATACATATAGTTTATAGTCATAGAATTACGGTAAAGATCTTATAATTTAACCTAAGATGTTAGATATTGAAGGCAGTCCCCCTTGATTATGATTTTTTCCTCCCACACTATTCTTTTTGGGTTTTAAAAAATTACTGGAAGTATGGAGATTCAAGATAATGGAGGATATGAAGGACAATGGGATAATATTCTTCATGAGAAACCAAATGAAACAGGATTTGGTAGTCCAATCATTGTTATTATGCCTAATCCGCAATATCATAATATAATCAACAATCTCAACTTTGATAAGTATCCCGACTCAGCTAATAAGAGAAAGATGAAGTATCATGATGATCATAGATGAAAGAAAGTTCAATTTCCTTCATGTAAATCATGTAGGAATAAGAATAATGGAGAATTTTTCAATGGAACTGGAAGATTATTTTGGTGTGGAAAATAAGGACACAAATCTAGTGAGTGAAAATGAAAAGGTTCAGTTCACACCATGTAGAAGGATAATGGTATTTCTACCACATCAAAAATGATTAAATTTTTTAAATGTGGAATGTATGGGAATTATGCAAACCAATTCCATAAGGGAAAATCTCATGAAGAGAATCATCATGGTCATATGGGTAGTATTTATGTGGATGATGATGAAGAGACTAAAAATGATATATGAGATGAAAGAAATGATGAAGCTCAATAAGTGGTTTAAAAAGGTAGTGGAATTAATGTATGTTTATTAAGATTTATTTTGTGTAGGTAATTTAATGGTACTATTGAATAAAAAATCATCTATAGATTGTTACACTGTTTTCTTTCCTTGAGAATTTGAAAGTATATGAGGAATGGTACCAGTAACCATGAAAGGTTATTCAAATATTTTTGGAAGATAGATGATATGTGCATAATGAATGGATACAGAGATAATGAGATTTTTGATAGTATTAATGAGCTCAGGACTAGTATAAGGACAAAGTAATATCATAGTTTTAGTGTGTAGATATTTTGGGATTTTGGTATGTGGAAAGAGTTAGCTTTTGACAGCATTGATGTTTTCGCTAATGTTTAATGGGTATTCATTTTACAAGATAATACAAGATTAAGGTATTCATATATTTGTAATGAGACCAACAAGATATATCTTATGATATATGGGAGATAAATGATGGTATTCACATGCTTGGTAGATGACCTTTCTAGTAATCGTTTTATGAGATTCGACAAAAGTATTTTTTATAAACCTAATGATTGGAAAAGATTATGTTTGAAATTAGATAGTATGGTTTAAGGATAGCACTTTTTGATATGTTAGGATAGTATAGTTTTAGAAAAAGGAAAACCATTAGGATGGGCGGTAACCAATCGCATCAGACAAGGATGCGGGAATCGAACCCCCAACTGAAGTGTGATAGGCCTTTATCACTGGCCTACAGGATGCCCTTAGTTACTAGAAACTGGTTTTATTTTATTAAGTGCTATGATTGATGAAGTATATGTCCATTTTAGGAACCATATAAGATTAATCTCACCAATAGATGGACTTATTTATATTGCTTTTTCTAACCATATGTTTGAGACAGATGGAATGACCAATCATTCTATCACATGATCTGCTAACACTTCACAGAAGAAAAATTCAACTTCATTTTTGTAAGAGATGAAGTGGAAATTGTTCATGGAACAAACAACCTTGAGATTCTACCAAAATCAAGTAAGTATTTATTTTAATTCAAAAAATTCTTCAACATTAGGGAAATGATCTTGAAATCCAAAAGTGTTGTCCTAGTTCCCTCATATATGATAAATCAGATGGTCCCTAGATAATCACGAATGTATGGTTTTTTTAATTATTTTATTTTTCATAGCCATGTTCTCTACCACTCTTCAGCCCCACATGATGGTTAGATTTCTCTTCCATATCTATATCTTCACATATATTCTCTTATGTAGAAACCGAGTGATGAGTTACTTTTGGTATCTGTTATGTTTCTATGGTTCCTAATTAAAATGATGATTTAGTATTACTTTTTATGATGTGGTTTTCTAGGAAATAAACTTTCAAGTAGAAAACTATTTAAAACCCCTAATAATTTCGAGGGAGAAATTCATTTTAAGGGTGGTAGAATGTAACACCCTGATATTTTATGAGAATTATTATTTTTGATTTCATTGATTTCTTTTGTTGTACCCTACACCAAGATTATATTGCACTATATGGAGCACTATAGTTAGCTTGGAGTATATGCAACAATATTCTTGGCTTGAGTTACACGCAAGATCAACCATCCTCGATAACTTGTGTTGTACGCAATACCATGTTTCACTAAACCACAAAATGTTATTAAAATATTATATAAACTAGCCGTTATGAATAGTAATACCCACTTTTTGAAATTTTATAAATTTTATCTTTTAAAATGGAATTCATTTTTGGATTCAGAATATCAAAATTATCCTAGGATGAATTTTTGGTATTTTTCTGAAAATATTCAATTTTTGACGAATTGTGAAAACACTGGGTTACTATTTAAAAACCGGATATTTATTTAAATAAACATTTATTTTATTGAAATTTATTTTAGGTAAAAATAGATAAATAATACCTATATATGTTCAATGTAATTAATTGTAGTCATTTTATAATAATATAGATATAAAAAAATTTATTTATCTTTATACCGTCTTTTACCCACCTCCTAGGACCATTTCCAATTGTACATAAAACATACTTTTACCGCTTCTGTGAGTTGAATTTTGAAAATCCTAGAGACATAGTTAATATCAAGAAGTAAAATTTGGTTCAATAAGGAAAAAATAATTTTTGCTGAATAGTAACTTTTTACTTTTATTTACCACGGTTAAAAGTAAATAGGGTAATTAAGGGTAAAAATGATATTATTATTACCCTAACACATGTTCGAATTTTATTGGGTATGTTTAATTCGAACAAAAACAACCTTAGGAATAAAATATTACCATTTAGGCCCACCTAAATTAGATGAGGATATTTATTATTGTTTTATTTAAAGAAGAGTTAAAATAGTTTAATAACTAAAACATTTTTAATATAGGGTTATACATAAGATAAATTCAATGAAAAATATTAACTAGAAAGATAAAAATATTTCCTAAATAATGGTATTTTATAATTTTTAGTCATTAAATAATTTAATTTATTTATGACACAGTGATGATGCAGTATTTACCTTATTAATGAAATATTAACATAATTGATGTTATAAATACCCAAATATTTGTAATTTGAGACTTTTTATAAATTACACTAATATTTTAGGTTAATATTAAATGTTAGTATTGATTCAATTATCTTTTTTCAAAATAATCATGCTGTTATGATTTTCAAAAAAAATCAATTACCAAATAGTGTCAAAATTGACAAAAAATAGTTTTTTAAAAAAATATTATATTATTAATAGTAATTCTATTCCTGAAAATCTAAGGTTCTGGAAAATGTCTTAGATAAAGTTATATATATTAATAATGAACCACTTGGGGTTCATTTGGCTTGTTATAGTAAGTTTATTAACCATATAGTGTAAGAAAACCAGAAGGCACGGTAAAATTTAATTATTTAAATTAAAGTTAAATCTAAATGATAGGGTTAAAATCATAACCTAAACTTGTCTAAAACTTATTTGTTGAGAGTATTTCGACCCATACCCACTTTATCTTCCAAATAAGTCACTTTGTAGCCATTATAAACCGAATATGACTTTATTATAAAATAATATTCTAATTTTTTCTTAAGATGCCCCTCTCCTCCCTTATAAAAGGACACCTCCTCCCTCTCCCCTTCACAACACCTTGAGCCTTCATTCTCGGACAACCCCTACCCATGTTTCTTCTCAAGTTCCATAGAAACATAATAGAGGGTTTTTTCTCCTCAAAATACCAACTTTAGTGCCCTAAGAGGAAGTCTAAAAGAGGTGCGTCAAAGAAGAGGTAATCTCTTCTACCGATTCTTTCAAGTTATTTTCTTCATAAACTTCTTATTCCTTAGTTGATTCATTACAAAGTAATAACATCAGTATCAATAATATACTGATATTTTATTATAAATATTAGACAAACCCATTTCACCTTCTATCCATCCTACTGAAAACGAAATCACCGCGCGTGTGTACGTATGGAATACCGTCTCCACGTCGTGGTGTAATATGTTTTTCCACCACCACCTAACTTTGATGGGTATAATGGTGTAAAGAATAACTATATATGGTTATTATAACATCATACAGATTATGATATATTATATCATCCTCCCAAATTCCATTCAATAATTATGGTAACAATATCATCGCTCTTGCGTACGTATGAATTATCATCTCCACGACGCGATGAGATTCATTATCCATGTTAACCATTCAAGAATGATAATTAATTGTATATAATAAACAATAATGAAATATATGACATGATAAAGCTACTTTATTTATGTATATATATATATATATATATCATCTACTTACTTCCATTCAAGTAAATAAGGAAGGTAAAACAGCGTTCATGTGTATGTACGACCTACCGTCTCCATGAACAGTGTATTTCATTTCATATATATATATATATTATATATATATATATATATACAGAATATATATGATATATAAGTCGAGATTTACATTTTTGATGTAATTAAATTATGATATAAGTAATAATAATATCAATAACAACAAGTCCAAACACGTATGATAAATAAAACGATTTTACCCAAAACACTGCTTTAACATGGAATTTACAAAAGAACGGGTAATATAAAGTCATAAGTGAACCATATATGATTTCATAACAATGAATATGATTATGTAATAAGTTTATGACATTATTTAAATAATTATACAGGAGTTTCAGATACGTACGAAGTATATCAGATCTAATGTAAGGGATAACTTTTCCAATCTCGTTTTTTTTCGAGATTGTTTGTTCGTAAGTATTTACTAGGGTTATATTTATCATCCAATTTCCTATTTTAAAAAAATTGATTCATGTATTTTTAAATTCCTTTTTACAAATTATTTACTTTTAATACATGGTATGTAAGGAATCTTTATTTTGTTTACCGTACAAGCTACTTTTTGACTTTTCTGGAAAATGTACGAGAATAATGTTTTTTTAAAATTAGATGGCATGAACAGATTTTTACGGTTTCATAATGCGCTTAATTTTCATGAAGATTCATCTAAAAGATTTCATGACTATTTTCAACAAAATCATTTTCTTTTGAAATGGCATGGAATTTTGTGAAAATTAAATGATTCTGAAGAAGAACGGATATTTTCCTCAAGAATTAATTTCAAGTGTTTTGTAAAGACTATTTTCCATCTAAGATGAAATTATTTAGTATCATTATGTTTCAAGTATAATGTCTCTATGATTTACATGGTTTCAATTTTTTTATGATGAAATGATATCCATTTGTTTTATATGGATTATGTTATGATGGGATGATTTTTATGAAACTCATTTTATTCTTGGGGTTATGATGAATGATTTTTGATTATTTTGTGGCACAAGTAATAATGATTTCATTATGAGATGGGTGGGACCAATATCTCCCTCCAATGCATTTGGTATATATTTGTATCTCATGATATAGACATGGCTGGAATGGAACGTTAATCTGGTTCAGTGATATTGGATTGGAACGAGGAATGAACTCGATTCAGAAAGGGACTTTATCCACTAAGATGGTCTTGGCCGCAATGCCTTGGATAAAATGGAAAACATATATTGTGTTTATGGTTTCCCACAATTAAATGTTTTATTCTAATGCTATTTTATCATGGTTGATGTTACATTCTGACCTTTTCCTTACGTACTACCATGATTTATTTCACAACTCATGATATTGATGTGTAAACATTATGTTCATGTTTTGAAGTTCAAATTTATATGGTTTGATTTATTTTCTCCATGCATACACTTATAGATCATTTTAGCTCACCCTTTATATGTTTTCTTTTCCCCAGGATATAAAGAAAAGTTTTAGTTAAGAAAAAAAGGGAAGATATTTATGGGAGATGTTGAAGATCATTCACCAAGATGAGAAGATTATATTCTGAGTTTCCAAAGACACTAAACTATTACGGTCCTTTGGTGTCTGTTTTTGTTATGTATTAGGTATTATGAAAAAGTAATGTAATGATCATGTATGTGACGATTGGGTCTCTACAGTTCCAACTGTCGGAACTTGATGATATCTATTTAGAGGCATATAAGAATGCCAAGCTGTACAAGGAGAAGACAAGGGAAATCCATGACCAGTTGATTTCACAAAAAACATTCCAACCCAGTTATAATGTACTCCTTTTTAAATATTGTCTTCGATTATTCCTAGGAAAATTAAAATCAAGATGGTCGGGACCATTCTGAGTCATACGAGTGTTCCATCATGGAGCAGTGGAAATTTCTGCAGAGGATGGTCAACCATTCAAGGTGAACGGATTGCGGCTAAAGATTTACCATAACATGGAAGACACCTTGGGTGCGATGTCCACCATACATCTCAGGTAAGGATAGGTAATTCTGTCGAGCCAATGACCTAAAGAAAGGTGCTTCCTCGGAGGAAACCTAGTCGCTGCATGCCATGTACCACTTATCCATACAGCGTGTACTTATTCATTTTTGTTTTTCAGCTAACTATTATAAATATATAATTTTACTATGATATAAATAAGAATGATGTCGATGAAGATGGTATGGTCATTGGATTTTTTTAATGCCATCACCAGTATGAATCCCTGCTGACTTACCTTCGACTTGATGTTCCTCCTTTTTTATCTTCATGTTTTCTTACACGACGTGTGAGGTATTTTTAATATATATATATATATATATATATATATATTATTATAAGAAAACCCATGATGGTGATGGATTGGTTGGCCAGGGTCGTAACCAGACTCCAAAAGACCCGGGTTCAAATCCTAACAACTTCCCCAATTACATCATTTGTCCGTTTAATAAAACCACACGGTGTGTCATTCGATATATGTATGATGCACCATGTTTTAATTACTTAATTTAAACGGATAACAACATAAAGAGATATATGTGGGAAAAGTCGGCAGATTGGCAGAGTCTCGACCATGGATCCAAATGACCCAGGACAGAACATGGCTAATCTCCCAGCTTCATCCTTTTTTTTATATAACAAAAAACCACAGGTTGTGTATTCCCTTACTCCCATATAGTTTATTACTTATACATTATAATATATTTAAGAAATTAATAGAAATAGTAGTACAACCTTTGCTCTAGGGGTTGATGGCTTCTGTTTGGAATGGCCGATTGTTGGTTCGACTCTCTCCCCAAACATCAGACCAAATGTTGTACTTCTCTTTTTCCAATTTCAGAACACATGACATGTACATCCCAATACATTACATGTATAGTTTTATTTTTTAAATTAAGTGAGTGTATATATATATAAATATATAAATATTTCTATTATTTAAATTAATAATATTAATTATTGTATAGTTTACTACAATAAATATATATATATAGTATTACAAAAAACAAATTGTGGTACATAGTGTGTAGAACCTAGATACACCCTATGTACCGAGGTTATAAGAGTCATGCCCCACCTGGCTTGAGCCCGTGTCACACGGAACCCCCCACCCCCACCCCGTTTTTCTTTTGTACGCCACTCGGTCTCCCCATTCGCAAAGCCACAGATTTCAAAAAATTTGGCTTCTAATTTATACTACATTTTGATCCTTGGTCCAGTCACACCCTTATACACCATTTATTTGAAGATTTCAAAGGCGTTTAGGGTGATTTGTGGATCAGAAGATCATTTGGCTTCTGCCATACATGAGCACAATTTAAGGAACCGACGTTGTGTACTTCTGTAGATAGCCACACACTATATACTTCAAAAATTTAAATTACAGAGTGTGTATGTTCAGAACACACTGTGTACCAGTCCACACATGCCCGGTTACCTTCTTCACATGGCCGTAAACACCATGTTCTTGTACATGACATGTCTATTTGGTAAACTCCATGTATACCAATTCTCTCAGCCAGCCCGTGTCAAGCACTTGACATGGCCATATGACCTTTGTTCTTACAGAGACTGTGTTTTCCCTTTACACGTCGTGTTCTATTTTTTTTAGCTCTACTCAGGTGGTGGATCGGTCTTTGGACCTCATGACTAGTAGAACATTGCACGTACACGACATGTTTGTTTGCTACAATCCATGTAGCCTACCCTTTTCCATGTTCACTCGGTTTGTCTATCAATAGAACATGGTATGCTAACCAACTTACACTACACGCCATGTAATCTGGATATACACGTTGTGTACTTTTTCTTTTCAATTTTATCTTTTTTTATTTTCTTTATTTTCTTTTTTTTCTTTTGTTTCATATTCCTTTATTTTTTAGGATATGGCTGACAGAGACCCTTCACGTCAGAAGCAGCCCATCTCCACCATAAAGGGCAAGAGGCCAACTTTTTATCTATTCTGACTCCAGCCAGCGACGACACTAGCTCCAGACTATCCGGTGTACCAGTCTAATTCACTATCAATCCTTCCACCACTCACTACCTCAACTGATGTAGGTCCTAGTATCGCCAAACCTCCACTATCCAACACAGAGCCTCTGAGCACTATCATTTCTTCCCCACCAGCTGCCACATGACCTAAGACCTCCTCAATCGCACCAGATCCATCATCGACTACCCCATCTAGCAGGCTTCCATCTTCAACAGCAGCTCCGCCCCCAGAGCCCACCCATACCATTTTACCACCAGGCCCATCCCCTGCAGGTTTCCCTTACCATTTCATGGTATTCCACGTTGCCAATTTGGAACACGACAGAGTCTGAAGTTTCTCTCGCCACATGATCCCATTGAGTAGATGGTATCTCGACAGCAGTGTCCCTCAGCATCTCAGTATCTAGGGATTATTGGAGGATCTCCTCAGGATCACACAATTAATCACGATCTTCCAGGTCATCACTCTTATTATCAATGATTTATTTTGGGATTTTGCTTCTTCCTTCGAGTTCGACTGGCCCGAGTACTGGGACACGCCTGGTGATGTGGTCCCGGTGGTCTGGTTTTGGCTTGGCGGATGACCCTTCTACCTTACTATGACCGAGTTTGGTAGAGGGTGTATTTTATATCCTCATCTTGTCATAGCACCCCTGTCTCCACCCTAAACCACCACGAGTGCTCTGAGATCATTACCTTATGGTCAGATATCACTGGGCCTGGCCACTGATACACTCCCACATCCCAGGAGAATAGCCTTATTACTGACCATATCCCCCTCTTCTCCCATTATTTCTTTAGTGACAACCTTTTTCACCACCCCGATGATATGGGGGTTGTGACCAGCCGTGACATAAAGCTCCTCACAGGTGTCATCCGGAAGGACTACCAGGAAAACCCCTACCTTGTCGCCTCCTATTTTTGCGCCATGTTTACCAGATGTCCTGGAAACCTAAATGGTGGGTTTTACATCACCCACCTTGCACCCCACCTCGAGTTTTTGAGACTTTCCTTCCCTGTGATTGGTTGGGTTCCCCCCAGCGGATGGAATTTCTCATGATAATTCACACGGTATTTTTCCGGAAGTATGGTGTGCTTACATATTTTCCCAGGAACCACCTTGACCAACTTCCGACCCTCCTACCCCAGCCGATATACATACTCCTACTTCCCCACCCCTTCTGTCTTTCCCACCCCACCCCCTTCTTCTGACCTTTTTTTTCTCTTCCATCTACTACACCCTACCTCCATATCCTCAGTCGATATCTCGTTATATATCCACCTAACTGTGATGGAGGAGTACTTGGTTTATCTAGATCGACAGTAGGACTGACTTGAGCATATGTTGGGGCTTCTTCTTCAGTGTCATTGTATTCGACTACCACTACCACGTTCCCATACTTTTTTTATTGTCCCTTCTTCCACAGCTCTACTGATGTTTACCAAATTGGCCACGGTTTCAGTTCCTATCTATACTACGGCACCAGTTTCTACCACTACTACCGCCAGTCCATGGAACTCTGTTAAGCCTTCTCTAACAAGTCCTGCTCTTTCAGCTTTGACTCCAACAACTTCTCTTCTGAATATAGATTTAGAACCTCCGGTTTCTATGTCTCATGATCCTTATCCCCCAGCTACTTCTGTATTGGATGATGCGTATTTTATGGTGACCCCTAGGCTGGTGTTTGGACACAAGTTTTACATTATATTTTTTTGATATCTTGTGCCTATTTATGTTGTGTATTCTTGTAGTTTTCTTTCTCCATGACCATCATAGGTACTTTGGCACTCCTTGGGATGTACTTATCCACCCCTTCTTGTCTTTCTTCACCTAGAAAGAATGATGTATTGTTTTTTCATGTCTTCTGTGGTTTTTTATTTCGTTCTTGATTTCCTTATTTTCTAACATCCCCTCATTCTGGTCCACTATTGTGTCCCCACATTCTCTTCTCCACCTTTTTATAGAACTTGGGGGACCATGTTTGATATTAAGTATGGGAGAGTGTCTCATGACCACCTTAGTCGTTGACTTTATCATCATTTAGGATACATCATTATTGGAAGATATATTTGAAAATGTAAAGAAATTTTGGTTAATCATATTTCTAAATAATAAAGTTAAATGTGAAATTTTTAAAAGTTTCATTCTTTATTTTGGTTCATAAATTGTTTTAAAATGATTACTAATATTGTTTAAATTTCAACTTGTTATCCTTGGATAATTACATCATTTAGGATAATCATTTATATACAAGTCATGACCTGACTCTTTATTTGTTTTTCCCACACGTGATAGCTATTTTGAACCCTTCATCATATTATTTTTAATACCCTTTTTCTTGAGAGATTCTTAGGATATACATAAATACCGGAATTTTCATGTTTTCTTTTCAATACATGCATAATTTTTGAATTACATTAAAATGATTGAGGCATTGGATTGTTTCAAATCCTTTTATCTTGAGATCTACCCTACATCTGATCTTCATAAAGCCTCTATAAGCCATGAAAAGCCATTATAGGAATCCTTATTATATGATTATTTCCCTTCCTGCCCTAATTATTTTATAAATTTCCATGATTATTCACTTGAGATTATGAAAAAGAATTGGCATTACATGGCATATTTTTTTGAATCATCATGAAATTAAGTACGGGGGAGAGCCTCATGATCAATTGTGAAAAAGGGTTCCAAACCCCTATTTTTAGATTTTCAAAAAGATTATATTTTTTCGAAAAATAATAATATTTATAAGATACCAACAAAGGAACCTTATACTCACTTATTGGTTTGTGAACCCTACCAAACTAAAGGAGATGGTGGTGATGAAATCATTTGACAATGTCTGTTGATGATTATTTTTCATTGATCTTAATTTTGAATATCATGCACTATTATTTAATGAATTTAGCCAGATTTTTCAAGCCTTTGGGTTATTTTTAACATATTTATCTAGAAACCCTTATCCATAGCGACATCTAATCCTTATTTAAAAGCTCTTAAGATTTTTTTAAATCAATTTTCTGAAGTAGAGAACTAGATTTCATTCAAACCTATGGATATAGGGAATATATCATTGATTGATCATAACATTGATTAAAAATATCATGAGTTTTGAGTATATTATTAGTGAGGTAGATCATCAAGTGGCTTGATTATTTTTGGATGTTTGAAAAACGTGATTAGAGGAGGATGCAAGTAGTTAATTGAATTGTGTATGAGGGCTGATTAGAATAAAATATGAATTTAATGAGTTTTATAATGTTTTAGAATTATCTTATGTGACTGTATCATTTACATTTATGATTCACTAATTCCTTCATTTTTAAAATATAGACTCCTTTAATTAGATGTTGATATTTTCTTGAGGGAATAAATGACTATGTATGGGTGAGTTTGATGCACCCAATTTTTGTATACATTTCCACATAATTTATTCAAAATAAGAACATGTCATCAGAAAAGACCTACTATTAGTGGAAAAATATTGTGAATTTAGTGATCTTGTTCATTTTTAGGTGATTTATGGCCAAATACAAAAACTGGGGGAAAATGAGAAAAAGTTTCAACAACGCGGCGTGTACATATACCCACACTGTGTATAGTCAAACTCAGACACATATTGGCTTGGACAATTACATGCCCAAGTTACCCGAAGAATGTACATGCTGTGTTTGAAAACTACACACTGTGTATAATATTCTAAAAGTAGATGATTTTAGAGAAGAAGTTTATATTCCCATGTGGCCGACTGACATTGAAACTCTGTTTACATCATATATGCGTTGTGTTTGTCCTTATAGAAGTGGTTGGGGGATGATAAAAGAGAGTACACACCATTCATACCCACCTACCAGGAGAAACTGTGTTCCATGCCGAACATGTCATGTTAGGCCACCTACCGGTGGAGAAAAATAAGACAAAATCACGTTGAAAAAAGTTCATGGAATGTAATTTTTCCCCATGTTGTGTACTTTTGAATTCAATAAAAAAATCCTTGGCATCTGGTTCAAGTGGAAAAAGAGGGGGTGAAGGTCCAAAGGAAATAAGATATATTTTCATGCTACCATCATTCAATTACTTCTCCATTAAACCATTATACCAATGATCCAATCTCCCCTCGAAGTTTCAACAATGATAACATCTGGTATAGAGGGTTCTGTTTTTATCTTTTCTTCTATGTGTTAAAAAATTTCTACTGTGTTGCGGTTGTGGGAGATGAAAGTGTTTAAATTTTGATTAGTTGTTATGAATGTGTTTGTTCTATTAACCTCTTTTAATTTTTCGTTAATCCCATCATTTTATCTTTGAAAATTCTGAGATAGATGAAGGGAAGAATTTTCATGGATTCAAAATAATAATAACGTTGAATTCATTCAAGATCATTGGATGTATTCATCGACTCAAAAATGGATAATCCAAATACAGAATGATGAAACACTGACTATCGGACCAAGGAGTCAGTTTCCTTACCTCTAGACATAATTTTCTCAGACAAAGGAAACTTTGTTACAAATTAAAGCCCATAGTTTTGGGTTATTATGAGCAACACAACCTCATATGGAATTTTATTTAATAAAAACATTTTACGAATCTACAGCCCCAATGCATTTTCTTCTATATTAGCATCAAAACCAATATCCCACATTTTCCTTTATCCGTTAAGTAAAATGGTAAAGAAATGTAAATCTCATTGGATTTTTATCCAAACATAAATGAATTAACTCAAAATTTGGTACACTTCACTAAGATGTAAATAAAAACATGAAAAGAAAGAAAAAATAACTTCGTTTTCCCTGTGAAGTATACTGGTCATCCAGATATAGACCAGCAATATGGGTTATAATTCTTTCCAACCAAAGATGCTTAAGTCCAGATCTACTCTCTTATACAACCCATTTTCCCTTGTGTAGAAAATTCCAACCCTATGGTGACATGATACTCACCCTGCAGCGATAGCAGTCAACAGAGGCAGAAAAGAGACTAACTATTCCATTCTAAGAATGAAAATAAATCATGTCATTTCTAAGATATATAGGTCCAATAAGAAGTGACTCCCACTAACCTCAAGTGATAACTCCTTTCACTAATGTACACTAGTCATTCTAAGCCCCAAAATAGTGTCTAGAATCAAAAAATCCTCAGAAGTAAAGATACAGAGCTAAAATCTCTCCGCAATGAAAACATATATAAAATAGTTGGAAGTCCCTGTATGAAAAATAGAAGAGTCTAAACTAAGGAAACTTGAATCATACCTCTAACAGTAGATGGTCTGTGATCCAGCTCCTATTAGGTCTGCTCCAGAACAATTGTCTGACCTAAACTGCAGCCTTATAACCCTTTCTAGCTACCCTAAGCTAATCCACCCTATTGTCGTTGAATTCCTGCCAACTGGATAACATAGCCTTCACCTCCTCCTCGGCCTGAACAGCCTGTTGAACTCCAGTTCCATAACTGATGAGAGACTGGAGCTCCTGCTCATGAACCGTGACTCATAACTGAACCTCTATCAATTTCTGCTAGTGAGAACACCTGACAAAAACCCTGAAGTTGACTCATATTTTCATAAGCTCAGCACTGAATTGGGTCTCTTGGGAACAAAGACCTTGGGTGGCCACTTTTCCCTAACTCGTAGCATACCACCTGACTACCTGACGAAACATCATGTTAATTATCCCTACGGTTATTCCAACTATTTTTCCAAGGAGTACCAGCCCTAGATGCCGAACCACCCATGCTCGCATCTTCCAACTCCCTTATATTTTGCTCGATAATTAGTTCCTGGTATACTATAGTTGTTACTAATGTCAACATAAAGAGATTCACCTGTGATCTAATTTCATACCAAAGACCATCATCAAATTACCTATCCTAAGATAAGTTGACACCTCCCAAAACATGTGTGGAATACTGAAGCCTTGTAAAACGGGATGAGTAATCCATCACTGAAATAGAACTCGACTCCAAATTCATGAACTCTAACACTCGGTTGGACATCAACATCCTGGGATTGAAGTATTCATAGAAGATCATCTGAATCTCTTTACAATCCATATCTTGATGAAATCTTTCTGTGAAATAACATCCCACCATCACTTGGTGTAATAAAGTATCATGTATGTCTCAAGATTCAACTATATCTCAGAAGGAATCTCTAGATCCTCAATGATATCATGCATTTCTTCCAACCATACTCTACAGCATGTGGTATTCTACTCCCATATATAGTAGGACGAGGATGGTGTTCAAACACTTGCTTCAACTATTCCATAGATAGGGAAGGATGTGGTTCCCACAGAAAAGTCTATAACATTATAAAAAAGATTTCTCGGGAGTGTGATTCATCCCTTGTGTTCTGTATAACAGCTGGTGCCAAGATGGGAATGACAAGAGGATATACCGGTAGTCCCTGATCTATTCTTTCTAGTTTTTTGTCATCGGCCTGCACTTGGTGTAAAATCAGGGGACGTCTCAGTGGCATGAATCTGCAAGGTCAATCACACACCTCAGTTAAAGATTATCAAAGCCTAAAAGATAGAAGTTCATGAAATAATCAAGTGAATAAACAATAATGTTTTATAAAACATGGTTACACGACATGTATAAAACCTTTATGGAATGTTCTGTTAATATTTTAACATATCATGTACCTCTACAAAACCTGATCATGTAACATGCATACACACGGTGTGTTCATCCTCAAACATTCCCTACTTAACATGTTCTTCTATAGTACACAAACTAAACAGATATTTCATGGGTAACACTGTACGGTGTGTTCTCCCTAGACATGGTTTTTATTGTTTATGTTCTAACCACATGTGTCATTAGTCACACATTAAAAGACTCGGGACTTTCAGTAAATCATGTAATCCTTGTACACAGCATGTTCTACCCAAATTTCTCAACCCTGTGTCTTTGTATACAAAGTCATTAACATGGTTAAAAACTACATGGACTTTACATACATGACATGGTGTGTACTTATGAAATTTTGCTTCTTCCAGAATAGAATGACACATGGCATGTGTTCACAACACCACATGTCATGTTGTTTGGGTTTCTAGTGAAAAAGACTCTAAAACTTCTTAGAAACTCCTCGAAACATAATAAATATCCATGTCATGACCAATTATAACCCATGAGAGCCCATAATCCCACGAATCAATGATTTTCATCCTTATTCACATCAAAAGTTGATTTATTTCAATTAATGTTCAAACATGATCCACCAATTTCTGAACCAAGAGGGACCATAACAGCTTAGGGACCAATTTTTGGAATCCTTCAAAATGAAACTTTTCTTATTAGAAATACCCTATAAAAATAGAATGTATTGTATCATTGAATCTATCAAAACAGCATGCTTGTATAGAAAAACATCTATCACAACAACATGCAATAAATAATGAACTCTAAATGGAATGAAAATAATGCATGACATGTGATCTCTAACAAGTTACTATATAATGCATGAGATGGAAATCCCTAATATCATTAGGTGGAAATAGAAACATAACCACAATGATATAAATCATAACAACACAAAACATGTTTATCACCCAATGGTGAAATCAAATCAATTGTAACAATTGGAAAACCAGAAAAATTGAAATATACCTGGGAACCTGGATTTTCCTTATACATAGGTTAGGTACTCCTAAGAACAGTTTATTTTAAACAACCTCTTACTTTTTATCCCCATATATAGGGTAAAAATAGTAAGACAAAGTAGAAAAGAAACCACTCTGATACCAGTTTCTAACATCCCAGTTCTGGGTGCTGCCCAAAGGTTCCCGGTACTCGGTTGGTCACATGGCCTCAAGCACATTTACCCAAAAATTAGAGGCTCCCGACTAGCAGTGAGGGCTATGGGTGTGATAGTGGGGAAACTATACCCTCAATGGAAGAGTATCATAGTGGAAACAAATATAAAACAGTAGCGGAAGCAGTAATACTATACAACAAAAATAAAAAGAGAAAGAATGATAGTGTAGACAACTACAATATATATATATAATAAATGATGCATGTAACAGGTATCTTGGAAATAATCCAAACAATTCACAATACTGGAAACAAAATACTGAAACCAAAATATAGAAAAATGTAAACTCCAACAGCATCGCAAGACTCAGCTTTGTCCCATGCTCTCCAGATGCATAACAATCAAGTATATGATGAAGAAGGGTGCTTTCCCTTATCTATACATACAACCATATAATCTGTTTGGGTCCAAAAGCATGACCCAAATAGTGTGTGAGGTGAATCCCAGTAGTCAACCACCAAAAGATCTATGCCTATCTATTACTGAATATATAAAGTAAGAAATATGAAAAAATAAAGTAATAAACAAGGTTATACTCAAAAGTAAACAAACCTACAGTTTTCAATTACCTTCATTTAAATTTATTACATATTAAATTTGTTTAATAATGTTACCTCGAGATCTAGCCTATGCTTCATATCCCCCTGTATAACAATAACGAAAAGATGTCCTAAAAGACCATCTAAACAATCCAGTAAGATCAAGTCCAAGCATGTTCTTTGTCTTGGATGGCTCACCACAATCAATTAATTATTCACAAGAAAACCTCTGGGAAATTTATCACAGTCTAACCCTTCTAGTTTAACATATCATCAATCATTTACAAATGACCACCCAGGTTTCTCTTGAAGTCAATACCCCCTGGTCTACATAAAAATTAGAAAAATACAATGACCCCTCGAATCTATCACAGTCAATGCCCTATGGTCCAATATTCTTTTAATAAAAACCCTCTACATTGCTCTCATGGACTAACCCCTCTGGTCAATAACCACACAACATATCTCATAGTCACTGTCTTTGGGAAATGATAACAACAATTATACATAAATGAACCTATCTCAGGAAGAAATCACAGTAAATTGCCCTTGGTAATACATTCACAATGCAAAATACAAGTATCTCATAAAAAATAATTTCATCCTAACTATGCTGGTAATGGGAAAAAACAAGCCTAACATGATTTCTAGACCCACCATCGAAATCAATAAAACATATGAAACACACCCATAATCTAGGAAAATAAACATATTACATAAACTATAACCTTTTCTAAATCAAACACTCTATAAAGGGTCTTAATCAGGCTTAAACATAAAATTACCCAATACCCTAACACAGGTTTATTGGTAAATTTTGGCATATATAATCCAAATACAATCAAAGAAAGGCACAAAACACCTACCTTAATGTTGTAAGATGAACACTCTTGAAACTAGGCCCTTGAATCGGCCTATAAAGATGTAGATATATAAAAAGGTTAAAACTATCAACCCTATATAACTATGAGTAAAGATAAATAATGAAGATAAACTCTAGGGGAAGAGAGAACTCAATTATGGGAATCCAATGCACCATATGGTGTCTCAATTAGAGCATATACGGAGGAGTAGAAGGAGGTAAAAGATCCTAGGTCGTGCATCACTCTCATGTATGAGAAATTAGAAGAAGAAGATGCTTTTGGATATTAGACATGGCCCTAGTCTGATTGATTAAATAAAATGAAAAGTGCACGGTGTGTTCATTTAATGTATGGGTGGTGTACAAGCCTCAACTAGAACCCACTTAAGGTGGTCACCCATGTCGCCAACACAGACATATACTCGTCTGTTACACATCCTGCACGTAGATGTTAATGGAAACCATGTACACGACCTGTACTCAAGTGTATATTTCACGAATTTAGAAAATTTCCAAATCTTATTTTTCTCTAAAACAATAATAAATTTAAATATATACTAGAAATGAAGATCATTGTTATTACTTGTATAGGGAAGGGAATTTTATAACATTACAATTTATCTTATGGATATTCATCTACTTATCAGTATGGTTTGGTGGTGATGGATGGTCACATAGGGACATGTTTTTTTCTATTCAGTTTTATCATTCTTGTTTGGATGAATTTTATTGAATTTATTTCTCTCACAGATGTTTATCTTTCTTCAATTATAAAATCCATTTTTATAATATTTTATTTTTGATATTAAACTTAATCTTTATTCATTTTTTCTACATCGTTTTGTGGCTAGACATCTCAGGTGACTTTTTTACTTCAATTAATCTAGTTCTTTACTAAATCTTCAGTGGACTATTATATTACTAGTGACAATATCCATAGATGTTCCCTCACATTACCAATCAATTGTATCTAATAAATTATAAAACCATAACAAACATGATAATATAAACTCATCTATTGATTGAAGAAGAACTATGATATGATATCTGGCACTTAAAACTTTCTCTCAGGCCACCAAAAATCGCCCATAAAGGAATGATATATATTAGCTTCATTCTGTAGAATAGATACTTACAAGCTATTACATTCATAGAGAACCTCATCACATACTCTAGAATGAACCAACACCGTCCCTTTAAACACCATCAAATTCCATTAATTCTCTGACCACCCCTCTAGATCGTCATCATAGATGACACTGTATCATGTCACCACAGTCATTGAGTCTCCTAAATAAGATTCATCCACAAGGTTCATGAAGGGTGATTTCATGATCATAAAGATACCAAAACCAAGAATCTTCTTCATATCATGATGCATCCCCACAATCTCTTCCACCCCCATCCAAAAATATATTGGTTTTGAAAAAAATACATCCCCTAAATCACATAATTAGCACATCTGCAACGCCATTCCACATCCCCGAGGTGTAGGAGATCTAAAATTAATAATCATGGGAAAACCTAATCCACCTTGATTTTCACATAATCATCTCCTATATAGTGAAAAAAGATAGTAATATCTAGATTTATTTGACCACTATATAGAATTCACTAATGATGTAATATTTCTATATCTTCATTGAAAAAACTACAACACATAAGTTACGATTAATGGAATAATATTTTTTACAATTAGGTTGTAACTTCATGGACCCATAAAATATAAATTCTCTATGATTCATCACAAAGTAACCCATTTAATGATTGGAGGCATTGTAGAACACCTCAGATATCACACCATCCTTCAGTTGTTGAAGGATTAGAGAACTGATCAACACCACATTCTGGTATTTGAAATTAGTCTGACATTAATAAGCGTATAAAAATTATTAATCCTTCTTGGTCAAAACATTCAATAGATATATGGATCAAGATAAGTCGAAAATGAACCCCTTATAATATCCCATATAACCTTGGATGATATATATATCTGTAATAGTTTTTGGTGCTTCCCATTAAACTACTTCCTTGGTCCTCAATAAATGTATTCACACTCCATTATGTGACACCTCATGTATCAGGAAGTTCAACCCTATCCTAAAAAATATACAATTGGACATCATCTGATTAAAAATTTGGTTTATAAGATTTTGGAGAATAGAGCTATGGTCCTCAAAATAATTCCCCTATACCATTGGGTAAATGAGGATATTGTCAACAAAAACGACACAAAACTGAATGAATAATTAGAAAAAAAGAGTTCATGATTCATATGAACATGGATAGGGAATTCGTGACACTAAAGGACGTGATTATGAACTCAATGTTCCCATAATAACACTACAAATAATAATTTGGCATGTATCACTCCATCACCCTCATGTAGAGATATAGGGAGAATAAATCAATTTTTTAGAATCGGTCACATCCCTTTAACATTTTGAATAGCTCCTAGATCCTTGAAAAGGGGTAAAAATTCTTTAATGTCACCAGATTTAACAACAACTATTGTAGAAAAAATTTCTTACCACCATCCTCCTTCTTGATGAAAAACACATGATCAACCCAAATAATGAGAAAATTGTTTTCATTAATTCCTTTTTAATGTAGTTATCAACCATATTATTTAACTCCCATGAAGAATAAGTCTCTTTCAAATAAGGATCCACCAAATTTGTAGAGGCACTATGCTACAACCAGATCCTGAACTCGATATCACCTTGAAGAGGGAAAGCCACAACATTCCCAAGGAAAACATTAGAAAACTCTTCCTTATATCTAGAAAAATTGTATATGTATCCATCTACTAATCCCAATGAAAATCATTCTAATAAAGATAACAATTAACCATAACATCTATAACCAAACTAATGCTCTCACAACCAATCAACCAAACATGTCTAGTCTCTTCATCAAAGAACAAAAAATCCACAAAAATAAATCAATAATAAAATTCATAAAATATAACAATTTTATTTTAAGAATTACATCATATGGATGTGTTTAAATGAGAAATAAATTGGTAGAGAACTAGCCTTTTACTATATTTAGCACAAAACCCTAGACACATTAAGTAGAATGATCAAACCATTAATAGTAATAATCAACACCAAGAGAAATGGAGTTGTAAACACCTTAAATATATAGTAATGGAATAACTAAGATGTAACAAAGGAGTGTGATTCTCTATAATCAAACAATATATTCATTCTAATAAAAGATAAAAAAATTATATCTCAGATGATCTGATCCCCTCTAGAACTAGCACATCCATAGTATTAATGTTCCCAATACTCAAACCACTATCTCGCCATTGAATACCTCCTCAATGGAAATACATGTAAATATTTGCAATGATCCATAGTATTAGTAAATAATTTTACTTAATTAAGTACAATTTGATTATCTCTTCATTCTTATAACAATAAACTAGAAAAAATTGTGATACATTACTAAAATTATTAATTATTACCAGTATATAATAGGAAATTAATTTTAAGTAATCCATTTAAGTAACCATAAAATAAAATAGTATAAAATTTTATTATAAAACAAAACTAATTTTACACATTTAGATAAAACTTTTTTAAAAAATTAGTTTTTGTCTTAAGTGCGCTATTCGGGAAAAACATTTCACCACTATAAATTTTTTTAAATACATTTTAAATTTTGAATCATTAGGTCCTAATTATGTAAATAGGACCCTTTAACTATTATTAAATTATATTAAAATACTAATATTAATGTTAATTATAGTGATACTAGTGAAATGATTATTTTCAAACATTAATTTCGGTAATATTGTGTAATTTCATTTTAATATGTAAAATTAATTTATTTTAAATAGATAATTTAATATTAAATTTTTAAAAAATATAATTATATAAAAATAAATTAAATTCTGATTCATTTAAAAATAGATAATGAACACATAATTTTCAAAATGACATTTTCCTAATATGTATATGTGTGTGTGTGTGTGTGTTGTTTTAATTTTATGAATAATTTTATGTAATTTATAATTTGAATTAGATTGAATGGAGATTAAATATAGGATCAAAGAACACAAATCAAATAATAAATTTAATTTTATATTTGTAGTCAAACATTAGTTACATGGGTGAAAAATATTTACACAGATAAAAAATGGTATAAGTAATTACATTAGAGTAAATGACATAAAAAATGTTTAGAACATGTATATAAAAACAAATTAGTATATAAAAACCCAATATCTCCCAAGAAACTATAAATTATATATTTTGGCGTCATTTATCATTTAATAGTGTAGTGTTATTGTTGAAAAGTAAAAGTTACTCACAAAAGGGATGTATTATTATCTTATAAAATGGGATCACTTCCTCCCTTTCAATGTCATACTGTCCCTTTTAAATTTCCATAAAAAAATATAAAAAAATATTCCTCTACTAGAATCCAATATAAACTCTTAAAACCCGTGTTCTAGAGAAATTAACATAATACCATTATTTATAAGGGGAATTTGAAGATAATGGTCAAGGTGTCAATATGAGTATTACATAATTCTTAACCATTTCTTCTTAATCATTCCCTTAACAACCTATCCTAAAAATAATGAAATAATGATCTAAAATTATTTTTATTCTAATTTTGTATTATATTTAGGAAAATATCCTTATTTATTCCTTTCCATCGACTAAGAAATAAAAAATAACACCAATCATTCATTATAAATTTTTACCCTTCCAGGGAAAATCACTATTCGTTATTTACTACTTCTCTTCACTAAAAATAAGAATGATTTTATAGAATAAATTTTACATATATCATATATCTATGATTATTAAGAGGAAAATTATAATGACCCTTGACCTATATGGTTGGATATTGTGTCGAAAACCCAAACATAGATCATTTTTATTGATCCACATCTAGTTCTAAAATATCATTAGAAATTTAAAAACCATGTATATTTTTTTTAGAATTATAAATGATTTTATTAAATCATATATCTTTGTAAAAACAATGTATTCTCATGAAATAGAAAATTTTCCACCATATAATAATATAATAAATCCATAATGATTCTTTATTTTCACCTATAAATCTAATACATAAGATACTCTTTTAGGATTATCAGACATAATATATTTTCCATAAGTTAGGGAAATGGAATCATAAGAAATATTGAGTTAAAACTCTCAATAAGGATAAACATAATAATAGTAACATATAAAACTAAATATTTTAGGCCTAACATGGTATCATAATAAAGATAATCATTAGTTTTGATGCATAGAATTAATATTTTATATCATACAATCATTGGTTAAACAATATCTATAACATAAGAGACCAATATAATAAAAATGTAGAGATAAAAAAAACATCTCATCAATATATCAAAAGAGCACAAGGATATAATCTTATAGTTTCACTTATTATATAATTAAAATCATACATATGTGTTCCACGTGGTTGTAATCAATACATCCAAAGAACAAAAGGATAAAAATTTTATTTTATATTCATTCTAAGAGATTTTTTAATGAATAATTTACAATGTTGTCAATAAATATAGAATGATAAACTACTAGAAAATAAATTTGTATCCAAAATTTTTAATAATAATTCATGGTAAATACTACCCAATTAATATTATTATTCATATACAAACCATATAGTAAATTTATATATGGTTTATATAAAAATCTCCCACATCAATTGATGTATTGGGAATCTAGCTGAACAGTATTAAATCATTTTATAGAATATAAGGCATTAACAGAGGAAAATAATTAGAAGTAAATCATGATTATAGAAGTGGATAATTAGATAAAAAGAAATTAGTGATGTATCATAAGATATATGTAAAATATAATTTCATTGTTTATCCATTTAAATAAGTTTTTTGGTATCATATAAATAATAATCTTGATCAAGTATATTACATTATTGAAGAAAACATTTTTAAGAATTTATAAAATTACATTAAGGAAGAGAAATTCTAGTTTAATTTGAGAAAATGAAAAAATTATTAAAATTTTAGAATGATAATTTAATTTTTTTTAAACATCAAAGTGAATATAGTATGTATCATATAAAATACAAATAGTGGTGGAATCATTTTTTAACATTGAAATGTGTAAAAGAGATTCATAGTGTTGAAAATTTCAAAATTTGAAAATGATTAAAATATTTTCTTTTAAAAATAATTACTTAAATTAAATTTAGGGTAAAATAACATTCACAGAATCTTTATATAGGACTTTTAAAATATATATAATATTAAATCAAGGAATATTTTTTTTAATTATCCTTTTTGAAAATATAAAAAATACTTTGAAAACCTTTATTAAACAAACTTTATAAAAAGGATAATGAAAAAATAATTTAAAATTGGATATAGAAAACATGAATTTCACTTAAGATAAAATATTTTTGGGTTATGGATAACAATTTTGAAATGTAAAATATGGGCATGAAGGAAAAATGTCTACTGGAATGTAATGGATCCATTCATATCGACATCATTATTTTTATTAATGTCATGTTTATTAAAAATGGAATATTTTAATAAATATTTATAATATATACATACAAAAATGTAATATATTATATGAGAATATAATTTTTTGAAATTGTATTTGGATTATAAAAATCCAGATGATATTTCATAACTCATGAGAAAAAGGATGTGATTAAATAAAATAATTAAAACTTAAATACAATTTTAATCTAACCCATTTTATGATAAATATAATAATAATTAAAATAAAATACCTTTTTTAAAATATTATTAATGATAACATAAAAAATAATAATAATATTCACCATGTTAAATAAAATTTATGCGAAAGGAAAAATGTGTCTCAATGGAGGGAGTGTATGGAAAAAATAGTTACCTTGTTTCTCATCATGGTTAATCACGCTCTAACATCTTGGAAAAAGTCATTAATATATTAATTACATATTAAATAACAATATCAATATATATTAACTTTCAATATACTTCATTTATAATTATTTACAATGATTATATTTATTCAATATAACTTATTTTTATTATTAGTTGTTAACACTTTTAATTATCTTGTGCATGGTTTGTAATGTTAATGTTTATCCCTAGTCTATGGTACTGAGTTTATCATTGGTATATTTATAATGGTTTATTAATACATACCCCACATTTATTTATAATTTCACACTTTCATCCAACAATATTGGTAATTAAGAATCATGATGATAAAGCCAGAGACAAACTAGTTTTGGTAGTTTTCAACAAACGAAGGTGATATAATATTAACATGTTTAGATGTTAACATTATAACTCCAGCAGAACCATTGTAACATATTTAATACATTATTATTGAATTTATTTAAAGATATATAAAATTACTTATTCCTTTTCTATATAAACCTTAAAATAATGGTCAGGTAGACGGTAAACTCAACAAAACCAAATCTTGTTGTAACAATCGAAATAGGAGGAATGTTTTTTTTAAAGTGTTAATATAAAAATCAAAATAAATCATATAAAATTACTATATAAAATATATATTAGTAAAATATATTCATAGAACCATTAATGAATGTTTGGTTTAATGAATGGTATTTTTCATTTGTGGATATAGTAGTCTCCATGTATGCTCAATTAACAACACAAATTATCAATGAATTGAAAAAGTGATAGTATATAAATATTTATCTTTTTAAAATTATAATGAATTTATAATGATCATATTATATTACTAATTTCACATTTAGATCGATAATATTTTTTTAATTCAAAAAAACTCATGTCATTTATCGAGGTGGTAGTTCTTACATACATATAATTAATAATATAATCCATTATTGAATGGATGGAATGATGGTATAAAAACATTTATTCATTTAATAATTATATAAGTAAACCAAAAAATATTAATTCATTGAAACCATACTTGATACCAGCCATACATTTTGTTATTAAAACATACAACATCATGTGGTGGAGATGGTTGTCTGGTCGTACACTTGATCGTTTAGTTTTCCATAGTTAATCATATAAAGTTAATGTATAATTTATATTAAATTAAAATCATAAATTTGAAGTATATAGATGATATTTAATAATTTAAATTTAAAAAAATATAGAAAATAATGAATATGAAAAAAAATAAAGACAGACTAAGGGGATAGTAATGTTCACATCGTGAAATTCAATTTTCCAGGGAATTATCCTTGGAAATGAAGGAAATAAGCTATTTAAATATGGAAAATTTATTGGGTTAATTGAAGAAGGTTATAAAAATAAAAACACATAATATCATCACTTTGTAATTATAATTTATGGACGTGTAAAGAATCTGTGTAAGTGGCCCCTTTTATAACATATGGTAAGGGACCCTTCCAGGGAAAATAATGCTCAGTAAGTGGTAAAAATGTAATCATATGAATGTTATGGTAGTTAGGTGGGGGGAGGTTGGTAATAAATGTAGGTGAGACATTAAAAAATTAAATTAAATTTAGGTAATTAATAATTCCCATGTTAATTTTGAAAAATTCGAGCCACCTTAATTTTTTCTTTTAAACTATTATTACTCATAATTAAAATTTAATAATGTAAATTATTTTATTACTAAAAATATAAGTATACCCTTATTACCAAAATTATAAATGATTTTTTTTATTTTATATTAATTTGACTAAATTTATATCATAAATATAAGAATATTTGATTTAAAATTAAACACACATAACACATAAAAATTATTATTAAATAATAGAGTCTTCATAAACATTTAATTTATATATATCATAAATTTTTTATGGATAAATATTTTCCTAATATTAAGTAATTTATTTAAAAAATAGAAGTTATGTTTTTTTAAGATAACTTCAAGACATAATTTTACCAGGATAAATATTAATTAAAAAACCAAAGAAAAAAATATAAAATTTTGAAAAAATTTAGTTTAATTATAAAAAAATTAAAATAAGAATTTATAGGCACGAATTAATATTTTATATTTCATAATGATACCATTGAAATATATATTTGATAAAATTAATTTTTAAAATTAATTTTGTTCCACACACATATAATCATAATTTGATAAAATTCACTATTTTGAAAAAACTATATTTTTTACCATTCACCAAAGAACAAATTATTTAAAAAAATCTCAAAATACATACAAAGATAAAAAAGTTTTGATGAATTCAAAAATGATTTGTAATATATCATATTTAAAATCTAAATTTTGTAAACATATATTCTTATAATTCAATATATAATATAGATAAATGACATTTATTTAAAATACCTTTTTCATTATTAAATCATTAATTATTTACCCTTCAAATGTAAAAACTATTAGTAGTTTACTATTTTAATGTTTATTATAGCATTTTTAATATCGTATTCTTTAAAAAAAATTGTTTTCATTTTGATGGTAATTGTGTGTGACACAAGTTACGGAATATAGTATGTATTTTAAAGGTTCAAAAATATTTGGTCATTATATTCTACCTTCATAAATAAATTTCATCCTATTTTTTTTAAATATATTAATAAATGATGTTTGAATATATAGAAATAAATTAATATGAAATTTTCAATCAAATGTATTTATTAATATCATATTTAAAATAGAATACTAATCTACTTCCTATATCGAGTTAACTTAATTCTTCATTATCCCTCAATAACTAAATGATTTATGTCTTCATTTTCCAAGCATAAAAAAATTATACTTCCATCTAGACATTACCCAATGTGATTCTTTTAAAAGATTTCATGAATTAATTTATATATAATCCCCTCTTATCTTCTTAGGTGTGATAGAAAATTCAAATATGTTCACTATGTTAATCATATTTAATGATAGTTAATTTAGATTAATAACAATATTTAAAAGATTATATTTTTGTCACATATATTAAAATTCATTAAATTCATCACATTATATATTGAATACATTATTATCTTTGTTCCTTCTTAATACCAACATTATTTTAAAATAATCCTTTAGAATAATAACACATAAATGTCGAAATATAAAAAAGGAATACAATTATATTATAAGATGAAATTCAAATAGTTTGTGTATACCAAAAATATGAGTCATTAACATTAATCAAGGTTATAGATGGTCATTTATCTATTAGGTTCACTAATATATTTATCTTCTACAAAATAATATATTTTAATCCTTCGTAATGGTTTGTAATAAGGATGTGATTTAACACACGAGTATCCACTAGTAGTTTATATTCTGTTGTGTAGTTAGAACCCATTCTATATTCACTAAAATAATGACTATTATATTCCCGGCAAACTATTTTTTTAGTTGTTATCCCTAAATGAATTTGTTTGAAATTCGAAACCACGTACTAGTATAAAAATAGGGATGTAATTTCTAGTAAAACGAAAATATCTATTCTTTAATAAAATTTTAGGATTATCTATTATACATATAATTTTTAATATGTATTTAACTAAAGATATCTCACCCTAGTCCCCAAATAAGCATAAAAAATTTGATACTAAAAACAAAAAAAATTGTCTATATCATTGAAACTAAATAAAATTAACTCCAAAAAACTTTATTTCATTACTAAATCATAAAACATTCTCAACTAATACTGACTAAAGAGTTAGTTTTTATTGAAAAAAATGTATAGAAAAGTACACAAGCACATCAATTAGGTTTGAAATGATTCAAACAAAGTGAATCACCCTTAAAAATAGTTGTAGTCCTACAGTAGGAATCCAATGTCGTCATACTTCATGGTTCTATTACTAGTCCTACTCTTGTTGGCCAGTGAGTCTGTATAAATATTTCATTCCCTCCAGATATGTTTTACATCAGTGCCCTAATCCAGAAATGACATGGATTTCTTGATTAAATAAATCAAGCCCCATTAACATGCTGTTTTTTCAAAAATCATATCATCTAGTCTCTTACAATCAGATTATACCATGGAAAAAGGTTTGTTGTAGTGGTTGCATAGGGAGAGACCATTGTACAATGCATGAGACTCCTCCCCTATTGAGTTACTTGTCCCATTAAAATCAATGAAACCAACGATCATTGATCCCTTGTCACCCCTAACCAGCCCCTCCCCACATTACCCCTGCATCATCTGATCCATCAATGTTTAATAAAATCATGACTTATAATGTTACATAAAAACAAAATTATTACCAATTTTAGAAACACTAGACCTATGATCCCAGATCCGATAAAAAAAACATGCAAATATGGATTTGATAAACATATCTGATTATATTATCATTCCTACATTTATAATTCAAGTACATTTTACTTTATGGTTTTATAGAATTAATAATAATCAACAAATAAAAAATATTAAGTATTCAAGCCAATTGGACACTTTTTCCCTCTATAAGGGAATATAATAAACCAATAATGAGTCCTCGATGTCATCAATAACATTACCACACATGATACCCTCTAGAATTATCATAATCTATACATTCCATTATGAACTGGGAAATAAAAACCTAATAAGGGGTGGGGTCAAATTATAAAGAAGTTTAAACATTAAAAAATCAAAACATGAATGAACTGAGTCATTTTATGATATCATAGTTGGTTGGATAAGAATAATGGATGCATGGAATAAAGTGAATATATCATATTAAAATGATTAAATAATTATTATAACATAAAATCATGGAATCATTTAAATTTGGAGACAAAAAAAATTTAATTTATTATCATAAATCAAGCCTCCATTCCTTGAAAACATTGTATCAATATCTAAGATAACTAGACACAAACTATAGTTTTCTATGTTTAATACCTTTTCCCCAAAGATATCTCATTAAATAGAAACATTACCAATGCATTGGAGGGAGATATATTTCTAGGCCCAACCATCACTTAATAAAATAATATATATATATATGGGACATGGTTTAAATAAATATATCATAAAAATATACTGAAAAAATTTTTGTTTATATTATTTTTAAATGGTTCCCAAATAAAGAATTCATGATCTCATCAACAAATATGACATGTTTAACTCAATCAAAATAAATGGGTATCTACTGACATTAAGAGTCATTCATGGAAAATACCACTCATAAATGATGATTATTCATAAGGTATTTAAATTTTATAGGAAAAATATATAATTTTTATTCATTAATTTCCCTATTCAATTGATGTATTGTGAATCTAGGTAAAGACCATTAAATAATGTAATGGTACATATAAAATTTAAAAAATAAAATCATTTGATGTAAATCACGCATATACAAGTGGATGATTATGAAAACAAAATTAGGGATGGGTTATAACATAGATAAAATATAAAATTTCATAATCCATATAGATATAGGTTGATACTATCCTTTTAATAAAAATATTGATCAGGTATATGTCTTATATGAAGAAAAATATTAGAAGCATTAATAAAATTACATTGAAAATAATAATTTCCCATTACGTTTGAAAACATTTTAAAAGGAATATTTTAGTAAAATATTATAATAACAATTCACTTTTTTAAAACTTTAATGTTTATAGTGGAAGTATCTTAATGAACATCAATGAATGATGAATTATAGGTTTACACAAAAAACATGTAAAAGAGATTTATTCTATTTAAAATGACCTATGTGGAAAACTTTTAAAATATTTTCTACTAAAATTTTCAAATGGTTAATTTAATTGAAAATATCATTAAAACAATATTTAAGGGGGAATTTTTAAAACATTTATAATAATAGTTTAAAGAAAATACTTTTTTAGACTATGTTTAAAACAATAAAAATCCAAAAAAAACCATGTTATTAAACCCACATCATAAAAAGGGTAATAAAAATTCATTTGTAAATATATTAAGGGTAAATTTAAGGAGTCTTTTGATGAATCATATTTGGGTTATTGATCACACATTTTATATATAAAACATGGACATGGATGAAAAATACCAATTTTAATGTATATGAGTTATTCTTATTAATAATAAAATTTTATTTGAGAAATATTTTAATAAAAGGGTATTATATTAATGAAGGGATTAAATATCCCAAGGTAAAAAATTAAATCTTATTGTTGAAAAAGTAATTACCAGAATAGAAACATCAATGTTCAGAATCATGAAGATATTTCAAGATTTCCAGAAAAAAGAAGATGAGTTGAGAAAATAATTATGAATTGAGTACATTGTAATAAAACCCATTGGTGTAGCAAATCTTGAAAGTGAACACAAATATTATTATTAAATAATATCACATGGTAGTACATAAATTAATAATAATATTCACCTTGTTAATGTAAATTGTTGTATAATGTAAAACATGTCTCTCAAAGGGAATTTGAAACAAAAATACCTTACCTTATTTCCCAGCTTAGTTGATCACACTATAAATTCATTGAAAACAATCATATCTATATTAATAATCTACTTCAGAACCGTATATATCACCATAAACCCTTAATATACATCAATTATAATTATTTATATTGACTATAGTGTTTCATTATAGATTATTTTCAACATCCGTTGTGAACACATTTAATTGTCATTCACATGGTTTAAAATGATAATGTTTATCCAATATATTTGATACCATGTTCATGATTAGTATATTACCTATGGTTATGCAACATATATCCTTTTATTATTCCCAATGTTCAAATTTTATCCTATAATCATTTTAATTAGTACTCATGGTGATGAAGATGGTGATAAATGTTTTTTAGTGGCTTTTAATGTACATATATTGTATATTATTAACATGTCAAGATATTAATATTAAAAATAAAAAAACAATTATAACATATTGAAGGCCTTATTATTAAATTTTTTTACTGTTATATAACATTCCTTAAAAATTCACTATAATAAAATATAACATTGATCATGTAAGCAGCAAACTGACAACAAAAGAATGTATTCATGTTCTAAAGTGTAATAATATTATATTAAATTTTGTTAATATAATATTTAAAAAATCATAAAAATTTAATATATTTCATATATATCCTTAAAATCAATCCTTAGAACCATTAATGATGGTTGGTTTTGAAAAATGAATATTTTCCTTCATAGAGGTTGTAGTCCATATTTACTCATGATGTAAGGACCCGGCCTTAAAAAATTACATAATCATAAATTAAATGAATAATTCCAATAGAGGATCTTTTCAATTTTAGAGTTTTAGAGAATTAGGACATAACTATTACATCTCAAATGATTACAATGTAGACACTTCTACTATGTTTCCATAAAAGAAAAACTCTTAAAAAACATGTCTAGTTCCATGTTTTAGATAGCATGTAATTCATTGATCCCATACTTGACCCTATTCATATTTAAGTCATATGTAGAACACTTCAAAAACTTGGGATGAACATAAAAATACCAGTAAAGGATACTCAAAGAAGGAAAACTTTTAGTTTTTTCAAAACAACAAGTAAACCATGAATACTTTATCAAAGTAATACTTTTCACCTTTATGAAGTAGTAAATACTCTTCACTGAATAAAAGATCACTAGTTATCCTTCGTAACCCAAAATATTAACATAAACCCATATAAAGTACACATAATATATAAAGGTAACTTGGGATATAAACATACTTAAATGGAATAACCATACGGTCGACTTCGACACATATCACTACATAGAATAGCCATATAACCGACTTCCATAACCAATGCATTGGAGGTTATAACGTAACCACCCATCCTAGTATTCACGGCACCACCAGTCATATGGTTTATCACATAACCACATTTCAAATGTCCAAGTACCATTATAAAATCATAACACACAAAACAATTATAAAGGAAAGAAAACATTTCCACATTTAAAGAACAATATATCACTTAAATATATTGACATAAAAAGTCCATTATCAAAACCATTTTCAACACCAAAATACATAAAAGATATATGGTATTTATTTAATTTTAAAAATATTACAGCTTTTTGAGGAATCCAAAGATCAAATAATACTCGCGGTGGCGGAAAGGTCGTTCTCACCGCGTGCGTTAAAAAGATACATAATTTTTGTCGTTTAGTAAAACGCTTCGTATAGATAATATTATTTTTGAATAAAAGTAGAAGTCAAAGGGGTTTATACACCGTATAAAATAAAGTTGTGTATAAAACAAAATATGCCTCAATGAAAGGAGATTGATATGAAGTTCCTTACAAAGACGGTATCCTTAGATTAAGGATAAATCAATTATATAATTAGGTGTGACAAATATAAATACACCCAATATAAGTTGATATTAAGAGTAAAAAATCAAAGTTCATCCACACATATTTATATAATGACATAATCAAGAAGTAGAGATTTAACCCAATGAATTGAAATAGGGTTAACAAGTTCCCTTATAGAAATTTGACAGCCTAACGACGTCACTTTAAAATTTAGAGAATGAGACGATGAGAGATAAAAAGGGTATATCATCACTTGTAAATAACATTTACAGAAATAAGGATATATAATAACATATCCCAACATAAGAATATGTAAATTAAAATTCCTAACAAAATAATTATTTTAAAAATAGGAGGGTAAAAGGTTCCTTTACCGATTTGGGTAACATTTGAAACGTACACCCCATGTAAGAAGGACTATACAATATTGATGTAAATACTCATAAACAGAATTATATTACAAAAAGAGTATAATAATGGTCCGTACATACACCACTCAATGGAAATGATGGAAAATGTACCATAAATATCACGGGAATAAAAGTGTGATTGGAAAACCCTTATGAAAACTCTGCAGCCTAACAGCACCACTTAAAACCTCCAAAAATGGATTTATGAGATCAAATAGGGTATCTCATAATATGAACATAAAAAGTACAGAATTAGGAATATAAAACAACATCCCCAAACACAATAATGATGGTCTTAAAAAATAACATAAAAGAGAGTACATAAAAATAAAGAGAGAGGTAAGATCCCTTACGTCACGTCCGACTTGTCTTGTTCATTTCTTTATATTCCATAAAATTGGATAACTCTTTTTGATTTGAGCTCGAAGGCTTCCTTGGAAAGTATTCTGGCCAATGTGATGCTTCTAGAAGTAATATAGGGATGTGGAGATACCATATGAGTAGAGTTTGGATGAGCCAAGGGATTGAATGGTGTGTGTTAGGAGGTAGAGGTGGGGGCCATTTATAAGAGGGATGAGGGGCACTCTTTGAAAGTCCTGAAAAATTACTTTATTATAAAATTATTTTATGATATAAAAGGTCCCACAGTTATATATTTCTAGGATAAAATGATAATGGTTCTAAATCCACCCATCCAATTGGTTTTTGACAAGTGTGTCTCTTATATTTTACATTATCTTTTCATTTTATTTAAATTGTTCATTAATGAGGTAATAGATGCATCATCATGGTGTCATAAATAAATTAATTTATTTAACGTCTAAAAATTATAAAAAATACTATAATTTATGAAATATCTTTATATTTCCAAATAATATTTATAGTCAAAACAATGACTTGTATAACCTCGTGTAAAAATTGTTTTAGTAAAATAATACATGTTTCTGAAATTTTTATTTTAACTTTAAATAAAAATTTATTAATGTCATTTTCATACCCAGGTGGCTCCATGGGGTCCCCAAGTTGACCCATGGATTGTATTGGTTGTCCATGACTCATTCAATAACAGTAGGACATGTGTCAAGGTAATTTCAAATTGATATAACATTATCTTTACCTTAAATTACACTAATTAACTTTAATCGTGATTAATAAAACTTAAAAGTTACTATTAGCCAAAAATTATTTTCATCCTATTGAACCATATTTTAAATCCTAATGAAAACCATGTATTTGGGATTTTTTATACTCAAATCATAGAGGTGATAAAATTAAATTTAAACGAAAAATCGGTTTTTTAACTACCACTTAGTGGTTTCACTATTCATAAAAAATTTAAGTTTTTTAGAAAAAATACCAAAAATTCACCCTAAGCTATATTTGATATTCCAAATTAAAAAATGATATCTATTTTATGAAATTAAAAACATATAAGTTTCATTAATAAATTTAATAATTAATTCCCGTTATCAAAACAAATAGCGTGTTTTTAAGAAACAAAATATATCAAAAGTTTGACACTAGTTTAAGTCCAATTTCAAGGTGAAATTAATTACAACAACCACCATTGGATTAAATGGTAAAAATATATTCTAAGTACACTTTAAACCCAATTAAAAATATAATCTGTCCATAAAAATAAATCATATTAAAAGGAGGTTTGAATTAAAATACAACATTTTCACTAAAAATGATCTTTATCAGGAAAATAACAAAATTTTACACAAAGTAAATTTTGATGTCCAGATTCTAAAGAAGGATTTGATTTGGTCCAATATAACATAAAAAATTTAAAAAAAGTGGATTTAAAATTTTTTTCCATCAAATGGCGGTTAATCGACTTTTTAAAGAATATTAGAAGATTTATGATTAAAATTGGATTCATTTTCATTTTAAGCCTCTATAATTTATTGGATAAAAGTAAAAATATATGACAAACATATATAATCGTTTTTTAGTTAGTTATATTAATTCTGACCATTACAACAGCTAGGCGTTAACTACCATTTAAAATAATATTATTTTATTACTAGAGTGCACTGTAAGATTTCAAAGAAACACGTTGTTGCGTATTGGGTACGCCATCAAGCATAGTGTTCCCTTTAAAGTAATATTAATATTTTATCCACACATATAAATATATATGAAAAATAATATTCCTTATTTACCTGGTATGTTACATCCTTCCCCCCTTTTAGGAATTGGGTCCTCACAATTTTAAAATTGGGCTTGGAAACCTCATTGAAATACCCACATCGGAGAATGAGTAAATTAAACTATCACTTTATAAGAAATAATGAAAAGTAAAGAGGTCACCCGAGACAACAGGTACTAGTATTCCATTAAACCATGGATATGGAAGAAAATAACAAAGGGTTAAGTTATGATGGAGAGTGATAGAAACATGTTTATGAGAAAGTTAACCACCTGAAAATCACAAACTTATGATGGGTTAAATTGTATTTGATTCCCCAGTAAGAAAAGTTTACAGACAACGTTTTTGTTTCAAGTTACTTTTCATTGAAGAATTTATTTAGGGTATGAACTGAAACTTATGGAAAAAAATTACTTGTCATGTAGGCTTCATCTTTTACAATATTTCCAACAAAAACTCATATTTTCTCCAGACAATGAGTATTTAGGATGACTTGTTCACATTAAGAGCACTATTATCAAATTTTTGAGAATCAACTAATCCAGTAAATAGAACTATGTATTTCCCATGCCATTAAACCTTAACCAAAACCAAAATTGTTATAATAATATCAGATAATCCACAAAAGGATAATCCTTTATAAAAAGAAAATCTATTCTTAATCTCCAAAATTTGTCCAACAAAACCCAAAGTTCAACAAAGACCACTCGATAAACAATTTGTCCCTAAAATTATTCAAAGTAATCCAAACTATGATTGAAACTCAAATATTTGAAGGATTTAATCACATAGTCTTCCAAGGTAAAAATTTACATTTATCTCCAAGTAACATCAATTGCTCTTAAAGTCTCATATTGAAAAGTAATTAACCAAATCATATATCCTCCATTATAGGTCAATATTATCCTAGATAACCCAAAATAAACATATTCTTGATTCATAATATTATATAATTAAAAATAATTTGTCATACTAACCAGGGTCTTCACGTAGTCCTGTGGTAGGCGATAAATACCAGTCGCACATTGGTTGTGGGTTTGATTCCCGCAGCTTTATCTGATGTGACGGTTTGTCCCATGGTCTATGTGTTGTCCTTTTTCCAAAACTATATAATTCTTAAAAGATTTATAAAAAATAGAGAAAATCATCAAAAATAACCATATCATAATTTAACCTCAATTTTATCTCATGCCTTTCATTTTCAATCATAACATATAGTAACACATAATTACCTCAAAAGTAGGGATCATATAAACCCTAATGGTTACCTTTATAATTAATACCTGAACATCCACATCAAGTTGGTCATCTCCTACATTATTCATTAGAGAACTCACCAAGGTTCAGGTGGTTAATCATGACTCTAGATAGTTGGTTGAGGATAAACACAAGTGTTCTCATTGCAGCTCCCATATCATTCAGTTGCTCGCTCAGAAAACTGTCACAGTTTCCTTCACATCCACTATTACTTTGGTGCCTATTACTTCCATCCATTTACTAAAACCAAAAATGTCAGTGTGACCATATCAATAAAATCATAATATAATACTAAGATATAATTATTCATGTTATCTTAAACTCATTCAATTTATCTAATACTATGACCCTTTCTGAAATCCTAACCATTATGGTAATGTCACTTGTGCTTAAAGGATACCATAACATCTACAGTTATCTAAACCAACCTTTGATACTAACTATAAGGACCCAGCCTTAAAAAATTACATAATCATGAATTAAATGAATAATTCACATAGAGGATCTTTTTAGGTTTATAGTTTTATATAATTAGAACATAACTTTTACATCTCAAATGATTACAAAGTAGACACTTCTACTAAGTTTACATAAAATAAAAACTCTTAAAAAGAAACATGTCTAGATCCATGTTTTAGATAGAATGCCTTTCCTTGATCCCATCCTTGACCTTATTCATCTTTAATTTCTATAAAGAACATTTTAAAAACATGGTATGAGCATAAAAATCCCAGTAAAGGATATACAAAGAAGGAAAACTGTTAGTTTTTCAAAACAACAAGTAAACCATGAATACTTTATCAAAGTAATACTTTTCTCCTTTATGAAGTATTAAATACTCTTCACTAAATAAAAGATCCCTAATTATCCTTTGTAACTCAAAATATTACCATAAACCCATTTAAAGAACACATAACATATAATGGTAACATGGGACATAAACATACCTAAATGGAATAACCATACGGTTGACTTCCGCACATATCACTACATGGAATACCCATACAGACGACTTCCATACCCAATGCATTAGAGGCTATAACGTAACCACCCATCCGGGTATTCACGACACCACCCGTCTTATGGTTTATCATGTAACCACCTATCAAATGTCCATGTACCATTATAAAATCATAACACATAAAAAAAATTATAATGGAAAGAAAAAATTTCCACATTTCAAGCACAATATATCACTTAAATATATTGAAATAACAAATACATTATCAAATCCATTTTCAATACCAAAATACATAAAAGATTATATGGTATTTTTTTACTTTTAAAAATATTATGGCTTTTTGAGGAAGCCAAATATCAAATAATACTCGCGGTGGCGGAAAGGTCGTTGTTACCGTGTACGTTAAAAAGAAACATACTTTTTGTCATTAATAAAACGCTTCGTATAGAAAATATTCCTTTTGAATAAAAGTAGATGTCAAAGGGGTTTATACACCGTATATAAGATAGTTGTGTATAAAACAAAATATGCCTCAATGAAAGGAGATTGAGATGAAGTTCCTTACAAAGACGGTATCCTTAGATTAAGGATAAATCAATTACATAATTCTATGTGAAAAATATAAATACACCCAATATAAGTCGATATTTAGAGTAAAAAAATCAAATGTCATCCACACATATTTATAGCATTACATAATCAAGAAGTTGAAGTTTAACCCAATGAATTGAAATTGGGTTAAGAACTTCCCTTCCAGAAATTCGACACCCTAACGACGTCACTTTAAAATTCAGAAAATGAGACGATGAGTGATCAAAAGGGTTTATCATCACTTGTACATAACATTTACTGCAATAAACATATATAAGAACAAATCCCAACATAAGAAGATGTAAATTAATAGGCCTAACAAAACGAAGTCTTTTAAAAATAGGAGGGTGAAAGGTCCCCTTACCGATTTGGGTAACATTCAAAACGTACACCCCATGAAATAAAGACTATACAACATTGATGTAAATACTCATAAACAAAAGTATATTACACAAAGAGTAGAATAATGGGTAGTACATACACCAATCAAAGGAAATGGTGGAAAATTCAGCATAAATCTCATGGGAAAAAAACTGAGATGAAAAATTCCTTATGAAAACTCAGCAGCCTAACGGTGCCACTTAAAACATCAAAAAATGGATTTATGAGATCAAGTAGGGTCTCTTATAATATGAACAAAAAAATTAAAGAATGAGGAATATAAAAGAACATCCCCAAACATAAGTAAGATTAGCTTAAAAGAAATTACCTAAAAGAGAGTACTAAAAAAGAATGAGAGAGGTAGGATCCCTTACCTCAAGTCCGACTTGTCTTGTTCATTTCGTTATATTTCTCCAAATCGGAAAACTCTTTTTTATTTGAGCTCAAATGCTTCCTTGGAAGGACTTCTGCCCAATGTGAGACATCTAGGAGTAAGAGAGGTATGTGGAGAGACAATATGAGTAGAGGTTGTACGAGCCATGGTCTTGAGAGGTGTGTGTAAGGAGGTAGAGGTGGGGGCCATTTATAAGAGGGAGGAGGGGAACTCTTGGAATGTCTTGAAAAGTTACTTTATTATAAAATGATTTTTAGATATCAAAGGTCCCACAAATATATATTTCAATGATAAGGAGATTAGTTTTCTAAATCCACACATCCAATAGGTTTTTGACAAGTGTATGTCTTCGATTTTACATTATCTTTTCATTTTATTTAAATCGTTCATCAATGAGGTAATTACATCATCATGGTGTCATAAATAAATAAATTTATTTAATGTCTAAAAATTATAAAAACACTACTATGATGTATGAAATCTTTTTAGATTTACAATTAACATTTATAGTCCAAAATATGACTTGTATAAACCCATGTAAAAATTATTTTAGTAAAACAATACATGTTTCTGACAATTTTATTTTTACTTTAATTAAAATGTTATTAATGTCATTTTCATACCCAAGTGGCTCCATGGGGTCTCCAAGTTGAACCATGGATTTTCATGGTCGGCCATGACTCATCCAATATGGGTAGTACATGTGTCAAGGTCGTTTCGTATTATTATAACATTATCATTACCTTAAATTAAAATAATTACCTTTAATCATGATTAATAAAACTTAAAAGTTACAATTCACAAAAAATTATTTTCATACCATTAAACCAAATTTTACATCCTAATGATATCCATGTATGTCGGATTTTTTAAATTCAAATCAAAGAGGTGGTAAAATTTTATTTAAACGAAAAATCAGTTTTTTAACTACAACTTAGTGGTTTCACTATTCATCAAAAATCGATGTTTTTCAGAAAAATACCAAAAAATAACCCTAAGCTATATTTGATATTCCTAATTCAAAAATGATGTCTATTTTAAAAAATTAAAAACATATAAGTTGCATTGATAAATTAAATAATTAATTCTCGTTGTCAAAACAAATAGCGTGTTTTTAAGAAACAAAATATATCAATAGATTGATACTAGTTTATGACCAATTTCAAGATGAAATAAATTACAATGACCACCATCGGATTAAATGGTAGAAATATATTCTAACTAAACTTTAAAACCAATTAAAAAGATAATCTATCCATATAAATTAATCAGATTAAAAGGAGTTTTTGAATTAAAATACAACATTTTCACCAAAAATTATCTTTATCGGAAAAATAACAAAAATTTACACAAAGTAAATTTTGATGTCCAGATTCTAAAGAAGGATTTTATTTGGTCCAATATAACATATAAATCTTTCAAAAAGTTGATTTAAAAAGGGTTTTCCATCAAAAGGTGGTTAATCAACCTTTTAAATAATATTAGAAGATTTATGCTAAAAATTGGATTCATTCTCATTTTAAGCCTCTAACATTTATTAGATAAAAGTAAAAATATTTGACAAACATATATAATCATTTTTTAGTTATTTCTGTTCATTACTACTATTACAACATCTAGGCATTAACTATCATTTAAAATAATATTATTTTATTATTAGAGTGCAACGTAAGATTTCAAAGAAACTTGTTGTTGCGTATTGGGTACACCATCGAGCATATAGTTCCCTTTAAAGTAATATTAATATTGTATTCACAAGTATTAATAAATATGAAAAGGTGATAATATTTATTTACCTGGGATGTTACACATGATTAAAAAACCCATTTCTCAATGAGTGGATAAAGCATTAGTATATTATAATTAATCATTTTAGAATTATAATATAGTTATAATAATTATCGTAGTTTTGTAATAGGACTCTTATTTCTATCCATAGTAGGTGGTGTTGAGAAATAATACACATTATTCATGGAGGTGGTAGTCCACAAATATACCAGATTAATCATCTCATTCCGCATCAAATGGAAAGGACGAAGTAAAATGTAAAATTTACACATTAAATAGTTATACAAGTGAAATAAAAAATATTTTATTATAAAACCCATAATTGATATGAATTATAATCTGTAGTGATGACAAATGATCTGCATCATTTTGTGGTGGTGGTAGTCATCACATATGAAAAATCAATCAATTTTTTTATAAAAGATATAGTGGAATGAATGAATAATTTATGGTACCTTAATATAATTATATATGAGTATATATTTTATAATTAATTCATTATATTAATAATTTTAGGGAAGATTAAGAAGATGAAAATGAAAATTAAAAACTAAGAGGAGAACAATACTCACATCAAGAACTTTTATTTTCCTTAGAATTGTCATTTGAAATGAATGGATTAAGATAACTAAATAAGGAATAAAGATTAGGTTTCTGGTACTGTATTCCAGGGTGAATATTTTCAGAGTTTCACTAAATAATTTAATTTTATGTTTGTGGATAAGAGTGTATATGGTCCCTTTTATAATTTAAGTGAATGGATTTTTTGTGGAAAAAATGTTCATAAATGGGTATGAATAAAATGGCATTAAAGTTAGTTGGGGGAGGATTTTAATACATTAATATAAGAATTAAAGAACTAAACTATGTCACGACCCGACCCAACGGGGCTCGAGCCGTGACTCCCCAAACCCGCCGCCAATAAGCCAGGGGCTGGCGACCAGTGCCGAGTAGGCTATCACACACATGGGAGGCATTAGCCTAAGGTACCTATACACACGCACCCACAAACACCTCCGTGCAACAGTGTAGAGATATAGAAACTAAAAAGTAAATGCATGCATACACTATCCCACAACCAGAGTACAGCAGAAGTACTGAGGGAAAAACAGGGCCCACCAAAAGAAAACTACAAAGCGCGTCCAACCTGATCTGATGAGGGGAACGCTGCCACAAACACCCGCCAGAAATCTCCCTTGGCACAGCTCCGGTAAACACCCTGGTCAACACGCTCACTAACCTCCACCTTCTCCGAGTACTCCTAGAACTCCGTCGAAAGGCCTATGGTCTGCACAAGACACAAACATGTGCGGGAAAAGCCCATGCAGGGGTGAGTATAAACATACTCAGTAGGCACCCCAAAAACCCAAAACCCAAGGGAGAAACTGAAGGGCAACAGTCCGCTCAACCCAGCTAGAGGGAACCCAGACGAGAGAGAAACTCCATCTCGTGACCATCCTAAGCTAAACACAACTAGTCAGCTCAGCTCAGCTCAGGTATATGCCCATACATACACCTTAAACAAACCAGATATACTCAGATCACACCACAATGCCACAAGAGGTACCGACCTCGTCACCAGAAACTGTCCCAACCAGGAGAACACGCTCCATGATCACTATCATTCCCGATTAAACTCATACGAGTGATACACTCCATCGGGTCCCAAACAAACATCTCAGACGCTCACCCGAGAGATCATGATCGTCGGATAGCATCACTGAGGATACCTCCCTAAAACAACAAAACCACCAAACTCCTCGGATAGGGGATCACTCCTAGGGTCTGCAAGGGGCTACCAGAACCCACTCCGGTATACGAAGCTCACAGTTAGGGGATCACTCCCAGGGTCTTTGTGGGGATACCACAACCTGATCTGGCATACGTAGTTCTCACAGACAGGGGATCACACCCAGGATCCGCTGGGGGATACCACAACCCGATCTGGCGCTCGACAGAAGCACACCACTCAGATAGAGGATCATCGTCCATATGAAGGTGGTCACGACGATACCGGAACCCTATCTAGTATAACTCACGATGTAGGGGATCAAACCGACGATGTCACAACCCTACCGACACCAAGCGCTGAGTAGGGGATCGTATAACCCACGATACTGCAACCCTACTATAAACCTCATGCTGAGTAGGGGATCATATACAAGACGATGCCACAACCCTACTGAGCACGGACCACCTCGTAGGGGATCATATTTCCGATGATGCCACAAACCCTACGAGGTTAACCTGCTAGATAGGAGATCGCTTCCCATGAATAAGCGGTCACAACGATACCAATAACCCGATCTAGGGTAAAGATGCTAGAGGATCCGCTTCGGGCCCACTGGAGGGATACCATATCTCTAACAGTTTAAACATACCATCGAGAGGATCACAAACCCCTATGAAGGTTGTGATGTCGTGCAAACCCTCGTAGGAATGAACCAAGGGAGAACGCTCAACCACTGCTGGTCCAAACGTCGCTAACCCGAGCGAGCCGCCACAACGCCACACTGCGCACCACCTTGGCCAAAACCGAGGCCACCATCGCGTTCCACGCGGAAAAACACACAGGATAGACTATTTACTCGCCCGAAACGGAGCACCGGTGAAAAAGGCACTATTCACCGTAGCTAGCTCATGAGGGGCCCAGAAAATGATCCCAAAACACATCGAGCGGATCACACCACGACGATCCCCTCGGAAAAACAATCGGAATCGACAACTCGCTCGTCTGAAACGGACACCCGGTGAAAAAGGCACTATTCACCGAAGGCCAGCTCGGGTGGGTCCCACGCCTGGATTCTGAAACACATCAAATGGATTGCACCACTGTGATCCTCTCAAAAAAACACACAGGATCGACTATTCATCTGCCAAAATCGGACTCCTGGTGCAAAAGTTGTGTTTCTCCGCAAACACCAAAACACGGCCTCATGGGGCCCGCACCCCTTTCACAGTCCCAACACCTGAAAACCATCTCAAAAAGTCTATCGTACAATTAGGGTCTCAACACCATTGACGGAACATCAATCGGACGCTCCGGGTAGAAGTTACAACGGCCCGAAGTCGTAAAATAATAAAATAATATTATTTTATATGACGTTTCTAGCTCCCGGGACACGATCCAGTACCTTTAAACCCTAGAACCCACACCGTAGGGTTTGCCTCGTTGTCAGGGTCGCGTCGCCGCAAATGGCCTGTGAATCCGGCTCCCGGATTGCATGATACAGGGGTTTAAAGAACCCCGTATGGTAAAAGAGGCCGGACCGGCGGCCCTCTGCCGCGCCGGTGCCGCGCCAGCGGATCTTCCACGGACCGCCGGGGGCACCCCAGTGGTCCGTTTTGCGATTCGGAGGCATCTACACGACGCTCATGACCCGATCTACACTGCTACGGCTTCAATTTGCAGAAAAACGTAGCAATAATGGGATCGGGGATTAAAACTCATATCCGCCTACCTCGCAGGCGAAACGCTGACGTTCTACCTCAGATCCGCGCTCCAGAGCTTCCTCTGCACGCTCCTGGAACGTTCACCATTGAATTCTGAGCTCGTGGTCGCTTCTTTGGCTTGATTCGGCAGATTGGCGGCAAAGAACGACGAAGAACGATAAAAGGGGGGGGGGGCGCTGATATTTATATCAGCCGCCCGTCGGCGCCAAACCCGCCTCGGACCTGACGCCTGATGCGAAAAAAAGTAAGGTCACCCCTAGGGTAAATGCACCGTTCTGAACACAACGGCAGTCTCAGATTTTCCATCCGAGACTCCATTCAGAAGTTATTCGAGCTGACGCCCACACACTACCTTCGCCACTTATCTACGAAAACGCCCTTGGTGGCGTTTCTCACGGCAGGCCCGCGCCCGCAATGTTTACACAACGCCTAGGCTAAACGGCACGTTCCGGACGCAACCGTGCCCTCATATTCATGTTATGAGCTACCGTTTAGGAGATTTCATACCCCCTCCACATGAATAGTATAAAAAGACTTAATATTTTTATAAAATTAATTCCGGGCACACTGGGCCTCGGAATCGCACGCTGTCTTCGCGCCTAGCTCTGGAATTATTCATAGAAAAATTCCAAAGTCTGATAGGACCAAAAACCAGAGTCGCAACATCCTCCCACCCTTAGAACATTCCGTCCCTGGAAATCTCTAAGCACAAGGAAAGCGACTGGACTCTCAACTGGGTCTCACACACCAGCGAGCTCACCAACAAACACCCACACAGGGTCTTACCAACGCCCTGAACAAAACTCGAGCAAGAAAAAAATAGTAGGGTACCACTAAACAATGTCTATCAAACTACTGCAGTAAGTAGAAAAGACACAAGGCGTACCTCTATCCATTCGTGGTGCCTATGGGTCGACTGCCTCCAGGGCATTCATGTGTCCTCGCCCTCAGCCACCAGCTCTCTGATCTTGGCATGGACCACCTGAGGGGTGAGGATGGTGGCAACTGGTACTGCCTACCACCATTTCCCACTGCACCAGCTCCGCCGCCACGTCTGCCACCCTGTGGACCTCCTTACTCGAGACGCTGCCTCTGCCAAGGCGGTCCATCGACCAGCTCCCTCTCAGCAGCACATCGGGTCGGACAATCTCTAGTAAGATGGCCCCGACCATCACAAGCATAACACCGCCTCTCATGCGGCTGACCAAAACTAGAATGCGAGCCTTGTGAGCCCTGAGGCTCAGATCCTCCATCCTGGGGTCGCCTCCTAAAACGTCGACCACGTCCTTACCCTTGAGTCTGTCGTCGGCTACCAGATGCCGATCCGACTGACGAAGTCTCAGCTCTCGAGTGCCCAACACTAACAAGGGGAATCTGCTCAGCCAGAAAACTCTCCACCTCCAATGCTCTCTCCAGCACTCTAGCATAGGTGGGTAGGAACAAGGAAACCACACCTGCTCGGATGTCCCTGCATAAGCCCTGCTCGAAGGTCTGATCCCTAAAGAACGGGTCTCAAACCATATCCAAGGAGTAGCGCGGCAGGTCTGTAAACCTCTCTGAGTACTCCGACACAGTCATTCTCTCCTGTCGAAGCTGTAGAAGCTCCTGGATCCATACTGACCTCAGCGTCACCGGATATAACTCCTCCCTGAAGAGCCTCTCAAACTCTGCCCACGTGAGTGTCTCCTCATCATGGGACTGCATCACCAAACTCCACCATCGCCCAGCAGAACCATGCAGAAGGCTCACCTCTAGGACCGCCATCTGATTTGGAGGTATCCTCACTAGGCAGAAAACTCGGGTGACTGCCCCAAGCCAGTCATCAGCTGCCTGGGGGTTTGGATCACCCCAAAACCTCAGAGTTCGCTGCCTCTGGAACTCGTGCAGTGAACTCAGCCTGCGCGCAACCTCATCCTGCACCTCCGGCACAACCAGCTATTCGACGGGTGGTGGCTCAACTGGAAGACCACCTGGATGTGCAACCTCAGAACCTGCACCCTGCTCCACAGCCACTACACGGGGCGGGTCGTCAGCACAATCCTGTTGCGTAACCATCGCTTGATGTCGTCGTGGAGGCATCCTGAAGTACATTCAAGACACACCGTGGTCCAAGAGTATATCTGGAGAGCTGACACAAGAAGGACAAGGAAAACCCAAAAACCCAGTCTTATATGATGCATGTACCATTATGTCCCCATGACCAGTGTACGAATGTTCCGAGTTGAAAGGCAGGTTATCAGAGTCCTGGTGTATGGGTACGTCGGTCTCCGCTCCAACACTGGAGTCCCTGGCCTGAAAGCCAAATTCGAAACACCCTAACACTGCCGCTATGAAACCCAAACCAAACTCACAGCTAGACCAGCTACGCTCTGAGATCCCAAAGGTGGAACCTCCTCTGATACCACACTGTCATTACCCGACCCAACGGGGCTTGAGCCGCAACTCCCTAAGCCCGCCTCCAATAGGCCAGGGGCTGGCGACCAGTGCCGAGTAGGCTATCACACACATGGGAGGCATTATACTAAGGTACCTGTCCACACGCAGCCACAAACACCTCCATGAAACAGTGCAGAGATATAAAAACTGAAAAGTAAATGCATGCATACACTATCCCACAACCAGAGTACAGCAGAAGTACTAAGGGAAAAACAGGGCCCACCAAAAGAAAACTACAAAGCGCGTCCAACCTGGTCTGACGAGGGGAACGCTTCCACAAACACCCGCTGGAAAGCTCCCTCGGCACAGCTCCGGTAAACACCCCGGTCAACACGCACACCAAGCTCCGCCTGCTCCGGGTCCTCCTGGAACTCCGTCGAAAGTCCTGCGGTCTACACAAGACACAAACATGTGCGGGAAAAGCCCGTGCAGGGGTGAGTATAAACATACTCAGTAGGCACCCCAAAAACCCAAAACCCAAGGGAGTAACAGAAGTGAAACAGTCCGCTCAACCCAGCCAGAGGGAACCCAGACGAGAGAGAAACTCCATCTCGTGACCATCCTCGGCTAAACACAGCTAGTCAGCTCATCCCAGCTCAGGTGTATGCCGATACATACACCTTGAACATACCAGATATACTCAGATCACGCCACAAATCCACAAGAGGTACCAACCTCGTCACCAGCAACTATCCCAACCAGGAGAACACGATCCACAATCACTGTCATTCCCAATGACACTCATCCGAGAGATACACTCCATCGGGTCCCAAACAAGCATCTCAAACGCTCACCCGAGAGATCACGCTCGTCGGATAACATCACTAAGGAAACCTCCCTGAAACAACAGAACCACCAAACTCCTCGGATAGGGGATCGCTCCTAGGGTCCTCTAGGGGATACCAGAACCCACTCTGGTATACAAAGCTAACAGATAGGGGATCGCTCCCAGGGTCCGTTGGGGGATACCACAACCCGATCTGGCATACGTAGTTCTCACAGATAGGGGATCACACCTAGGATCCATTGAGGGATACCACAACCCGATCTCGCGCTCGACAAAAGCACACCACTTAGATAGAGGATCATCGTCCATATAAAGGTGGTCACGATGATACCAGAACCCTATCTCATATAAGTCGCAATGTAGGGGATCGAACTGACGATGCTGCAACCCTACCGACACCAAGCGCTGAGTAGGGGATCGTATAACCCACGATACGAAAACCCTACTATAAACCTCATGCTGAGTAGGGGATCGTATACCCGACGATGCCACCCCCCCCCCCTACTGAGAATGGCCCACCGCGTAGGGGATCATATTTTCGATGATGCCACAAACCCTACGATGTTAACCTGCTAGATAGGGGATCGCCGCCTGTGAATAAGTGGTCACAGCGATACCAAGAACCCGGTCTAGTGTAAAGATGCTAGAGGATTTGGTCCGGGCCCACCAGAGGGATACCACAAGTCTAACAGTTTAAACATCCCATCGAGAGGATCAAAAACTCCTACGAAGGTTGTGATGTCGCGCGAACCCTCGTAGGAACGAACCAAGGGAGAACCCTCAACCACTGCTGGTCTAAACATCGCTAACCCGAGCAAACCGCCACAACGCTACACTGTGCACCTCCTATTACAAAACTGAGGCCACCATCGCATTCCACGTGAAAAAACACGCAGGATAGGCTGTTTACTCGCCTGAAACGCAACACCGGTGAAAATGCACTATTCACCGTAGCTAGCTCATGCAGGGCCCAGACAACGATCCCAAAACCCATAGAGAGGGTCACACCATGGCGATCCCCTCGAAAAAACAAGCGGAATCGACTACTCGCTCGTCCGAAACGGACACCCTGTGAAAAAGGCATTATTCACCGAAGGCCAGCTCGGGTGGGGCCCACGCCTAGATTCTGAAACTCATCGAATGGATCGCACCATTGCGATCCTCTAGGAAAAAAACCTAGGATCATCTATTCATCTGCCAAAATCGGACTCCTGGTGCAAAAGTTGTGTTTCTCCGCAAACGCCAAAACACGGCCTCGTGGGTCCCGCACCCCGTTCAAAGTCCCAACACCAGGAAACCATCTCAAAAAGTCTGTCGTACCATCAGGGTCTCAAATCCACTGACAGAATATCAATCGGACGCTCCGGGTAGATGTTACAACGGCCCGATGTCGTAAAATAATAAAATAAAATTATTTTATACGACGATTCTAGCTCTCAGGCCACGATCCCGAACATTTAAACCCTTGAACCCACACCGGAGGGTTCGCCTCGTTGTCAGGGTCGGGTCGCCGCAAACGGCGGCGAAATCGGCTCCCAGATTGCATGATACGGGGGTTTAAAGATCCCCGTATGGTTAAAGAGGTCGGACCGGCTAGGGCCGGCCGCCACCGCCGGCCCGCCCGGGATGGCGGCCCTCTGCCGCGCGCCCCCGCGGCTTCGCCGGCATCGGTGCTACGCCGGAGGATCTTCTGCGGACCGCCGGTGGTCCGTTTTGCAATCTGGATGCGTCTACACGACCCTCAGGACCCGATCTACACTGCTACGACTTCAATTTGCAGAAAAACGCAGCAAAAACGGGATCGTGGGTTGAAACACAAATCTGCCTACCTCGCGGGCGAAACGCCGACGTTCTACCTTAGATTCGCGCTCCAGAGCTTCTGCTTCACGTTCCTGGAACGTCCGCCGTCGAATTTTGAGCTCGTGGGCGCTTCGTTGGCTCTATTCGGCGGAGCGGCGGTGAAAAACGGCGAAGAACGATAAAAGGGGGGGTGATATTTATATCAGCCGCCCGCTGGCGCCAAACTCGCCTCGGACCTGACGCCTGATGAGAACAAAAGTAAGGTCACCCTAGGGTAAACACGCCGTTCTGAACGCAATGACAGACTCAGATTTTCTATCCAAGACTCCATTTAGAAGTTATTCGAGCCGACGCCCGCACACTAACATCGCCACTTATTTACGAAAACGCCCCTGGTGGCGTTTCTCACCGCAGGTCCGTGCCCTCATAGTTTACACCTCGCCTAGGGTAAACGGCACGTTCCGAACACAACCGTGCCCTCAGATTCCCGTTCTGAGCTACTGTTTAGGAGATATCACACCCCCTCCACGTGCATAGTATAAAAAGACTTAATATTTTTATAAAATTAATTCCGGGCACACAGAGCATCGGAATCGCATGTCGTCTTCGCGCCTAGCTATGGAATTATTCGTAGAAAAATTCCAAAGTCTGACAGGACCAAAAACCCGAGTCGCTACAAACTATTAATTATATAATATCTAAATTTTATTTTAATTTTTGGAATGTTTTTCCACCCTCTATTGTTCATTTAATTAGTTCATTCAATAATTAAATTTTAATCATGTTAATAATATTATTAATATAAATATAAGTATATCCTTAACAGAATTTCTGACATTTTGATTCTAGATTTGGGCACAATTTATTATAATTCATTTGATACATAAAAAATTTATTTTAAATTATACATAGATAACACATAAAAATGTTTTTATAAAAAAGTGTGACTTTGAACTATAAACTTATGTATATGATAAATTTTTTTATCATTACTAATTTAAATTATAGTAATTTATTTATTATAAAAGATATAAAATGTATGTATCATTAAAATCAATTCAAAACCTAATTTCACCATAAAAATTTTAAATTATATTAAAAAATGAAATTTATTTCTAAATTTTTATAAAATGTTACTTAGGTCTTAAAATATTAACAATAGAATTTATATGTACAAAATAATATTTTTAGAATTAATAATTATATACTTATTATATATATATAAATATTATCAAATAAATATTATTTCCCATTTTATAATTTAATCATATATTGATATTGTGATAAATTCACTATTTTGGAAAAAACAATATTTTTAGTATTAACCTAAAAATTAATTTATTTAGAAAAATATAAAATATGTATCCTATGATAATTTTCATTTGAGGAATTAAAAGAATTATTGTAATTTATCAAATTTTAATTTTAATTTTTTTTAAAATTATCTTTTCGAAAGAAAATATATTATATAATGAAAACATATTTTTTAACTTTTCAATATTAACTCATTAATTTTTCTCCTTCAAAAAATAACAAATTTTAATAGTTATCCATATTATTTTGTATTATATATTTATTAATAATTACATCTTAATATGTTGTGTTTTTTTAATCTAGGTGTAGCATCAGACACAATTTATAGAACATGACATGTATTTTAAATGATCCAAAATCCTGGGTAGTTACACATATTATTATCCACCTTTTATCCATATCATTCATTAAGATATTAAAATGGTAGACATATATTATGTCGACTACAAGTTCCATGAATTTTTGGGTACTACCATCATCTAGTTTATTTACTTATTAATTAAAATATCCAAAAAAATATGATTCACCACCCTAAAAAATTTCAATAATATCATTATCCTACATTAATAATTATATTTTTCCAATAAGACCACATTATTATCCATACTCAAATCCATACTCATCAATTAAATATAGTATATTAATTTTAAAGATGGGTTAACAACCAACTTGAATGATTCTATAAAAATATATCATTGATGACAATGAGGAAATATATAATAATATTAAAATATGTTAATAAGAAATTAATAAATAATTTAATGATATGTAATGGTTATATTATGAATTTTAATTATTAATAAATTTTCATCCTCAATCATTAAAATTACAAAAATAAGTCGACAATCATTGCATTTTAACCGCAAAAATATGGAATGAGATAAAATATTTTTAATTAAATATAATCTATCTATTATAGCACCTTATGTAAAATTAGAATGAATAACATTATATCAATGAGTGGGTACTGAAATCCACATAAAAATAATGGTTAAAAAAATATAGTTATATAACAATCGATAGTAAAAAAGATAATCTATAAATAACTAATATATTCATAATCAATGATCATAAATGAAGTGTATAAAATTTAATTTACAAAAATAATGTTATAAAATTACGTATTAACCCACATATATTTTTATACCATAGGTTAGAAATCATTTGACTAAATAGAAATAATGCAAATGGTTTTTCATTTGTCAAATAATTTCCTTGGTTTGTAATCACTCATATTTTACTATAATATTTTAATATTTATTTACTCTACCTTATAATGATTTCACTCTATATTTACAACTAATTTCTATATAAATCTTGTTTTATATAAATAATTTTTTCCTTTATGAATCTCGTGTATCATAGAAATATAATTTTATTAATAATTTCCATCTCTTATCAATTGAATATACCTCCATATCCATGTTTTTTCTCCCCACTGATTCAGTCCATTGATAATTAGAAACTAAAATTTGTTTCATCTTCTATGATCCATATATTTACATTTATTCATTTATCAAATTATTTTTTCATTATAATTTCAATAATGACTGTATTCAATAAAAGGTTTTTTAAAATATTAAAAAGACATTTCCTTTTCAAGATCATATGTTTCTCATTTTAAATTATAATTTTTATATGATTTATGTATTTTAATGACCCATTATTGAAATTTATTTTGTGTAAATTGTTTAATGTGTTTTCCAAACATGTTAAAAATGGTTAAGGAATGGAACATAGAAATCTTGTTCTTCGCAATTTTATTTATAAATATCATCCAAATGAGTAATGTTTTGTAAATAACAGTATATCTAATATATTTTAAATAATTCTTTTTGATGTTGAGGAATTTTTTATTAATTGTCCGTGATTTTTTTTTAAAAAAAATGTATGTGATACCATTTGGAAAAGTTACAAAGCCCATTATCATCCCATGGTTTCTATATGATAAGACGAATTATTTTATTTTTATGTGGTACTCATCTTTATGTATTATGACAAGTGGAATGAGATATTACCCTTTAATGCATTGGATAGAGATTTATAACTCATGTGATAAATAATTTTGTATATAATTGGTTTTATTTTAATATTTAAAGGTTTTACATGCTTGAATTTTTCACAATTTAATGGTTTGAAAAACCTGGATTTTATTACAACTTAATGGGAGGGAATTATTTAGTTTTCTCACATGTTTTCCTATAGAAATTTTTGTACAACTTTTCTAAAGGGTTCCCTATTCTCAATATATTACAAACCTTTATTACACACTATGATCTAAATATATACTATATTCTTATGTTATTATATATTTTCTTCTTTTATTACTATAATATTCTTATAATGATTTTTTACAATAATTAATTGTCCTTATGGTCATATGTTGGGATATATAATGTTCAATCCAGTATTATTATTTTCACTTATGATTCTAGGATTTTTATAGATGATATTTCCCACATATTCTAGTATTATATCATGTTAATGTTGTAAAAATTATTATTAATCGACATTTTCCCTAAATGAGTTTTTAATCTCACCCATTTTTTTATGTTTTGATTATATAGGATTTGAATATAGGTATCACATGTGAGATGTTTAGAATGGGGTTTACAGTGAGTGGTTTTGAAGAAAAGCAAAAAATTATTGTAAAATAAGTTATTTATGTAGCTAATCTCGCAATATAATAAACCTCATGTTCTCTAATTTATTTGACTATTGGTGAGATAAAATGTTTATTCAAAAAAATAATGACATACATTTTCTTATTTTACTTAATCGCCTCAATTTGAATCAAAAGTAGTGTATCATTATTTTTATTAGTTTACATAAAATTAGTGAGAACACTAATAACAATACTAGGTTAGAATAAAATCCGAATTTATTAGAAAAGTATAGATTGTGTGGTTTACCCTTGAAATTTAATCCCTATCTAGATACTAAAAAGCAGATATAGATATGGCATAGATTAACCCAGGGTTAATCACTATGACAATAGTTGGTTGACTATTAGCTAAATCATCACACCAGTACATGATGAGTGTTTCTAAGACTTCACACCTGGATGGAAACTCCTAGAGGATATACTTATGTTAATTTTAATTCTCTTTAAAAACCATTATGATTTATTTTAATATGTTAATATTTCATAATATAATATATTGTACCTTGGATAACCTATATTAAATTTTATATTTTCATATTCTAGGGTATTCATATCATTTTTATGTTAATTCTAATAGGCTCAGAGTTTTCCCTCAACACATTTATTAATTTATGTTCCAAAACTTTATTTTTCTAATGTAATGGTTGAAATAATGTGTAATTGAGTAGAGAAAGATTGAGATGAAAAATGTGGTGATTGTCCTAAGAATATACCTAATGGGACGAGAATTTATGTAAAAAAACTTATAAATTCCCGCCCAACTATTACAATCCAAGAATAATAACTTGTGCTATATTTAAATCTTAAATTTAGAAAATAATGATGGTCTTTTTATTGAGTATTTCAGGGACCAATTTCCACCCTCTTTCAACTTAAATATTATTCCAATTATTATTATTGAGAAATGGATTATTTAAATTGAAAATATATTTTCCATTCTCTAGTTCTTGGATGACGAGAAGGTTGCCTTGAATATATATAATTTTGAAGGAGAGGATAAAAAAATATAGAATAACATTTAGAACATAATATTGAATGATAAATTTGAATATATGGATTTTGAGGAGTCTAGAAGGTATTCATTATCAAATAGTTTTATCAAACTCTTTTCATGAATGTCATGTGAGAATTAATAGAGGTGAAACAAAAGTGTTATGAATCTATTAGAAAATATAAAGGAAATTTTATGAGGCTCAAGAGAAATAAATATTTTTATATATTCTGATATAAAATTAATATCATCCATTTATTTTGTGTCATAAAAGTAATACTTCATACTGAATAAGACAGAAGAGGCTTTGGACTCAATTGTGATATTTTTTTATGTGCTCTAAAGGTAGAGATGGAATATGAAGACTATCATTCTTTCATGGAATATAAAATAATGGTGTAGGATCATGGAAGCTTCAATGATAAGACACATATAAAAAATAAATTTCAAATTCTTATATGGTAAAAATATCGGATAAAGCACTCATGGAATAAAATCAAATGATTTGAGAAATTTTTTATATATAGTAGGGTCGGTTATATTTTCTAATATTGATGAAGTAGTGAAGATAAGACAATTAATATAATGATGGAGATGGAAACCCTAAATAATTTTTCACCCACACACTCAACTATAAATATCTTAGGAATTAATAAAATGACATCCCTTACCCAAGAGAAACTGAAAATAATTTACCCTAGTAACCTCCAAAAACTAGGGTATAAGGAAGACCATATACTATCCCAACTATTGTCACATCTCTGATTTTACATTGAGTTATTTATTCTTTTTATATTTTTTTTACCTTAATCCTATAGTTTCCCCCATGAATTGTTGGTGAGAATATAGAATTTGGGATTTACAATAGATGTCACATGGTTAGTGCATGGTTATGGGAAATGGTGGGCCCATATAGAGGAAACTGTGTGGCCAATTACATTTTTGGATAGTATACAACCACACAGTTGGTGCACAATTAGTCAAACTATGTGGGCTAACCATACAACTATTTCCTCCTTGGAAGAGAGGGTCACATGATTTCCCCACAGTTTGGTAATCCTTGTGGGAAAACTGGAATAATTGTATAGGTCATTAAAAAAGTTAGAATTTATAATTTTCAATCTTCGGTTTTTAAAACTAAACCACTCCCATATACCTCATTCAGAGTGAGTAACCATGGGATCCTCCTAAAATATTTCTTGAATCCTTATAACCTCAGTCCATGTGTCACTTTGACACCAATTATTCTAGGAATCATCCAAGTAAGACTCCTTTCTCATGATTTTTCCTCATTTTAGGGTTTCTACTCAGTCTTTCTTGATTTTCAATTTTTCAGTAGGTTCTATGACCTAGGGAGGGTTTTGTCTTGTGTTTATTTGTTATATATTTATTTTTTTATTAAATCATTCATTGTTAGGGTATTTTTGGTGGTGTAGTTGTGGTTTTCCATCAATTTTTAGATGTTTCTAAGTAATATTTAGGTGGTTCTAGGATTTTAAATTATTGGATGAGTTTATCCTAATTTCTTGAATATTTATATGTGTTTTATGGATTTCTTTAATGGTGATAAACATTTTTTGGATATTTTTTGACATGTATGTATGATGAAAAAAATTAAATGATGATTTATTCATTTTTATGTTTCCTAAAAATATTATATAAATTATGTGAAGGTGCGAAATATATTTTCAAAGGTTATTTATAAGTGAATGTGTTGAAAATCGGGGTTTCAAGAGGAAATGATTTTTAATCACGATGGATACCTTGTTGTGAAACTTTAATGGGAACTTTCAGTTGTGAAAATTTTTTGAAGCATGTTTTTAAAATGAATTCGTTTTATGTGAAGATTTGAAAGGATATTAGCGCATGGAAATGGATAGATCATTTTTGTGATTATTTTAATATTAAAAAGTTAATTGTATAAAATGTGAAAGTGGTGATTTTCCATTTTCACATTTGATTCTTGTAATGTAAATGTGAAAGTGTTGATTTTATTTATATGTGAAATGGAATTTGTGTAGTGATGGAATCTCTGGTATCCTTGTGGGAAATATAGAAATAGTACTCTAGTTGATTCAAAAGTGGATATGGCCCAAAATTATCTAGCAGGATTTATGATTTCAATACTAAATAAACATATGATATTATCAGGAAACAATACACCTTTGGATGCATTCCCCTCTAGTGGATCATGCATGTTCATTTGGTTTTGGAGACCATTGGGCCTTGGGATATGTTCCCCTCTACCAGTAGAAGAATGAGGATGTTGTTGGTAGTTTAGTTAGATGATTTTGATCACCAAGGCTCTTTATTTCTAGTGTCCCACTTATTCTAGTTTCCTATAGGTATTTTATCATTGTTCTCTATTGTGGCATGATGCTTATGTTATGTGGTTATGTTCATAACAATATTTTACACCTTATGCATATTTTATTTCCAATAATTATTATAGGTGAAAATAGTTTTCTTTAAAAATTTATATCCTTGAGAAATTTTTCGTTAAAATGTTTTCCTAAAAATGGATAAGAGTTTATTATGGAAATTTTCATTTTAATTTTTCTTATAATTTTATGAAATGAAATATATATTTTTGGGAGTCATCATACCAAGCTTTGGATCACACCCTACATACACATTTGGGTGTATGTAGACTTTTTTATGTGTGACCCAGGCAAAGGCAATTTATATCATGGATAGGGTGGATCTGGCTGCTAGAGATCCACTACTTCTATGTGTTAGTGTTGGTGGATCAATGGTAATGAATCTCTTACCAAATTAAGGTTTTTGGGACATTTTGGTTCTTCCATTTTGTTGTATCCCTATTGGTCTTTGGCTAATGTTGTAAACATCCAATCTAATGATTATTGTTCATTATTTGTATTTGGTTATATAATATTGTGATGTTTTTTCATCTAGTTTTATATGTTTATAGTAATGGTTAAAATCATTCCCAAAAAATATTTTTGATTTATAGGAACTAGTGTCAAGCCTATGAGGATTTTAAATGCCCTCCGGGCCCTTCCACGAATCGGTTCGACTGTTGGGTTAGATGGAACTCCATCTTGGTTCAAGAAAAAACTGTTCCAATATAGGTTAAAATATTTTTTTGGTAAATTTATTTGGAATGATTCTAGATAATGTAGATCTAGGATTGTTAGGCATTGAGGTCTTAGTTGTGAATAAGGCTTCTAGTGATCAAAAATCATGATAGGACTTCATTCACCATAGGATGTTCATATTTTATTTTGATTCTCTTCCTAGTAAGATGTATGAGTTGATGACTATATCTGGAAACTTGGTGAGGGTAGACTGATTTTAGTATCTTTATTTTTTGATGAATTTGGTTATGTTTTTAATTATGGGGTGTTGTTATTTTTTTAGTGTTGATAATTTTCCGATTGTGGGTTGATGGTTATATAGATTATTTTCCTTGTGTTTATTTCTTGTGTAACATGATGCCTCCCCAGAGACTTCCTATGTGACCACCGGAAGAGGCCATAAAGTGTTCTCACTAACAAATTGATCATAGGTTATTGGAAACTATTGTTCATGAAATCCATTCTTTGGGATAAGGAGCAAGTTGTAACATCCCACTACATGTCATTGTCTTGATTTGAGGTGGAGATACTACTACGAATTAGGTGATGTTTCAAAGAGCAAGGCTGGAAATAAATGTCATGGTCATTAAAAAAAGATGAGAAAAATTTCCCCTTAGAATAAAACCATCCATCCATAACAACATGATGCATATCAATAATTTAAACCAGTAAAACACATTACCAAAGGACCATAACAACCAAACCACATTAATCCAAAATTAGAGTACTAAGAGGAAGAATAAAAAAACCCAAAGAAACTGTGAGATGAAACCACATCTCCAAACCAAAATCCATGCATTAAGAACCACAATACCACACATGCATCATGATGCACCACTAAAGGAAGGATATGTTTTACCTTTTCCTATGTCTTAGAGCATAACATCTTCAAAATAACCAAAGTGGCATTTTAGGGGGTGAATAATAATAATTAGTCGGTTTTCCCCAAATCACATCCCTACTCGTTATACTAGAACATAACACATTAGTGAACCCTATATAAAACAATTATATAAATCCATTAAAACAGTTCAACAATTAACACCAAGCTAAACATATCCTTGTCTAGGAAGACTCACCCAAATCAACACAATAACAAAGAATGAAACCATCCAATTTAACAAAAAATTTCATTAAACCAAGTCATATTTCACAATGGTAAACCCATTACAACTAGCCTGGATACACACATATCTCAACCATTTTCCCACGTTCCACCCACACACACACAATCATGGTATTACCATTGATGGTGGAGCTTCACATCTGAACCTTTTAACTTTTATTGTGGTAATTCATGTCCACTTCCCATGGATAGTGGTCCTTCATGCCCACTATCCATCCTTCCAAGCCATGATTAACCCATTTGAAAACACCCCCATTCCAAAAACATCCATAAAATTCTATAAAACTTTCCTATTTAAAAATTCCATATCAAATAAACTAACAATTGTAAACAATCATTCCAACCCAACAATTGAAAAAAAAACAATCCTTTAAGCTAAAATCCAATTTATTCAAATTATCATTATGTCTCATCCATTCCCATACTCATTTCAATAAAAACCAAATTTTATTAAAAGCCATTTTCACGACTCATTTTCTAAAAAACAAAAAGACCATAGATTTTAAAATCACCATTTTAATGTCTAACACAAAACACATTTCACCACAAAACCCCATTTTACCCAAACCCATAAATCATAAAAAATGGGTTCAAAACTATCTTTTCACAACATAATCACAACCAATATCAAGTAAAACCAATTAATTCAAATTAATCCCTTCTATTTCTATCAAAATGGAGTTGATAGTGGAGCCACTGGCCTTAGGGTTTAGCGAAATCGACCCAACGTACAACCACAAATAGAATGTGGGTGAAACCTCCAAAAAAATAAATGTATCGTACTTTTGGAAACATCAAAAAAGACAAAATATAATAATTTTAGTAAAAACTATTAGATATTCATGTGATTGATATAAATTGAGAAAACCAAGAGAGAGTGAGATATAGATCGGTAAAAAACACAAAAAACATGGGGAGATTTACTAGAGAAGAATGAACGTCAATATATCAAGAAAATACTTCAATTCACTACCAAAACAGGTGGAAGAGGTTATCTAACCCCTGATAATAGAAAATACCAAGTGGGGTTTGAGTGGGAGTGGAAATAGTTTCTTTAGGGGAAATATCTAGTGATACCGTTTTTAAAAACCCTATCTATAGTGTTTTGGATAGTTAGCTGGCATGGTTAGAAAAAACTTGAAATAATTGTGCACATGTTACTACCTCAAGAGGTACCCCCCATGGTTGGACAACATGGTTATTACAATGTTTTGATGACATTGATAAATACATCTATATTAACATGTATAGTTTTCTTACGATTGTGCTTGGTTTCCACTAATCGTGCATAAACTGTGTTCCCTTCGAAAAGACTCCAACTCTTTCCAAAACCCTTAAAAACTATCCCAAAGTTATCCCATCAACTTTACATACATAAAAATTCATAAAAAGAGTTATTATCATCAAACTAGGATTACTACAAAGGCTCTGGTCTTGGTCGGGTTATAGAAGTTGTACCAGGTCCTAGTAAGGACATGGTTCGATAGTTCTACAAGAACAAACATCCTTAATTTAGAGGTAGCATAGAACCTTAGGAAGCATGGGAATTCCATGAGAAGATAGAGATAATTTTTGAGTTACTTGATACTCCTATTGTTTTTAAATTGAAATGTTCTTCATTATTAATGGAGGGTCCTAGTTAGAAGTTGTGGGACATAGTGGTGCAAGCTGGGAAGCATGAGAATATGTGATGAAAATATGTTATGGTTGTATTTAAAGAGTATTATTGTTCCCATATTTTGGCAGTTTCCAGGTCCATTGAGTTTTTTAGCTTATCCAAGGTAATATTTTCTGGATGGAATTTGCTAATAACATTGTAGATCTAGTTTTGTATGAACTCGATATTGTATCTAATTAGAGGATGATGTATATGAAGATCAAGTTGGGGTTTCGGATAGAGATATGATACCAGGTTTTCTTGTTCACGTTGAAAAACTATGCTGAGGTGGTATACCATGTAATTATGGTTAAGATTTATCATATATGAAATAATCATTCTTCTCGAGAAGTATCAACATTGTTAATCAATAGTTATTCTGAGAAGAAAAAAAATCAATATGAGTAGTGGAATAAGGGAGGTGGTAGTTCATTCCATGCTTTGGATCTTCATTAATCAGTGGCTTATCGTGATAGGTCTATTGGCTTCCATAAGTTTGGGAAGGAAGGGTACACATTGTAATGCCCCGACCCCAGTTACCTAGATTTGGTGCATTATTACTTAACATTGTCATGATCAAAAAAGATCAAGTCTCGAAAGACCGATTAGCTTAGTAGACTTGGAATTACTAGATGAATTCATATGTTTTATATTACATTATAAAATGAAAAACTAAAACGTCTTAGTCTCCATAGGAAAAACTCATTTACCTTATACTATCCCTACAGGTTAGCCATAATATACTTATAACGACCCATACTTTACATACATTGTTAATACTTCCAAATTGAAGCACACTTATTACAACATATGAAAAAACCACAAAGGACCATATAGGTATAGTGTCTTTAGAAACTGGGAAACATAAACAACTGGTTCATAAATCTTCTACAGTGTCTCCCATTTATTTCATCATATCTAGGGTCCCTTTTAGCATATTCTACTTAATATCCATCTTCCTGACCTGGGGAAAAGAAAACATAAAAGGGTGAGCTCAAATGCTCAGCAAGGGAAAATAAAGGAAATAAAAATCATATCATATCTTTTTGAAAATCAAAACCTGCAAAAGAGATCATAATATCTTAACATGGAATAAATCATAGAAGTGAAAATGAGATCCCCAAAATCATAACATAAAACTTGAAACTTTGTGGCATGCACACATAATCATGGAAAATCATTTCTTGTTAGTCATGACTCATTTCCAAGACTATCTTAGTGGACAAAGTCCCTTTCTGAACCGAGTTCACTCCTCGTTTCAGTCCTGTATCACTGAACCGAAATAACCTTCCGTTCCAGCCATGTCTATCGCATGAGATATAAAATCTTTACCCAATGCATTGGAGGGAGATATAGGTCCCACCCATCTTATAATGAATCCTTTCTTATGTGTTCCACATAATCATAAAACATACATCATCGCATAACACATGTAACAAAAATGGGATTCTTGAAACATCATGACATCATAAATCAATTCATATAAGATAATGTAATTCATAAAAATAATTACATCACAACATGATCAAATCAATGTAATAATAGGGATAAAAACAGAACCCTTTATTATCTTAGATGGAAAATAATTTTGATAAAACACTTGAACTTTATTATTGAGGAAAATATCCTTTCTACTTCAAAAACATTTTTCCTTTCTTAACATGTCATACAACTTTAAACTAAAAGAAGTTGATTAAAAATAAACTTGAAAACTTGTAAAGGAATCTTCTTGGAAATAATGTTTTAAAAATCCATTCATGCCGTATAAGTTAAAAAAAACATTCTTCGTACCTTTGTCGGAAAAGTCAAAAAGTACCTCGTACGAAAAAAAACGACAAAAGATTCCGTTCATATTCTTTACTAAAAACTCTCCGAAGGGTAAAATTGGATTTAAACTATTGTAAGTGGATGGAAACAATATTACATATTGAGGGAACATTGATGTGGATGATAAAATACACCCCAGTAAATACTTACGAATAAACAATCTCGGATAAAAATGAGATTGTGGTATTTTCCCTTACCTTAGGTCCGATTAGCTTTGTACGTGTCCGAAGCTCCTGTATAATGGTTTAAATAATGTTATTGACTTATTCCAGAATCATACATATTTATATGATATCATATATGGTCATATTATTAGCTTCTTGTTAGTAATATTTCATTGTTACTTGTTACTCGGGTCTTTATAACTTTTTGTTCTTATGCGTGTTTTGTCGAATAAATTCTTATACTTATCTTTAGGTTATAGATAATTCATTTCCAGAATGGTATTAGTGTAGTATATACCATATTCATTTATATAATCATTATGAAATGAAGATCATGTAGAACGAGTCGCATCACATCGTGGAGACGGTATTCCGTACGTACGCACGAGTGATGATATCGTTCCTATGATTGTGGAATTGTATTGGAGTATATATATATTATTTAAGTATCAATATTACTTCATAATAATCATATGTAGTTACTCATTACACCATTATACCCATCCTTGTAAGGTGATGGGGGAAAATAGATTACACCACGGCGTGGAGACGGTATTCCGTACGTACGCACGCGTGGTGATTTCATTTTTCCGTAGGATGGATAGAAGGTGAATTAGGGTTGTTTCATATTTATAATAACATATCAGTATGTAAGTAATACTGATGTTATTACTTTATCATGAAACAACTAAAGAAGAAGAAGTTGAAGAAGAAAGAAATTGAAAAGATCGGTAATGGATATTACCTCTTCTTTGGAACGCTTCTTTGAATCCTCCACTTAAGGAACTAAGATTGGTCTTTGGAGAAGACCAGGACCTCTAGGATTATTCTAGGGAAGTGGAGAGGAGAAAATGGCAGGGGTTGGCCGAGCATGAGTGCTCAATTTGGTGTGAGGAGGAGGGGGAGGAGGTGCCCTTTTATAAGGGAGGAGAGGGGCACCTTAGGAATATCTCAAAATATTATTTTATATTAAAGTCAAAATCGGTTTATAATGGTTCCAAAGGGTCTTATTTCGAAGATAAAGTGGGGATGGGTAGCAATCCTATCAACCAATATGATTTAGACAAGTTTAGGGTATTATTTTAACCTTATCAATTAGATTTAACTCTAAGTTAATTATTTTAACTTTTACCGTGTCTTTTTGTTTTCCTTCACTATATGGTTAATACACTTACTATAACATGCCAAACGAACCCCAAATTGTTTATTATTAATATATATATCCTTATCTAAGTCATGTGGCCGAACCTTAGATTTTTATGAATAAAATAACAATTAATAATATAATATTTGATTTAAAAACTATTTTGTGTCAATTTTGACACTATTTGATATATGATTTGTTTGAAAGTCATAACAGAATTATATGTTCGAACCAAGTTGATTAAATCAACACTATGATATCATAGTAACCTAGAAAATTAGTGTAATTCATAAAAAGTCTCAAATTACATTTATTTTGGTGTTTATAACATCAATTATGTCAATATTTCATTAATAAGATAATTACTGCATCATCATTATGTCATAAATAAATTAAATTATTTAATGTCTAAAAATTACAAATAAATTATCATCATGTAGGAAATCTTTTTAGATTTCTAATGAATATTTACAATTGAATTTATCTTATGTATAACCCCATATTAAAAATGATTTACTTATTAAACTTTGATTTTAACTATTTTAACCCTTCTTTAAATAAATTAATAATAAATGTCCTAATCTAATCCAAGTGGGCCTAAATGGTCATATTTTATTCCTAAGTTTGTTTTTGGTCGAATTACACTTGTCCAATAGAATTAGGACATGTGTTAGGGTAATATTAATATCATATTTACCCTTAGTTACCCTATTTACTATTAACCGCGGTAAAAATCGTAAAAAGTTACTATTCACCAAAAAATTATTTTCATCTCATTGAACCACATTTTAGTCCTTGATATTAACCGTGTCTCTCGGATTTTCGAAATTCCATTCACAGAAGCGGTAAAATTAAGTTTTATGCAAAATTCAGTTTTTAACCTACCACTTAGTGGTTTCACTATTCATCAAAAATTGAAAGTTTTCAGAAAAATACCAAAATTTCACCCTAGGCTAATTTCGATATTCTGAGTCCAAAAATGAAGTCCATTTTGAAAAATAAAATTTATAAAATTTTAAAAAGTGGTTATTACTATTCATAACGGCTAGTTTTAATAGCATATTGTTGTTTAGTGAAACTCGGTATTGCGTACGACGCAAGCTATCGAGGAAGGTCGCGATTGCGTGTAAAGCAAGTCAAGCAAGTGTTGTGTAGAAAAAGATTCCTTTGATAATTTATATAACATAAAAGTCTCGGGTGTTACATTCTACCCCCCTTAAAAAGAATTTCGCCCTCGAAATTCGTCACTTTGTAACAAACAGATGAGGATACTTCTCCCTCATCATATCCTCAAGCTCCCATGTAGCTTCTTCAAGTTGGTGGTTCCTCCATAAAACTTTCACCAAGCGAGTGGTCTTGTTTCGTAGGGCTTTTTCGCTACGATCCAGAATCTCTATCGGCTGTTCTTCATAAGAAAGATCTTGCTCCAGCGGTACAACTTCTGAGCTGAGTACATGTGAAGGATCTGGTATGTACTTTCTCATGAGAGATACATGGAACACATCGTGAACTTGAGAGAGATTCGGTGGAAGCGCCAATCGGTAAGCTACCTTCCCAACACGATCCAGTATTTCGAAAGGACCGATATATCAAGTGCTCAACTTCCCCTTCTTTCCAAATCTCATAACCCTCTTCCAGGGAGATATTCGTAAGAACACTTTATCACCCACTTCAAACTCTAGGCCTTTTCTTCGGTTGTCGGCATAGCTTTTCTGTCGACTCTGAGCTGCTCTTATGTGTTATTGAATAGATCTGACCTTTTCTGCCATTTCATCAACGAGATCAGGTCCTAATAGCATTCTTTCCCCAACATCATCCAAGCAAGTTGGAGTCCTGCATTTCTTTCCATAGAGAGCTTCATAAGGAGCCATCTGAATACTGGAGTGAAAGCTATTATTATAAGAAAATTCTACCAAAGGTAGGTGTTGATCCCAACCTCCTTTGAAATCCATAGTGCAAGATCTCAACATATCTTCTAGGGTTTGAATTGTTCTCTCAGATTGACCGTCTGTCTGGGGATGATAAGCAGTGCTGAAACTCAACTCTGTATCCAGAGTATGCTGAAGACTTCGCCAGAACTTCGAGGTAAATCTCGGATCCCGATCAGATATAATAGAAAGTGGTACTCCATGTAATCTTACCACTTCCTTTACATATATCCTGGCATGCTGATCTAGAGAGAAATCCTCTCTAATAGGAATGAAGTGTGCAGACTTTGTAAGACGATCAACTATGACCCAAATAGCATTATTTCCTTTGGATGTTTTAGGAAGTCCTGTGACAAAGTCCATAGTGATGTTTTCCCATTTCCATTCGGGTATGGGTAATGGTTGTAACATCCCCTTAGACTTCTGTCTCTCAGCTTTAACTTGTTGACAAACCAAGCATCGAGAGACAAATTCAGCAACATCTCTTTTCATTCCATCCCACCAGAAGTACTCTTTCAGGTCCCTATACATCTTCGTGCTTCCAGGATGAATAGAGAATGAAGAACTATGAGCCTCATCCAGCAGATCCTTCTTTAATTTGGGGATGGGAGGAACACAAACCCGATTCCTGAACTTTATTATCCCATCACAATCAAGGTTGAATTCAGGAACATTTCTCACCTTCTTTTGTAACTCGACATCTTCTTTCTGTGCCTCTTTAATCTTCACATGTATAGATGGTTGAACATTCATTTGAGAAAGATAAGATTTTTCCCCTTCCATTATAATTCCAAGATCCATCCTTTGTAAATCCATAAATATTGGATCTTTTGTGATCCTCATCATGGATAAACTAGCATGGTCTTGTCGACTTAATGCATCTGCCACCTTGTTTGCTTTCCCAGGGTGGTAATGGATTGAGCAGTCATAATCCTTAATCAGCTCCAACCATCTTCTTTGACGCATATTCAACTCCTTTTGTGTGAAAATATACTTTAAACTTTTATGATCAGTATAAATATCACACCTTTCACCATAAAGGTAATGCCTCCAAATCTTTAATGCAATGATTACCGCAGCCAACTCCAAATCATGTGTTGGGTAATTTTGCTCATGGATTTTCAACTGTCATGAGGCATAAGCTATCACCATATCATTTTGCATAAGAACACACCCCAATCCCTTCTTGGATGCATCACTGTAGATCACAAACCTTTCTCCACTACAAGGTAGTGTGAGCACAGGTGCAATGGATAACCTTCTTTTCAACTCCTTGAAATTCTCTTCACATTCCTCTGTCCAGACAAACTTAACTCCTTTCCGAGTCAACTTGGTGAGTGGATTAGATAATCGTGAAAAATATTTTACAAAACGTCGATAATATCCAGCCAAACCAAGAAAACTTCGGATCTCAGTTACTGTGGTTGGTCTCGACCATCTTTCGATAACCTCTGTTTTTGCTGGATCCACAGATATCCCCTCTTTTGAGATTATATGACCCAAAAATGCAACTTTTTGAAGCCAAAATTCACACTTGGTAAATTTGGCATAAAGCTTCTCCTTTCTCAGGGTCTTCAATATAATTCTCAAGTGATCTTCATGCTCTTCCTTGCTCTTTGAATAGACAATAATATCGTCTATAAAGACTACCACAAATTGATCAAGATAGTCTCTAAAGACTCTATTCATTAGATCCATGAAGATAGCAAGGTAATTAGTAAGACCAAATGGCATCACTATAAATTCATAGTGTCCATACCTTGTACGGAAAGCCGTCTTTGGTATATCTTCCCTTTTGACCCTTAATTGATGATACCCTGAACGAAGATCAATCTTGGAAAAGTATTGAGCTCCGCGTAGTTGGTCAAATAAGTCACCAATGCGTGGGAGAGGATATTTGTTCTTGATAGTGATCTTGTTAAGTTCTCGATAATCAATGCAGAGTCTCGTTGATCCATCTTTCTTCTTAACAAATAGAACAGGTGCTCTCCAAGGTGACGCACTAGGGCGTATGAATCCCTTATCAAGATTCTCTTGGAGTTGCTTCTTCAATTCCTGCAACTCAATTGGGGCCATTCTATAAGGTGTCTTTGAAATAGGCAAAGCACCCGGTACGAGTTCTATTGAAAACTCAACTTCACGATTTGGTGGAAGACCCGGAAATTCCTCCGGAAAGACATCATAAAACTCCCGTACAATGGGCATATTCTTAATCGTGAGTTTCTCACCAACCATTTGAGATAAATAACCTTCATTTAGTGGAATCAATACCCATAAGATGGAAGAAATTTCCACTGGAAGGTTATGTTCATCCTTGCCTTGATAGACGATCGTAGATTGATCTAGAATATGAAATGTGACTTCCCTTCTTCGGCAATTGATATGAGATCCATGTAGAGAAAGACAATCCATGCCAAGAATCACATCAAATTCCACTAAAGGAAGGATCACAAGATTTGCAGGAAGCACTTTCCCACAAACTTCGATCAGAGAAGAATTATAAACTTTTGATGCGATTGATGTGCCATTAGGTGTTGTCACGGCTAACTCAACATCTAATTGTTGAGGTAATACGGTGATACCCTAAGAAAAGTCTTCAGAAATAAAAGAGTGGGTGGATCCAGAATCAAATAAAACATTTGCTACTTTAGAGTGGATGGTAGGTGTACCTTTAACCACATCATTATCGTACTCCACATCGCTGATAGAAATTGCATGTGACTTTCCTTTGTCTTTAGCCTTAAGATTTTGTTGACGTCGACCATCATCATCAACCCTTGGATTTGGGCATTGATTGGCATAATGCCCCATCTCCTTGCACTTGAAACATTGAAGTGTAGTAGGTTCATTCTGTGTATCCCTTCCTTTGTTTGCATCATTAGACATCTTCTTCCCATTATCACGGCATTCAAATGCCCGATGACCTTCCTTTCCACATTTAAAACATTTACTTGTCCCTTTAAGACAACTCCCTCCATGTTTCTTTCCACACTTTGAGCATAATGGAAAGTTCATCTTCTTTTCAGTGTGCTCTTTAGAGTTTCCTTTGAATTCCATCTTCCTCTTCTTATCAAACCCATGTGACTGATGGGTTACTCCAATCTTCATCTCGACTTTGAGAGCACATCGAACGATTTCCTCGTAGCTATTGAAGTCCCTTATGGCTAACGCCCTTTGAAGACTTGGTTTTAAGCCACTAAAGAATCGATCGATCTTACTCTCAGGTTGGATAATAATACCAGAAGCGTACCTTGCAAGTCTTGTAAAATTTGCTTCATAGGTACTAACAGATTCATCATCCCTTTGCTTCAGTTCAAGAAACTCTTTTTCCATCTTTGTTCAGAGAATATGAGGGAAGTACTTATTGAAAAATAAGTTCTTGAACTCGTCCCATTCCATAGACTCAATTTCATCCCTTTGCCTCGTATTCTTAACAAGATTCCACCATTGATCAGCATCTCCTTCCAAACGGTACACTGCTAGGATGACTTTATCATGTTTAGAACATTGAAGAACTGAAAATATCTTTTCAGTAGTACTAATCCATTTTTCAGCAACTAATGGATCAGTAGACCCGCTGAAAGAAGGTGGACGCTGCCTCATGAAGGATTCAACAGAATGTTGCTCCCTCCTTTGCTCGTTTGGAAATCTTGCATGATTCATAGCTTGAGAAAGGTGTGTGAGCATGGCTACAAGATTTTGCATTCCAGCTCCCATATCGTTTGGTTGCTCAGGGGGACAATCATTGCATTGCCCATCGCATTCCGCATTAACACGGTTCCTTCGGGTTCCAGCCATTGACTAAAACCAAGAAGAATAGTGTGAGCAACACTAATTATAATAGGAAACCACATAATTCAAGAATAAAATTTTCATGCTTATGGTCTTATCCTAGGTTATTCATGGCCATTTCTAAGATTGTGTTCTATGCTTAGACTTATTCTTAGGGTTCTTACTAAGGCTTTCACATCCTAGTTTCCAAAGGTTGACTATACCTTTCCTTTGATACCAACTATAACGAACCATACATTACATACATTGTTAATACTTTAAAATTGAAGCACACTTATTACAACATATGACAAAACCACAAAGGACCGTATAGGTATAGTGTCTTTAGAAACTGGGAAACATAAACAACTGGTTCATAAATCTTCTACAGTGTCTCCCATTTATTTCATCATATCTAGGGTCCCTTTTAGCATATTCTACTTAATATCAATCTTCCTGACCTGGGGAAAAGAAAACATAAAAGGGTGAGATCAAATGCTCAGCAAGGGCAAATAAAGGAAATAAAAATCATATCATATCTTTTTGAAAATCAAAACCTGCAAAAGAGATCATAATATCTTAACATGGAATAAATCATAGAAGTGAAAATGAGATCCCCAAAATCATAACATAAAACTTGAAACTTTGTGGCATGCACACATAATCATGGAAAATCATTTCTTGTTAGTCATGACTCATTGCCAAGACTATCTTAGTGGACAAAGTCCCTTTCTGAACCGAGTTCACTCCTCGTTTCAGTCCTGTATCACTGAACCGAAATAACCTTCCGTTCCAGCCATGTCTATCGCATGAGATATAAAATCTTTACCCAATGCATTGGAGGGAGATATAGGTCCCACCCATCTTATAATGAATCCTTTCTTATGTGTGCCACATAACCATAAAACATGCATCATCGCATAACACATGTAACAAAAATGGGATTCTTGAAAAATCATGACATCATAAATCAATTCATATAAGATAATGGAATTCATAAAAATAATTCCATCACAACATGATCAAATCAATGTAATAATAGGGATAAAAACAGAACCCTTTATTATCTTAGATGGAAAATAATTTTGATAAAACACTTGAACTTTATTATTGAGGAAAATATCCTTTCTACTTCAAAAACATTTTTCCTTTCTTAACATGTCATACAACTTTAAACTAAAAGAAGTTGATTAAAAATAAACTTGAAAACTTGTAAAGGAAGCTTCTTGGAAATAATGTTTTAAAAATCCATTCATGCCGTATAAGTTAAAAAAAACATTCTTCGTACCTTTGTCGGAAAAGTCAAAAAGTACCTCGTACGAAAAAAAACGACAAAAGATTCCGTTCATATTCTTTACTAAAAACTCTCCGAAGGGTAAAATTGGATTTAAACTATTGTAAGTGGATGGAAACAATATTACATATTGAGGGAACATTGATGTGGATGATAAAATACACCCCAGTAAATACTTACGAATAAACAATCTCGGATAAAAATGAGATTGTGGTATTTTCCCTTACCTTAGGTCCGATTAGCTTTGTACGTGTCCGAAGCTCCTGTATAATGGTTTAAATAATGTTATTGACTTATTCCAGAATCATACATATTTATATGATATCATATATGGTCATATTATTAGCTTCTTGTTAGTAATATTTCATTGTTACTTGTTACTCGGGTCTTTATAACTTTTTGTTCTTATGCGTGTTTTGTCGAATAAATTCTTATTCTTATCTTTAGGTTATAGATAATTCATTTCCAGAATGGTATTAGTGTAGTATATACCATATTCATTTATTCAATTCATTTATATAATCATTATGAAATGAAGATCATGTAGAACGAGTCGCATCACATCGTGGAGACGGTATTCCGTACGTACGCACGAGTGATGATATCGTTCCTATGATCGTGGAATTGTATTGGAGTATATATATATTATTTAAGTATCAATATTACTTCATAATAATCATATGTAGTTACTCATTACACCATTATACCCATCCTTGTAAGGTGATGGGGGAAAATAGATTACACCACGGCGTGGAGACGGTATTCCGTACGTACGCACGCGTGGTGATTTCATTTTTCCGTAGGATGGATAGAAGGTGAATTAGGGTTGTTTCATATTTATAATAACATATCAGTATGTAAGTAATACTGATGTTATTACTTTATCATGAAACAACTAAAGAAGAAGAAGTTGAAGAAGAAAGAAATTGAAAAGATCGGTAATGGATATTACCTCTTCTTTGGAACGCTTCTTTGAATCCTCCACTTAAGGAACTAAGATTGGTCTTTGGAGAAGACCAGGACCTCTAGGATTATTCTAGGGAAGTGGAGAGGAGAAAATGGCAGGGGTTGGCCGAGCTTGAGTGCTCAATTTGGTGTGAGGAGGAGGGGGAGGAGGTGCCCTTTTATAAGGGAGGAGAGGGGCACCTTAGGAATATCTCAAAATATTATTTTATATTAAAGTCAAAATCGGTTTATAATGGTTCCAAAGGGTCTTATTTCGAAGATAAAGTGGGGATGGGTCGAAATCCTATCAACCAATAGGATTTAGACAAGTTTAGGGTATTATTTTAACCTTATCAATTAGATTGAACTCTAAGTTAATTATTTTAACTTTTACCGTGTCTTTTTGTTTTCCTTCACTATATGGTTAATAAACTTACTATATCATGCCAAACGAACCCCAAATTGTTTATTATTAATATATATATCCTTATCTAAGTCATTTGGCCGAACCTTAGATTTTTAGGAATAAAATAACAATTAATAATATAATATTTGATTTAAAAACTATTTTGTGTCAATTTTGACACTATTTGATATATGATTTGTTTGAAAGTCATAACAGAATTATATGTTCAAACCAAGTTGATTAAATCAACACTATGATATCATAGTAACCTAGAAAATTAGTGGAATTCATAAAAATTCTCAAATTACATTTATTTTGGTGTTTATAACATCAATTATGTCAATATTTCATTAATAAGATAATTACTGCATCATCATTATGTCATAAATAAATTAAATTATTTAATGTCTAAAAATTACAAATAAAATATCATCATGTAGTAAATCTTTTTAGCTTTCTAATGAATATTTACAATTGAATTTATCTAATGTATAACCCCATATTAAAAATGATTTACTTATTAAACATTGATTTTAACTATTTTAACCCTTCTTTAAATAAATTAATAATAAATGTCCTAATCTAATCCAAGTGGGCCTAAATGGTCATATTTTATTCCTAAGTTTGTTTTTGGTCGAATTACACTTGTCCAATAGAATTAGGACATGTGTTAGGGTAATATTAATATCATATTTACCCTTAGTTACCCTATTTACTATTAACCGCGGTAAAAATCGTAAAAAGTTACTATTCACCAAAAAATTATTTTCATCTCATTGAACCACATTTTAGTCCTTGATATTAACCGTGTCTCTCGGATTTTCGAAATTCCATTCACAGAAGCGGTAAAATTAAGTTTTATGCAAAATTCAGTTTTTAACCTACCACTTAGTGGTTTCACTATTCATCAAAAATTGAAAGTTTTCAGAAAAATACCAAAATTTCACCCTAGGCTAATTTCGATATTCTGAGTCCAAAAATGAAGTCCATTTTGAAAAATAAAATTTATAAAATTTTAAAAAGTGGTTATTACTATTCATAACGGCTAGTTTTAATAGCATATTGTTGTTTAGTGAAACTCGGTATTGCGTACGACGCAAGCTATCGAGGAAGGTCGCGATTGCGTGTAAAGCAAGTCAAGCAAGTGTTGTGTAGAAAAAGATTCCTTTGATAATTTATGTAACATAAAAGTCTCGGGTGTTACATTCTACCCCCCTTAAAAAGAATTTCGCCCTCGAAATTCGTCACTTTGTAACAAACAGATGAGGATACTTCTCCCTCATCATATCCTCAAGCTCCCATGTAGCTTCTTCAAGTTGGTGGTTCCTCCATAAAACTTTCACCAAGCGAGTGGTCTTGTTTCGTAGGACTTTTTCGCTACGATCCAGAATCTCTATCGGCTGTTCTTCATAAGAAAGATCTTGCTCCAGCGGTACAACTTCTGAGCTGAGTACATGTGAAGGATCTGGTATGTACTTTCTCATGAGAGATACATGGAACACATCGTGAACTTGAGAGAGATTCGGTGGAAGCGCCAATCGGTAAGCTACCTTCCCAACACGATCCAGTATTTCGAATGGACCGATATATCTAGGGCTCAACTTCCCCTTCTTTCCAAATCTCATAACCCTCTTCCAGGGAGATATTCGTAAGAACACTTTATCACCCACTTCAAACTCTAGGCCTTTTCTTCGGTTGTCGGCATAGCTTTTCTGTCGACTCTGAGCTGCTCTTATGTGTTGTTGAATAGATCTGACCTTTTCTGCCATTTCATCAACGAGATCAGGTCCTAATAGCTTTCTTTCCCCAACTTCATCCAAGCAAGTTGGAGTCCTGCATTTCTTTCCATAGAGAGCTTCATGAGGAGCCATCTGAATACTGGAGTGAAAGCTATTATTATAAGAAAATTCTACCAAAGGTAGGTGTTGATCCCAACCTCCTTTGAAATCCATAGTGCAAGATCTCAACATATCTTCTAGGGTTTGAATTGTTCTCTCAGATTGACCATCTGTCTGGGGATGATAAGCATTGCTGAAACTCAACTCTGTATCCAGAGTATGCTGAAGACTTCGCCAGAACTTTGAGGTAAATCTCGGATCCCGATCAGATATAATAGAAAGTGGTACTCCATGTAATCTTACCACTTCCTTTACATATATCCTGGCAAGCTGATCTAGAGAGAAATCCTCTCTAATAGGAATGAAGTGTGTAGACTTTGTAAGACGATCAACTATGACCCAAATAGCATTATTGCCTTTGGATGTTTTAGGAAGTCCTGTGACAAAGTCCATAGTGATGTTTTCCCATTTCCATTCGGGTATGGGTAATGGTTGTAACATCCCCTTAGACTTCTGTCTCTCAGCTTTAACTTGTTGACAAACCAAGCATCGAGAGACAAATTCAGCAACATCTCTTTTCATTCCATCCCACCAGAAGTACTCTTTCAGGTCCCTATACATCTTCGTGCTTCCAGGATGAATAGAGAATGAAGAACTATGAGCCTCATCCAGCAGATCCTTCTTTAATTCGGGGATGGGAGGAACACAAACCCGATTCCTGAACGTTATTATCCCATCACAATCAAGGTTGAATTCAGGAACATTTCTCACCTTCTTTTGTAACTCGACATCTTCTTTCTGTGCCTCTTTAATCTTCACATGTATAGATGGTTGAACATTCATTTGAGAAAGATAAGATTTTTCCCCTTCCATTATAATTCCAAGATCCATCCTTTGTGAATCCATAAATATTGGATCTTTTGTGATCCTCATCATGGATAAACTAGCATGGTCTTGTCGACTTAATGCATCTGCCACCTTGTTTGCTTTCCCAGGGTGGTAATGGATTGAGCAGTCATAATCCTTAATCAGCTCCAACCATCTTCTTTGACGCATATTCAACTCCTTTTGTGTGAAAATATACTTTAAACTTTTATGATCAGTATAAATATCACACCTTTCACCATAAAGGTAATGCCTCCAAATCTTTAATGCAATGATTACCGCAGCCAACTCCAAATCATGTGTTGGGTAATTTTGCTCATGGATTTTCAACTGTCATGAGGCATAAGCTATCACCATATCATTTTGCATAAGAACACACCCCAATCCCTTCTTCGATGCATCATTGTAGATCACAAACCTTTCTCCACTACAAGGCAGTGTGAGCACAGGTGCAATGGATAACCTTCTTTTCAACTCCTTGAAATTCTCTTCACATTCCTCTGTCCAGACAAACTTAACTCCTTTCCGAGTCAACTTGGTGAGTGGATTAGATAATCGTGAAAAATCTTTTACAAAACGTCGATAATATCCAGCCAAACCAAGAAAACTTCGGATCTCAGTTACTGTGGTTGGTCTCGACCATCTTTCGATAACCTCTGCTTTTGCTGGATCCACAGATATCCCCTCTTTTGAGATTATATGAACCAAAAATGCAACTTTTTGAAGCCAAAATTCACACTTGGTAAATTTGGCATAAAGCTTCTCCTTTCTCAGGGTCTTCAATATAATTCTCAAGTGATCTTCATGCTCTTCCTTGCTCTTTGAATAGACAAGAATATCGTCTATAAAGACTACCACAAATTGATCAAGATAGTCTCTAAAGACTCTATTCATTAGATCCATGAAGATAGCAGGGGCATTAGTAAGACCAAATGGCATCACTATAAATTCATAGTGTCCATACCTTGTACGGAAAGCCGTCTTTGGTATATCCTCCCTTTTGACCCTTAATTGATGATACCCTGAATGAAGATCAATCTTGGAAAAGTATTGAGCTCCGCGTAGTTGGTCAAATAAGTCACCAATGCGTGGGAGAGGATATTTGTTCTTGATAGTGATCTTGTTAAGTTCTCGATAATCAATTCAGAGTCTCGTTGATCCATCTTTCTTCTTAACAAATAGAACAGGTGCTCTCCAAGGTGACGCACTAGGGCGTATGAATCCCTTATCAAGATTCTCTTGGATTTGCTTCTTCAATTCCTGCAACTCAATTGGGGCCATTCTATAAGGTGTCTTTGAAATAGGCAAAGCACCCGGTACGAGTTCTATTGAAAACTCAACTTCACGATTTGGTGGAAGACCCGGCAATTCCTCCGGAAAGACATCATCAAACTCCCGTACAATGGGAATATTCTTAATCGTGAGTTTCTCACCAACCATTTGAGATAAATAACCTTCATTTAGTGGAATCAATACCCATAAGATGGATGAAATTTCCACTGGAAGGTTATGTTCATCCTTGCCTTGATAGACGATCGTAGATTGATCTGGAATATGAAATGTGACTTCCCTTCTTCGGAAATTGATATGAGCTCCATGTAGAGAAAGACAATCCATGCCAAGAATCACATCAAATTCCACTAAAGGAAGGATCACAAGATTTGCAGGAAGCACTTTCCCACAAACTTCGATCAGAGAAGAATTATAAACTTTTGATGCGATTGATGTGCCATTAGGTGTTGTCACGGCTAACTCAACATCTAATTGTTGAGGTAATACGGTGATACCCTTAGAAAAGTCTTCAGAAATAAAAGAGTGGGTGGATCCAGAATCAAATAAAACATTTGCTACTTTAGAGTGGATGGTAAGTGTACCTTTCACCACATCGTTATCGTACTCCACATCGCTGATAGAAATTGCATGTGACTTTCCTTTGTCTTTAGCCTTAAGATTTTGTTGACGTCGACCATCATCATCAACCCTTGGATTTGGGCATTGATTGGCATAATGCCCCATCTCCTTGCACTTGAAACATTGAAGTGTAGTAGTTTCATTCTGTGTATCCCTTCCTTTGTTTGCATCATTAGACATCTTCTTCCCATTATCACGGCATTCAAATGCCCGATGACCTTCCTTTCCACATTTAAAACATTTACTTGTCCCTTTAAGAAAACTCCCTCCATGTTTCTTTCCACACTTTGAGCATAATGGAAAGTTCATCTTCTTTTCAGTGTGCTCTTTAGAGTTTCCTTTGAATTCCATCTTCCTCTTCTTATCAAACCCATGTGACTGATGTGTTACTCCAATCTCCATCTCGACTTTGAGAGCACATCGAACGATTTCCTCGTAGCTATTGAAGTCCCTTATGGCTAACGCCCTTCGAAGACTTGGTTTTAAGCCACTAAAGAATCGATCGATCTTACTCTCAGGTTGGATAATAATACCAGAAGCGTACCTTGCAAGTCTTGTAAAATTTGCTTCATAGGTACTAACAGATTCATCATCCCTTTGCTTCAGTTCAAGAAACTCTTTCTCCATCTTTGTTCAGAGAATACGAGGGAAGTACTTATTGAAAAATAAGTTCTTGAACTCGTCCCATTCCATAGACTCAATTTCATCCCTTTGCCTCGTATTCTTAACAAGATTCCACCATTGATCAGCATCTCCTTCCAAACGGTACACTGCTAGGATGACTTTATCATGTTTAGAACATTGAAGAACTGAAAATATCTTTTCAGTAGTACTAATCCATTGTTCAGCAACTAATGGATCAGTAGACCCGCTGAAAGAAGGTGGACGCTGCCTCATGAAGGATTCAACAGAATGTTGCTCCCTCCTTTGCTCGTTTGGAAATCCTACATGATTCATAGCTTGAGAAAGGTGTGTGAGCATGGCTACAAGATTTTGCATTCCAGCTCCCATATCGTTTGGTTGCTCAGGGGGACAATCATTGCATTGCCCATCGCATTCCGCATTAACACGGTTCCTTCGGGTTCCAGCATTGACTAAAACCAAGAAGAATAGTGTGAGGAACACTAATTATAATAGGAAACCACATAATTCAAGAATAAAATTTTCATGCTTATGGTCTTATACTAGGTTATTCATGGCCATTTCTAAGATTGTGTTCTATGCTTAGACTTATTCTTAGGGTTCTTACTAAGGCTTTCACATCCTAGTTTCCAAAGGTTGACTATACCTTTCCTTTGATACCAACTATAACGACCCATACTTTACATACATTGTTAATACTTCAAAATTGAAGCACACTTATTACAACATATGACAAAACCACAAAGGACCGTATAGGTATAGTGTCTTTAGAAACTGGGAAACATAAACAACTGGTTCACAAATCTTCTACAGTGTCTCCCATTTATTTCATCATATCTAGGGTCCCTTTTAGCATATTCTACTTAATATCCATCTTCCTGACCTGGGGAAAAGAAAACATAAAAGGGTGAGCTCAAATGCTCAGCAAGGGCAAATAAAGGAAATAAAAATCATATCATATCTTTTTGAAAATCAAAACCTGCAAAAGGGATCATAATATCTTAACATGGAATAAATCATAGAAGTGAAAATGAGATCCCCAAAATCATAACATAAAACTTGAAACTTTGTGGCATGCACACATAATCATGGAAAATCATTTCTTGTTAGTCATGACTCATTGCCAAGACTATCTTAGTGGACAAAGTCCCTTTCTGAACCGAGTTCACTCCTCGTTTCAGTCCTGTATCACTGAACCGAAATAACCTTCCGTTCCAGCCATGTCTATCTCATGAGATATAAAATTTTTACCCAATGCATTGGAGGGAGATATAGGTCCCACCCATCTTATAATGAATCCTTTCTTATGTGTGCCACATAATCATAAAACATACATCATCGCATAACACATGTAACAAAAATGGGGTTCTTGAAACATCATGACATCATAAATCAATTCATATAAGATAATGGAATTCATAAAAATAATTCCATCACAACATGATCAAATCAATGTAATAATAGGGATAAAAACAGAACCCTTTATTATCTTAGATGGAAAATAATTTTGATAAAACACTTGAACTTTATTCTTGAGGAAAATATCCTTTCTACTTCAAAAACATTTTTCCTTTCTTAACATGTCATACAACTTTAAACTAAAAGAAGTTGATTAAAAATAAACTTGAAAACTTGTAAAGGAAGCTTCTTGGAAATAATGTTTTAAAAATCCATTCATGCTGTATAAGTTAAAAAAAACATTCTTCGTACCTTTGTCAGAAAAGTCAAAAAGTACCTCGTACGAAAAAAAAATGACAAAAGATTCCGTTCATATTATTTACTAAAATCTCACCGAAGGGTAAAATTGGATTTAAACTATTGTAAGTGGATGGAAACAATATTACATATTGAGGGAACATCGATGTGGATGATAAAATACTCCCCAGTAAATACTTACGAATAAACAATCTCGGATAAAAATGAGATTGTGGTATTTTCCCTTACCTTAGGTCCGATTAGCTTTGTACGTGTCCGAAGCTCCTGTATAATGGTTTAAATAATGTTATTGACTTATTCCAGAATCATAAATATTTATATGATATCATATATGGTCATATTATTAGCTTCTTGTTAGTAATATTTCATTGTTACTTGTTACTCGGGTCTTTATAACTTTTTGTTCTTATGCGTGTTTTGTCGAATAAATTCTTATTCTTATCTTTAGGTTATAGATAATTCATTTCCAGAATGGTATTAGTGTAGTATATACCATATTAATTTATTCAATTCATTTATATAATCATTATGAAATGAAGATCATGTAGAACGAGTCGCATCACATCGTGGAGACGGTATTCCGTACGTACGCACGAGTGATGATATCGTTCCTATGATCGTGGAATTGTATTGGAGTATATATATATATTATTTCAGTATCAATATTACTTCATAATAATCATATGTAGTTACTCATTACACCATTATACCCATCCTTGTAAGGTGATGGTGGAAAATAGATTACACCACGGCGTGGAGACGGTATTCTGTACGTACGCATGCGTGGTGATTTCATTTTTCCGTAGGATGGATAGAAGGTGAATTAGGGTTGTTTCATATTTATAATAACATATCAGTATGTAATTAATACTGATGTTATTACTTTATCATGAAACAACTAAAGAAGAAGAAGTTGAAGAAGAAAGAAATTGAAAAGATCGGTAATGGATATTACCTCTTCTTTGGAACGCTTCTTTGAATCCTCCACTTAAGGAACTAAGATTGGTCTTTGGAGAAGACCAGGACCTCTAGGATTATTCTAGGGAAGTGGAGAGGAGAAAATGGCAGGGGTTGGCCGAGATTGAGTGCTCAATTTGGTGTGAGGAGGAGGGGGAGGAGGTGCCCTTTTATAAGGGAGGAGAGGGGCACCTTAGGAATATCTCAAAATATTATTTTATATTAAAGTCAAAATCGGTTTATAATGGTTCCAAAGGGTCCTATTTAGAAGATAAAGTGGGGATGGGTCGAAATCCTATCAACCAATAGGATTTAGACAAGTTTAGGGTATTATTTTAACCTTATCAATTAGATTTAACTCTAAGTTAATTATTTTAACTTTTACCGTGTCTTTTTGTTTTCCTTCACTATATGGTTAATACACTTACTATAACATGCCAAACGAACCCCAAATTGTTTATAATTAATATATATATCCTTATCTAAGTCATTTGGCCGAACCTTAGATTTTCAGGAATAAAATAACAATTAATAATATAATATTTGATTTAAAAACTATTTTGTGTCAATTTTGACACTATTTGATATATGATTTGTTTGAAAGTCATAACAGAATTATATGTTCGAACCAAGTTGATTAAATCAACACTAATATATCATAGTAACCTAGAAAATTAGTGTAATTCATAAAAAGTCTCAAATTACATTTATTTTGGTGTTTATAACATCAATTATGTCAATATTTCATTAATAAGATAATTACTGCATCATCATTATGTCATAAATAAATTAAATTATTTAATGTCTAAAAATTACAAATAAAATATCATAATGTAGGAAATCGTTTTAGCTTTCTAATGAATATTTACAATTGAATTTATCATATGTATAACCCCATATTAAAAATGATTTACTTATTAAACTTTGATTTTAACTATTTTAACCCTTCTTTAAATAAATTAATAATAAATGTCCTAATCTAATCCAAGTGGGCCTAAATGGTCATATTTTATTCCTAAGTTTGTTTTTGGTCGAATTACACTTTTCCAATAGAATTAGGACATGTGTTAGGGTAATATTAATATCATATTTACCCTTAGTTACCCTATTTACTATTAACCGCGGTAAAAATCGTAAAAAGTTACTATTCACCAAAAAATTATTTTCATCTCATTGAACCACATTTTAGTCCTTGATATTAACCGTGTCTCTCGGAGTTTCGAAATTCCATTCACAGAAGCGGTAAAATTATGTTTTATGCAAAATTCAGTTTTTAACCTACCACTTAGTGGTTTCACTATTCATCAAAAATTGAAAGTTTTCAGAAAAATACCAAAATTTCACCCTAGGCTAATTTCGATATTCTGAGTCCAAAAATGAAGTCCATTTTGAAAAATAAAATTTATAAAATTTCAAAAAGTGTTTATTACTATTCATAACGGCTAGTTTTAATAGCATATTGTTGTTTAGTGAAACTCGGTATTGCGTACGACGCAAGCTATCGAGGAAGGTCGCGATTGCGTGTAAAGCAAGTCAAGCAAGTGTTGTGTAGAAAAAGATTCCTTTGATAATTTATATAACATAAAAGTATCGGGTGTTACAATACTTCTTCGTATCAAGGGAAAAATAAAACATAGAAAGGGGTGACCTCATATGGTCAGTAAGGATAAAAATATAGCGTAAACATTCATAAATAAGAATAAACATTTAAGGTAATGTATAAGAATAAATCATGCTTTTTAGACATGAAATTCATCATTATATGGAGAAGATAAAATAAAATAATGCCATATAATTATTCACATGGATATTCTACTAGTCGAATAATCACATCCAATATCAATAGCAACATTCATAGTGATGGAATGCATAATTCCAGACTTCATAACCACATAGTCAAGGCCTTGTGCCAAGACTACAAATAATATTTTGTCAAGGCCTTGTGCCAAGACACTAGTTTTCCTCATGAGACTTACCATTTCATCTAGGATCTATAGTGGGATCCACCCATCACTTATTAAGTCCAATGCATTCCACATATGAAAAGGTTTAAATATAATCTAAACATTTGTATAAAAACTAGCATACAAAATGTCAATACTTTCAACATGGACCACGAATGGCATAAAAATAGAACATCTACAATCAAACATAAATCATTAAATACAATATGGAAGATTGTATTATAATTGATTAACCTCAATCAAGAATAATGAAGGATATTGACATAGATGAAAATAATCATTAAAACTATTTGAGATAAATATCCCCTTTTTCTTGAAAACATTTAAAAGTATCATTATTTATCAAGAAGCCCTTTAAAATAGATTTTTGAATAAAAGTGTCCCATACCACATTGAGACTTTGAAAAGGAATTTTAATTTTAAAACATTAATTTACATACAAATAGATCCTTAAAACTATTTTTAAAACACGGACATAGATGAAAAAGATTTAGAAGAATAATTCTTTAAAGCATTAAAAATGATATTTTTATTTGCATTTCTAACCAAATGAGATGCATAAATAAAAATAATTGAGGTAATAAACACATTATAATATCATGAGAATAAAGGATTTCATGATATTCAATTTCAAAGGACATTATATACACAATATAAATTTTAATTAGAACATAACAACAATGAAAACTTAATGGAATGTAAGTTGAGATGAATTCCTTAATACAGACTGTATCCTTGGGTTTAGGATAAATCAATGACATAATTATGTGTGAAAAATATAAATAAACTCAAAATTATTGGATATTTAGTGTAAATCAATTAGAGTACATTCACACATATTCTTGTTAAAAAAACACCAATGACATGGATGTTAAACTCAGTGAATAGAAATTGAGTTAAAATTACTCTTATCAAGTTTATATCGATGACATTAGAATTTATCAATGGATTTATTATGTGTATAAAAATTATATCCACACAAAGTGGAGTGTAAATTACTATATAAGTAAATAAATAGTGATTTCACACATAATCTTGTAGTAAAGTAATCAATGAAGTTTGTGTAAAATCGAATGAGTGAAAATTAAGAATTGAAATTCCCTTACCGATTTAGTAACATACGAAACATAAACCACTGAAAGAAGGATCATCCAGTGATGATTTAATTACCCATAAATTCATGTATATTATGTACACAATGTAAACATGGTCTACAAATACACCAAATTAAAGGTAATAGTGGCATATATAGCATGAATCTCACGGGAATAACATTGAGATGAAGACCACTAACCTTGTACTTTTCCTTGGTCGAGGTATGTTATCCTCCTGTATAATAGTTAAGTCATTGTTATTAAATTATTCAAGAACCATATACATAAATATGATATCATATATGATCTTCTAATATTTAATTGTTAATAATATTTTAGTATTATCGTCGATTTAGGTGTTAAGTGATCCGTTTTCCTTTATATAATTGGTCTTTTAAGCCATGTTTTTTATGGATAGGATGTATTTTATTCATATAAAGAATCATATTATGTTCTTTAAATATTATTTTTAATCTTCAAATAAAATTATTCTTTAATTACTACGATGGGGAAATGAATCTCATCGCATTCGGGAAGACGGTAATCTGTACGCACGCACGCGCGACAATATCATTCTTTTGATGTTAAAATCATATGTAAATGGATGGTATATCATATATAAAGAATATTTAACATGTTATATATATTATTTACATCAATTATACATCTTTATTATACCCATAAAAATAATAATGTATTAAATAACAACTACACCACGATATGGAGACGGTAAGACATACATACGCACGTATGGTGACTTGTTATTCATATGATGGATAACATAATGAATATGGTTGTACCATTTTTATAATAAAATAATAGTATATAGAAGATACTGGATTTATTATTTTATAAATTATACAAAAAAGAAAGAGGAAGTGGAAGAATAAAATAACTTGAAATAGGTGGTGAGATATTTAGCTATTCTTGAGGTTCTTCTTATTGATTTGATCTGAAGGGCTCAATTGGTTGGCTTTCTGATAAAACTAAGGCCTCTAGAATTAAGGGAGTATATTTGGGAGGATATTTGGGTAGGGTTTGACCGAGACAAATGTTGTTGGGGGAGTGAATTTGAGAGAAGGGGAAGTGTCCATTTATAAGAGAGGTGAGGGGAAACTTAGGGAAAGGTTGAAATATTTTTGTATAATAAAATCACTTTTGGTTTATAATAGATCAAAAATGATTTATTTAGAGACTAAGGTGGGTATGGGATGAAATACACTCAACCAATTGGTTTTATACAAGTTTAGGTCATCATATTAACAATACCTTTTACATTTAACTCTTAGTTAAATAGTTTCACATTTACCATGTCTCTTTGTAATTTTATATTATATGGTTAATTAACATACTACAATAAGCCAAGAGAACCCCAAGAGGTTCATTATAAATTTATATAACCATATATAAGTCATTTGTACGATCATTATATTTTTATGAATGTTATATTAATTAGTAATATAATATTTCTTTTAAGAACACTTTTATGTCAATTTTGACACTATTTGGTATTCTGTTTTTATTAAATTCCTAATAGCGTTATTAATACAAAAAAATAATTTAACCGACCATAACATGTCATATTAACCTATAAAATTTGTTTAATTTATCAAAAGTCTCAAAATTTAATTATTGGGATATTTATAATATCCATTATTTTAATTTCGCATTAATAAGTTAATTACATCATCATCACTGTGTCATAAATAGATTAAATTATTTAACATATAAAAATTATAAAATATACCATTATGTAGGAAATATTTTTAGCTTAATAAATAATAATTATAGTCTAATTTATCTTATGTAAAACAATATATTAAAAAAATTAGTTATGAAAACTTGAATTTAACACTTTTAGATCTTCTTTAAATTAAATAATAATAAATGTCCTAATCTAACTCAAGTGGAACAAAGAGGATCTTATTTTATTCATAAGGTTGTTTTAGGTCGTATTACACTTATCCAATAGAATTAGAACATTTGTTAGTGTAATTATAATATCATTTTTTCCTTAATTAACCTATTTACTTTTAACCGTGGTAAATAAAAGTCCAAAGTTACTATTCACAAAAATTATTTTCATCATATTGAACCACATTTTACTTAATGACGTTAACTGGGTCACTTGGATTTTTGAAATTCAACTCACAAAAGAGGTAAAATTATTATTTATGCAAATTTTCAAATTCTCTTAGGATGAGGGTAAAAGACGGTAAAAAGTTCAATAAAATTTTATATATCTAAACATATTATAAAATGACTCTAATGAATTAATTTGAACATCTATAGGTATTATGTATCAATTTTTACATCAAATAAGTTTAAATAAAATAAATACTTATTTAAATAAAATTTTTGTTTTTAACAATAACATAGTGTCTTTCACTATTCATAAAAAATTCAATGTTTCTAGAAAAATAAAAAAAATCACACTAAGCTAATTTCGATATTCCTAATTCAAAAATAATATCCATTTTGAAAAATAAAAATTATAAAATTTAAAAAAGTGGGTATTACTATTCATAACGACTAGTTTGATTGGTTGTGGTGTGTTTGAACTTGAAGTTGGGTACATCACACGCTATTGTATTATTCGAAGAGAAGCGTACAAAGGGAGTTTGGGGTGTTAAATTCAACTCTCCTTCAATAAATTGCATCCTCACAATTTATACTCAATATTGAAAAACTTGGGTTTGACATTTCAAAATATCTCAGTTGAAATCCCACATCAAATATAGATTAATGAGGCCTCTATTTTAAAATAAAGAATGTTAAGTATGAAGGTTACCAAAAATAAAACATACTAGGACTCAATGTAAGAAAAAATGGATATAGAAGAGAAAAATAATCACCATGTTCTGATTATGACTGATTGAGAATATTATTAGGAGAATGTTTACAATCTGATAGCCATAAACATCTGATGGATTGAAAGGTCTTTGGTTACCCAGTAGGAAATTTAAACGAACAATGTTTTTGTATTAAGTTCATTTTCATAATGCTGATGAATTTATTAATGAGATTGACTAAGAGTATAAGGAGATATACTTACTTTACAAGTAGAGTTTCATCTATTAATAAATTTCTTCTACAAACTCATATTTTCCTCCAAATGATGAGTATTCAAGATGACTTGGCTATACCAGAAGTTCTAGAATCAACTTATTGGGAATCACATAATCCACAATGTATGTACTATATATTCCCCTAGTAATTAAACATTGACCAATACCAAAATTGTTAGTACATGATCAGATGATCCTAAAAAAGGACAATCCTTTATAGAAATAAATAATACTCCTAATCTCCAAAATTTAAACAAACAATTCCCAGAGTTTAACAAATACCCTTCAATGAACAATTGTATTTAAAATCCTTCAATATACTCCTAAATAAGATTGAAAACCAAAACTATGAATTATTTTATTACGTAGTCTTCAACGTTAAATTGTATCTCCAAATAACATTGACAACTCTTAAAGTCACATACATAAAAGAAATTATCCTAATCACATATTTTCTATGATAGGTAAATAATTTCCATAGATAACCCAAATTGGTATAAATCCACAATAGAAACATAGAAAAATATCCACCATTACTCCTCAAATGAAATCTCATAGTATTATATTTTCCAAAGGCATAGAGTGTCCCCAACAGAGTGAACGTCTTCCAAAATAACATTTATCAGATAATCACCAAATCATTTTCCTATACTAAGGATAAACATTTGATAATAAATAAGGCCCCAAATCAACTTAATAATATCATTAAACTAAAAAGAATCAATCACACTAACCAGGGACTTCACATAGTACAATTGTAGGTGACAAATCCCAATCTCACTTTGTTTGTGGGTTCAATTCACACAGCATTGTATGACAAGAAGGTTTGTCACATGGTCTGTGTGTTTCCTTTTTTCAATATATATATTTTATAACATTACCAAAATTATATAAATTCCTCAAAATAACCACAAAAAAATTTAACCAAAAATGTTATCTCATACCTTGCATTTTCATCCCAAAATTTAATAACTTTTAATTTCCTCAAATTCATGGATCACATAAAACCAAATTTTTATTTATAACTATGTCCACCAGAGAAAAGATATTTTTTCCTCAAATATCATTTTCACATTAAACTACAAAGTCACACATACAAGATAAAAGTTTTCCAAATTAATCCCATCAACATAGAGAACTAATACTTTTAATCATTTCTCTGTATATTTATTTCCACATTGCTTCTTCCTTGACCAAGAGGATATCCTATAGAATAGGCCATTCACTCAGGTAAAGGCTAGGTCCCCTATATTTATAGAAAATGATTGTAAATGGATTCATGGGACCATTTTTATTTTCTTCCACAGTACTCTTCATTTTTCCTCGGTAATTCGTTACTTTGTGTCCTTCTTTCCCACACATAAATCATTTCTTTGTTCCATTGTGAAACTTTCCTAGGTTTCTCATTCCACATTTTCCGACATGATGGAAATTGAGCTTTCATTTCTCAATGGTCTCTACTACTGTAGCTCTTATCATTCATCACATTTCGTTTCTTTGTTGAGTCCGAGAGTTGGTTAATATATATGTTGTTGATCATTTTTTTTTGAAAAATGATTCATCATGGACATGATATGTTTTATGCCTATAAAAATAAAAAATTTCACATTTCCACCATTTTTCCCACCTTTTACATCATGCTCAAAGTTACTATGACTTCCATGGAATATATCCATTAACTAAAACCAGAACGTATTGTCTGAGTAATAATAATTATAAAATAATTTAGAAAATATCATGATACCTTATTTTCAATTTAAATAACCTTTAGATTATCCAAGGTCATTTATTCTCCTCGTACATTAAAATCAATCAAATTAGTTTTAAAATAAAATGTAAATTATTCTAAGCATATCCCTCGGAAGTGTCATAACCAAGAGTGCAGCAAGGCCCATTGTAGTTTACAAGGATACTCTGGGTTAAGTCCAAAACTCCTTGTCATAGTTTTTACTCCTAGGTACATCTATTCTAGTGCCGCCTCTACCTGCTCGTATCCATAAAATGATGTATCGCTCTGAAAATACACAAATTCCTTACATTCCCAAAATTCTAGGAAATACTTATGTGCAAAAACTCAAAGTATATCTTAGGGTAATGTGATCTAATCATATTTTTTCTAAATCTATCATCTAAGATTGTACTAAACTTCCTCTGATACCAATTTTAACACCCCAACCCTAGATACCCTGAGTCAGTGCATTATTACATAACATTGGCATTATCAAAAAAGATCATGTCTAGAAAGACTAATTAGTTTTGTATAATTGGATGTACTAGATACATTAATAAGTTTTACATTACATTATAAAATGAAAAACTATAACAACATGGTATCCATAGGCAACACTCATATCCCTTAGACTATCCCTGTATGTTAGTCAGAATATATTTCTTTATATCCTAGGAAATATAAAACATAGAAAGAGGTGAACTCAGATGCTCAGTAAGGATAACAATATAGCGGGAACACACATAAATAATAATAAACATTTAAGGAAATGTATAATACTAAAAAATTACTTTTAAACTTGAACTTCATCATAATATGGGGATGATAAAATCAAATAATTACATTTACTTATTCACATAGTAATTCTACTAGTTGACTAATCCCATGAAATATCAATAGCTACTTTCATAGTGATGGAATGTGTAATTCCAGACATCATAACCACATAGTCAAGACCTTGTGACAAGACTACAAATAAAATTTTATCAAGGCCTTGTGACAATACACTAGTTTGTCTCACGAGACCAATAGATGCATTAAGGAGCGATAGAAGGCTCCACCTATCACATACTAAATCCTATGAATTACACATATAAAAAGGTTTAAATATAATCTAAACATTCGTATTAAAACTATTATATTAAATGTCAATACTTTAACCATAGTCCATGAATGCCCTAAAAATAGCACATCCACAGTCAAACATAACTCATTCAGTACAATATGAAAGATTATTTTATAATATATTAACCTCAATTGAGAATAATTAACGATATTGACATAGAAGAAAGTAATCATCGAAACTATTTGAGATAAATATCCCCTTTTTTTCTTGAAAACATTTAAATGTATCACTATTTATCAAGAAGTAGTTTAGAATATATTTTTGAATCAAAGTCTCCCATACCACTTTGAAAAAATTTAAATGAATTTTAATTTTAAAACATTAAATTCCATATAAATAAATCCTTAAAACCATTTTTAAAACATGAAATTAATTAAAAAGTTATAGAAGAATACATCATTAAAGCATTTAAAAAAATGATATTTTAGTTAGAGTTTCTAACCGAAAGACAGATGCTTGAATACCAACAATTGAGGTAATAAAAACATTATAATATCATGAGAATAAATAATTTCATGATATACTATGTAGAAGGACAATATATACACCATATAAAAGTTAATTGGCATATAACAACGAAGAAGTCTTAATGGAATGTAAGTTGAGAAGAATTCCATCATAAGGATCGTATCCTTGGGTTAAAGATAAATCAATGACATAATTATATGTGACAAATATAAATACACACAAAATTATTGGATATTAAGTGTAAATCAATCAGAGAAAATTCACACATATTCTTATAAAAACAACACCAATGACTTGGTTGTTTAGCTCAATGAATAGAAATTGAGTTAAAATAACTATTATCAAGTTTATATCGATTACTTGAGCATTTATAAATGCAGTGATTATGTGTAAAAAAATTATATCCATACAAATGGGAGTGGAAGATTCAACATACGTAAATAAATAGTGATTTCACACATAATCTTGGAGTAAAGTAATCAATGAAGTTTTCTTAAAACCCAATGAGTGGAAATTAAAAATTGAAATTCCCTTGTTGATTTTGTAACATATGAAACATACACCCCATGAAAGAAGGATCATTAAGTGAATTTGTAATTACCCTTAAATTAAATTATATTACACAGACAATACAATCATGGGCAGTACATACACCACACAAAAGGTAATAGTGGAAAATATAGTATGAATCTCACGGGAATAAAAGTTAGATGAAAACCCCGTACCTAATACTTTTCCTTGGTCAAGGGTATGTTAACCTCATGTATAATAGTCAAATCATTGTTATTAAATTTTTAAAGAACCATATAGATAAATATTATATCATATATGATCTTGTAATATTTCCTTGTTAATAATATTTTAATATTATCATCATTCCGAGTGTTAATTGATTTGTTTTCCTTTATATACACGATCGAGTAAGCCATGTTTGTTATGGATAAAATATATTTTATTCATAACCATAATGATAATATTTTCATTAAATATTATTTTTAATCATCAAATGAAAATTATTCTTGAATGATTACGATGGGGAAATGAATCTCATCGCGTTCGTGGAGATAGTAATTCGTACGTACGACCGAGAGACAATATCATTCTTTTGATATTAAAATAAATACTAAATGGATTGTATAACATATATACAAAATAATTAACATGTTATATGCTTTATTTATCTCAATTATACAACATTATTACACCCATAAAAATAATAATGTATTGAATAACAACTACACCACGACGTGGAGTGGGTATGTCGTACATACGCACGTATGGGGACATGTTATTCATAGGATGAATAACATAACGAATATGGTTGTCTGATTTTTATCATAAAATCACAGTACATATAAGATACTGTAGTTATTATTTTATAATGGAATCAATAATGAAAGAGGAAGTGGAGGAAGAAAATAACTTGAAAGAGGTGGTGAGATATTTAACTTTTCTTCGGGTTTTTCCTTTTGATTTGATCAAAAGGGCTACATAGGTTGGAATTAAGATAAAACTAAGGCCTCTAGGATGAAGGGAGGATAGTTTGGGAGGATATTTTTCAAGGGTTTGGAAGATCCAAATGGTTATGGAGAAGTTAATTTGAGAGAAGGGGAAGTTCCCTTTTATAGGAGAGGTGAGGGGAACCTTAGGGAAAGGTTGAAATATTATTCTATAATAAAATAATTTTCGGTTTTCAATGGCTCAAAAATGATTTATTTCATGGATAAGTTGGTTATGGGTCGAAATACACACAACCAAAATGTTTTATACATGTTTAGGTCATCATATTAACCTTATCATTTAGATTTAACTCTTAGTTAAATAGTTTGACATTTACAATGTCTCTTTGAATTTTTATATTATATGGTTAATAAACAAACGATAACAAGCCAAGAGAACCCCAAGTGGTTAATTATTAATATATTAAACATTTTATAATTCATTTGGATGAACCTAATATTTTTAAGAATAGTATATCAATTAATAATATAATATATATTTAAAAAAATCTTTTATGTCAATTTTGACACTATTTGGTATTTTGTTTTTGTTAAGTTCATAACAGAATTATTACATCAAAAAAAATTATTTAATTCAACCGTAACATGTCATATTAACCTATAAAATTGTTTTAATTCATCAAAAGTATCAAAATTAATTTATTTGGATATTTATAATCTCAATTAGTTTAATTTTTCATTGATTAGGTAATTACTGCATCTTCATTGTGTCATAAATCAATTTAATTATATAATTTCTAAAAATTATAAATAAAATACCAATATTTATAAACTATATTTATCTTTATAATGAATATTTATATTCAATTTTAGCTTAGGTATAACCCAATATAATAAATGTTTTAGTTATGAAAACATGAATTTAACACTTTTAACTCTTCTTTATATTAAATAATAATAATAAATGTCCTAATCTTATCAAAGTGGACCAATGAGGATCATATTTTATTCCTAAGGTTGTTTTTGGTCTAATTAAAGTCATCCAATAGAATTAAGACATGTTTTACGATAATTATAATATCATGTTTACCCTTAATTACCATATTTACTATTAACTTTGTGAAATAAAATCCAAAAGTTACTATTCACCAAAAAATATTTTCATCTTATTGAAACACATTTTACTTAATGATTTTATTCATGTCTATATAAATTTTTCAATTCCACTCACAGAAGTGGTAAAATTATGATTTATGCAAATTTTCAAATGCTCCTACGAGGTGGGTAAATGACGACAAAATGTTCAATAAAATTTTATATATCTAAACATATTATAAAATGACTTCAATGAATTACATTTAACTTTTATTGGTATTATGTATCTATTTTGACCTAAAATAAATTTAAATAAAAAGTGGGGTTTTAACAACAACGTATTGTTTTTCACTATTCATCAAAAATAGAAAATTTTCAATAAAATACCAAAAATTAAACTAAGCTAAATTTGATATTCTGAATTCAAAAATGATGTCCATTTTGAAAAATAAAATTTATAAATTTTAAAAAACTGGGTATTAATATTCTTAACAAGTAGTTTGATTGGTTGTGCTGTGTTAGAACTCGAAGTTGCGTACAACACACACAATTGTAATATTCATAGAGAAGCATACAATGGAAGTTTGGGGTGTTACACACATGACATGTGTGTTCATATCGATATAAACCTTGTCATTCATGTAGAATTATGGAAAACTTGTGCTGATTTTTGAAGGTGGTGTGCCCATCTCTGATTGATTCAAGATTCGTGGCATTGAAACTGAAGAAATCTTATATTACAGCATCCTGGATAGTGGGTTCTCAGTTTGGAATCCATAGCATTGGGGTTGGATCATCATCTTTGTGGAGTCAATTTTGGGAAATGCAATAGGCTACTGGTCATTCATAGGGTCAGGATGAGATGATGCAGTTTCATGTGATGTATCAGGCACTAGTGGAATCAGATGTAGGGCGAGTGATAGTTTGAGTTACAATTATTATAGAGTAGTCTTTATATTTTATTTTGTTTGATATTGGTGCTTAGATTTATTTCATTTCAAACAACCATATTAATGTTTTAAAGTTACTAATGTAGCTTATACCTTATATAATGTGTAACATCCCAAGCTTCCAGGGTATGCTTCTCTTTGAATAATACAATAGTTTGTTTTATACGCAACTTCGAGTTCTAACACACCGCGACCAATCAGACCAGTTGTTATGAAATGTAGTACCCACTTTTTGGAATTTTATAAAATTTTATTCATTCAAAATAGACTTCATTTTTGGATTCGGAATATCGGAATATGGTTAGGGTGAGTTTTTGATATTTTTCTAAAAATATTCAATTTTTTATGAATACTGAAATAAACTAAGTTATGGTTTAAAACAGAATTTTTATTTAAATAATTATTTATATTATTTACATTTATTTTAGGTTAAAATAGATACATAATACCTTTATAAGTTCAATTTAATTCATTGGAGTCATTTTATAATAATTTTAGATCTATAAATATTTTATTGAACTTCTTACCGTCTTTTACCCACCTCCTAGGGGCATTTGCACATTTACAAAAAACCAAATTTTACAACTTCAATGAGTTGAATTTAAAAAATATAAGAGACATGTTTGATATCAGTAAGTAAAATGTGTTTCAATAAGAATAAATAATTTTTGGTAAATATTAACTTTTTTACTTTTATTTTCAACGATTAAAAGTAAATAGGGTAATTAAGGGTCAAAATGATATTATTATTACCCTAACACATGTTCTAATTCTATTGGATAAGTAAAATTTGGCCAAAAAAACTAAGGAATAAAATATGAACATATTTGGTCCACTTGGATTAGATTAGGACATTTATTACTATTTTATTTAAAGAAGATTTAAAAGAGTTAAATTAAATGTTTAATAACTAAACCATTTTTAATTTAGGGTTACCCACAATATAAATTAGACTATAAATATTAATTAGAAAGATAAAAATATTTCCTACATAATGGTATTTTAGTTATAATTTTTAGACATTAAATAATAATAAAAATTTATGACACAATGATGATGCAGTAATTACCATATTAATGAATGATTAATATAATTGATATTATAGATATCCAAATAAAACTGATTTTATACTTTTAATGAATTAAACTAAAATCATAGGTTAACATGACATGTTATAGTTTATTAAATTTATTTAGTTCAATGTAATAATGTTTTTTTGTACTTTAACAAAAATCAATTATTAAATAATGTCAAAATTGACATAAATGAGTTTTTAAAACAAATACAGTATTATTGGTTGGTATAATAATCCTAAAAATATATGGATCACCCAAAAGACTTATATAATTATATTTGTATCATTAATAAACCACTTGGGGTTATCTTAGTGTTTATTGTATGTTTATTAACCATATTAAATAAAAATACAAAGAGACATGGTAAATGTCAAACTATTTAACTAAGAGATAAATAAAAAATATAAGGTTAATATAGAGACCCAAACCAGTCTAAAACATATTTGTTGAGAGTACTTGGACCCATACCTACCTAATAATTTAAATAATTTATTTTTAAACCATTAAAAACCGAAAATAATTTTATTATAAAATAATATTTCTAGCTTTTCCTAAGGTGCCCCTCACCCCTCTTATAAAAGGGCACTTCCCCTTCAATCTAATTAAAACCATAAAATTAATTTGGATCAGCCATCCCCTAACCAAATACCCTCTCCACTATTATCACCTCATCATAGAGTCCTTAATTTAGTCATAAAGCCATCCTATGGAGCCATTTTGATCAAATCAAAAAGAAGAACCCGAAGAAGAGGTAAATATCTCACCACCTCTTTCATGTTTTTTTCTTCTTCCACTTTATCTTTCCTTGTTATTTACATTTTAAAATAATAACTACAGTATCTTCTATATACTGTGATGTTTTTATAAATATTTTATACTGATATTTATTATTCTATCAATCCTTTGAATGACATGTCACCATACATGTGTGTGTACGACTTACTGTCTCCACGTCGTGGCGTAGTTGTTATTCAATCCATTATTATTTGGATGGGTATAATAATGATGTATAAATGATGTAAATAATTATCATAACATGATAACGATTCTGTATATATGATATATCATCCAGTTATATATGATTTTAATATCAAAATAATTGTATTGTCGCTCATGCGTACGTACGAATTACCGTCTCCACAAACACGATGAGATTCATTCCCCTTCGTGTCCATTCAAGAATAATTTTCATTAAATGATATAAAATAATGTTCAAACACATAATATCATTATTAATATGAATAAGATAAATCTTATCCATTACAAACATTACTTACATAACAAAACATATAAAGGAAAACAAATCAGTTAACACATGAAGCGTTGATAATACTAAAATATTATTAACAAATCTATATTAAAAGATAATATATGATATCATATTAATGTATTTTAATCTTTTATAATTTAATTAAAATTATTTCACCATTATATAGGAGGTTAACCTACCATCGACCAATGAAATGTACAAGGTAAGGGTTAATTCTACAACCTCGTCATTATTCAAGGTTGTTTATATGTAATTATATACTGGGACTTCTTTATCTTCCACATCCATGTTTTCCTAAAAAATATATTCCACAGCATTTTTACTACTTACTAGACTATGGGTTAAAGACATTTATATCTTTATTTGACCTTATATGTTTTGAAAGAAATCTTTCCGTTGTTTTCCAAAGAGGTTACTTTATGACCTTTTTGACAAAATTATGGTAAGAATGTTTTTTTAACTTATATGGTGGGTGTGGATATATTCCGCCGTTATAACATTTTCGAAGCATACCTTAAATTCTTATAAGAATATTTTCAAAATAAATGTTTTATTTTTTAATTATGTAACTTTAAATGATTTCAATAAAAGAATGAGATATTTCTCTCAAATAATTTTGATTTCATCTATGTCAACATCCTTTAATGGATTTTTATATTGTTTCAAGTAGATTTATTATGATACAAATCTTCAATTTTGTATTGAATGTTTTTTGATATGTTTGACTGTGGATGTGTTATTTTTATACCATTCATTGTTTATGGATAAAATATTGACATTTCATATGTAGTTTTTAATACGAATGTTTATGTTATGTTTAAATATTTTCATATGAGGAATGCATTGGAATTTGTAATTGACGGTTTGAGCCCATTATAGCTCCTAGATGCATCGGTAGGTCTCATGAGACAAACTAGTGTCTTGGGAAAAGGCATTGACAAAATCTTATTTGTAGTCTTGGCACAAGGTCATGACTATGTGTTTATGAAGTCTGGCATTATTCATTCCATCATTACGAAAATGGATATTGATATTGCATTTGATTATTCGACTAGTAGAATATCCATGTGAGTAAGTAAATAGCATTATTTTGAAATATATTTACTATATTATGATTATTTTTATGTTGAAAATGATTTTCTTTTAGTTATACACATTTCCTTAAATTTTTAGGATTATTTATGATAGTTTCTGCTGTATTGGTATCCTAATTGAGCATCTCAGCTCACCCCTTTCTATGTTTTATTTTTTCCAGGATGTGAAGAAGTATATTATGACTTACCTGCAGGGATAATCTATGGGATCTCAGTGATGTATATGGAAAAAAATTTGTTTTAGTTTTCCATTTTATGATGTAATGTTAACCTTATGAATGTATCTAGTACATCCAAGGCTAATAAACTAATCGGTCTTTCGAGACTTGATCTTCTGTGATCATGAAAATGATTCATAATAATGCACCAACTCTAGGCTTCTGGGGTTGGGGTGTTATAGTTGGTATCATAGGAAGTTTAGTAAAAACCATGAAAGCTAGATATAGAAAAACCCTGATTAAAGAACATTACCCTAAGATAGAAATTGAGGATTAAATATAAGAACTTCAAATAATTTTGGTATTGTAGAGATTTTTTGAGTTTTCCAAGAAATACATCCCTATCTGGATACGAGCTGGTAGAGGCGGCTCTGTCTAGATGTATCTAGTGGTAAAACCTGAAAACACCACAATGATCTAGACTCGAATGGGAACTAGGGCATGAAAAGGGGCCTTTCTGTACTCTTGGTTACGACACTCCCAAGGCATATGCATAGGATAATTCTCATTTTCTTCACAAACCATTATTAAGGGTTTATGAGTATATACATCCTCAAAGAAAACATTTTTATGATTAGGGATTATATCCATAAATTGTTCAATTTATGTACAGTGTTTTACATGTTTGGATTAATGTATTGCGATTCATAAACAAATCTAGTGTATGACATTGTTAAGAAATGGTGCATAGTGGAAGGAATAGAAACTGTATCAATGCACGCACTCTATGTAGGGATTTCCCTCTTACTCAAGATAATTATGGTGTAGCGAGTGATATGACTAGTGTTGATCAGCTTGTCACTATACCGGGACAACTCACTCAAGTTATGAATAATAACCTTACCCATATAAAGCACCATGATCTGTAGCATGGAGGATCAATGTTAGATCGCTTCATGAGGAAAAACACACCAACTTTCAATGGGGGTAAAAATCCATTAGTAGATGAGTAATTGATGAATTCCTTAGAGAAAATATTCCACACCATAGGAGTAGTGAAAGGGAAAAAGTTGTCATGGCAGTTTACCGCCTCAATAGAAATGTTGATCAATCACTACTGGAAATAATGGCATTTGCGATGGGGCATTTGCATCGAGATCCCATTGCTAATAGGCTTTTGCGACGGGGGTCCGTCGCAAATAGCCCGTTGTGGAAAACGGCGTCGCAACAACAATTATTTGTGATGGGCCAGTCAATAAAAGTATTATTTGGGACGGCGATCCTTCCCATCGCAAATATTAGTCCATATATTTGTAAAAACTTTTTAAAATAGTAATTGTGATGGGCCCGTCGCAATTAGTATTTTAAAAAAATATTAAAAAATATTAATAAATAAAATTATTTAATATAATAATAATACTATTTGTGACGGGCATAGTTTCCTGTCGCAAATACTATAAAAAAATAAAAAATAAATAAATTATTAATAAATTATTTTAATTAATATAATAATAATCCAATTATAATTCAAAAATAAAAAAATATTAATAAATGATTTTAATTAATATAATAATAGATTTATAATTCAAAAATAAAAATAATAAATTATTAATAAATTATTTTAATTAATATAATAAGAATTGAATTATAATTCAAAAATAAAAAATAATAAAATATTAATAAAGGATTTTAATTAATATAATAATAGAATTATAATTCACAAATAAAAATAATAAATTATTAATAAATTATTTTAATTAATAAAATAATAATAGAATTTTAATTCAAAAATAAAAAATAATAAAAAATTAATAAATGATTTTAATTAATATAATAATATTAGAATTATAATTCATAAATAAAAAATATATTAATAAGTTATTTTAATTAATATAAAAATAATAGAATTATTTTACATTCAAATATTAAAATAATTCAAATATTACAAAAAAATATAATTAAATTATAATATTATAGAATTTTAATATATATATAATTTAATATTATAAAATATAAATAATATTATTATTCGTATTAATATTTTTATTTCAAAATATAATATTATTAATATTTTGTAATGAGACAGAAACTACAAATAGAAAAAAAATTCATATTTTGATTCAACAAACTTTATAACATAAAAAAACTCTAATCTGAAAGAGGGGGAGGGGGAGGGGGGATCTGCATATGCTAGTGAAGGAAACTTCATCCCTAAAGCATGAGTGAGTTGGCGCATGTGCTCCATCTGCTCCTGCTGCTGTTGCTGCCACCGACTCATCTGCTCCTCGTACAGCTGCTGCTGGCGTCGACGCTCCTCCTCATGCTGCTGCTGCTGCTGACGCATCTACACCTGCTCCTGTCGGAGACTCTCTATCAGTGCAGTTTGAGATCGCAACTGATCCTAATATTGTGTAGCAGTAGAAGATGCACGAGCTCCTCTCGAGCTGGACGCCAACACCGCAGCACTGCCATAATAATCTTCAGGAGTCAGTCGAGAGCTGATACCAACTACCCGGCCCTTCTTGAAGGCATACTGGGTGTCCTACATCCATGCCGCCTCATCAAACTGACAGCCAGTGGTCTGATCTGATGATGCGGCTTGACTCTTAGGCCGGGTCTATGACGCTGCGGCCTCATATGACTCATGTAGTTGCAATTTAAAATTAAAATTGTGAATATATTATATGCAGTTAATTTTTAAACTTGAAAACAAATAATACTGACCATGATGTGACGCTGACGATCACCTCTGAGCTCCCCAGTAGCAGGATCACTATACATCCTCCGATATACGTCGTACTTCGTAATATCGGGGTGCTCGATAGCCTATAAGAATAAAAAAAACTGTTAATATTTATAGTTATATAAAATATTTATAAATAATGTACGTACCAGATGCTGTCTATGAGTACTGAATGTACGACTCCCAGCTCGATGAGTCACCTCCTGTCTCCCCCAATTCTGCCTCCCCACCGATGATCTCCTCTAAAAGTCATCACTCAACCATTGTGCACGTAATCCATCCCATACGTGGGATGAAATGTACTCTGGTCGGTGTGCTCTACATGACTCATCAAAATCTGACACTCCTTCTTTCTTTGTGGCAGCTTTTCTTAAATTGTGCAAAAACTAACGAAAGAGATCACACATGGAACCTCCCATGCCTCGTGGATGGCGTCACGCATGGTATCCTCGATCAGATACCATAAACCCTATAAATAAATCAAAATATCATGTTAGAAATGAAATAATTTTCAAAATAAAAATTATTTATTTACGTACGTACCAACCAATGGCCAAACATGGCCTGCTGCACATCAATAGTAATCTGCTCCCATGTGGTCCAAGGCTAAGAGAAATAGTTGTGCAAAATAGCGCTGCCCTATCCGACTGCTATATATAGAAAACTTTAAAAATAATAAACATTTATTATATGAATAGATTAATGAAATCTTAGTCAAATCCATAGGTTATCACATAGGTTATCACACCGCTGTGTGCGTGGATCAAACCCAAGACCTGGACGCCGCTCGGGGACGGGGTCATGAATCATCAATCAGGAAGGACTGCACCCCCTCCACGTACTCCCTGAAACGCCTGCAGGCTGAGGATCATCTGCCAGCAACTCATCCGGGGATGTATTCACATATAGGGACATGAACATGAGGAACTGTTTCATGTTGTAATTCTTATAGATCAATGAGTTTGAGATATTATATACTCATTGAATTTAAAAAATTGTATTAGATTCCATTAGAAGGAAGTCCCATGCTCATTTTACTTAGGAGGCATTTGAGGGATTTTCTACCATGACATGAACAATTGTTGGGATTGTGGGTGAATATTTTATTCAGTTGAGGGTGATGACTCCTTTAATTATCGATCATGTGAGATATTCAATTTTAGGTTATAGCTACTATGAGTTAATATGTGACTAGATATCCTTCGCAGATTCACCCAAAAGATTTTTTGAATAAGGGAATGGTATATTAATTTTATAGGGATGGACTGTGGTCCTAGTAATGATGTTAGAGTATGTGATTATAGAGTTTCACACAACCCATTTTCTATACATCCTTAGGTGTGGAATATGTACATAATACTTCATTGGAAATTTTTGTGGGCTATTATGACACAAAACAAGGATGATTTCATCTCTTGATGCTTCACATGTCAGTAGGTGAAGACTATGATCCAGGTTTGAGTTGATTTTTAACAACCCCTAGTGATCCTAGAGTGGAAATGGAATTGAATTTCCATTTACTTTAGTACATGGTGTTAATGTACATCAATATCCCATGACCCCATCTATTTTATAATTGACCAACTTCTGGAGATCGTGAAATTCCTTTATATCATGGAGTAATGTCTAGAGGAGTGTTTGGGAAAGTCGTAAAATAGTAGATTGTTTTCCATTCTAGGTTACCCTCAAATATTCTGTCAAACCCTGATATATGTTTCACATTATGGCTTTGGAGGGGCCTATATGTGATAACTATGAGCTAGATAAATATGAGTACAACCTTCCAACCCAAGATAAATGGGAACACCGAGCTCACTATAGAGGTACATGATTATATGCTATGGGCTTGTGTAGTAGACTTCATCTACAGCTATGAAAATTTCATTCCCCTGATAGACTTTTTTTTTAAATAATAGCTTCCATTCTACTATCACTGTTTATCATCTTGAGGACATCTATGAAAGTACCTTCAGGCCACCATTGTTCCCCAAATAGACCGTAATGAAATCTCTTGTTGGGCCATATATTGTCTAGGAAATGATAGAGAAGTACAAGTTCATCCATGAGTTCATGAAGACATCCCAGAATAAGTTGAAATATAATATATATCTATAGAAAAGGCCATTGGATTTTGAGTAGAGAGACCAAACATTCCTTTATGTCTCCCCGTAATGTGGATTGGGGAGATTTTTCGAGGGTTCATGATATCTCTACCACCACGATTCATATCCCTTCCGTGGCTAAATCATAACCCGTTTTTTTTTCTCCCAATTATCATCGGGCGCCTCCTCTGCCCTCTCGCCGCACCCTCCTCCTCCCCAACGCCTCGTCGCCGCACCCTCCTCCTTCCCGACGACTCCTCGCCGTGCCCTCCTTCTCCCAGATGCCTCCTCGCCGCACCCTCCTCGCCACGCCCTCCTCCCTGACGGCTCCTCACCGCGACCCTCCTTCCCGACGCGACCCCCCCCCCCCCCCCGACGCCTCCTCGCAGCGACCCTCCTCCTCAACTCAGCTCTTCCGACGGCTCCTCGCCACGACCCTCCTCCTCACCGCGACCCTCCTTCCGGACGCCTCCTCCCCGACTCCTCTATTCCGACGCCGAGGCAAGTTTTTATGTATGTAAGCATATGAATTATATAATATTCTTCCTTGTTCACGGAGTTGCAGAAAATTTCCCTAACCTTGGGAGGTGATGATCATTCTATGTATCATCGGTTTGAGTATGGGTTGATAATTCCAAATAAAAAAAAGTTGAGGGAGGATCCCCCTATCTCACCCATTACTTATGACTGAAGTATCATTTGTGAGACCCATTAACAATGAAAGAGAGTCTTGATTTGTAGATAAGTTATTGAATAAGCTTAATAAATATGGTTGAGAAACCAAAACTGTCAAGTACTTAAAAAGTGAAATCCTAGCTAAGAGTGTCAAAATCTTTAGAGATGTCAATATTTAAATCAATATTTCTAGGTTTGGATCTCCTCTATAATATATTCACACATTCAGAGTTAATATATAAATAATCTGTCACTTCCATGTATAAGCACCAACTTATACTTCTTCCATATTCAATTATCTAAGAGTTGAATGAGTTTTGCATGTTATTTTAAAACCATACATTGGAAATCGTATCCATGTAGCTTCTCATATATTACAACCAATCACTAGTTGAAAACTCAGGTAACATGAGTGGCCTTTTTTGGGAGATCATATTTCTTCTCTTCCTTGTCTAATTCTTATGCAAAGTTAGATGATTCTGTTGTTGCTGATGCATACATTGATCTCTTTAAAATTTCATTATCCAATTCCTTGCTTGGTATGGATTCCAATGATCCTCCTAAAACATTGGCAACCATGAAATTTATTTGTTCCATATTTTCCAATGTAAGAACTAGCTTTCATAAAAATAACATGATATATGTGCTTTTACATGGAGAAGAAAACTTCTGTTTCATTTGAGCATTGTTACAGATAGCTGCCCGGAAGATGATAATTATGGTTTATCATTCATGCCAATGATCCAAATTTCTGAATGGCTGGATGAGTTCTCGTGTCATCTATTTTCTTTACTTCTACAGTAGGAACCATACAGTTTTATGTAAGTGTTTATGCCTTTTTTTTCTGTCCCTTTCTTCAATCATTCATGTATTATTCTAATATTTAGTTATGAATTGTCTAGTTATTAAGTAGTTTATGGTATAGCAGAAGTTAAGGGTTACACTCTTCATTGGTTTTAGGAATGATCCTGATTGAGTATGGTCCCTATTATTTTTTCATGCTGAAAATCCTGCTTGGGAAGCTCTCTCAAAGTCTCTATAGTCAGGCATGTCCTGTAATTGAAGGTTGTTTAATCTAGTAGCTTCAAGAATCCATTTTTCTTCATTTTTTAAGATGATTTAATCTTTGGAAAATTTGTATAATTACCTAAATCGTGTAAAATGTGTCTTTTTTTCGGTCTACAGTTGACCCACTGATCACATATATATAATAAGTTGTTATATCTCATTTCTTTCCCCACTATTTTCTTATAGGTGGTTTCTTATGATAAGACCGGTTATATCAACCACCATCGAAGACAATGAGTTCAAGATTTGGGTATGGTTTATTCCATTTTTATTCTTTCAGCCACCTATGTTCAATATATGAGTAGTCATTCAATTTGACATTACCGTTTATCTGCTTATAGGGTGCTTCTTCTGGTGCAAGATCCCAAACAGCTGACTCAGGTACTATATCAATGTCATCATTGTACCTAACGGTATGTAATAACTTAATCCATCATGATTTTTGTTTTATGTACACTGAATTCTTTATTCAAATTACAAAATTGTAAATGTGCTTTTCAAAATATTCTCTTAATGAAAAATGTAATTTTATCTTATGCAATTTAATTTCTCCATGCATCCAAATCTAACATATCATTCTTTATACATTGAACATCAACTATTATCTATACTTTCAAGGGAGTTATATGATTATTAGCTGCTTTATTGTATTTATTACTCAGCTCGATTGTATTATTATCACATGATCATCAATAGTGGCATTTTTTTTGGTGCTCCAACTCTTGTGTATTTAGATTCATATCATAGTCTTTAAACTTTTCTACTATCGGGTATGTTATACCTGAATCGTCTGATCATAGGTTGTCCACTTAGCGTACAATTTTATTGGACCATCCGATGATCCTCCATTTCATATTGTATTCTCATAGCGCATATTCTTTCTTCTGATTGTAGTGTACTCCATCCGATGATCAATCCGATATTCTCACTCTGCCCATTCGTGTCATTGCACGACCCCTTCATTTGGTTGTTTTACATTAAAATTCTCATACTGTGTCTGGTTATCTTGAACCAATTCATCTATGAATATAACCTTCTGATAGTAACTACTTGCGGAAGTATTGCTAGATCGCCTCTATCCGAGCAATGGAGTCTTGGTTTATCCGAGCATCTCGGTCGGTGTATTTATGTCTGAACATCCCCCCTGCCCGCAACACCCACCCTGCCGCCTTCGAATCAGCCCGCACCATCCCCCAAACACCTGAAACCAGCCCCATTCAACCAACATTCCAGCCTCCTCCCACTCCCTTCGCTCCTGGTCTGAAGATGTTGCCCCGTGGATGTTGCTGGATTGGGCCAACACGTCGCGGTCACGCCGTGGTCACTCCGCGGTCACGCCGCGGTCACGCCGTGATTTTGCCCTACTCCAGCCACATCCAGCCGACACCAGCCCCCTTCCACCTTCATTTCAGCCCGCTGCCACCATCATTCCAGCCCGCAACAGCCCCCCCCCCCCCCACCACCTTCGAATCAGCCCGCACCATCCCCCCAACACCTGCAACCAGCCCCCTTCCACCCGCATTCCAGCCTTCTCCCACTCCCTTCACTCCTGGCCGGAAGATGCTGCCCTGCGGATGTCGCTGGATCGGCCCAACACGCTGCGGTCACGCCGCGGTCACGCCGTGGTCACGCCGCGGTCACTCTGCGGTCACGCCGCGGTCACGCCGCTGTCACGCCGCAGTCACGCCATGATTTTTCCCTGCTCCAGCCACATCTAGCCCACACCAGCCCCCTTCCACCTTCATTTCAGCCCGCTGCCACCAGCATTCCAGCCCGCAACAGCATGCCCTCCCCCCACCACCTTCGAATCAGCCCGCACCATCCCTCCAACACCTGAAACTATCCCCCTTCCACCCGCATTCCAGCCTCCTCCCACTCCCTTCGCTCCTGGACGGAAGATGCTGCCTTGCGGATGTCGCTGGATCGGGCCAACACGCCGCGGTCACACCGCGGTCACGCCGCGGTGACGCCGTGATTTTTCCCTGCTCCAGCCACATCCAGCCCACACCATCCCCCTTCCACCTTCATTTCATCCCGATGCCACCAACATTCCAGCCCGCAACAGCCCCCCCCCCCCACCCCACCACCTTCGAATCATCCTGCACAATCCCCCCAACACCTGCAACCAGCCCCCTTCCACCAGCATTCCAGCCTCCTCCCACTCCCTTCGCTCCTGGCCGGAAGATGCTGCCCTGCGGATGTCGCTGGATCGGGCCAACATGTTGCGGTCACGCTGCGGTCACGCCGCGGTCACGCCGCGGTCACGCCGCGGTCACGCCGCAGTCACGCCGTGATTTGTCCCTGCTCCAGTCACATCCAGCCCACACCAGCCCCTTTCCACCTTCATTACAGCCCGCTGCTATCGGCATTCCAGCCCGCAACAGCCCCCCTGCCACCTTCGAATCTGCCCGCACCATCCCCCCAACACCTGCAACCAACCCCCTTCCACCCGCACTCCGGCCTCCTCCCGCTCACTTCGCTCCTGGCCGGAAGATGCTTCCCCGCGGATGTCACTGGATCGGGCCAACACGCTGCGGTCACACCGCGGTCACGCCGCGGTCACGCCACGGTCACACCACAGTCACGCCGCGATCATGCCATGATTTGGGCCTGCTCCAGCCACATCCAGCCCACACCAGCCCCCTTCCACCTTCATTTCAGCCCGCTGCCATCGGCATTCCATCCCGCAACAGCCGCCCTATCACTGGATCGGGTCAACATGCTGTGGTCACGCCGCGGTCACGCTGCGGTCATGCCGCGGTCACGCCGTGGTATTAATATTTTTCCCTTTCAGAGCATCTTTCAATGAAGTATTAATAGAGGATGGCTTGCAGAATTTTTGTACAATTCTGCACTTATCAGTGGCATGGCCTATCATCCTGCAATGCACATTGTACTTTGTTATGTTTTCTAATACCAAACATACCTCAATAAAATGATCATTTATATCAATACAAACACATTCCAGGGGGTGTAGAGGGCCAGGGGGAGGGGTTTATGGTAGGGGGTGTCCAGCAGGGGGAGGGGTGTCCAGGGGGTGTCCAGTGGGGCTGTCCAGTTGGGGCATGGGGGCTGTCCAGTGGGGTGCAGGGGGCAGGGTGCAGGGGGCAGGGGTGTCCAGCAGGGGGAGGGGTGTCCAGCAGGGGGAGGGGTTGTCCAAGCTGGGGGGAGGGGTGTCCGGCAGGGGGGAGGGCTGTCCAGGGGGTGCAGGGGGTGTCCAGTGGGGCTGTCCAGTTGGGGCGTGGGGGCTGTCCAGTGGGGTACAGGGGGGGAGCATGGGGGACTAAGGGGGGGCATGGGGGTGCAGGGGGTGTTCAAGGGGGCTGTCTTGGGGGTTGCAAGGGGGTGCAAGAGGGATTTCCAGGAACCTAATCCCATGCAGGTTATGAATGTCTCTACAGAGAAAATGCAATGCTGTCCAGATCTAGAAAATATCATAAAACATCCCACAGATACTTCACAGGAACCAGATATAACTATTTCACCACCTATATATAGTGAGCATGGTGCTATAAAATCTGGTTACTCTATTTCAAATCATAATTCCAATGTTTTGTTTAATGCAGTACTACATGAAATCTGATGATTTATTTTGATGACATGATTACAATTATTAAGAACATGATCCTCATAATTATTGTAAAATCACAAAATAATGGTAAGTTTGAAGTGAAATACTTAGGCATAGCTAATAAAACCTTAGGCATTGAAATTTTTAGATATAGACCAAATAAATTTTCTTACTTATCTCAAAATGGTTAAATATTAAATATTAAAAATAGACACATGTTTGAATCTCTCAAAATTTCCAATGTACTCCTAGTAAAACACTTTAAATTTTCTTCAACACAAAAACCCATTGCTGATGATGATATTCAATTTAGGTGAAAAATCCATTATGATAATATTTTTGGTAGCATTATGTACTCTGATTTCCATGGGACCTAATATTGCCTATGAAATCTACAGTAATAGCAGATTTATGACCACACCTGGTGCAGGTGGGCTGCGGGGGGGGGGGGGGGGGGGTGGTGGAGGTGGGCTGGGGGTGTCAGGGGGGCTGGGGGTAGCAGGTGGATGGGGGTGGCTGGTGTAGGGGGCTGGGGTTGGGGGCTGGTGCAGGTGGGCTGCGAGGGGTGGGTGGCAGGTGCAGGTGGGCTGGGGTTGCAGGGGGGATGGGGAGGGGGGACAGGTGCAGGTGGGCTAGGGTAGCAGGGGGATGCGGGGGGGGGGGGGGGGGGGGGACCGGTGCTGGTGGGCGGGGGGTGGAAGGGGGCTGGGGGGGCTAGTGCAGCTAGGGGTTGGGGTTGGCGGCTGGTGCAGGTGGGCTGCGGGGGGGGGGGGTGGAGGTGGGCTGGGGGGTGGCAGGGGGCTGGGGTAGCAGGGGGTGGGATTCCAGATTTGGGATAGTAGGGGGGTCTCCAGACAGGGGAGGGGGGTGTCCAGATAGGGGGGAGGTGTGTCCAAATAGGGGGGATGTCGCTGGACTGGGCCAACACGTTGTGGTCACGCTGCGGTCATGCCACGGTCATGCCGCGGTCACACCATGGTCACGCCACTGTCACCTCGCAGTCACGTCGTGATTTGGCCTTGCTCCAGGACGACACCCTACAGTAGTTACTCCTCCTTAGAGAAACGTTGAATGGTTAACTCTATAATTTTTTGTATTTCCTCATTCCTAAACTATATCTCCTCTCAGCGCTGCCTCTCATCCATCTTTCCAAAAAAACGTGCATAGCAGGTGGTACAAAGGCTCAATTCAACTGAAAACATTGGTTTGGAATTGTCTGGCATATTTTATTGTACATGTATCACATAATATTTGTTTGGTAATTCTTCTTTTTCCTCATCCTCTTCACATGTTTTCCGAACCAGATCATCCTCATCCTCTGCACATGTCGTCTGAACTGGATCAGCCAGTTGTGATGGAAATTCAATGTCTGCTTTTGGCTGTTTTAGATGAAATTCCTTCTATAATTCCCTCATCTCATGTAGCAATCATTGGAGGAGGGTGATCACTGCCAAGTTGAGTTTTAAAGGCTGCAAAAAATCTGTTTGATGAAATTCTAAAGAGGCTGTTCTATTATGAGGGCATATTTCATGCTGGAGTTCCCACATTTCCCCCACAAGGTGGCAAAGGGAGGTCGGCTTGGGCCTATGCAAACAGGGCTTGTTTGTTATGGACAAAGATGCAACTGGAGACCTGGTTTTCTTGAAGAGTTCCCATGAAGGGTCTTCACTGTAGAGGAGACTAGCTCTGGTCTGTATTTGGTAGTTTCTTCCATGATGGTTCCCACAACCGTTTGACTGAATTTCACACCAAACCAAGCCCTGCTAGTGACTCTTTTTCGATGCACTATAAAAATCCCATGGCCAACCCACCAAAATAAAACCAAATATTCCAGGGACATTTCCACTCTCACTAAAAAATCCAAACTCAAGCCCTTTTACAATTCCAAGCTCCCACTTCAATTTAGCCACTATGAACTCCTTTCCAGTCCCCCACCATTTTTCAATCCACCTACGCAACCCATCCACAACTTGACCACCAATCAGGCCTACCCACCTCTCAACTTCTAAGCCACCAACCCCACATTTTCCACTAGGCATCCCACTTTAAAACCATTCCAAACCTCACCCAATTCTAACCAATTAAACCAAACCCCTTAACATTTGAAGCCCTCATCTAAATTCCTATTCCAACTCACTTATGGGGGCGGGCTATCTAGCAGGGGGGGCTGTCCAGGAGGGGGGAGGGCTGTCCAGCAGGGGGAAGGGCTGTCCAGCAGGGGGGAGGGTTGTCCAGCTTGGACTTAATTGGTTTTTTGGCACCCAAAAATACTGAATGATATTGTCTCATGCATAGTAACCGCTCTTAAAATTGATCAAAGGACCTTACATGATGACTTGGATCTATTCGACAGAGTAATGGTTGAAATAAACCTTGACTCAAAAAATCCCAGCTCAATTAACTTCAATTCCAATGAATAAAAAACTGAAGATATAGTGGAATATGAGCAAAAACCCCCATTTTGGGATCACTATAAAATCATAGGGCATACTATCTTAAACTGTAGGGTGATTAGGAAGCAGGTAATACATCCATCTGAGAATGAATGGAAGGAAATGAGGAGACCTAAAAAAGACAAAGCCCCCATGATAGACATGCCTGAAATATCCAAAAAGAAATATGAATTTTGGGTCAAAAAAACTCACACTTTGACTCACATAAGAGATAGTTCAGGAACCAAATGGGTGGATGAAGTGGAGGAAGAAGAAAACTCTATTAATGATCAAAACCTCTCAATTGAAATTACAAACCTTTTACTAGACACTATTAGAGTATCAACAGAGCAGGAAAATATTTCTAGCTATCAACATGACCTAGGAAAGCATAATCTCTAGCACCCAATCTTGGATGGAGGAAATTTTTCTAATAATGAACTGAAAAAACTAACCTGTACTCCTTGTACATCAATCCACAAAAATAATGTTTGAACTAAAGAAAATGATGTTGCTGGAACTCCATACTTAAGCGCCAAGAAGACCCATATTACTTCCACACCTAAATTAGGTATGCAAAAGGAAAATCAGGAAACCCCCTAGTCTTCTAGCTCCATGGTGAAACCTTCCTCCATAGACCTAGAAGCTCGAGCAGGCATGAAAAAGATTCCAGCACCTATTTTATATGACAATTCAGTTTCGGTTATCGTACCCTAACATATGTAGGTTTTTAATGTTCCCCCAGAGCAGAAGTAGAATCTCTCTCAGAACTCTATCGAACAAAAATCTGCTCTAGATCCTGTTATTCCAGGTACTTCTCCTCCTCTTTCTTATCCTACTAATAACTATTCCATTCTGTCTAAAAAACTGTGTTATGATCAAAATGAATCTTCCTATGATTTTTTCTCTAAGAATTATGCTTCCTTACACTGATGCAACCTGACCACTACTATCCCATCCCATATTGCTAAAAAACAATTCCTCTTTTATGAACAGTAGCCTGGTTTTAACTACAGGTTACTCCACAATGGGAAAGTAGCATGAGACCAAATCACATGTCCATAATCCTGGGTCTGGGGGGGTCTGACCTAGGGTGTCCAGAGTCTGGGGGGTAGGACTGGAAGGGGTGTCCAGGGTCTGGGGGGTCTTTCCTGGGGGGGGGGGGGGGGGTCTGTCCTAGGGTGTCTAGGGTCAGGGGCAGGGGGCAGGGGTGTCCAGTAGGGGGAGGGGTGTCCAGCAGGGGGAGGGGATGTCCAAGCAGGGGGAGGGGTGTCCAGCATGGGGGAGGGGTGTCCAGGGGTGTCCAGGGTCTGGGGGGGTCTGTCCTGGGGTGTCCAGGGGTAGGGGGCAGGGGTGTCCCGCAGGGGGAGGGGTGTCCAGCAGGGGGAGGGGTGTCCATGGGGTGGTCCAGGGGTGTCCAGGGTCTGGGGGGGTCTGTCCTGGGGTGGGGTCTGTCCTGGGGTGTCTAGGGTCAGGGGGCAGGGGGCAGGGGGCAGGGGTGTTTAGTAGGGGGAGGGGTGTCCAGCAGGGGGAGGGGTGTCCAGTATGGGGGAGGGGTGTCCAGGGGTGTCCAGGTTCTGGGGGGGGGTCTGTCCTGGGGTGGGGTCTGTCCTGGGGTGTCCAGGGTCAGGGGGCAGGGGTGTCCAGTAGGGGGAGGGGTGTCCAGCAGGGGGATCTAATATAACTCTTGAAATCTCATTCATGTGTTTCCAATGAGTTCTTCAACTGATGTAACAGTAGAAATCATAAACCATTTAACAAAAAGAGATCTGACCCTCATTAAGGAAGGTGCAATTGATAAGCTTGCAAGTCGGGTTTCATGTCCTCAAAGCACACAAAATTTAGAAAAGTGCTTGAACTGTCCCTACTGTTTTGTTTACATCCACATTTCCTAAAAACTAATTCCCAGCTCACCATAATCCTAACAAGGATAAGCTCTCTCTTTTATCCAGTTTCGATACCGCCATCACTAGCTGGTCCATTATGGACACTTAATGAGTAGGTTTTCACTGAAGGTAACCTTACACCCTATGCTACAAATCTATTCTACTATGACAATAATGAGGAAATTTCATTTGGCCAACAGGGGGGATGTCTAGAAGGGGGGTTGTCCAGCAGGGGGGGTGTCTAGTAGGGGGGGTGTCCAGCAGGGGGGTGTCCAGCAGGGGGAGGGGGTCCAGGGGTGGTGTCCAGGGGGTGTCCCGGGGTATAGGGGGTCCAGGTGGTGTCCACGTGTGGTGTCTAAGGGTGCCCAGTGGGGGTCCAGGTGGTGGTGTCCAGGGGTTTCCAGTGGGTGGTGTCCAGGTGTAACACCCCAAGCTTCTACGGTACGCTTCTCTTTGAATAATGCGATAGCGTGTGTTGTACGCAACACCGAGTTCTAACAACCAATCAAACTAGCCGTTATGAATAGTAATACTTACATTTTAAAATTATATATATTTTATATTTCAAAATGGACTTCATTTTTTGATTCGGAATATCTAATTTAGCCTAAGGTGAAATTTTGGTACTTTTCGGATAACTTTCATATTTTGATGAATAGTGAAAATTACTAAATTTTAATTAAAAACAACTTTTTTAATCAAAATATTTAACAGTGATAAATTATGAATTTTAGTAGTTTTAAAGTATATTTAGAATATATTTTTACCATTTAATATTAATTTGGTCATTGGACATAATTTTAAAATTAAACCGAACATAAACAAGTGTCAATCTTTTGATAGTTATTATCTCTTAAAAACAGGCTTTTTGTTTTGACAGCGGGAATTGATTTTAAATTAATTTCTGAAACTTCTGTGTTTTGAATTTAGGAAAATGGATTCCATATTTGGAATCAGGATGTTCAAATTGTGTAAATAAGTAACTTTTATTTTTAGACATTTTGAATAATTACTGCGGTAAATATTTTATTTACCATGGTTAACGGTAAATCCGGTAAATAAGGGTTAAAAAATAATATTATAATAATAATAAATTACCATAAATCGTGTATTAGACCTATTTGTTGATACATGGTCGACCATGGGCATCTTTGGGTCGATTTTGGGACCCCATGGATCCACTTGTAAGTGATAATGACACATTATTTTAATTAAGTTAAAATGAATACAAAAATGACACAAGCATATATCTTTTAGAAAAACAATTGTTACATAGGGTTATATATGTTGGATTTTAGATTATAAATATTCATTAGAAAGATAAAAATATTTCCTACATAATTATATTATATTTATAATTTTTAGACATTAAATAATTTATTTTATTTATGACACAATGATGATGCAATAATTACTATAATAGTGAAAAATTAAAATAATTGATATTATAAATACCCAAATAAATATAATATGAAACTTTTAATGAATTAAACTAATTTTCTAGAATAATATGATATATTATTATTTATTTAATTGACTTTGTTCGAAGTAATCAATCTGTTATGAGTTTCACAAAAATCAACTATTGAATAGTGTCAAAATTGACATAAAAGAGTTCTTAAAACAAATATTATATTATTAATTGATATTAAATTCCTAAAAATATAAGGTTCGGCCAAGAGACTTATATAGTGATAGTTTCATCATTAATGGACCACTTGGGGGTCTCTTGGATGTATATAGTAATTTTATTAACCATATTATATAAAAATACAAAGAGACATTGTAAAAGTGAAACTAATTAACTTAGAGTTAATACTTAATGATAAGGTTAATATAAGTACCCAAACCTGTTTAAATTCTATTTCTTGAGTGGTTTTCGACCTATCCTCACCTTAAAATTTGAATAATCAACTTTGGAGCCATTAGAAACCGAATATAAATTTATTATAAATTAATATTTCTAGCTTTTCCAAAGGTGCCCCTCACCCCTCTTATAAAAGGGCACTCCTCCTTCTCGTTTCTTCACACCTTCAAAGCCTTTTGGTTCGGCCAAACTCTGCCCAAATACTCTCCCAACATCCCTCACTACAACCTAGAGGCCTTAGTTTGATCAGAAATCCAACCTAAGGAGCCCTTTTGATCAAATCAAAAGGAAGAATCCGAAGAAGAGGTAATGTTTTCACCACCCCTTTTCAAGTTCCTTTCTTCTTCCACTTCTTCATTCTTTGTTCTTACCATTCTAAAATAATAACTCCAGTATCTTACATATACTGTGATGTTATTATAAATATGGTACAACCATATTCAGTATTCTATCCACCCTTTGAATAACATGTCACCATACGTGCGTACGTACGATTTACCGTCTCCACGTCGTGGTGTAATTGTTATTCAATATATTATTATTTGGATGGGTATAATAATGATGTGTAACTCATGTAAATAATAAATATAACATGTTAATGATTCTTTATATATGATATACCATCCATTTATATATTATTTTAATATCAAAAGAATGATATTGTCACTCGTACGTACGTACGGACTACCGTCTCCACGAACGTGATGAGATTCGTTATCCATCGTATCCATTCAAGTATAATTATCATTTGATGATTTAAAAATGATGTTTAAGGACTTGATATCATTCTGGATATGAATAAGATAAAACAAACATGGCTTATGTAACGAAACATATAAAAGAAAACAAGTAAGTTAACACCCGAAACAATGATAATACTAAGATATTATTATCAAATCAATATTAAAAGATCATATATGATATCATATTAATGTATATGATTATTTTATAATTTAATAACAATTATTTCACCATTATACAGGAGTTTAACCTACCCCAACCAAGGAAAAGTAAAAGGTAAGGGTTATTTCACAATCTCTTCATTATCCGAGGTTGTTTATATGTAATATTCTACTGGGATCTCTTTATCATCCAAATCCATGTTTTCTTAAAAATGTATCTCAAAACATTTTTTATTATTTAGAAGAATATGGGTTAAAGTCATTTATACCCTTGGTTGACTTTTTATAAGAGGTTTATAAAGGAATCTTTCCGTCATTTTCAAAACAAGGTCCTTTTTTAACCTTTTCGACAGAATTAAGGTAAGAATGTTTTTTTAACTTATACGGCGGGTGCGGCTATTTTCCGCAGTTATAAAATCTTCAAAGATTCCCTTACAAGCTTATAGGAATATTTTCAAGAAAATGTTTTATTTTATATGTCTCTTAAATGCTTTCAAAAATAGAAAGAGATATTTCTCCAAAAAGTGTTTTGATTTCATCTATGTCAACATCCTTTGATGGATTTTACGCTTATTTGAAGTTGATTTATTATGATACAAAACTTCTATATTGTATTGAAGGTTTTGTGATATGTTTGACTGTGGATATGATATTTTTATAGCATTCATTGTTTATGGTGAAATTATTGAAATTCTGTATGCTAGTTTTAATACGAATGTTTATGTTATGTTTAAACCTTTTCATATAGGAATGCATTAGACTTAATATGTGACAGGTGGAGCCCGCTATAGCTCCTCGATGCATCGGTAGGTCTCATGAGACAAACTAGTGTCTTGGCACAAGGCCTTGACAAAATCTTATTTGTAGTCTTGGCACGAGGCCTTGGCTATGTGGTTATGATAGTCTGGCATTATGCATTCCATCATTATGAAAGTGGTTATTGATCCTGTATGTGATTATTCGATTAGTAGAATATCCATGTGAATAAGTAAATGGAATTATTTCATTTTATTTATGGCATACCATGTTGAATGTTCAAGTTTGAAAGGCTTTTGTTTTAGTTATACATTGCCTTAAATGTTTATTCTTATTTATGAAAGTTTCCGCTATATTGTTATCCTTACTGGGTATTTGAGTTCACCCCTTTTCTATGTTTTATTTTTCCCAGGATGTGAAGAAGTAAGTTATGAATGACCTATAGGGATATTATGAAGGGATAATAGTGTGGACTGTGGAGAAATTATATTTTTGTAGTAGTTTTTCATTTTATGATGTAATGTAAGACTTATGAATATATCTAGTGTTTCCAAGGCTACTAAACCAATCGGTCTATCGAGATTTGATCTTTCTTGTGATCATGACAATGTTATGTAATAATGCATCGACTCTGGGTAACTAGGGTCGGGGCGTTACAGTTGGTATCAGAGGAAGTTTAGTACAAACCTTGGAAGCTAGATTTAGATAAACTCTGATTAGATCACGTAGACCTAAGATGAACTTTGAGGATTAGTATATAAGAACGTCCTAGAATTTTGGTATTGTAGAGATTTTGTGAGTTTTCCAAGAAATAAATCCATGTCTGGATACGAGCAGGTAGAGGTGGCTCTGGCACAGATGTATCTAGGGGTAAAACCCGAAAACACCGCTTTGAGCTAGACTCGAACGGGAACTGGTGCACGACAACGGGCCTTGCTGCACTTTTGGTTACGACACTCCCGGGGGATATGCTTAGGATAACTCTCATTTTCGTTACAAATCATTTTGAAGGGATTATGATTATATACTTCCTCAAAGAAAACATTCTTATGATTATGGATTATATCCATAAATAGTTCAATTTATGTTAAGTGTTTTATAAGTATGGGATTATGTATTTTGATTCATAAACTGATCTAGTTTATGCCATTGTTTAGAAATGGTGCCTAGTGGAAGAAATGGAAACTGTATCAATGAACGCACTCCATGTAGGGATTTCCCTCCAGATCAAGATAATTATAGTGGAGCTGGTGATGCAACTGGAGCCGATCAGCTAATCACCATACTAGGACAACTTACTCAGGTTATGAATAATAACCTTACCCGTATGGAGCACCCTGATCCGCAGCGTGGAGGATCAATGTTAGATCGATTCATGAGGCAACAACCACCAACGTTCAATGGGAGTACAAATCCCTTAGTAGCTGAGAAATGGATATTTTCCCTAGAGAAAATATTTCAGGCTTTGGGGAGCAGTGAAAGGGAAAAAGTTATCATGGCAGTTTACCGCCTCACTGGAGATGCTGATCAATGGTGGTCATTGATTCAAAATATGACGTATGATGATGAAGTATCAAATATGGAATGGAGGGAGTTCAAAAATATGTTTTTAGAAAAATACTTTCCTCGCGACCATCGAGCAGATATGGAAACGCAATTTCTAAGTCTGAGACAGAAGGAGGATGAGAATGTCACAAAGTATGAGGCTAACTTTACAAGGTTAGCAAGGTATGCTGGTGATTATATACGTAACCAAAGAAGTAAGATTGATCATTTATTTGATGGGTTAAAACCATTTCTCCGTCAAGCATTAGTCTCACAATCCTTTTCATCGTACGAAGACATTGTCTCATGTGCTATCAAGACCGAAAAGGAATTCTCTAAGTCTTATGACTTTAAAGCAAAGCAAGAGAAGAAGAGGCCTGCTGATCAATCTGGGAATGTAAATAAGGGGAAGAAAGGTAAGGTTGAATATCCATCCTGTGGTAAATGTGGGAAGAAACACCCCGGTGCTTGCTTGAAGGGAATGGGAGTCTGTTACAAGTGTGGTGAAAAAGGCCACCAAGCTCATGATTGCAAAGGGAAGAAGGAAGCCACCAACGTTCAGTGCTACAATTGCAAGGAGATGGGGCATTATTCAAATGCATGTCCTAAGCGTCAGGAGAACTTACCTCAGAAAAGGCCAAGGGATCAAGGCCAGGCTTATGCTATCACTACTGCAGAGGTAGAAGCTCCAAAAGACGTGGTGGCAGGTAATTTAATGGTTTCCTCAAGTTTAGCAAATGCATTATTTGACTCTGGATCGTCGCATTGTTTCATATCATCCCAGTTTTCTAAGAAAATTAGATATTTCCAATTTGATTTAATATGGGTGTTGTTAGTTAAAACTCCTAAGGGAAGTATCATTGCAACAAAGTTTTGTGAATCAGTCCCCATTAGAGCACATAAATTTTCTTTATCTGCTGATCTCATCGTCATACCTATGATTGAGTTTGATATAATCCTCGGTATGGATTGGCTTTCGGACTATGATGTGAAGATTTATTGTAAGAAGAAAGAGGTTACGATTCTTGAAGATAATGATAAGTAACTCCTTATCTTTAGAGCAGAATCATCACCACCTAATTCTTATTTAGATCTACCCTCAATAGCTCAACTAAATTCAATTATTGGGGAGGAAAAGAATGAAATAACTGCGGGTGAGTAAAGGAATGTTCAAATAGAGGATGTAACTGTTGTGAAAGAATTTGTAGATGTATTTCCGGAAGATTTACCTGGACATCCTCCAGAACGAGAAGTTGAGTTTTCCATTGATTTAATTCCTAGATCAAGGCCTATATCGAAGTCCCCTTATAGAATGGCCACTGTAAAATTAGTTGAACTAAAGAAACAACTAGAGGAATTGAGTAATAAGGGATTTATTCGCCCTAGTGTTTCTCCATGGGGATCCCCTGTTCTTTTTGTTAAAAAGAAAGATAGATCTATGAGGTTATGTATCGACTACAGGGAGATCAATGCTATAACGATAAAGAACAAGTATCCCATGCCTTGTATTGAGGATTTATTTGACCAACTACATGGAGCTCAATACTTTTCAAAGAATGACCTTCGATCTGGATACCATCAGTTGTGTGTAAAGAAGGAAGACATTCCGAAGACAGCATTTCGAACCAGGTACGGGCATTACGAGTTTACTGTAATGCCTTTTGGATTGACTAATGCACCCTCTGTATTCATGGATCTGATGAATAGAGTTTTCAAGGAGTATCTCGATGAATTTGTGGTGGTATTTATTGATGATATCTTGGTATACTACAAAACCTACGAAGATCATGAAAATCACTTGCGCATTATCTTGAAGACTCTGAGGAGGCATGAATTATATGGGAAGTTTAGCAAGTGTGAATTCTGGATTTAGGAGATTTCTTTTCATGGACATATTGTCTCTAATGATGGAATCTATGTTGATCCTTCTAAGACCAAGGCAATCCAAGAATGGCCAGCACCTACGAGTATAACTGAGGAACGTAGTTTTATTGGTTTGGCAGGTTATTATCGACGTTTCGTCCAGAATTTTGCCTGATTGGCTAACCCATTAACCAAGCTCACACGTAAAGGGGTTAAATTTGTTTGGAAAAAAGAGTGTGAAGAATGTTTCGAAGAACTGAAGAGAAGATTAGTCAATGCTCCTATATTGACTCTACCATCGGGGAATGATGGGTTCGTTATTTATAGTGATGCATCGAAGAAAGGACTTGGTTGTGTCCTTATGCAGAATGATAGAGTTATTGCCTATGCATCACGACAGATGAAAATTCATGAACAAAACTATCCTACTCATGATCTCGAGTTAGCAGTTGTGATCTTTGCTTTGAAGATATGGAGGCACTACCTCTATGGTGAAAAATGTGAGATTTATACTGATCACAAGAGTTTGAAGTATATTTTCTCACAAAAAGAACTCAACATGAGGCAAATGAGATGGCTTGAATTACTCAAGGATTATGATTGCACGATACACTACCACCCGGGGAAAGCAAACAAGGTGGCAGATTCTTTGAGTAGAAAATACCATGGAGTTTTGAACAATATGAGAATTGAAAGGGATCCAATTTTTATGGATCTAGTGAAGATGGACATGGGAATAACCAGGGAAGGCGAAACATCATTTCTTTTTCAAATGGTTGCCAAACCATCTTTAATAGAAAGGATTAAGAGTTCTCAGACCGATGATGAAGAATTCCAAAAGAAGATTAAAGCTGTGAATGATGGGAGATTGAGAGACTTTGTGTATGAAGATGGAATTTTGAAATTTGGGAAGAGACTTTGTGTTCCCGATATACCTGATCTAAAAAGGGAATTGCTGGATGATGCTCATAGTTCCAATTTCTCTATACACCCTAGGAGCACCAAAATGTATAGAGATTTGAAGGAACATTTTTGGTGGGACAACATTAAGAGGGAGATTGCTGATTTTGTGTCAAGATGTATGGTTTTTCAAGAAGTGAAAGCTGGAAGGCAACAGCCTGGAGGATTCATGCAACCTCTTCCCATACCGGAGTGGAAATGGGACAATATTACGATGGACTTTGTCATGGGGCTCCCAAAGACTCCTAGAAGGAACGATGCAATATGCGTTATTGTTGATCGTCTTACCAAGTCAGCACATTTTCTTGCTATAAGAGATGATCTACCCCTGGAACGTCTTGCAAGACTATATATTAATGAAGTTGTGGGACTTCATGGAGTACCCCTATCGATTGTTTCTGATCGTGATCCCCGTTTTACTTCAAGATTCTGGAAAAGTCTTCAGAAATCCCTGGATACTGAACTTCATTTGAGCACTGCATACCACCCTCAGACAGACGGACAATCAGAACGGACTATTCAAACCTTAGAAGACATGTTGAGATCTTGCTCAATTGACTTTCAGGGTATGTGGGATCAATATTTACCTCTGGTAGAATTTTCCTATAACAATAGCTTCCATTCGAGTATTCAGATGGCACCATATGAAGCGTTATATGGAAAGAGATGTCGTACACCAACCTGTTGGGATGACATCGGTGAAAGAAAACTTGTAGGCCCAGAACTGGTGGAGGAAACGGTGGAAAAGGTGAAAGTAATCTAAAATCACATCAAAGCAGCTCAAAGTAGGCAGAAGAGATATGCCGATAATCGAAGGAAGGATTTGGAATTTCAAGTCGGTGATCATGTTTTCCTGAAGGTATCTCCATGGAAGGGAGTCATACATTTTGGTAATAAAGGTAAATTGAGTCCCAGGTACATCGGACCTTTCGAAATTCTAGAACGAATTGGGGTTGTAGCTTACCGATTGGAAATGCCACCAAGTCTCTCCAAAGTTCACGATGTGTTCCACGTATCTCTGTTGAGGAAATACATGCCTGATCCAATGCATGTACTCACCTATGAAGAATTAGAACTGGAACCCGATCTTTCCTATTGTGAAGAGCCCATCAGGATTCTTGATACGAGAGAACAAGTACTGAGAAACCGGACGACGTGTCTGGTAAATGTTTTGTGGAGAAACCATAAGATGGAAGAGGCAACGTGGGAACCCGAGAAACTTATGATGAAGAACCACCCGAGTCTTTTCATGCGATAGTATTCTAGAAATTTCAAGGAAGAAATTATTTGAATGAGGGGAGAATGTAACACCCCAAGCTTCTACGGTACGCTTCTCTTTGAATAATGTGATAGCGTGTGTTGTACGCAACACCGAGTTCTAACAACCAATCAAACTAGCCGTTATGAATAGTAATACCTACTTTTTAAAATTATATATATTTTATATTTCAAAATGGACTTCATTTTTGGATTCGGAATATCTAATTTAGCCTAAGGTGAAATTTTGGTACTTTTCAGATAACTTTCATATTTTGATGAATAGTGAAAATTACTAAATTTTAATTAAAAACAACTTTTTTAATCAAAGTAATTAATAGTGATAAATTATGAATTTTAGTAGTTTTAAAGTATATTTAGAATAGATTTTTACCATTTAATATAATTTTGGTCATTGGACATAATTTTACAATTAAACCGAACATAAACAAGTGTCAATCTTTTGATAGTTATTATCTCTTAAAAACACGCTTTTTGTTTTGACAGCGGGAATTAATTTTAAATTAATTTCTGCCACTTCTGTGTTTTGAATTTAGGAAAATGGATTCCATATTTGGAATCAGGATGTTCAAATTGTGTAAATAGGTAACTTTTATTTTTAGACATTTTGAATAATTACTGCGGTAAATATTTTATTTACCATGGTTAAGGGTAAATCCGGTAAATAAGGGTTAAAAATAATATTATAATAATACTAAATTACCCTAAAACGTGTCTTAGCCCTATTGGTTTGTACATGGTCGACCATGGGCATCTTTGGGTCGATTTTGGGACCCCATGGATCCACTTGTAAGAGATAATGACACTTTATTTTAATTAAGTTAAAATGAATAAAAAAATGACACAAGCATATATCTTTTAGAAAAACAATTGTTACATAGGGTTATATATGTTGGATTTTAGATTATAACTATTCATTAGAAATATAAAAATATTTCCTAAATAATTATATTTTATTTATAATTTTTAGACATTAAATAATTTATTTTATTTATGACACAATGATGATGTAGTAACTACTATAATAGTGAAAAATTAAATTAATTGATATTATAAATACCCAAATAAATATAATATGAAACTTTTAATGAATTAAAATAATTTTCTAGGATAATATGATATATTAGGATTGATTTAATTGACTTTTTTCGAAGTAAGAAATCTGTTATGAGTTTCACAAGAATCAACTATTGAATAGTGTCAAAATTGACATAAAAGAGTTCTTAAAACAAATATTATATTATTAATTGATATTAAATTCCTAAAAATATAACGTTCGGCCAAGCGACTTATATAATGATAGTTTCATCATTAATGTACCACTTGGGGGTCGCATGGATGTATATAGTAAGTTTATTAACCATATTATATAAAAATACAAAGAGACATTGTAAAAGTGTAATTAATTAACTTAGAGTTAATACTTAAAGATAAGGTTAATATAAGTACCCAAACCTGTATAAATTCTATTGGTTGAGTGGTTTTCGACCTATCCCCACCTTAACCTTTTAATAATCAACTTTGGAGCCATTAGAAACCGAATATGAATTTATTATAAATTAATATTTCGAGCTTTTCCAAAGGTGCCCCTCACCCCTCTTATAAAAGGGCACTCATCCTTCTCATTTCTTCAGACCTTAAAAGCCTTTTGGTTCGGCCAAACTCTGCCCAAATATTCTCCAAACATCCCTCACTACAACCTAGAGGCCTTAGTTTGATCAGAAAGCCAACCTAAGGAGCCCTTTTGATCAAATCAAAAGGAAGAACCCGAAGAAGAGGTAATGTTTTCACCACCCCTTTTCAAGTTCCTTTCTTCTTCCACTTCTTATTTCTTTGTTCTTACCATTCTAAAATAATAACTCTAGTATCTTACATATACTGTGATGTTATTATAAATATGGTACAACCATATTCAGTATTCTATCCACCCTTTGAATAACATGTCACCATACGTGCGTACGTACGGCTTACCGTCTCCACGTCGTGGTGTAATTGTTATTCAATATATTATTATTTGTATGGGTATAATAATGATGTGTAACTCATGTAAATAATAAATATAACATGTTAATGATTCTGTATATATGATATACCATCCATTTATATATTATTTTAATATCAAAAGAATGATATTGTCGCTCGTGCGTACGTACGGACTACCGTCTCCACGAACACGATGAGATTCATTCTCCATCGTATCCATTCAAGTATAATTATCATTTGATGATTTAAAAATTATGTTTAAGGACTTGATATCATTCTGGATATGAATAAGATACAACAAACATGGCTTATGTAACAAAACATATAAAAGAAAACAAGTAAGTTAACACCCGAAACAACGATAATACTAAGATATTATTATCAAATCAATATTAAAAGATCATATATGATATCATATTAATGTATATGATTATTGTATAATTTAATAACAATTATTTCACCATTATACAGGAGGTTAACCTACCCCAACCAAGGAAAAGTACAAGGTAAGGGTTATTTCACAATCTCTTCATTATCCGAGGTTGTTTATATGTAATAATCTACTGCGATCTCTTTATCATCCACATCCATGTTTTCATAAAAATGTATTTCAAAACATTTTTTATTATTTACAAGAATATGGGTTAAAGTCATTTATACCCTTGGTTTACTTGTTATAAGAGGTTTATAAAGGAATCTTTCTGTGGTTTTAAAAACAAGGTCCTTTTTTAACCTTTTCGACAGAATTAAGGTAAGAATGTTTTTTTAACTTATACGGCGGGTGCGGCTATTTTCCGCCATTATAAAATCTTCAAATCTTCCCTTACAAGCTTATAAGAATATTTTCAAGAAAATGTTTTATTTTATATGGCTGTTAAATTCTTTCAAAAATAGAAAGAGTTATTTCTCCAAAAAGTGTTATGATTTCATCTATGTCCACATCCTTTGATGGATTTTACGCTTATTTGAAGTTGATTTATTATGATACAAAACTTCTATATTGTATTGAAGGTTTTGTGATATGTTTGACAATGGATGTGATATTTTTATACCATTCATAGTTTATGGTGAAATTATTGACATTTCGTATGTTAGTTTTAATACGAATGTTTATGTTATGTTTAAACCTTTTCATGTGGGAATGCATTGGACTTAATATGTGACGGGTGGAGCCCGCTATAGCTCCTCGATGCATCGGTAGATCTCATGAGACAAACTAGTGTCTTGGCACAAGGCCTTGACAAAATCTTATTTGTAGTCTTGGCACGAGGCCTTGGTTATGTGGTTATGATAGTCTGGAATTATGCATTCCATCATTATGAAAGTGGTTATTGATTTTGTATGTGATTATTCGATTAGTATTATATCCATGTGAATAAGTAAATGGAATTATTTCATTTTATTTATGCCATACCATGTTGAAAGTTCAAGTTTGAAAGGCTTTTTTTTAGTTATACATTGCCTTAAATGTTTATTCTTATTTATGAAAGTTTCCGCTATATTGTTATCCTTACTGAGCATTTGAGCTCACCCCTTTTCTATGTTTTATTTTTCCCAGGATGTGAAAAAGTAAGTTATGAATGACCTACAGGGATATTATGAGGGGATAATAGTGTGGACTGTGGAGACATTATGTTGTTGTAGTAGTTTTTCATTTTATGATGTTATGTAAGACTTATGAATATATCTAGTGTTTCCAAGGATACTAAACCAATCAGTCTTTCGAGATTTGATCTTTCTTGTGATCATGAAAATGTTATGTAATAATGCCCCGACTCTGGGTAACTAGGGTCGGGGCGTTACACCAGGGGTGTCCAGTTGGGGCATGGGGGCTGTCCAGTGGGGTGCAGGGGGTAGGGGGAAGGGGGAAAGGGTGTCCAGCAGGGGGAGGGGTGTCAGGCAGGGGGAGGGGCTGTCCAAGCAGGGGGGAGGGGTGTCCGGCAGGGTGGGGAGGGCTGTCTAGGGGGTACAGGGGGTGTCCAGTGGGGTTGTCCAGTTGTGGCATGGGGGATGTCCAGTGGGGTGCAGGGGGGGCATGGGGGACTAAGGGGGCATGGGGGGTGCAGGGGGTGTTTTGTTTCATGTGGATTTGTTGCCTCACCAGATTGGTTGTTCCATTCTGAGGTAATGTAGTGTAAGGGTAGTGATAACCCCTATGACCCAAGTATCTTCAAAATCTTGATCATTTGTATTGCTCATCCTCTAAGATATTTCTATAGGTTTCCTCTGGTGAAAACTGTGATCGTCATTGCTACTTTTCTTCATCAGAGATCTTTCCATACCTATCTCTCCTTGAACTCATATCATTTCTTGTTTTATAGTGGAGATGACGTCCTTCCTTCAAGGAAGAAGTGAAGACCCTTCTTGGTGATAGTTCCACAAGTGGATAAATGAGAATATGAACTTTTGGATCCTAGTGCAGATGGGCTGCGAGGGGTGGGGGGGGGGGCTGGTGGAGGTGGGATGGGGGGTTTCAGGGGGAAGGGGGGACTGGCAGGGGGTGGAAGGGGGACTAGCAGGGGGCTGGGGGGCAGGGGGGACTGGCAGGGGGTGGGGTTGGGCTGGCAGGGGGACAAGCAGGGGGGCTGGCAGGGGGGTGGCAGGGGGCAGGGGGCAGGAGGGACAAGCAGGGGAGTGGACGGGGGGACTAGCAGGGGGTAGGGGGCATGGGGGGCTGGCAGGGGGTGTAAGGGGGGACTAGCAAGGGGCAGGGGGGACTAGAAAGGGGCAGGGGGGCTGACAGGGGGACAAGCAGGGGGACAAGAAGGTGGGTGGTAGGGGGCAGGGGGGACTGGCAGGGGGTGGCAGAGGGGGACTAGAAGGGGGTGTGGCAGGGGGCAGGGGGGATTGTAAGGGGTAAGGGGGACAAGAAGGGGTGTGGAAGGGGGGTGGCAGGTGGCAGGGGGTAGGGGGGACAAGCAGGGTAGTGGCAGGGGGGACTAGTAGGGGGCAGGGGGCAGGGGGCAGGGGGTGTCAGGGGGTGGCAGGGGGGGACTAGCAAGGGGCAGGGGGCGGACTAGCAGGGGGCAGGGGGGCTGGCAGGGGGACAAGCAGTTGGGTGGAAGGGGGCAGGGGGGATTGGCAGGGGGTGGTAGAGGGGGACTAGCAGGGGTGTGGCAGGGGGCAGGGGGGACTGGCAGGGGGCAGGGGGACAAGCAGGGGGGCTGGTTGGGGGGACTGGCAGGGGGTAGGGGGACAAGCAGGGGAGCTGGCAGGGGGGTGGCAGGGGGCATGGGGGACTGGCAGGGGGGTGTCTTCAAGGTAGTGGGGAGGAGGGCAGGGGGGGGGGGGTCTGCAAGGCATAGGGGAGGGGTGTAGGAGGTGTTCAGGGGGGTGTCTAGGTGGTGTCCAGGGGGTGTCCAGGGGGTGTCCAGGGGGTGTCCAGGGGGGTGTCCAGGGGGTGTCATGGGCTGTCCAGGCGGGTTTCCAGGGGGGTGTCTAGGGGGTTGGGGGGTATTTTTTTATGTATGTGCACACCCTATTGCCACGGTTTTAAACCACAGCTATTGGTTTATTGCCACAGTTTTTAACTGTGGCTATAGACCTAACTCCACGGTTTCCAACTGTGGCTATAGATCCTATCCAGCATCTAATATAGCCACGGTTGAAACTGTGGCATTAAGTATACAGCCACGGTTCCAAACCGTGGCTATAGGTCTGGGCCTATAGCCACACCAAACTTATCCACGGTTCCTCAAATTGTGGCTATTACCTATAGCCACAGTTTGAGGGCCTATAGCCACGGTTTAGAACCGTGGTTATAGCCCGAATTTCCAGTAGTGTGTCTCTTTGTAAAAACGATTGATTTTGAGTACTCTCTTGAAAAACTTCAATTCTTTGCTCATCAGTGAAAGAAAATTCACTTTGACTAAACTGATTGTATCGAATTTTGATTTTTATTATACTCCACCAATCAATCAAGTCTCTTGATGTAGAACAATACTTTGCATAATAAACTTTCACTAGTGCAGAAAACGTTTTTTACGTCACCATTTTTTACGTCGGTTATCTTATAACCGACGTAAAAAACCCCCCGTTCATTGGTTTTTACGTCGGTTATCTTATAACCGACGTAAAAAATGAGATATATACGCGTTTTTTACGTCGGTTATTTTATAACCGACTTAAAAAACCAAAGCACGGGGGGGGGGGGGGTTTACGTCGTTTATAAAATAATCGGCATAAAAACCCGTAGATATCTCTTTTTTGACGTCGATTATTTTATAACCAATGTAAAAAACCGAAGCGCGAGAGATTTTTTACGTCGGTTTTAAAATAACTGGCGTTATAAATTTAAAAAATAGTTTATAACTTCGGTTATATAATAACCGACATTATAAAACTTTTAAAGAAATTAAAGCCCGTGGACTGTCATTTACGATTTTTCAACTGACAGTCTGCCATATCGTCTCTCTCGCACGGTAAACCCTAATCCCCTCGTCGATCGACCTGCGTTAAACTCATTTTGGCTTCATTGTTTATCTTCTTCACTCCTCTCGGATCTATCATCTCAACTCGCAACATTCAAGTAATCCTTCCACGAATTTATTTTGTTCGTTTTTGTTTCGATTCTTGATGTAATTTGTTTGCATCAGATATGATTTTCTATTTAATCATGTTGAGAATATTATGGAATTTTTTGTTATTGCAAATGGTTATTTGTATTTTGTTGATATAACAGACTATGTTGCATTTATGTAAATCGATGCTGATTGTTTGTGACATTATTTAATATTGCTCACTGTTATGGTTACATTATGTGCTAGAACATTCTTATGGTTCTGGATATAAATGTTGGTTAATCTGGAAATTATTTCTTATGTTTTTTGGTAATGTTTTGGTTGAATTAGTTTTTTTACAGATTTTTGTTTTCTATTTTTATGAGAATTAATATAAGCAGTTTGCATTTAAATAAATTTTTAGTCTTGTAATTGCCAGGCTGTTCACTATTGTTGTTGATATTTGTTAATTCTTTGTTTTTAGAATTTTTGAACATGTTTCCTGTAATTGGAATTCATTTTTTTTTCATGGTTGTTTTGTTTTCATTTTTAGATTTTGAAAACCAAAAATAAATAGAGTTTTTAGTCGAGTTTTATTTTGATTGATAACCGTTAAAGGTTAAGGCCAAGTATAAAATCAAATCCCCACAAGATATGTTACATGGGATTAAAAAGCAGAAATAAAGGATTAAACCGAATCAGTGGGACTATTTTTATTCTGAGCAGACCAGTGTTGGACGCGCTGGGTGGCCCTCTCAGCCTGCCAATGCAATTAACGATCATCAGAAACAAGAATGAGTGAATTGCTGATAAAATAATAACATGCTGGTAGACCTCTTTTTTCCAGTCACACCGAAGGGTGATGAAGACCAATATCAAGGTCTGCACGCCATTTAAAATAGATTGCTTATCTAATATATTAAAACATAAAAACCGCAATAAATATTAAACTATGTAGGCATCATGGTTTTCTTTGATTCAATGAAATTTAATACTATTATATCTAACTATATTTTGTTTTAAAAATAATATTCATGCATATTTTTTTAAATACCTATAGATTTGTTTTATATTTTAAATTGTTTTACATTCAAATTATGATTTTTTTCATATAAACATTTTTTTGTCTTCCCTTAAAAATATATATTTTTTGTTGATATTTGTTATAGGTAATAATGAGTCGAAGTTGGATTACGGCACATCGAATGAGCAATGAATTTGAAGAAGGTGTTGATGCATTTTTGGAATTTTCAAAACAAAATGTCCCAAGTAGGGACATTTTTTTCTGTCCATGCCTGAAATGTTTGAATATGAAGAAGTTGAAAAGTAGAGAGACAAAAGATCATCTGATTTGTCATGGTTTTAATCCGAGTTACAGCCCTTGGATTTGGCATGGTGAAACTGGACGGAATTTCACTGATGATGATGATTCTCAAGATGGTAACTCCGATGGAATTGAAGAAATGATTCGTGATATTGTAGTAGAAAAAATTGAGATAGAACCGATAGTTGCGCGTCTATATGGTGATGCTGAAAAACCATTATATCCCGGTTGAACAGATTTTACGGTTTTTTCGGCGGTGTTAAGATTGGTTAACCTGAAGGCAAAGCATGGATGGAGTGACAGAAGTTTTACAGAGCTGCTACAATTGATGAATGACATTCTTCCAAAAGATAACGATCTTCCAGATTCACATTACAAAGCCAAGAAAATATTATGCCCGATGGGACTGGGATACAAGAAAATGCTTGCTTGTCCGAATGACTGCATTATATATAGGAAGGAATATAAATTTCTGTCAGAGTTTCCTAAATGTGGGACATCACGGTATAAGGTGAAAGAAAAATCACAGGCTGATGTAGATATTACAAAGCTCCCTTCAAAGGTATTTTTGGTATCTTCCTATAATTAATCGTTTCAAACGTTTATTTTCTAATTCACATGATGCAAAAAGGTTAAGATGGAATGCTGAAGAGCGGGTCTGTGATGGAAAAATACGTCATCTAGCTGATTGTCCACAATGGAAGAAAATTGATGCGCAGTATTCTACATTTGGAAATGAAATTAGAAATCTCAGACTAGGGTTGTGCACAGATGGAATGAATCCATACCGAACACTCAGTAGCACACATAGTTCATGGCCTGTTTTATTGGTAATTTACAACCTCTCTCCTGAATTTCGTATGAAGCGCAAATATGTCATGTTGAGTACAATGATCTCTGGTCCAAAGCAACCCGGTAATGATATTGATGTTTACTTGTCACCGTTGATTGGTGATTTGAAACTGTTATGGGTTAATGGTATTAGGGTGTATGATTCTTATAAAATGGAATATTTTAAACTGCATGCAGTGCTTCTGTTCACTATAAATGACTTTCCAGCGTATGGAAATTTGTCTCGATACAGTGTTAAAGGGCTTAAAGCATTTCCAATTTGCGAACAACAGACGTCCTATTGTCAATTGCATCATGGGAGGAAAACATTGTACATGGGTCATCGAAATTGTTTGCCTATGGAACACCCTTATAAGAGACTAAAAAAGTCATTCAATGGTTCACAAGAATTTGATACTACTCCAAAACCTTTATCCCCTGATATGTATTTTGAGAGGGTGAAAAACCTTGACGTGACATTGGGAAAGACACAGAAATCTGGTAATGATAGACATATTTGGAATAAAAGGTCAATTTTTTTGAACTATCATATTGGAGGTATCATGAAGTTAAACATAATATTGATGTCATGCACGTGGAGAAGAATATATGTGATTCATTGATTGGAACATTGTTATATATTAAAGGAAATACTAAAGATGGGTTGAATGAAAGATTAGACTTACTATCAATGGGAATACGTTTGGAGTTAGCTCCCACTCCTAAAGGAAGACGAACATTTCTTCCCCCAGCTTGTCATACATTATCGAAGAGGGAGAAAATTAGCTTCTGTCAGTGTCTTCATGATACCCTAGTGCCTCAATGTTATTATTTTAATTTAAAAAAATTTGTCACATTGAAGGACTTGAAGTTGATAGGTATGAAATCACATGATTGTCACGTCATGATGCAACAAATTCTACCAGTTGCATTGCGTGGAATATTGCCCATTCGTGTCAGAAAGACTATAATGAAGGTGTGTTATTTTTTGAATTCAATTTGTAACAAGGCGATTTATGTGAATACTTTGAAAATTTTGGAAAAGGATTCAATTTTTATACTTTTTCAATTGGATATGTATTTTCCTCCAACTTTTTTGATATAATGGTGCATTTAATGATTCTTCTGGTTCGAGAAATAATGCTTTGTGGACCTGTATATCTTCGTTGGATGTATCCTTTTGAAAGGTATATGAAAATATTAAAGGGGTATGTGAAAAATCTATATCGACCTGAAGCCTCCATTATTGAAAAGTATATTTCTGAGGAGGTAGCAGAGTTTTGTACGAGCTACTTGGTTGTGGCACAACACATAGGTTTTCCTCCATCTCACCATGAACGAGTTAATAATGAGGGAAAGGGGATTCGTGGCTTGAAAGTCAAATCATTGTCAGCTGAACAGATGAAGAAGTTAGAATCAAACATCTTGAATAACATAGTTGATGCTCAACCGTATATCACATTGCATATTAATGAGTTGAAACAATGTCATCCAAAGAAGAATGAAATGTGGATTTTGAATGAGCACAACAAAACTTTTTTGTCATGGATTAAAAAGACTTTTCTTGGTAGATCAGATGTATCAGAGACATTAAAATGGATAGTGGGTGGTCCATGTTTAAATGTGATAACATGGTCCGGTTATGACATTAATGGTTATACATTTCATACAAAAGCTCAGGACAATAGAAGTGCAGTTCAGAATAGTGGTGTATTGGTGTTTGCAGAAGCAATGCATTTTTCGAGTGCTAAGGACAAAAACCCAATTTCTGCATCAAATGCATATTATGGAGTGATTGAAGACATATGGGAGGTTGATTACATTAAAATTAAAGTTCCCGTTTTTAACTGTAAATGGTTTAACAGTAATAACAGCGTCAGACATGATGAATTTGAAATGACACTTGTTAATCTGAATAGTTTGGAAGACACAGCTGATTCTTTTATAATTTCATCACATGAAAAACAAAATTTTTATGTAGTAGATCAATCAGATATGCAGTGGGCTGTTGTTTTACAAGGGAAAAAACAATATGTTGGTGAGGATGAACTTGATGAATATGCTGATTTTTGTGAGATCCCTACTTCCATGGAAATATTAACAGAACATAATGACCATCATGTTGAAGACATAGTTTGTTCCATAAGGAACGATCACGACGAAGGAATTTGGGAAAACAATCCATTTGTACATTCCTAAAATTATAGGTAACATATGTTTATTTCTTTTTTACATTTATTTTTTCCATAAATGTTAGATATTTTTTATGTTTTTTATTTATTAAAACATGTTTTAAAATAAAATAAGTATATGTTTTTGTTTGTTTTAAGTTTGTTTAGTTTACTTTATCATGTTTATAACCATTACATGAATTTTAAAATGCTTATTTTTGTTCACTGACAATTACTTTACCATGTTTACAATGTTTATCAGGTTTAAAATTTTTACCATTTTTACCATCTTGACCATATTGACCATCTTTGCCATCTTTACCATTGTTTAACATGCTTACCATATTACCAATGATTACTATTATGTAACTTAGTAAACTTTTCTATTTTCTGATTACAGTAGTATTAAAATATTTGAATTTGTATATTTGTTCACTGACAATTACTTTACCATGTTTACAATGCTTACCAGGTTTACCATTTTTTCCATTTTTACCATCATGACCATCTTGACCATCTTTGCCATCTTTACCATTGTTTAACATGCTTACCATATTACCAATGTTTACTATTATGTAACATAGTAAAGTTTTCTATTTTCTGATTACAGTAGTATTAAAATATTTGAATTTTTATATTTGTGAACTGAAGTTTGTTTTTTTTTTTGAAGGATAATGACAGATCATTCAGATGATCAACCACATGATTCTGGAGAGGAGCATATTGCTGGTCATACCTCTGGGGATGAACATTCACATGCTCCTATTACGACAAAGAGTTCAAAGGTTGGTAAACGTGGGTGCAAACGTTTACCAAAATTATCACTTGCTCGTACGCAGGATCAGAGGATAGTAGTTGAGTTTGATGATGATGATATTCCTAGAGGTCTGAATGCCAAAGATTTTAAGATTTTTGTTGCAACTCAGGATAAGACCAAAGTAAGCATTTTGTATGATGATTGGAGAGGTGCGGATGAAGCGATTATCTCTCAGTTGTGGGAGATGATTTTGGTAAGATCTTTTGTCATTGTTTGGCCATTCTTTTAGTGTTTCTAATATATATAATATGTTCAACCTCTTCTTTATCAGATGACATTTTATATTCCTAACACTGGAGGAGTTAGGAAGAAATGCTTATCGTTGGCTGCCAGGAGATGGAGGGATTTCAAATCAACCCCCTCATCTGATTTCATTTATGGTTATAGGAGTCATGAAAATCCATGTCGTATATATCCTTTTATAGATGAAGACACATGGAGACAGGTTTTTGAAAGTAGAAAAAAAGAGTCATTTCTGGTAAGGGCAATGTAAACTTTTATAAACTTTCTTATATAAATGATTTTATTAATGTTTTGTTAATGATTTCTTATTATTAAATTACAGCAAACAAGGAAAGCTCATCAGAAGATCCAATCTAAATATGTATACCCTCATAGTTTATCTCGGAGAGGGTATACATTATTGGAATAAAAAAAGAAGGCGGAAAAATTTCAACAACTAAGAGCTGAGTCTTCAAGCTCTGGAGAGGTGGCCCCTCCATCCCCTCCATCTAGACATGAAAAATGGAAGAGGGCTCGGAAGGGAAAAAAAGGGAAATATCTTTCGGAAGAGTCGAGAATCGTAGCTGAGAGGATTGTAAGATATCTATTTAATTTATTTAAGTTAACTTTTTTCTTCATATAAGTTTCAATCATTATAGAAATGTTAAATTAATTAATACAGGACTCTCTTGAGGAGCAGAGTTCAAAGGGGACATTTACAACTACCGGGAGGGAAGATATTTTATGTGCAGCATTTGGAAGGCCCGAACATCCTAGTCATGTAAGAGGATATCCGGCAGGTGTATCGGTAAGAAAAGTGTTTCCACATTCTTCAACTTCTAACATTGAGGGGGTTTATAAAAAAATAGAATCCTTGGAGGCTGATGTTCAAAATATTAATGTGATGATGGAAGACAATATTAGAGAGTCGGTGCAGTCTATATTTGCAGAAACGCAAAGACAATTTCTGACTGCACCTCCCACTCCTCCACCTCCCCCTGCAGACCCCATTATTTATCCTCCACCTCCGCCAGTAGCTCCCACTCCCCCACCTCAGTCTGCAGACCCCAGTTTTTATCCAACGCCTCCGCCGCAGCTTCCTACATATTGCGAGTTGTATGTTGATGATTCTCAACATCATATAGTAGCATACGGGTTGGTATATTGTATATGAGATACAGTTCAACATCAACAATTAGAGGTAGAGAATCAGAGGGTCACTATACAAGATATTATAGATAGATCAGCTGGGGTACCAATACCTACAGATGAGGTGGGGACAGTTGGACAGAGTATCGGCCATTTTTTAGTTTGTCCATCCAGACTTCTTCGACTCATTACCATAGAGGTATGAATGTTATATCTTTTATTTTATTTTTTTATTAAAGTTGTTTTATCATTTGAAAACTACTATATTTCTCAATTTTTTTTCACAGGAATAATTCAAAGGTAAAGAAATATTGAATATACAACAAAAAAGACAACAGGCTATGACATCAGATACAGATTCCAGTGGTCTTGACAGATTGTCAAGATATTCACATTTGTTGTTGGGTTTTTATGAGTTTCCAATTGAATCTCATGTTTGTGGACGTGAAATAAGTGTGGGGATTACAAAATCTGATATCATGGAGCTTGTTACTGGAGATAAGTTGGGCATCAACGTGGTGCAAATTTTTTCCATGTAAGTCTTAACACCTTTTCCCTGTGTTATATTTATTAAAAATGTATACTTATGTATGTTTTGTATTAGGTATCTTTATAAAATTTGTGAGAGGAATGAAATGAAAGAAGTATATAGATTCATGGACCCGCAATTGATTTCCCCTGAAGCATGTGCATTGACTGAGGAACAAATAATGGTTTATATTGCTGAAATATTTCAAAATAATATAATCAAAAAATGTTGGATGATGCATTTTTGTGAGAGGTATGAAACACATTTCTCTCAAATAGTTAATTATCTTTTAACATAAAAAACCACTAACATTAAATTTCCTTTTATCAGTGATTATTGGATGTTAGGGATTTTTTTCCCAAGGGAGAAATCTCTTTATTGGTTATGCTCTGTTCATAGTGATGTGCGGGAATGTTTTAAGAATACATTGGAAAAGTATGTTTCAATTTCTCAATAGTTTTATATATTATAATGAATTTTAAATTTACCCCATTTGTATTATTTTCTAACAGTGCATGGGTCTACTTTTGGAAAAACACAAAGAAAAGAAATGCAAAGATCAAATATGTAAATGCGAAGGTAAATTTCCATTTATAATTTGTACTTTTTTATTTATTACATAAAAATAATATATTAAATTTACACTCATTCAAAACAGAATTGTCATGAACAACAAGGCCTCATCGAATGCGGATATTATATGTTAAGATTTATGTATGAAATAATAACAACTGGGAAAGTTGTGAATTTTGACCTGGTACGATTTCCTCTTAAACATTGCCATAATATTTCAATTTGATTTATTCATTATACATGTTAACTATCTTCTTTTTCATTTGTAGCTTTTTGATGACCCTAAACCCTATACTGCTGAAGACATCAAACACGTACAAGTGGAGTGGTCAAATTATTTTACAGGTTTGATTGAATTTTAGTTGTTTGTAATGTAAAATGTAATTTTTAATATTGTCGTTTTAATTGTTTATTTGGTAGTTTTTTAGGTTGGATTTAGTTTTTTTAAGTTGACAGTGTAAGTTTTGAATGTTATATAAGTGAATGTTTAATTTTTCTCTACTTCTTGTTTTGGTCTACTTTTGATGGGTTTTCTGGTATGGATTTGGGTTTGTGGGGGAGGGGTTCCAAGGGTGTGGGGGCGTGTTCAGTGGGGTAGGGGGTGTCCAGCGGTCTGGGAGGGCTGTCCGGTGGGGTGGGGGGACAGTCCTGGGGGGTGGCAGGGATGTCCAGGGGTGTGGGAAGCCGGTCCAGGGGTGTGGGAGTGCTGTCCAGGGGTGGGGGGTTGTCCAGGGGTGTTTGGGGATGTCCAGGGCTGTGGTGGGGGCTGTCAAGTGGGGTGAGGGGGTGAGGAGGTGTTGTTCAGGCAGGTGGGGGGTTGTCGAGGGGTGTTTGGGGGTGTCCGGTGGTCGTGGGGTAGTCCAGGAGTGTGGTGGGGGCTCCAATGGGGTGGGGGAGGGTTGTCCAAGGGGTATACATGAGGGTGGGAGCTCCAATGGGGTGGGGGAGGGCTGTCCAGGGGGTATACATGAGGGTGAGGGCTCCAACGGGGTGGGGGAGGGCTGTCCATGGGGTATAAATGAGGGTGGATGCTGTCTAGGGGGTATGTTTTATATGTAATCTATGTACATGCTTAATTTTGAGGTACTTCTGTTTTTGTGGTACGATTTCTTGATTTGTTTTCTGGTTGATTCTGGTGGAGAGAAGATGACTGTATTCTATTTAAAAAAATTGGGTTTATCACGTTGGTTATTTAATAACCGACGTGATAAAATTCCTAGAAAATAGTTTATCACGTCAGTTATTTAATAACTGACTTGTTAAAATGCCTGGAAAATAGTTTTTCACGTCGGTTATTTAATAACCGACGTGATAAAAGGCCTGAAGAATGGTTTATCACGTCAGTTATCTAATAACTGACATGATAAAAGGCCTGGAGAATGGTTTATCACATCAGTTATTTAATAACTGACGTGATAAAGGGCCTGAAGAATGGTTTATCACATCGGTTATTGAATAACTGATGTGATAAACGGCCTGGACAATGGTTTATCACGTCGCTTATTCAATAACCGACATGATAAACCGCCTCCCTCCGGTTTATCACGGCGGTTATATAATAACCGACGTGATAAACCCCCCTCCCCTGGTTTTTCACGTCGGTTTAATAAGAACCGACGTGATAAACAATGCTCACCCCGGTTTATCGCGTCAGTTATTATAGAACCGACGTGATAAACCCCCCTCACCCCGGTTTATCACGTCGGTTCTATATAAACTGACGTGATAAACCCCTTCTCCCCTGTTTATCACGTCGGTTGTTTAAGAACCAACGTGATAAACCATTATCCAGGCCGTTTATCACCCTGGTTATTCAATAACCGACGTGATAAACCATTCTCCAGGCCCATTATCACACCGGTTCTAAAATAACCGACGTGATAAACATCGCGATTTTATGTTTTTGACATCGGTTTTTAAATAACCGACGTCATAAACCTTATTTATAACGTCGCATGGATTAACGTCGGCTAGAAACTGACGTAAAAAATTAAAAATAACCGACGTAAAAAACGTTTTATGCACTAGTGTTGATGTGCCTGTTAAGCCAATAAGAATGGTTCATTTACTGTGAGAACACTTTTACATTTAATATTTGATGATTCCATGAGTCAGATGAACACGCACGCCTCTCTCAGTATCCAACCACCGACATTTGAACATGGTTATGTAATGCTCTCCAAGATAACAGAGTTCAAGGATTTCATCAAGTATGCCATAAAAGTCAACTTCATTTTCTCGATGATGAGACCCTCTCAAGAAAACTCCAATGTCCATTTTTTTTTGATTCCCCATATGCATGTGTGTGAAATCGAAATCTACTCACCACATATGCATTATAAGTTTTAACAAGTTTGGAAGGTGGGTTACACAATATACACAGCCGTTTTTCAATTTTATTAGCATGTCGAGACACCTAAAAATTTGTAAAATAATTATCAATATAGTAAACTATACATTGAATGAGTTTCTAAATGATAAAGAATTTATGTTACCAGTTTGTGAAACCACTGAGAGAAATTTTTCTGTTGGCGTTCTTCGAGAGCAGCTGCTATAATTTGTGGAATTTGTTTCTTGATATGATTATCATAGAACATATAAAAAACAATGTTATTTATTGTAACATAAATGATAGAATAAGTGATATAAACACTTACAGTACAATTGATGTCATCTCTTCACAGATGAGCAAAAAACACGTATGAGCTATGTGATGTTCATCATCCGAAAGCCAGCATTCATAAACTCCACCAAAACCAAGCTCTGGCTGGTTGAAAAGAGATAATTGATTGTGGTTTTCATCAATATTCCTCTCGTTCTGTCCCATTCGGTTTTATTTTGAAGGATACTCAGATTCAAAATAATGGGAGAAGAAAAAAGATATTTCCTCTTGCAAATATGCTTCTGCAATAGATCCTTCAACAGATGCTTTGTTACATACTTTTATTTTCAATTTTTTCATGCATATTTCAAATGGGTACATACATCGAAACTGTACTGGACCTCCACATTTGGCTTCATATGGAAAATGTAACATCAAATGTTCCATTGAGTCGAAGAAAGACGTCAGAAATATTTTTTCCAGTTTACATATAATTACAACAACATCTTCTTCAAGTTTGCATAGAGCATCATAATCTGCTGTAGCCGCACAAATGTCACGAAAAAAATGAGACATGTTTGTTATGAAATCCCAAATCATAGAATTCAACAGACCTCTTAATCCAATCAGTAGAAGTATTTCCATTATAACATGACAATCATGACTTTTTAATCCAGTAATATGACCATTCTTTACACATCTACCCAAATTGGAAGCACAACCATACGGAAGTCTCAAATCTGCAATCCACTGACAAAATAATAAACGGTTTTCTTTAGATAGTGTATAAGCTGCTTTTGGTATCAGTAACCTTTCTGTTCTGACATTCTCAAACAGTTCTAGTTCTGGATGCCTGCAAATTTGGGCAAGATCTAAACGTGCATTTACATTGTCTTTTCTCTTTCCTGGAATATCCAAAACTGTATGAAACAAATTATCAAAACAGTTCTTCTCAATATGCATGACATCCAACATGTGGCGGACCAACAAATCAAACCAATATGGAAAATCCCAAAATATGCTACGTTTAATCCAATTGTGTTCTTTCCCAAAACCAGAAATTTTCTGTTGGTTTATTGTGGGACCAAAAGTGATTGTAGGTAATGAAAATACAACTGATTTTAACTCTGAACCTGATAGAATTTTTGGTGGTCCATCCCTTTCAACTGTTCCTTTTCTAAAATGAGATCTGACTCTACAAAAAGGATGGTCAGCTGGAAGAAATCTGTGATGATAGTGAAAATAACAAGGTTTCATTCCATGAATGAGCATAAATGCTTTGTTCTCTCCCAGACAGTAAGGACATGATTTCTGACCATGTGTACTCCAGCCAGATAACATCCCATAAGCCGGTAAGTCACTAATTTTCCACATCAATGCTACTCTCAGTATGAAATTCTGTTTCGTAGCAACATCATATGCACTGACACCAGTACTCCACAATAAACTTAATTCATCAATCAATGGTTCAAATAAACATCAATATTCTTCTTCGGATGTCCTGGAATTAGTAAATCCAAAAAGATATATGGCTCCTTCATCAACATCCATGAAGGTAAATTGTACGGAGCTAAAAAAACAGGACAACATGAATATTGACTACCATAAGATCCAAACGAACATAAACCATCAGTGGAAAGGCACAGTCAAACATTTCTAGCTTCTAAAGCAAAGGATGGATGCACTCTATCAAAATGTTTCCATGAATCACCATCGGCTGGATGATTCATGATTTTATCTGTTGAAATATTCACTTTATGCCATGACATCATTGTCGCTGTATTCTTAGACTTGAATAAACGTTGAAGTCTTGATGTAAGCAAAAAATGTCTCAACTGTTTTACAGGAATCAAACAAGACTTCCCATGTTTCCCTTCTTTATATATCAGTTTCCCACATGTGGGACAACTATCCAACGACTCATTTTCCCTAGAATATAAAATGTAGTCATTTGAACATGCATGAATCTTCTGACAAGTAAGTCCCAAATTTCGAACCAGCCTCTTACTCTCATGGTAATTTGCAGGAAAAACAATTCCTTCGGGTAATAATGTTTTATGAAAAGAAAATATCTAGTCAAAATAGGTGTTTGACATTCCGTTATCTGATTTGATAGCCATAAATTTTTCAATTGGTTCTAATTTTCTCATCTTGCAGCCAGGATATAATGCAACCTCAGCAGAACACAACAACTAATAGAATTTAGACGGTGCCAACTCAGGATTTGAAGCTATATCAGCCGGAGTTTCTGTATGTTGAACAGATGAACCTACAACATCATGAACTAAATCTTGAAACTGGGATTGATCCGGAATCAAGTTGGTATCACCTACTCTAGAACTGCGTTCACCGTGTTGATACCAGAAAACATAATCTGGTTGAAAACCAAAACGTAAGAGATGTCCCCCCACTTTGTCAAACATGTCAAACATTCTCAATGCACATTTTCTACAAGGGCATTTTATTTTTCCTTCTAAAACAAATTCTAGATTTTATGCCGCAAATGATAAAAAAGTCTCCACACCCTCTATATATATTGGATTTAAACTAGAACCGTTTGGATTTCTACGTTGATTTATCTATATGCGGTTATCTAATAATGACTGTTGACGACCTCATTGTTCCATATTTTTCTATAAAATATAAAAGCATTACTGGTTTTGAATAATTTGTTATAAAAAACACTCAAGCAAGGATAATTATAGAGTTTACATCAGACACGACTGACGCAAACTTTTTATTGGGATAGAACTAGAAATTGACCCTTTAGGAATTGAATATGTTGAGAATAATGAAAAAACTGTTACAAATATTGATAATTTTAATATTAGATAAATTTTTTATTATTTTAATAATACTAATATTATTATTTCATAAATATTAATTATATAATAATAACATTATTATATTATTAGTATATTTTATTATTAATATTAAAATAATATAATTTTTTATATTATATACAATTATCATTTCATCTATGTGTTTAATATTCTGTCTCCACATGTAATATTTGCATTCACTTTCACCTCTCCATTGGTGAGTATGTTGATAATTTTGAAAAAGAATGAAAATATTACATGTGGAGACCGAAAACACACAGATGAAAGGAACATTGTATATAATTTAGAAAATTATATTATTGTAATATTAATAATAAAATATACTAATAATGTAATAATGTTATTATTCCTAATTATTGGTAATTATTCCTAATTATTGGTAATTATTCCTAATTATTAGTAATTATTCTTAATTATTGGTAATTATTTGTAATTATTGGTAAATATTGGTAAATATTGGTAAATATTGGTAAATATTTGTAAATATAGGTAATTATTGGTAATTATTGGTAATTATTACTAATTATTGGTAATTATTAGTAATTATTGATAATTATTACTAATTATTGTTAATTATTCATAATTATTGGTAATTATTGTTAATTATTGGTAATTATTGTTAATTATTTGTAATTATTTTTGATTATTGGTAATTATTCCTAATTATTGGTAATTATTCCTAATTATTGGTAATTATTCCTAATTATTAGTAATTATTCGTAATTATTGGTAATTATTCTTAATTATTGGTAATTATTCGTAATTATTCCTAATTATTAGTAATTATTGCTAATTATTGGTAAATATTCCTAACTATTGGTAAATATTGACAAGTATTGGGAATTATTGGTAATATTGACACTATTAGAAATTATTGGTAATTATTAAAAATTATTACTAATTATTACTCATTATTCCTAATTATTTGTAATTATTCCTAATTGTTACGAATTATTACTAATTATTGGTAATTATTACTAATTATTGGTAATTATTACTAATTATTACTAATTATTGGTAATTATTGGTAATTATTGGTATTTATTACTAATTATTGGTAATTATTGGAAATTATTACTAATTATTAAAATTATTACTGATTATTACTAATTATTACTAATTATTACTAATTATTACTAATTATTACTAATTATTATTAATTATTACTAATTATTACTAATTATTAATGATTATTAATAATAATTAGTAGTTATTGGTAATTATTAGTAATTATTACTATTTATTGGTAATTATTATTAATTATTACTAATTATTGGTAATTATTACTAATTATTACTAATTATTACTAATTATTACTAATTATTACTAATTATTACAAATTATTACAAATTATTACTAATTATTTTTAATTATTGGTAGTTATTGGTAATTATTACTAATTATTGGTAATTATTACTAATTATTACTAATTATTACTAATTATTAATAATTATTACTAATTATTAGTAATTATTACTAATTATTGGAAATTACTGGTAATTGTTAGTAATTATTACTAATTATTGGTAATTATTACTAATTACTCATAATTTTTGGTAATTATTGGTAATTATTACCAATTATTAGTAATTATTGGCAATTATTGGTAATTATTACTAATTATTGGTAATTATTACTAATTATTACTAATTGTTACTAATTATTACTAATTATTACGAATTATTCATAATTATTTGTAATTATTTTTAATTATTACGAATTATTACTAATTATGGGTAATTATTACTAATTATTGGTAATTATTACTAATTATTTGTAATTATTCGTATTTATTGGAAATTATTTGTAATTATTGGTAATTATTGGTAATTATTACTAATTATTACTAATTATTACTAATTATTACTAATTATTACTAAATATTACTAATTAATACGAATTATTCCTAATTATTGGTAATTATTCCTAATTATTACGAATTATTACTAATTATTGGTAATTATTGGTATTTATTGGTAATTATTACTAATTATTGATAATTATTGGCAATTATTGGTAATTATTACTAATTAATGGTAATTATTCGTAATTATTTCTAATTAATGGTAATTAATGGAAATTATTTCTAATTATTACTAATTATTGGTAATTATTACTAATTATTGGTAATTATTGGTAATTATTACTAATTATTGGTAATTATTGGTAATTATTACTTATTATTACTAATTATTCCTAATTATTACTAATTATTCCTAATTATTACTAATTTTTACTAATTATTACTAATTATTACTAATTATTACTAATTATTACTAATTATTACTAATTATTGGTAATTATTAGTAATTATTGATAATTATAACAAATTATTACAAATTATTACTAATTATTCGTAATTATTGGTAATTATTACTAATTATTACTAATTATTGGTAATTATTACTAATTATTACTAATTATTGGTAATTATTACTAATTATTACTAATTATTGGAAACTATTATTATTTATTACTAATTATTTGTAATTAATGGTAATTATTTCTAATTATTACTAATTATTGTGAATTATTACTAATTATTGGTAATTAGTGATAATTATTACTAAGTATTACTAAATATTTGTAACTATTGGTAATTATTACTAATTAGGGATAATTATTGGTAATTATTAGTAATTATTGGTAATTATTGGTAATTATTACTAATTATTTGTAATTATTTCTAATTATTGCTAATTATTGGTAGTTATTACTAATTATTACTAATTATTGGTAATTATTGGTAATTTTTACTAATTATTAGTAATTATTATTAATTATTACTAATTATTACTATTTATTACTAATTATTTGTATTTATTATTAATTATTGGTAATTATTACTAATTTTTGGAAATTATTACTAATTATTGATAACTATTACTAATTATTGGTAATCATTACGAATAATTGGTAATCATTACGAATTATTACTAATTATTGTTAATTATTCCTAATTATTGGTAATTATTACTAATTATTGGTAATTATTTCTAATTATAGGTAATTATTCCTAATTATTGGTAATTACTCCTAATTATTGGTAATTATTCTTATTTATTGGGAATTATTCCTAATTATTGGTAATTATTCCTAATTATTGGTAATTATTCTTAATTAGTGGTAATTATTCCTAATTATTTGTAAATATTGACAATTATTTGCAATTATTTGTAATTATTGGTAATTATTGGAAAAAATATTGACAAATATTGACAAATATTGGCAATTATTGAATATTGGGAATTATTAGTGATTATTACTGATTATTAGTAATTATTACTAATTATTGGTAATTATTATAAATTATTACTAATTAATGTTAATTATTTCTAATTATTATTAATTAATTGAAATTAATTTTAATTTTTCATAATTACTGCTAATTAATTGTAATTACATCTAACTATTTTAAATTAATTAGTGTTTAATTTCTCTAATTACTATTAATTATTAATACTTATTCATAATTATTTCTAATTAGAAATCAGAAAAAAAAATTCTAAAAATTTAAACTAAATAAATATAATAAATATAATAAATATTAAATTAAAATTCAGATAAAAACCTTAAACTTGATGTCAATGTCGAGCCGCTGTAATTGTAGAACACCACCAACGGAATGGAGGATGAGAATGTCTCCACGTATGTAGCCATAATTACAAGGATGGAAAGTCATGCTACAGATTATATACATAACCCAAGAAGTAAGATTGATCATTTCATGGATGAGTTAAAACAATTTCTCCATCGAGCATTAGTCTCACAATCCTTCATGTCGTACGAAGATACTGTCTCATGTGCTATCAAGAGAGAAAAATAATTCTCTAATTTTTACAACTTTAAAGCAATGAAAGATAAGAAGAGATTTGTTGAACACTATGGAAATGGAAATAAGGGGAAGAAGGGAAAATTTGAATATCCATCCTATAGTAAATGTGTGATGAAACTCCCTGGTACTTGTGTGAAGGGAATGGGAGTCTGTAATAGGTGTGGTGAAAAAGTACACCATGCTTGTGATTGCAAGGGGAAGAAAGAGGCTATTAATGTTTAATGTTATAGTTGTAGAGAAAGGGGACATTCAGAAAATGAATGTCCGAAGCATCAGGGGAACATACCTCAAAAAAAGTCCAAGGGATCAATTCTAAGCTTATGCTATAACTACTGCTGAGGTTGAAGCTTCGAAAGATGTAGTAGCAGGTAATTTAATGGTTTACTCAAGTTTATCAAATGATTAATTTCATTATGAATCATCACATTGTTTCATATCATCCTAGTTTTCTAAGAAAATTATATATTTCCAATTTAATTTAATAAGGGATTTGTCAGTCAATGCTCTTAAGGTAAGTATCATTGCAACAATGTTTTGTGAATCAATTCTCATTAAGGCATATAAACTTTATTTATCTATTGATATCATCATAATACCCATGATTGAATTTGATATAATCCTCGGTATGGATTGGCTTTTGGACCATGATGCAAAAAAAATTTATAAGAAGAATAAGGTTACAATTTTTGATGATGATAAGGAGTAACTTATCATTAGAGAAGAAATGTCACCACCTAATTCTTATCATGATCCACCCCCAGTAGCTCCACTAAAATAAATTATTGGGGAGGAATAGAATGGAATAACTATGGGTGAGGAAAAGAAAGTTCAAATAGAGGATGTAGCTATTGTTCAAGAATATGCTGATGTGATTCTAAAGGATTTACCTGGACATCCTCTAGAATGAGAAATTAAGTATTCCATTGACTCAATTTATGCTTCAAGGCCCCTATTGAAGACCCCTTATAGAATGGACATTGGGGAATTAGTGGAACTAAAGAAACAACCATAGGAATTGAGTAATAAGGGATTTATTCTCCCTAGTGTTTCTCTCTGGGGATCCCCTATTCTTTTTTTATGAACAAAGATGGATCTTTGAGGTTGTGCATTGACTACAGCGAGATAAATGCTATACTAATAAATAAAAAGTATCCCCCACCTCGCATTAATGATTTATTCAACCAACTTCCTGGAGCTCTATATATTTCAAAGATTGACCTTCTATCTGGATATCATCAGTAGTTTGTGAAGAAGGAAGACATTCCGAAAATAGAATTTCGAAACAGGTATGGGAAATATGAGTTTACCGAAATGTATTTTGGATTAACTAATGCACCCTCTGTCTTCATGGATCTAATGAATAGAGTTTTCAAGCAATATCTTTATGACATTGTAGTGGTACTTATTTTTGATATATTGGTATACTCCAAAAGCAATGAAGATCATGAAAATAACTTGCGTATTACTCTAATGACAATTAGAAGACATGAATTATATGGGAAGTTTAAAAAGTGTGAATTCTGGCTTCATGAGATTTTTTTTCATGGCCATATTGTCTCTAAGGATGGAATCTCTATTGATCTTTCTAAAACCATGGAAACCCAAGAATTTCCAGAACCAATGAGTATAACCGAGGTACGCAATTTTACTAATTTAGTAGGTTATTATAATTGTTTCATCCAGAATTCAGCCCGATTGGCTAACCCATTAACAACGCTTCCACGTAAAGGGGTTAAATTTTTTTGGACAACAGAGTGTGAATAATGTTTTGAATAATTAAAGATAAGATTAGTCAATGCTCCTATCTTGACTCTACCATTACAGAATGATGGGTTTTTTTATTTATAGTGATGTATCAATGAAAGGACTTGGTTGTGTCCTTATATAGAATGATAGACTTATTTCCTATGCCGCTTGAGAGTAACAAATTCTTGATCAGAACTATCCTACTCATGATCTTATGTTAGAAGCTGTAATCTTTACATTGAAGATATGGATACATAATCTCTATGGTGAAAAATGTGAGATATATACCGATCATAAGAGTTTGAAGTATATTTTCATCACAGAAAGAACTCAGCATGAGGAAAAAGAGATGGCTTTTACTACTCAAGGATTATGATTGAACTATACACTATCACCCAGAGAAGGAAAATAAGGTGGCTGATGCTTTGAGTAGAAAGGATCATGGATTTCTAAAAAAGAAGAGAGTTTAAAATAATTTTATATACAATGATCTAGTAAAGTTAAACATAGGGATAACCATTGAAGGCGAAACATCAAAAAAATTTCAAATGGTTGCCAAACCATATTTACTAGAAAGGATAATGAGTTTTCAAACTGATGATGAAGACTTTCAATGAAAGATTAAAACTATGAATGAGGGGATATTGAGTGACTTTGGGTATGAAGATGAAATTTTGAAATTTGGTAAGAGACTTTGTGTTCCCAATATACCTGATCTAAAATGGGAATTTTTGGATGATTACCATAGTTCCAATTTCTCTATACAGCTTGGTAGCACTAAGATGTATAGAAATTTGAAGGAACATTTTTTGTGGGACAATATGAAGAGGGGGATTGCTGATTTTGGGTAAAGATGTATGATTTTTCAATAAGTGAATGCTGGAAGGAAACATCCTGGAGGAGTCATGCACCCTCTTCCCATACCAGAGTATAAATGGGGTAATGTTATGATGGACTTTTTCATTGGACTACCAATGACATGTAGAAGGAATGATGTAATATGGGTCACTGTTGATTGTCTTACCAATTCATCACATTTTCATGCTATAAGAGAAGATTTACCACTTGAACGTCTATCAAGATTATATATTAATGATGTTGTGAGACTTCATAGAGAACCCCTATCAATTGATTCTGATCATGATCCACATTTTACATCATGATTTTGGAAAAGTATTTAGAAAGACCTGGATACTGAACATCATTTGAGTATTTCCTACCACCCCCAAACAGATGGACTATCAAAACATACTATTGAAACCTTATAAGACATGTTGATATCATTCTCACTTGACTTTCAAGGTATGTGGGGTCAGTATTTTCCTCTTATATAATTTTCCTATAACAATAGCTTCCATTCAAGTATTCAGATAGAACCATACAAAGCATTATACGGAAAGAGATGTCCCACACCAACCTATTGGGATGATGTTGGTGAATGAAAACACATAGGCCTAGAACATGTGTGGAAAATAATGGAAAAGTTGAAGGTAATCCAAACCAACATCAAAGAAGCTCAAATTAGGTAGAAGAGTTATGCGGATAACCGATGGAAGGATTTGAAATTTTAGATAGGAGATCATGTTTCCTTGAAGGGATCTCTATGGAAGGGTGTTATACGTTTCGGTAAGAAGGTAAAATTAAGTCCCAGGTACATCGGACCTTTCGAAATTCTAGAATGAAATGGGGTTTTAGCTTAGCATTTGACAATGTCGCCAAGTCTCTCCAAAGCTCACGATGTGTTCCATGTGTAACAATTGGGAAAATACATTCCAGACCCAATGCACGTACTCACCTATGAAGAATTAGAACTGGAACCCGATCTGTCTTATTGTGAAGAGCTAGTCAAGGTTCTTGATACAAGAGAACAAGTGCTGAGAAACCGGACGACTCGTTTGGTAAATGATCTTTGGATAATCTATAAGATGGAAGAGGAATCGTGGGAACCTGATGAACTTATGATGAAGAACCACTCGATTTTTTTTATGATGTAATATAAAAGAAATTTTTATGACAAAATTATTTGAAGTAGGGGAGAATGTAACATCCCAATCCAACATGGTACACTTTTCTTTTAATAATACAATACCGTGTGTTGTACGCAACTTCGAGTTCTAACACATAGCGACTAATAAAACTAGCCGTTATGAATAGTAATACCCACTTTTATGAATTTATTAAATTTTATCTTTTAAAATGGACTTCATTTTTGAATTCATAATATCAGAATTAGCTTAGGGTAAATTTTTGGTATTTTTCTGAAAACTTTAAATTTTTGATGAATAGTGAAAAATTGTGAGATATAGTTTAAAACTGAATTTTTATTTAAATATTTATTTTTTTTATTTAAATTTATCTTAGGTCAAAATAGATACATAATATGTATATATGTTCAATGTAATTCATTGGAGTCAGTTTATAATAATTTTAGATAAAAACAATTTATTAACTTTTTACCGTCCTCTACCTACCTCCTAGAAGCATTTTCAAGTTTACATAAAACATAATTTTACTTCTTCTATGAGTTGAATTTCAAATATTCGAGAGACATGGCTGATATAAGTTTCTAAACTATTTTTCAATAAGTTGAAAATAATTTTTGGTGAATAGTAACATTTTACTTTTATTTACCACGGTTAAAAGTAAATATGGTAATTAAGGGTAAAAATGATATTATTATTACCCTAAAACATGTTATAATTCTATTGGATAAGTATAATTACACCAAAAAACCTTAGGAATAAAATATTAACCTCTTTTGTCCACTTGAATTAGATTAGGACATTTATTATTATTTTATTTAATGAAGAATTAAAAGAGTTTAATTCAAAGTTTTATAACTAAACCATTTTTAATATTAATTTACACAAAATATAAATTCAAATATAAATACTCATTTTAAAGATAAAAATATTTCCTACGTAATTTTATTTTATTTATAATTTTTAGACATTAAATAATTAAATTTATTTATGACACAATGATGATGTAGGAATTACCATATTAATGAATGATTAAAATATTTGATATTATAAATATCTTAAAAATCTAATTTGAGACTTTTAATTAATTGTACTAATTTTATTGGATAATATGACACATTTGGGTCAATTAAATTTATTTATTTCTAATTAATAATGTTTTTATGACTTTAATAAAAATCAATTATTAAATAATGTCAAAATTGACCTATTTCAGTTTGAAAAAACAATAAAATATTATTGGTTTATATAATAAGCCTAAAAACCTATGGTTGGGTCAAAAGACTTATATAATGATAAGTTTATCATTAATTAACCACTTTTGGATTTCTTGGATGTTTATAGTATATTTATTAACCATGTAATATTAAAAATACATGGAGACATGGTAAATGTCAATCTATTTTAGAAAGAGTTAAATCTAAAAGATAAGGTTAATATAGTGACCCAAACCTATCTAAAACCTATTGGTTGATAGGTTTTCGACCCCTCCCAACCTTATCATTTAAATAATTTAATTTTAAGCCATTATAAACCGAAAATTATTTTATTATAATATAATATTTCTATCTTTTCCTAAGGTGCCCCTCACCCCTCTTATAAAAGGGCACTTCCCCTTCTCTATAATTCACACCTTCAAAGCCATTTGGCTCATCCAAACCCTGCTAAAATACCATCTCAACTATCCTCCCATCATCCTAAAGTTTTTTATTTAGTCATAAAGCCAACCTAAAGACCCCTTTTGATCAAATCAAACGGAAGAACACGAAGAAGAGGTAAATATCTCACAACCTCTTTCTTGTTTTTTTCTTCTTCCACTTCTTCTTTCCTTGTTGTTTCAATTCCTAAATTATAACTCCAGTTTATTATATAATCATTGATTTTATTATAAATATGGTACAACCATATTCATTATTCTATCCATCCTTTGAATGAAATGTCACCATACATATGTACGTACGGCTTACCGTCTCCATGTCTTGGTGTAGTTGTTATTCTATATATTATTATTTTGATGGGTATAATAGTGATGTATAAATGATGTAAATAATAAATATAACATGATAATTATTTATTATATTTTATATACCATCCAATTATATAGGATTTTAATATCAAAAGAATTATATTTTCGCTCGTGCATACGTACGGATTACCGTCTCCCCGAACACGATGAGTTTCATTCCTCATCATATCCATTCAAGACTAATTATCATTAGATGATTAAAAATAATGTTTAAAGACTTAATATCATTATTAATATGAAGATGATACTTCATATCCATAATAAAAATTACTTATGTATATGATTCATTTATAAGTTAATAACAATTGTTAAACCATTATAAAAGAGGTTAACCTACCCTCGACCAAGTAAAAGTACAAGGTAAGGGTTAATTCTACAACCTCTTTATTATTAAAGGTTGTTTATATATAGTTTTCTATTGGGGCCTCTTTATCATCCACATCCATGTTTTCCTAAAAATGTATTCCAAAACATTTTTACTATATACTAGACTATGGGTTAAAGTAATTTATACCCTTATTTGACCATATATATTTTGAAAGGAATCTTCCTGTTTTTTTCCAAACAAGTTTCTTCGTGACCTTTTTGAACAAATTAAGGTAAGAATTTTTTTTAAATTATACGGTGGGTGTAGCTATATTCCACTCTTATAATATCATCGAAGCTTCCATTACAAGATTCAAATAATATTTTTAAAATAAATGTATAATTTTATAATTATATAAATTTAAATTATTTCAAAAAAATGAGGTATTTCTCTCAAATAGATTTGATTTCATATATTTCAATGTCATTTAATGGATTTCAATATGGTTTTAAGTTTATTTATTATGATAAAAGTCATTCATTTTATATTGAAGGTTTTGTAATATGTTTTACTACAGATGTGTTAATTTTCTATCATTCATGGTTTATTGATAAAGTATTGACATTTCGTATGCTAGTTTTAATATAAATGTTTATGTTATGTTTGAATATTTTCATACATGTAATTTATTGGACTTAGTATGTGATGAGTGGAGCCACTATAGCTCCTCGATGCATTGGTAGGTCTCATGAGACAAACTAGAGTCATGGCACAAGGCCTTGACAAAATATTAAATGTAGCCTATGCACAAGGCCATGACTATGTGGTTATAAAGTCTGGCATTATGCATTCAATCATTATAAAAGTGGATATTGATATTTCATGAGATTATTTGATGAGTAGAATATCCACATGATTATGTAAATAGAATTATTTTGATTTATATTTTCCATATTATGATGAGATTTTGGTTGAAAAGGCTTTTTTAGTTCTATATATTGTCATAAATGTTAATGCCTATTTATGAATGTTTCCTCTATATGGTTATCCTTACTGAGCATATGATCTCACCCCCTTCAATGTTTTATTTTTCCCAAGATGAGAAGAAGTATATTATGAAGGACCTATAGGGATAGTCTATGGGATCTCAGTGTTGTCTATGGAAAAAATGTTCTTGTATTGTTCTATTTTAGGATGTAATATAAACCTTATGAATGAATCTAGTACTTCCAAGTCTACTAAACTAATCAGTCATTCGAGACTTGATCTTTTGTGATCATTCCAATGATACGTAACAATTTACTGACTCTGGTCTTATATGGTCAGGTAATTACATAATGGAGATTTTGATGCTTCTTGGTAAGAAGTGGGAGCAGGGTTTTAGGAGTCCATCATGTTCACTCACCATGACCGGGGTCAAGTTATAGTGGAATTTTCTATTTTTAGAGATGTACTACTTCAATTTAATCATTAGAATTGATTTTATTGTGTTTTTTCCGAAACAAATAAACTATTAAAGGTGGTGAGTGTGTTTTGTGGCGCCTGATGAATGTAACCCAGCTTTTCAGGGAGAATAGGAACATCGTCCAGGTCGTTCTAGACGTCCATTTCTAGAGTTAGGCAATATCATTTTCTAGATATCATTTTTTTCATTGGAGGATGATCAATTTTCATATGAGTTTGGATTACCCCCTATAGTGGACGAGTTCCCAAATTTTAATCCACATGACTTCTTAGGTATGAATCTTTAGCGAGATGTGTGGTTTTACTTCAAATTGTCAAAGGGAACACTACCAATATCTCTTCCCTCATATCGTATGTCCCCCACTGAGTTGAGAGAAATAATGGTATATCTATAAAATTTGAATGAAAATTTATTCATTTACCCAATAATCTCACCTTTGGCCTCCCTAGTTCTGTTTGTGAAAAAGGACGATGGATCTCTCTAGTTTTTTTATTGATTATTGGAAGCTGAATGAAGTGACCATCCGTAAAAAATATTATTTTCTCTAGAATTATGAACCTTTTATGATATAAACAGGGAAATGTAGTTTTTTAATATTTCCCTATGTTTTAGTAATCACAATGATTGATTTAGAGATTTAGATGTTCCCAAAATACCCTTTCAATGCAAGTATGGTGATTTTGAGTACTTGGCCTTGGCTTTTGGGTTGAAAAATGCCCTAAAGATATTCATCGAAATCATGAAGATGACGTTTCATCAGCACCTTCTCTCATTATTCAATGTATTTTTTTGATAAAATCCGAGTATATTCTGAATATTAGGAGGATCGTGGTTGGAATTTACAAATCATGTTGGGAACCAATCGAGATCATCATCTCTATAAGTGGTTATCTAAGGTTTCCTCCTTCATTATAGTAGAGAAGATTCTAGGACATGTGATCTCAGAACAAGGGGTTTTGGAAGACCCCGAGATGATTAGTGTAGTGATTTCATGGGAGAATCCAAATAATGTTTTTGAAATAAGAAGCTTCCTAGGCCTAGAAGGGTATTACAAGCATTTTTTAATATTTTTATTGGTTTGCTTCTTTTGTGATGATGCACACCCAGAAAGGGGTGAATATTGAATAGTTCTCGTACTTCTAGTAATCCTTTGTATAGACTAGGTATATATTTATCTTTTCCCTTATTTATATCGTTATAGATACTAGAATGGGTTTTGTGGTCTATTGTTATTCTTTTGGTATGGGTATGGGTTGTGTGATGATGTAGGATGACCATGTGGTGGCTTATGGTTCTCTCCAACTCTAACCACATGAAAAGAATAACTCAAACAATGAGCTAGAGTTAAAAGTAGGGATGCATGACCTAAATATGTGGCACCGTTATCTTTTTTGGCAGATTATTTTAGTTTATTCGGGTCCAAATAGCATAGCCAACTTTTCCACCAAGAAATATTTTAAACAAATGAAACCTTGTTAGTTTGAGTACCTTTGGGGTTTTGATTTTGAAATTTTCTATACCCCATGAAAATTTAATTTTGTGGAGGATTATTTGATAAAAATTGTTTTAGTGTATGCTTTGAGAAAGTCTAGAGATGATTAGACATTGATGGGTGTTTTTTCTCAGATGCATCTTGAGGACAAAGATAATAGTGGAGGTGTGTTCTTGGGAAGTGTGAAGCTAGAAACATTTCTTTAAAAATTGATTTACTGAGAGAAGCTTGATGATTATTTGTGACACTAATCCATGAAATTCATTCATGGTGGGGAGATGCATTGTGAATGGTCGTTATCTCATGGGGTATTTTTGGGCTTCAAGTGTTGTTTCGTGGAGTTTTTGTCATTGAGAAAGGTGGAGATGTTAGATATCCATGAGTATCAGTGGGATATTAATCCTAGTTCTACCAAAATGAACTATGGAAGGCATTGGAGATTCTAGTCCCCATGGTTGGTATGAGATGTAGCTTACATTTTATCTCGATGTTATATGTGTTAGCAAGTTAAAGAAAATCACAAAAGGCTCTCGGGTTGTATTCAATGTTGCCCATTAAAACCTGTAAATTGGAATAAAACACCATTAAAATTATTTTCAGATTTACTTTTACTCCTTGGGGGAGTTATTCCATTTGGGAAGTGATGGATAATTTGTCCAAATATTTTTTTAATTTGAATTAGAGATTCAGTTAAAGTAGATGAGTTGATCACGTTGTATGTTCATGAGTTAGTGAGGATTCAAGGTTTTACATAGACATTTTTTTTATAGGGACCCATATTTTACCTTACAATTTTGGGAAGGAATTCAGAATGTTATGGGGTGACAGGACAAGTCGATCATGGCCTATCATCCCCAAACAGATGGACAAACAGAGCAGAATAATCTAATTTTGGAAGATAGTCTTCAATCCTGTGTTTTTAATTTTAGAGGTTTGTGGGGTAACCATTTGGTATTGGTTGATTTTTTATATAAAAAGAAGTTACCAATACTCAATTTGAAAGGATCCTTTTAAATAATCTTACATTCGTCCTTGTCAGTCGCCCATATGTTTGGATGAGGTATGTGAGACCTCACTGTTTGGGATGATCCATGTGCAAGAGACTTCTGATAATGTCAGGTTAATCAAGGATTGATTATTGAGAGATCAGAGTCACCATAAGTATTTTTACAATGAATGTACCTATGCTTTGCATATTTCTATGGGTGAATAGGTGTTTCTAAAAGTGTCACCTCATATGGTTCATCATTGAATGGGTAATCAAATTAAGTTAATATCGAGGTATGTCACACCTTTTGGGATTACCGATAGAGTTTGTAAGGTGGTATGAATGCAATATTTTCCATGTCAGCTAAAATTTATTCATGATGTGTTCCATGTATCCCATCTCAAAAATTATAACTCGCATCTATCTCATGAGATGAATTCGTAAGAGTTAGATTTAGAGCATGATTTGGTAGTGTTCGAGCGACTAGTGCAGATTGTTAATTTTCAAGAGAAAGTAATTAATGGAATTTCTATTCCACTGTTCTGATTTGTTTATCAAAGTGGAAATGATTTTCATGAGAGATGGGAATGGATTCCTTGGTTTGAAAATGAATATTTTTTTATTCCTTGATCAAACTTCGAGTTGATTTTCTGAGAATGGAATGTTTTCTGGATGGATAGAATTTTAACATCTGTGGTTTTATTTTATGTTATTTGTTATATTTATTTTTAACATACATTTATCCATTGGGTTCTCTGTGAATATTTGTTAAAAATGGATAATATTGGATTTACAGTATGTGGCACACGGTTGGTGAAATATTAAGATAAATGGTTATCCCTTACCCAGGAAACCATGTGGCCAATTTCATTTTTAAATACTCTCAAAGCACATGGTCCGCACATAGGTTATTGAAATATGTAGGCTAAATGTGCCTATTTTCCTTTTTATAAGAGGGGGTTGAATAGTTTCTATAGGTTTCAAAAACAATGAAGGCAAATCATGCGATATATCTAGGTCATTAAAAAGATGTAATTTACTATCCTAAAATCATTTATTTTTAACCCCAAACAACTCATATACACCCCATTTAGTATTTTAAACTATGGGAGCATCCACAATAATTTCACTAAGCCTTTGAATGTCAATCATTGAGTGATTTTGACCCTGATTCTTCATGGAATCCTCAAGTAATCCTCCTTCCCCATTATTTCAACCTCTTTTTAGTGTTTCTTCCCCCTCTTTCTTGAGTTCATATTTTTTCACTGGGTTGTATGATTAGAGAGGGTTTGATCTAGTGTTGTTGAGTGAGATCATGATGTTTGTTGTTAAGTATTGCCTTATAAAGGTCATGTCGTGGTATAAGTTTCATTTTGCACAAATTTTCAAATGTTTCAAAGTGATAGGTAGGTGGTGCAATGATTTTACATTATCAGATGAGTTTATCTTGCTTTATTGATAATTAATTGTTGTTTTATGGATTTCATCGGGGGTCTAAAACATGTTTTGGAAGTTTTTTGACATGCGTGTGCGAGGAAAATAATTTTCTATATGAAAATGGGCATGTTTTTATATGTTACCCATTGTTTTATTTTCTAAAAATGTTATATGAATTTTATGGATGTTTTGAAATGTATTTTCAAAGGCACCTAAGATGAAAATATTTTAAAAATGGATTTTTCCCAAGGAATGGATTTGGTAGATTGTTGGATTCCTTTTTGTGCACCTTTACTGTGATTTGTGAATTGTGAAAATGATGGGAAGTATTTTTTAAAAATGAATTTGATTTATTTGTATATTTTAAAGGGGCTTGACCTATAGAAATTGATTGATTACTTGTGTGTTTTTTATAATATTGGAAAATGAATTTTATAAAATGTTCAAGTGGTGATTTTCATTGTGTTATTATGATGATTTGAATGTAAATGTGAAAGTGTTAATTTATGTAATATATGAAATGGCATATGAGTATAATGGGAATCCCATGTATCTTGGTGGGTTATCATAAACTAGTACACTAGTTGATTTAGAAGTGTCTAACGCCTGAAATCATCTAGAAGGATTTATGATTGCAACACTAAATAAACATATGATATGATTGGAGAATAATATAATATGGGATGTATTACCCAATAGTGGTTCATTCATAGTGACGTTGTTTTGGAGACTATAGGACCTTTGGAAACATTCCCCTATAATGGCTCAAGTTTGAGGATGTTTTTGGTAATTGAGTTATAGGATTTGGATCACCTAAGTATGAGGTTTATTTTGTCCTACTTATACTAGTTACCTATAGGTATTTCCTCATAGTTCCCTCTAGTAAAATGATGGTTATCTCATTAGGTTCTAGCCATCATCATATGTTAGAACCTGTTTATATTTTATTTCATGACAACTAACTGTAAAAAGATGCTTTATTTTAAAGTTGTTTTCTTTAAGAATGTTTTCTTTAAAATGTTTTCTTAAAAATATTTCCTAGTTTCTTATGGAAATGTGAACGATAATTTTTCGTATGATGTTATTGAATGGAATTTTTTATTTTCAGAGGAATCCTATAAGGGTTTTGCTCACACCCTTCATACACCTCTAGGTGTTTGTATACTTTGTTATGTGCGACCCATGTAATGGAAATATGTATGATGGTGATGTTGGATCTGGATTCTAGAGTTCCACTTCTTGATGGTGTTGGTGGTGGTGGCTTGAGGGTGATGACACTCTGTTCATGTGAACATTTTTGGGATAGTTTGGTTGTCACCCTTTTTTTAATCTTTCTTGGTATTTATCTAATGTTAAAATATTTGAATATGAAAATTGTAGTGCCCTATTTGGATTTCGTTATCTATTATTTTTTTTTTGGTTTTTGCTAGTTTTTTATGTTTATTAAAGTGGTTTAAATAATTCCCAATGATTATTATTAATATCATGAACTAGTTTCTAGCCTGTGGGGACCGAGAACACCCTTCAAGCCATGCCATAGTACAGGTCATGTATCAGGTTGGATGGTACTTCATCTTGGTTCATGATAACTACTAAGGTTTTTAGCAGTAATGACTTTGTGACAGGTATAATCATTCCATAATAAATATCTACTAATTGAATATCTGATTTTGGTTCTTAAAATTCTTTTATATAACAAAATGTTTCTCATAATATTATTTAAACCCTTCAATCCTTGGTAAATAAACTTTCAGAGAAAAACACATATGGTACGATGATAGAATATAACATATATAACTCTAATATGATTAATATTTGTGGAAAAATAATTCCTAAAATTATTTTTCATCTATTCACGGTTGAAATTGGAATTATATTGGTTATGGATTAACTATACCTATATAGATCACATATCAATTTACATGATAGAGGATCTCATTTCATATATCTGACCATCCTATGATCAAATATCAACACAAGAATTACCAAAATCCTCATTTGGAACAAATTTCAATTATTTGTTACCTAACACACTTCAATTAGGACTATTAGAATATATTATTAGGGTTGAATTCAAAATTAATGACATGATTATTGTACACGAATATGATGATGCAATTCTTGATAAACTACTTGGTCTTCCCCTAGAGAATGAGATTAAGTTTTATGTTACCCTCAATCTTGGATCCATACCTATATCAAACTTTTCATATAGAATAACACCCACTGAATTAGTGTAATTAAATAAACAACTTCAAAAGAATAGAGATAAAGTCTTTGTCCACCCAATAAATTCATTATGGGGTGAACCATGCATCTTTTTTTAAAATACCAATGGACCAATGCGTATTTACAGTTATTTTCATGATATTAATGAAATAATGATCTAGATAATATTTTTACTTCCCTGTGTCGATGATATGTTCAATAAAATCTATGGAGATCAATACTTCTCTGAGATTTATCTTTGATTTGGATATCATAAGATAAGGGTCAAAAGGGAGGATATCTTTATGACGTGTTCGCATATAATGTATAGAAAATATAAAATTATATTGAATCAATTTTTGAATTTCAATTATCCTTGTACCTCCTTGGATCTTATGAATATAGTCTTTTTATACTACCTCGGTCTGTTTGAAATAGTCTTTATAGATTATATTCTGATATATTCTATAATCATGGAAGAGCATGATGATCATTTAAGATTTTGATTAAAACCATATGAAAATGGATACATAATACCCCCTTAGAATGTGTGAATTTTTTCAATAGAATGTATCATTCTTGGATAATCTAATAACAAACAAGGGAATATGTGTAGATACTTTAAATATGAAAGTTCTCAACCAATGGTATATAAAGACTACAATAACTGAGATTCATTTTTTTCTCAGTATGGATTAATATTATATTCAATATTTGAGTAATTTATAATAGTTTTCAATGATACTAACCAAGTTTACTATGAATGGATGGATGTTCTCTTGAATAGAGTAATGAAAAAAGTTTTCAAAGAATAAAATAATATTTTTTTATTGCACCCATACTTATATTACTATATAGTGGGGAATGATTTAAATTATATTATAGTGATTTTGATAATATATTTTAGTATATTTCCTTAGTATACATGATAATTTAATTTTTAAGGATTCTCATCAATTAAATATTGACAAGAAAAATTACCCATTGCATGATTTAGAGTAAGATATGGTGATATTTGAATTAAAAATTTGGTTGCATTATATCTATGATGAAAAGTTATATATATATAATAATTATGATATTTCTAAATATATATCCACATAAAAGGATTTAAACATGAACCAATGGGTATGGTTGTAGTTGAAAAAATATTATGACTTTTCAATACATTACCACACGAAAAAGGGAAACATGGTGGAAAATGCTCTATGCAGGAAAGATCATTCTCTCGTATATATGATGTGGGATAAAAGGGTATCAATAATCATATATTTTCAATAAATGAATCCAGGAATACTAAGGGAAGGATATAAATATTCTATTTCCCAAATGAATTCTCAACCATCAATTCACATGAATGTAAATGGATCTCAGAAAGATGTTTTATATCTATGGAAAATGGTAGTGATAATTCGTGATTTCAATATAAATAAAGTTGTAATTAAAAGGTTTTTAACCTGAATATGTGTCCCATAAAAACTAGAACAGGCGGTGGAAATTTATAATAGTTCTCATATCTCATACATATCTATTTATCTAGGAATCATAACGGTATATGAAGATCTAAAGAATAGCTTTTTGTTGGATAAAATGAAGAGTTAAATTGAAGAATACATATCTCGATTCTTGGTATGCCTGTAACATAAGAATTTAAGGATATATTTATAAGGTTATATTGGAACCATTACCCCTAATATTATTCAATTGGGAAAATAATACCATGTATTTTTTGTAGTACTCTCGAGAACATATAAAGGCCATAATTCCATTGGGGTTTTAGTCGATATCCTTACTATGTCTATAATGACCCAATATTAACATGGATAAATAATACATTGATTCCATGATTAAATTGATACATTTCCTAAATATTCTTATGAACTAAAGTAATATTTTCTTGGATAATATAGCATAAAATAATATTTTACATGTTGTGAACATTTATATATAAACTAAACCCCCTCTTACACAATTCATGAGACATAATCAATATCAAATTATGGGGATGAAAAACATAGTAAGTGGTGTGATCAAATTCTTAGTAATTCATAAAATAAAAAATGTCATAATGGACATATCGTAAATATGTTGTAATGAATGAATAATAGAAAATATCTGATTTAAAAGAACACTAATCAATAATTATTTACCATATGAATGAAAGAAACGCATATAATCTCAAACAATAACACTTATACCATGCTATAAGAAAATAAAAATTGAATTTTATAACATGACACATGAAACATAATAAAATAAGTGATTTAAACAATAACATATTATTTCTTTTTCTAGTGAATTGGACTACCAACCAACAAGTTTACACAAAATATTGTGATTAGTGATAACTACCATCACACTCACCCTTTATAAACCTAGATATTCACTAACAAGTTATCATAAAATTTTTATATCATGATATATAAGAGTTTAACTAATTAATTGGAGGGAAATATATTTCCCACCAAATTGACAGATTTTTTTTCACTTCAAAAACAATAACATTACCCATAGAATGAAAAATGGGTTTCATGAATTTTTCAAATTTAATCTCATAAAATTGAATCAAAAATAAAATAAAGTAATACCAAATAATTTTTACAAAATATAAATAATTTACTATTAGATAAAATATTTTTTGAATGATTAAAAATAACTATTTTGGGGTTAGTCTTTTATATATAAGAAACATATTGAAATAAATAATTTAAAGAATAATTATTTAAAACCCTTAAAATTTGTTTGTAAAAAAGAGTTTAAATCATTTCCCAAATATATTTCATAAAGTCTCAAAGAGACTTTAAAAAAATTATATAAATAAAAGAATCTATAAAAATGTTTTTATTGTATTATAAAATGTGTTTTTATACTCTAATTGTATTCTCAATATCATATCTCTCAACTAGGGTTCTCCCAGTGGTCCTTTGATGGGGGGAGGATGGTGCACCACTTCTTCATAATCATATCGCCCCTTTTAACACTCATTCCTCCTACCCTCCCATTTTCACTCTTTCTCTGTATCTCCTCATTATCTTCATTATTTATCATTTCCCCTACTTTATCTCTACCATTTGGTCCCTTTTATATCCTTTTCTCCTTATAGAATCCCACATTAACTCTTCCCATGTTATGTCTTCATATTGTCCACGTTTCTGACCCCATTCGGTTCTACTACGCTAGTTTTCCTAGGGAGATTTGGTATGTGTGGGTTGAGTTGCAATGGGTCCCCAAGAGCACATCCTACATCTAGTGTCATCCTTTCTTAGTACTATTTTTCATGGTGTTGGTGTTTTCTGTGTTTTTTCATGTGTTTTTTTTCATTTTGGTGGCTTCATTGGTTGGGGTTGGTGGACTAGGATAGGATGTGTTTCCCTATTGAAGACATAGCTGATTAATCAATCGTTTGGCTTCATGTTCCTTCATTTCCCAACTTGTTTTTCATCTTACATTTCTTAAACAATGCTTTTGGATTTGTTTTTGGATCGGTTAATGGTATTCCACGATGAATATACATCGTTGGTTTCTATCTGGGCTATAGTGGTCCTTGTCTGTTTATATTTATGTGGATTTGTTGGTTAAGAGTATCAATATTATTGGAGGCTTAATGGTTTTTCATGGAAATCCTAGTAATTTTATAGCTTTTTACTGAGTTTATCGGTATGTGATCTTTAAGAATTTGATGGGGTTGAAGGCAGTACGACATTGAAGGTGATGGTCTTTTTCCCGCAGCATGGTAAGTGGCAGGTGCACCAACCCCACTGACCCCTTGCAACATCAAAATTGGCTGATGCACATGTTAATTGTGTAGGTTTCTATAGTAAAAGGTAGGTGGGTATTGGAGGATGAGTTGTGTCAAACATGCACTCCTCCAGTGTGTATATATAAGGAGGCCTTGGGGTTCCTCCTATAACATTCAATTCAGATTTGATCCAAGGGATATCTCTATTGTGGGAGGGTCGAGATACCTTTATGTGAGATAAATAAAGAGAGGTGTGGGAGGGGTAATTGCAATTATTTGTTCTTTTTGAAAAAAATATTGTTTTTCTTTCCATTTCTCCTCTATTATCTCTCATCGTGGTCAGTGAACCCCATAAAGTGGTATCAAAGGAGGTTCTAATGAAATAGTGATGAGGAAAGGAAAATTTATGGTGATTAGAAAATTAATGTTGTTCTGAATAATGTTTTGAAGTCATATTTTTAAATCTTGTGTTACGATGATTCCCATGGCACAAATGGAATTGAAAACGGAGCTAAAACAAGCTTCATAGGGCTGGTCAATGTTTGTCCAAATTGGGGGTGCTAAAGTACCCCCTTGCTGGAGAAGAAGGTACTGTTCTGGAATTGACAACTTTTTCAGTGAGTTTTCAGTAGGTACTACAGCTTCCGTAACATCTCCACATCATCAAAAAATCATCTCATGGTCATCAGATGATCATTTCCATCGATACTATTTAAAGCATAACTTGATCAATCTGTATCTGATTTTTATGATCCTAGAGTCAATTCTACAATTTTCGACCGTTCCGGACGCATATGTGATCTCCATTTCTCCATATGCTACACCAAGGGTATACTAAATTGAAATACAATGGAGGTATCATCCACAAGAGGGATGATCATGTCCACTACTTTGAACTAATCAATTTGGAAGTCTTGAATTTGAGATCTCATCAGTGCTAAGGATCTTTTTGTCCCTATTGAGAATGAGGGAGTCAACCCTGATGCCACCAAGGAAGCAGAGTGGAAGAATCTAAACAAGAAGACGATTAGTAAAATCCACCAATGGATCGATCACAACGTTTACCACAATTTTCTCAAGATATTGGTTTATACATACTTTGGACAAAGAAGTAAAATACGTACCATTCCAAGACCTCTCTAAAAAGACCCTTTTGTTGTAGAGGTTGATGAATCATCAACTACAATGTGGAAACTCTATAGCCAAACACACCAGTGAATTCCAAATCCTGGTGAACATTATTGTGGCTACCGGTAAGACACAAAATGATGAAGATCAAGTTATCCACAAACTCTAAATACTTCCTGATAGTTGGGATACACTGGTCGTCTCACTCAGCAACTCGGCGCATGGAGGAAAACATACCATTGCGATGGTAAAAGATGCACTATTCAATGAGGAGGCCCGAAAGAAGGATGTGAGTTTCAACAATATGCAAGCTCTTGTTATGGAGAAGTGAGAAAGACAACAAGGAGGAGGTTCTGGGGCTGGAACTGGAGGTTGAAGAAATAACAATGTAATTTCCACAGATGGCAGGAGGACAACATAAAAATTCTACCATTATGGAATGGAGGGAGACATGAAGAAGAACTGTTGAATGTTGTTACAAGAAAATGGTCAAAGTATAAACCAACAAAGATGAAATGAAGATGAACATGTGAGCATCATCAGAGAAGTTATTCTTTTCTCTAATGATGAAGAATAGACATGGCTTCATACATCAACCCAAGAAACAATATGGGTGGTTGATACTGCAGCATCGTACCACATCATGATGTATCATGAGTATTTATTTACTTATCATTCTAGTGAATTTGATGTAGTCAATATGGGGAATACCAGTTCAATTGAGATTTTTGGCATGAGTTATATGCAAATTAAGCTGAATGATGGTTACACAATCACCCTGAAAGATGTTCAACATGTTCCAAGTCTTCGACTAAACCTATTATCAGGTATATCATTTGATAGGAAAGGCTATGACAACATCATCAACAATGGATCATGGAAGATGAAAAAAGGATCCATCATCATCTCCCATGGACACATATATGGTACGTCGTACAAAACTCATGTGAAGATATGTGCAGACATCCTCAACATGGTGGAAAAAGAGATGTCATCCAATATGTGTCTTAGGAGACTCATCTACATGAGTGAAATATGGTTATCTACCCTAAAGAAGAAGAAGTACATCAGTATTGACAAGGCTGCATCACTTGATCCGTGTAAAAACTGCTTGTATGGGAAGCAACATAGAGTCTCATTCCATATTGCTTCATTACAGATATCAGTGTTTCTGGATCTGGTGCTCTCTAATGTATGTAGACCCATGGAGGAGGATTTACTCATAGGTAACAAATATTTTCTATCCTTTATTAATGATGCATCTCGAAGTGTGTGAGTGTTCTTCTTATAGATAAAGGATCAAGTATTGAGCTACTTAAAGATCTTCCAAATGATGTCGAAGCGTGAAACTGGAAGAAGCTAAAGTGTCTTTGTTCATACAATGGAGGAGAGTAAAATCCAAGGAATTTGATGCCTGTTAAAGAAGTGGGGGCATCAAACATGAGAGGACGGTCCCTCACACCCAACAACACAACGAAGTTGCAGAAAGGATGAATAGGACCATCAAGTAGAAGGTTAGAAGCATGATGAGTTTGGATAATCTCCATAATCCATTCATGGAAGAAGATGTTTAGGTTTCAAGCTACTTCATCAACCAATCACCATTAGTCCAGCTGAATTTTTAGATTCTACAGAAACGATTGTCTAGTAAACATCCATTTTACTCTCATTTATGAGTACTTTGATGTTTTTAATTTTCACATGTATCCATGGAGCTCAAGAATAAGCAAGACATGAGATATACTCCATGAAACTTCATCAGTTATAGAGATGATGAGTTCAGATAAAAGCATTAGGACCTGAAGGAGGAGAAGGTGTTCACAGAGATGTTGTGTTCCATAACTACTAGAAGATTGAGGACATTCAAAATCGTAGAATGTCTTGAAGGGAAAGTGTTAAGGACTCAATTAATGACCCAACACCTTTACAAGCACCACATGTCATTGAAGAGGGAGAGGTACAAGAAGACTCATTGGAAGCAGACCAGGAGGTGGAGGAGGAGGATATTGAAGAGGGGGAGACTCAATCCTATCCACAAGAAGTTGTGACACCATCACAGCAGCAAGGTGATGTTCTGTCTCCTGAACCTAACATTTCACAGGTTTTAATCTCTTCATGAAGAAGGATTCCATTAACAAAATATTCAGAGTCATATTACTTTTTCTTGACTGATGAGGGGGATCCAACAGGATAACATAAAGTAGTGTCTGATCCCGAAAAACTCATGTGGTTTCATGCAATGGATGATGAGAGGGAGTATTTGATGAAAAACTAAACATACGATTTGGTGTAATTACCCAAAGGTAAGAAGACACTAATGAAAAATGGGTTTTTATGCTGAATAAGGATGGAAGTAAAAGAGATTTCAAGCAAAAATCTTGGTTAGTTGTCAAGGGATTCCTTTATAATAAATGAGTTGAATTTGGAGATAATTTTTCACCTATGGTGAATATGTTTTCAATTAGATTAATTTTAGTATTTGTGGATATCTTGGACTTCGAGATTGAACATATGGACGTGAAGATTTATTTTCTTCTAGGTGTCCTATTTGTGGAGATCACTATGAATCACCCTGAAGGATTAGAGGTTTTTGGATAAAAAAACCCTGTATGCAATTTGAGGATGAGATTGTACGGACTGAAACAAGATCTCAGGTAGTGGTGCAAGAAGATAAACCCATTCAAGAGAATTCAGGGATACAAGAAGACACAAGATGACCTGTGTGTCTACATCTAGAGATTTTAGGATGGTAACTTTGTTTTCATTATACTTTATGTTGATGACTTATCAATTATTGGGAAGGATGCCGCGAAGATTATCGAATTGAAGATGGAGTTATCCAATTCTTTAGATATGAAGGACTTGGGATCAGCTTTAAAAGTTTTGGGGATGAAAATCATTCATGAAAGGAAAATTAAGTTTTTATGGCTATCTTAGGATTATAATGTTGAACGTCTTCTAAAACTTTTCAACATGGACAAAGAAAACCTGTGGGAATTCCTTTTCTCAGCCATTTGAAGTTGATAAAGAGTGCATGCCTATTATCCCAAGAAGAAATCAAGGAGATGGAGATGATACCATACTCCTCATTAGTTCGATGCTAGATATAAACTATGGTGAGTCCAAGACCAGACAATGCTCATGCAGTGGCAATCATGATCTGGTATCTCTCTAATGCTGGGAAGCATCACTAGGATGCAGTCATGTTGATTTTTAGGTTTCTTGAAGGTATGTCAAAGTTATGATTGTGATATGGGGGATCTGAACCTATCGTGGAGGGATATACATATAAGGATATGGCCTAAGATCCTAACAGAAGGAATTCTACATCAGTATACATATATAATTTTTCCATAGGAACTATATCATGGTAGTCAAGGTTACATAAGTGTGTCGATAATCAACAACAGAAGCAGATTACATTGTTGTTTTGGAAGATGGAAAGAAGATGTAGTGGGTAAATAATTTCATCCAGGAGCTCAGATTTATCCAAAAAGAGTACATGGTTAATTTCAATAGACAATTTACTTTGTACTTGAGCAAGAAATCCTTCTACCATTCCTGGATGAATCAGATCGACATTCACTATCATTGGATATGTGAAGTGATGGATGAAGAGTAGTTGTGACTTTTGAAGATCCACACAAATGAGAACCCAGTGGATATGTTGACAAAGGAGGATTCATAAGAGAATATAGACCATTGAAGATGATCTAGTGGATTTCAGTAGGAGTGGGAGAATTGATAGAATTTTTCCAGCTGCATGGTAGGTGGATGGAGCCCCAACCCCACCGACCGCTTGGCTGGTTCAACATTAGATTTTTCACACGTTAATTGTGAAGGATTATATTGTAGATTGTTAGTGGATATTGGTGTAGGATCTATGTCCAACATGGACTCCTCAACCATGGTTTTATAAGGAGGCCTTGGGGTGCCTCATTCTATATTCATATCAGATTAGAGCCAAGGGAGATATCAATTGTGATTTGGTCAGGAGAGCTCCATGTGAATGAAATAAGGGGAGGTGTGGGAGGGGTAATTGTTATACATTGTTCTTGTAGAAATAAAGATTGTATTTCTTATCATTCTTCTTCTGCTATCTCTCATCATGGTTAATAAACTAAAATATAAGTCTCTATCCCTATCATATATTATGGATCTTGTTTGATAGATGTTTTTTCTGATATTTATTCATTACAATGTTGTGTTTTAGGATGGTGGTGTTTTCTCATGATGCTAATTATGGTGGTGAGGTTGACAGAATTTGTTTTTGTTTCCATTATCTTCTATGGTGATGATTGGGTGTCTATAACAACAATTGTGTTCTCTACGACATGTGTTCAGCAGACACATGGGTTTCATAGTTCACCGGCAGTGGTTATGGTTGCAGCTACCAGTAATGTTATCGACTCTGTGATGATTTTGATGGAATTTTGTTGATATGGATGAGGTTTTGGGTGGAGATATGGACATGATGTGTCATAATCATTACAGGACATGACATTATACACCCTCGCAGCTTGAGCGTGAAGCCAGGATCAAAGTCTATTTCAAATTTGAAATTTTGAATTTGGTCGACTAATGTGTTTAAAATTTGAATTTAGATCCTCTGTTGGTTATTTATACATTAGATTTAATATTTCTACTATAATTAATTTATATTTTTGAAAATAAAAAATTATATTAGAGAAAATGTTGGTTGTAATAAAATAAAAGTTCTTCATATTAAAATCATTTAATATTAAAAATTATTTTTTATTGAAATACATATCATTTTGAGAATTAATAAAAAATCCTTTTAAAATGTATTAAAAATAAATTTTAGTGTCACAAGAGAAAAAAATAATATATTTCCAAATAATAAAAAAATATTGGTAAGAAGGGAAAATACAGGCATGGAAAATAATGGGTTATTAGAAAATGTGAGAATTGTTTTTTCAATCTCACTATTTATAAATAAAATCATCATGAAAGAATACATTGAGATAAACATAATACATGAAAAAATAAATATTTATTAATAAATAAAACTTTTAATGATAATGTTTTATAACGAGAAGTATAATTCAATGAAAGGTCATTTAGATATCCAAACCAGTACCTTGTGTTTATACTAACTCGACCTTGCTCTACATACCATTCTAGTGAAAATAAATAAAATAAGATCTTAATTAAAGACATTATTTACATTATTTTCCCTATATTATGATTATAGATAATACTTTATTAGAAATATATTAATTATTTAAAGTTATAGTCATTCATGAATTTTAGAATGTTTGTTCATTTATCTCATCAAAATATCTTGTAAAAGGATTTTATTGAGACGATGTGGATTAAATTTCATAATTAACCATTTATTAATTATAGAATTACAATATTTCCAATTACTATTTCTGTCTTATTTTCATAATGTGAATGACATTAATAAATATTTTAACGAACTAAATCATGATTAACTAGTTTTTACATGCTAAAAATCAAAAGATAGTACGTCAACAAATAATTAAAATATTAATAACAAAATTACATAAAAATTAATATATACTAAATTAATTATTATTACATTATATCAAAATTATATGACATCACTTAATTTTTTATGACAGAAAAATTATAAGATAATTTACTTAGGTGGTATGACTACCCCAAACCGTAAGGTTTTATAATGATTTCAAGTGTAATGGAATTTATTTAGATAATGATAATATGCCATATTTAGTTGTATAAAAAATTATTAATTATAATATATCCTCTATAAATCCATTCATATAGTCATCCAATATGGGAGGTGATGATAAATGAAATTCATTTTCCTTGGAGGCGATAATCTAAACGTACGCATGATTAAAAATCATATTTTTTTCAATGAATGCATTGAAAAATGATATATGATAAGTTTTCATTATTTATTAATGAATGCGGAATTAAAAATTAATTTGTATAAAATTATTCCTTATTATAATCCATGAGAGGTGGTGATGAAAAAACAGGATCACTTCATGGATGTGGTTGTCCTCTTGTACACACGATCGATGTTATTTTTTTATAGTTAATGGAAATGATTGAATGATTATTTTTCATTTAATAAAATGAAATTTTAGTATACTAATTTTAATTATTTAATTATATTAATATTTTTACATATAAATAATTGGGGTTATAAAAATATAAAGTGTAATAAAAAGTAATCATCACAACGATTTTTTGAGTTTTCTCATGGAAAAATCCTTGAAAATAATGGCCTTAAAAAAATGTGATAATAAGCATATTTTTGTAGTATTGGGATATATTAGTAGAAACATAGAATCATTTTAAGGGGAAGTCCAATTAAAATATTGAATAATTATTGGGTGGAAGTGATCCACTTTTATAAGTTAATATAATTGTATTTTATTAAATACTAATTGAATTTAAATGAAAAAATTTCACTATTAAATTGAAAAGAGATTAAAAAAGTGAAAATTGAGGAATTTTGGTGATTTTTTCCATAAAAACCACAATAATTCATCTGAAAAAATTGTATCATTGTTTGGTAATTTCCCCTTAGTAAAATACTTCTCACCAATGTAACTTTTTATAGGGGTAACTACTTGTTAACCAATATAAATAATTTTAAATCACTGTATTTAAAAATGGAATCATTAAATAATTTTAACTCAATAATTTAATATTGTGTAATCATTTTTTCATAATAAATAAATTAATTCATAAGAATTTACATTTAAAACAAATACACACAATCACTTAAAAATAATTTTTCACAAAATGTTTTTCTAATATTAAGATATTTATACAATGTAAAATTATAATTATTACTAATTTTCATTGGATTAATTTATATATTATATAAAATAATAGTTATTAGAATTTCTAATTCTTCCAAAACCAAACTTCACCTTAAAAATTCTAGATTTGAAAAACAACACTTATAAAAGATTTTAACTAAGTACAATATTTAATTTCATTATGATGATATTGTAAATTGGTTTTATATGTTAAATAATAGTTTATAATCAATAATTTTATCACTTAAATACGTATTTTATTACATAAATTGTTTTATACACTTATATGTCACACTTGAAGGATGATACAATCAAAATAATCACAATTTTAATAAAAACAAATTTTAATTACAAAACCCGCATTTTAGAACAAGATCACAATTTTATAAAATTAAAATTTTATTATATTGATTTAAAAAATGTGTTTATTTTTTAAAATTAATTTTTTTCTTTTTTAACATTTATCTTTTCATAAAAATACAATATAATTATTGTTTTTAAATATTTACTTTCTTATAAGAAATCATATTAATTTTTTTATCATCTAAATTTAATAATATTTAATTATTTAACATTTTCATGATTTATTATAGATTTTTTAATATATTTTAACAATATATTTTGGTTTTATTATGTTTGTTATAATGTAATGAATGCTAGTGATTATAACATCACTTTTAAGAATTCAATAATTCTGTGCTATTACATTATATCCCACTAAAAATGTTATAATTTTAAACTATTATTAGATAGTTTTAAAAAAAGAGGATAATTTTCCCTCATTATATAATAGTGTTCCCACATATATTCCTCAAAATTATGTTTATACCATTAAACAATTCAATTATGGTTGGTCTTGTTCCATATAACCTCATCTCTTCCATCCAAGATCTCTATGGTTTGTTCATTATTGGATAGGTCATGTTCTAATTGCATAGCTTCTTAGATTACTAAATTTTATGTCTCTAGAATATAATTCATCAAAAATTAAATATGGAAAACATATTAAATTTTTTAGTGGTTAAAATTGAGTACTATGTGATAAGTTATGACCTCGATATGATCAAAGATCTTAGAACTATATATCTAGGACCCAGATTTCTTTTTCTCCAAAATATAAGAACCACTTTCCTTAGAGATATTTGGAGAAACACATTATTTCCTAAATTCAATCACATTATATCATCAAAAAAATATAATAACTACAATTTTATTAACTTTTCACAATTTTCATATGTTTTTTAATGTTTTCTTCCTCACCTTTCATTTCAGGGACATGGTTAATCTCTATTAGATTTATTTTCCCAAATTCATCCTAACATATTTGGGTCTTTCAAATAATATGGATCCCAATATGGTTATGTTTGGATTATATAATTGAAATTATTGTCATATAAAGACTCTATTAGAATCATATGTTGATCCCAACATCCTGGGAAATCCACTAAATAAGATCTCAGCAAATCCTCTCGATTTTCATTGGTTTTCTTAGACTTTCCATTCATCTGAGGGTGACAATAAATCTTAAAATTCATATATCTACCCAAAACATAAAGACTTACTTTCTATATTATTCATTTAAATCATATATATTTATCCAAAACAATATATAGGGTTATTACACGAATCCATATCACATCATTAATGTATATCTTTTCAAGATTGTCCTATAATAAATATTCTCTGATGGAAATCAAATGCACTGAATTTTTAAGAATATTGAATACAAACAATATGAAAATGTTACATTTTGTATCATATATATTCCTATAATGAAATTCATAGTTATATTTTTTTATTTCCATATAGGTATGGAAAATGGTTTCATCATACCTTTAGGCTTTTGTTGGACTACCTAATCTTTTTTACATACAAATAAATGAGAAATATATTTTGTTATATCCCTATTCTGGTACTCCCACTTGATTTGTTTTGGATATATTTACATATTTGAGCCTCTAAAAATGCTAAAAAATGATGTCCTATTCTAATCATCCATAAGATCTTTATTTTGATTCATTACAGTTGGTACACACATCCAATTTCGAAATCGTATAAAAAATTCTCCATAAAATATCTCTGTAATATTCATTACCTTATTTTGTAGCTCTACATCGTCCCTCCAAGATTCTTTGATCCATACATGATGGTATGGTTGTAGAGAAATTTTGGAATGGTAACATTTCTTTTCTACACTTATTACTTCAAGATTCAACATTTTTCGATCCATGAGTATTAGCATTTTTCAATTCTCATAATGGATAACATAGAATCTTCTTCTTACTCTGATCATTATCCCCATTGTAGTCCTTTATGGGTTGGTAATGTGTTGATCGTTCATAATATTTTTTTTATCTTTTGGATCATGTTTAACCCATTCTTTAGGGATCTATATATTTTAATCATTTTTTATCTATGTATCTATCACACTTCTTACCAAAAATGTAATTCCACTAATTTTCCAATGAAAATTTTACCTCCACTAATTCAAAAAATTCAGTGGGTGAATTTTCTCATGAGCCTTTAATTATCATAATTCATAAGTTATTATATTGAAATTTATAATGAGGATTAATCCAATGCATTTTAATGATCATTCACTATAAATTACATACCCATAAACACAAAACGGTAATGTATGCATAGGTTAAATAACCTAAATTCTTTTAATATCCTTGAAGATTTCATAAAATTCCTATTTTTATAGGATCTTCCCTAATTTCATATTAACATTATTAATGGATTTGATATCCATAATAATTTACTCAAAAAATAATTTTTTTTGGTCTGAGACATTAGTGAATAACCTCAATCTTTTAAAAACTACATATATACACTATCTTCTAATGACATGGACCAAGAATTATACTTTTTAATCAAGAATTCTCAATTCAGGATTTTGTAATATAGTTACTCCCCCATCAGGGACTTCAACACAATTGTCAAGTGATCTTCATGGTATAAATTACTTTTCTAATATATATATATATAAGGTTGTCATCTATAAATACTTAAATAAATTTATCTAGGTAATCTATAATAGTGTAGTTCATATAATCTATGAATATAATACAGGTAGTGATAAGTTCAAACAACCACACTACGAACTCCTAGTGTCTGTACAAGTCTTTGAATGTTATCATTAGGATGTTCTCCCTTTTTCCATTATAGTTTATGTCAATATTGTAGGTAATTATTTGAAAAGACTTAATATCCACTATGTTAATAAAACATGTCATTAAGAAAGGTTATAGTATGCTTGTTTTTAATCAAGATTTTGATAAGATCATGATAATCGTTTAAAATTTTTATTGATCGGTCCTAAATCATTACAATGTTGACCGTTGAACCACATGCTGAAGAACTATATCGTATAAAACCCTTTTCAATATTCCATTGCAACTATTTTTTTAATTCCTCGAATTAAATTGAATCTATTCTATATAGAGTCTCTGATCTAGGAAATTATTTTTTTGATAAGTTCAACTGAGAAATCTTTGGGATTTTGTTACCTAGAAATAAGTTTTTTTATATTTGGATAACATGTATTCATTTTTTATTGTTAGTAAACTTTTTAACAAAACATTACTACTCTTCATTGTGAACTAGTATATGATAATGTCCTAAAAGTATTTTTCACACTGAATGGTCCTAGTAGTTCTATTATATGATGAGAACGTAAAGGTTCCATGACAATATTTTTAAACAAATATTATATATCAATATGAAATCATTTGATGGACATAATGATACATGCTATTAGTAGTAGAGATTTATTGAGCCACCTTCTCATGGAATATGCTCATGGTATTATCCAGTGTAGGATACTATGATAATGTGACCAACCAGTAGGAAATCCACATTTATATGTGTCATTGGATGTTTTTATTGGTGGACCTACGTATTGATCCTTGGACATTAAGATTATAATTATTCAGTGTTATAAGATGCAAACTTCTATATATTAATTATGACTTGGATAACATATGTTCGCAGTGAGGTAGGATACTCAGGGTGCATCACTTGTAAAATTCCATTAACGAATAATGTACAAAATGTTTTTTAATCTTCTGTTAGTTAATAGAAGTTGATATCTCATTCCCTTTAATGTAATTGATATATTCTAAATAAATCCACATCCATAGTGTTCTATAGGCATGTTCAATTTCTAGAATGCCAACGAAAGATGCATTGAGCACCAGTGTTGATGGAATGAGCATGCAACAAACTTGACTGGAGTTATCACGATAAATGTATTATATAACTCAATTAGTATTCATATGAGGTATTTTGTGATTTTGGAATAAATTAAATTGTTTTTGGGTGCATTGGTATTTTTTATATGGTAACCTTTGAATTTAAGATTCTTTTCTTAATTTCACAGAGAAATGGGTTTAGAGGGACACACAGTGAGTGTATCTAGAATTTCAATTAAATAATTTACTTTATTTATTATTTAACAAGTTAAATATATATCATTACCACACATAATTTAATAATTATTATTCTTTTCTTGATCGCATATATTATACCACTAGTTATTTAATTAAAAATTATATGAGAAGAATATTTAATAAATAATATTTTTTATTTTGTGCATATAATATATATTTATTTAATAGTGAAAAATGTATTGATAGTAATTTATTAAATTAATAGTAAATATTAAAATCCAATTAAATATTGTGGAGGAAAATCAGATCGAGTGTATTGGTCCTGTGATAAATAATATATACTGAAGATTATTTGAATAAATAATATTTAATTTAATTCTCATGTTTAGAACATGTCAAGAAAAAAATAATTTAATTATTATAAAGGACATTGGGTTCCACAAGGATTAGAGAGATAATAATGGTGCATGTGAAAATATTATTTTCTAACCCAATAATTAAATAAAAAATTTATAATATTTGTCTATAGAACGAATTTAGTTTTTTTGCACAAAGGGGTCTACAGAGAATCTTCTCAAAGGCATAGGGAGATCATTCTCCATAAATTCACTCACGAATAAATAGAGATCCTCCTCCTCCACCACTCTCATGTCTATAAATATTGAATGGAACCGATTAATGTGTAATTAATGTTATTAAAGGATAATGATGAAATCATTAGGACCTCTAGTTCTAGCACCAGAAGACTCCAACGATGAAGTTTATAGGTTAATAGAACAAATGTGGATCACAAATAGAGTGAATCGAGTCTTTATTCATACAAAGAAATGTTCTTAAAATATAGAGATGTTGTCACATCCATCAACAAATAAATAATTCCTAGAATGTTAATTTCGTTATTTACATAAATAAATTATAAATAAATTGTGATGATATGGACTTTTAATCTGGTATTATTATATATCCTAAATTATTTTATTCAATTAAATTTATCACTAAATTTATCATTATGTTAATATCATATTAATCATTAATCATGACAAATATACGAGTTGGGAATTCCCATCCTCTACCTTCACTGTTCTTAGGACCATCAAGTGGTATCATAGAGGGTGAATAATTAATTATAATTATTTAAATATAGTTGATTGATTCATGCATTTCTCCATAGTTTTAAATTCTAGTTTAATCATTATTTAATCAAAACCGGGCTATCTTCTTTATTAATAATTTTTTTTGAAAAATGTTATTGAATTGAAAAATTTTATGAATGAGTGAAATTTTAAGATCTCATGCAGAGGTTCTGAGGAGTCTGTCTAAACCACCCAAGAGTTCACACCATGTAACCCATAGGTACATGTTGTGTACCCATGTTAAATATACCCTATATTAATTCATAATTTCTTTATTAAAATTTTTATTAAAAACACTTTTAAGGGTAATGTGAGAACCCACTAAGTCAAAGTAGATTGGCCACTAAAATAAAGAACATAATTATTGAAGGATAATTTAAACTGGTTGGAATCATTATCCCTAATTAATTTCCAAGAAATAGAATTTTCTTGTGTACCTGAGTCATCCTTTAGGAGGTCCTCAAAAGGATTCTTCTAATAATCCCATTTTTTCATGTATTAATCTTTACAAATCTTCTACAAATTGAATCCTATTATCAAAATGTGGTCATTCTTCCTAATCCAGTTTATTTTATCAGAATATGTGTCCACACGAAATAGTTTTCACATAATTTTTTTAGCATCCACATCTGGGGAATTGATTCTTAGACAATCCACTAAAATTTCTTCACCCAAATGCATAATCAATTCTATATTATCATGTTGGGAGTCGTCAAGGGTTACTTTTAAAGGGACTACCTTGTAGACAGAAAAATTTTCTTGAACTGGAATTCCAGAGGCTTTGGGTCTACCTATCATCCCTTTTTACTTCAAACATTTGATGGATCTTGTCTCCATTGTAAGTGGAAAATAGGAATAACCCTTATGCCTTTTCTTAGTGACATTCCAGCCCTTCCTTGTCCTTTGATTAATGAGGTATTCACTTTGAAACATTCCTTTACATTCACCTAGAAATTTACTAGTTTGGTCATCACTGGCTTCCCCATCGAGGTCTCCCTACTCCTCAATGGGGTGGTCAATTTGTGTATCTTCAACCCCCAGGTCCAGACTAACACTTAATCTCTCAAAGTGGTTAGCTAACTTTATTACAGGGGAATCCCTTATCGGGCTTAGCTTCCTTGTTGCAACTGGTTCCATTGTAGGCCTCTTCGGTTCCTGAGGTCCCTTCCATCATAAAGTACCCTGACATAATCATACTACATCCACATAGAATGCAACCATGTGAGTCGATGAATCTCTAACATCAGTCACTTGGCCCCCTTCCATGCTAGTTGTATCTATAGTAGCAAATGAAGTTGGCCTGGGATCACCCAGATCATTGATCATCTACCTGATTATATTTGCAACCAAAGGGTCCCCCCCCCCCATTTCTCTTTTTGAACATTCATGACTCTATTAGGGGAAATGATGGCATACTGGATCTTCCTAAAGGAACCTCTACCATTCAGATTAGAAAGTAGAGACCTATATTTAATCTACCTTTCTTGAAAATCTATGTGAGAGTTCAAATTGTCAGCATTCGGGGCCGGATGATTGATATCTCGACACTCAAAAGGACTATTGTAGTAAGCATTCAGGACTGTCAATAGAACCTGATTCAGAATTCTTCCCTCTTTTTGAAAAAAATTCTATATTAGTTTTATCCTTTGTGCCCGTCGGAATCATTTCAGAAGCGTCCTTAGACCCTATCTCTGGATTATTTGATGAGGTAGTAACCCCATGTGTATCCGAACTAGCACGATGGTAGGAAGAAACCTGGTGGCCCATATGTTAGCAAGACGAGCATTAGTCTATCCAGGACTCAAAGACCACAACCTATTTCCAATGGAATTCCTCCCCCTTTGCAATCCACACCCACTCCACCATTGGTTTAGAAACATCCACAACTACAAAAAATGTGGATATATTGGATGAAATACAGACTTAGTTCTACTATCCGAACATATATAATGTCCTATAAGATTACGTAGCATATAAGGAATAAAAAGATTTTGAAATGGTAGTGGGAGTTTTGGAAAACATACCCACAACTCTGAAGTTTGTGAATCTCGTTTCTTGTGGAAATCAATGGTCCATCAGAAAAGGAATAAACGACGCCCTTCTAATTTTTGGGGAGCTCTGGACCATGATAGGATCAAGTCATCCATAGATGAGAAGCGAATCATGATATTCCATTTGTCTAAAATCCCCACGGTCATCCGGCCTTCTAACCTCCATGAACTAGAAATGAATCTCTCAAAAGTATCAATTGGGGGTGGCTATGTCTAAAACGATCCAATAAGGTGAAATTCATAATGACTGAATTCTCTAAGAATTCTGAAGTTGATATATCAAGATAAAGTGAGCCATAAAATAGTTCTAGAACCATCTAGGAAATCAAAATAGCTGGGATTGCAGGGAGAAAATCTGGGAAAGAAAAAGAAATGAATGGCCTAGCTCGAGCTACGAAAGCAGACAGAGGAATATCTCCCCCCTCTCTGAAGGGGAGGGGGGCCAAATCTTCAACCATCACCACTAAGGCATTTCCAGAAAGTCAGTGCCACCCAAGAAGGTCGGTACTTAATTCAAAATTATTTTGATCTATTTTCATTTATTACCAATGGTGAAATTAATTACACAGTTCTTTGACAGGGATAACCTGGTATAAGGCCATCCATTACACACACCGTGTACCTTTTATACGCAACATAATTTCCTTTAGTTACAAATGGTTTTTATATCTTCTTACACATCCTACATGACTGGGGATAGTGTATCATGTTGACCACATTATGTGTATCCCATATATCCACCATACACTCCAATATTTTTCATGGCATAATTACATGCTGAGTTCTTATGCGTGTTCCATAGATAGATGGTGATAATAATAAGTGAAATGTAACTAAATTTACACATTAGGTACTTCTACCAAATTATACATAGTTAAACATTAATTTATTATAATATTCAAATGAAATAAACATGTTTTCCATGTGGTCATTAAGTTGAACATTCATTCCATGTGATAGTTGAAATATTTAAAAATTATAATTAATTCTATTTAACATTCATATATATATATATCATGTATAAGTTGTATTATAGTTATTATGCTATGTGCATTAAAGCGTAACATGATACGTAAATACTTTAAGTTTTGTGTGGTTATTAAGATGACTATACAAGGAATGATATTATGTGATATGTCATATATGACACAAGTTTAAAGTGTAAAAAGTATATGTGTGTAATACACATTGGTTGGTTGATATGTGTACTCACCATGTTTCTTCAAGGTACATTATTTACATAGTAGAATTTATAGAAATTTATTTATTTTATTTAATGAAATGAAGAATGTAAATCACCTGAAAATTTAGGTGATAATAAATATATTGGAATTAATTAATTAAATAGAATAATTAATTGATTCTAGAATGATTTATTTTAAATAACAAGGATTATAGTTGATTGTTAACTTTATTAAATGAATAATTCATTTCATGCGGGTTGGGGATGAGGAGTCTAGATCAGAACATTGTGTTTTATTAGTCTTCTCTTAGTATGTAATTAAATTCATACATGTGGTTTATTTTATATAATTCATTTAATCATTCTTTGGTTCCTGTAACCAACATGTGAGTATGTTAATATCTGATGGTCAGAGATACATAGCTAGTGGTGGTAGTCCATTTTAGAGTCGAGGTGAAACCAATCCAATAGAGTCACATATGTGTATAGGTGGAAAGTTGAAACACAAAACATAAATGGTTATAGTTTTTTTCCAATAGTACAATCATTAGTTTTAAATCTAATGGATAGAATAACTATTAGTAAGAACCCATGATTATATGACTTTATTATTTTGTTTAAGTCAATTTTCTTGGTTTTTCATTATTGATGTTTTTTCATGATAACATGAATTAATGGATTAACAATCTTGAAAGATAGAACTAAAATAAACAGAATTATGAATAAACATTATCTAATACATTTTAATCACTTACTTAAATCCAATTAATATTAACAGTAATTTAATAACTATAATAATTATAAATTTACACATAAAATAAAAAATCCATCAATTATAAATATTAATTTAGTATATCCTTCCAATACTGAAGTAATAATTAAACCATAGTTCAATGTGCTTGGCCAGAAAAATTTATAGTGGTTTCAATTATCTAGGAAGTATAACATGATGTTTTTGTGGACTTATCCTATTTCATATCAAGGGTCTGCTAATAAAGTAGGGCTTGGTGTAACTGAGAGGAAAAGGTTGAGTAAATCCAATTTAAGGATTTTAGTATTGGGTATTCCACTCAACAGATCAAAATACTATGAGATAATGTAGATGGAATTTGGATTTCTTATAGAAAACCCTTCAAATTGTCCAGCTACAAAAATTCATGGTGATGAGAAGGGGAATATAGTTTTTTTCTACTAGAATATACAAGGAATAAGAAATTCCATATAAAATGGTGATTTATATTTGGTTTTTATAAAATAGTGGGAGATTAATAAATATAATATTTACTTTTTTTATAAATTCTATCAAATAGATTACTAAAAATCATCACATCCCATTTTTAGAAATAGAAAAAAATACTTATAAAATGTCAATGTGATCTATACTTGATAAGGAAAATATTCTCACCAACAAAAATTAACAATAGTGGGAATGAATCTTAAACATTATCTTATGTTATGGAAGGAAATAATATGTTCTAGAAGAACCTATTCTTGATCTTACTAATAAAGAGGCTAGTAGAAATGAGTTATCTATATATGAGAAACATTTGAATGAATACACATATGGTTAGTGTTTCATGATATCATCAATGACCAAGGAGACTGTAATGGAACATATGAAAACAGATGTGTATAGCATGCTGTTTCAAATTCAGGATCTGTATCAACATATGGAGATACTGTATTGATAAGAGATCTCCAATTCTCTATTTAAAATATGTCATAGATAGTTGGGGATAGTTGGGACTCATATAGTCAATCATATTGTCTCCATTTCATGGTTGGACATCTTAGTGAAACAATTCGATGATGAGTTTCAAAAATCTCTCATTCTTTCATCACTACTTAATTATTTCATAGTTTTATTATTAATTATAGCATTAGATATAATGAGAAAAGTATTTTCTAAATTATTACTTAAATTTACCAACTGGAAAAGGAAATGGGGTGTAACAAACATGTGATCCTTATTGTGAATAATAAAATAATGACCAAGTATAAGGTTATTAAGACTTATAACAAGCCTAAATATTATGAGAACCATCCTTCATAGAAGAGTAGGATCTAAAGGCAAAGTAGGGAAAATGAAGCAGTATGTGTTTTGTATGGAAAGAAAACCCATAAGAATAGGAACTTCACCCAGATGAAAGGGGGTGGAAAATCTCTATTTTTATTGACTGTAATAATTAAATATTTTATATTGTATATTAGATATATATTTGGATTCTCACATCTATATCCAAATGTTTGACTCAAGTATATTTTGATATATTTCTAGAGCATAGATGGATTTGAATGCTTCCAATGGTGCATGGTTGGAAAGTATTTCCATCGGTGGCTACCATCGTTCATTTCCAACCAGAATTATATTGGTTTTAAGAGATATTTACTTTATACTAACTATTACAATGAGAATATTTTTTGGTTCCTTATAATATATATAGATGGTTTTATTTTCAAATTTAGAAATAAATGTTGTTTATTTTATAATGGCATCACATATAATGGTATGAAACATTAAAATCATGGTCATTATATATTAAATGAAAAAAATAATTTTGAAATATATAACGAATAATCATGACATGACTCATTTAACACACATCTATGTTATCACCATTATAATCATGGAAATGAGAATAATATGACAATGCTCTATCAAGATGAATATTTGGACTCTATTGAGCCAAAACCACTTGGAAGATGTCATGCTTGTTTATAAAACAAATTGCCAAGGCACCATTTAGTGGACAAAGAGAAAGGCACATATAAATTTTGAGATTGGTAAACAAAAATGATTATGGACCATTTATAGTAGAATATATAGGTATCTATTCAATATTCAATACATTTAATGATTACTTATGTAGAAATTTATCAGTAAAATTAATGATACATATATCTATGTTCTTTGAAAAATTATTATAATTCATGAATGAATTAGTGAATCGATATGAAGGGAAGATAAAGAATCATTGATCAGATTGAGGTAGTGGATATCTTAATGAAGAGTTTATTGATTTTATATAGGAGTTTGTTATTCTATATCAACTCACTAAAAATTACATCCCATAGTAGAATGGTGTTAGTGAAAGGAGGAACTATACCTTTTAATATACAGTATGGAATATTATGGGTCACACATATATTCTATTTTCATTTTGAGGGCATGTAGTACAAACTATGGAATATATATTAAACTGAGTACCAAAAGAAGTTGATAATGGAATTTCCTTCATGTTATAGAGATGAGAGATCATCTATTTTTCAAAGACATATATATGGGGTTGTGAAAATTTTTTAAGGCCTTATAAGGAAACACATTAGAACCATGAGGTACAAAGTGCATCATTATAGGGTTTCTCGGGAAAGAAAAGTGATCCCACCTATACAACCCCTACTAAAATAAAATGAATATTGCTAGAAAACCCATATATATTGAATGAAAGCACAACCTAGAAAAGTATAATGGGATAAATATTGACTTTTATGATGTTAATTATCAATATATATAAGACTTCATATAGGAAATAATTCCATAGGTCCCCATTGATGTCATAGTTCATAAAACACATGTACTGCATTAGAGAACTAGGGAGGTAAGAGGAACCCATAGATATAGATTTCCAGTAACCCAGGATGGTGAATCAGTATACATTGAGAATGATGTACCTCCCACCTATATGGAGGTAGTAGAGGGAACAAAATCTGAATGATGGAAACAAGACATGAATTCTGAAATGGATTCCATGTATAAGAACCAGGTTTTTATTTTGGTCGATGAAAAAGTTTATGTAGATCCCATAGGGATAAAATGGGAATTTGAGAGAAAAAAGGATATGTAAGTTTTATTATATACCCATAAAGAAAGGATAGTGGATAAAATGTGTAGACTATGTCAAGGAATTGACTATGATGAAACCATGTCGTCAGTTTCCATGTTTAAAAATATAAAAAATCAAATTTATAAACCATCATCCCATTACTGAATCATTGTATATGGATCTAAAAATAACTCTATTTTATGGGAAGGTTGAAGAAAATCTCTACATGAAACAACTGGAATGGTTTGTGACTCAATGTGATTCCAAAATTATATGGAATTTCAAATTATCCATTTATCATTTGAATCATGCATCTAGTTCATGGAAATTCTGATTTGATGAAGCTATAATAGATTTTTTTCATTAAGAACAAATACATTCCATGCGTTTACATGAGGTTTTGTGAGAATGTGATCATTATCCTACTAGTATATGTTGATAACATAATAATAATTTCAAAAGAAATACTAGTCTTATAGTATATTAAGTAATTTTTAAAAAAGTGCTTCTCTATAAAGGACATAGATGAAGAAGCCTATATTATAGGGTTGATGGTCATTTTTGACTGATCGATGAGGCTTCTTAAACTATGTCGAAGTACATATATTGACCAGGTACTAAAGATATTAATTGGGGAACCATCCAAGAGGGTATTGGTTATAGTGTCTCAGGGAATATATCATTCTAAGAAAATGATACCCCAGAAACAATAGGGGAAATAGAGAATGAGTTAGATCACATACACTTCCTTGATATGGTCAATCATGTATGAAATGTTATGTACCAGACAAGATGTTTCTTATGCATTGATCATGGTAGTATGATATCAAGATAATATAAGAGAATATCATTGGTCTACTGTTAATGATATCCTTAGGTATTTTAGAAGACCTAAGTATATGTTCCTAGTGTATGGAAGATATGAAAATATAGTGAATAAGGGATAAAATAATTCTAGTTATAAAAAAACTAGAATGTTCTTGAATCATAGTGAAGATGTGAAGCCCATTTTTCTGATTCTATATATGATTCTTAGTATATAGTAGATTATTTATGCATCCAATGAATCCTTTTGGATACAGAACATTCTATAGAATATTTAAGTGGTACCTAGTAGTAAAGACCCTATTGAATTGTATTATGATAATACTATAGTGATGTCTCTTACACAAGATCCATGGTCACACGAATAGAAAAATTACATACTATGTAAGTATCACCAATTGGGGTATTATTCTCATAGGGATGAAGTTTCAGTAAAAAGACTTTCCAAAGAAAAACACTTTCCAGATCCCATGAATAATATCTTATATCAGCATAATCATGAGAAACAAGTGAGTTATAATAGATAAAATGTTGTTATTTATTATATTTTTTGAAAATTTGTGTATATAGTAGTTTTTCCCATTAACCAACTTCTATGTAGACTATGAAAACATGTATTCTTTTTTTTAATATTAATGAACTCATATCACATCACTATTGTTCCTCTACATAAAATAAAATGTGATAATGTCCTAAGTGTATTTTTGGAAATAAAATGTCTTAAAAATTCCAATATATGATGAGAAACCATAGTTCCATGTTATTATTCTTAAATATATTTGTTCTATCTAGATTAAGTCATTTGAGGGACAAAAATGATACAGGTTATCATGGGTGGAGACTCAAAGATCTTTGAGTCACATTCTCATGATGTACACCATTGGTAATATCTATTGTTTGATATTATGATAATTGGACCCACAAGTAAGAAATATGTATTTATATGTGTCATTTCAAGTTACTATTTTTATATGTCAGTATTGATCCATATAATTTATGATTATTATTAATGTGTATTATATGTCGTGTACTTTAGATGTATTGATGATAACAGTGATGATATATGTTCAGGATGAGGTAGGATACATTGGGTGTGTCACGAGTAATATTTAATTAATTATTAATGCAGGAAAGGATTTTTCATTCCTATTATTTAACATAAGTTTATGTATTAGGCACATTTTTTGAAAATATATATCCAAAATCAATGCATAGACATAGTTTTCCTTATGAATGATCAATTTCTGGAAATTCAAATAAATCATCATCGAAGACAAAAATTGATAGCACCAGTGTACAACCATCTTTTTTAGAGATGTAGTGAAAAATGTATTATATTACATAGTAGGAATATATATAAGGTATTATTTCATTGTGACATTTAATTCTATCTCTAACGGTGACTTAGTGTGTTGCTAGATGGTAACTAAGGACTTTATAATTCTTCACTTAATTCCATTGAGAAAGAGGCCTATAGGGGCCCAAACAATGTGTATCCAAAATTTTAGTTATGTAATACATTATTATTTATTTTTTTACATGTTGAATAAATATTATTAATTGACATGGTTTAATTATCCATTTTATTATTTTGATCGCATATATCCCATCACCAATTATATGAAATATAATTATGTGAGAGGAATATTTAATATATATTTATTTGTTATTTAGGGAATATAATATTTAATTATTTATTAGAAATTAATTTTGTCATATTGATTAAAATAATAATAATTATTCATGGCCTAAAATGTATTGTGGAGGAATGAAAAACTGAGTTTAATTATCCAGTTGAAACTAATATATTTTTGATTTTTTTTAAAAAATAATAATTAATTTAATTCCTGATTTTTGAATTTTTAGGAATATATTATTATTATTATTATTATTATTATTATTATTATTGACATGGGGTTCACCAATGATTAATGAAATAATAATTGCGCATGTGTAATTATTATTTTCTTACCCAAGAGTTACATTATACCAATTATTTCATTTTTCCATAGAGACAATTTATTTATTGTGAACAATGAGATCTGGAGAGAATTATCTCAAATACTTAGAGAGATTGACCTCAAACAATGGTTTTAATATTGGATAGTTTTCCTTCCACAAAATCACTCACAATTCTAGAGATATCGAAGAGAACACTTCCATGATGCAATTCTTATGGCGATCAAATACAAACGATGAAAGCATTAGGAACATTTGTGATAACAGCTAGAGATTCCTAGAGTGATGTTTTCATGTTCGTTGAACACATGTGGATAAAAATACGAGGGAATATATTCTTGATTCCTACAACGTAGTGATGGTATAATATTTTGACGTTTCTAAATCCATCAATGAATAAAAAATTCCATATAAGCTAATTTGTTAATTTATTAAATTATTTGAAAATAATATGTCATGATCTTGTGCTTTTATTCTCAAATGTTTCTATTGTATATGTTATTTGAATAAATTATATATAACATGGAGTATATAATTACATAAATCAAATATTGATCATCAATCATAAAAAATGACGTGTTAGGCATACTCTATCAACTTCATCTGTTATGCCTAGAACCTGCAAACCCATCACCACATTTAGGGGAAAACTAGAAAATTCTATAACAATTACATCAAAATGATCTCACACAATAATAATGTTCTCAAAATTGAATCCACCCTCAATTATATGTTCTAGGAACTCCATATTACAAGGTAATAAGGATCGTAATATAGAATTTTATTCCAAAAAAGGTACACAAAAATCTTTTCTTTCAAAGTTTATAATATGGTAATTAGGGATAAGAAATGAGATTTCCCTTTTTAGAAAATTGATATGAGATTTTTATTTGGAAACTATTACTTACATAGAAGTTTTTAAACTCAAAAATGGTAATGAAACCCATATTTTCAAGAATTATCTAGTAATAAATTTTGATTTGAGATGATTTGTAAAATTTAGTGGCATCTAGCATGCCCCTAGGTGTTTTTAGTGATATCTAGATATTCAATATTTTAGGTGGTGCATCCATATTCTTAGAAAACCTAAAATATATAAATGATGAAAATAATAATAATAAAATAATCCATTAATGGTTATTGACTGAATAATTAATGTAACTTTAACCAGATTGTTTTATTGTCCTCTACTACGGTTTGAACCTGCCCACCAAATATCATTGTATAACTAAGAGGGGGAGAGGGTAATTTAATTATATCTTTTTCTTTTACGTTATCTTTCTTTTATAAAAAACTTCACCACATATTAAATATCAATTACCTTACTAAAAACCAAACATTCACACATCCATAGAAACACAAGTATTTACAAGGTTCAGTACTTAATAAAAGTAGCAAGTCCTTTGTATGGATTGGATGTAATATAATACAACACAACCCACTAGAAAAAAATACATTTGTTTTGGATAAAAAGGTAGGATATACCCTTACACTTTTGATTTTTAGGATCTATTTGGGATTCGTGGTTACTATCATCATTTATATTTCATTTTTACCTGTTTTTTTCTTGTAGTTGTATAAATTTTTACATGATATAACATATGTGCTCCTTATATTTACTTTTTTATTTGATTCTAAGTATGAGTTTTTTGGTGTCTATTTTATCTATATCTTTCACATGTTTTCTCTTAGAGTATAATTCTTTCCATATTCATGTTTGTTATAAAATTGGTGCTAGTCACCAACCAGGGGCCTACTAGAGGCCATACTAAGGGGGTCCCTATATGTATTCTTCTATTTTAGGCCCCAGAGGGTAGACCTTTTGGGAAGAGAGTTGATTAGAGTTGTATCAAAGGTCTCATTGAGGGATATGATAGAATTTTTCATTATGTACAGGTGAGGTTGCGTGGTTTTGTAAGGAAACAATGTCAGTTAAGTTTATAAAGTATTTTTAATATGGGAGTCCGACTTAGAAATGGTTATTTTTGTCCCCCTAGGATTTGATTCACAGACATCCAATCTTAAAGGGGAAACTAAATATGGTGATACTTATGGAAAAGTATTGATGTATGAAAGGATCGTGCATCTTTATTCTTTGTGCATGTGTTTGAATGGGTATACCTTATGATAGTTTAAACTAAAAGAATAAAATAAAAATAATAATTAAGGATAAAATATTCTATATTTTTGGTTAGGATCTCTATATATTTATTATTTAGATTGTATGGATCCATTTAAAGATCCTCATTAGGTTCACACAAAATATTTTCAGTAGGTTTCACTAGTAGATAACTATAGAGTAAAGGTTGATGAATGATGACACATGGAGAAGGAAACTTTTAGAGTTTCAAAACCATAGTCTACACAGGAATGATGACACCATTTTATATATAGTTAAATAATACTGGTGGGAGGATGATTAGATAGACTTCAGTTCAATACATGCTTGGAAGGAGAACTGGGAATCATTGGTTGCGATGATGCTTCTTGCAGAAGGGATTTGGTTGTGGTTCTTGCTCCTCGAAAAACATGAGGAGTCATAGGTATCAAGGGTGGTGTTTCGAGACCAATTTAAAGGATTAGTTTATTTATTTGACCAAAACATTAATCTGTGTATAGGATCTATTTTGAATTAGAAAGGGGAGCTCCAGTGAGTGAGAGTTCAGGGCCTATTTCTGGAACAATCTACGATTTTCTTTTGACCTATTTTTGGATTAGGAGGTTAGTGTGAGGCAATTTGAGGAGGCTTTGCATCCAAAGATTATGCACTTGGCCACCCCATTTATACTGAATATGTATATCATGGTGTTATCGAGAGGACTGGTCATCAAGATGATGTTAGCTAGAACTGGATCATCCTAAGAGGGGGTTCATTGGAATTCATCATGAACTAGAGCTGTGGTTTGGGGTTCCTAGTTGTCAGGCTAGAAGAAATCTTGATCAGCTAGGGGTAGGGCCCAACATTCGAGGTCTCATTTCACCAAGGGAAGAATCTCTCGGTCATATTCTAAGAGATCAGAAACATTTTTTTATTATTGAGATCAAGGTCATTAGTTATTACAATGCCTGAGATTTAAAAGTAGACTGCATGCACTAGTTGTTCTGCTTTAGGTTTCTCCACTAACATTGTTTTAGTTAAGGCAGGTGTAGTAGGTTTCTTCAGTTTTGGATCATCATAGAGTGCAAATGGTCGATATATGTTAGACCATAGATGATATCCATCCTAAGAGTGTTGATAAAAACCATGGAAGTGGTCATAGGTAGGTTCAAATAGATCGTGAAATAAGTTGTGGTCATCTTCATGCATTAGATTTACTGTATATACCCATAGCATGACGTACATAGACATTACATTACTTTTATGTAATAATTAATACATGACAAAAACAGATTCCCAAAGAACGTATTAGTTTAGTGTCTTTGGAGACTCAGAACATAATCTTCTAATCATGGTGAAAGATCTTCATCATCTCCCATAACGATCTTCCCCTTTGGTTTTATTACCTAAAACCTTTATTTATATCATGGGGAAAAGAAAACATAAAAAGGGTGAGTTCAAATGATCAGTAAGGGTAAACATGGGGAACTTAAAAACAATCCATAATCATTTGAATGTAAAAACATGAACATAAAACATCAAAATCATGAGAAATGACATAAATCATGGAAGTACAAAAGTCATAGATCATAAAGGAACATTAATTACGATTAAATAAAACATGTAATTATGGAAAACCATTAAGAACATGATATGATTTCCATAGTAGCCAAGGCATCGCTTCCAAGACCGTCATAGTGGACAAAGTACCTTACTGAATCGAGTTTGCTCCTCATTGCAGTCCTGTATCACTAAACCGGATTAACTTTCCATTCCAACCATGTCTATCTCATGAGATTTAAATCATTACCCAATGCATTGGAGAGAGATATAGGTCCGACCCATATCATAATGAAATCATTCTTACTTGTGCCACAAAATAAACATAAACTATTCATCATACCCCAACGAATAAAATGGGTTTCATAAACATCATCCCATCATCAAATAATATATATAAAACAAATAGATATCATTTAATCATAAGAAAAATAACACCATGTAAATAATAGAGACATTACACTTGAAACATAAACATGCTAAATAATGTCATCTTATATAGAAAATACTTTTGGTAAAACACTTGAAATGAATTCTTGAGAAAAATATCCTTTCTTCATCAAAATCATATTCTTTTCAAAAAATTCCATGAAATTTGAACAGAAAAGGATTTTCATTGAAAATAATCATGAAATATTATAGAGGAAGCCTCATGAAAATAAGGCGTTATGAATCCATAAAAATCCATTCATGTCGTATGAGTTAAAAAACATTCTCCTCATACTTTTGCCGAAAAAGTCAAAATGTGCCTTGTATGGTAAACAAAAGAATGATTCCTTCCATACCATGTGGTAAAAGTCATAAAAGGAAAAAAATGACTTTAAACGTACATGGGAGAATAGTAAACATTTTATGAAATCTTTTTGAGAAAACATGGATATGGATGATAAACATAATCCCAGTAAATACTTATGAATAAAAAATCTCGGATAAGAACGAGATTGGAATAATTATCCCTTACCTTATGTCCAATTTCTTCCATATGAATCCGAGACTCCTGTATAGTGGGTTTAAACATATTATTAACCTGTAACATAACCATAATAATATTTATGATTTCCTATATGATTCAATTATGACTTTATATTACCAGTTCTTTTATAAATTCTATGTTAACGTAGAATTTTGGGCAATATCGTTTCATTTATCGTACGTATTTCGACTTTTTCTCTTGATATTATTACTTATATCCTGATTAGCATTATTCCATAATGTAAAACATGATTTCTATATAATATGGATTAATCATATAAATATATATGATAGATCAATAAATGGAATAAAATACACCGTTCATGGAGACTGTAGGCCGTACGTACGCATGAACATTGTTTTCGCTTACTTATTGAATTGCATATATATATATATATATAAATAATAGATAGATAAATGAAATGAAAAACATAGTTCATGGAGACAGTATGTTATACGTACAGATGAAAGCTGTTTTCCTTTCCATGACTTGAATGGAAGTAAGTAGATGGCATATATATATACACAAATCCAGTAGCATTATTATGTCATATATATCATTATTATTCATCATATTTACTTTTGAGTTATTCTTGAATGGTTAAAATGGAGAATGAATCTCATCGCGCTGTGGATATGGTAATCCATACGTACGCACAAGCGGTGATATTGTTCCCATAAATATTTAATGGAATTAGAGTGGATGATATAATAACTCAGAATCAGTATGATGTTATAATAAACATATATAGTTATTCATTACACCATTATACCCATCCATGTAAGGTGGTGGTGGAAAATAGATTATGCCACAACGTGGAGACGGTATTTTGTACGTACGCACACGCGGTGATTTCATTTTTTGTAGGATGGATAAAAGGTGAAATGGGGTTTTTTCGTATTTATAATAACATATAAGTATATTAGTAATATTGATATTATTACTTTATAATGAAACAACTAATGAAGACGATTTAGAATAATAAATAAACATGAAAGAATCGGTAGAAGAGATCGCCTCTTCCTCGACGTGCCTCTTTTAAACATCCTATTAGGGCACTAGAGTTTGTCTTTTGAGAATACCAGAACCTCTATGATATAACTAGAGATATTGAGAATAGAAATGGTCAGGTTTTGGCTGAGCTTGAAGGATCATGATTTTGTGAAGAGGAGAGGGAGGAGGTTCTCTTTTATAAGAGGGGTGAGGGGCACCTTAGGAAAAACTTAAAATATTTTTTTATAATAAATGGATATTAAATTTATAATGGCTCAAAAGTGACTTATTTAGAGGATAGGGTGGGGATGGGTCGAAATCCTCTCAACCAATAGGTTTTAGACAAGTTTAGGTTGCCATTTTAACTTTATCATTTAGATTTAACTCTATGTTAAATAATATAACTTTTACAATGTCTTCCTGTATTCTTACACTATATGGTTAATAAACTTACCATAAACTGCCAATAGAACCCCAATTGGTTCAGTAATGTAATATACAATATAATATAAGTCTTTTGGATGGATCTTAGATGTTTAAGAATATAATATCAATTAATAATTTAATATTTGTTTTAAAAAATCATTTATGTCAATTTTGAAAGTATTTGGTATTTTGTTTTTGCAAAACTCATAACAGAATTATTACTTTGAAAAAAAATCATCCAACCAACCCTAATATATTATATTAACCTAATGGTTTTTTTAAATTCATTAAGAGTCTAAAATTAAATTTATTTGGTTATTTATAATATCAATTATGTTAATATTTCATTAATAATGTAATTACTGCATCATCATTGTTCATAAATAAATTAACATATTTAATGTCTAAAAAATATAAATAAAATAACATTATTTAGTAAATATTTTTAGCTTTTTAATTAATATTTATTGTCGAACTTATCTTATATATTACCCTATATTAAAAAAATTTTAGTTATTAAACATTGATTTTAACTATTTTAACTCTTCTTTAAATAAAATAATAATAAATGCCCTAATCTAATCCAAGTGGACCTAAATGGTCATATTTTATTCCTAAGTTTGTTTTTGGTCGAATTACACTTATCCAATAGAATGAGGACATGTTTTAGGCTAATAATAGTATAATTTTTACCCTTAATTACAATATTTACTATTAACCATGGTCAATAAAAGTAAAAAAGTTACTATTCACCAAAAAATATTTTTATCTTATTGAACGACATTTTACTAACTGATATCAACCATGTCCATTGTATTTTTGAAATTCAACTCACAAAAGCGGTAAAATTATGTTTTAGGTAAATTTTCAAATGCTCGTAGGAGGTGGGTAAAAGATGGTCAAAATTTCAATAAAATTTTTATATATCTAAATTTATTTTAAAATGACTCCAATGAATTAAATTGAAATTATATAGGTATTGTGTATCTATTTTGACCTAAAATAAATTTAAATAAAATAAATAATTATTTTACAAAAATTGGTTTTAAACTATAAATCAGTGTTTTTCACTATTCGTCAAAAATTAAAAGTTTTCAAAAAAATACCAAAAATTCACCCTAGGCTAATTTCGATATTCCGAATACAAAAAATGAAGTCCATTTTGAAATATAAAATTTATAAAATTTCAAAAAGTGGGTATTACTATTTATAATAGCTAGTTTATTTAATATTTTAAAAACATATTGTTGTTTAGTGAAACCCGATATTCAGTACAGCACACGCTATCGAGGAAAGTCGAGATTGGGTGTAATGCAAGCCAAGTCAGGGCTGCGTGAAGTGAAAGCTCCATTTGGTGATGCATATAACATAATCAAAACTTATTTCATTAATACATTAAACAAGATCTATACCTAATTTTGCATAGAATAATTTCCACAAAACAAACTTGAAATTGTGTGTACCACGAGCCAAGAATAGTATTGCCTATACTGCAAGATAATATGGTGTTGCGTATAGTACAAACTAATCTTACTGTAGTGTACAATAGAAGACATCAAATAAATTATAAATAATATATCTCATAAAATCTCGGGGTGTTACATTCTACCCCCCTTAAAATGAATTTCACCCTCAAAATTCGCCGGGGTTATAAATCGTCAACTTCTTGAAAGTTTCATTCATAGAAACCCACATCGTAAAAATGAATAATAAAACATAATTTTAAAAAGTGATGTATGAAACATAACGGTTACCCAAATTAACTCATCACTGAGTTTCCACATAGGAGAACATAGGTGAAAATATGGACATGGAAGAGAAATCTAACCATCAAGTTCTGATGGAGAGTGGTAGAGAACATGGCTATGAAAATGCCAACAATCACAAAGCCATAAATTTATGATGATCTAAGGTACCATCTAGGACATCATTTTTGGTTTTCAAGATCATGTCCTGAAAGATGAAAAAAATTGTAATTAGACGAAATACTTGATTGATTTTGGTACAATATCACCATTTGTCATTCCTTGAACAATTTTCACTACATATCTTAATGAAATGAATTTTAATTTGTCATTCATGAAGTGTTAGTAGATCATGCGATATAATGATTGATCATTCCATCTATCTCAAACAAGAGGTTAGCAAAAGTTATTAAATATACTAAGTCCATCTATGGTGAGGTTTATTGTATATGATTCCAAAAATGGACTTATACACCAACTATCATACCGCTTAATAAAATAAAACTAATTTATACTAACCAGGGACTTCTTGTAGGTCAGTCGTAGGTGAGAAAGACATGTTTCACTTCGATTGTGGGTTTGATTCTCGTATCCTTGTCTGGTGCGACATGTTTTCACCCATCTTACGAGTTTTCCTTTATCTAAAACAATACTTTTACAACATTCCATAAAAAATATAAAAAATTTCTATACTTAAACAATACTATCTGATTTCCAACTTAATGTATTCCAACATCTAGGCTTATCAAAAATACTTCTGTGAAATCTCATAGTATAAAGAAAATGACTACTAGAATGGACATCTACCAAGCGTGTGAATACCATCATTTATCCCCCATATATTATAAGATATATCTTATTGGTCACAATACAAATATTTGATTACCTTTATCATGTATTCTTATGATAAATGAACACCCATTGAGCATTTGTGAAAACATGAATGCTGTCAAAAGTTAACTCTTTCCACATACAAAAATCCCAAAATTTCTATATACTCAAACCGTTATATCACTTTGTCCTTATATGAGTCATGAGCTCATTAATACTATCAAACATATTATTTTCTCTTTATCTCTTCATTATGTGTATATCATCTGCTTTCAAAAAATATTTCAATCACATTTCATGGTTATCGGTACCATATAATTATTGAAAACCACAATAAACCAATACATAGGTATTCCAATATTCCATAATACTATAAATGAGATTCCACAACATTATTTCAGAATCCCGATACATAAACACATAATCATTCCACTACATAGATTTCATACTCAAAATCACCAATAATGATCATATGTGACTTCCCTTTGTCCTTTCCCTTAAGAGGTTGTTGAGGTTGATCATCAATAAACATTGGATTAGGGCATTGGTTAACATAATGCCCCATTTCCTTGCACATGAAGCATTGAAGTGTTGGTGGTGCATTTTTTGTAGTCTTTTCTCTATTCACATCATTAGCTACCTTTTTCCCATTACATCAGAACTCAGCTACTCAATGCACTTCGTTTCCACACTTAGAACATTTTCTAGTCCCTTTAAGACAATCTCCACCATGCTTCTTTTGACACTTTGAGCATAACGAAACATTTGTCTTCATTTCACATAGTTTTTAGATTTTTCCTTGAACTCCATATTTCGTTTCTTGTCAAAACCATGAGATGGATATGTTACATCAACTTCTAGTTCTACATTTATAGCACAACACCAAATTTCTTCGTAGCTACTGAAGTCTTTTATAGATAATGCCCTTTGAAGACTTGGTTTTAAGCCACTGAAGAATCGATCAACTTTACTTTCAGGTTGAATGATAATGCCAGATGCATACCTTGAAAGCCTTGTAAAATACTCCTCGTATATACCAATAGATTCATCATACTTTTTCTTAAGCTCAAGGAACTCATTTTCCGTCTTTGTCCACAGAATACGAGGGAAGTGCTTATTGAAAAACAAGTTCTTGAACTCGTCCCATTCCATGGATTCAATTTCAACTTAGGGCCTTGTATTTTTAACTAGAGTCCACCACCGGTGTTCCTCACCTTCTAACCGGTAAATATCCAAAATGAAAATTTTTTCCTCTAAACATCGATGTATCGAAAATATAATTTCAATGGTACTAATGAATTGTTCAGCAACAAGTGGATCAGAATACCCACTAAATGAAGGTGGATGTTGCCTCATGGAGTACTCAATAGACTATTATTCTTTTCTCTTCTCATTTGGAAGTCCAGAATGATTCATCGCTTGTGTAAGTATAGAAATAAGATTTTTCACTCTATCTCTCATAACATTGGTTTGTTCAGGAGTACAATCATTTCATTTTATATTACATTGATCAACACGGTTCCTTCGGGTTCCAACCATCCTCTAAAACTCAAAAATAACAATGTTATAGGAAAAAATCATGCTAGGAAAAAAACATAATAAAGGGGGAGTACCTTAAATATATTACATATTAGGTTTAATTCTAAGATAGTTACTGTAATTCTAGAACTATAACCTATACTTATACTTAACTTTATAGACATCCATATACATACCATAGAAATATCTCTATGGATCTCACTAAGGTTTTTGGATCCTAATTTCCAAAGGATAACTAAACCTTCTCACGGATACCAACTGTAGAGACCCATAGCTTGACGTACATAGGAATTAAATTAATTTTTTAGAATTCTTAATACATGACAAAAACAGATGCCCAAAGACCGTATTATTTTAGTGTCTTTGGAACTCAAAATATAATCATATAATCATGGTGAAAGATCATAAACATCTCCCATAAAGATCTTCCCCTTCGGTTTTCTTACCTAAAACAATTATTTATATCTCGGGGAAAATAAAACATAAAAAGGGTGAGATAAAATGCTCATTAAGGGTAATCATCGAGAACATAAAAATAATCCATAAACATTTGAACATAAAAACATGAACATAAAACATCAAAATATTGAGCAATGACATAAATATTGGCAGTACATAAGTCATAGATCACAATGGAACCTTAATAATGTTAAAATAAAACATGTAATTGTGGCAAACCATTAAGCACATCATATGATTTCCATATTAGCCAAGGCATTGCTGCCAAGACCATCATAATGGACAAAGTCCCTTACTGAATTGAGTTTACTCCATGTTCCAGTCATGTATCACTGAACCGGATTAACTTGTCATTTCATCCTTGTCTATCTCATGAGATATAAATCATTACCCAATTCATTGGAGAGAGATATAGGTCACACCCATCTCTTAATAAAATCATTCTTACTTTTACTACAATTTAAACATAAATTAATCATCATAACCCAATGAATAAAATGGGTTTCATAAACATCACCCCATCATCACATAATCCATATAAAACAAATGGATATAATTTCATCATAATAAAAATAACACTATGTAAATAATAGAGACATTATACTTGAAACAAAAACATGCTAAATAATGTCATCTTATATGGAAAATAGTTTTGATAAAACACTTGAAATGAATTCTTGAGGAAAATATCTGTTCTTCTTCAAAATCATTTTAATTTCACAAAATACAATGAAATTTTAAAAGAAAAGGATTTTTTTTGAAAATAATAATTAAATCTTGTAGAGGAAGCTTCATGAAAATAAGGTGTTATGAATCTGTAATAATCCATTCATGCCATATGAGTTAAAAATTCATTATCCTCGTACTTTTTCCAGAATAGTTAAAAAGTTCCTCGTATGGTAAAAAAAGAAATATTCCTTCCATGCCTTGTGGTAAAAGTCATAAAATGGAAAAAATGAATTTTAAACGTACATCAATGTATAATAAACATTTTATGAAAGCATTTTGAGAAGACCTGGATATGGATGATAAGCATAACCCCGGTAAATACATACGAATAAACAATCTCGGATAAGAATGTGATTGGAATAATTATTCCTTACCATATGTAAAATTTCTTCTATATGTGTCTGAGACTCCTGTATAGTGGGTTTAAACATATTATTAACTTGTAACATAAACATAATAATATTTATGACTTCCTATATGATTCACTTATGACATTATATTACCCGATATTTTGTAAACTCTATGTTAACGCAGCGTTTTGTGTAAAATTGTTCCATTTATCATACGTGTTTCAGCTTTTTTTATTAATATTATTACTTATATCTTTATTTACATAATTCTGGAATGTAAAAAATGATTTATATATAATATATGTTCATCACATAAATATATATGATAGATCGATAAATGGAATGAAATACAACGTTTATGGAGAAGGTAGGTCGTACGTAGGCATGAACGTTGTTGTCGTTTCCATATTGAATTGCCTGGAATTAATTAAATGAAACAGTATATATATATATATAATAGATTGATAGATGAAATGAAACACACCATTCATGGAGACGGTAGGCCGCACGTACGCATGAAAGCTGTCTTCCTTTCCTTATTGACTTGAATGGATGTATGTAGATGACATATATATATATATATAAATAAATCCAGTAGCATTATTATGTCATATATATCATTTTTATTCATCATCTATACTTTATAATTTTTCTTGAATGGTTAACATGGAGAATGAATCTCATCGCGTCGTGGAGACGGTAATCCGTACGTACGCACGAGAGATGATATCATTCCCATAATTATTTAATGGAATTAGAGTGGATGATACAATATCTCAGAATCAGTATGATGTTATAATAACTATATATAGTTATTCTTTACACCATTATATCCATCTGAGAAAGGTGGTGGTGGAAAAATAGATTGCACCACGGAGTGGAGATGGTATTCTGTATGTACGCACGCACGGTGATTTCATTTTTTGTAGGATGGATAGAAGGTGAAATGGGTTTGTTTCATATTTATAATAACATATTAGTATATTAGTTATACCTATGTATTTACATTATAATGAAAGAACTAAATAAGAGGAAGTAGAAGAATAAATAAACTTGAAAGAATTGGTTGAAGAGATTTCTTCTTCCTCGACGTTCCTCTTTTAATCTTCCTCTTAGGGCACTAGAGTTGGTATTTTGTGAAGACCAGAACCTCTATGAAATAACAAGAGATATTAAGAAGAAAAACAGGCAGGTTTTGGCTGAGTTTTAAGGCTCAAAATTGTTTGAATAGGAGAGGGAGGAGGTGCCCTTATATTAGAGGGGTGTGGGGCACCTTAAGAAAAACATAAAATATTATTTTATAATAAATGTATATTTGATTTATAATGGTTCCAAAGTGACTTATTTAGAGTCTATGGTGGGTATGGGTCGAAATACACTCAACCAATAGGTTTTAGACATGTTTAGGTTACCATTTTATCCTTATCATTTAGATTTATCTCTATGTTAAATAATTTAACTTTTACAATGTCTTCTTGTATTCTTACACTATATGGTTAATAAACTTTCTATAAACTTCCAATAAAACCCAAATTGTTTCATTAATGTAATATATATTATTATATAATTCTTTTTGCTGAACCTTATATATTTAGGAACATAATATCAATTAATAATGTCATATTTGTTTTAAAAACTCTTTTATGTCAATTTTGTCACTATTTGGTATTTTGTTTTTCATAAATTCATAAAAGAATTATTACTTCGAAAAAACTTCATATAAACAACCCTAATATGTTATATTGACCTAGAAAATTACTTTAATTCATAAAAAGTCTCAAATTACATTTATTTTGGGAATTTATAATATCAATTATGTTAATAGTTCAATAATTAGGTAATTACTCGATCATAATTGTGTCATAAATAAATTAACTTATTTAAAGTCTATTTTTTTAAAAAAAATCCATTATGTATGAAATATTTTAATATTTCTAATTAATATTTATAGTCGAATTTATCTTATGTATAACCCAATACTAAAAATGTTTTAGTTATTTAATGTTGATTTTAACTATTTTAACTCTTCTTTAAATAAAAAATAATAAATGTCCTAATCAAATCCAAGTGAACCTAAATGGACATATTTTATTCCTAAGGTTGTTTTGGGACTAATTACACTTATCCAATGGAATTAGAACATGTGTTAGGGTAATAATAACATAATTTTTACCCTTAATTACCCTATTTACTATTAACTGTGGTAAATAAAAGTAAAAAGTTATTATTCACCAAAAATTTTTTATCTTATTGAACAAGATTTTACTTACTGATATCAACCTTATCTCTTGGATTTTTAAAATTCATCACACAGAAGTGGTAAAATTATGTTTTATGTAAATTTGCAAATTCTCCTAGGAGGTGGGTAAAAGATGGTCAAAAGTTCAATAAAATTATATATATATAATTATTATAAAATAACTAAAATGAATTACATTGAACTTATATAGGTATTTTTTATATATTTTGACAGAAATATAATTTTAAATAAAATAAATAATTATTTAATTAAAAAATCGGTTTTAAACTATAACTCAGTGTTTTTCACTATTCATCAAAAATTGAATGTTTTCAGAGAAATATCAAAAACTCACACTAAGATAATTTAGATATTATGAATCCTAAAATGAAGTCCATTTTGAATGATAAAATTTATAAAATTTTAAAAAATTTAAAAATTGTGTATTACTATTTATAACAGTTAATTTATATAACATTTTAATAACATATCATTGTTTAGTGAAACCCGATATTGCATACTACACACGCTATCGTGGAAGGTCGTGATTTCATGTAATTCAAGACAAGTCAGGGTTGCATGTAGTGCAAGTTCCCTGTGGTGTTTCATAGAACATAATCAAAACTTATTTCATTTATACATTAAAAAAACTCTCTACTTAATTTTGTGTAGAATAATTTCCACAAAACGAACTTGAAATTGTGTGTAACATGGGACATGAATAGTTTTGCGTATACTGCAAGCTAATATGGTGTTGCGTAGAGTACAATCAAATCTTGGTGTAGTGTACAATAGAAGAAATCAAAGAAATTAACAAGAATATATCTCATAAAATCTCAGGGTGTTAAATTTACCAATTCCAGGTGATCCATATTTCATTCTAGGTACCATTTTCTTGTATTATACATGGATTCATTCCTTATTTATCGATGAGTGAAACACTCTTTCATATCACATAGATTTTTCCAGGATTTGGTACTTGGGGTAGAGAGGCTTCCAGTTCCCTTGGATTTAACTATGCTAGTTGGAAGTCAATGTGACCTGTTTGAATTATGTACAAATTATGAGCTAGTTCTGGGGAGACACCACTCATGGAGATATTTCCTATGTTTATCGATACAACCATATGAAATCATCTTCAGCATGGATTGGTTGTATTTGGTGAAGCCTGTTGTGGATTTCTTTAGGAGGAAGGTTTTGTTCATTGATGATGAATAGAGCCATTAGTTTTTATTTCCTAGTGAAGCCCTCAGATGGGTCATAGGCATATTCCATACTAGTAATCCTTGATGGATGAGCTAATGATGTGTTCTTTAGAGGTTTAGAAGTTGGTTTTTCTCAGGTTTATAAGAGATTACCCGGATGTATTTGCAGAACATGTAGTAGCATTACCCCCTCAATGAGAGATCCAGTTCAGGATCGAAGTTCATCCAGATGTTTCTAGTCTCTCGATGTATCTATATAAGATGGTTCCTTATGAGTTTTGAGGGATATGGATACCTCTATATGGTATGTTGTTGTTTGATATTGTTCGGCCATGTATGTCACTGTGGAAGGAACCAGTTTTGTTTATAAAGAAGGCTCACAGTAGTTTTCCGATGTGTATCGATTATCATCACTTGAACCAAGAGATACTAAAGAACCACTACACTATTCCATGGATTGAGGATTTAATCGAACAACTGAAGGGATAATGTTGGATCTTTAAGATCAATTTGTATCCAGGATATCATTAGATGCATGTAAAAAATGGAGATATCCTGAAGAATACTTTCTATTTTCACCATTGGCATTATGAGTTTTTTTATGTCTTTCGATGTGATGAATAATCCATATGTGTTCATGGGGTTAATGAAATTTGTTTTTTTTGAGTTCCTAGATATGTTCATGGTGGTTTTCATTGATTACATCCTTGTGCACTCTGTGTTTAAGGAAGAGTATGTAGAGCATTTGACCTCTAATTTAGGAGTTCATTGCATTGATAAGTTGGTTGGTAAGTCTCTAAAGTTTTTGTTTTTTCCTAATTCTGTCTATTGCATAGTGAATTTTGTATCCCACCAGGGAGTAGTTGTGGATACATTGAAGATAAAAGGACTTGTGTCTTGGGAATCCCCCAAGATAGTGATATATGTGTGAAGTTTCCTTTGTCTTATAGGATATCAGAAGAAATTTATAGTCGATATTCCTATGTTTAAGACTCCTCTAGTAGTGTTAAATAGAAGGATTAGGTGTTCATGTGGACTTATCAGTGTCATATATCTTTTGAGTATGTAAAGGAGAAGTCGTTCAGTTCTCCAATCCTTTGTCTTCCAGTAGAATGAGTCCAATTTTATTTTTTCATGACACTTCCCCTCTTAGATTGGGTTATTTTATTATTGAGAATTGATCGGTCATTTTTTATGGTTCCTAGTAGTTTCATCCCCATGAACGTAAAAAAGACACCCACAATCTCGAGTATGAAGTGGTTGTGTTTTCCCAGAATTTTTGGAGAAATTATTTCATAGGTGAGCATTTTTTAGTCTTCACTGATCATAAAAATCTGAGGTATGTTTCCCCCCAATGAGACTTGAACTTGTGTCAGTGATGGTGGATAGAGTTATTAAATTATTACAACATTGGTATTTCATATACATCTATTAAGGTTAATTTCATGGTTGATGTGCTGATTAGGAAGTCATGCAATGATGCAGAGTAAAAATTTGTGATTCCTAGATAGTGATGGAAGAAAATTAAATATTGTATCTTGATATGGGAGAAGTGGGGCAATAAGTTTTTTTAGATGATTGTGCCATCATCTGTATTGCAGAAGGTGGTGGAATCCTAGCTAGGGGATCATGAGGAGGAGGTCTGGAGAGACCAAGTTGTTTTTATGGAGGCCCTCCATGGTTGGTTTGAGGAATAATAACAGTGACTATTAATTTAGGGAAGGATTTTTATTCCTTTGGTGATGTGTGAAATGGATCTTAGAGAGTTCCATAATTCGTATTTCGATGTACATCATAGCACAAAAAAGATGTTCTAATCTTTCAAAGGTAAATTTTTGTGGCATGAGTTGGTCCATGTAGTTTTAGGGTTTTTGTATCAAATTTTGGTCTTCTATAAGCTAAAGATCAAGAACCGTGCAACTGTGAATGTTTCAAAATCAAATGGAACACTCTATAAATCCATGAAAACTCCCAAAAAAATATTTTTAGAATCACCATTTACTTTTAAACCAACCCAAACCCAAAAACATCACATAATTTAGAAGGGTGAAATCCAAAATTTTGAACCAATAGATCCTTCAAAAACAACATAAAAACTACTCAATAAAAGTTTCCATGTTCCACATGTAAATTCCAAAACAAAATAAAACCAATATTATGAAATATTTTAGACGTAAAACACCACACAAACCATCCGATTTTACTCTTGAAGCTCAATTTTTATTTTATCAAACACATTTGGGAATATATACATAGGAATATATATATAATAACATCAAAACCCATTTTTATCAATTTATAGCAGAAAAATAAAATCACAATTAACTAACCAAGTGAATAAAAAGACATGAGGATCATATTTATAAATTAATTGGTAGTCCAAAATCATCAATAGATTGTTTCAAAATAGAATATAGCAGAAACACCTACCTCAATGGAGTGCGGATATGATGAATCTTTGAGGGGAGGATTAACAAAGCCTAATGGACCTACCACACACCCTAAAATCCAAATAAACGCAACCCACACACAATTACTATCCATTAGGTATCATCCAAGATAGATACCCCCAAAGAAAAACAAAAGAATCCAAAGAGGAGAAGAGAGAGAGTATAAAATGGAAAACAAATAAGAAACATACTGTGGAAGCTTGGAGAAGAATCCATGGATAAAGAGAAGATAAGGAGGGGGTATAGGGTATGTAACACCCAAGACTTTTATGTTATATAAATTATCAAAGGAATCATTTTCTACACAACACTTGCTTGACTTGCTTTACACGCAATCGCGACCTTCCTCGATAGCTTGCGTCGTACGCAATACCGAGTTTCACTAAACAACAATATGCTATTAAAACTAGCCGTTATGAATAGTAATAACCACTTTTTGAAATTTTATAAATTTTATTTTTCAAAATGGACTTCATTTTTGGACTCAGAATATCGAAATTAGCCTAGGGTGAAATTTTGGTATTTTTCTGAAAACTTTCAATTTTTGATGAATAGTGAAACCACTAAGTGGTAGGTTAAAAACTGAATTTTGCATAAAAATTAATTTTACCGCTTCTGTGAATGGAATTTCGAAAATCCGAGAGACACGGTTAATATCAAGGACTAAAATGTGGTTCAATGAGATGAAAATAATTTTTTGGTGAATAGTATCTTTTTACGATTTTTACCGCGGTTAATAGTAAATAGGGTAACTAAGGGTAAATATGATATTAATATTACCCTAACACATGTCCTAATTCTATTGGAAAAGTGTAATTCGACCAAAAACAAACTTAGGAATAAAATATGACCATTTAGGCCCACTTGGATTAGATTAGGACATTTATTATTAATTTATTTAAAGAAGGGTTAAAATAGTTAAAATCAAAGTTTAATAAGTAAATCATTTTTAATATGGGGTTATACATAAGATAAATTCAATTGTAAATATTCATTAGAAAGCTAAAACGATTTCCTACATGATGATATTTTATTTGTAATTTTTAGACATTAAATAATTTAATTTATTTTTGACATAATGATGATGCAGTAATTATCTTATTAATGAAATATTGACATAATTGATGTTATAAACACCAAAATAAATGTAATTTGAGACTTTTTATGAATTCCACTAATTTTCTAGGTTACTATGATATATTAGTGTTGATTTAATCAACTTGGTTCGAACATATAATTCTGTTATGACTTTCAAACAAATCATATATCAAATAGTGTCAAAATTGACACAAAATAGTTTTTAAATCAAATATTATATTATTAATTGTTATTTTATTCCTAAAAATCTACGGTTCGGCCAAATGACTTATATACAGATATATATATTAATAATAAACAATTTGGGGTTCGTTTGGCATGTTATAGTAAGTTTATTAACCATATAGTGAAGGAAAACAAAAAGACACGGTAAAAGTTAAAATAATTAACTTAGAGTTAAATCTAATTGATAAGGTTAAAATAATACCCTAAACTTGTCTAAATCCTATTGGTGGATAGGATTTCGACCCATCCCCACTTTAGCTTCGAAATAAGACCCTTTGAAACCATTATAAACCGATTTTGACTTTAATATAAAATAATATTTTGAGATATTCCTAAGGTGCCCCTCTCCTCCCTTATAAAAGGGCACCTCCTCCCCCTCCTCCTCACACCAAATTGAGCACTCAAGCTCGGCCAACCCCTGCCATTTTCTCATCTCCACTTCCCTAGAATAATCCTAGAGGTCCTGGTCTTCTCCAAAGACCAATCTTAGTTCCTTAAGTGGAGGATTCAAAGAAGCGTTCCAAAGAAGAGGTAATATCCATTACCGATCTTTTCAATTTCTTTCTTCTTCAACTTCTTCTTCTTTAGTTGTTTCATGATAAAGTAATAACATAAGTATTACTTACATACTGATATGTTATTATAAATATGAAACAACCCTAATTCACCTTCTATCCATCCTACGGAAAAATGAAATCACCACGCGTGCGTACGTACGGAATACCGTCTCCACGCCGTGGTGTAATCTATTTTCCACCATCACCTTACAAGGATGGGTATAATGGTGTAATGAGTAACTAAATATGATTATTATGAAGTAATATTGATACTGAAATTATATATATATACTCCAATACAATTCCACGATCATAGGAACGATATCATCACTCGTGCGTACGTACGGAATACCGTCTCCACGATGTGATGCGACTCGTTCTACATGATCTTCATTTCATAATGATTATATAAATGAATTGAATAAATGAATATGGTATATACTACAGTAATACCATTCTGGAAATGAATTATCTATAACCTAAAGATAAGAATAAGAATTTATTCGACAAAACACGCATAAGAACAAAAAGTTATAAAGACCCGAGTAACAAGTAACAATGAAATATTACTAACAAGAAGCTAATAATATGACCATATATGATATCATATAAATATGTATGATTCTTGAATAAGTCAATAACATTATTTAAACCATTATACAGGAGCTTCAGACACGTACAAAGCTAATCGGACCTAAGGTAAGGGAAAATACCACAATCTCATTTTTATCCGAGATTGTTTATTCGTAAGTATTTACTGGGGTGTATTTTATCATCCACATCCATGTTCCCTCAATATGTAATATTGTTTCCATCCACTTACAATAGTTTAAATCCAATTTTACCCTTCGGTGAGTTTTTAGTAAAGAATATGAACGGAATCTTTTGTCGTTTTTTTTTCGTACGAGGTACTTTTTGACTTTTCCGACAAAGATACGAAGAATGTTTTTTTAACTTATACGGCATGAATGGATTTTTAAAACATTATTTCCAAGAAGCTTCCTTTACAAGTTTTCAAGTTTATTTTTAATCAACTTCTTTTAGTTTAAAGTTGTATGACATGTTAAGAAAGGAAAAATGTTTTTGAAGTAGAAAGGATATTTTCCTCAAGAATAAAGTTCAAGTGTTTTATCAAAATTATTTTCCATCTAAGATAATAAAGGGTTCTGTTTTTATCCCTATTATTACATTGATTTGATCATGTTGTGATGGAATTATTTTTATGAATTCCATTATCTTATATGAATTGATTTATGATGTCATGATGTTTCAAGAATCCCATTTTTGTTACATGTGTTATGCGATGATGTATGTTTTATGATTATGTGGCACACATAAGAAAGGATTCATTATAAGATGGGTGGGACCTATATCTCCCTCCAATGAATTGGATAAAGATTTTATATCTCATGAGATAGACATGGCTGGAACGGAAGGTTATTTCGGTTCAGTGATACAGGACTGAAACGAGGAGTGAACTCGGTTCAGAAAGGGACTTTGTCCACTAAGATAGTCTTGGCAATGAGTCATGACTAACAAGAAATGATTTTCCATGATTATGTGTGCATGCCACAAAGTTTCAAGTTTTATGTTATGATTTTGGGGATCTCATTTTCACTTCTATGATTTATTCCATGTTAATATATTATGATCTCTTTTGCAGGTTTTGATTTTCAAAAAGATATGATATGATTTTTATTTCCTTTATTTGCCCTTGCTGAGCATTTGAGCACACCCTTTTATGTTTTCTTTTCCCCAGGTCAGGAAGATGGATATTAAGTAGAATATGCTAAAAGGGACCCTAGATATGATGAAATAAATGGGAGACACTGTAGAAGATTTATGAACCAGTTGTTTATGTTTCCCAGTTTCTAAAGACACTATACCTATACGGTCCTTTGTGGTTTTGTCATAAGTTGTAATAAGTGTGCTTCAATTTTGAAGTATTAACAATGTATGTAAATTATGGGTCGTTATAGTTGGTATCAGAGGAAAGGTTATAGTCAACCTTTGGAAACTAGGATGTGAAAGCCTTAGTAAGAACCCTAAGAATAAGTCTAAGCATAGAACACAATCTTAGAAATGGCCATGAATAACCTAGGATAAGACCATAAGCATGAAAATTTTATTCTTGAATTATGTGGTTTCCTATTATAATTAGTGTTGCTCACACTATTCTTCTTGGTTTTAGTCAATGGCTGGAACCCGAAGGAACCGTGTTAATGCGGAATGCGATGGGAAATGCAATGATTGTCCCCCTGAGCAACCAAACGATATGGGAGCTGGAATGCAAAATCTTGTAGCCATGCTCACACAACTTTCTCAAGCTATGAATCATGCAGGATTTCCAAACGAGCAAAGGAGGGAGCAACATTCTGTTGAATCCTTCATGAGGCAGCGTCCACCTTCTTTCAGCGGGTCTACTGATCCATTAGTTGCTGAACAATGGATTAGTACTACTGAAAAGATATTTTCAGTTCTTCAATGTTCTGAACATGATAAATTCATCCTAGCAATGTACCGTTTGGAAAGAGATGCTGATCAATGGTGGAATCTTGTTAAGAATACGAGGCAAAGGGATGAAATTGAGTCTATGGAATGGGACGAGTTCAAGAACTTATTTTTCAATAAGTACTTCCCTCGTATTCTCCGAACAAAGATGGAGAAAGAGTTTCTTGAACTGAAGCAAAGGGATGATGAATCTGTTAGTACCTATGAAGCAAATTTTACAAGACTTGCAAGGTACGCTTCTGGTATTATTATCCAACCTGAGAGTAAGATCGATCGATTCTTTAGTGGCTTAAAACCAAGTCTTCGAAGGGCGTTAGCCATAAGGGACTTCAATAGCTACGAGGAAATTGTTCGATGTGCTCTCAAAGTCGAGATGGAGATTGGAGTAACCCATCAGTCACATGGGTTTGATAAGAAGAGGAAGATGGAATTAAAAGGAAACTCTAAAGAGCACACTGAAAAGAAGATGAACTTTCCATTATGCTCAAAGTGTGGAAAGAAACATGGAGGGAGTTGTCTTAAAGGGACAAGTAAATGTTTTAAATGTGGAAAGGAAGGTCATCGGGCATTTGAATGCCGTGATAATGGGAAGAAGATGTCTAATGATGCAAACAAAGGAAGGGATACACAGAATGAACCTACTACACTTCAATGTTTCAAGTGCAAGGAGATGGGGCATTATGCCAATCAATGCCCAAATCCAAGGGTTGATGATGATGGTCGACGTCAACAAAATCTTAAGGCTAAAGACAAAGGAAAGTCACATGCAATTTCTATCAGCGATGTGGAGTACGATAACGATGTGGTGAAAGGTACACTTACCATCCACTCTAAAGTAGCAAATGTTTTATTTGATTCTGGATCCACCCACTCTTTTATTTCTGAAGACTTTTCTAAGGGTATCACCGTATTACCTCAACAATTAGATGTTGAGTTAGCCGTGACAACACCTAATGGCACATCAATCGCATCAAAAGTTTATAATTCTTCTCCGATCAAAGTTTGTGGGAAAGTGCTTCCTGTAAATCTTGTGATCCTTCCTTTAGTGGAATTTGATGTGATTCTTGGCATGGATTGGCTTTCTCTACATGGAGCTCATATCAATTGCCAAATAAGGGAAGTCACATTTCATATTCCAGATCAATCTACGATTGTCTATCAATGCAAGGATGAACATAACCTTCCAGTGGAAATTTCTTCCATCTTATGGGTATTGATTCCACTAAATGAAGGTTATTTATCTCAAATGGTTGGTGAGAAACTCACGATTAAGAATATGCCCATTGTACGGGAGTTTGATGATGTCTTTCCGGAGGAATTGCCGGGTCTTCCACCAAATCGTGAAGTTGAGTTTTCAATAGAACTCGTACCGGGTGCTTTGCCTATTTCAAAGACACCTTATAGAATGGCCCCAATTGAGTTGCAGGAATTGAAGAAGAAACTCCAAGAGAATCTTGATAAGGGATTCATACGCCCTAGTGCGTCACCTTGGGGAGCACCTGTTCTATTTGTTAAGAAGAAAGATGGATCAATGAGACTCTGCATTGATTATCGAGAACTTAACAAGATCACTATCAAGAACAAATATCCTCTCCCACGCATTGATGACTTATTTGACCAACTACGCGGAGCTCAATACTTTTCCAAGATTGATCTTCGTTCAGGGTATCATTAATTAAGGTTCAAAAGGGAGGATATACCAAAGACGGCTTTCCGTAAAAGGTATGGACACTATGAATTTATAGTGATGCCATTTGGTCTTACTAATTCCCCTGCTATCTTCATGGATCTAATGAATAGAGTCTTTAGAGACTATCTTGATCAATTTGTGGTAGTCTTTATAGACGATATTCTTGTCTATTCAAAGAGAAAGGAAGAGCATGAAGATCACTTGAGAATTATATTGAAGACCCTGAGAAAGGAAAAGATTTATGCCAAATTTACCAAGTGTGAATTTTGGCTTCAAAAAGTTGCATTTTTGGGTCATATAATCTCAAAAGAGGGGATATCTGTGGATCCAGCAAAAACAGAGGTTATCGAAAGATGGTCGAGACCAACCACAGTAACTGAGATCCGAAGTTTTCTTGGTTTGGCTGGATATTATCTACGTTTTGTAAAAGATTTTTCACGATTATCTAATCCACTCACCAAGTTGACTCGGAAAGGAGTTAAGTTTGTCTGGACAGAGGAATGTGAAGAGAATTTCAAGGAGTTGAAAAGAAGGTTATCCAGTGCACCTGTGCTCACACTACCTTGTAGTGGAGAAAGGTTTGTGATCTACAGTGATGCATCCAAGAAGGGATTGGGGTGTGTTCTTATGCAAAATGATATGGTGATAGCTTATGCCTCACGACAGTTGAAAATACATGAGCAAAATTACCCAACACATGATTTGGAGTTGGCTGTGGTAATCTTTGCATTAAATATTTGGAGGCATTACCTTTATGGTGAATGGTGTGATATTTATACTGATCATAAAAGTTTAAAGTATATTTTCACACAAAAGGAGTTGAATATGCGTCAAAGAAGATGGTTGGAGCTGATTAAGGATTATGACTGCTCAATCCATTACCACCCTGGGAAAGCAAACAAGGTGGAAGATGCATTAAGTCGACAAGACCATGCTAGTTTATCCATGATGAGGATCACAAAAGATCCAATATTTATGGATTTACAAAGGATAGATCTTGGAATTATAATGGAAGGGGAAAAATCTTATCTTTCTCAAATGAATGTTCAACCATCTATACATGTGAAGATTAAAGAGGCACAGAAAGAAGATGTCGAGTTACAAAAGAAGGTGAGAAATGTTCCTGAATTCAACCTTGATTGTGATGGGATAATAAAGTTCCGGAATCGGGTTTGTGTTCCTCCCATCCCCGAATTAAAGAAGGAGCTGCTGGATGAGGCTCATAGTTCTTCATTCTCTATTCATCCTGGAAGCACGAAGATGTATAGGGACCTGAAAGAGTACTTCTGGTGGGATGGCATGAAAAGAGATGTTGCTGAATTTGTCTCTCGATGCTTGGTTTGTCAACAAGTTAAAGCTGAGAGACAGAAGTCTAAGGGGATGTTACAACCATTACCCATACCCGAATGGAAATGGGAAAACATCACTATGGACTTTGTCACAGGACTTCCTAAAACATCCAAAGGCAATAATGCTATTTGGGTCATAGTTGATCGTCTTACAAAGTCTGCACACTTCATTCCTATTAGAGAGGATTTCTCTCTAGATCAGCTTGCCAGGATATATGTAAAGGAAGTGGTAAGATTACATGGAGTACCACTTTCTATTATATCTGATCGGGATCCGAGATTTACCTCGAAGTTCTGGCGAAGTCTTCAGCATACTCTGGATACAGAGTTGAGTTTCAGCACTGCTTATCATCCCCAGACAGACGGTCAATCTGAGAGAACAATTCAAACCCTAGAAGATATGTTGAGAGCTTGCTCTATGGATTTCAAAGGAGGTTGGGATCAACACCTACCTTTGGTAGAATTTTCTTATAATAATAGCTTTCACTCCAGTATTCAGATGGCTCCTTATGAAGCTCTCTATGGAAAGAAATGCAGGACTCCAACTTGCTGGGATGAAGTTGGGGAAAGAAAGCTATTAGGACCTGATCTCGTTGATGAAATGGCAGAAAAGGTCATATATATTCAACAACACATAAGAGTAGCTCAGAGTCGACAGAAAAGCTATGCCGACAACCGAAGAAAAGACCTAGAGTTTGAAGTGGGTGATAAAGTGTTCTTACGAATATCTCCCTGGAAGAGGGTTATGAGATTTGGAAAGAAGGGGAAGTTGAGCCCTAGATATATCGGTCCTTTCGAAATACTGGATCGTGTTGGGAAGGTAGCTTACCGATTGGTGCTTCCACCGAATCTCTCTCAAGTTCACGATGTGTTCCATGTATCTCTCCTAAGAAAGTACATACCAGATCCTTCACATGTACTCAGCTCAGAAGTTGTACCGCGGGAGCAAGATCTTTCTTATGAAGAACAGCCGATAGAGATTCTGGATCGTAGCGAAAAAGTCCTACGAAACAAGACCACTCGCTAGGTGAAAGTTTTATGGAGGAACCACCAACTTAAAGAAGCTACATGGGAGCTTGAGGATATGATGAGGGAGAAGTATCCTCATCTGTTTGTTACAAAGTGACGAATTTCGAGGGCGAAATTCTTTTTAAGGGGGGTAGAATGTAACACCCGAGACATTTATGTTATATAAATTATCAAAGGAATCTTTTTCTACACAACACTTGCTTGACTTGCTTTACACGCAATCGCGACCTTCCTCGATAGCTTGCGTCGTACGCAATACCGAGTTTCACTAAACAACAATATGCTATTAAAACTAGCCGTTATGAATAGTAATAACCACTTTTTGAAATTTTATAAATTTTATTTTTCAGAATGGACTTCATTTTTGGACTCAGAATATCGAAATTAGCCTAGGGTGAAATTTTGGTATTTTTCTGAAAACTTTCAATTTTTGATGAATAGTGAAACCACTAAGTGGTAGGTTAAAAACTGAATTTTGCATAAAGCTTAATTTTACCGCTTCTGTGAATGGAATTTCGAAAATCCGAGAGACACGGTTAATATCAAGGACTAAAATGTTGTTCAATGAGATGAAAATAATTTTTTGGTGAATAGTAACTTTTTACGATTTTTACCGCGGTTAATAGTAAATAGGGTAACTAAGGGTAAATATGATATTAATATTACCCTAACACATGTCCTAATTCTATTGGACAAGTGTAATTCGACCAAAAACAAACTTAGGAATAAAATATGACCATTTAGGCCCACTTGGATTAGATTAGGACATTTATTATTAATTTATTTAAAGAAGGGTTAAAATAGTTAAAATCAAAGTTTAATAAGTAAATCATTTTTAATATGGGGTTATACATAAGATAAATTCAATTGTAAATATTCATTAGAAAGCTAAAAAGATTTCCTACATGGTGATATTTTATTTGTAATTTTTAGACATTAAATAATTTAATTTATTTATGACATAATGATGATGCAGTAATTATCTTATTAATGAAATATTGACATAATTGATGTTATAAACACCAAAATAAATGTAATTTGAGACTTTTTATGAATTCCACTAATTTTCTAGGTTACTATGATATATTAGTGTTGATTTAATTAACTTGGTTCGAACATATAATTCTGTTATGACTTTCAAACAAATCATATATCAAATAGTGTCAAAATTGACACAAAATAGTTTTTAAATAAAATATTATATTATTAATTGTTATTTTATTCCTAAAAATCTAAGGTTCGGCCAAATGACTTAGATAAGGATATATATATTAATAATAAACAATTTGGGGTTAGTTTGGCATGTTATAGTAAGTTTATTAACCATATAGTGAAGGAAAACAAAAAGACACGGTAAAAGTTAAAATAATTAACTTAGAGTTAAATCTAATTGATAAGGTTATAATAATACCCTAAACTTGTCTAAATCCTATTTGTTGATAGGATTTCGACCCATACCAACTTTACCTTCGAAATAAGACCCTTTGGAACCATTATAAACCGATTTTGACTTTAATATAAAATAATATTTTGAGATATTCCTAAGGTGCCCCTCTCCTCCCTTATAAAAGGGCACCTCCTCCCCCTCCTCCTCACACCAAATTGAGCACTCAAGCTCGGCCAACCCCTGCCATTTTCTCCTCTCCACTTCCCTAGAATAATCCTAGAGGTCCTGGTCTTCTCCAAAGACCAATCTTAGTTCCTTAAGTGGAGGATTCAAAGAAGCGTTCCAAAGAAGAGGTAATATCCATTACTGATCTTTTCAATTTCTTTCTTCTTCAACTTCTTCTTCTTTAGTTGTTTCAGGATAAAGTAATAACATCAGTATTACTTACATACTGATATGTTATTATAAATATGAAACAACCCTAATTCACCTTCTATCCATCCTACGGAAAAATGAAATCACCACGCGTGCGTACGTACGGAATACCGTCTCCACGCCGTGGTGTAATCTATTTTCCACCATCACCTTACAAGGATGGGTATAATGGTGTAATGAGTAACTACATATGATTATTATGAAGTAATATTGATACTGAAAAAAAATATATATACTCCAATACAATTCCACGATCATAGGAACGATATCATCACTCGTGCGTACGTACGGAATACCGTGTCCACGATGTGATGCGACTCGTTCTACATGATCTTCATTTCATAATGATTATATAAATGAACTGAATAAATGAATATGGTATATACTACACTAATACCATTCTGGAAATGAATTATCTATAACCTAAAGATAAGAATAAGAATTTATTCGACAAAACACGCATAAGAACAAAAAGTTATAAAGACCCGAGTAACAAGTAACAATGAAATATTACTTACAAGAAGCTAATAATATGACCATATATGATATCATATAAATATGTATGATTCTGGAATAAGTCAATAACATTATTTAAACCATTATACAGGAGCTTCGGACACGTACAAAGCTAATCAGACCTAAGGTAAGGGAAAATACCACAATCTCATTTTTATCCGAGATTGTTTATTCGTAAGTATTTACTGGGGTGTATTTTATCATCCACATCCATGTTCCCTAAATATGTAATATTGTTTCCATCCACTTACAATAGTTTAAATCCAATTTTACCCTTCGGTGAGTTTTTAGTAAAGAATATGAACGGAATCTTTTGTCGTTTTTTTTTCGTACGAGGTACTTTTTGACTTTTCCGACAAAGGTACGAAGAATGTTTTTTTTAACTTATACGGCATGAATGGATTTTTAAAACATTATTTCCAAGAAGCTTCCTTTACAAGTTTTCAAGTTTATTTTTAATCAACTTCTTTTAGTTTAAAGTTGTATGACATGTTAAGAAAGGAAAAATGTTTTTGAAGTAGAAAGGATATTTTCCTCAAAAATAAAGTTCAAGTGTTTTATCAAAATTATTTTCCATCTAAGATAATAAAGGGTTCTATTTTTATCCCTATTATTACATTGATTTGATCATGTTGTGATGGAATTATTTTTATGAATTCCATTATCTTATATGAATTGATTTATGATGTCATGATGTTTCAAGAATCCCATTTTTGTTACATGTGTTATGCGATGATGTATGTTTTATGATTATGTGGCACAAATAAGAAAGGATTCATTATAAGATGGGTGGGACCTATATCTCCCTCCAATGCATTGGGTAAAGATTTTATATCTCATGAGATAGACATGGCTGGAACGGAAGGTTATTTCGGTTCAGTGATACAGGACTGAAACGAGGAGTGAACTCGGTTCAGAAAGGGACTTTGTCCACTAAGATAGTCTTGGCAATGAGTCATGACTAACAAGAAATGATTTTCCATGATTATGTGTGCATTCCACAAAGTTTCAAGTTTTATGTTATGATTTTGGGGATCTCATTTTCACTTCTATGATTTATTCCATGTTATGATATTATGATCTCTTTTGCAGGTTTTAATTTTCAAAAAGATATGATATGATTTTTATTTCCTTTATTTGCCCTTACTGAGCATTTGAGCTCACCCTTTTATGTTTTCTTTTCCCCAGGTCAGGAAGATGGATATTAAGTAGAATATGCTAAAAGGGACCCTAGATATGATGAAATAAATGGGAGACACTGTAGAAGATTTATGAACCAGTTGTTTATGTTTCCCAGTTTCTAAAGACACTATACCTATACGGTCCTTTGTGGTTTTGTCATATGTTGTAATAAGTGTGCTTCAATTTTGAAGTATTAACAATGTATGTAAAGTATGGGTCGTTATAGGGTACTCCCTTAATGATACAAAAAAACCAATGGAATATACCCAATTTTGGGTTAAAATGAGAGATAGATAATTCATGGTTTTAATATTAAAAATTTCAATGAATCACAAACGTTTTGGCCACACATTTTGGTAAAATGTGCACCAATCATATGTCCCTCAATGGCCATATGGGACTCCCTAAATGGATTGGATGCACAATTTTTAAACTATGTGCCAACCATGTTAAATGAATCTCTCCAGAAATGACACCATGATGCACAGTTTCATGGGAATGGAACAAGGTTTCCTCTAATGGTGAATTAACTATGTGTAGTCCAAATAATAACCTGAAACATCCAAAATTCTAAAATTCAAACAAGGGATCAACTCAAACCTCAACAAAAAAGATCAAACATATATAAAAGAATAAAATAAATAAGTATCCAAGGTCAGGGTGGAAAATTCACCACTATATAAAACCTTTTTAGATGAATGATATTCACCTATGATGTAATATCACAGTTAAGACCATCCTGTAACCATTTCACCATGGTTTCCTCCTCTCCAATAAATGTTGGAGAAAATTACTATAAATCCATCATTTTCTAGCATATTCCATCACGGACATAAACCCTTGAGTTAACCACATAGACTCTACTACCCTCTCTTACATGAGAATATCAAAGTAAAAGTGATCCAAGAACATATCTTGAAATTCCATCCACTACATATTATCTATCTTTCTATCCTGAGCCTATATTTCCCACCAATTATTCACCAAAGGATATATCATATAATCTACATAATTGAATATTATGTTATAAAGAGTCTCTTAGTGGTCCAGAATTATAATGACCTATCCGTAGAAGCCTGGAGCCAATGCATTATTTTATTACATTGGAATGATTACAAGGAATAAAGTCCTAAAGGACTGACCAGTTTAGTAGTCTTGTAAAATATATTACATTCATTAACATTACATTACACATTCAGACATAAAACACAACATCAATAATCCTTTGAGAACACCATTATTTTCCTAAATTAACTCAGCATATAAATCATAATACACTACTTGGAATCCTTGGAAAATAAAACATAAGAAAGAGGTGAGATCAGATGCTCAGTTAGGATAAATAAATTAGCAGAAGCTATAAACTTTTAAGGCAATATGATTAATGAAAAAATGTCATTTTAAAAAAAATTGAATATAATATGTCAAAAAGAAATAAAACATTACCATATAAATATGCACATGGATATTCTACTAGTCAAATAATCACATGTAATAATGAATTTCATAACGAGGGAATCCATAATGTCAGACATCATAACCACATAGTCAAGTCCTCGTGCTAATCATGCCTATCGTGAAGCGAATGCTATTGTAGATTCTCTTGCTAACGAAAGAGTACATCAAAGCATGACTTGGTTGGACACTCTTCCAGCTGACTTATAATATTTGTTTGATAGTGATTGTAAATAAATCACATCTTTCCATCTTTTTTAATCTTTTTCTTATCAATAAATTGTGATTTGGTCTTTGAAAAATGCATTACCTTTTAAAAAAATAGTCAAGGCATCGTGCCAAGACAACAAATAATTTTTTTTCAATGCCTTATTCAAAGGCACTAATTTTTCTCATGAGACCTACTGATGCATCAAGGGGCTATATCAGGCCCCACCCATCTTTTACTGTGTCTAATACATTCCTCATATGAAAAAGGGTGAAATATAACATAAACATTCGTACTAAAACTACAATACAAAATGTCAATAAATTTACCACACACTATGGATGGTATAAAATCAGCACATCCATAGTTAATCATATTATAATTCTTTCAATATAATAACGAATATTGTATTATTGAAAATCAACCTCTCTCAAGAATAATATCCAATAACGGAATTTGATATATATAAAAATAATTAATAAAACTGTTTGAGGGAAATACAATTTTTATGAAATCATTCAAAAGTTGCACTATTTATAAAGGAACTCATTTAAAAGAGATTTTTTGAATAAAAGTTTCCCACGCCTATTTGAAACTTTTCAATGAAATTAACACTTTAAAAAAATAATGTATACATAAATAAATCCTTCAAATAATTTTTGAAAAAAAGTACATTAATTAAAAAAATAGAAAAATAAATCATTAAAAACATTTAAATTGATGATCTATATAAAGAGTCCATTACATAAAACCATAAAAGATTAATTTTTTTAAAACCTTATAATAATAAATGGAAATAAGCTAATAAATATTTCATAGTGGATACTTACAGATAAATAATCTCAGATAATAATAAAATTAAGGAAATAACCCTTACCTAGATCTTTCCAATAGTCGGGGGTATGTTTAACCTCCTGTATAATGACCATATTATGTTATTAAATTATAACATACCCATATTAATATTTATGATATCATATATGATTCATTTATTACTTTTTACTACACATTTAATAATAATTTTCATTTTAAAGTAACATTTTGGGTAATAATCACTTTCATTATCGTACAAGTTTTAACTTTCATTATTGATTGAATCACATAGATCATGATTTACCTGCTTCTATAATTTAAAACATGATTTATATATAATATATATTCAGAATATAAATATGTATAATATATAGATATATGGAATAGAAACACCATTCAAAAAGATTGTAGTCTATACGTACACATGAATGTTGTTTCTTATTTATTATCATGTAGTATGGAAGTAAGTAAACGACATATATTTATCTACATAAATATAGATTATTTTAGTATAAATATTTTTTCATATATATAATAAATAATCAATATATATATATTTTAATAAAAATTACTGAATAGTGATCGTTGAAGATGAATCTCATCGATTCGTGGACACGATAAGCCGTATGTACGCACATATGGTGACGATTATGATCCCTTTTTATTTGTTTCTTGTGGGCCATGTTTTTTTGTTCTATACTTTGTACATTTATCTCTCTTTTTATTCAATAAATTTTGAGGACATGGCATTTTGTTTCTTGGTCCTGCACCTTTCTGTCAAAATATTTAATATGCATTAATTAATTTAAAATTAATTCTTTTTGTCAAAACCAGAAAGTGTTTTTTTTTAAGTAGAAAATATCAAAAGATCGACAAGAATTTATGAACAATTCAAATGTGAAATTACATATAATGAACTAAGTTATATTGAATGATAAAAAAAATAATCTAATGATACTTTAAAACCATTCATATTTATAATTTGACACTATAAATTAGTTCGATTAAAAAATTTGTTTGTAATTAAAATTTAGTCTTTATTAATATTCATGGAAATATAAAAGTTACCAGAAAAGTTTGAAAATATTATCCAAACTAAATTTTTATGTCCTGCTTCAAATTTTTTTTAATATATTAAATTGATTATATAAAACTGTCAAATATTGGATTTAAAAAGGTTCCTCCATTAAAAGGCCAAACTAACTGCATTTTTTGAAAAATACTTCTTTTATCTAAAAAATTGAATTTGACTTTATATTATGTCTGAGAAAGACAAAAGATAAATTTTAAAATTATATATGATATATATATATATAATTAAATATGTGGTTAATATAATTCATAACCTATTTTTAAATACCTTGTTTAATAGGTCATGATACGCTTGAACATAGTGTTATTTGAAGAACAAGCTATTGAATTACTTTAAAAAGATAACTTAACATAAAATCATGAGGTGTTATATTTTCACATACTTCAAAAAAATTGCATCCTCGCAATATAAAATTTTTCTTCAAAATTAAATGGTTGAAAATAGAATATACCATTGTGGAAAACCCATATCGGAAATACTATTAATAAAATTTAGTCTTAATAAGAGGGAATGTGAAATGAAAAGGTCAACATCAAATTATGATTTTGAATAAGAGAAAATTGGTGGAAATAAAAGACACATAATTGGTGGAATATTTAAATATTTATAGGGTGTGATTGAGGTCATCAATCAAAAACATCTCAATAATAAATGTAAAATTGAGGGCCTCGAAGCCATAAATCTATGATGATTTAAAGTATCATCAGTTAAACAAAACATATTGTATTATGATAACACATTTTTTTTAGATATTTTTTTGGAATAGTATGGATTAATTTAATATCAAGGTAAAAACTCATGAAAGCATACTTGATATCATTACCTATCATAATCATATTCTCATCATTTGGTAGTGCTGCGATCTATTTTCACTTTATCCCTTACTCTAGGAAATGAATGTTCAAAAATTATTTTTTATGCCTAAATCAAATTTGTTATATCTTATGTTCCAAAAGTATTCCCTTAATAATATAAATGTTTACTGAAAACCAAACTATTTAGTGAAAGTATTAAATAAATCATACATTAACCTCAAACAAAATATCAAGTGTTTAACTTACTCAATTACAACCATTAGACTTATCCAAAATTCTTGTGTCCAAACTCTCAGTCCAAAAAATTATAAATAATGTTAACATAACATAATGATTATCTCTTTTATCACATAACAACATGTGAATAACTATTTTATTTATTCTATTAAAACATGTTAAAAAACTAAATTACCATAAAACATTATTTTAATATGTATGTACGTTATAAAACATAGAATAATGGATGCACACCTTAAATACAAAAATGTCATATACTCCAATAATGATGGAATAAACACACAATTAATTAGTTCCAAGGTAGACAAGAATATCCAATATAATTTATCCAAATCAATGATATCTTATTCTGAAATCATTATCTCAATTTCATAAACATATTAAGAGTTATATTTCCCCCATTAATATATTTTCTAAAATGTTTAACTAGAAATTGTGTCACTTTACGTGGTACCCTAAAATCTAAAATCGTTAAGGAAACCGTAATGTAGTACAATCCATATGCACTATGTAATTATTATAACTTGTATATCATTAATACAATACTAAAATGACATAATTATTTAATAAAAACCTAATATCATTAATCATTCCTCTTCATTCACGGTAGTATCATAACTTGATTATCATCCAAAAGAAACATTTGGGTATACTATGATGATTGGGACATTGATTCATGTAGTGTCCCTGCTCATTAAAAATATAGAATTGCACATTTGAATCCTTTTTCTTACACTTGGAATCAGAAACATGGTATCCTTTTTCTCTACACTTATAATAGACTCTCATTCCTTTCAAACACTTCCCATGGTGATTCATTCTACAGTTTTCACATATTGAAAAATCCTTCTTTCCATTCTTCCCTTCATCCATCTTTCTCTCTACCATCATCTTCTTCTCTATCTTCACTTCAAATCCATATGACATAGATATTTCTTAACTTATCTTATTAACACATGATACTATTTATTTATATGACGAGAATACGTGGGAGACTATTTCCCTTATAAATGTAGGCTTAATTCCATGAAAGATATGATCATTATTACTCTTTGGATCATGCATATTTCTATAGTTCTTATTCATTCAATAGGGTTCCATTTCTAAATGACGATATACACAAAGTTAGATCATATCATAATTTATAATCCAAAAAACAAGAAAGATCTCAACATTAATTGATGATTTTCAGACATCTAGTATCATAATCATAAAAATGGTTTCTTTTCTTACATATTAACTCATAAATCATTTATAATGGTTTTTAATGAAAATTTGAATTACCCAAAGCATATCCTCTGAGATTATCAACCCAGAAGTGCAGTAAGTCCTGTTGTCATGTACCTGGTTACCTCGGGTCAAGCCAAAAACTCCTGAAAGTAGTTTTCACTCCAAGGTAAATCTATGCCATAACCTTGTCCACCTGTATTATCCTGACAGTAATTTAGTTCTTGGAAAACCCACATAATATCTATATTACCAAATATTTTGGATTTTATTATATATTAATCCTCAATGTCTTTCTTAGGGTAATTTTTACTAATTAGAGTTTATCTAAATCTATATCAAAGGTTTTTTCTAAACATTATCTAATACCCACTGTAGCGCCCCAACCCAGAAGCCTAGATCTGGTGAATTATTTTAATACATTGGCATTATTACAAGGAATCAAGTCCTGAATGACCAATTAATTTATAAGACTTATAAAATACATTACATACTTAAACCATAAATTAAACATTCAAACATATAAAACAACCTAAATAAACCTTTTATAAATCCATTATTCCCTTAGCATAATCTTATATATTAATCATAATACACTTCTTAGAATCTTGGAAAAAAACATAATAGAGGGGTGATCTCAGATGCTTAGTAAGGGTAAATAATTTAACGGAATCTATAAATATTTAAGGAAATATATGTAATCAAAACAATACCCTTTTAAATAAAAACATGGATACAATATGAAAAAAATAAATCTATAATTACCATATAAACATGATAATGGATATTTTATATAATGACCTGTACATTACATACATTGCTATTACTTCAAAATTAAAGCACACTTATTACAACATATAACAAAACCAGGAAAGGACTGTATAGGTATAGTGTCTTTAGAAACTGGGAAACATAAACAACTGGTTCATAAAGCATCTACTATGCCTCCCATTTATTTCATCATATATAGAGTCCCTTTTTGAAATATCCTACTTAATAACCTTATTCCTGACTGGGGAAAAAATACATACAAAAGGGTGAGCTCAAATGATCAGTAAGGGTAAACAAAAGAAATGTCAATCACATCATATACATAAGCACATAACTTTTGGAAATGTTATCCTGCAAAAGAGATTATAATTTCATAACATGGGATAAATCATAGTAGTGAAATGTAATCCCAATAATCATAACTTAAGACATGAAACTTTGTGGAATACACAAATAATCATAGAGAATCATTACTTATTAGTCAAGACTCATTGCCAAGACTATCTTAGTGGACAAAGTCCATTTCTGAACCGAGTTCACTCCTCATTTCGGTCCTATTTCATTGAACCGGTATAACCTACCATTACAGTCATATCTATCTCATGAGATATAAAATATTTACCCAATGCATTGGAGGGAGATATAGGTCCCACCCATCTCATAATTGTACCATTCTTATGTGTGCCACAAAATCCTAAACCATACATCATAGCATAACCCATGTAACAAAAATGGGAATCATAAACATCGTGACATCATAAAACAATTCATATAAGATAAAGGAATTCATAAAAATAATTCCATCACAACATAATCAAATCAATGTAATAATATGGATATAAACATTACCCTATATTATCTTATATGGAAAATAATTTTGATAAAGCACTTTAACTCCATTCTTGAGGAAAATATCTTTTCTACTTCAACATTTTTTTCCTTTCTTAATATGTCATACAATTCTAAACTAAAATAAGTTGATTAAAAATAAACATGAAAACTTGTAAAGGATGCTTCTTGGAAATAATATTTTAAAAATCCCTTCATTCCGTATAAGTTAAAAAAACATTCTTCTCGTACTTTTGTCAGAAAAGTCAAAAAATACCTCGTATGAAAAAAGACAAAAGATTCCTTTCATATCTTTTACTAAATACTCATCAAAGCGTAAAATTGGATATAAACTATTTTAGAATGATATAAATATTACATATTGTGGAAACATGGATGTGGATGATAAAATACACCCCAGTAAATACCAAAGTATAAACAATCTCGGATAAAAATGAGATTGTGATATATCCCTTACCTTAGGTCTGATTTTCCTCGTAAGTGTCCGAACCTCTTGTATAATGATTTAAATAATTTTATTGACTTATTACAGAATCATAATTATTGTTATGATATCATATATGGTCATATTCATAGCTTCTTGGTAGTAATATTTCATTGCTACTTGTTATTTGGGTGTCTATAACTTTTTGTTCTTATGCGTATTTTGTCGAATAAATTCTTATTCTTCTCTTTAGGTTATAGATAAATCATTTACAGAATGGTATTCATGTACTATATATCATATTTATTCATTCAATTCATTTATATAATCATTATGCAATGAATATCATGTAGAACGAATTGCATCACATCATGGAGACGGTATTCCCTACGTCCACACGAGCGATGATATCGTTCCCATGATCATGTAATTATATTGGAGAGTATGTATACTATTTCAAAATCAATATCACTTTACAATAATCATATATAGTAATTATTTACATCATTATACTCATCCAAGTATGGTGGTGGTGGAAAATAGATTACACCACGGCGTGGAGACGATATTCTGTACGTACGCACGCGCGGTGATTTCATTTTCCGTAGGATGGATAGATGGTAAAATAGGGTTGTTTCATACATACAATAACGTATCCGTATATGAGTGATACTGATTTTATTACTTCATAATGAAACAACTAAAGAAGAAGAAGTGGAAGAGGAAATAAAGATGAAAGAATCGGTAACAGACATTACCTCTTCTATGAAGTGCTTCTTTGAGACCTCATTTTAGGGCACTAAAAGTGGTCTTTGAAGAAGACCAGGACCCCTAGGATGTCTCTAGGGAAGTGGAGAGGAGAAAGTGGCAGGGGTTGGCCGAGGTTGAAGGCTAAAAGTAGTGTGAGAAAGAGGGGGAGGAGGTTCTCTTTTATTATGGAGGAGAGGGGCTCTTTTGGAAAAACTGAAAATATTATTTTATTATGAAGTCACGTTTGGTATTAAATAGCTCCAACTTGATATATTTCTAAGATAAGGTGGGTATGGGTCGAAAGCCTCTCATCCAATAGAATTTATACAAGTTTAGGTTCCTATTATAACCTTATCATTTAGATTTAACATTAAGTTAAATAATTTCACTTTTACCCTGTCTTCTTGTGTTGTTATACTATAAGGTCAATAAACTTACCATAAGCAGCCAAACATACCCCAACTTGTTTATTATTAATATATATAACAGTATCTAAGTCATTTGGCCAAACCTTAGATTTTTACGAAAAAAAAAATAATTAGTAATATAATATTTGTTTTAAAAACTTTTTTATGTTAATTTTGAAACTATTTAGTAATTGATTTTTGTGAAAATCATAACAGAATGATAAGTTCTAAAAATGTTAATTAAATCAATACTAACATGTCATATTAACCTATAAAATTAGTGGAATTCATAAAAAGTCTCAAATTATATTTATTTGGGTATTTATAACATCAATTATGTCAATATTTCATTAATAAGATAATTACTGCATCATCTTTGTGTCATAAATAAATTAAATTATATAAATTATAAAAATTACAAATAAAATATCATTATGTAGGAAATATTTTTAGATTTATAATGAATATTTATTGTCGAATTGATCTTATGTATAACAATATATTAAAAATGATTTAGTTATTAAACATTGATTTTAACTATTTTAACCCTTCTTTAAATAAATTAATAATAAATGTCCTAATCTAATCCAAGTGGGCCTAAATGGTCATATTTTATTCCTAAGTTTGTTTTTGGTCGAATCACACTTGTCCAATAGAATTAGGACATGTGTTAGGGTAATAATAATATCATTTTTACCCTTAATTACCCTATTTACTTTTAACCGTGATAAAAAAAGTAAAAAGTTACTATTCACCTAAAATTATTTTCATCTCATTGAACCACATTTTAGTCCTTGATATTAACCGTGTCTCTCGGATTTTCAAAATTCCACTCAGAAAAGCGGTAAAATTATGTTTTATTAAAAAATCAGTTTTTTAACTACCACTTAGTGGTTTCACTATTCATCAAAAATTGAAAGTTTTCAGAAAAATACCAAAATTTCACCCTAGGCTAATTTCGATATTACGAATCCAAAAATGAAGTCCATTTTGAAAAATACAATTTATAAAATTTCAAAAATTGTTTATTACTATTCATAACAGCTATTTTTAATAATATTTTAATAGTATATCGTTGTTTAGTGAAACTCGGTATTGCATACGATGCAAGCTATCGAGGAAGATCGTGATTTCGTGTAAAGAAAGCCAAGAAAGTGTTCTGTGTAGAAAAACATTCCTTTGATGATTTCTATAACATAAAATTCTCAGGTGTTACATCCTACCCCCCTTAAAATGAATTTTGCCCTCGAAATTCATCACTTTGTAACAAACAGATGAGGATACCTCTCCCTCATCATATCCTCAAGCTCCCATGTAGCTTCTTCTAATTGGTGGTTCCTCCATAAAACTTTCACCAATCGAGTGGTCTTGTTTCGTAGGACTTTTTCGCTACGATCCAGAATCTCTAAAGGTTGTTCTTCATAAGAAAGATCTTGCTCCAGCGGTACAACATCTGAGCTGAGTACATGTGAAGGATCAGGTATGTACTTTCTTAGGAGAGATACATGGAACACATCGTGAACTTGAGAGAGATTCGATGGAAGCGCCAATCGGTAAGATACCTTCCCAACATGATCCAGTATTTCAAAAGGATCTCTATATCTAGGGCTCAACTTTCCCTTCTTTCCAAATCTCATGACCCTCTTCCAGGGAGATATTTGTAAGAACACTTTATCACCCACTTCAAACTCTAGGTCTTTTCTTCAATTGTAGGCATAACTTTTCTGTCGACTCTGAGCTGCTCTTATGTGTTGTTGAATATATCGGACATTTTCAACCATCTCATCAACAATATCAGGTCCTAATAGCTTTCTTTCCCCAACTTCATCCCAGCAAGTTGGAGTCTTGCATTTCATTCCATAGAGAGCTTCATAAGGAGCCATCTGAATACTGGAGTGAAATCTATTATTATAAGAAAATTCCACCAAAGGTATGTGTTAATCCCAACCACCTTTGAAATCCATAGAGAAAGCTCTCAACATATCTTCTAGAGTTTGAATTGTTCTCTCAGACTGACCATCTGTCTGAGGATGATAAGTAGTGCTGAAACTCAACTCTGTATCCAGAGTATGCTGAAGACTTCGCCAAAACATTGGGGTAAACATCGGATCCCGATCAGATATAATAGAAAGTGGTACTCCATGCAATCTTACCACTTACTTCACATATATCCTGGCAAGATGATCTAGAGAGAAATCCTCTCTAATAGTGATGAAGTGTGCAGACTTTGTAAGACGATCGACAATGACCCAGATAGCATTATTGCCTTTGGATGTTTTAGGAAGTCCTATGACAAATTCCATAGTGATGTTTTCCCATTTCCATTCGAGTATGGGTAATGGTTGTAACATCCCCTTAGACTTCTGTCTCTCAGCTTTAACTTGCTGATAAACCAAGCATCGAGAGACATATTCAGCAACATCTCTTTTCATGCCATCCCACCAGAAGTACTCTTTCAGGTCCCTATACATCTTCGTGATTCCAGGATGAATAGATAATGAACAACTATGAGCCTCATCCAGTAGCTCCTTCTTTAATTCGGGGATTGGAGGAACACAAACCCGATTCCTGACTTTTATTATCCCATCACAATCAAGGATGAATTTAGGAACATTTCTCACCTTCTTTTGTTACTCTACATCTTCTTTCTGTGCCTCCTTAATCTTCACATGTATATATGGTTGAACATTCATTTGAGAAAGATACGATTTTTCCCCTTTCACTATAATTCCAATATCCATCCTTTGTAAATACATAAATATTGGATCTTTTGTGATCCTCATCATGGATAAACTAGCATGGTCTTATCGACTTAATGCATCTGCCACCTTGTTTGCTATCCCAGGGTGGTAATGAATTGAGCAGTCGTAATCCTTAATCAGCTCCAACCATCTTCTTTGGCGCATATTCAGCTCCTTTTGAGTAAAAATATACTTTAATCTTTTATGATCAGTATAAATATCAATCCTCTCACCATAAAGTTAATTCCTCTAAGTCTTTAATGCAAAGATTACCGCAGCTAACTCCAAATCATGAGTTGGGTAATTTTGCTCATGTATTTTCAACTGTCGTGAGGCATAAGCTATCACCATATAATTTTTCGTAAGAACACACCCCAATCCCTTCTTGGATGCATCACTTTAGATCACAAACCTTTCTCCACTACAAGGCAGTGTGAGCACAAGTGCACTTGATAACCTTATTTTCAACTCCTTGAAATTTTCTTCACATTCCTTCGTCCAAACAAACTTAACTCCTTTACAAGTCAACTTGGTGATTAGATTAGATAATCATGAAAAATCTTTCACAAAACGTCAATAATATCCAGACAAACCAAGAAAACTTCGGATATCAGTCACTGTTGTTGGTCTCGACCATCTTTTGATAACCTCTGTTTTTTCTGGATCCACAGATATCCCCTCTTTTGAGATTATGTGACCCAAAAATGAAACTCTTTGAAGCCAAAATTCACACTTGGTAAATTTGGCATAAGGCTTCTCCTTTCTCAGGGTCTTCACTATAATTCTCAATTGATCTTCATGTTCTTCCTTGCTCTTTGAATATACAAGAATATCGTATATAAAGACTACCACAAACTGATCAAGATAGTCTCTAAAGACTCTATTCGTCAGATCCATGAAGATAGCAGGGGAATTAGTAAGACCAAATGGAATCACTATAAATTCATAGTGTCCATACCTTGTACGGAAAGTCGTCTTTGGTATATCCTCCCTTTTGACCCTTAATTGGTGATACCCTGAATGAAGATAAATCTTGGAAAAGTATTAAGCTCCTCGAAGTTGATCAAATAAGTCATCAATGTGTGGGAGAGGATATTTGTTCTTGATAGTGATATTGTTAAGTTCTCGATAATCAATGCAGAGTCTCATTGATCCATCTTTCTTCTTAACAAACAGAACAGGTGCTCCACAAGGTGACGCACTGGGGTGTATGAACCCCTTATCAAGCTTCTATTGGATTTTCTTCTTCAATTACTGCAACTCAATTGGGGCCATTCTATATGGTGTCATTGAAATAAGCAAAGCACCCGGTATGAGTTCTATTGAATACTCAACTTCACGATTCGGTGGAAGACCCGGTAATTCCTCCGGAAAGACATTATCAAACTCCAGTACAATGGGCATATTCTTAATTGTGAGTTTCTCAACAACCATTTTAGATAAATAACCTTCATTTTGTGGAATGAAGACCCATAAGATGGAAGGAATTTCCACTGGAAGGTTATGTTCATCCTTGCATCGATAGACGATCATAGATTGATCTGGAATATGAAATGTGACTTCCCTTCTTTGTCAATTGATATGAGCTCCGTGTAGAGAAAGACAATCCATGCCAAGAATCACGTCAAATTCCACTATAGGAACGATCACAAGATTTTAAGGAATCCCTTTCCCTCAAACTTCAATCGGAGAAGAATTATAAACTTTTGATGCGACTGTTGTGCCATTAGGGGTTGTCACAGCTAACTCAACATCTAACTGTTGAGGTAATACGGTGATATCCTTAGAAAATTCTTCAAAAATAAAGGAGTGGGTGGATCCAAAATCAAATAAAACATTTGCTACCATAGAGTGGATGGTAAGTGTACCTTTCACCACCTCGTTATCGTACTCCACATCACTGATAGAAATTGCATGTGACGTTCCTTTGTCTTTAGCCTTAAGAGTTTGTTGACGTCGACCATCATCATCAACCCTTGGATTTGGGCATTGATTGGCATAATGCCCTATCTCCTTGCACTTGATACATTGAAGTGTAGTAGGTTCATTATGTGCATCCCTTCCTTTGTTTGCATCATTAGACATCTTCTACCCATCATTACGGCATTCAAATGCCCGATGACCTTCCTTTCCACGTTTGAAACATTTACTTGTCCCTTTAAGACAATTCCCTCCATGTTTCTTTCCACACTTTGAACATAAGGGAAAGCTCATCTTCATTTCAGTGTGCTCTTTATATTTTCCTTTGAATTCCATTTTCCTATTCTTATCAAACCCATATGACTGATGGGTTACTCCAATATCCATCTCAACTTTGACAGCACATCGAACGGTTTTCTCGTAGCAATTGAAGTCCCATATGGGTAAGGCCCTTTGAAGACTTGGTTTTATGTCACTAAATAATCGATCGATCTTACTCTCGGGTAGGATAATAATACAAAAAGCGTACCTTGAAAATCTTGTAAAATTTTCTTCATAGGTACCAACAGATTCATCATCCTTTTGCTTCAGTTTAAGAAACTATTTCTCCATCTTTGTTCGGAGAATATGAGGGAAGTACTTATTGAAAAATATGTTCCTGAACTCATCCCATTCCATGGACTCAATTTCATCCCTTTGCCTCGTATTCTTGATAAGATTCCACCATTGATCAGCATCACCTTCCAAATGATACACTGCTAAGATGTCTTTATCATGTTCAGAACATTGAAGAACTAAAAATATCTTTTCAGTAGTACTAATCCATTGTTCAGCAACTAATGGATCAGTAGACCCGCTGAATGAAGGTGGATGCTTCCTCATGAAGGATTCAACATAATGTTTGTCCTTCCTTTTCTTGTTTGGAAGTCCTGCATGATTCATAGCTTGAGAATGTTGTGTGAGCATGGCTACAAGATTTTTCATTCTAGTTCCCATAACGTTTGGTTGCTCCAGGGGACAATCATTGCATTTCCCATCGCATTCCGCATTAACATGGTTCCTTCGGGTTCCATCCATTGACTAAAACCAAGAATAATAGTGTGAGAAACACTAATTATAATAGGAAAACCACATAATCAAGAATAAAATATCACAATTAAGGTCTTATCCTAGGTTATTCATGGTCATTTCTAAAACACTAAGATTGTGTTCTATGCTTAGACTTATACTTAGGGTTCTTACTAAGGCTTTCACATCCTAGTTTCCAAAGGTTGACTATAACATTCCTCTGATACCAACTATAACGACGCGTACTTTACATACATTGCTATTACATCAAAATTAAAGCACACTTATTACAACATATAACAAAACCAGGAATGGATCGTATAGGTATAGTGTCTTTAGAAGCTAGGAAACATAAACAACTGGTTCATAAAGCATCTACTATTCCTCCCATTTATTTCATCATATCTAGAGTCCCCTTTTGGAATATCCTACTTAATAACCTTATTCCCGACCTGGGGAAAGAAAACATACAATAGGGTGAGCTAAAATGCTCAGTAAGGGTAAACAAAATAAATATAAATCACATCATATACATAAGCACATAACTTTTGGAAATCTTAACCTGCAAAACAGATTATAATTTCATAACATGGGATAAATCATAGTAGTGAAATGTAATCCCAATAATCATAACTTAAACATGAAACATTGTTTCATACACACATAATCATATATAATCATTTCTTATTAGTCAAGACTGATTGCCAAGACTATCTTAGTGGACAAAGTCCATTTCTGATCCGAGTTCACTCCTCGTTTCAGTCCTGTTTCACTGAACCGGTATAACCTACCATTCCAGCCATGTCTATATCATGAGATATAAAATCTTTACCAAATTTATTGGAGGGAGATATAGGTCCCACCCATCTCATAATGATACCATTCTTATGTGTGCCACAAAATCATAAACCATACATCATAGCATAACACATGTAACAAAAATGGGAATATTAAACATCGTGACATCATAAAACAATTCATATAAGATAAAGGAATTCATAAAAATAATTCCATCACAACATAATCAAATCAATGTAATACTAGGGATATAAACAGAACCCTATATTGTCTTAGATGGAAAATAATTTTGATAAAGCACTCGAACTCCATTCTTGAGGAAAATATCCTTTCTACTTCAAAAACATTTTTCCTTTCATAACATGTCATAAAATTCTAAATTAAAAGAAGTTTATTAAAAATAAACTTGAAAACTTGTAAAGTAAGCTTCTTGGAAATAATGTTTTAAAAATCCCTTCATGAATTATAAGTTAAAAAAAATTCTACTCATACTTATGTCGGAAAAGTCAAAAAATACCTCGTCTGAAAAACGACAAAAGATTCCTTTCATATCATTTACTAAAAACTCATCGAAGTGTAAAATTGGATATAAACTACTGTATAATGATATAAATATTACATATTGAGGAAACATGGATGTGGATGATAAAATACACCCCATTAAATACCAAAGTATAAACAATCTCGGATAAAAATGAGACTGTGTTATATCCCTTACCTTAGGTCTGATTTTCCTCGTAAGTGTCTGAACCTCCCATATAATGATTTAAATAATGTTATTGACTTATTAGAGAATCATAATTATTTTTTTGATATCATATATGGTCATATTCTTAGCTTCATGGTAGTAATATTTCATTGCTACTTGTTATTCGGGTGTTTATAACTTTTTGTTCTTATGCGTGTTTTGTCGAATAAATTCTTATTCTTATATTTAGGTTATAGATACATCATTTCGATAATGGTATTAATGTACTATATATCATATTTATTCATTCAATTCATTTATATAATCATTATGCAATGAAGATCATGTAGAACGAATCGCATCACATCGTGGAGACGGTATTCCGTACGTACACATGAGCGATGATATCGTTCCCATGATCATGGAATTGTATTGGAGTGTATGTATACTATTTCAGAATAAATATAACTTTACAATAATCATATATAGTAATCATTTACATCATTATACCCATCCAAGTAAGGTGGTGGTGGAAAATAGATTACACCACGGCGTGGAGACGGTATTCCGTACGTACGCACGCGCGGTGATTTAATTTTCCGTAGGATGGATAGATGGTAAAATAGGGTTGTTTTATACTTATACTAACATATCAGTATATGAGTGATACTTATGTTATTACTTCATAATGAAACAATTAAAGAAGAAGAAGTGGAAGAATAAATAAAGATGAAATAATCGGTAACAGACATTAACTCTTCTTTGAAGTGCTTCTTTGAGACCTCTTTTTAGGGCACTAAAATTGGTCTTTGATGAAGACCAGGACCTCTAGGATGTCTCTAGGGAAGTGGAGAGGATAATTTTTCAGGGTTTGGCCGAGTTTGAATGGTAAAAGTGGTGCGAGGAAGAGAGGGAGGAGGTTCCCTTTTATAAGGGAGGAGAGGGGCTCTTTTGGAAAAACTAAAAATATTATTTTATTATAAAGTCACATTCGGTTTTAAATAGCTCCAAATTGATATATTTCTAAAATAAAGTCGGTATAGGTCTCAATAATCTCATCCAATAGAATTTATACATGTTTAGGTTCCTATTTGAACCATATCATTTATATTTAACATTAAGTTAAATAATTTTACTTTTACTGTGTCTTCTTGTGTTCTTATATTAAAAGGTTAATAAATTTACTATAAGCCGCCAAACGAACCCCAACTTGTTTATTATTAATATATATAACCTTATCTAAGTCATTTTTCCGAACCTTATATTTTTAGGAATAAAATAATAATTAATAATATAATATTTTAAAAAAAACTATTTTATGTCAATTTTGACAATATTTAGTAATTGATTTTTATGAAAATAATAACAGAATGATAAGTTCTAAAAAAGTTAATTAAATCAATACTAACATGTCATATTAATCTATAAAATTATTTTAATTCATAAAAAGTCTAAAATTATATTTATTTGGGTATTTATAACATCAATTATGTCAATATTTCATTAATAAGATAATTACTGCATCATCTTTGTGAAATAAATAAATTAAATTATTTAAAGTCTAAAAATTACAAATAAAATATAATTATGTAGGAAATAGTTTTATATTTCTAATGAATATTTATAGTCTAATTTATCTTATTTATAACCCTATATTAAAATGATTTATTTATTAAACATTGATTTTAACTATTTTAACCCTTCTTTAAATAAATTAATAATAAATATCCTAATCTAATCCAACTGGGCCTAAATGGTCATATTTTATTCCTAAGTTTTTTTTTTGGTCGAATCACACTTTTACAATAGAATTTGGACATGTTTTATGGTAATAATAATATCATTCTTACCCTTAATTACCCTATTTACTTTTAACCGTGGTAAAAAAAGTAAAAAGTTACTATTCACCAAAAATTATTTTCATCTCATTGAACCAAATTTTAGTCCTTAATATTAACCGTGACTCTCATATTTTCGAAATTCCACTCACAGAAGCGGTAAAATTAGGTTTTATGAAAAATTCAGTTATTTTAACTACCACTTTGTGGTTTCACTATTCATCAAAAATTGAATGTTTTCAGAAAAATACCAAAATTTCACCCTAGGAAAATTTCGATATTACAAATCAAAAAATGAAGTCCATTTTTAAAAATAAATTTTATAAAATTTCAAAAAGTGGTTATTACTATTCATAACGGCAAGTTTTAATAATATTTTAATAGTATATCGTTGTTTAGTGAAACTCGGTATTGCGTACGACGCAAGCTTTCGAGGAAGGTCACGATTTCGTGTAAAGCAAGCCAAGCATGTGTTGTGTCTAGAAAAATATTCTTTTAGTGATTTATATAACATAAAAGTCTCAGGTGTTTCATTTTACTAGTCGAATAATCGCATGTAATAACTAATTTCATAACGAGGGAATGAATAATATCAAACATCATAACCACATAGTCAAGGCCTTGCTCCAGGACTACAAATAACAAATTTTTCAAGGCCTAGTGATGAGACACTGATTTGTCTCATGAGACATATCGATGCATCAATGTGCTATAGCAGGCCCCACCTATTAGTTATTAAGCCCAATGCATTCCTCATATTAAAAAGGGTGAAACATAACCTAAGAATTCTCACTAAAACTAGCATACGAAATGTCAATTCTTTAACCATAAACCATGAATGGTATAAAAATATCAAATCCATAGTAAATATATCATAACTCATTCAACACAATATGGAATATTGTATTATAGTAATTCAACCTCAATCAAGAATAATATACAATAAAGGATGTTGATATAGTTGAAAATATTCAATAAAACTCTTTGATATAAATACCCCTTTTCATGAAATCTTTTAAAAGTTGCACAATTTTAAAAGAAATTAATTTAAAAGATATTTTTTAATCAATGTGTACCATACCGCTTTGAAACTTTTGAATGAAATTAACACTTTAAACCAATCATATCAACATAAATAAATGCTTAAAATCATTTTGAAAACATGGAGATTAATTAAAAATATTTAGAAAAATAAATCATTAAAAACATTTAAAATGATGATCTAGATAAAGAGTCCCTTCCATAAAACTTTCAATTATTCATTTTGTAAATTTTTTTAGTGAAATGTGGACATAGATGATAAATATTTCCTAGTAGATACTTATAGATAAACAATATCATATAATAATGAGATTGAGAAAATAACCCTTTCCTTATACATTCTTTTAGTCAATGGTACATTTAACCTCATGTATAATAACCATATTATGTAATTAAATTATACCAGAACCATATTAATATTTATGATATCATATATGTTTCATTTATGACTTTATACTTCCCATTTAATAATAATTTCCATGTTAAAGTAACATTTCAGGTCATAATCACTTTCTTTATCGTACGTGTTCTAACTTTTAATTCTGGATCATATCACATAGACCATGATTTACCTACTACCAGAATATAAAAAATGATTTATATATCATATATAGTTAGAATATAAGTATTTATAATAGATAAATATATGAAATGGAAACATCATTCATGGAGACGATAGACTGTACGTACCCATGGACGGTGTTTCTGTTTTCTTATCATATAATATGGAAGTAAGTAAACGAAAAATATATATCTACATAAATATATATTATTATAGTACATATATTTTTTCATATAAATCATTCATAATCAATATATATATATTTAAAATTCTTGAATGGGGATCGTTGAATATGAACCTCATCGCGTCGTGGTAACGGTAATCCGTACGTACGAATGTATAGTGACTTTAACATTCAAAGGATGGATAGAATAATGAATACGGTGGTTCAATATTTATAATAAAATCACAGTATTTATAAGGTTCTAGAATTTTTATTTTGGTATGGAAACAACAATGAATGGGGATGTGGAAGAAGAAAATAACTTTGAAAGAGGTGGTGAAATAATTACCTCTTCTTCCTGTGTTTCCTTTTGATTTGAACAAAAGGTCTACTTAAGTAGGATTTATGATCAAATTATGGACTCTAGGTTTATGTGAGGTTAGTTGGAAGGTGATTTGTGCATGTTTTAGCTGAGCCAAATGGCTTTGGAGGTGTGAAGTACGCTTTTATAAGAGAGGTGAGGGACATTTTAGGAAAAGAATGAAAAGATATTTTATTATAATATCATTTTCGGTTTATAATAGGTTAAAATGAATTTATTTGGAGTTTAATGTGGGTATGGGTTGAAATAACCTCAAACAATTGGTTTTATAGAAGTTTAGTTCTGCATATTAACCTTATATTTTAAATTTAGCACTTAGTTAAATAGTTTAACTATTACCATGTCTTCTTATTTTTATATTACAAGGTTAATAAACATACTATAAAAAGCCAATATAACCTTAAGTGGTTCATTAATGACATATATATCATTATATAAGTTATTTGTCTATATATTATATTTTTTGAAATATTATATAATTTAATAAAATAATATTTGTTTTAATAACTCGTTTATGTCAATTTTGACACTATTTAGTATTTGTCTCTTGTTAAAGTCATCACAACATAATTACTTCGGAAAAAATATATTGAATCAACCCTAAAATGTCATATTCACCTATAACATTCGTTGATGTCATCAAAGCTACAATTTACATTTATTATGATATTTATAAAATCAATTATTTTAATCATTCATTAATAATGTGATTATTGCATCATAATTATGTCATAAAAAATTAAATATTAAATGTATTAAAGTTTTTTTAAAAAATACAATGATGTATGAAATATTATTATCTTTATAATGAATATTTTTAGTCGAATTTATCAACTTTTTACTCTACATTAAAAATGGTTAATCAATAAAATTTGAATTTAACACTATTAACACTTCTCTAAATAAAATATAATAAATGTCCTAATCTAATAAAAGTAGATAAAAATGACCATATTTTTTCCAAAGGTGATTTTGGTCAAAATAAACATATAGAATATAATTAGTACATGTGTTAGTATAATTACAATATCAATTTTACCTTTAATTACACCATTTACTTTTAACCATGGTGAATAAAATTTAAAAGTTACTATTCACCAAAAATTAGTTTCATCCTATTAAACCACATTTTACTTACATATTTTATATTTTTTCTCATATTTTTTAAATTCAATTCATAGATTCAATATAATTATGTTTTATGCAAATTTACAAATGTGCCTAGAAGGTGGGGAAAAGTTGGTAAAAAGTTCAATAAAACTATATATATCTATTCTTATTATAAAATGAGTTCAATGAATTAAATTAGATTAATATAGGTATTATATTTCAATTTTGAATTTAAAATAAATTTAAATTAAATATAAGTATTTAAATAAATGTCGGTTTTAAACAATAATTCAGAGTTTTTCACTATTCATCAAAAATTGAATGTTTCTAGAAAAATGCTAAAAATTTACCAAAAGATAATTTTTATGTCCCAAATTCAAAAAATATGTGAATTATACCAAATTAAAAAAATATAAGATGCAATAATTAATTTAAAATTATTTCCCGTTGTTAAAACCAGAAAGTGGGTTTTTAAGAATAAAAACTATCAAAATATTGACATGTGTTTTTGTACAATTTAAATCTGAAATTACATCCAATGACATAAATAATAATAAATGATAAAAATATAATTTAATTATACTTTAAAACAACGAAAATATATAGATTAACACTGTAAATGTTTTTGATAAAAAGTTATTTTTTAATAAAATTTAGTATTTTCACAATTCATCAAAATATGAAAGTTATCAGAAAAGTACCAAAAATTTGTTAAAACTAAATTTTTATGTCCCACATATAAAGAATTATTTTATTTCATTAAATTTTATATATAGAAGTTTCAAATCTTGGATTTAAAAATGGTTCTCCATTAAAAAGTGGAAAAACTACATTTTTTGAAAAATACTTCTTTTATCTGAAAATCGGAATTTTTCCTTATATTATGAATAAGATATAAAATAGATGAATGTTAAAATTATATTATATATATATATAATTAAAAATTATGTTAATACTATTCATAACCACTTTTTTAATGGCTATTTTGATAGGTTGTGATGCACTTGAACTCAGTGTTGCGGGTAGAAAATGTAGTACCCCCAGTTTATGGTATGTAATCCTTTCTTGATGCTTTTCATGGTTTTAAAGTTAAGAGTGTTGAATGTGAGAGTTGGGAGAACATGGAATGATTTTTGGAGGCAAAAGAGAAGTCGCATGATCGGCGCGTGGTTTGTCTAACCGTGCGGCCAAACCGTGTGCAGTGAGTCTTAGAGGTAGTGGCTTCCACACGGTCGGTGCACGGTTTGTCTAATCGTGCAGGAAAATCCTGTGTTAAGGTTTTCCAAGGAAGAAGATAACGCACGGTTAGCACATAGTCTGTCAAACCGTGCGGACTAACCGTGCAGTCACATAAAGTTAGATCCTAAAATTGTGGATCTAACTCGTTTTGCCATTAATTGCCTTGTTTAAACCTTCTAAGTGGCCTTAACTCGTGATTACTCTCCTTTAAAGGTTGGAATACTTCTCCCAACCGTTTCGGAGGCGATCCAAAGGCTTCCCTTGGCGAATCGAAGCCGGATTCTTAAGGCATGTGATCGTTCTTGACCGGTTTCTTAGATCTACTTTGATCTACTTCTAATCTTCTCCCGTTTTCTTAGATCTACGCCCATTATGGGTAGATATAAGGGTGTGGGTGCCAAACATGACAATATATGGTCTTGGTTAGGTTAGGATAAGAGATATAAAAAATGTTTTTAAAGTTTTCACTCGGTGTTCTTGAGCGTTTTTTGTCCATGGCTTGGTTTCGCCTAATTTGTTGAGGTAGGTGGATTCACTCTAGATTCCCCTTTCTTAGAACTTGAAGGCTTAGTTTCAAATTGTTTTCCTTGAATAAAATGGTTGTTTCTATGTTATGAAAGAATGGTGGGAATACCTTTTTAGTAACGGGTGATGAAATTTGTGTTTTTTTGGAAAGTGGTTTTTGAAGTAAATTTAAAATGGTGATTTTAAATTGTCTACGGGTTTGCTGCTTGAATTAAATGGTTTTCAATAAATGGGTGATGATTTATTGAATGTTTTTTAACACACTTTGTTTTGGGCATGGATTGCATGGGTTGTGGTGTGTGTTCATATGCATTGGGATGGATAAGGGCGAGAAGTCCACACATCAATAAGTTGGGACGGATAAGGTCGTGAAGTACCCCCATAAAGGTAGTCCACTATGTGACGGCTTAGTGGCAGGATAACCCACCACTCATGAGTATAGGGAGGTCCAGGTTGCATGCATGGATGATTGTGTGGATTGGTGAAATGGAGCGAATGTGCCAAATGGAAATGTGAATGGAATTAAAAACATTGCTTGGTTTTTTTCTTGAGAAAGATGGTTTTTGTTGGAAAATGGTTTTGAAATGGAGCTTGTTATATTGCGAACTATTTTTGGATTTGTTTTATATAAATTGGTTTATATAAATGTGATAACTTGTTTTATCCTATAGGCATGGTTTGGGAATTAATTGTGGAAAACCTACTAAGTTTCACTACTCACCCCCTGCTTTGGCACATTGGTGCTTTTGCAGATGTCATATACCTAGACGTTGGCAAAGGTAAAGTGGAACATGTTTAGAACACTACTTCGTGATACTTGGTCTGGTTTGTGATATTGGAGCTTGGAGTTTGTGGAGCATGGAGTTGGGTTGTTGTCTTGTAGTCTTTGAGTTGTCTTTCCTCTGTTTACTCTGATGTTTGAGTGTTGGTTTCCACTGTGGTACTCTTGGTTGGTTTATATAAATAATGGTTGAGTTGTTCTGGTTTTAAATCATGCATCATATAGTGGTTTCTTGGAGATGTTATCTGGTTTGTTTGGCTTGTTGGTTGTTTTCAGTTAAAGGGTATATCATCGCCCATGTACTTTGAAACCCATTTGAATTTATTGCTAGCCTTTGGCACCTTGGGGATGTCTCTTAAGTCCACATAATGACGCGTTACACTCTCAAGACAATGAGAATTGGCGGGTCGTTACAAATGGTATCATCTTGTTCAGACCTTTCCCAACAAGTGGTCATTGATGTTCTTGTCCTAGGGTTGGAATTCCTTCTTGTCTATTCGGTGGGTGATCATCTTAGACATGAGTATGATTGTCAAAACTTGAAATTTATAGCATAAAAGGACATAGCTAACCCATTTATGGTGAATTTCAAGCTACAAGGGTGTTTGGTACATAAGTGTTTTGGATACACTTCTAGAATGTTGCAAATCTCATTATCATGGGTTTATCAAATGAGATGAGCATGACATGCATTAGATGAATGACTTCACAATAGGATGGTATATCTCATTGCGAAAAATGATTTATGATTTTGGGAAAGGTGCAATTTTTTGAAAAATTCAGAAATTGATTTTCAAATGACATATTTTAAAAAATGGATATTTAGTATATTTTGAAAATGGGTGTCTTTTCAAAAAGTATGTGGAATGTTTTATAAAGTGACTGAATATGTGGAAAAGTAATATGGATGGAAAACAATGTTGTCATAGTTGATGTGATTGGAATTCAAATGCTAATCCTTTAGTTTCTAAGAAGTGAGACTAATGACATGCATTGTTTGTATAGAAAATGGCACCTGTTAGGCATCGTAGAAACAAACCCGAAGAAGCTGCAGAGAATGTGGTTGTACCTAAACCACCTGTGAACCATGAGCTGGTTCAGATTATCGTTCAATTGTTCCATGTTGTGGATGTAGGGAATCAGAGGGATGAGTCAAGGCATGTAGACCATTCTGTCCAGTTCCAGAAGAAGAATCCACCCATCATTCGGGGTAATGTAGAACCTGAGAAGGCAAAGGTGTGGCTAACTAAGATGAATCATATATTCGGTTTCATCGGCACACCAGTAGAGATGAATGTAAAGATTACGACGTATATGCTCGAGGATCATGCACGTCAGTGGTGGGATTTAGCGGTACATGCTAAATTTGATGAAGGCCTTACATGGGAGGATTTTGAAATTTTTTTTAACAAACAATTATATCCTCACACGTTCAAGATCCATAAAATGGTGGACTTCTTCAACTTGTAACAAGAGAGCCTCTCTGTCTCAGATTATGCAGCTAAATTCATGAATTTTGTCCATTTTTTCCCAGAGGTTGTGGAAAGCTCTTCTTTAAAGGCACACATCTTCGAATCGGGGCTAAGGCAGGAGATTCGATCGAAGATTGTAGTGCTATATATTAAGGATTATACAGATATGGTGAACAAAGAAAAGGATTATGAATGTGATATCTTGGGTTTGATAGGAGGAAGCATGATGATACCCACGGGAATAGGTGGGAACTCTAATGCTGGGAACAAGCGGAAGAGGGACACCTACATCCAAGGTGGGAGTGTGAATCAGTATCAGACAGCTGGATTGGTGAACCTTCCTCCATGACCCATTATTAAAGTTGGGTGTTTTCAATGTGGCTCGACTGATCACATAAAGTGAGAGTGTATGGTGCAACCTAGACAATGTCGCAATTGCAATAAAATGGGGCATCTACAGCGCTATTGCAGAAATACTCCGAGGTCAGGCGCACGTGGCACTTCCCAGGCATCACAAGCATCGTATACATCGACAGGACGAGGACATCATAGTCAGTCTCGTCAGCATAATAGAGCTAGCCATGGTGATTCTCGAAATACCATGACTCCTCAACCATGGAAATCTCAACAAGGCAACAAGAAGAACAGTGCTGCGATGAAGCAATTGTATGGAGCTGAGCAGATGACTGTTGATGAGCAGGATGGACCATCACTAGTAAGAGGTATGATTATTTTGAATTCTACCTTTGTGAAAGTGTTGTTTGATACCGGTGCATCACATTTTTTCATAACTTCTCATGCTGTTGATTTGATATGTTTAAAACTAGAAATGATGCCATCTGTCTTGAAACTGGAAACTCATATTGGTGAAAGAGAATGTCAAGCCTTCATGTGTAGATCATGTGCTATAACTGTTAATGGATTTGAGCTCAAATGGGACATCTCCATATTGGATATGGATGTCCATGATATAATCTTGGGTATGGATTGGTTGACAATGTTTAAGGCTCACATCGACTGTTATAGGAGAATGGTTAGTTTCAAGACTGAGGATGGCATGGAGAATCTCATCAGAGGAGAGCGGATAATAAGGAATGGTGAAAAGATTTTTTTGGCATCAATGGTGGGGACGATCTCTTACCAATTTGCAGCATTGACCTTGGCATCATTGGAAGAAATTGTGGAAAATAGTTTTCCGGCTATGCTGGATCAATTTCCGGATGTTTTTCCTGAAAAATTCTCAGGGTTACCACCTATAAGATAAGTAGAGTTTAGGATTGATCTCATTCCAGTGACCATTCCTATGTCACTTCCATCTTATAGGATGGCACCAACAGAGTTAAAGGAATTGAATGTGTAGTTAGAGGACCAGTAAAGCAAGGGTTTCATTCAGCCAAGAGTGTCTCTATGGCCAACACTAGTTTTGTTTGTAAAAAAGCAGATGGAACTTTGAGGCTATGTGTGGATTATCGTAAACTTAACCATGTTATTATAAAGAATGTATTTTCAATTCCATGCATTTATGACCTGTTTGATCAATTATGGAGAGCTCAGTGGTTCTCCAATATTGGCTTGCGATCAGGATATCACGAGTTGTGAGTTTGGAAGGAGGATATTCCGAAGACAGCCTTTATAAGCAGATATGGCCACTACAAATATGTAGTCATTCCTTTTGGTCTAACAAATGCACTAGTAGTTTTCATGGAATTGATGAATCAGATATTTCAACAATATTTGGATTCTTTTGTTGTGGTGTTTGTGGATGATATATTGGTGTATTCAAGAACAAGGGTTGAGCATGAGCAACACTTACCGATAGTGTTTGAAATCCTAAAGAACCATCAATTGTATGCCAAATTATCAAAGTGTGATTTTTGGATATAATAGGTACGTTTTCTGGGCTATTTCGTTTCTAAGAAAGGTGTTTCAGTGGATCCAGAAAATATAGAAGCTGTTATTTCTTGGAAACCACCGAAGAATGTCTTTCAAATACGAAGTTTTCTTGGTTTATATGGTTATTACCGACGCTTTTTTCGTGACTTCTCATGACTAGCTTCACCTATGAAAACTCTGAAAAAGAAGAAAAATGCATTTCAATGGACTTGTGAATGTCAGAGATCTTTTCAAGTGTTTAAAGTATGTTTTACATCAGCACCTAACAAAATTTTTCGAGAATCAGGGCAAGAACACATGGTGTATTGTGATGCATCAGGAATAGGGTTGGGTTGTGTTCTCATGCAAGGAGACCATGTTGTCGCTTATATCTCAAGGCAGTTGAGAGTTCATGAGAAAAATTACCCAACACTTGATTTGGAGTTAGTTCTAGTCATCCATGTTTTGAAAACACGGAGACATTATCTCTTTGGTGAGAAAATTATTGTGTTTACGGATCACAAAATATTGAAACACATTTTCTCACAGTGAGATTAGAATCTGAGGTAGAAGAGATGGATGGAGTATCTTCAAATGTTCGACTTTGACTTCATGTATACACCGGGTAAGGGAAATTAGGTGGCTGATGAATTAAGTAGGAAGTTGTATGCTCAGTTGTCAAAGGAAGCTTCAGATGAATGGTAGTTGATGTCATTCTTAGCCAACATGCTTGTGGAATTCAAAAACCATGGTGAGGTTTCCATTTTATTCTTATCAACACTTGATCCTGATTTGGTGGAGATAGTAAATAAGGCATAATAATCCGATGTAAATTGTGTTGCAATGAGTTCAAAACACAATGGTGGGGAGACCATTGAGGGATGGACGCTGGATGGGAGTTCAGTTTTCTGTTTCAGATATCGAATGGATGTACCTATGGTTTTTCAGGAACTAATCCATCATGATTACCACGATTCGAGATGGGCTATACATCTGGGTACATAGAAGATGTATAAGGCACTGAAGGTGTAGAATTGGTGGAGCGGCATGAAAATGAAGGTTGTTGAGTTCCTCTCGCGATGCGTAACATGTCTCTAGGTTAAAGCATAGCATTAGAGACCATCTTGTTTGTTACAGTCTTTACCTATCCCAGTGTTGAAATGAGAGCATATAGTAATGAATTTTGTTACTGGTCTTCCAAGAACGGTCCAGAAACATGACACCATCTCGGTGATAGTGGATCGTCTAACCAAGCCAGCCAATTTCATCCTGATTCGTGAAACCCATACGGTGGAGGATCTTCCAAAAATATATATACAAGAAGTGGTAAAGAGACATGGTGTACCAGTGTCTATCATCTCAGATAGAGATCTGAGGTTCACATCTCATTTCTGGAAATCCTTACAACAAGCCCTTAGGACTCAGTTGACTATGAGAATGACATATCATCCTCAGACAAATGGAAAATCTGAGAGGACGATACAGACATAGGAATACATGTTTTAGGCTTGTGTAATGGATTTTGGTGGCTCATGGGAGGATCATATACCCTTAGTGGAGTTCTCATACAATAAAAGTTATCAAACCACGATACGTATGGATCCGTTTGAAGCATTGTATGGGCATCCTTGTCGTTCTCCACTTTGTTGGGTGGAAACAGGTGAGACTTTACTAGATGGGCCGAGCATTGTCCAAGAAACAATGGTGAAGACCCAGTTGATTAAAAAGAGGATGGAGATGGCTCAGAGTCATCAGAAATCTTATGCAGATCATCACCGAAGACCGTTTTCATTTGCAGTGAGTGATCATGTCTTCTTGAGGATCTCTCCAAAACATGGGCAACATCATTTTGGGAAGCATAGCAAGTTATCTCCTCGATATATAGGCCCTTTTTAGATACTAGAATGAGTTGGTGAGGTGATGTATCGGCTAGCATTACCACCACGGTTCAGTGCAGTGTGTAATATGTTCTATGTATCTCAGTTAAAGAAGTATCAATTCGATCATGACCATGTGATCCGATGGGATCACGTTGACCTAGAGCCGGATGCTTCATTGGTACATATCCCGATACGAATAGTGGATAGGAAAAAGAAAGTCATGCGTGGAAAAAGCATCCGTCTAGTGCATGTTTTATCGCAGCATGGTCAGATTCAGGAAGAGACATGGTAACGTGAGAAAGAAATGAAGGAGCAGTGGAGATAACTCTTTCTGTCAAGCAATGGTTTTCTACTTTCCGGGGATGGAAAGGCCAATGGTGGGGAGAATGTAGTACCTCCAGTTTCTAGTATGTAACCCTTTCTTGATGGTTTTCATTGTTTTAAAGTTAAGGGTGTTGAATGGGAGAGTAGGGAGAACTTGGAATGATGTTTGGAGGCAAAGGAGAAGCCGCACGGTCGGCGCACGGTTTTCCTAACCGTGTGGCCAAACAGTGCGCAGTGAGTCTTGGAGGCAGTGGATTCTGCATAGTTGGTGCACATTTTGACTAACCATGCGTGAAGGTTGGCCAAGACAGAAGCTAACCCACGGTTAGCGCATGGTTTTTCAAACTGTGCGTACTAACCGTGCAGTAACTTAAAGTTAGATCCTAAAATTGTGGATCTAACTCTTTTTTCCTTTAATTTCCTTGTTTAAACCTCCTAATCTTCCCTAACTCGGGATTACTCTCCCTTGAAGGTTGGAATACTTCTCCCAATCATTCTGGAGGCGATCCGAAGGCTTCCTTTGGCGAATCGAAGCCGGATTCTTAAGGTATGTGATCATTCTTCATCAGTTTCTTAGATCTACTTAGATATACTTCTCATTTTCTCTCATTTTCTTATATCTACGCCCATTATGGGAAGATATAAGGGTTTGGGTTCCAAATATGACAGTATTTGGTCTTGGTTGTGTTTGGGGAAGACATCTAAGGATGGTTTTTGAAGTTTTGACCAGGTGTTCTTGAGCGTTCTTCGTCCGTGGCTTGGTTTCACCCAATTTGTTGAGATAGGTGGATTCACTCTCGATTACTCTTTCTTAGAACATGATGTCTTAGTTTCAAATTGTTTTCCTAGATTAAAATGGTAGTTTATCTGTAATGAAAGAATGTTGGAAACCCCTTTTTAGTAACAGTTGATGAAATTTGTGTGTTTCTGGAAAGTGGTTGTTGATGTAAATTTAAAATAGTGATTTTAAATTGACTATGGTTTTTCTGCATGAATTAAATGGTTTTCAATAAAAGGGTGATGATTTATTGAATGGTTTTGAACATACATGGTTTTGGGCATGGATTTCAGGGGTTGGGTTGTGTGTTCATATGCATTGGGATGGATAAGGGTGAGAAGCCCCCCCTTCAATAGGTTGGAACGGATGAGGTCGTGAAGTACCCCTGTCAAGGTAGTCCACTATGTGACGGCTTAGTGGAAGGATAACTCACCACTCGCGAGTATAGGGAGGTTCATGTTGCATGCATGGTTGACTGTGTGGATTGGTGAAATGGAAAGAATATGCCAAATGGAAATGTGAATGGAATAGGGAACTTTGCTCAGCTGCTTTTCTTGACAAATATGGGTTTGGTTGGAAAATGGTTTTGACATGGAACTAGTTATATTGTGAACTGTTTGGATTTGTTTTATATAAATTTATTTATATAAATGTGCTAACATGTTTTATCCTATAGGTATGGGTTGGGAAGTCATTGGAGAAAACCTACAGAGTATCATTACTCACCCCCTTCTTTGGCACATTAGTGCTTTTGCAGATGTCATATACTGGGACATTGGTAAAGGTAAAGTGTCACATGTTTAGAGAACTGGTTCCTGATACTAGTTCTGGTTCATGATGTTGGATCTTGGAGCTTATGGAGCATGGATTTGGGTTGTTGTCTTGTAGTCTTTGAGTTATCATTCTACTATTTACTCTGATGTTTGAGTGTTGGTTTCCATTTTGGTACTCTTGGTTGGTTTATGTAAATAATGGTTGAGTTGTTTTGGATTTAAATCATGCATCATATAGTGGTTTCTTGGAGATGTTATCTGGTTTGTTTGACTTGTTGGTTGTTTTCAGTTAAAGGGTAAATCATTCCCCATGTATTTTGAAACCCTTCGGCATTTATTGCCTACCATTGGCGCCTCGGGGATGTCGCTTAATGACATGTAATGACTCGTTACACTCTCAAGACAATGAGAATTGGCGGTTCATTACAGAGAAAAACTATTGAATTACCTTAAAGAGATAATGTACTATAAAATACTTGGGTGTTACAAGATTCATTAGGATAAACACAATCACAAACTCAGATACCTCATGTCCACCCTCTCTAGTAAATTTAAGAGTGTATTATAACTGAAACACTTTTTTCAGGTTAGACATGCTCATCACAAACCACCTTGGGTCTCTAACCAGAAACTATATGAAGCTAGAAATGTTCTCACAGAACTTCTCTCCAACTCCTTCACCAATAAATATCAGTGTCTCATGTTCCACTACTAGAGAATCATTTCAATCCATATCCTCCTATCGTCCAACATGAAAATATCATCAAAGAGGCATATCTATACATTTACAAACACATGTATTAGGACACATTACAAAACATTAACACATTATCATAAGTAGTATTCACAATTATCCATAATAATTAATTCCACCAAACCTCACCACATGGTAAAATCTAAGGTGTTGTCACAACTCAAAACTATCATATATCTTGGTAATTGTTATCATCTGGTAAAACACATTCTCATTATCCCAAATTATCCTTATACACCCAATTTTTAAATTATTAAAAAATTTAAAATTTCGAAATCATATCAGGATCCTTTTCATTTTAATTACACAAACAAATAAAAACAATTCAATTCCAACAACTTACCAAAAAAACTGTTTTTCTTGTCCAATACAAAAATTGGGGCATTTCACAATAATTTGTGAGTTACTTTAATGATTAATGCATAATAAAATCTCATTTCATATAGTTCCATGATTCAAATCTCAGAAAATATGATAAAGAAATAAAACAACACAATAAGAGCATCACCAACGGTAAAATAACATCCATCTATAATAGCAATAATCAATTACAATAGTCCCACAATAGGTACTTGGATTTCCACCCTACATAGGTAAGGTACTCCCATGAATGTGTTCATGTTGAAGTCCAAACACTTCATAACCTCCTATCTAACATTCCTAAACTGAACGAAAAAAATGAATATCTCCTTTAATACCACTTTGTAATGTCTAGACATGGGTTCCACATACCAATTCCTTGATTTGGTTGATCACATGACCTCAAGCACGTCATCTAATATTCTATAGGTTACTGACTAGTATTGAGGGTCTAAAAAATCAAGAAGCGGAGACTACACCCTATTTATTAAAGTATCACAACAACAGAAATGACCAAACATAACCAATAGATGATAACAAAAAAACGAAATGATAAATAACAAGAAAAGACCAAAAATAAATGATTTATCAGAAAAAAAGACAATATCCAAAACTAAAATAGTAGAAATATAATTTCAAATATATATCTCGTGTAAAAATTGAAAACAAAAAATAAAGACACTGAAAATACCCCTATATGGGTCCTAACACCATGTCTTGTTCCTTTTTCCATGCTCTATCCCAACTCAGCCATCTAATATACACTACTAGAAAAATGACTTATAGCCACATATCTATTTCGAGAGTTTAATTGATCTATGGCTATAGGGTGAGATATATCCCCAACCAAATAGTTGGGCAAGCAACTGGGCCATTATATATTATTTTTAGTGGGACATTACTTCCCCACCCATACACCCTCTCCCTCCTGCAAACCTTCTCCCTCCCCCATCGTAATGCCTCATCCTCCCTCATCATTACTCCCCCTCCAACCTTGTGATTACTCCTCCCCTCCTCCCCTCATGATTTCTACTATCCTCATGATTAATACTCTCCCTTCGGCTTCGACGTAGCCAGCAAACCTCCCCGCCGGGTCCGACGTGGCTCTAGCACTGCCAAACTCCCTCCTCGCCAACAAAACCTACCCACATCCCTACTAATGTTTCTCGGACACCCCCTTTCCCATCATAACCAAGAACCTCCTCCTATGATGTTACTCTCTTCCACTCTACACCACTATGGTGCGGCCACACCATCCAAACTAAATTGAATGAGGATACATCTTTCTAGATGGATTCCAAAGGACTAGTGCATATCCTCATATTTGGTTTTGTAGTTGAATTGAATTTGAAGCTTCACTCTGTAACACTATTTTTTGTTTTATAATTAGGGACAGTGGGATATACAACATAAATCCAGAGTTAAATGGTAGTTGAACTGTAAAGGTATAGAGTATAAATCATCCCTCTTCCTTTAGCATCATTCTCTGTCTTAGTGATTGAAATAATGTTGCACTCTTTTTTAACAGCTTGTTTGATCCAATTTACTTTATATCTATTGTCTATAAATTCACATATGTTTCATGTGATCAGGACCCTATAATTAATGGAATACACCAAAAGATAAATTTATTAAATTTTGGCCAATTTTAGTTGATTCAATATAGATTGGGATGTGTTTTTAGGACAATTTGGGTTTTGTTGAGTCGTTTCTATTTGATTTGGTTCATTTGAATCTTTTTCAATTTCATTTTGTTTTTTATAATGTGTTAATTTTCTTTCTATTTTGGTATTTTTTTATTTTGGGTTGATGAAATTTTATTATATTGTATTTGGTTCACTTTGATTTTATTTATCTGGGTTCAATTTATGAAAAACCAGTCATTTTAGTTTATGTATATTGGGTTACATTCATGTGAGGAAGAGTATAGTCAACATAGGTCAATTTAATTGAATTTATCTATGTTTCATTTTCTCAAATTTTATCACATCAGCATTCCTAAAGTCACCCCTATAGATTCAGTCTCATAAATTTGAAACAATACATTAAATTTTATACCCTTTTATTTTCATTTAACCTTCATATAAATAATTTTAATTGAATGAAGATATGAAATAAAACTACTATGATTGTGGTTCCTTGGTTTGTAGTGAATCTTACTCCATAACTTCATCTTATAACATAACGAACCAGGTAAGTCACATCATGGCATAACAATTGAAAAATACAATATCCATGGTAGATTGGGTATCCTCCTTATAATGCTCCATGGCATAGGTTTTATCTTCAAATCAAGTGTAGAAATTTCCATTTATATATCTTATCATCAAATCCATCCAATAATATTTTTAGATAAAATTATTATTTTTAGATCATTTAATAATTGTACAACATCATATAAATTTAATATTTTCATTAAAATAACAATTTAAAAATTTCGTAAAATTTTAATATTTTAAATGATGTTATACGTCAAGAAAGATGAAAAATTCATATATGCATGAAACCTTTACACTAGATATATAAAATTAACTTCTACAATTGACCAAAAATTTCTATTTATTCTATGGTACATATTTCACTACCCATAATTTTATAAGATCTCTAACTTGATATTGTTTTAATGAACTATATTTCATTATATTAATTTGTATTCCTCATTTTTAGACTTGTATTCCTTGACAACCTAATTTTAAATACATTTCATAATATCATTTTTTTATTATCCAAACATTAGTTATTACAATTCATAGAATTTTCTCACTGTGGTCATTAAACTCTACATTACATTTTTCTTTAAATTCCACAAGTTATTACACTTTGTGCATTCTTATGTTGACATGATATGTTTAAGACATTGATTTACCATTGCTCATGATTTTTTACATTATTTTTTATAATATTGTGATTCTTTTTTTGAATTTATTTCAAAAATATATGTGTTCTTCATATATGATATTTTTATTATTTATCATATTTTGAATATGTTTTTGGGAGTTTTTTGTGTTTATATATATGTATATATATATATATGATTATTACTTCTTCTGATCACCCTTAATTTGATTTAGGGACATTCAAGATAAAGTTGGAGTATCCTTGGAATCATCTAATAATTTTAATCATCAAAACACACAAAATTAGATTTATGGAACCTATTATGATGTTACTATAGGAATTGTGATGTGAACATGTTCTTCACGACGAAACAAGGTACATCATGATGCGGTGTGAATGTTTCTAAAAATTTATTACATCTCAACAACTCAACTCCCAATGGAATGGCGGTGTGAACAATATCCATTGTGACGTGACCTCTCAATCCTCAAAAACTATGGGGGTTGGGTTCTAGTGGAGGGGGGGGGGGCTAGGGTTAGGGGATGGTGTAGGGAAGTGGGGGTGGGGGACTAGTGTTTGGGGTTGGTGAAGGTGGGGATTTATGTGGTTGGGGGGCTGGGGGTTAGTGCAAGTGGGGGGGGGGGGTGCTGATGTAGGGGGAGGGATGGTGGGTGGGGAGGCTTGTGTAGGGGTAGGGGGAGGGGGGATGTTGTTTTAGGGGTTCGTGTTTAAATTTTGTAAAAATATTTTTAAATTTAGGATAAAATAGAAACATAATAATGTTTTCTATATTGGGTACCTATAAGACAAATTTACTTAGTCAGTGGTATAATAAATAAGCTATATGAAATGTGACTTTATTGAAAAACTTTCCAAAAAACATATATATACAAATAATTAAACAAATTCATTATACTATAAAAATATATACAAATGATATAGAAACCAATAATAAACTAAATAGAAAATGGGAATTTATTATAGTGGGATCTTTAATAGTGAATATCCAAAAATGACCCCATGACTTATCCAAGATCATATTTCAAAAACATAGAAATTTCCCATCCCAACTCTTTATAAAATGTGCTATAAACTGTCATTTTTTGGTGCCTACCCTCAGTTACATCCCATGCAAATGTTTGTCCACACATGCTATAAGAAACATATTTGGCGTGAGTATAAGTATTCTATATTGATCCCATTCTAAAATATCATTAATCTATGTATATATAGTATAAATATATATTAGTTCAATAGAGAATGAAATATTCATCATTCTCGTTACATAGTACTTCCATAGAAGGTTAAATTAAGAATAAATGCCTATAAAGGGATGATATAATCCTATGTTACATGCCTCAAGCATAGATGGGTATTAGAGAATGATAAATGAAATATATTTAGGGTGTAATAATCATAATATAGGGGAAAAATAAGGGTGTATATATATAATCATGGTAGTCATGAAGTCTACCCCCGTGGAAAAGGGGTAAGGGTTATGCATTAATCGATGATTTTGTTTTAGAGATCAAAATGTTGAATAAAGAATATTTATACTAAAATGAAGAAATTATGAGCATGGTTACAATGATTAAAGGTCAAAGTAAAGTAATGTTCTATAGGATGTGGGAGGAAAATGGTCCTAGGGAAGTAATTAAAATCAAGTGTCATCCCTCCCAAAATAAAACAAGAATATATGATAAAATCATGAAAATAATTTATCTCATGGTTTATGTAAATGTATACGTAGTTAAATCATGTGACATACCTTTTCTTGGAAGAATGAAAACAAGTTTTTTAAACTTGAAGTCTGATATTTTTATTTTCATTTACATAATTTATTTCATTTTCTAATTCTTACCCTTTTGATTTTTATAGTAGTGATATACATGGATAATAACAAATTGGTTTTGGTGTTTAGAATTATGCTGGACCAAAGTTTTCTCCATAACATATTATGTGTTCAATCTTCATTGGTGCTTTAGTTTGTCAATAAAAAAGTTGGTATATCTTAATTTATTTATTGTTTGTATGTTCATTAATGTGTGAGTTTTTTACTTTTATTTAACTCTAATATTAATTCATATAATTAATATATTTTCAATCACTTAATTAGTAGATACAATCATATTCATTGTTGAATAGTATCATTTAATAATGATTGGGTTGTATTAAAATATTTAATTTGATAGATTAATTTTTTTGTAAAGTATCTACATTTAGAAAAAATAACTCTAGTTTTTCATCATTGGTCTCTAAATTTTCCAATGTGTCGTTATATTATTCTGTCATCAATTGTTGAAATATGTTTTGGGTTGTCATTGGTCAATGCATTTTATTCTCTCGGTCTCTTTATTAGTTTTTAACAAAACATGATCATTGTTTTTATTTTTGATAGAACATGATATTTTGATTTTATGATCGTTTTTATATTTGATAATGATTTTTAAACTTTTGAGCTTTTTCGGTTTTAATATTCTCTGATCTCCATTATTCACTTGAGTGTGAACTATTTATGTGTTTTGGCGATATCCATTTGTATGTTTTGTTTTTTGATGTTGTATATGTGTTTTAGAAGGGGTGAGGGGTGTAGGGGGAAGGGGCTATGCAGGAGGAGGGGGAAGGGGTGTGAAGGGGGAGGGGTAGGGGAATGTGTAACACCACATGCTTTTACTGTACACTTCTCTTTGAATAATACAGTAGCGTGTGTGGTACACAACTTCAAGTTATAACACACACCACAACCAATAAAACTAGTCATTATGAATAGAAATACGCACTTTCTAAAACTTTATAAATTTTACCTTTCAAAATTGACTTCATTTTTGGATTCGGAATATCGAAATTAGCTTAGTGTGAATATTTGGTATTTTTCTGAAAACATTCAATTTTTGATGAATTGTGAAAAAACATTGATTTATAGTTTAAAACCAAATTTTTATTTAAATAATTATTTATTTTATTTAAATTTAATTAAGCTCAAAATAGATACAAAATACCTATATAATTTCAATGTAATTCATTGAGGTTAGTTTATAATAATTTTAGATATTTAAAAATTTTATTAAACTTTTCACCGTCTTTTACCCACCTCCTAGGAGAATTTGGAAATTCACATAAAACATAATTTTACCACTTTTGTTAGTGGAATTTAGAAAATCTGAGAGACACGGTTAATATCAATGAGTAAAATTTGGTTCAATGAGATGAAAATAATTTTTGGTGAATAGTAACTTTTTTACTTTTATTTACCACGGTTAAAAGTAAATAGGGTTATTAATGGTAAAAACGATATTAAAATTACCTTAACACATATCCTAATTATAGTGGAAAAGTGTGTCTCGACAAAAATAACCTTAGGAATAAAATATTATCATTTAAGTCCACTTAGATTAGATTAGGACATTTATTATTATTTAATTAAAGAAGAGTTAAAAGAGATAAAATCAATGTTTAATAATTAAATCATTTTTAATATAGGGTTATACATAAGATAAATTCGATTATAAATATTCATTATAAAGATAAAAATATTTATTACATATTGGTATTTTATTTATAATTTTTAGACATTAAATAATTTAATTTATTTTTGAGACAATGGTGTTGCAGTAATTACCAAATTATTGAAATATTAAAATAATTGATATTATAAATATAAAAATAAATGTAATTTGATAATTTTTATGAATTAAACTAATTTTATAGGTTAATATGACATATTAGGATTGGTTAAATAATTTTTTTTCGAAGTAATAATGCTGTTATGAAATTATCAAAAACAAAACCCCAATAGTGTCAAAATTTACATAAAAGTGTTTTTAAAACAAATATTATATTATTAATTGATATTCTATTCCTAAAATTCTAAGGTTCGGAAAAATGGCCTATATAATGATATTTGTATCATTAATTGACCACTTTGTGGTCTCTTGATGGTATATAGTATGTTTATTAACTATATAATATAAAAATACAAAGAGACATGGTAAATGTCAAACTATTTAACTAAGAGTTAAATATAAGTGAAAAGGTCAATATAGTGACCCAAACCTCTCTAAAATATATTGGTTGAAAATATTTCGACCCATAAACACCTTAACCATTAAATAATCTAATTTTGATCCATTAGAAACCGAATATTAATTTATTATAATATAATATTTCTACCTTATCCAAAGGTGCCCCTCACCCCTCTTATAAAAGGGTACTCCCGCTTCTCTCTAATTTACACCTTCAATGCCTTTTGGATCGGACAAAACCTACCCAGATATTCTCTCAACTTCCATAACATCAACATAGAGGCCTTATTTGGATCAGAAAGCCATCCAAAGGATCCCATTTGATCAAATCAAAAGGAAGAAACCAAAGAAGAGGTAATGTTTTCACAACCCTCTTTCAAGTTCCTTTCTTTTTCAACATCTTCTTTCTTTGTTATTTCCATTCTAAAATAATAACTCCAGTATCTTTTCTATAATGTGCTATTATTATAAATATGGTACAACCATATTTAGTATTTTATCCATCTTTTGAATGACATGTCACCATACGTGCGTATGTACGACCTACCGTCTCCATGTCGTGGTGTAATTGTTATTCAATACATTATTATTTAGATGGGTATAATAATGATGTGTAATTCATGTAAATAAGAATTATAAAATAATAATTAATTTTTATATATGATATAAAATCCAATTATATATGATTTTAATATCAAAAGAATGATATTTTCACTCGTGCGTACGTACAGACTACCGTCTCCACGAACACGATGAGATTCAGTCCCAATCATATCCATACAAGTATAATTCTAATTTTATGACTAAAAATAATGTTCAAGGACTTGATATCATTCTTTATATGAATAAGATACAACCTATCCATAACAAACTTGACTTATGTAACAAAACATATAAAAGAAAACGAGAAAGTTAACACCCAAAATGACGATAATACTAAGATATTATTAACAATGAAATGTTAAAAGATCATATATGATATCATATTAATGTATATGATTATTGTATAATTTAAGAAAAATTATTTCACCATTATAAAGGAGGCTAACCTACCCTCGACCAAGGGAAAAGTACAAAGTAAGGGGTTTATTATCTCACTTTTAATTCTGTGAGATTTCCATTGTTCAGCACTTATTTATTGCATGTGGTGTGTGTACTGCACATGTTTGTATTCATTGTGTAATATAATTTAATTAATTTATATTTACATAATAATTATAGGATCCTTCTTTCATGGGTTTATGTTTTGTAAGTAACCAAATAAATAATGGAATTTGAAATTTCAATTTCCACTCATTCGGCTTTACGCATACTTCATTGATAAGTTTACACCAAGATTATGTGTAGAATCACTATTCATTTGATTATGTCATAATTTCCACTCCTCTTTATGTGGATATACTTTTTATACACATAATCACTCCATTGATAAATTCTAAAGTCATCGGTATGAACATGATAAGATTAATTTTTACTCAATCTCCATTTGTTGAGTTCAACATCCAATTCATTGGTGTTGTTTTTACAATAATATGTGTGAATGTCCTTTGGTTGTTTTACACTGAATATCCAATCGTATTGATTGTATCTATATTTTTCACACATAATTATGTCATTGATTCATCCTTAACCTAAGGATACAACCTTTATGATAGATTTCATCTCAATTTACATTCCATTCAGACTCTTTTGTTGTTATACACCAAATCACTTTTCTATGGTGTATATAATGTACTTTGACATAGTATATCATGAATCACTTTATTCTCATGATATTAAAAAAAATTATCACCTCAATTATTTGTATTCAAGTGTCCCTCTTTTGATTAGGAACTCTTATTAAAATATCATTTTAAAATGTTTTAATGAATTATTATTCTAAATCTTTCTCATTAATTTCCATGATTTAAAAATAGTGTTTAAGATTTATTGATATGGACATTAAATTTTTAAAATCAAAATTAATTTTAAAAAATTTAAAGTGGTATGGGACACTTTAATTAAAAAATGTATTTTAAATGGCTTCTTGACAAATAGTGTGACTTTTAAATGTTTTCAAGAAAAAGGGGGATATTTCTCTCAATAGTTTGATGATTATTTTAATCTATGTCAATATAATTCATTAATATCGATTGAGGTTAATCTCATAAAATACAATCTTCCATATTATATCTAATGAGTTATGTTTTACTGTGGATATGATTTTTTATACAATTCATTGTTCTGGTTAAAGTATTGACATTTCGTATGCTAGTTTTAATACAAATGTTTATGTTATGATTCAAACTTTTCATATGAGGAATGCATTGGACTTACTAAGTGACGGGTAGAGCCTGTAATAGATCCTCGATGCATCGGTAGGTCTCATGAGACAGACTAGTGTCTTGGCACAAGTCCATGACAAAATCTTATTTGTATTCATGGCACGAGGCCTTGACTATGTGGTTATGATAGTCTGGCATTATGCATAGAATCATTATGAAAGTGGTTGTTGATTTTGCATGTGGTTATTCAAATAGTATAATATCCATGTGAATACGTAAATGGAATTATTTCATTTTATCTTTTCTATATTATGCTAAAGTTCAAGTTTAAAAGTCTTTTGTTTTAGTTATACATTGCCTTAAATGTTTATGCTTATTTATGAATGTTTCTGATATATTTTTATACTCACTGAGTATCACAGCTCACACCTTTCAATGTTTTATTTTTCCCAGGGTGTGGAGAAGTAATTTATGAATTACATTCAGGGATAATATGAGGTAATATGAAGATAATTTATTGTTGTAGTTTTTTTACTTTATGATGTAATTTAAGACTTATGAATATATCTAGTGTTTCCAAGACTACTAAACTAATTAGTCTTTCGAGACTTGATCTTTTGTGATCATGAAAATGTTATGTAATAATGTACCGACTCTAGGTATCTGGGGTCGGGGCATTACAGTTGGTATCAGAGGAAGATTAGTACAAACCATGGAAACTATATTTTGATAAACTCTGATTAGAGCACATAGCCCTAAGATATACTTGGAGGATTTTTATAGAAGAACATCCTATAATATTGTTATTGTATTGATTTTTTGATTTTTCCAAGAAATATATTCCTGACTGGATACGAGCAGGTAGAGGTGGCTCTGGCACAGATGTACCTAGGGGTAAAACCCGAAAACACCTCTCTGAGCTAGACTCAAATAGGAATTAGAGCACGACAACGGCCTTGCTGCACTATTTGTTATGACACTCCTAGGGGATATTCTTAGGATAATTTACATTTTCTTTACAAACCAATTTTAATTATATTAATATAAGATGATAATAAATTACCTTGGTTAATACTATGGTGTTTCAAATTGAGAATATGGTGCCATGATATTTTCTAAATGATTTTATGACTACTGTTACTCACACTATGCTTTCTGGTTTTAGTCAATAGCTAGAGTCCAAGGAAGTCATAGTAACATTGAGAATGATGTAAAAGGTGGGAAAGGTGGTGGAAATGAGAAAAAATGGAATGTTGATAGGCGTAAATGATATCTTGTTCATGCCAAATCAGTTTTCCAAAAATATGATCAACAACATATATATTAACCATCTTCCGGACTCAACAAAGAAGAAAAAGTTGATGAATGATAAGATATCCCACAGTGGATACCATGGAGAAGAGAATCCAAAATTTGCATCATGCATGAAATTTGGAAGGAGACACCCAGGAAAGTGTCTCAATGGAACAAATAAATGATTTACGTGTGGGAAAGAAGGACATAAAGTGAATAATTGCTGAGGAAAAATGAAGAGTCTTGTGGAGGAAAATAAAAATGGTCCCAAAAATCCATTTACAGTCATTTGCCGTAAATATAGGGGACCTGTCCATTACTCGAGTGAATTCCCTGTTCTATAGGATATTTACTTGGTCAAAGAAGAAACTATGTGGAAATAAATGGTTGTATAAATGTTTAAATGTATTATTCTCCTTGTTGATGGTATTACTTTGGAATAATTTTCTCTTGTATTTGTAACCCCGCAGTTTTCCATGTGAGAATGATATTTGAGAAAGACTTATCTTTTCTCTTGTGGATATAGTTATAAATAACAATTTGGTTTTATATGATCATTGGGTTTGAGGAAATTACAAGTTATTATATTTTGGGATAAAAATGCAAGGTATGAGATAACATTTCTGGTTAAAATTATGTTATGGTTATTTTGAGGAATTTTTCTCATTTTGTTAATATTATAAAATATAGATTTTGAAAAAGGAAAACAGGCACACCGTGTGACAACCCATCACATCAGAAAATGCTGTGGGAATTGAACCCACAACCAAAGTGTGGTTGGGATTTATCACCTACCACTGGACTACTTGAATTCCCTGGTTAGTGTGACTAATTATTTTTAGTTAAATGATTTTATTGATCGACAATAAGTGGATTTGGGTTCTTATGTCTTATCAAATGAATACCCTTAGTATAGGAAAATGATATGGTGATTAAATGATAAATGTTATTTTGGAAGAGGTTCTCTTTATTGGGAACACTATATTCCCAAGGAAACTAGAATACTATGGGATTTCATTTGAGGAGTAATGGTGGATTTTTATCTATGTTTTTATTGTTTATTTATAGTGATTTGGGTTATTTATGGAAATGATTAACCTATAATATAGAATATGTTAATTACTTTTAAGATTGTGACATTAAGAGTATTTGATGTCATTTGGTGATATAATTTAACATGGAAGACTACATAACCAAATTCTTCTATGTTTTGGGTTTCAATATTAGTTTGGATTATATTGAAGGATTTTATGGACAATTGTTTATTGAATGGTATTTATTTAACTTTGGGGTATTGTTGGTTTAATTTTAAAAATTAAGATTATTATTTCTTTCTCTAAAGGAATATCCTTTTGGGGGATCATCAGATCTTGTACTAACCATTTTGGTTTTGATTAATCTCTAAAGACAAGGTATATGTATAGTTTATCCTTTGTGGATAATTTGATTCTATAGAAGTTTATTCTAGCTATTCCAGTGTGACCAAGTCTTCTTTAATAATCATCATTTAAGAAAATGAGTTAGTGGTGGAAATTTATTAAAGAATGAAACTCTTCATAAAAAGTAAGTATATCTCTTTATTTTCATAGTTAATCTCGTAAATGAATTCCTCATCTTTATGTAATGTATATTAAAAAAATTATCCGTATACTTTTCCTACTGGGAAACTAATGACCATTTGTCCCATCATAAGTTTGTGGATTTCTTGTTGTTAACTTTATCCTGATAATGTTTTATATCCCTCTCTATCGGAACTTAACACTTAGTTTATCTTCCATATCCATGTTTTCCTACAGGAATCATAGTACGAGTTATCTTGTGTGACCTTTGTACTCATATTTGTTTCTATTAAGGTGATAGTTTTGTTGGATCTTTTTTTGATGTGGGACTTTCCATTATATTCCCTAGCCCAAAATTAAAATTTTCGATGAAGAAATTATTTTAAGGAGGGGATAATTTAACACCCAAATATTCCACGGTACGCTTCCCTTTGAATAATACAGTAGCGTGTGTGGTACGCAACTTTGAGTTCTAACACACACCACAACCAATCAAACTAGCCATTATGAATAGTAATACCCACTTTTTGAAATTTTATAAAATTTATCTTTTAAAATGGACTTCATTTTTTCATTCAGAATATAGAAATTATCTTAGGTTGAATTTCTGGTATTTTTCTAAAAACATACAATTTTTGATGAATAGTGAAAAAACACTAAGTTATAGTTTAAAACCGAATTTTTATTTAAATAATTATTTATTTTATTTAAATTTAATTATGGTAAAATAGACACATAATACCTATATATGTTTAATTTAATTCATTTGAGTTAGTTTAGAATAATTTTAGATATATAAAAATTTTATTGAACTTTTCACCGTCTTTTACCCACCTCCTAAGAGAATTTGGAAAATCACATAAAACATAATTTTACTGATTCTGTGAGTGGAATTTCTAAAATCTGAGAGACACGGTTAATATAAAGGTTTAAAATTTGGTTCAATGAGATGAAAATAATTTTTGGTGAATAGTATCTTTTTACTTTTATTTACTATGTTTAAAAGTAAATAGGGTAATTAAGGGTAAAAATGATATTAATATTACCCTAACACAAGTCATAATTCTATTGGACAAGTGTATCACGACCAGAAACAACCTTAGGAATAAAATATTATCAGTTAGGTCCACTTTGATTAGATTAGGACATTTATTATTATTTAATTCAATGAAGAGTTAAAAGAGATAAACTCAAAGTTTAATAATTAAAACATTTTTAATATAGGGTTATACATAAGATAAATTTGATTATAACTATTAATTATAAATCTAAAATGGTTTCCTACATAATGGTATTTTATTTATATTTTTTAGACATTAAATAATTTAATTTATTTATGAGACAATGGTGATTCATTAATTACCTAATTAATGAAATATTAAAATAATTGATATTATAAATATCAAAATAAATCTATTTTGAACTTTTTTTGAATTCCACTAATCTTATAGGTTAATATTACATATTAGTATTGGTTATATAAATTTTGTTCTAAGTAATAATGTTGTTATGAAATTATAAAAAACAAAACCCCAATAGTGTCAAACTTAACATAAAAGAGTTTTAAAAAAAATATTTTATTATTAATTGATATTTTATTCCTACAAATATAAGGTTCTGCAAAAAGACTTATATAATGATAGGTGTATCATTAATGGACCACTTGGGTGGTCTCTTGGATGTATATAGTATGTTTAGTATCAATATAATATAAAAATACAAAAAGACATGGTAAATGTCAAACTATTTATCTAGGACTTAAATATAAATGATAAGGTTAATATATGACCCAAACTTGTATAAAATATATTGGTTGAAAGGATTTCTACCCATAACCACCTTAACCTTTAAATAATTAATTTTTGAGCCATTATAAACCGAATATTAATTTATTATAAAATAATATTTCTAGCTTTTCCAAAGGTGCCCCTCGCCCCTCTTATAAAAGGGTACTCCCCCTTCTCTCTAATTTACACCTTCAAAGCCTTTTGGCTCAACAAAACCCTGCCCAAATACTCTCAAAACTTCCCTAAAATCAACCTAGAGTCCTTATTTTGATCATAAATCCAACCAATGGATCCCTATTGCTCAAATCAAAAGGAAAACCCAATGAAGAAGTAATGTTTTCACAACCCTCTTTCGAGTTACTTTATTCTTCAACTTCTTCTTTATTTGTTATTTCCATTCTAAAATAATAACTCTAGTATATTTTCTATACTATTATATTATTATAGATATGGTACAACCATATTCACTATTCTATCAATCCTTTTAATGACATGTCACCACACGTGCATACGTATGGCCTACCGTCTGCACGTCATGGTGTAATTGTTATTCAATACATTATTAGTTGGATGGGTATAATAATGATGTGTAATTCATGTGAATAATAATTATAACACGATAATGATTCTTTATATATGATATACCATCCAATTATATATGATTTTAATATCAAAAGAATGATATTATCGCTCGTGCGTACGTACGGACTACCGTCTCCATGAACGCGATGAGATTCATTCCCCATCGAATCCATACAATTATAATTCTCATTTTATGATTAAAAATAAGGTTTAAAGACTTGATATAATTATTTATATGAATAATATAGAACCTATCCATAATAAACATGACTTATGTAACAAAACATATAAAAGAAAATGAGTAAGTTAACACCCGAAACGACGATAATACTAAGATATTATTAACAAAAAATGTTAAAAGATCATATATGATATCATATTAATGTATGTGATCCATTTATATTTCAATAAAAATTATTTCACGATTATACAGGAGGCTAACCTAACCTCTACCAAGGAAAAAATACAATGTAATGCGTTTCTTATCTCACTTTTATTTCCGTGAGATTTCCATTGCTCACCACTTATTTATTGCATGTGGTGTGTGTACAACCCGTGTTTGTATTCATTGTGTAATATAATTTAATTAATGTATATATAAATCATTATTGTATGATCATTTTTTTGTGTGTGTTTGTTTCATAAGTTACCGAATCAATATGGTAATTTGAAATTTCAATTTCCACTCATTCAGATTTATGCATACTTCATTGATTATTTTACTCCAAGATTATGTGTGGAATCACTATTAATTTGATTATGTCATAATTTCCACTCCTATTTATGTGGATATACTTTTTATACACATAATCACTCCATTGATAAATTCTCAAGTCATCGGTATGAACTTGATAAGAGTAATTTTTACCCAATCTCTATTTGTTGAGTTAAACATCCAATTCATTGGTGTGGTTTTTACAAGAATATGTGTGAATATCCTTTGGTTGTTTTACACTGAGTATCCAATAATATTGAGTGTATTGATATTTGTCACACATAATTAGGTCGTTGATTTATCCTTAACCTTAGGATATAACCTTTATGAGACATTTCATCACAATTTACATTACATTGAGACTCCTTTGTTGTTATACACCAAATCACTTTTATATGGTGTATATAATGTACTTTGACATAGTATATCATGAATCCTTTTATTCTCATGATATTACAACGTTTTGATTATCCCAATTATTTGTATTCAGTTGTCCCTCTTTTGGTTAGGAACTCTAACTAAAATATCATTTTAAAATGTTTTAATGATTTATTATTCTAAATCTTTCTCATTAATGTCCATGTTTTGAAAAAGGTTTAAGGATTTATTTATATGGAAATTAAATTTTTCAAATAAAAATTCCTTTTTAAATTTTCAATGTGGCATGGGAAACATTGATTAAAAAATCTATTTTAAATGGATTCTTGATAAATAGTGTGACTTTGAAATGTTTTCAAGAAAAAGGGTGATATTTCTGTCAATAGTTTTCTGATTATTTTAATCTATGTCAATATCCTTCATTATTCTCGATTGAGGTTAATATGATTCAATACAATCTTGCATATTGTATCGAATGAGTTATTTTTGACTGTGGATGTGCTCTTTTTATACCATTCATGGTTGTGGTTAAGGTATTGACATTTCGTATGCTAGTTTTAATACGAATGTTTATGTTTTGATTCAAACTTTACAGATAAAGAATGCATTGGACTTAGTAAGTGACTGGTAGAGCCCGATATAGCTCCTTGATGCATCGGTAGGTATCATGAGTCAAGCTAGTGTCTTGGCAGAAGGCCTTGACAAAATATTTTCTGTATTCTTGGCATGAGGCCTTGACAATGTGGTTATGATAGTCTGAAATTATGCATTCCATCATTATGAAAATGGTTATTAATATTGCGTGTGGTTATTTTACTAGTCGAATATCCATGTGAATAAGTAAATGGAATTATTTCATTTTATCTTTTCCATATTATGCTGAAGTTTATGTTTAAAAGTCTTTTGTTTTAGTTATACATTTCATTAAATGTTTTTGCTTATTTATGAAAGTTCCAGCTATATTGTTATCCTTACAGAGCATCTGAGCTAACCCATTTCAATGTTTTATTTTTTCTAGGGTGTGAAGAAGTAATTTATAAATGACATGTAGGGATAATATGAGGGGATATGAAGACAAGATGATGTTTTAGTTTTCTTGACTTTATGATGTAATGTAAGACTTATGAATATATCTAGTGTTTCCAAAACTACTAAACTAATTGGTCTTTCGAGACTTGATCTTTTGTGATCATGAAAATGTTATATAATAATGCACCAACTCTAGGTAACTGGGGTCGGGGCGTTACAGAAGGGGTGTATAGGGCGTAGGGGTGTGTAGTGGTGTGTGAAGGGGGAGGGGGTAGTGGAAGGGGTTGGGGATGGGTAGGAGATGTGGTAGGTGATAGGGGGTTTATCCAAGGTGGGGTCTAGGTTGGAGGGTCAGGGGGTGTGTGTAGGGGGTAGTGGGTAGAGAGTGTGCAAGCGGTGTGTAAGGGAAGGGGTTGTGTAAGGGGGTATGCAGGGGGCGGGGGAGGGGAGGGGTAGGGGTAGGTGGAAGGGGTATATGTGTGGTGGGGGTCTGTGTTGGAGGGGGAGGGGGAGGGGCAGGGGTTTCATGCGGTGTTTAGTGTTTAGGGGAGGGATAGGGGGTGTGTAGGTGGAGGGGGTAGAGGAAGGGTGTATAGGGTTGTGCAGGGGGTAGGATGAGGGGTATATTCAATGATATAAATTGATAATGTCCTAGAGAGTAGTGAAATGTCATTGATATGTTACCCTTCTCTCTTATTATTACATAAATCCTATTCATACTAGAGAAAATTGGTTTTTTAGATAAGAGAGATTAATTACTAAATGAAATATCTATTAAAATAGTATAATCATCTAGAATGTGAGAAGGAAACTAAAAAGTCAAAACTATTGACTATACTTACTATAATAACTACTTCTACTTGGGATTTTTTATCACTTCAAGGTTATGGTGCAACATGAAAAACATATATATAAAGGTATTTATGTTATTCATTACAATATAAATACAAAATAATTAATATAGTAGTTTCTAGTGGAGTAACATTCATACTACTCGTGGAGAGGGGAACCCCACACTCAATATTATTCCTTCATTTTAATGTTAATGAAAATTCAACTTGTAATATTACAAAAGTAAGTTATATAAATGAAATCCAAAAAGGATTCTAAATTAGTATATGGGATAAAGCATTTTAGGTCCATAAGCACTGTTTTGAGACACATGATCAGACCACAAGAGATATTTAGAAGTCATTATATCTTGCCTATTTTCCAATTATTTCCCTATAGGTGGTTTCTTATGATTATGCCAGTTCTATCCACCTCCATCAAAGGAAATTATTTTGACATCATATTTGGGTATGGTTTCTTCCTTTTTTATTCTATGGATCAATATTAATTAATGATTTTTTGATTTTTGGGATTCCTATATTTTGTAGAGTTTTTTAGATCTCATTAGGGTGGATATGAACCTCTTGTAAAATGTTTCTTACATGTGTATTCATTGGTAGGAATATACATATATATGTTCCACCATTATATAAATTCACTCATGGCAGTATAAATATATATTTTATCGATAGGTGTGCTTATATATATACAAGAAAATTGCATACATGTGTAAGTGTAAAGGTGTATATGGAAGTATAAACCTATATTTAAGGATCTCATTGTATATTTTGGACATTAATATTTATTTTTAGGGGCTCAGTGTCTTTATATATATGTGAAGCGACATATGTGTGCTCGTGAAAAAAATAAATATTCAAGTAATCATCATCAAAAGCATCGCTCCTTGAGGTTGTGTTTGGTTCCCTATTCCTAACCCTTTAATTTTAATTCCATAATTACTAGATTATTTTAAATACTTATTTTAATAGTTATATGATATGTGTATGCTATAAAAATTGGTTTTGTCTCTTTTAAATGAAATTTTCACTTATTTTACATGATTTTCCAAATCCTTTAATATGGACTAGTAGAAAATTTCAACCAACTCAATAGTGTAAGTTTAAATTTTCTTCAGTTTAGAGATGATAGTATCCTCATTTTTTGAAAAAGTAGGGTCACTATACCCAAGGGAGTCATGCATGATTTCTAAAAAGATAATTCAGAGACATGTTAGTGGAATAGTGATTTATGGAATGGTTTACAAATAATTATTTAATCATAAATTTATTTCCATGGAACCTTTATAACTATCTTTATGATTCATTATTCTATCCCAAAATAGAGTAATCTATTTCCAAAAATTTCTTAACATTAAATACTCTATTGAGGCCTCTTGGTAGATGGGAATGCATTATGGAATATCTCCCTCAAAAATTTATTCCCAAGAATATATTATTAAACAACAAATTTTAAAAAAAACCATTATAAATCATGTCTAAGGATCACCTCTTGTAATTTTTAATCCTCAATTTATATATAGATATGGTTGTGTGTAACGTCACGTTTCTGGGTTTCGCCCAAAGGTGCCCCGGACCCAGTTGATCACATGGCCCCAAGTGAATTTGCTCGAATGTCATTGGGTGCCGACTAGCAGTGAAGACCTTGGGTGTGATAGTGGGTAAACAATTCTGTCATTGGCATAGTAACACAATGGAAACAAATAGATAACAATAGTTGAAATAGTAATACCATGCAATAAGTAAACAATGGAAGAGTGAAAGTAAATTAACAACTGGAGCACATATATAAATGATGCATGTATCATATGTCTAGGAAAGTATCCAAACAAGTCACAATGATGGAATACAATACTAAACCAAAGTACAAGAAAAATAAATAAACTCCAGCAGCATATCATGCCTTATCTTGGTACCATTTTATCAATTTCCCCAACAATCAAGTACCTGATGTAGAAGGGAGTTTCTATTATATATAGCTGTGATAATATAATCTATTTGGTCAAAAATCATGACCCAAATAGGGTGTGAGACAAATCCCATATGGTAACCACCAAATGATCTATGTCTAATTGTAGTAAATATATATAATAAGAAAATATGCAAAATTATGTAATAAAAAAGAAAGTACTAAAAAGTAAACATTCGTATAGTTTCAAGTGCATTCATTTACATTTATTAATTATTAAATAAATCATTCACAAGTGGCCCTTAGGGAATTTTATCAGAAACAAACCCCTCTGGTTCCACTTATCATCAAACAATAATGATATAAAACCCCCCTGGGATAGCTCACATAGTCTAACCCTTTCAGTCTCACACAAACGAAGACTCTCCGTGGAATCACTCACCGTCAATTCCCCCTATAGTCTTTTAATAATAACTATAGACACTCGAAGAGGGAACTCAATGTCAATCCGGAATTTATCCTCGTTATGAAAACTATAAACACTATGAGAAATCACCCAATTTCAATCCCCCCTATGGTCTTGTAGTGTGAAAAGTACAACATACACTTTAGGGAAGCACTCAATGTCAATTCCCTCAATGGAATCACTACACATGGTTCCCACAAACCTATGTAAAGAAATCATTTACAAATTATATTCAACAGCAAAATTAAATCACAAATACTATTTTACTAAATGGATACATAGAATGAGGGAATCATGTTATATAATATCACTTCATCCTAACAACACTAGGCATAGAAAACAGAACAACCTAATATGAAATCCTAGACCCAATGGCCAAAGTCAATCAAACATGGGAATACAAATCCATTATAAGTTATTAAACCCTACTATTAATCAAACACCCCTACTCAAGAAAACAAATCATATAAGGCATTAATACGATTAAATTCCCTAAACACAAATACCCTAAACTAGGGGATGGGGCACTTTTTTCATATATAACTCAAAGAAAATATAAGGAATGGAGAAAAGCACCTACCTCAAAGTTATAAGATCGATATATTTGATCCTCAGCATTTGGACCAACCAAGAATGCTATAGATTTACAAAAACATCTAAAACATTCAACCTTGAATTTCTCATGAAAGTGGATAAATCAAGAAGAGATTCTCTAGAAGAAGGAAGAACTCGCTGTGATAATTACAATTCAATCAACGGTGTTCAATTCAGAGAATGGATGACCAAATGGGGGATTAGAGAAGATTCAGTGATATCCATCACTCTTGGACAAGATAGTGCCAGAAGTAGGAGGTTATGTTAATTAGATGTGACCCCAGTCTGGTTTATCAAATAAAAAAAATACATGGGAGTTATTTAAAGATATAAGGCATGTATATTCCTTTTATGGGTCCCGCTTTAAGCAGACCTGCCACATCATCACACAGTAATTTATTCAGCCGTGAAACTACCAAACATGGCATGAACTCATTTATAGAGTACATGGATTATACAAGGAAGTAAAAGGTGTGTACACTTAAAATTATCCTTAATCCATTTTTCCTCAAGATAAACAAGAAAAAAAATCCATATCTAAAATGAATATCTGGGTTCTTAAAAACTTACCCCCTTAATTAAATTTTTTCATGAATTTCCTTAACATGGTGGTGAAGGAGAAGAATTTAAGAATAGCTCTAGCCCTTATGATCTGACATTAACCACCATCTCCCATGTCTCACCCTATACTTGCATTTACTTCTATATCACTCATACCAGAGGAATAAACCGACCACGAAAAACCTTTGTGCTATGATCAACAATCCAAATATGATGCTCTGAGAATGATTCATACACCTCTAACTTGACTTCCTCGAGTTGAAAAATGTAAAATGGGTTTGTGAAGAAACACCATAGTTGGGAAACATGGAATACATCTTGCATATCCTGCTACCTCTGAGGTAAATACAACCAATAGGTAACGGTCATGACTCTATCAAAATTCTCAAATTGTCTAACATATCTTAGAGAAAGCTTACCTTGTATCATAATCCATCTATGTCCCAGACTCAATGTTACATTTATAAAAACATGATGTACGACCTCAAACTCTAGAGGTCATCTCTGTCGATCAGCAAAAAACATCTACTGTCATTGTTCCATATCCATCCTCTTCAGAATAAACTCTATCTACTCTATAGTCCCCTGGACATGACGAGGTACCAGCATACCTACCTCTCCTACTTCCATCCAACATCGGGGTGATAGGCATGGCGTACCATACAAATCCTCCTAATGTGACATCTAAATAGTTTATTAAAAACATTTATTGAAGGAAAACTCCACTAGAGGTATGTGCTTCTCCCATGAACCTCCAAAATATAGGACACATGATCGAAGAATATCTTCCAAAACCTGAATTGTATGATTGGAATGGATATCTGTATGGGGGTGGTAAGATGTACACAAAAGTACATGTGTACCCAAATCCCTATGCAGTCCCTACCAGACCCGATAAGTAAAATAAGCAACCCTGTCTGAAACGATATAGTGTGGAAATCCATGTAAATGTACAATCTCCTGAATTTAAAACCTTCCATGATCAGGAACAATGATGGTATCCTTAATTAGTGAGAAGTGTGGAACCTTTTTGGGTCTGTCAATGATAACCCAAACTGCATCATTCCCTTGAGGGGATCTCGGTAACCCTGTCACAAAATCCATCACGATACTATTCCATGTCCACTTGGAAATGGATAACTACTGCAAGATCCTTGATGGTCGTCGATGCTCTGCCTTCACCTGTTGACAAGTGGAACACCTCATCACAAAACAAGAAACATCTCTCTTCATTCATTTCCTCCTGTACTTATGATGTAGATCGTGATACATCTTGGTAACACCCAGATAAACTGCCAAAACCGAGGAATTAAAATCCTGTATCAGCTCCTCAGGCATGCATGCTGACACCCATACACACCCATGAAAATGAAATATCTCATCCCCGCTTATGATACGTCTAGGAATAGGGGCCTCTCCTAACACACTCATTCGTAGGACTAGGCCTTTATAATATATTAGCAACCTCATTCACACTTGATCAAGTAGAGTATAGGTAACAATTATAGAAGAATAAAACGTCTTCCCCTATCAGTCGTGCACCTCCAAACACATCTCAGAGAACAAAGCCATATGCTTCCAATCACTGATGGCCTCCTGAGCTGCATGTATCTGAGTCCTCTTTCTCAACGCATCTTCCACTGTGTCGTCTTTCCCAGATGTGTATGAAAGCTCAAAATCATGGGACTGATGGTATTCAACCCACCTTGGATGTCTCAAATTTAGATCGCGCTGAGTGAATATATACTTGATACTCTTGTGGTTAGTGAAAACCACAAAATTCTCTCCCAATAGATAATATCTCTAACAACGTACAGCCTGAACAAATACTGAAAACTCAAGATCATGCATCGAGTAATTCCTCTCATGTGGCCTCAACACCTGAGACCCATATTCAACAATGCCTCTCCCCTACATAAGAACTACACCAAGACTAATACCTTATGTATCATAGTTAACAATGTAAATTGTTCTGAACTCTAGAATAACTAGTATTAGTGCTATAGTCAACCTCTCTTTCATCTCCTGGAAGGCTGACTCACAAGAATATGTAAACAAGTAATTCACACCCATCTTAGTCAGGCCTGTAAGTTGTGATGCTAAGCATGAAAAGTCATGTATAAATCATATAAAGTAACCATCCATTTTTAGAAAACTCTTTACCTCAAAGACATTCTTCGGATGCTCTGCTCTCACTATCTCGGGGTCTACTAATACTCTTGTCTCTGAGATAACATGATCGGGGAAGTGAATCTAGTACATCCAAATGTAGAATTTTGAGAGAGTATCATATAAAGGATTCTCTCTTAGTGCACTCTAAATGATATCAAAAAGGGTATCATGGTCGTGTCAAGTGTAATAGTACACTAATATATCATCCAAAAGGACCACCATAAAATAATTCAAATATGGATGGAACACACAGTTCATCAGTGACATAAAAACTATAGGAATGTTAATGAGACTAAACGAAATAACCACATACTCATATAGACCATACCTGCTCTGAAAGGCTATAAGAGGTATGTCAGATGGTCTAATGTGCAACTAATGATAAATAGATCTCAAGTCAATCTTCAAGAACACCCAGGCTCCTTTAAGATAATCGAATAGATCATCAATCCTTGGTTAGGGATATAAATTCTTGACTATCAACTAGTTTAGATTTGAATAGTACACACAAATTTTGAGGGTACCATCTACCTTCTTCATAAATATGATAGCTAATACCAATAGAGAAGTATTGGGTTAGATGATACCATTTTCACACAACTCCTCTAAATGGTTCTTGGGCTCTTGTAACTATATTGTAGCCATCCAATAAGGTAAAATGGACACTGGTGCTGCTTATGGGACAAGATCAATAGATAATTATACCTCTCTCTAGAAGAAAACCTGATAATTCCACTAAAAGGATATCCCTAAAATGATACACCACTGGAGGAAATTCCATCTATGAAGTCCCCTAGTCATCTAGGTATAGACTAGCAATCTTGGTTGTAACTCCTCCCAACCTATGATGTTCGGGTCCCACTTTGATTTCCTGGACATCCCATTCACCATAATGTAGAAAAAAACATCCCTTTAGTGATGTGAAACTCACCCTACAATGATAGCAGTCGACAAAATCCTAGTAGGGAACCAGCAAGTCCATTCTGAGAATGAAACCTTAGCCTATCATCACTAAGACATAGAGGTCCCATAAAAAGTGACACCCACAAACTCCAAGAGGGCACTCCTTGCACTGTTGTACACTATCCATTCTAGTCCTCAACAGAGTGTCTAGCATCAAGACATCATTATATGTAAAGATATAGAGCCCATGTCTCTTTACAACAGCATGAAATATGAAACTATGGGAATCCCCTGTGTCAAAAAGAGGAGAAGCTAAAAATGAGGAAACCAAAATCATACCCTTATCTGTAGAGGATCGAGGATCCTTATCATGTTGGGTCTTCTCCACTAAAAAGTATGACATATACCACAACCTGGAAACCCTACCTGATCACCTTGAGCTGATCCACCCTGTTGTCACTGAATGTCTAGAGACCGGATAACACGACCATGACCTCCACCTCAGCCTGAAAGGATAGACGAACTCTAGTTCATATAGTAATGAGAAAATGGTGGTCCTCTTCCTGAATGAGGATCATAGAAGAACCATTATCATCGACTGCAGGTGAGAAAAACTGACATAAACACTATAGATGACTCATCGTGTCACATGACCGGCACTCGACTGGGTCTTTCTGGCAATGTGGCCTCATATTCCCACCATTCCCACACTAGTAGAATACCACTTGGATACCTGAAGGTGTATCCAACCTACTCAAATCACTTTGTGTATACTCTCTAAGGTTCTTCCAACTATTAGTCATAGAAGCACCAACTCTGTATGTTGAACCACCCTATCCCATAGCTCCAGAATTTCTCAGGTTTCACTTGTTGATTAGTGCCTGGTTGACTATATAAGATATGGTCATTAACCTAAATATGTTCACCTGAGATTGGATTTCTTACCTGATACCATCACCAAACATCATCGCTATAAATAACTCATCACCACCCTTAGAATGGGTGTGATGCACTACAGCTCTATGGAGCAAGAAGAATACTCCATGACTGAGAGAGTAACCTACTCGAAACTCATGAACTCTCGGGGTTGATCGGCCCATAATGTATTCATATAGAAGTAATCATAGAAGGTACCATGGAATTCGTCCAAAGCTATAACCTGATGGTGTCCCACCTGTGATATCACATCCCACCATCTCTTGGTGGAATCCTAAAGCACTTACATATATAGATTTACCCTCCCCTCTGGAGGCATCTCTAGATGTTTACAGATAGATAGCATGGATTCTAACCATGAATCTATAGCACGAGGTCCTCCATCCCCTGAGAAAGTGTGAAGATATTACTATTGAAAACCCACATCAATTTTTCTATAGATGGGGTAAGAGGCGGGGCTCCCTAGAAAGTCTGCATAAACCTCATAAACCCTTCTTGGAACTCTACAACAACACATGTGTCTGGAATAACAGATGGTTCCAAGATAGGAACAACTGGAGTATCTGTTGGTAGTACCTGATCTACCATGTCCATTGTCTAATCATTTCCCTGTAATTGGTGTACAAATGGATGAAGTCTCAGTGGATGGACTTTGAAATTTCAAGTGCATGCCTTTGTTTACGATATTCAGGGACTCAAATATAACAGTGAACGAAAATAATAGATGTGAGAAAACATTAAAGTTATTAAAAACATGGATACACGATGTGTATTACCCCAACACGAAATGTTCCCCTTATGCTTTCACATGGCATGTACTTCTGACAAACCCGTCATGTAACACCCTTACACATGACATGTTCTCCTAGAGACATGGAATGTACTTGAATCATTTCCCCCTACCCAAGTTCTTTTAGAAAACTAAAACACACAGTTCTCTCAGAACAAGAATACACGGTGAGTTTATGCCATACAAGGCGTGTACTAGAAAAAATCAAATAACCCGTGTCATTATTCACACGTCCAGTTACATGTTCGACTCTACACTACGTGTTCAATATGGACATGGCATGTATTACCTGATTTTTCATCCACCTGGGTCATTAGTCACATGGTAGGATACATGATCTCTTACAACTCCCCATGTACATCTGGTGCACAGCCTGTTCCACCAAATATTTCCCAACCTCGTGTACCTTCCCATATAGGTACTCATAGGGTCAATGATTACATGACGTGTACGTATAATACATGATGTGTACTTTATAAAAATTGTTCATTCTCGAACAGAAGTATACATGGTAGGTATTCATCATTACACACTATGTATTCCGATTTTTTCTTGACAGTAAGGCTCTGAAACTACTCCAGAAGCACTTGAATCACTAAAATAAGATTTAAAATTAAAAATTCTAATCTATTAGGGCCCATACTCCCCACAAATAAAATATTGGCATCTTATTAATTTCATATAAAAATATAACAGTTCAGTTATCTATCAAATTTCGATCCTTGAGGGATCATAACACATCAGGGGCCAAAGATTAGTGTTCATTTAAATGAAAACACACACAATTAAATAGTCTATCAAATCGAAGTTATTATATCAAGGAATATTTCATGATAACATGCATGTATAGCCCAAAATCAATCACAACAACTTGCAGTTTATTATTCACCATAAATGGCATGATATGAAAGTATGACATGTGATCTCTAGCATGTGCCTATATAATTCATGAGATGGAATACCCACATCTCATTGGGTTGTAATAGAAATAGAACCTCGATAACATTAATGATAACAACACAAAACATGGGAATCACTAAATGGTGAAATCAAATCAACTGTAATAATTGGAAAACCAGAAAATTGAAATAATTGAGGAATATTGGATTTTCCCAATACAAGGGTTAGCTACTCTGAGGCACAACTTATTACCTAATGCATATTCCTTCATATAACTGTCTATATGCTCCAAATAGTAAGTCAAAGAAGAAAATAATTCCTATGATACCACTTTGTAACATCCTAGTTCTGGATGTCACCCAAAGGATCCCTGAACCAGGTTGGTCACATGGACTCAAGCCCATTTCCCCAAACGTCAGAGGATTCCGACTAGCATTGAGGGTCTTGGGTATGATTTGGGGGAAACTATGCCCTCATTGGCAGTGTAACACTTCCAACAGATAATGATATTGTAAATAGTAATACCATACAATAAGTAAACAGTGAAATAATGCAAGTAAATAAACAACTGGAGCACATATATAAATGATGCATGTCATATTTATCTATGAAAGAATCGAAAAAGTCATAATTATAGAATACAGTACTAAAACAATGTACAAGAAAAACAAATAAAATCTAGAAGCATCTCGAGCCTCAGCTTAGTCCCATGCTCTCCTGCTCCACTACAATCATGTACCTAAAGTATAAGAGAGTTTTCCTGTATCTGTACCTGCAACAATAAATCTGTTTGGGCCTAAAAGAATGACCCAAATAGGGTGTGAGATGAATTCTTTTTGGTAACCACCCAAGGATATATTCCTAACTATCACTAAATATATATAATAGGCAAATATGCAAAATAAAAAAAAAACAAGGAAGTACTCAAAAGTAAATAGTTTATAGTTTCAACTTCATTAATTCAATTTTATTAATTATCCAACCAAGCATTCCAAAGTCACGCTCTAGGAATTTTCTCATAGGTTAAACCCTCGGGATCCACTATCATCAAAGAATAAAATATAATGACCCCCTAGGATAGCTGACACAGTCTATCCCCTTTTGTCGCATGAAAATAAAGACTCTCTGAGTAATAACTCACCGTCAATTCCCCCTATACTTTTTGGAATATAAACTATAGACACTCTAAGGGACTACTCAACATCAATCACTCAAATTGTCTCATAATGTTAACTATATAATCTCTAATGGAGCACTCAATGTCAATCCCCCATATGTTCTCATAGAATGAAAAGTACATCAGACACTCTAGGGTATCCAACAATGTTGATACCCCATATGGTCTCACTACACTAGGTTCCCACAGCCCTATGTAAAGCAATCGTGCACAAACTAAATTCATCAGCCAAAGTAAATTACAAATTCTACTTGGATAAATGGCTACATAGCATAACATAATCATTTTAGATAATATCACTCCATCAAAACATCTCTAGGAATGTAAAAAAGAGTAGCCTAATAGGAAATCCATGACCCAATGGCCAAAATTAAAAAAACAATGGAAAACACATCCATAAAAATGTATTAAACCCTATTCTTAATCAAACACCCCTACTCATGAAAAAAAATTATAGCAGAAATTAATAGGATTAAATTCTATAAACATGAAATACACTCAACTAGGGTATTGGGAACTTTTTTCACATATAATTCAATAAAAATCCATGGAAAGGCATAAACCACCTACCTCAGTGTTGTACAATCGATATAGTTGAACCTCAACCTATGGGTTGACCTATAATTATATAGATCTACAAAAACATCTAAAAAATTAAACCATCGATAACCCACAAAAGAGGATAAATAAAGAAGAGGAGATCTCCAATATGTAAGAACTCATTATGGGGATTCCAACAAAATCAACGATGATAGGTTTGTAGAACGGATGGCCAAACAGGAGCTTAGAGAAGATTTGGCGATATCCATTGCTCCTAGACAAGACAGAATCAATATAAAGAGGTTTTATCAGTTATATGCGATGCTGGTCCAATTTATCAAATAAAAATACAAATACAAATCATGTTTTTTAATTATACAAAGTGTGTATATTCCTTTTTCGGGTCCTTCATTAAGTTGACCTTCCGCGTCATCACACGGTCATGTACGTAGCCATGAAATGGCCAAACCTAGCTTGGAATTGGAGCCTAAGTACACGGAATTTACAAGTACATACAGGATGTGAACTCTTAATAATATCCTTCTTACCTTTTTCCTCTAATGATACAAGAAAAGAGATCCATACATGAAATGAAGATCTGGGTTCTTTCCAAAATCTCCCCTTAAAGAAATTCATCCCCAAATTTCCATAACAAGGTGGAGATGAAGAAAAATAATTAAATAGCTCGAGCCATTCTGATCGTACATCAGCCTCCGTCTCCCATGTCTCGTCTAGTACTTGCATGTGTTTCCATAGCACCTATACCAGAGGAATAGAGTGGCCATGGAGACGATTCGTGTTGCAATCAAAAATCCGGATAGGATGATCCTCAAATAATGCCTCCACCTCTAAATCATCCTCCTCAGGTTGAAAAATGTGAGACGTGTCTGAGAGGTAACATCATAGCTGGTAAACGTGGAAGATGTTGTTCATAGCATGACACTTCTAAGGTTACTGCAACTGATAGGAAACAAGCCCGACTCTCTCCAAAACTTCAAATGGTATGATGTATCTTTGTGAAATCTTACCCTATCTCATAATACTTTTATTTACAAACCTCGGTGTGACACGTAGAAAAAAAAGATCTCCAACCACGAATTCCATAGGTCATCTCCATCAATTAGTAAAAGACTTCTGTGATGACTATGCAGTAGACATCCTCTTCTAAATCAAATGAACCTGATTCACGGTATCCTGGTCAAGACTAGGTCCCAGCATAGCTACTTCTCATGCATCCAGCCAACATAGGGGTGATCTGCATGGCCAACCGTACAATGCCTCATAAGGTTCCATCTGAATAGTTTCTTGAAAACTATTATTGTTGGAAAACTCCACCAAAAGTATGTTATTCTCCGAATAACCTAAAAACAAATATTCTTTCATGATGTATATCCTCTAGCACTTGAATAGTATGCTTAGATTAGACATCTCTCTGGGGGTCGTAAGATGTACTCAAAAGTACCTGTGTAACCAAAGACCTTTGTAGTCCCTGCCAGACCCGAGAAGTAAAACATGCTTCCTTTTCTGAAATGATAGAGTGTATAAATCCATGTAAACGTACAATCTCTCAGATATACAAGCTTAAAATCTCATCAAATTTTATGGTCTACATAATAGATAAGAAGTGTGCAACCTTCGTGAGTCTATCAATGAAAACCCATACTGCATCAATCCATTGAGGGGATCTCGGTAACCATGTCACGAAATTCATCGCGACATCAAACCACTTCCACTTGGTAATGGGTAACTACTACAAAATCCCTACAGGTCATTGATGCTCCACCTTCACCTACTGACAGGTGGAACACCTCATCACAAAACCAACAACATCTCTCTTCAGTGCTGTCCACCCATACTAACGGTGTAGATCTTGATATATCTTGGTAACACTAAGATGAACATCCCAAATTGTGGAATGAAAATCCCACATCAGCTCCTCACACATGTCTTTTGACACCCAAATGCACCCATTAGAACACAAGATCTCATCCTCACCTATGGTCAAACCAGGACTAGGGTCCAATCCTGAAACACTCTCCTGTAAGACTTGGACATCAGAATCTGAGAGCTACCTAATTTGAACTCGGTCAAGTAGAGTAGAGGTAATAGGTAGAGAATAAAGAAAAGGCTTTCACTATCTATCATACACCTCAAAATCCATCTCAGCGAACAGACCCATAAGCTACCACTCATTATTGGCCTCTTTAATGACCTGTATCTAAGTTCTCCTACTCAATGCATCAGCCACTATGTTGCCTTTCCTAGGAATATTGGCTGGATCAAAATCAAAAGACTGAAGGAATTAATCACACCTTCAATGTCTCAAATTTAGATCACACTGTGTTAAGATATACTTGAGACTCTTGCGGTCAGTGAAAACCACAAAATGATCTCCCAAAAGATAATGTCTCCAACAACGTAATGAATGAACAATAGATGGAAACTCAAGATCATACGTCATGTAATTCCTCTCTTGTGGCATAAATTGTCGAGACCTGTATGCAATGATGCCTTCCCCCTGTATAATAACTTCTTCAATCCTAATACCTTATGTATCATAGTAAATAGGGGTATATTTTCAGCTCTTGTAATACTAGTATCAATGGTGGATTCAACCTCCCATTCATCTCCTGAAAGGGTAATCACCAGAATTTCTCCACAAGTACTTCACACCCATCTTAGTTAGGCCCGTTAGTGGCTCTCCTAATCATCAAAAGTCCTTTATAAAATTTCTATAGTAACCAAGCATAACTAAAAAACATCATACCTCAAAGATGTTTTTTGGCTGCTCCCATAAAAATATTACTCTCACATTCTCCGGGTCTACTGATATTCATGAATCTGATATAACATGTCCTTATAAGTGAATATGGTCCATCCAAAAGTGGTATTTTTAGAGCTTATCATCTAATCGATGCACTATTAGTATACTAAAAATGATATGAAGATGGGTTTCATGGTCATGTTGAGTGTGAGAGTACACCAAGATATCATCCATGAAGACTACCAAAAAAAATTCAAGTGTAGATGGAACACTCAGTTCATCTGTGGCATAAAAACTACAGGAGTGTTCGTCAGACCGAATGGCATAACCACATACTCATAAAGGCCATACCTATTCCAAAAGGTTGTAAGAGGTATATCAGATGATATAACGCAGAATTGAGGGTAACCAAATCTCATTTCCATATTTGAGAACACCTAATATCCACGAAGATGATCAAGGAGATCATCAATCCTCTGTAAGGTATTTAGGTTCTCAACCATCAACTAGTTTATCTTCCTATAATCCACCCAATGAATGATGGTTTCGCCCGCTTTCTCCACATAAAGGATAGGTGAACCCCTTGTAGAATTAATTGGTCTGATGAAACCCTTTGCTTGTAACTCCTCTAATAAATTCTTGAGATCTTGTAACTCTAATGTAGCCATCTTATAAAGTGGAATAGATACCGGTGTCGCTCCAGGAACAAGATCAATAAAAATTTCAATCTATCTCTCTAGAGGAAAACCTGAAATTTCATTAGGAAAGACATCCCAAAAACGATCCATAACTAGAGGAAATTCCATCTGTTAAGTCCCCTAGTCATCCAGGTAGACTCGGAATCTTGGCTATAACTCCTCCAAAAACATGATGCTTGGGTCTCGCTCCACTATCCTAGACATACCATTCTCCCTTATATAGAAACAAACCACCCTATGGTGATGTGAAACTCACCATACAAAGATAAATGTTTACAAAAACCATGTAGTGAACCAACCCGTCCATTCTGAGAATGACATCAAAGCCTTTCATATCTAAGACATAGAGGCCCCACAAGTAGTGACATCCACCGACCGTATGAGGTCACTCCTTGAACTGATGTACACTATCTATTATATTACCAAACAAAGTGTCTAGTATCAAGATATCAGCATAAGTAAAGATACGAAGCCCAAGGCTTTCCACAACAACAAAAAATATGACAATATGGGAATCCATTATATCGAAAAGAGAAGAAGAAAAAGCTATGGAAACCAAAATTGTACCTCTAATTATTGAGGGTCTGGGATCCTGCTCCTGCTATGTTCTCTCCACTTCAAAATTCTGACCAATATTGTGGCCCTACAACCCTACCTGACCACCCTAAGCTGGTCCATACTGTTTTTGCTAAAATCTTGTTAATTGGCTATCGTGGACTTGACCTCCACCTCGGCCGGAATAGCTGTACGAACTCCAGTTCCCAGACTTATGATAAACTACAGGTCCTCCTCATGAATGATGAGTCTTAGAAGAACCTCTCTCACTAGCTGCTGGTGAGAAAAATGGAATGAAATAATGAATATTACCCAGCTTGTCGTAAAATAATGGAAGGAAAGAAATATTTGAATGTTTAAGAAAATAATGTTTGGATATATGGAGGGATTTATGTTCTTCATTATAATATAAATTAAAAAATATGGTTAATTCACCGAGAAAAGGTGGTGTTTGATAAAAACCTTTTTAAGGCTTCTATATGATATCTTGGCACCACAACCTATATCAAGTAATAGAGAACAAGACAAATCATTGTTCTGAAAAGAGTCTCTTATACAGGTTAGGATCTCACATTAGGAGGATAATTCTATCTAGTTATGGCTTGTCAATGGTGGAATAAAACAATCACTAAGAATTATTTCATATATCTAACTATCATGTTTTGTGAAATTTATATCCATACTACTTGTACTTTGGAAATGTAGTATAATTTTTTGCCAAAAGGATAAATCAACAAATATAAGGCATACCTATTTTTAAAATTTAAATCTTATACTTTGATCTTACTCATATTTAGAAATCCATGGATTCTTCTTTGATAATTTCAATGTTTACAATTTTTGCAACATGGTATAATTATTATCTCTTAGATACATCATCTTTTATTTATAATACCCCCATTACATCAATATAATTCCATGGTAGTAACATATTAAACCTAAAATTTGATGCTCTATTTCCAAAGGCTCCACAATAAAAACATTAATCCTTAATGCTTGATCTATCAACCTATTGATGATTTAGTCCATGTAGGGGTGTGCATGGGGGTTTTTAATTTTGTCTACATATTATTGATTTTTTCCATGCAAGGATGGGAGGAGGGTGGGTGATGGGTGCATAGGGTGGGCAGGGAGTGGGCAGGGAGTGGGCAGGGGGTGTGCTGGGGGCAGGGGAGGGGGTGTGCATGGTTCTATTCCAAGGTGCATGGGGAGGATGAACGGGGGTGAAAGGGGTGTGTCGGGGAGGGGCATAGGTAGTGAGGGTGTGGTCGATTTTGTTTCAAGGGGTGTGGGAGGGTTCATGGGGTGAAAGGGGTGTGATGGCGGTAGGGTAGGGGTGTGATGGGGCTATGGGAGGGTGTAGGGGGGTGCAAGGGGTGTGTAGGGGTGGGGGTAGGTGGTGTGTTTTGATTTTTTTGTAGGGGGGAGGGTGTAGGGGGTGTGTTGATGTCAGGGGGAGTGTGTAAGGGGGTTCAAGTGGTGTGTAGGGTAGGGGTTGTGGGAAGAGAGATATTCTCAGTTTTGTTGCATGGGGTAGGGGGTGTAGGGGGTACAAGGGGGTGTACTAGGGGAAGGGGGAGGTGGGTTTGATGGGGGAAGGGGAGGGTGTAGGGAAGGTGAAAGGGGTATGCATGGGAGGGGGCAAGGGCAGGGTGTTGCTCTCCGTTTTCTTGCAAGGGGTTAAAGGTGTGCTGGGTTCTGTTGTAAGGAGCTGGGGTGCATGGGGTGAAAGGGGGTGTGATGAGGGAAGGGGGAGGGTTTAGGGGGTGTAAGGGGTGTGAAATGTAGGGGTAGGGGGAAGGGTGTGTTCTTGGTTTTATTGAAATGGTTAGGGGAGGAGTCTAGGGGTTCAAGGCTAAGGGGTTCTAGGGGCTGCAAGGGGTGTGCAGGGGGTGTGTAGGGGGGGGGGGGGGTGGGGGGTCAAGGGAGGGGTGTTTGATGGGTTTTGTTTCTAGGGGTACGGGGGAGAGTGAAGGGGGTGTGGAAGGGGTGTATAGAGTTTTTATAGGGTGTGTTAGGGTGTGCAGCAGGTGTGTAAGGGTTGTATGGGGGTGCATGGGGTGTGTTGGGGGTGAGTTGGGGGAGGGGGGAGGGGGAATGGGATGTGTAAGGGAGGGGTAGTGGGAAGGGGGTGTGATGGGTTTTGTTGCAAGGGGTAGGGGTGCATGGGGTGTGCCTGGGAGGGGATGGGTTGGGTTTTTTTTCTAGGGGAAGGGGAGGGTGATGGGGTGTGTAGGGGGTGAAGGGGGTATACTGGGGGAGGGTGAAGGGGGAAGGGGGTGTGTGTAGGGGGTGTGCAGGGGGGAGGGTGGAGGGGCATGGGGATCAAGGGAAAGGGGAATGGGTGAAAGGGGTAAGGGGAGGGTGCATGTGGGGTTCAAGGGGGAGGGGGTGCAAACCTGTTATGCATTATAAAAACCTATAAGTATAAAAGTTAATTAGGTGCCTATGTTTTTATTTGGAAACCCGTTAGTATGATAGTTCATTATCGGTAATCTTATTTCTTTCCAGATTTCAAATCATTAAAATTTACCTGGGAAAATGCATAGGTCAATTAAGAATACATTCCAGTAGTTTTTTCTGTATAATACTGTTCTCTCAATAGGCAATAGGGTGACCGAACTGTTCTGTTTTTTATAGAATGGGGAAACATATATCCATGGTTCGGAACCATGGATATAGCACTATACCACGGTTCCAATCATTGGATATAGGTATTGTGTGGAATATACTTCTACCCCAGTTTAAAACCATCACTATAGTATTTTCCCTATAGACACGCCAATACTATCCATGGTTCATTAAACATCCACTTTAACCTATAGACAAAGTATTTTGGTGTATAGACACAGTTCCAAACAATGACTTTAAACTTTTATTGTATTAGTGATAGGTTTCTCTCTTTTATCATGTTCTATAAATTTGAATTATATTCGAGTACATGGTAGGTATGTTGAGTAGGGTGTTAGTACAACACAATAGGCCACCACCAATGGTGCGTAAAACAATATCCAGTCAATAACTGTTTATGTAGTTTTTTAAAGAATAAATTACTAGTCAATAAGTAAATAGATATCACATTTCTTTATTATTTATTTAATTTAATAAATTCCCCCAGTTAATGAAGACACCCTACCCATAAATATCTACATCACCCCATTTTTATTCAAAACCATATCGCATAGGGATTTAGAATTCATTATGAAATGGCTTTTCATTATCTATTTAATTTCAATTCATATCTCATCAAATTTAAATCATAGTACAATGCCAACATTATGGGCCTAGAAAATCACGGCTAAGACATGTGGGTATATTAAGCATCAGTATGTTCCCCACAATAAATTTATTAAACAATAATTCAAGTGGAATCTTGAATCATCAATCTATGTCCCACACTCATTTTTAATCAATCAAATAATTTCTATTTTGAAGCATCAGTCTATGACCCACACTCAATATCACATGTGTCGCATATTGGATTTTAAAGCATTTGTCTGTGTCCCACACTCATTTATCACTTTCATGAATTTCATTCCAAAACTCTATGTCTATCACCCCATGGGTATTTGAATTATTTATCTATGTCCCAAAACCAATTTATCAGACAATCACACATTTCACATATATCACATTTAATGAATTTAATCATCACTATTCCTCTTATAAAAACTTTACATCATAGAATACCATTTAAATTTTGAAAACTACTAATATTAATCACTTTATTACAAATAATAAAATATAAAAAATCTCTATTATACCATTTATCAATATTTATTAATATGATCCATTAATCCTTAATGGTTTCCTATATGGCGAACACAATTTTCGCTAACTATTCATCTAACCGCAAGCTTCCTTCCAGGTGCCTCACATTTACTACTTAGAGGGTGAATGACCTAAAAAACTATGCCCCAACCATGTGAATCATATATTTTTGGCATCACATGGATTGTTGGACTAGGAAAAAGGTTTTGGAAAACCATGTACAAAATATTCATAGTCTCTATTCCTTAAAATATTAACCAATTTCAATTAAAAAACTCCCCAATGTAAATCCAAACCCACATACCATAAAACATGGTTAAAAGAGTACCTGAAAATGATCTGTTGAACCCACCAAAAATTGTAGGGATGTTACAATCATAGATCTCAAAAAGAAAAAATTAATAGAGGCATCTAATACAACCTCACCACTTCTATAATATATATCCTTACAATTTTATAAAGATATATTTCCTCTATAATTTCAATTAAGTGATATTTTTTTGTAACGTGATTCACTACGAACCATATGGAATAATTTCCTCAACATTTCTTCAAAAGATATATGAAAAAGTCCATAGAGACATTTTCCATTTACTATGTAGTTATGGGTAACAGTTTCATGATTCTATATTATGTTTTACTCTTCAACTATGAAACACCGTGATATTTTTTTGAATATTTTTTTAAAAATTAAATTTTATTTCTTTGATATCTTGTTCAACATGCAACACCGAGTTTAAACAACCCATGATATGCTTTGAAAAAATAATTTTATATAAAAATATTTTTTTATTAAAATAATTTTTTATTAAATTTCTTTAAACCATAAAAATATTAAAAGTGGACAAAGAGGATAATATATGGTCTAACATTTCATCCCCTTCCCATTTATATGCTATTTGAAACCATTTTTCTTCAGAATGACTAAAATATATTTAAATCAATTAATAAATTACAATGGTGTCCCTCCCCTCGAGTATGAATGGGAACCCATTATTTCTTCTCGTACCACCACTTTTATCCTTAATGTTTAACAAAAATATACAAATTTCTTTTCTAAATATCCATATACATATTATAGTTATTATTTTGTTCCTAAAAGACAACTCTTGGTCCCATAAGAGGATATCTAAATGAATTATTTCAAAGAAGAGGTAATATACTTAGTCGATAACATCCTTTTTTAATTAAAATTTATCCTCCTATAAATATATTATAATTTTAATAAAATAATAAATTAATTAAAATAAATATATTAAAATGTTATTATTATTATTAAACCACTATAATTAAAAAACTTTCTATCACACTAAAAGTGATAATATTGGTCGTGCATACGTACGACTTACCATATCCACATAGCGATACAATTCATTTATCATTAACATATTTTATTAATGAGTGTTATGCTAGTTTTAATATTTATATATGATAATTTTGAATCAATTATACTTATGGAATTATAATATCATATCTACCTTCTTACATTCCAAACCATTAGGAAATGATTGCACCTATCATGAGTATGTGTAGACTACCACCTCTATTAAGCAATGTGATTCATTTTACATTTATTTTTTATTGGATAATAATAAAAATGTATATAATTACACAAGATATATATTATACAATAATTATTATTTAATATATATTTCATATTTACATTTATTTTTTTACCCATCAAAAAAGGAAAACAGTGTTCGTGTGTACGCATGACCTCTCATCTTCATGAATGGTGTAGTTCATTTTTCTATATCAATAATTTATGAATGACTAAGAAAATGAACATATTGAATATATTTTATATTAATTTAATTACTAAAAATATAAATATAATGGAACTACAATCATAATACAAGGAACAAATCTATTAAACCAAAACATTCATTAAAATGAAAGCAGATATCCCCAGTAACAATGATTTTAACATAAAACTACTAACAAATGTATAATAAAAAATTTATAAGTAAATAATATATGATATGAAATATATTAGTCTGGTTATTTAATAGATATATAATAAATATAGTTTTATTATATTGGTGTTACCTACACATAATAAAAAAATTCCGATCTAGGGTAAGGGATTTTGATCACACTTTTATTTCAATGGAACACATGCCATATTCACCACATGTTTCTTTAATGTGTTTTATATAATAAAAATGAATGTATTTTATGATTATTATCTGTAAAATTATTGTATATATATATCTATGGTTATTTCATTCATAGTTATATAAATAAAAAGTTATCAAAGTGATAAGAGTTTTATGTTAGAATCTAATTGGTTTTCAGAATTTTTTATGATTATGTTTATGATGATCAAATATTATTATAACAACCCAAGTAGTGATAAGATAAATCATTTTCATATTTATTAATATTAATTATATAGTTATAATGGTTATAAATGTATTATGTAATTTTTTTAAATAAAAAAGGATACTGTTTTTATTAAACACTTTTCTTATAAGCTTTTAATTGAAAAATTAATTTATAAATTTTAAAATATTAATTTAATTAAATTAATATAACTAATAAAATAAAAACAAATAAATTTAATTTGAGTTATATTTTTGGATTTTTGGAAAGATATTAATTTTTTTGTGAATAGTGAAATACAACGATTTTGTAATGTCTTTTTTTAATAAATTATATAATTTCAAAGTATTAATATGTTTTGAATATTTTTTTAAATTAAACTAATTATAATTTTTTATATTTTATCCCTTTAAATACATTTTAATTAAATTTATATAGGTTTTTAGTATATGACTATTATTTGTTTAAAAATATGTTTTCCAAAAAAAACCTGTTTTAAAATGCATAATGATTCCAATCATAACAAATTAAAATAATGACTGAATCAGAAGGTATGAAATGAAATTTAAATATTAAATATAATTAAATATTAATTTATTTTTATAACACGATTATTGTTATCTATATAGTTAATATATAATCATCTCGTCAAAAATGTACACTTCATAAAAACATGTCATCTCACATCGCCTGTGAGAATAATATTAAATTTAAATTTTCCACTTCTGTGAATTTAATTTGAATAAAATTTCTTAAATATTTTTAATCATCATAATGTATAATATATAATATGTTGAAAATAATTTTTTACTATAATGATTTCTGAAAATAGTAAAAAATAATCATAAGGATTAAGCTAAAAATGAGTTTACTAAGGGATTACACGTTAAACTTAAGGGGATAATGACATTAAAACATATAAAACGCCATTTTTGAATTAAACCATTGAACATATAACATATAGAATCTATATTTTATCATTATTGGGAAATGGAAACAAGAATAAAACATGTTTGGGATTCACCGTTTCAAAAAAAAATATGTTTTCCATTGACCTCAAATAAAAAGGCCACCCACTAGAATCCACCCATCACAACTTAAAATGAATTGGTTTGGTAAATACCTTGAAAAATTAATCCTCCAAATCCATACGATAATCCTCAATCCTGAAAATTTTCATAAATCCAATCATGTAATGCCTTTGGTTTAAACCAAAATGTGATACCCAATGATGATGTAACAATCATTAACGGTCATTTTTTGTTTTAGATATTTCTCTAACCCCTTTAATTACTCATATACCATGATGATATAATAAAATAAATATCTTTCATTTAATTAGATGTATATATGTTAAGTTTATGACCTAAAACCATCGACGCTACTATCAAATGGGTTATGAAATCACCACTCGTGTGTCTAGCAGACTACCATCTCATGAAATGATATCATTCATTTTTTTCATTAGAACCACTCATTCTTGGGTATGATGAGGGATATAAACATTATATATAGTATTAAAAACATTATTATATACAAATATATATATCCATTGTAACATTTATTCCTTATTTATATTCCAATACTTAAGGGATAACATAATGTCACCCGTGTGTACGATGAACATCTGTATCACGAAGCGATGTGATTCATTTTCACTAACACGTTACATGGAATGTAATATTAACAAAAATAATAAATATCTTTGATATATATGAAATATTTTTTATATTCATGAAATATTTATAATTTTGTATATATGGTATATCATTTTCCTTTTATCTTGTTACTCACTGTAAGAAAATGATAATGTCGTTCATGGTTGTGTGGACTACCGCCTCCCTGAAGTGATATGATTACTTTTTTAACCACATCACAAGAATGATATATATTTACATATAAGTATATATAATTAAATAATTTTATATTTATGGTATAATTATCATTACTTAATGTTAAATTATTACACAACTATTTTCCATAATGATCTTGGAAAAATGGAAACATTACTCACGGGTATGTACGACCAACCATCTCCATGATAATAATGTTAGTTCATTTTTCATATCCATAATTAATGATTGGTTTTAAAAGTATAATTTATGTATATATATGATAAATATATAATAATAATTATTCTAGATATGTTTTAATATTAACCACTCCGACCATAGTAGACTTACCAAATTCATTTTCGACACATAACCCGAATATGGTTAAAACATATGACTTAAAAATAATTTATTATGTAATTGTAAAAAAAATATTTAATCAGTTAAATTAATTTAATAATATACTATGAAAATTTTCTCAATAATGTGAATAATTAACATCAGTTTTTTATTCACGAATATAATGACACATTTGATGAATGGAACATTAGGTAAGGGACATCATCTCAACATCATTTCATTGAGGCGTATCCTGATCTTATACACCTTTAATCTTTTATAAGGTGTATATACAACACCTTTGGCATTTTATATCTTTAATTTATCTTTTCAAATGTTTTTTAATTTTTTTTTAATTTTATTATTCCATGGGGAATATGATATATATTACAAAAAGTGAAAAGGGTCCTTTCTTCTATGTAAATCCACTTTTGAAATTTTTCTTCAAACTCTCATTCCCTTTCATGTTCCTTTTTTTAAAATTATTTTTATACAATTTCTTTGAAATTAAATTTGTATAAATTAAATTTATATATATATATTAATTTATTTTAAAATTCTTACGAAAATAATATTTTTTGTGGTATATACAAAATTTTTTAAAAACAATAAAAGGAATGTTAAATTCTTTACTTACATACAGACAATAACTTTTTCATCATAGTATCTACTATTTGATTTCAAGATTCCAATGAAACATTGAATGTTTTATTCAAAGAAAATAATATCCTTATTTTTTAGACATTTTGGTATTGAAAATGTTTTTTCAAAAGAAAAGAGTATTTTGGTATTGAAATTGGGTTTTTAAAAAATATAATATTTTTTAATCCAATATTGATCTGTATAAAAGTTTAAAAGATTCTTAAAAAGTGACTTAATAAAGATTTTTATTCATTTTATTATACATGAGAATTATACATGTGTAATTGGTGAGTACATTTAATTCTAGGTGATCCTATTATGAATTATATAATGGGGTATCTAAGATACACCCCAATGAGCTTGTTATAGCTTAGATGATGGGCAACCCGTAGAGCATTATGTGAGATTGTTATTGCATCACCTAGATAGTTTTCCAGTGAATTTTTTAATTATGAAATTATAAGTTGGATGTATGTTTATTCCAATTAAAATGGGTTTTAATGATTTTTATGAATATGATTCTCAAAGTCACCAAAAAAAGGTATTAATCTCTTGCTATGGGTTTTAATTATTTTTTGAGAAAATATTATTTTTGTTTTTCAATAGAAAATTTTTTATTTTATATTCTCAAATAGAACTGAAGATAAAGGTAAATTTTATAAATTTTTTCATATTTCTTCTAGAAAAACATTTTCCAATATTTTATATCCCTTACAAGGATTTTTATGCTCAACCCATTTTAAAAACAAATATTTACAGGATGGGTAAGGGAAAGGATGAATTCAAGTTAAATTTCCTGAAGGATTTTCATAAAAGAGATTATGTATAAAAAAATATTTTATGTGGTGGTAAAAATGGGTACTTATCAGAAGTGTCCATATTCTACTATATAGTTGTGCCATGTATGTGTTATGTCCCAATTCAGTAAAACTATAATGTTCAAAAAAATATCAAAGTGAAAGAAAGTAATTTCTTGAGAAAAAATCAAAATTATGTAATGTTTATGGTCATCCCTTATATTTTGTATCAATGGAAAGGTTTAAGTAATATTATATTTTTGGATAATGTTAATAACTTTCATGCGAACCATTTTACCTTATGGTTAAGTTAAAATGATATTGAATTTAATGATTACCAAGTTTCTTAACCTATAATATCTATGTTAATAATTGTTTTCTATTTAAAGAATAGGAAAAGTATATTATAAATGAATTTAGAGGGAAATAACCATCAAAATAATCATCATTGGATGGTTAGAATCGAAATAGAATATATTTTTACAGTGATGTATCAGTTGACAAAAGATAAAAATGGTGGTGGTATCCAAGATGTAGAGGAACCTGATCTACCATGAAAGAGCATGTCTATTGGGGAGAATTTCATGAGTAAATATTCATAGTATTTTATTGGGTCATATTACTCCATGACATTCAAAGAATGGATCAATTATCTAGAAAACGTATTGGAATTCATGCGATGTTTGGAACATAAAAAGGAGACTCTTACCATTTGTCATATTGAAGGTGAATTTGATCAATCGTGGTATCTGGTTAAGAATAACAAAGAGAAATAGAATCATCATATCCTGTAATTAAAAATATTCAATTATTTTTCCCTTGAGAAATATTTTCATAAGCTTGTTCATATCCGAATGTAAAAACAATTCCTAGAATTGAAGAGAAAATATAAATATTATATAGCTTCCATGGTTTTTTTTAGAAATTTGGAGGCCTCATTTGAATGTAGTCATGTTTGAAATATATAATAAAACCGAAAATTTTTGGTATACATTCAATGATAATGAATTTAAAAGGATACATAGATGATTGATATAACTCAAAATTCATTATGATTTCATGATACATTATCATATTTGAAAATAAAACAATGTGCATGATGCTTTGAGTCAAATAAATAATACTATGTTAAACATGTTACGTTTGGAACATGAAACGTTAGTTAATTATTTGAAAATATTTTTCCCTAGATGTTTTGGATTTTGGTAAATCACTTATTTTTTAGGTTTCATTGATGTCACCTTTTTCAGGAAGAATTAAGAAATGATATGATTTTTAATCATTTCATGAAAAGATAGAATCTAGTACGAATAATAATTTTCAGAAACATAATATTGGTGACGAATGATTTTATGGTCTGTAAAAAGACTATGTGTGTATTTTTATTCCCAAATAAAAAGAGTTTTATTTAGTGAAGATCACATTTCACAATTTTTTGTTCATCTAGGATGTACTAAAATGTACAAAGGCCATTAGAAGTATTAATGATCAGATGGAATGAAAATAGATATTAATAAATTTATTATGAAGTGTTTTACTTTTCATCAGTTCAAAGAACAATGATAATTACTTATGGTTATGATTCAAAATTTTTTAGTTCTATAGTTGAAATGGAAAAATTTTATCCGTGTATTTCATTGTAGGATTTCCAAGAACATCCGGAGGTAACAGTGTGATTTGGGTTATTATTGATTGATTAAATCAATGTAAAAATTCCATTACCATTCAAGATACAAGGTCTTTATATCATATTTATAAATTAAATATAAATTATATTATTAGGGTACGGAGATTTCCTCCCTCTATTGTATCTGACTCGGATCATATGTTCACATCTATTTTTTGGAAATTACATGAAACGTCGTGGGTAGTGAATGGAATTTTAATACATCTTTTCATCCTCAAAATAAAGGATAGTTAGAGTGGATAATTCAAACCATGTAAGACATGATTCATTCATGCTCAATGGATTACAAAGAATGTTTGGATCAATATATTTCATTGGTTGTGTTTTCTTATAATAAAAGTTTTTATTTCAGGATACAGATGACCCCATTTTTAGGAATTATATTTATAGAAGTGTCAGACATAATAATTTTTAGATAATTTTGAAGAAATGATGCTAATGGGAACATATTTTTTTGAATTTATAGAGAAAGTGTAGTCGATTCAGTCACATATGATTATATCTTAGAGAAATCATAAATTTTATATATTTAGCATGGGGAAATATCTTTTTTCAAGGTAGGTGATCATGTATTTCTCAAATTTTTTCAATGGAATTTTTTTTTGTGTTTTGGTAAAAATGGAAATATAAATCTATAGATAATTAGACCATATAAAAATAAAGATAAAGTTAGACCATTTTCATATTGTGAATATTTTCCCCTGTACTTATCTCAACAGCATAATGTATTTATTGTTTCAAAGTTAAGAAAATATGTGCCGATTAATCTCATGTTTTGAGCCAAGAGGTATTTATGTTTTAAGGGAACCATATTCATGTGGATTATCCTATTAATATTCTGTATTTTAGAGAGATTGTTTTCAGAATAAGTTTATTCTTCTAGTAAATTTTTTAATGGATAAACCATATGGTTGAAGAGGAAATAGGATAATCTAAAAATGTAATGGGGGAAATATATCATCATTTGTTTCATCAGGGAAAAAAATTATGAGGGTGTAATTTATAAAATGTGGGAAGGATTTAACAACCTAGGTATGGATATAGTAAATCACTTTCATATTTATTAATATGAATTAGATAGTTAGAATAGTTTAAAAAATATTAAGTAATTTTTTAAATCAAAAATTACTTAATATTAATTAAACACTTTTCTAATAAAAGTTTAATTAAAATATTAATTTTTCATTTTTATAATTTTTTGGATAAAATAAATATCATTTTTTAAAATATATTATCAAGATTTAACTTGGTAGAAATTTTTGGTTTTTTTTAAAATATTGATTTTTCATTAAATAGTGGAAAATGATTTTTTTGGTAAAAAAATCATTTCAATTTAATAAATAAATTAATTTAAAAGATTTAATATTAATTATTATATATTCAAGTAAACTTATTTAATGAACAAAATTGTTTTTGATTCAAATTTATATTTTTTCACTATAGGTTTGTATTTTGTTTTAAAAATATATTTTCAAAAAAATTAAAATGAAAAATGTTTCCAATTTTGGATTAATTACAATATCACCTAATAGAGAATATTTTTCATTAAATTTATATAATATATAACCTTAAATATAAATTTATTTTAAAACAATTATTGTTATTATTCATAGATTTAATATAGAATCATCTTTTTCTAAAAAATCTCTTCTTAAAAACCCGTTATCTCAGTGTCTGGGGGATTAATATTAAATTAAAATTTTCCAATTATGTCAATTGAATTTATATAAATTAATTTCATATTTTCAATAATAATAATAAATTTTAATTTATATTATTCCATCTTAATTTTTTACAAAAATTATTAGTGAAAATAGTTAAAACTGATCAAAGTGATTAAGGTAAAAATATTTTTACCGAGGGATTAAAATTTAAATATAAGGTGAAAATGAACATAAAACTTTTAAAAACACCATTTTAGGGCCATATGTTGTTCTTATACCTTAAATTATATATAAATTACTGTTATTGGTTCAACGTGACATGAAAGAACATTTTTTTTAATTTACTCTTTTTAAAACATTATAATTATGCTACCCGCCTTACTTATTAAAGGTCACCCCTCTCTTATTGTCTTCACAACATAAAATACAATTTAATCATCCAATATTGTACCAAATCACTTATAAAAATCCATATTATCACCCAATAATAATTAATATGGGCATAAATCCAACCAAATAAGTCTTTTGGTGTAAACAAAAAGAAGATTCCTAAAGAATATGTAACATTCATCAATGAGCATTTTTGTTTTATTCATTTTATCACTCCATTTTATTATTATTATACCATTATGATATAATAACCAAAATATAGTTAAATAAATAGATTTATTATTTTATGGTTATTTACTATAACAATACAAACTTCTATCAAATGTTTTATGAAATCATCATTCGTTTGTATGGTGGACTACTACCTCACGAAACAATGTCATTTATTTATTCTGTTACCACCTCAAAAGGATGTTTATGATGATTGGAATATTGTTTTTTTCAGATATTTATAATATAATAATACCTCTATAGTCATTATATCATATATATCCTTTTTATATTCTAATGAATAAAGGAAAAAATAATATCTCACATTTCTATGGTTGACTACATCCACGTGAAGTGATGTGATTCATTTTCACTAACTCATTATATAGAAAGTAATAAAGTAAATATAATAACTATAAATGATATATATGATATTAATAAAATATTAATCATTATATAAATATGATATATCATTTTTCTTTTATCTTTTCACTCACTATAAAAGATGATATGGTTATTCAAGGATGTGTGAACTTCCACCTTTTTAAAGTGATCTGATTCATTTTTTCACCACATAAAATGAATGATATATAAAAGTATATTTAATTAAATAATTTGGTATTTATGAAATAATTATCATTAGTTAATGATAAAATATCAGATATATTCTTTCTGTAGTTATCATTGAAATATAGAAATGTTACTCATGAATCCATACAACCTGTTGTCTCCATTATCATAATGTTATTTCATTTTTTCAAAAAATATTTCATCATTGGTTTTAAAAGTATAATATAAGTGTAAATATGATAATTATTTCATGATTTTTATTCTTTATATGTTTAAATAATGAACACTTTCCCCATATCCAACCTACCAAATTCATTTCGACACAAATGGGGAATAAGGTAAAAATATATTACTTAAACATAATTGATTAAGAAATTGCATATAATATAGTAATAAGTTAAATAAACGTAATAATATAAATTAAAAATGTTTTAAATAAATTAAATAACTAAAATATTTTTATTATTCAGGAATATCAGGACACACATGATGAATCAAAATCAAGGGAAGGGACTTCATCTCAATTTCATTTCGTTGAGGCATATCTTGTTGTTATACACCTTTAATAATTGATAAGGTGTATATACATACCATTTTACATGTTATATTATTAATTTATCTTTTATCATGGTATTTAATGTTTTTTAATGTAATATTTCATGGTTCTTATGATTTAAATATTTTCAAAGAGAAAATGTACCTTTCATATATGTAAATTCCATTTCAATGCTCTCCTTCAAAATATTTTTCTCTTCCCTTTTCATGTTTTTAAGATGATTTTAAAAATATTTTTAGTGAAATAATATATTTTTAATTTATATTTATGTCTATGTTAATTTATTTTAAATGACTTTAAAAATGAATATTTTTATGTGTTTTATAAGAAATTTTTTCTCAAATGAAAAAATGAATGTTCTATTCATAACATACACTGTGTTAATAAATTTTATACCACTATAACCATTATTTTATTTATTTCATACTTTTTAATATATCATGTTTATTTGAAGGAAAATACACCACCATTTTTTTTGTTTTTTTAATTCCAAATGGTTTTTCAAAAGAAATGTGTATTTTCGAATTGAAAATGGTTTTTCAAGGAAAAGGGTATTTCTATATCCAAAATTGAACTGTCTATGTGTATAAAAGTGTTTTTATGAATTAAAAACATAAAAATATTTTAGTCATTTTATGGTACATTATTATTATATAATAGAAATTGATGAACCCATAGAGCATCAAGTGACATTGTTATAGCTTTTACGATGTGGAATCCTGAATAGTACCGAGTGAGCCTGTTATAGCTTATATGATGGGGAAACCCAGATAGCGTCGGGTGAGCTTGTTAGAGTATATATAATTCATGTGACATGATATAGATCTAATTAATTAATTAATGATGATATTATAATTTGGCCTTATGTTTCTTCCAATTAAATGGGTTTCCAATTGGTTTTAGGAATACAATGCTTAGAGATTACAAAAATGGGTTCAAATTGATTTATATTGGATTTGAAGATTTTATTTGAGAAAAAAACTGGGATTTTTTCGTGAAAATGTTTTATTTTATATTCTCAATTAATTTTTAAGATAAATGTAAACATTAAATATTTTGTCATATTTTAAATGGACTAATGGTATGTATTATTTTTTATCCTTTTCTTACAATTTTATGCTCATCCCATGTTTTTAGATGTTTTTCAATGGTTGAATAAGGGAAAGGTTAAAGTCAATATGAAATATGTTAAGAGTATTAATTAATGATTTTTTTAAAAATATTTTATATGGCGGAAAAAATAAATATAATTGGTAGTGTTCATATTTTATTATATGTATCTGTAATGTATGACATGTTGCCTAATTATCTAAAACACTAAACCTAGAAATATCCTCAATGTGAAAGAAAAAAATGTAACAACTAAAACCAATTTTTTTTTAATTTTTAACACTGGGTCTTTATAACTATGTTATACCTCTCAATAAAATCATCAATTTTCATCTCCCCTGGTTATTTCTTGAATATACATGTTTTCTTTCATTTTCCTCCCCTTAAGTACTCAAGAGACCGAATATATAATTTTGATGAAAATTGAATTTATTCATATCTTCAATTAAAAAGAATTTTTCATCCACAAAAATGTTTTATAAATAATGTTAAAGGATATTTTTATTATTCTATTAATATTTTAAATATATGTTTTACCCATGGTTTAAATTTTAAAAAAATGGTTTAAAAGGGATCTTCTTGTCGTTTTCCAAAATAAGTACCCGTTTTAACTTTTTACCAAAGTTTTAAAGGAATGTTCTTTTAACTTATAAGACATGAACATGATTTACAATAGTTACGACCACAAAATTCTCTAAAGAATCAATTATATGTTTCCATGGTTATTTTTGAAAAAAAAATCATAGAATTTTTTAAAAATCTTATATTATAATTAAGTTATTTAAAAATGGAATGGATATTTTCTTCAAGAATTTTAAATTATTTTTTAATTTTATTTATATGCATTAAAGACAGCAACCCTTTATTTCACTTATGCTACTAGGGATATGATATAATAATATCATCACTATTATCTCCCTATATGTTAAATTCTTATGATAGATAGATTTTTATGAAATCTATTAATTTTCCACCATTTATGCTATAATGAAATGATGGGATGTTTATAAATCCCATTTCTCTACTATGTCTTACACTGTGATTAAATTTTTATGAAACCAAATTCTATTCCATGGGTTATTCTATATTGAAGAGGTTATAAAACCAATTAATTTTTATAGGTTCTAATATGATAATAATTTTATAGTATTATGACATGCATATGTATTATTTTCATCATGTTATGGGTGGGACCTATATCTCCCTACAATTATTGGGTTAAATATAGATATCTAATGAGATAAGTAGGATAGGAATGGGGGTGTCAACTAAGTTTAGTAACTAAATTATTCTATAATTATAGTCATTGGAGTGAACATTGACTACTACAATTGTTTAGGGTGTGAACCCATTACACTATGATAGTCATGGAAATGATCCTTGACTACTAAGAAAATTATTTTTTATGTGTATGTGTATGAAATAATTACATGTATTATGAAAATTTTATGAGTTTTTGGATTATGTTCTTTAATTCCGTTATGAAAAATTTCTTATAAATTATAAATATTTATTCCATCTCTCGATATTATGTCTTATGATATATACGGTATTATTTTCAAATGTTATGATCATGTTCTGATAATCATATGTTCATTTTATTATCAATTTATGATTGATATCTCTTTTTTTACCCTTATTGATCATATAGTATCACTCTATATTTTGTTTCATTTCTCCAAGTTATAATGAAAAGTAATAAGTATAATATATCCAATAAGGGTGATAGTTATAATTAACTTAGTGGGAGATGATGTAGTTTGTTTATAAACAAGTTGTTTTATGTGTCCATGTTTCCAAATCCATTAAACCTATATGATTCTAGAATAGATAATTATATTAGGTAATTAATATTAATCTATTATTATGTGATATCTTTGTATAAGAATTATGGGCTATTATAACCTACACATTTTCATATAACATGAACTTTTATATTAACTCTCCAATCTCCTTCTTCAAATTTTCCCGCCAATGATGCCCTCAGTTATCTTCAAATCATTATTCACACTGAGTGGACGGAGAATGTAAAGTTATCTGTATCATTAAATATCTCTTTCTTTATATCTAAATTTGAAATTACTCATAGTCATGGACGAAATTATACAACTCATTCATCATCAATTTTGAACCCCTAGGATTTTCAATTTATTATAGCATCAACCTTCTTTGTATTTAAACAGCATCCCTTTCAGAATCATTAAAATTCTCTGGAAGGGACTGTTCAGTAATTATAAATTCTAGAAAATATTTTTTATCTTTTATGTATTTTATGATAACCTTGAAAAGTATAATAATATATAATCTATCTAAATTCTCATCATTTATAAGGTTTCAGTATCTAGTCTACATAACACATATGCCACTTTATTTTTCTTCAGATGCTAGTAATGGAATGAGCAGTCATAGTCATTCAACAGCTGTAACCATTATCACTAGAACATATTATGATCCATATTTTTGAATATATACCTAATTCTATTATGAAATATATATATATATATATATATATATATTAAAATTCTCTTTAAATAGATATTTCTACCAAATATTCAATGTGATGATCCCTACAAAAAATATATATCTTGTGATGGATATTTTCTTCTAAACATTGAACTTCATTAAGATATAGGTTATTATAGTATTATTTGATATCAATATATAGATTAATCTATTCATTAAAGCTATATTATATATAATTAAAATTTCCTTTCTTGAGGGTAGAGTGAGTTATGTTGTAGTTATTAGACTCTTTTTCAATTCAATGAATCTAACATCACATTCATTTTTATACTAACTTCACTACCTTATAATTTATATTGATCAGTATATTTTAAAATTAGTAGATGTTCCTCAAAACAATTGATAGTACCCAACTAGTCCAAGTAATTTACAAATATCCATTATATATACTATTTTAGCCTACTCATGAATCACCTTTTTGAAAAAGGTATACATATATATTGTATTGATAGTAAAAAAGTACACCAATAATGATAAATACTCCATCTAAGTCCCACATTTAATATAATTTTCATGTAACTTCTCATCATATAATTTCATTAAAACATTATTCAAATGTCTCACATGTTCCACATTACTATTTTATAATATAAAAATATAATCAGTTAATATTACCTTATATTTTTTTAGGGAACCTTTAAATAATATGTTAATCATGTCAATAAATATTGATGGAGATTTTTTGAGTCTTAATTCCATCAATATGAACTTATAATACTCATACCTATTATAGAAGGTAGTATTTGGAATATTCTCCCTCCTAACTATTATTTTATGATAACTTGACAAAAGTTCCACCTTAAAGAAGTACTAGGATCCATGTGACTAATCAAAAAAAGTCATCTATATATATGAGGGGATACCTATTCTTTATCATGATCTCTTTGAGTTCATTATTATAAATTAAAAGGCACAATTACAGATCCTTCCTCTTGATGAAGTGGACTATAATACCACAATGTGAAGCACTCTGATGTATAAAACCCTTTTAAAGAAATTTTTTTAACCAACTCCTCAGTTATTCCAAATAAATGGTGGATATTTGATAAGAATTATTGGATATGGGAAGATATCAAGGTATAGTTTTAATTTAGAACTCAACCTCTCAGTTTTAATAATGACTGGGGAACTATTCAAATAATTCATTAGTATAGTCCCTCATAATGGGAATTTCTTCATGTATGATTCTCTCCCTTATCTCAATCATTTAATCTATATATTAATACTCCTAAGAAAATAATATACATACCTGAAAAATAATATTCCCAATGAGATTCACCCTCCACATTACAACTATATAGAATCAGAGGATGACTTGGGATTTAGATATTGGTTTCCCTCTCCCAAAATGTAATGTTCTAATTATATAAGGGAATTAAATACATGAATATTATAGTATAAAATTATACTAAAGGAAGTGTTGAAAAATATTTTTAGGGTGTTTTTCCCACAAATATTAACTTTGAGGAGTTATATAGTTGGGGTAAAATAGTTGATTCATTTATTTTCCTCATAGATAACTCATTATACATATTTTTATGTATTGTTTTAATATTTCTAATAAACATGAATGAGATGAAATAATGTGTGTAACTGAAATTAAATATTATATTTGACTCTTATTGAATGTATAATCAGTATACCTATAATCATTATAGAGATCCACCATAGTAGTTGTTATAGAATAACACCTCCAATCCTCTTTATTCCTTGTATATTTTCATAATTTTTTATCAAACCATACTTGAACTTCTACCAATAACACAATATACTCACCATAGTTTCCTAAAAAAGAAACTGAACTATAAGGAATAGAGTGATCGGGAAAACATAAAAATCTTAAATCAAGGAAGATCATTCCTTAAAAACTAAAATGATAGAGTGATCCAGAAGAATGTTCAAGTATTTCCAAATGGGTGTGGGGTTATAAAATGTTTTGGGAAATAAAATAAGTGATAAATTGAGAAAAATAAACCATGCACCCAAATTTATAGATAAATCCAAACATATTGACACCATATTGTGGTGTATACCAAGATTATATTATTGGACATAGTCAAATAATATCTAGTGTTATATCATTTGAACTCAAAAAAATTCATATTCATTAAAATCTATTTTAAATGAATTTGAAAAGAACTAGGTTGTGCTCTATGGAATGGATGTTTCCATTTCAAAAATGTAAGAAACAACAATAGTTAACCCCACAGAGAAATAGAAAATCCCCAACTGTTTTACCATACCATGTTCAAGGATTTGGAATAGAGGGAACCATATTCCTATTTGTTTCATCAATCATAATGATCAACATCCCCTTAATTACATGCCACCATTACCATAACCATAATTATTTTGAGGTTCTCATTTCACAATAGTGGACTCACTGAGCACTATTTACTTCTCCATAAAATTTCTGACCTCCTCATTTCTAATAGGAATAATTCCCCCACACACTAACAGCACCACTACCATCACTAATGTAAGGATATCAACAACATTTTTTATATCGAGTCTCTCCAATAAAAAAACCTATACCATGGGATGTTCAGAACAAATGATGTAGTATAAGAGAAAAACATTCATTTTCCTTAGACTTAACTACAAGATAAAATCCACCACACCCCTTTACCCAAAAAGGACAACACTATACCAACAAATACAATGCGGTATACCATAAATTTTAAAAAACATATTAATCATTTAGAAAACCTTCAAAAACGCTCTCAACAACAACATTTCACAAAAAACAGAAATTATTTTTTCAAAAAGGTTCAATACATTACAATTACTCTCATTGTATTATATATTTTCCACCACAATTACTCCCTCAACTTAAATAGGACAAACATCACCACCTCAAATATCAACCATTTTTATCCATATCATCTACCAACACCATAACCACCATTATCATTCATTCTATAGTGCATTCTTATGTAACAAGTCGATACAACCACATCACTATAATGTTTTTTCAGAATATAATAATTCCACACCCACATTTTTTATAAACCCACTTAGGTTTATCAGAAAATAATATTTGGGAATATAACCACACAACATCACTAAAATTCTTCATACACTAATAATTCACTAATCTCAGAACCTCATAACATTGATAAAATATATTAATGACCCCATTTAATGAATCCACATAATCTACTTCATCATTACATATTCATAGCTACATCTATTAACAATATAGTGATCATCTAGGTGTTTATACTATGTTCAATTAAAACCATCATTGTTATCGCATCATAAAATTATCATATTTCAAAAAAATTACTCTACATAACCCCTACTATAAACGGAACATCTTTATACCAATATTCCTTTTCCCTATAAAATTCATACCACCTAAAGTAACACAATACTTAATTAGTACTCCAAATTATTAATATGTCACATCCCCATGAATATATTGCAAAAACATATTTTATTTACATTCTCTTCCTCCCCCATCCCTTACTACCCCGATTATGCATTGTCACAAACCCCATGTCACGTTAGTGTGACCTATTCTAAGGATAATACATTTCACTTGTATCTTTTATATGGTATTTACTATAGTTTCCACTATATTAGGCTCTATGTTTTATAAAGGGCCTAAACAAATAATTTAAAAATATCTATAAAATATCACCAAAACCAAATTCTCATTTAAGAACACATGTCAAATATTTATATACGATTTATAAGTAATATTTGACTGTAATTAATTATTTCATAATCATATATATTTTTCATCATTTTACATCTCTATAAACATAAAATTCTATATTTATTGAATTATATTTCCTAAATTTTATACAACTCATCAACATAAATTTCCAATTTAAACATAATTCTCCAAATCATTAATCAGTGTCAATTAAATTATTCAATAAGAATAATTATTTCTATAATTTCATATATATCTTTCATCAATAATTTTTAATTATCACATATTAATTCTTACATATTATTATGATTTAACTACACAATATATAAAATCAAAGATAAGGTATATTTATATGCATTTTAAATATATGATAATTTAATTTATCTACCTTGATTCCATGACTAATTGTTTTTTACAATGAAAAAATATTCACTGATAGTCCATCCAATTTATGATTCTTTATTTGCATCCTAGTAACCTAATCCCTCATACTACAAATATTTTAGTGCTCCTCTTCCTATTAAAAGAGTGTAGAAAACATTATTTCGGTGAAAATTTAAATGATTAAAAATTAATTCCTTTTAATCATTTTTATTCAATTACCATTAAATCTTTTCTTTATTTGCATGCCAAATATTACATTGAATATTCAGTTAAATTAATTATTTGTCTTTGGATTCAAACATCCTATTAATTCATCTAAAATTACATGTAACCATATAAATAACCAACTCCACTTTCTATAATCATTTACTTGTAATAAAAAACTATCTCAACTCTAAATTAATTATTTGATAAAAAATTACTAATAAATTAAATAAATATTGATTATATAAAATTGACCTTAAACCACTTTAGAAGAACCACACCAATTATAAAATTATATAACTACTTACCAATTGTAATAATCACTCCTCAAACCAAATAGTGCATTCAAAAATTTCGTACCAAAATCTTCAAAATTATAATTTTACCCTTCATTGTCAAAAATCATAAAAAAATCAAAAACACCAAAAATTAAAATTTCCATATCTCAATAGATATAATGATCAATGTCTAAAATAATAATTCAAATTCATATTCCAGATTCCTCTATACTAAAAATGATAAACTTTTGTTCTCAAATGGTAACAATTTAAATAAATACACAGAGACATATTCTGATTAATTTCTTTTCAAAAGTATTCAGGTTTTATTATATTCCCACTAAATGATTTCTTATGACCACTATAATGAATATGAAAGGTAACCATTCATTGATTTCCCAACATTTCTACATCAACCTTATCCACTTTTTTAATAACCACTATTGTAACGACCTTTGATTTTGGATCCATTAAATCTCATACTATGTTCTATAAATAATGTCACATGCTAACCCCAATGTATAAAAACCAAAACATATCAAAATTATATTATTAATGAATCTTTAATAAACATTAATATGGTAAAACTTTAAAAAAAATTTCTATTAAAGGTGGAAAATTATTCAGAGTTAATATTAAAAAGGATATTTTCAATAAAATTAATTTTCTTTACATTTTATATATTCCATTAATGGGTTATGTTTATAAATAATTTACTTTAATTTTGATATATTAAAAATAATTATTGATTTCATTTAAAATATTATGGTCAGACAAATCTTTAATATTTTTGTAGTATAATTGATTTTCATATTAATAGTTAAAATACAGATTTTTTTAATGTCATCACTATTATGATTTTATTTTACTATATAAATTCATTTAATGATTTTGGAACCATTTACTTATTAAAATATATATTATAAAATATTATAAAAACTTTTAAAATATTATATTGAATTTATAAAACAATTCTTATCATTTTAAAGGTTTATAAATCGATTTAATGAAAATTGTATTTTGAGTATTTTGTTTAATTACTTATAATATGATGAAATGATGTATTTTATTTCATTAATTGTTAAATAAATAATTTATTAATAATAATTATTATTTGTATTTTACATTAAATAATCTATTTGATAATTCTATCCATATCATAAATCTTTTTGTTTAAAAATAAACTATTTCAAAAAATGGGTTTTTTTTAAGAACTTGAAATAATGTTAAGATTAATTTCAACATTCATAGAATTTTTATTTGATAAAGTGATTATTATATTTAATATATTTATTTTCATACTCTTTTAAATTCCCAATATCATTTTGAGGTATAAAATTTATATTGTTAGGATTAGTGCTAATTACCATGACAATGGTGAAATTATTATATTTATTATTATTTTATTAAAACTGTCACAAACTGACCTGAATACCATATCAAATGGTACCTAACCCATCATGATACATACCCTAATGGAATTAGAGATCCCCAAGGGCTGGCAACTAGAACTCGATCATCGACTAACAAATAGGGACAATGATTTTCCCCAACATGATGCAACAATAACGCACATATATAGAGATAAAAGGAAAAACAATATAAAAATTATAAATTCCATAATAAAAACATATAGAGTAAAATAAACAACTCAAAGAAGCTAAAATGTTCACAGACATGTCTAACCATAATGAACTATGAACAAAGAAAAATAAGTGTTCAATGTGATAGTGTGTGAGAACCTACACCATCTAACCATCCATCTTCCCAAACGCAGCTAGAAAAAAATTATCGGACCTTACTGTGGTACATTGCCTTTACCTATATCAAAATACATAAATAGTTCTACACACCACAAAAATTGAGCCTAGGATGTGAGTTTATAGGCTCAGTACGATCATACGTTGGTGTTATACAATAAGTATATGTACAACAACTCAAGTATACTCATTTTAAGTAAAACATTGCATGATAAGAAGTAAATATGTTATATCCAAAAAATTGAAAATATTTTCTCCTTTCCCATCCCTTTGAAAATAATAATGGTAAATCTATTTCTAAAATTAAATCATGCAAATATGAAACCAAAGAAGAAATCATGCATATTACAATCAAAACAATCCAAATAAAAGAACATATAAATCACACCATATAAATAAAAAGGTAAAGATAACGTACCACTATTACAAAAACAATTACTAGTAAAAAAAGGTTTATATCGCACTACGCTAAGTAGTAGAGGAACACCCCATAAGGGAACCTTCCAATAATTCTAGGAATGTGTCACTTGAATAATAGGTATTTGGAGAAGATAGAATCTGTATCAGAAAATATACCAAGGGTAATATGGACAATGATACAAAGATAAACCTTCCACCTATCAACCTAACTATTCCCAATTTCAGAATTTCATAAATCATTTAAACAATTTGAAACATCCATTTTATTTTCCATTTAATGAAAACCCTAGAAACCATACCTTATGTCACAAATCTATTTATAAACACAGAACAATCATCCCAAATTTGTTTGTATATCAATTTATAAAAAAAATGAGCAATACAATTTCATAAATATGGGATAGAGGTGAAACTACCTTCCTCAAACATAGGTTCACACATGCCAACAACAAAACCCTCCACAAATGATTCAACAAAGACAAAAAGTTCCCCCACGAACACACAATGGATCTAGAGAGATACAAAGGAAATGACCTGATGGGTAATGAATTTGATTAGTCAATGAAACAATGGAGAAAATATAAAATAAATGAATAATTATAATGTATTATTCACAAAGGGAGATGTGATATATCAACAATGGTGATCCAATATAGAATGGGTAAATTTTGAATGAAAGTTGTAACCCAAAATTGATGTATAAGCCTTCTAGGTTGAGAGACAAAGGGGATATGGAAAAATGAAAGAAAATTTCAATTTATAACCACCCTAAAAGTATAACTTATAATAGTTACATGATGTGTTTCCCTTTTACACATCTTGTTATATAAGAAAAAAATGTACATCAAAAAACTATTTACTTTTTATTAAAACCAGATTTTTTAACCTTACATGGAGTATAACTCTTACATGGAATGTATTAAATTCACATTGTGTACCATGTTCATGAATTTATTATAGATAATAAGTACTTATTTTTTAAACCTATTACACACTACTTATTCTCACAATACATAGCATATAAACTATATTCTTACACCAAAACCCCAAACTAAATCTGGCATTCTCCAAAATTCAAAAGATCCCCTTCAATTCCATTATGCATTTGTACCATGATTCCATAAATTAAATAAAAACAATCAATGAATATTAATTAATTTTCCCCAATTAATTATCTCTATCTGGTGGAGTCCCAATATTCACCAAATTATGGCGGATGATTTTAAAAGTGAATGGAATTACCTGATAGTGGACAATGGGATGTTAAATACTCCCCAACATAAGACTTTCCACCACTAGTATGTCATGTTGAAGAGTGAAGTTTGTTAAAGAGGTGGGTCCACTTATTCCTTATCAATGAATCACTCTCCCATGTCACAGGAGAATTTAATGTGTCACTATAACACTTTGACTAATTTAATTGGCTTTCCATGTGATAATTTTACTTGTGATTTGATTATCTCAATTGGCTACTCAATAATGAAAACATTTGGCTTTAACTAGATCTATTATAAACATAGATCATGAGAGGGGTTAGGATAATATTTTTGGATGTTCAATATATTGAAAAAAATTTTAATTCATGTCTACAATGTTGGTAATTCCAACTGATAAGAAACCCTCACAATATTCTCAATTACCTCAAACGGTACAACATATCATGGAGCCAACTTCCCCTATTTTCCAAGCCGATGGTGACCCAAATATAGAGAAACATTCAAGAAAACATGTTCACCTATAGAAAACTCCAATGGATGATAACATTGATCCACACAACATTTCAGTCAGCTATTCATTATAACTAGACATCGATATATATCATGGATCCTCACAGATATATTTTGAACCAAATGAAGTCTAACAAAAAAATTAACCCACCTTTATCCAAAAAAAAAAGATAACTTGCATAGGAAACCATAAAAAGCCTCAAAATGATCCATTATGATTGAAGACTAATAACAGTATTTATAATAAAACACTACCAGACATATTTGGAAATCCCATGTTCCATGAATGTACAATACATAGGAATAATGAATTTCTTCTATGATACAAATAACATTATTTATTTGACCATCTTGGTGTCAATGATAAGTTCTATTCAATGTAATCTATGTCCCCATAAATTATAAGATACTTATCCAGAACCTTGATGTAAACATAGGATAACCATTATAATCAAATAAATAAGTAACCCCATTTAACCTCACAATTTCCTACAAATACTACTTACCCAGATATTAAACTTTAGTGTTGTTACTAATCAGAATTATTTGAGCAGAATTTTTTAACCAATCAATATCTGCCTTGATAGAATTACTCCCACTGGGTGTCCATGGAAACCCTATAAATAATTCCATGGAAACATCAACAGATTTATAGACTAGAACAAGAAGATCTTGGAGAAAACCATAAGTTTTCAAATTTTATGCATTTATCTGATGGAATGTGAAACGACATGACACGTAATTAGTAATGTCATGCTTCACATTTGGTAACCATATTTTCAACCTCATATCATAATGCATATTCATATCACCAAGATTAAAATCCCATGAAAAATTATTACAATCACGTAAAACCAACCACCATAAAGATGCTGGGATGACAAACCAATCCATAAAACTGAGACTGTTGTTTAGAGAGAGAAAAACCAGAAAAATTTTGTCCAACATATGGGGTTTCCCAAATTCTTATAAGCTCATCATCCTTCTACTGAATATATATAATAAACTCATGGATATATAATGATAACTAAAAACTTTTCATAAACATGCCTGAAACATTCTCCTCAAAATCCAGATGTTATTTAGAAAAAACATTATAAGGTTCCACTCTTCCTATGATTGAAAAATAGATTTCCATTGCACATTCCTCCAAATTGCTTCTGTAATGTCATTCCCCTTCACTAGGGTATAGGTGATATTGAAGTATATTGTTTGAAGGTATTCCACCAACAACATCTATCCAAGATTCAATTAATTTTGAGTAAAGATATTCCCTATACTATTTCGGTCAGAAAATGATGTGAAACTTATCATCAAAATGATAATTCTTCCAAAATATTAGTACGTAAATAACTTCATAAATATCTGATTCATTATTGGGGTAATTATTTTCATGTGGTTAAAGCTGACGAGAGATGTAAGCGACCACATGATAGTCTTACAAGAGCACAGAACTCAAAAAAGTGCGAGAAGAATTATAGAAATCCACATAACCCTTACCAGGCTCATGTAAGATCAAAATAGGAGTTGATAATAGAATTAATTTCATCTCATCAAATTAAAATTAAAATTTTTATTCCCATGTAAATTTAACCCCTTCCCCCATTATAGTAGTAAAAGGTGATTCCAACTTTGATAAATCAATGAAAAGGTGTTGATAGTATCCAAAAAGTCTAAGGAAGATATGAAATTGAAAGAAATTTCATTGATCATACCATGGAGATAAATGATATACCTTTTTAGGATCAAATGATAACACATGATCAAAAATATCTGACCCCAATAAATTCACTTTTGAAATCCTAAGGTATAATTTACAACCCTTTCCTTACAAATGGTGACTCCACTATATTTCCAAACCCAAACTCATAGGTTGCTTGTGTTATTGATCATATCCTGAATAAACCAAAATCTCATCTATAAAAAAACCAAAAAAGTGGTTTTATATTAATGTAATATCTAATTCATCACATCCATGAAAACAATAGTAGTGTCAGTTCGAAAAAAATACAACATCTGATATTCAAAATAGCCATACCTACCCATGAAAACGTTTTTAGGTATATCACACATCTAAACTGTAAAATGATGATATCCCTTCCAAAGATAAATCTATAGAAATCACCCCTCTTAACTGATCATTAAAATTAACCACATGATCCAAAGGATTATTTCTTATAACTATTACACATTTTAAATTCTAACAGTCTAGGCTCAATGGGTGTGAACAACCTACCTTTTTGGAAAAGAACATTGGGGATGACAAAAAGGAAACACTTTGGTGAAAAACTCGCTTTTCTATCTGGTCGTCTAACTAAATCCTAAGGAATTTCACATATTTTGGTGTTATACCACAAGATGATATAATTAACAGTTTCATTCCTAGCACATGTTCAATCGTGAACTCTACCTCCCTCTCTAAAGGAAGCTTGATAAAATCATACGGGATAATTTCGAGAAGATCCCAAAAAACAATGGGAATATATATAGAATAAATTTCATTGGTTTCAACTGAAATAGTAATAAAAAATATACTAAGCTCTATATGGGAAGGTCTCATATAGCTAGACCTCAAATCCCAATCTCTCTAAAACACCCTTGAGCTCTAATAGGACATAAGAAAGGATACACTTTAATGATAATAATCAACCTCAGCATGATGGGAAATGATAAAATTCATCCTAATGATGATATTGAAAAATTTTAGATTAAGAATAAAAAATCCAAAAAAATGATACATATTACCTATTGATAGTTCCCAAGAAGGACACTAAAATCCATACACTTTCCATTTCCCATGTGGTGTCACTAACTTCAAAATAAAAGAAAAGATTTACAATTGAAGGTTAATAATATCAACAAAATATCCAAATATAATGAACTGGAAATCACTAGTATCAAATAATGTAATCTCTATTGATGATTCAATAATGATGGTACCTCTCCCTATTGCCAAACCCACATCCAAATGCATTAAAAAATCATATATTGCATGATTTAGATTCACTTATAATTCCTACGGATCGAGCCCTATAGTATATAAATCATATGACTACTCCATAGTATCCTTTGGAGTCTATCATCCCTAACCATATTGAGGAGTACACAAAGCATGAATGATGCTATGTATATGAAAAAAATTTCCACATCTATTTGACATCTTTGTAGCTGATGAAAAAGAACTACATGTGTGTATTACCATTCAAAACTAATAAAAAGTCATTATAACACTACAAGTTGTAAATGGAGGTTCTAAATAGGCATGTTTTTTAGATCCACCTCCACCACTCCTGTAATGATCTTTCCACTTCCTCTTTTTCCCTAGAGCACCACATAATATGCCACAAGGTGGTGGAGAAGGGGAAGAAGATCCATCCTTTCCTTACATATTAATTTCTATAATCATTGCCTTTTCCATTTTATTCGCATTAGTCTAAAGATTAATCATAATTACCTATGATTTGATATTTTGTCCCAAACCCTGTAGGTACTTGTAAGATTTTTTTTTGTGCATTCTTGATATATTTTTGTGAAAAAACAACAACTCGGCAAACCAGTTTTTCTATGCTAACACGGAAAGCTCTATTGACTATAAAGAGAGGAACTCTAGAGACTTTTCCATCAAGAAGGACTATAAAAATCTTATAGAAGAATATATTCTTCAAACCCATCTAGTCCAATCCCACATAATTTTTTAAAATGTATCATTAAATCCCACAAACCCTTATGATTACCCTCATGTTGGAACATCCCACACTTCACCTTGATACTCTTAGGTGTATCCTAGAAATCAAAGATATAATAAATATTTTCCATATAGTCCTCCCCCTCTTACGGGACATTTATAAATATAAAATACTGTGGTTTCTTATGAAATAACTCCCATAGTTAATCTCTTTCTCTTGAAGTTCTTGGTCAGAAAACGACAACTGATTTATAAACATATGCTACATTTTGATCAATAGAACATACTACTCCAATGATATACTTAATGAAATTATGATCCATTAGAGGATTCCCTTAAAAAGAATTAGTTAAACCCTCCCAATGAACTTGCATAACATGTATTAGAAGCATACAACTATACACAAAAGAAAAATAATGATCATACAAAAGAACAATGTTAGTTCATACTAGAAAATCTGTAAGTAAATATTGAGGGTAAAATTAAGAACTGGAAACTTGATACACACATCAACACATCCCAATGTAACTTGAGTCTCATCACAATGAAAGCTTTCATGGAACTTACTTTAATATACTTCCCCGGTCCCAAAAATTATATCTTTGGTCTAATAGACATCCAATTATAAGGAATTTTAAGGAAAACCCACCATTAATACAAAACTGTAATAAACTGACTTGAACACCCTCTTAAAAAAGTACCCTACCTAAAACTCCACACACCTAAATGGAATCCTAGATCCTAGTGGGTTGGAGACTAGCACCCATTCATTAACAATAAAGAATGAAAATTATTTCTCCCCACCTGAAGCATCAACATAGAACATATATATATATATAAGTGACAATAATGAAGTTAATATATATTCCATAATAGAAACAAATAGTGGAAACCAAAAAACATAATGAAAATATAATCTCTAAGTGAATTTCCATTACTAAAGGACTATTAGAATTGGAAAAACAAATACTCCATGTGATATCATGGGAAAACCTTCACTGTCTCAACATAAAACTACAAAAATGTTGATAACAAAAACAACTTTATGACCCACTAATATTCCATTCCTTTCCATGGAGAGAATGACGTACAACGGTATAGGAACCACTGAATATGTGTCTAGGGTGTAAGGAAAGAGGTCCAGTAGGATCCCAGTCAGTAATTCCATAACAATACTATATATAATAACTCAAGTATGATCATTTTAAATAATGAATGTCATGATAAGTAGTAAGGTAGTTATATAAAAATCAAGGTAAATATTTTTTACTTTTACATCAATTTTGTAATAAGGTAGGTATATCATATTTCAAATCAAAATCAATCATATCAAAACCCAAAGTAGAAAGCATGAATATAATATCCAAAATAGTACAAACCCATGGAAAGGTAAATCACACCGTGGAACTCAATCATCCAGGCTAGCAGAATACTCATACCACAATAATGGAAACTGAATAATTTTTCCTTAGGACATAGGCTTATGGAGAAAAGTAACACACCATGAGAGAACCTCTCAATAATAACTAGAACATGAACCTAGAACACTAATCCAATAGAGTATAGAAAATCCCCATGAGAAAATATCTTGATAGTAATACTGAAAATGGACCTATGATAAACCTTCCAACAACATACATAAGTCTTATCATGTTCTTCATTCCATAAATAATTTAAATTCTTTGAAAATTCCACTTTTATTTTTCTTTTAGCAACAAATAGGGAAACCCCACCATTCCTCACTAATATATATACACACACTATTAAATCATTCCAAATTAATTTAAAAATAAATATATAAAATATGAAATAGAAATATAGTTTCATAAACAACATACTTGATATGGAGGCACCAACATCAAACTCAGTGTCACACACGTCAAAAACTAAATCCAATATAATGGATTCAATATTGATAATGAAGGACTTCAAGAATGCAGAATAAGTTTATAGGGAAAAAATATTATGGATTAATGAATAAAATAATGAAATGGAATGTTTATACATCAATTAAAAAATTAATAATAAGAAATACCCACTTACCTATGGATATGTGATCCAACCACAACAGTGATTGAATGTTCAACAGACCGGTTTGGTATGAATGACATCTCCCAAAATCATTAGAGAATCCTTTTAGGTTAAGAGACAAAAGATATTCAGATGAGAGAAATAAAATTTCAGTCTATTAAAACAATATAAAATGACCCTTATATAGGTACATGATGTGGAACACCTTTACACATTATGTAATCCATGATTATCATGTAAGCAAAAAAAACATGTCTTAATTTTTTTTTAAAAAATAGTCCATTTAAACTTACATAACGTATAACTCAAACACCGTGTTTATTACATTCATTATGTGTACTATGTTCACAAATTGTGTTTGGGAACCAACAACACTTAATTAAAAGCCTTTATATCCTATGTAATCTCCCAAAACATAGTAGAATAACCATATTCTTAGCAAAAAACCTAAACTAAATCCACTTGTCTCAAAACATTGGGATAACCCCTTAAAAACCATTACCCGTTTATACCCATATTCCATCAATTAAAAAAACTCAATGTTTAATAATTTCCCCAAAAAAATATCCCCATCCTTGATAGTCTAAAGATTATTTCATTTAAAGTGGAAGATAGGCAAAGAGAAGGAATTTATCTGAAAGAGGGTAACAGCATTTTTAAATACCATGAAACTCATATCAAAACAATTAAATTGAAATAATTTATTAATTGAAATAATATTACATATGAATTAATAATTATATATTACATATATTTTAAATTTAATGAATACTAAATAAGATTAAGTATCCATGATGGTCAATTTATCTTTTTCTATAAAAAATATTTTCTACACAATATTTGTTATAATTAAAAGTAAATGTTATAATATTTAGAATTTTAATTAAATTAAATATATATTAAAATTTCTTCATATCAAAAAAAATATTATATGGGTTATTTTATATGATTAATAAATCATAAAACCTCATTATTGAAAACAAGCAACCTAGATTGAAAGAAAAAAGGAGTGAAATGTAATGAAATTATGGTAAAATCACTATAAAAAGATTAAAAAATTGTTTAGAAACACATTTTTGTTCCTTTAATAACCCAAATATACCCCTCACTCAATAATTTTGATACATTGGATCCAATGAACTTGGAATAGTATCATTGGATTATTAAAAAATGATGTGCATTTCCAAAATTTCCACTTTTCTCCAATTTTAAAACGATACAACTACCACCATTCAAAGATACACATATCCTTTGAATAACTCCTTGATATACATAAATTTGAATCTCACTATGACTCTATACCACAAAAATATTTCCCCAATCACTCATAGTTAGTATAATCTCTTAATTTTAAGGGATCTTCTAAGGGAAAAATAAAGTCACCAATTTTAGTATTATATCTTTCTTATGTTTTTATTTTTATTCTTACTCTTATAAATATATTATCACCAAAATGGTATTAAATATTAAGTATAATTATTATAATTATATTTTTTTATATTATTGTTACAACCCTTATTTTTTCATTTCCATTCAATTAGAAAAACAAAAGAACATTGTTTGTGTGTTGGGTGCACTATAACCTCTAACATTGTTTGAGTACCATTACCCCAAATAATGTATCATATAAATAGTATTAATGATTAATAAATATGATATATAATATATAAATATTATTTTTATATTCAAATATAATATCCATTTTCACTCTCTCTCACATGTTTAGAAACAGGAACACTTATCATATGTGCATACATATGACTAAATCTATGATGAGACATTTTTTTCATTTATATTTTCATAAAAAATAAAAATAAAATAAAACATAATTAAAAATTTTAAAAAATTATCATCATTATCCTATTATGATTATATTATGTTAAATTAAACACCTCATTAACTCTACACACCAATCAATTTAAAGCGTGTTTATGTTTTAATTGGTTTAACCACGACATGAACAATGATTTAAAATAAAATTATGTATGACCATGTGATCATAAAAAGTAATATTTTTTATATATTGTTTAAATCTTTATTATTATATGATTCTAAGAATATAATATTAATTATTTGAGTAATTATTAATGTGACATTTGTTTCTCTAAAATTAGTGAAACAATTCATTATGGAATCAGTTTTATCATTACATAACCAAAACACATATAGGATGAAATAAGATAATTTTAAATAAATATATTATATATTATGTAATTCTAATTGAAATATTAATATTTAGTTGGGTAAAAATCTTAGGGTAATGGTTTCAAAATTATTAAACATGCACAAAACATTTAATGATATTAACACACAATGGTCATAATACGCACTAATTAATTAATATACTTAGTATAAAGAATTATAATAATGATTATAAAAGGAAAATATTTATGATTAATGTGAAAATATAGGTTATTAAGATATCTATATTTTTTTCATGAGGTTATAGTTCTATTAATAAATACAGGAAGTAAGATTAGGGTTTTTTGTCTCAAGTTCACTTTCATTGAGGAATGATTTCATGATTTTTAACTTTTTTCCTTTGATGTTGTATAGATACTAAAAATGAATAAATTATTCTCAAATCACACTTTTTGATGAGGTAAAATTTTTTATTTTACAATATATCTTTTTTTTAATCCAATCACTTTTCATGTTATATGGAATTCTTTGACTAAAATTCGAATATATTTAGACATGTTTATAATAAATACCACGTTTCTTTATAAAGTGTTTGAATACTACAACATTTTGATTTTGGGACATTATTATCTTATAATTTATGATATTATATTCTTCATATAATTTTTTACCAATAATGGGTTTTTAATTCATAAGTTACAAAGGGAGTAAGGGTTTATCATGACTGTAATCCCTTCACCAATTCTAATCATGATTATTTGGCTATAATCATTAAATACTTATATAATATAAACAATAATTATTTTATGTTGTATTTCCACCTTATTATATGGTTTAACTACTTATATTTATCAATATATAATTCTTTAATTAAATGTTATACAAAATAAAAGTGTACCATTAGTAAGATCAACTCACATTTTTACCAATAGATAATTTCTTCTGTCTCCATATTTTCCATGAAACTAATTTCTTCCTATATTATTTTAAGAATAATATTGATTTTTATATAGTTTTCATAATTATTTATCTCTTTTCAAAAGGAAAATTTAATTCAATTTTTTTTATTAAGTTTATTTCAAAGTGTGCAAATGATTTTTCTAATATTCCAAAAAAAAATATCATCCCCTGAAAATATTGATTTGATAAAACTTATTTATTTTCAAATTACTAAAGATTTTTTAATATTTAAACGTTTTAAATGTATTTCCACTTCCCCTTATGAAATATTTACCTTTTCTCATGTTCCCATTAATGAATATTCTTTTTTAAAGAAAAAGTTTTCATTAAATTTTAATTTCAACTTTTTTGAAAACAATAAAGGAATTATTTTGTGATTCAATGTTTTCAAGGGATTTTCACCTTTCCATTATAAATCCTTTATGTTTAAAAAATATATTTTATTATCAACACTTTAAAATAATTATTTAATAAGCTTTATATTTCCATTAATCCATGAATTAGTACATCCATAAGAGGCTTAGTCACACAAAATCCTTTATTGGAGTTATATAATTTCTTATTTAAACTAAATTTTTAAATGACATTCCCTTTTAAATGATTTTCTCCTTTTTTAATTACATGGGAAAAAATTGAACACATTCCACTTGCTTTAATATTTTTCGTTACAATTTTAATAAAAACAAAGGAGTCCTAATAAAATGAGATTCTTAACCATCCTTGTTATAGCAATTACTAAAAAAATTCATAAAGACCATTTCGTAATATTGTTTTCATTCTCATCAAGATGAATTATCTCTATTAGAATTATGTTTCATGTTTCAACATATGCTATTATTTTATTATGTGATTATTTTGGGTGATAAATTTTTATATATAAATTGATTTAATTCTTGATATTATTCAGATGTTTGATGAAACAAAACATATTTTCAATTATTTTTTATGAATTGTTAATGATTTCCTTCTGTATTTTTATGAATCTAATGTTATTCCCCTGAGTTCTTTACATGATGATTTTAAAATTCAATGAAACCCATTTTTCATATGGGTTATTTTATAAATTGAAACATTTTTTGAGATGGAATATATATGTATATATTATAAAGAATGTGTGACCTATATGTCATTCCAATGAATTGGTAAAATAAATATGTCTAATAAGATATAAATGTTATGATAAAAGATTAAAAAATGCCTAGTTTTACAAATTGATATTGTGACATAATTTATCTCTACTAAAAAATTTTCAACTGAATGGGTTGGCAGGTAACTAGGATAAAAATATTAAGAAATCATAAGTCTATGATTATGAAACATTCATTCCCATGTTAGATGGATCATATTATATGATTTTTTTATCATGTATTGCTTAAGGTGATATAGTCTTTATATTTAATTATTATGGTTAACACTTAATGTTTTATGTTCTTTCAAAATCTGATATTTTTCTTTATTAATTCTTTTATATATGGTTTTTATCTTAAAATCATGTATTTTTTTGTTGTCCCATAATAATCATCTAATATATCCCATTTATTTGTATTCCAATCCCTTAGTTATGAATTTCATGTATCATGTGAGAATTATAGAAAGGTTCCAAAGGATAATGATTATAGATAAATCTTCACAAATGTAGAAAAAGTTTCTATTATTATATGAAATCTCCAAGACACTAAACCATTAATTCTTCAGTTTGTGCATCAATTTTTATATTTATTATTAAAATAAAATGATTAATGTATTATTTAAGTCATGTTTATATTCGGTCACATCAGTTGGTGTCAAAGTAAGATTTATTTAAATTTGGATATTTATTTATATATTTTTTGAGATTATTTATTTTTACATTTATGTTAGGGTTAGACAACCTTAGTAAAAAAAACTCAAGAGTTTATTCTATGTATAAGATGATATCATGAAATATTTTTAATGTATTACAGAAGTGAGTTTTATAGAAATGCATCCCTTTCTATATACTGGAATGTGGATGTAACTACAAAAAAATATTCAACTATTGGTAATAACCCTAAAATTTGTTGTTTTTCCACTGAACCAATCCTCACATTAATTCTTGATTATTAATTCTATGACTGAAAAAATTGCTATACATTATCAGTGGATTTAATTTGACTGATCATATCTTTTTGTAAACCACTATATAAGATTAATTTTTTTGATGAATTGAAAAATTAGATTGATATGTGTAAGATATGCCAATATAAATTACTATCAGTCAAAATAATACTAATATACATTAAAATAAAATATTTCCATGCTAATATTGAAATGAAATAGAATAATATAATTTGGTATTAATTACTTTTATGATTATGATAATTTTAACCCATATCATAAATTTTTTCTAATTATATAAAGGATTTAATTTTTATTTACTAATACAATTATAAAGGACAATGGGTATGAAGTATAATGTTAAGGTTTACAAAATAAAAAACCCATCAAAAATAGATCTAAAATGAGAAGAAATTTCATTATCCCAAATGAACTATCATGTAATATGATTATCAATGTGAACTATTACAATCCCCAAACACACCAAAAAATATTATGGTTGAGCCTCAAAAAATATATTGTGAGAAATATGGTTAAGGATAGAAATGTTCAATTAAATATATGTCAAAAAAATTGAATAATTACCAGTGTAATTTTATTAATTGAATAATAATATTATTATCATGTGGAAGAGGTGGACATTGATCGTTAAACATTCAAACAAAAATAATGAGTTTGGTTATAAAAATGGAAGTATAAATTAGGAATCAAAAAGGCACAATTATTAGTTGGATTCCTTAAGTGTATAAAGCTTAAAAATTACCCATTTTAGTGTTATAAATCTATGGAGTATAAGAATGATTGGCATGAACTATGACCAAAATTGAGGGAACATGGTGGAACATGTTCAATGGATTATAACACTGTGGATTGTGAAAATTAAATCCAACAATTTCGAATTATGGATATAGTATAATCATTAAATACACTCTATGTTTCATAGATTGTTCTATAATTTTACCACACTATCATTTTTTATCAAATAAAAGATCTAGTTTCATTATGGTTTCCTTTCGAAATATAATTTTATGATAATATAAATATTATTATGGGTCCTCTAGATAGATTTGATGTAATGGATTAATTATTTCAATTTAGAATAAATATTAAAAATTTGTGGTAAGGTCACCGAAAACATTATTATTATTTTAAAAATTATTTGTTAGATACAATAACAATAATACATCATAGATATACCTTAATGTTATTGTAATAGAATATGATAATAATATATCATATTTTTCCGAATCCATCACTGCAATATTTCTGGGTGTAGGACCTGATGTCTCTATGGATGTTGGAAGCAACATTAAAATAGTTGATGTAGAATACAATCAACTATAGAAACTGATTGTGCAATAGGATAAACTAGTTTGGAAATAATGGGGTAGTCCGCTTGGTGATTTTAGATCTTGGAATAGTTAATGAATCATGTTTGATGACCAAAACAAGCGATCCAATAAACTATGTGTATGAATTATTTTTTGTCTTAAAAATCTCAATTTATACAGAATAGATTCTTCCTAGAGTGTATTTGGTGATTTAAATGTCCTCCAAAACATTTAGTCAAGATGGTTTAATGGAATAGGTAACTCTAGAATTTGTGAAACTTGTGAGAGAACAAATTTGTTTTTACATGTTGAATATAGAAACATAGGTGAGAGATAATATGGCAGAAAAATATCTAAATTATAATATAATTTTTCTCTAATAAAGAAAGATACATGTTTAAACATTTATCTTAGTGAGCCTTATATGAAGAAAGATAATTTATTGTCACCTTTTTCATTTAGTCACAACCTTTTACTAGAAATACAATGTTGAGGAACCATGGGAGACAATATTTATATATATATGGTATAACCATTAAAAAATATGGGATAAAATTTATTTCCTCATATAAATTTATGGAAATTTATCATTATGTCTGAACTATTAATTCAAGAAAACTTAAAAATTGTTTTAACACTAAACCATAAATGGTAATCAACTCAAATGGATATGAAGAAATAAAATATTGTAATTATGTTTATTATATGTAAATAATCATCATTTATTCCACAAAATAAAATTAAATCAAGAGTTATTAACAAATAACCTTATCTAACTTTGTTAGTATATAATAATTAAGTAATGAAACAACATAATATTTTGGATCCTATAAAATACTTATTATGTTATATAACTTGGGCCACACTCTACACCCAACATAAAAAAAACATAAAAATACTATGAATACATTATTAATGAATCTATAACAAACACTATGATTATAATGTATTATGATAAATCATGATATATCCAAGAGATTGTTGGGCCTAAGTCAAAGTACATACATTGATAAGATACTGATGATTTTAGGTATGAAATAATCTAAGAGGGGATTGTTTCTAGTGTCACATGGAATTCATCTATCCAATAATTGTTCCCTCACACACATGAGGACAGAAAGATAAAGGAAAGGACTCCAGGAGCATCACAGATTGGGTCAGTCATGTGTGACATGCTATTTACTAGTTTGGATGTCGCCTACGCATTGAGTGTGGAAGGTAGATATCAAGATGACCCAGGTGACCGCCATTGGATGGTAGTCAAGACTATACTAAAGTATCTGAGGTTTTTTAAGGATACGTTCCTATTTTATAGAGGATATTTTGGAACTAGTCATCAAAGGATATGCAGGTGCAAGTTTTTATATAGATCAAGATGACATGAAGTCACAAACGGGAAACATCTTCACTGTGAATGGAGGTGCAGTGAGCTGGAAAAGGTCAATGTAGAGTGTGGTCGTAGATTCTATAGTAGAGTCCGAGTATATGGAAGCTCTTGAGGTAGATAATGAAATAGTTTGGGTGTGAAGCTTCGTCTAAGAGCTAGATGTGATACCTAGCAGTAAATATCCCATCCCAATATAATGTGATAATACTGCAGCATTGGCTCTTGCAAAAGAACCAAGGTCACATTAGTGGATAAAGCACATACTTCAGATGTATCATCTCTGGAGGGATTTTTTTCAGAGAGCTGAAGTTGTTGTGAGCAGTATTTTCATAGAAGAAAATGAGGCGGTCCTGTTGACTAAAGCCTTGACTCAGTAGAAAAATGAACATCATGTGAGGTCTAGGGGAAAAAAGTCATAGGCAGTTGGCTCTAGATCAAGAGGGTGTTTGTAAACATTGGTGTCCTTAAAACACAAGTTTTACTTTTGTTGCATGTATATTTAATGTATTATTACATATTTCTCATTTTTCTGCATGACTGTGATGTAATAATGTTTTATATTATATGTTTCATTGATAAGGTCATGGAAGTTCCCTGCTATGATGTGAACCTTGATATTTTATAACAATGTTCTTAAATATAGTTCTATGGTTGGATGACATTCAATTATGGGTAACATAACATGAAAACATCCAGGTGAGATTACCCATATGTAGATGAGACTCCCTCTCATGATGTTTGCACTTGGTAATCTCCAAGATAGGAGATTATGAGAACAGACCCACTAGTAGAAATTTCGCATGTTTTGGGGTCATCAGATATTTCTATCTTCTAGTGTGTGTAATGATCCATTTAATTTAAGATTATCATTAATTCATGTCAGGACGTACACACTTTGATTTACTAAAAAAACTGTCATGTAGCCAGTTGGTGGGAAGTTGGGTACGTTGGGTAAATGATGAGTGGCATGTTATTAATGGATAAGTTGAGGAAAGATTTGTCCCTTCCATTTATAGAAGTTGATTACTCAGCCCTTTGATTGAAATAGAATTATCGCATGAAATTCCATGGACATGGTTTAACGAATAGTTTATTTCAGGTAGTCAAAGAATGACGTATCAAGTATAAAAATTGATGACACAGTCATGAAACCTACTTGATGGGATATTGTGACAAAGAGGTTATATTGCAGAATGAGAATTCGTATGTGGATGTCATTGTTGAAACATTATGTTTTATCTCTTGGATTCATTGAACCGTTTCTAGATAGTACTCCTGGACTTTAGGCAAGATCGCCTAATGCCAATGAGAAAGAATCCTATAGGGTTACACACTAAGTGTTTTTGTGGTCTCAGTTAAATTAAATTTGAATTTAATTAATGAAATAAAGATTATTATCAAGACCATGGAATAATTTTATTCATGTTAAAATTATCAAATAAATTAAATTAAATATATTTATTTAGTTTACTGAACATCTAATAAATATTTATTTACCAGTTTTTAAACAAAATATTTATTTATGAGAATAAATTATTTATTTATTTATTTGGCTGTACAATAAATGGAAGTGGAGTTAGAGGGGACCAAGGTCTATCCAGTATTAAAATAATTATTTTTCATACGACAAATAATTATTTAACTATTTGGCACAAATTAAAATAACTCATCTATTATTTTGTGATGCGGAATTTTATTTAAAATATCATTTTGTGCAATTTTGTGCACCATAAATAATGATGCAATATTATTATTAAATTCATTGGTTTTCTCTAAGTTCATGAATGTATATAATTGTTTCTATGCAATTAAATATTGTAATTGAGATTCCAGGTATATAAATAGGGAAGTATGCCTATGGTGCCACACCCCACACCACATGCCTGGTGAATGGAGAATTGTTGAGCCCAATAATTTCTCTATCGAATCCTCTTCTCTCCACTCTCAAGAATGAGAGGTGTTCTTCAAGGCCAAAGAACAAGCTATTAAGAACGACCGAAACAAGACACTCGCTTCACTGCACTAGCACCCAAAGAACAAGCAGTGTTGATCGGAGGCCATTGGAGCACATGTAGATCACCGCTAGAGAGATTCTATTTTGGATCCCAACAAGTGGAACGAGAGAATCTAGAAGGGTCATTCCAGATGATCGACATCATCAATGAATAAAAATAAAAAAGATGCATTTATTATTTTTCATTATCAAATTAATTTAATTAATTATAAACATGATTTGAAAGATCCCCTCTGAGGTTTTGGGACACTATGTTTTTTATCTAAATATTTGATTTTATTTAATGGAGACTGGAATTCATCATCGTATTGACCCTGGTATAATCATTGATCATAGTAAAAAATCAATGTTGGGTACCATTCCAATTATGCTTCCACAGCGCCTAGAACCATCAAGTGGTATCGAAGGGGTTACATCATATTTTATAATCATTTAAATATTTCATTGATGACTTACTCATTTAATAAATTAGTTGTTTCAATTAAATTTAATCATTCTGCAAATATGAATCTTGAGACGTATTCCTCCACTTTTGTTTCATGTTCACCTTAATGAAATGATAATTTATTTTAATTTTGATTAAAATAAATTATAGGATCTCTTCCGGAGGTGCCAAACCTTCCTGGTCATACAACACCAGAACACATGGTGTGTATTTGGTTGTACACGTCATGTAGTCAAAATTCAATGCATCAGACCGGTCCCCCCAACAAAAACATGTGTTAGAGTCTTTCCATGTCTTAAATGAATCTATGTGATGAATAGGAATATGTGGCACACAATTTCCATATTACACGCTTTGTGGCCCAATGGACACAGCATGTAGTCACTTAGGGTTAGGGTTGGACTATGTACCTCATACACAGCTTTCCCGACTGGATACCATGTAATGAGGAACAACATAGCATGTGTCCCATTGGACACACCGTGTATATCAAATATTTCTGAAGTATAGTCACACATTTTTTCCTCGATCATGTACTTTGGATCGATGGTGAAAAATAGTACACTCCATGTAGTTGGATCTATACACCATTTACTCATTCAAATTAAGTATATTTATTAAAATTTATTAATATATTATACAAACCCTTTAGATGCGTAACATCATGTAGGAGTAAAGCTGAGGCACAACATGTGATTGGTGTTTTACATATCTGTGTTTAATTTAACATTGGTGTAATGATCATTTCTACTCATGAGGTAGTTATGAATAAGAATTCAATGGGTTGCCTCCAAGGTACAAGTTATGTACAAATATAATTTTAAATGAATTTATTTGATTAAAATTATGATGGTTGAGAATCTCAAGGAAATTTAGAAAACGGTTTAAGATAAAAAAATTGATTAATTAAAGATGATAATTAATTGATTCGAGCATTATTTATCATAAACAAGAACAATTAAAGAATTTATTGATACTTTTATTTATTCATAAATATTGTAGCATGTATGGATGATCATTAGCTAGACTACGACCTTTTTATATAGATGTTTTATTTTTATTTATTTATTTGAATTAAATTTGTTAGCTTGTGAGCCTTCTCCTCATTAATATATAGTGTATAAGTGCCAAAGTTTTCTTTTATGTAAAACCCATTTTTACCGCTCACATACATGTGAGTTTAAATAATGCATATGTAATAGATGGAACTCCAAATCTAGTGGAGGCGGTTCAAGCTGGAGCCGAGATGAAACCAATCCCAGGAGGTACAGAGGTGGACATATGGAAGCTGTAAACATGAACCCAAAAATTTCAAGGTGTTTCTCCCCTCGTAAGGGTTAGTTTATCAACTTCTAGATTAACTAACCATTATAAAAGCTCAAGATCATGAAATTTAATTTATTTTATTTCGGTTAGTTTCAGGTTTTATCATTATGTATATGTTTTCACAATAACATAATTAATGAATTAATTTAGCTTTCAAGATGGAACTAAAATAAACAAAACTTATTCGTAAATACTATAAAGACATTGTTACTCACTTAGGTAAGTTCCACTTAATATTAACAAGAATGTGATAATTATAATAATCAATTCACACATAAGACATAAAAATACCTCATATAAAATATTAAGTCAGATAATGCATTCCATTACTTGATTAAGGGAAAAACTCAATAAAATTATGTTTTTGACCAACCCTTGAAGGGACACTTACATTTATATAGGAAGAACTTATGAATGTTTTTGTGTTGACATAACTATATTACATCAAGAAGAGTATCCCTTGCTAGGCATGGTGTAATATTGGAGGAAAGAGTTGAGGAAATCCAAAGTTATGATTTCAGGATTGGGGAATCCACTCAACATATCAAGGCGCTACAAGCCCGTAGTTGGGAAATACCTTCGTACAAAAATACCTTTTAATAGCTTGACTAACCCATGTTAGGGTTATGCGAAGGGGAATATGGATCCTTGCCACCAGAATGTGATGGAAACTGGATATTCTGAGTTCAATGGTGAGGGATATTGGGTCTTGATAAAATAGTGGGAGACTTAACAAAATTTATTATTTCTTTAAAAATATAATAAATAAATTACTAATGATCGTCTCTTTTAATTGTAGATTAAAATTGACAAAGTTGTCAACCGCACTATCCCTATGATCAATTTTGGATAATGAAAAGATCCTTACCCGTAGTAACTTCCAGGAATAGTTTAGATTCCTTCGGGTTATCCTTTTCCATGAACAGAACTCTTATGTGATGGAGTCAGCATTACTTGATCCTCCTGCCAAAGAGGCGAGTAATGATGATTTCCTAGTCTATGAGAAACTTATGAACAACGTGTTCGACGTTAAATGTTTCATTTTATCATCAATGTCTAGTGATCTCATGAAGTCTCCTGAAAAAAAGGATTCTTATAACATGATTGAGCACCTTCGTGGTTTTTACCTGGAGTGATAATGATAGGAAAGGTTTGAGATATCTTAGACACTCTTTTAGAGAAATCTTGGAGAAGGTGCCCCAACTGGGCCTCTTGTAGTCCAGCTCATTGCCTACATTGAGCACCTGTAGGTTCTAGGGTTTAAAATCCCAGAAGAACTTGGCACCAATCTCACTCTCGCATCACTCACTCAGAGATTCTCTAAATTTTTTGTCACTTTCAATATAAACAACATTGAGAAGTCTCTATATGATCTTCTTATCCTTATTCACCTAGGGACAAAGATATGAAGTGTGAAAATCCTTTTGTCCTTATGTTGAATAAGTGGAAATGGAATGTGAAGAGCTTTAATCCCAAAGCTTCTTCACAACCATCCAAGAAAAAGAATATCAAAGGGGAGGCATGAGAACAAGAGGCTGTTTGTTTTACATGTGGAAAGAAGGGCCATTGGAAGACAAACTGCACTCAGCCATGAATCATGGTGAAGCTTCAGGTGCGTTTGTTATCGAATACAATCTATCTATTTATAAAAATTTGTTATTATATATAGCTTATGGTGATCACATATGTATCCAAATACAGGAATGAATTAGATTTAGAAAGATTGATCCAAAGGAGGTAGATCTATGACTAGCCAATAGACCCAGACTTGTTATTTTAGCTGTCTGAGACTACCAGCTTACATTGCCAACAGGGATGAACTTGGATTTAACGGGTTGTAATTTTTTTCGTTATGTTACTAAAAACATTATTTCTATATCTAGATTATATAAAGATGTATTTTTTTCATGTTTGTAAATGAATTTTTCTTCTTTTAAAAAGATATCATTTCTTATAGTAGGGCACATTTATAAAACCGACATTATGTGTTGGATTACACAAACCAAGTAATAGAAATCGATAACTAAGTTACATTACATGACTCATAGCACACCCAACTTTAGCATCACCATCTAGGTCCGGTAGATGATAAACACTTGACAAAGTTACATAAAGATGGATATTTATATTCTTTCGAACTAGAACCTCTTAGCATATGTCATGCTTGTTTACAAGGAAAAATGAACAAATCCCCATTTAGTGGGAAAGGTGAAAGGGCTAAATAACTTCATGAATTAGTTCATACCGATGTGTATGAACCATTTATAGTTTAATGAAGGGGACTGTACTCATACTTCATAACTTTTAATGATGATTTTAGTAGATATGGATATATCTACTTAACAAAGTATAAGTTGGATTATTTTGATAAGTTCATATAATTAAATAATGAAGTTGACAACCAGCATTGTAAGAAGATTAAGAAAATCTACTCAGATAGAGGATGAGAATATCCTAATCAGGACTTCATTGATTTCTTATAAAATTTTGGGATTCTATCTCAACTCACTCCTCCTTACACGCCTATGTATAATGGTGTAAGTGAAATGAGGAACCTCACCCTGTTGGACATAGTGAGATCAATGTTGAGTCATGCGAGTCTTCCATTATCCTTTTGGGGATATGTGTTACAAACATTAGCACAGATACTAAACCATGTACCAACTAAAAATATAAATTGTATTTCATACAAGTTCTGGAGTTTAATAAATTCCATGTTGTCAAATTTACATGTGTGGGGTAATGAAGTGTCTTTTATGGCCTCTTTAGGTAAAAAACTTCCACCCCGAGCTTCAAAGTGTACCTTTATAGGATACCCTAACGAAACAACAGTATGAGACCTATAAAACCCCTTAGACAAAAACGTTATGGTGGAAATACATTCCATATTCCTTGAGAGGTAGCACATATCCAAAAGATATTGTGGGAGTGAGATAGTCTTTGATGAAGTCGAGGCTCAAGGTTCACAAGCGTTCGTACATGAATAGATTCCACAAATCTCAGTTGAATAAGAATATATTCCAGAGACACAAGTAATTTGTTGGAGTACAAGAGAGGATAGAGAACCAGAATGGTATGGATTTCTAGTTACCAAGGATAGTGACTCATTATTAGTTGACAATAATGATTCTCTAACCTATAAGGAAGTAGTAAGTGGCACATACATTGTCAAGGTGCATGAATCCATGAATTCTGAAATGGATTCCATGTACCAAAACCCAGTCTGGATTTTGGTAAATATTTTAGTTGATGTAAAGTCTATTGGTTTCAAATGGGTATTCAAGAAGAAACTAGACATTGAAGGACAATTCAGTACCTATAAGTCAAGACTGTTTGCAAAAGGTTATAAACAGTATCAAGGAATTGACTATGATGAAACATTGTCACCATTTGAAATTCTAAAATCCATAAAAATTATACTTTCCATTATGGCTTACCATGACTATGAGATTGGGCCAATGGATGTCAAAACAACATTACTTAATGGGAACATTCAGAAAGATGTCTACATGACACAACCAGAAGCGTTTGTGACTCAATGGATTCTAATAAGGTATTCATGTTGTAGAAATCCATTTATTGATTAAAGAAAGCATCTAGGTCATGGAACATTAATTTTGGTGGAGCCATAAAATAATATGTTTTTATCAAGAATGAATGAGATCATTGTATCTACAAAAATTTTAGTGGGATTGCAGTCATTTTCTTAATAGTATATGTTAATGACAAATTACTTATTCGAAATGGGATTCTCGCCGTACATTCTGTTATGGCATGGTTAAATCAATGCTTCTCCATGAAATACTTGTGTGAGGTAGCATGTATTCTTGGGATCTAGATGCGTCGTGGTATATCCAAGAGATTTTTGGGCCTAACTCAAAGTACATTAATTGATAAGATACTGAAGATATTTGGTATGGAACAATACAAGAGGGGATTGTTTCCAGTGTCACATGGCATCCATCATTCCAAGAAAATGTTCCCTCAGAAACATGAGGAAAGAAAGATAATGGAAACGACTCTATATACAATAGAGATTTTGTTAGTCATGTCTTCCATGATATGTACTAGGATGGATGTCGCCTAAACATTGAGTGTGGTAGGAAGATATAAAGTTGACCCAGGTGAACACCATTGGAAGATAGTCAAGACTATCATAAAGTATATGAGGTGTACTAAGGGTATGTTCTTAGTTTATTGTGGATTTTAGGAACTAGTCATTAGAGGATATACAGATTCTAGTTTCCAAACTGATCAAGATGACATGAAGTCACAAACGGGATACATCTTCACTTTGAATGGAGGTGCAGTGAGTTGGAAGAGCTAAAAGCAGTGTGTGTTCACAGATTCTACAGAAGAGTCTGAGTAAATCGTAGCTTATGAGGCTGCTAAAGAAGTATTTTGGATGCAATGTTTCCTCCAGTATCTAGATGTGATACCTAGCAGTAAAGATCCTATCACATTGTACTATGATAATACTATAGTGGTGGCTCTTGAAAAAGAGCCAAGGTCACATCAATGGATGAAACACATACTTATGAAGTATCATCTCTTGAGATATTCTTCTCATAGGGGTGAAGTTTCAGTGATTAGTATCTCCACACAAGACAAAGTGATGGATTCCTTGATCGAATCCTTGACTAAGAAAAAGCATATCCTCAAGTGAGGTCTAGTGGACTGAAAGTCATAGGCCTTTGGCACTAGTTCAAGTGGTAGTTTCTAAGAGTTTGTATCCTATAAAAAACTGGTTTTACATTGATTACATGTATATATAATGGCTTATTACATATTTTATATTTTTTAGCATGACTATGATGTAATAATTTCATATAGTATTTGTTTCATTGATAAGGTCTTGAATGTTCCCCACTATGATGAGAACCATGAAATGATATAACAACATTATTAAATATAGTTTTTTGGTTTGATTACATGCTATGTTGGGACACATGGAATGCATACTATTAGGTGAATGTACTCGTAAGCAGATGAGACTTCCTCTTATGAAGTTCTCACTTGATCATCTCTATGATAGAAGACTATGAGAATAGAACCACTTGTAAAAATTCTTCATGTTTCAATGTCATTGAATATTAATATATGCGAGCATGTGTAATGATCCTTAGTCTTTAATATTATCATTAATACATGTCACAGCTTATGCACTTTTATTTACTGACGAAAACCATCACACAAACAGTTGGTAGGAATTAGGGTACATTGGCTGTGTCATGTGTGGCATGTTATTAATGGATAAGTCAAGGATGGATTTGTCCCTTTCATTTATGGAAGTTGATATCTCGGCCCATTGACTGAAATAGAACTATCACACGAAATTCCAATGCCATTGTGTAACGATGAGTTTATTTTAGGTAGTCAAAGCATGATATATCAAGCATAAAAGTTTATGACGCAATCCTGAAACTTGCTTGATGAGATATCGCGACAAAGGGATTATATTACATAGTGAGAGTTTGTATGTGGATGTCATTATTGCAACATTATGTTCTTTCTCTTGGGTTCGATGACCCATTTCTAGATAGTACTCTTGGACATTAGGCAAGCACACCTAATTCCAATGAGAAAAAATCCTGGAGGATGACACACAAAGTGTATTTTGTAGTCTCGATTAAATTCTATTTGAATTTAATTAATGAAATATATATTATTCTCAAGACTATGGAAAAATTATATTCAAGTTAATATGATCGCATAAATTAAATAAAATATATTAATATAGTTTGTTCAACATTTAATAAATATTTATTTACTAGTTTGTAAATAAAATATTTATTTAAGAGAATAAATTAATTTTTTATTTATCTAGGCGTTCAGCAAATGGAAGTGGAGTTCGAGGGGACCAAGGTTGGTCTGGTAGTAATATAATTATTTTAAAGATGTTAAATAATTATTTAACATATTTTCACAAATTAAAATAATGCTTCTATTATTTTTTGATACTGAATTTTATTTATAATTCCATTTTGCGCAAGTTGGCGCACCATAAATAATGACACTGTATTATTATTAAATGCAGGGGTTTTCTCAAAGGTCATGAATGCATTTAATTTGTTGTTATGTAATTAAATATTATAACTAAAATTCCATGTATATAAATCAGAAATTACACCTATTGTTCCACACACCACACCACACACTTGGTGAATGGATAATTGTTGAGCCAAACAATTTCTCGCTCGAATCCTCTTCTCTCCGCTCTCAATAATGGGAGACGTTCTCTAAGGCTGAAGAAGAAGCGATCAAGAACGATCGACACAAGACACTCGCTTCACTGCGCTAGCACCCGGAGAATGAGCAGTGTCGATAGGGGGACATCAGAGCACATGTGGATCACAACTAGAGGGATTCTAATATGGATCCTTACAAGTGAAATGAGATAAACTAGAAGGGACATTCTAGATGATCAACATCATCAATGATGAAAAATACCAAAGATACATGTATTATTTTTTTATAAATTATTTAAATTAATTAAAACATGATGTGCATGATCCTCTCTATGGTTTCAAGCCTCTTTCTTACTTACCTAAATATTTGATTATATTTGGTGGAGATTTGCGTTCATCATCATATTGATCCTCAAATAATCATTGATCATGGTAAAATTCAATGTTGGGTACCGTTCCAACCACACTTCTACTATGCACAAAACCTTTAAATTTTATATTATTTTAACATTTAATTTTATTAAACAGTAATTAATTTTAGTTCCATAACTCATAGTTTTTGTTATCTTTTCTATTATATATTCTTAATGAAACCAAAAATCACATAGTAAAAACTAGTTACCTAATCTATAGTTAAAAAAGTTAAAATGTAAATACATAACTATATAAAACAAGAAAAATGTTTAAATAATGTTTTAAACTAAATTTATGTACCTTAATATTCAAAAAAACACACCCACTAAATAACTTCAAAAATTAAGAGCCATTTCCTTTGAATACTATCCTAGAATTATGGAAAATTTATGTTAGTTTCCAAATGTGCCCCTTTCTAACCTTATAAAAGGACACACCTTCCAATATTAAAAAATACACCTATACATAAAATTATTCAATGAAACTCTAACCTTTTACTCTTCCTATAACACTATCCTGAAATCATAATCCCATTGTCATTCATAGATATCATAATCCATTCAATATTAAGGGATCATCCAAAGGAAAAAATCAATTCTCAAATATAAGTAATATCTCTTTATTAAGATTTTATTCTTATTATTACACCTCCAAATATATTATCATCCAAATAATATAATTAATTTAGTATCATTATTATACTAATATTTTTAATTATTAATTTTACAACCCCTAGTTATTCATTTCCATCCACTTAGAATAATAAAAGAATATCCTAGGTGCATTGGGCGGACAACCGCCTCCACGAAGCACTGGAGTTTCTTTTTCATTAACTAATTTCAAGGATGTTATTAAAAGTTATATTAATGAATAAATATTATATTTCAAATATAATTATGATTCTTAAATTTCAATTTAATATCCACATTCACCCTAATGATCACATTGAGAAACGAGAACACTAATCTTTACTAAGTACATATTACTAACTCCACAATGAATCTTTTTTTATTTTTCATTTTGACATTCATAAATTAACCAAAAATGAAAAAAAATTTGTTAAAAAAAATAAAAATAATAAAAATAATATCATAATAAATATTTTATAATGATATTATATAAAAAAACACTTCCTTAACAATATTTTCCAAACGAGTTAAAGTAATTTATAGTTTGGTCGATTTAACCACCCACATAAATAGTTCATTAAAATAAAATTATGGATGATGATGAGAATATAAATTCAATATCATAATTAAATATTAATTAAATCATTAATATTTTATGGTTAGTGAAATATTTTTTTAATTATTAAATTTATTACTAACATAACATTTTATTTCATGATATTCAATGAAATAAGACATTATTAATTCAGATTTCATTAACATAACCAAAATGCATATGGGGTAAAATAAGAGAAGTATAAACTAATATGATTTAAATATTATATGATATTATAGGATATATCAATAGAAAACTTTTTATAAAATGATTGGTAATGATATCATATTTATAAAACATGTGGAAAACTTCTAACGTTTTTAAAACCTCGTAGTTATAATAGGATACAACTATAAAATACACTCATGATAAATAAATATAAAATGGATTAGAAAATGGTAATATTTATGAGTAAGGTAATTAAATATTGTATTAATTTAGATATTTTTTATAAAACGTTAGTGTGTCGTCAACTAAGAAAGGGAGCATGGAAATAGTTTGTTTTCTCAAGATCACTCTCATTGAGACTTGATTTAATATTTTACACCTATTTATCTTTGATTTCATTAAGAAACATCACAAATGAATTAATTAATACAAAATATACCTTTTTCATGATATATAAATATTTATATAATAAAATAAATTATATATTTCTTCATTCCATTTACTTTCAGTTTTTAAGGGTTTCATTGTCTCAAATTTCAATTGCTTGAGACATATTTATTCTAAACACCATGTTCTATTGTAAATGGTGTAGAGAATTACCCATTTTAAATTTGTACCTTTATTATATTTTATTTCACGAAAATTTTGGATTGATTTAAATATCTACCTCTACTGGGTTTTTTTATTCCAAAGTAACAATCGAAGTAAATGATTTTTAGGACCTGAATCACATTATCGGGTCAAAATATCTCTTATATGACTATAATTATTCATGATTGATCTATTATATCCAATGATTATTTTTTAAATTAAATCATATTTCATAGAAATATTACTTCTCTTTATCAATATAAAATTATTTAATTAAATTTTTTCCAAAATAATAGTATACGATTAGAAAGATTAATTTCTATTCTTACCAATATATCTTTCTTCCATGTCCATATTTTTCATCCCATCAATTTTATCCCTTAATTTTGAAAATATAATATTGGTTACATTATATCATTATCAAAAAAATTTATAACTTTTCAAAAGATAAAGATATTACTCCTTTAACGATGTTGTTTTTCAATAAATTTATTTCAATGTTCCTAAATGAGATTTCTATTTTTCTAAAATAAAATTTTTTTATCATTCACTCAATTTTTTCATTTCATTACACTTATGTATTTTGAAATTAATAAATATGTTTTTGATAAATAAATTTTTTTCAATAATTTTTTTTTTCCATTTTTTAAAACATTAGGTTTTTTCAATTTAAACTAATAAAATTTTTCTGAACAGTAAATTGTTTCTATGTATTTCCACTTCCCATTTTTTTAAACATTATAATGAGTATTTTAATGCTAAACAATTTCAAGTGGTTAATAAGTATCAATTTTTTAAAAAATTTGAATTTCAAGGATGATTTGTTTGGAACTCATTATAATATTCTTTTTAAAATACTTTTCATTCCATAAATCAATAAATTTTGACATCCATACGGGACTTGGTAACTCAGACTGCATTTGTTGAGTTATACAATTTTTTATTCAAACATAAATTCCCATGTATTTCAATTTTAAATTATGGTTTCTTTTTTATAATAGGTGTATGAACTTTTTAAACCAATTCGATTTCTAGGAATGTATTTCTTTTCATTTTTTTTTCTTATAAATAATGGATGCTTTATGAAAATTGGCTGGTAACCATGAATTTAACAAATATGTGTACATAATTATTTCAAAAATATATTTTCATGTTTTTTTTCATTATATTTAGGATGATCTACCCAAATTAGATTTATTTTTCATGTTTTACCATATGTTATTCTTTATTATGTGATTATTTTTGGATATCATGTTTTTTGAATGAATAAATTTAATTAATAATTTTATTTGGATGTTTCGAGAAAATAATTTCATTTCCACAAGTTCTTTATGAATATCTAATGATTTATATTTGAACATTTTATGAATCCCATTTCATTTCCATGTCTTAATTTTATGATGATTTATAAATTTCATGAACCTAATTTCATTATATGAGTTATTTTATGATGTGATTATTGTTTTCATATAGACATAAATGTATGCATTATAAGATGGGTCAAACGTATATCTCCCTATAAGGAATTTGTTAAAGGAATATATCTCATGAGATATAAATATTAGGAAAATAATTTAGAAATAATATAGGTTCAAAAAGTGTGAGTGTGATAGTGTTTTTCACTACCAAAAATTTTACGAGTGAATGAATTTGTGGATAGAAAGGTTCACCAAGATAATAAATAGTTTATTTAGGACAATGAATATTTTTTTCCGATGTTCCATAGAACATGTTATATGATTCATGTTTTATTTTCTCATGCCTTGTTAAAAATAATATTGTTTTGAGATGGTCTGTTTATGGTTAACACATAATGATTTATGTTCTCCAAAACAAGATATTTTCCTTTGTTCGTGTTCTTTTATATGATTATGATCTAACACTTATCAACATTGTTATGTTCTCCCTTATTTTGGATCTAGAATCACTACTTTATTATGCTTCCAATACCCATTTTATAAACATGATTAAATAATTTTATAATTATTTAATGGTTTTATACTAGAATTATTAAGGAGAAATGATCAAAAGTATAGTAAAATAGGATATTTATGAGCTAATAACTAATAAAATAAAACATTCATTCTTTTTATTATGAGAATATTGAAATGTATAATTAAAATAATGACATTAATGTATTATTTCAGTTATATTTGTATTATGTTTATTCATCTATCCAGATAAGTTGATTGAATGAAATAAATTTTATTCTAATCTCATATTTATGGTTTATCTTTGACCTCTAAACATTTATGTCATTATTGTTCACCGAATATGAGGAGAATATATTTCCCTACTTGGTATATTCCCCTAGGATGGGGTGAATTAGAAATTGATATATGAAAATATTACACAATTAAGATACTTTATTAACATTAAACCAAAAACATATCTATCTCCAACCAATAAAAATGTATGTTCAGAAATGAAAACATGCATGAGGCACAACAATTTTACATGGTTCACCCATAACAGGGATAGTCAAGTGAAAATAAAAAATTTCTTTTCGGATGTACCGAATCTATGATAGAACACTATAGTAACATTATTTAAAGTGAACTCATTGTATTTTCTTTTTTAAAACCAATCAAACATTTAAATCTCACTAATCTCAAAATTATAGTGTTCTCACTTCCCCTTCAAAAGATTATTCAATTTATTTATTGAATTACTGTTTTCTAAGCCCCAATTTTTCATTCATTAAACTCAAAATTAACGCACATGATTAATATTACATTACCATAATTTTTTTGAAAATATTTAGGGTTTTCAACTTTCATTTTCACAATTCCTTTGAAGAAACATTTAACAACTCAAAACATTTCCTATAAATTTACTTTTTTTCATGGAACTCAAAATATTATCTTAACCCTTAAGTGTTTCATAAAAGTCCAAACATTCGTGAATATTTTTTATTATTATAGGAAACAATCAATATTATATACACTAGTCCCTTTTCTATCTGTGAGTATGTTTTCATAGTTACTTTGCATGAGAAATTCCTTCACCCTTCTAATTCATGATTTCTGAGCCCTGATACTCTTAAATGGTTTCACAACCCATATTAGGGGGTAGATGACTATTTATAACCATTGTTTAGTGATCATGAAACTGAATTGTGTGACACTAACTTTATAAAAAATGCTCTATATTTTTGGAACTTTATTGTTTTGACATCGCCTTTTGATCACAACATGTTTCCTTCATGAAAAAACCATATATATTTATATATTTAGATGTTACAACCTCATGAAACCTTAATATTTAAATATATAATTATAAATTAATTAAATTATATGAGTAATATAATGTACCCCACATAACACCAATATTAAACTATCCTTGATATACTATCGAAAAATTATTATTTAAATATCACTATTATAACATTGAATATTGTTTTGTAGGTATGAATAGGAATAAAAATATAGTTAATTTTTTTATTAATATTTTCAATAAAAATACTAGTCATAAATATTATATTGATTATCAGTAGTTTATAAATAATGATCAAAATATTTTGTAGGTTAAATAAATATTTTTCATAAAACTATTTTTATGTAGTCAATGTATTTTTACATTAATAGATTATATAAATGACTTTTTATAAATGATTAAAATGAAATGAGTAGAATATGTTGTCAAGGAATGACCATAATAAGAATAAAGAGGGTAGAATTGAGTTCATTGAATATTTCAACACATAGAATAATCTTCTTCTCTTATTTAGGACTAATTTAAATTATTTTCATTAAAAATCATGTAAAGGAAATAAAAGATTATAATGAAACAAACATAGATATATTTATATTGTTTTAGAGATTATAAGTACAATAGTAAACTCCATAACCACTATTCTCCATGATTTTGATGGTTTTAAATAGACTATTCCTTTATTCAGGGGAAAACAAGTCCTTTTCATAGGGAATTCATGACAGAATATAAGAAATCAACACTTGGTACAAGAATAAGAGCATTAAACTAGGCCCTAAAAATGATTTACAAACAATATACATCAAATTTACTTTTATTGGGAATGTATAAAAGAAAGGATAAGGAAATAATTTTTACATAAATATTATCTCATAACTGTATGACATAACAATAATAAAACAATTATATCCAAGAGAAATAATATTAAGAGTAAGAAGCTCAAAGAGAGTCCTTTAAATGTTTAAAATATTGACAATAAACAAATATTTTAATTCAAGATATCATACATTTTGTTTAAATAAAAAATATAGGTTCATTTTTTAATAATTTAGAAATTTACCCTATGTATTATCTTTCTCAAACACATCGCATGCCTAATTATGATCTCACACAATAATATTTTTCAATTTCATTTTCTTCCACTTATTTAAATTCACTACACATGATTAGTAAAATACAAGGATCAATGACATTTCTTTCTCCTTGAAATTCCATGGAAACTGTAAGGACAAATAAAATATATTAACCTTTTTCATCTATCTTAATAAATGGATCTAATTATATTTTATTGATCTTAAATAGGAAATAATTAATTTAATAATTTTACAACATAATTAAAAAACTCACCAAAGAGATTCAGTGGTAATAAAACCCATCTACCAACATGACATAAAGAATTTGAATATTTGAATCCACATAGACAAATTCTTGATCTCATACTATGAAGCTAATTTCTAGAGAATAATCGAAATATCCTATTTTAATTCGTGTATAATAATTGGATTATGTTGGAATTTTATTCACACTCCTGAATTTGACATAGTTGATTTGAAATTATGTTTCAATTTCCTCCACATAAGAGATTCACTGATACTGACATATTCAATTACTCCACATAACTATTTTACATAGAAAAATGATTACATAAGTGGTGCATAATATACTATATATTATCTATATAGGAAATTTAAATATATAAAATTGATCAACAAAGACAAAACATCATGTTTAATAATTTTCCTAACTTATTCATAATTCAGGAAAAACACCTAGAATCCATACATAATTAAATTAATGTCAGAATTCAAAAGAGTAAAATAAAACATAATAAAAACAATTATAAAACAAATAATCATTAAATTATAAAGTGTTATAGAGATCATAAAAAGCTAATGTATGTGAAATATGTTGCATCAGTATTAGTAGTCCAATTATCTACCCCTTTTGATGAAACAAATTATATAAAACTCATAAAATAATTTTTGTAGTCTTAAAGAAATAAAATATAGAATTTAATATTTTATAATAAAAAAAGTTTAGAAAATATTATTAAGTTCAGAATATATTGTTTCCCCCTCCATTTAGTTACTTATTTCTTAAATAGTTGAAAAATCTCCCTTTTTTTAAAGTACTTATCCACCTTTTAAATAGTGTTTGAAAATAAAACATTTATCCCCAATCTTTGTGTCATTAAGAAGGAACGATAAGAGAGATGAAACAAAAGATAATGTATCACTTTTTAGTTATGGAATACTTAAGTATAGTGAAAAAAATTAATACGTAATTACAAAAATATTGACTTCCGTGAAATAAAAAGATAAGTAATAGGAAATTTAATAGATCACTAAAAAAGAGATCATAAATTATTTATTATTTCATTAATTAATGTGAAAAAAAGTAAATATTCATTAAAGTAGTTATAATATATTATTTAAGGAATATATTTTGGTTTGGATGAAGGTGGTTTTGATGTTGATGCAGGTGTGGAGGTAGATGGTGTTGGTATTGATGACATTGAAGGATCCTAAAGATGTTTTATTATTTTTCCTCTTTGTCTAAGAAGTGTTATCAAGATACAGACTAAGAGGTATTATTATTTTTATTTTAAATAATATGTCATAGTACATGTCGATCCTTGGAATATCATAAAACCTGAGAAAATCATAGATCAATAGAGATAATTGCTTATGTATTTAAGAAATGGCTGTTATTTCATTTTTATTAAACTTCTTAAGTTGTTGTACTTGACCTGAAGAGAAATTGTTAGACACACAAACAGAGGGAGTTAGAATCATAGGATAAATGTATGAAGGTAAAATTTCATACAGAATAAAAATAATAAAATTCTTCAAAATAGTATTCAGAAATGATTACATACCTATTATTCTATTAGTCAGTGACTTCACTTTCTGTTCTTTTTTATTTACTTACACTATTAAATTAGAAAAAACTTTATTAATATCCTTAAGAGAAGTTAAAATTCAATTGTTACTAACTTGTGGTTTGTGTTCAATTAATCATAAAATGATAAGATATTATTATATAACAAACTCCCTACATAAAATTATAAGATATCTTTTTAAATAATCCTTTTAGGATAATTCTATATATTACTATTGATAAAAATCTATTACATCCATGATATACCCAGTGGAAACATTTTCATGGATTTATATCTACTATTGAAAAAAACATGAATGATTATATCGTTACCTTCAATGAAGTGAGTAGATGAATATCTTTCTTCCATTAAAATATAATACATTTTTCTTACCACAATATAGTCATTCATGAATATATCTAAGTCAAAAATATGATTCATCATGGCTTATGAATATTACTAAAAATGATAATAAATATCCTTTTTTATTTAATCTAATACAACTCGAGAAATCAAATTAGATTGGAGGCATTGATTCTGAGAAGAAACAAAATTTAACTCAAACATTATCTTACAAACTCCATTATGGAAATCTGGACGAACTGGTGAAACAGAAGGAGTAGCATTTGAGTGTAGGATTTTTTGTTAAAAAAAAAAAAATAACACGACACCTTTCAATGCATTCAATTCCTCTTTTAAATGATCTCAAATTTTTTTGAATTCACCAAGAACATATTCAGTTATAATTGATTGCATTGATGAGGAATCCTGAGAAATGTCCTTTTGAGATGCATTAAATGAATGAAGTTAAAAAAGACAACCTTTATAGAGGAAACATCGTTAAAATCACTTATCAAGGATTTCATTTCATCATTTTCCAAATAACATACATTAGAAATAGCTCGTGGGAAAGGTGGATCTGTTTGAAAACTATTAATTATTGCTAATTAGGAATCCACCATTCCAAGAAACATATTGAAATATGATTTTTATATAGAGTAATATTTTGTTTCTCTAGTTTCATATTTTTCAAACTACTATATCCACTTTTAAATAAAAATGATCTACTCTAGTATTTGAAATATCCATCAATACTTAACTTAGAAACATGTCCTTTCCAATTATTATTAAACTCCTATAAACTAAGGGATATACTTTGTGAGAATGTGAAGGTGAATATGGTACCGATAGTCTATGGGAACAGATTTTAGACTCTATAAATACATCAATATCAGTTTTTATTTCATCATGTGATCCATGATGAATTGGATCATCTAATTAATTCACCTTCATTGACTCTGGACTTTTCTAAATTTTAAAAATGTATTTTCTATCATAGTTGTCCTATATTAATAAAAAACTTGCATTTTTTTAAACAACTATCACTTCATACCAATCATAATCAATAGAAATTTCTAATTAACAAATTTCTTGGCTCTAAGAAGCCACATATAATAGGATCTGGATAGATTAATCCACTAAAACACTAATAACTAGAACTAAAGGCTCATATCTTACAGAATTTTTCTCCCCTACTCCACTAAAAGACACTGTCTCAATATGTTTTGCATCACTAAGTCGTGTGTTCTGAGTTGACTCCTACGGATTCACACTATCCTCACAAATTTTATTTAAATAGTTCAAATCATAATCCTAATAATATCCATTTATATTCCGGAGAATTGATGATAAAGTATTACTTTTATTACACTCCACCACATCACCTCCATTTAAATCCACTTCTTTCTTCTTCAAAAAAAACTATTCTAATATAAGGATAATACTTCAATATCGGGTTTTCTTTAAAACAATGATTTAGGAATCTCACCATTATCTTGAAAATCTCAAATTTACATTATAAATTAATACTTACATTAAATATATATCATAAAGAATGAACTTTATCAATCTCTCCTTCTCATTGTGATATACATATATGTGGAAACATATATAAAACATTTCATTTAGAAGGTATCACTTTTTTAATATTCTTTTCAAAAATAGGTCTTCCATATGAAAATATAAATAGTTCATTTGTACCTACATAGACTTCCACAACAATAATATTACTAAATGAAAATTCCCCCTTAAGGGGACAATGAAAGGACTCATCCATTTCAATAAATGAATCTACCACATTATTACGTTAAACATTTGATGATATTATAACCTTTTTTATTGAACTAAAACTAGGAATTCATCAAAAACTCATTAAATTCTTTATCAAAAATAAATCCCAACTTCAATTCATCAAACAAAAAATCCCAACATTGAAACTCATGTTATTTATTTAACAACATTTCAGTTTTTTTCAGCAATTCCATTTCTATATATTTTCTATAAAAAACCCTTCTTTAATTTTCTTCGATCTTTTAGATAAAATTGTGATTCCATCATCAGAATGCATCCAAATTCCTATTTCTAATAGGTCATTTGAATTTGAAATATGGATTGAGAGGTTAGAGATCATGGCTCAGGTTCAACGGTTGGTTATATATGAAAATAGAAAATGGGTTGCGACTCAATTTTATATTTTCTCATATACCGAATTCCCATTGTTCTTAAATACTCTATTTTAGTATTTGGGTAAATTTAAATTGATAATGTGTTAAGATAAATAATGAAATAAAATAAAAGAAATAAATTTATTTTTTTCAAATTTTAAAAATGAAGATAATATGAACAAGAATAATTTTCATATAACATTAAACTGAATAATATAACAGAAAAATAAATTTCCTAAATTTCAACAATAATAATTACAATAATGAATATAAATTAATTTAATTAAAAATTAATTAAAAAAAATTAAATATATTTGAAAAAATAGACCGAATGATCTTTTAATAAAATCAAAACACTCACATGCAATGGGTTTTGTTAAAATATCTAATAACTGATTCACGATAGAGATAAATTCAAGAGAAATATCACCTTTTTAGAATTAACACTTAATAAGTGATTCTTTAAGTCGATATAATTCTATCATGAATTATTTTATTGATTATTTCAAATAGTGAAAGAACTAGTGTTATCATATTTAATTGTGACTTGAATATAATCAAAGCCAAATTCCATTAATTTATGTTTCATCTACATCACTTATGAATAGTAACTTCCAACAGTAATATATTCTACTTCTAATGTAGATAATGAAATAGAGTATCAATTTTTAATTGACCAGGATAACATGGATTTTCAATGAAAATGGAATATTACTAATTTAATCTTCCTATCTAGTATTCAATTACCAAAGTTTGCCATATAATTTGATAACAAATTAAAATATTGATGTCTTTAGAAAAAATAAAGGAAATAAAAATTGTTCCTTTTAAATATCTTTAAGTCCTTTTAGATTTTTTTCAATGATATTCAATAGGATTAGACTAAATCATGCAAAAATACATACTATAAACATAATATCTTGACTATTATCAGTCATGTAAAAAAACTCAATTATAATTTCGTACATATTTTTTTCATAAGTTTTCTAACTTCATCTATGTTAATTTTTTCTTTATAACTTATTCAATTATTATATAATTTACTACATTCAATTCCAAACCAATTCAATAAGACTTGTATGTATTTTCTATGATTTATAAAACTCCAAAAGTCTTTTTGATAATGTTAATATTCTCTAAAATAATTAAACTCATCCATCATACATATTCAAAGCTATTTTTAATGAGTTTTGAAAATTAATTACACAAATTTTTATTCAAAGAACCAAAAATTACATCATCAAACATATATTTTTATTATCATGATATATGAAGATGAATTTTATTAAACATAGTAGGATCTTATTTACTAATTGAAAACCCATTTTATAAAATAAATGAACTTAAACACTCATACCACAATCTAAGTTCTTGTTTAGGACTATAATGTGATTTGGTATGTTCAAAAACAAAATTTGGAAAACTATGATTTTCAAAACCAATTGGTTGTTAAACATAAACTTATTATATTAAAAATCCATTTATAAAGTCATATTTTTCAACCATATGATATAATTTAAAATTCATTTAAATTTCATAGGTTAAATGAATTCTAATGTTTTATAATTTAGCTACTTGGTAAAAGGTATCTTCATAGTCTATACCTTCTTGATGATTATAAACATTAGTTAAAAGTCTAAATTTATTCTAAGTTATTACACTGATACCATTCTACTTATTCCTAATTATCCATTTTGATATAATAATAAGATAAATAGAGGGTCTATTATCTTATTACAATACATTATTCCTCATGAGCATGATTAATTCATATTGTATAGATACAACCCAACTTTAATCTACCAAGGATTATTCAATAGAGATAGGTTCCAACTGAGATAAAATTGGAAAAAACACTACATGTTTTCCTACAATTCCTCTATTTCTAGTTCTTGTATATAATCATCATATAATAGTTCTAAAGGATTTTTTTTAATAATTGTTGGCTTTTTTGGAAGAAGAGTTTCAGGTTCACTAGAATCCAACCATTCAGGATTTGGTTATGGAAAATAAAAATACAATTATTCATCATTTTTTTATCAAAAATAAATCCAAATCCATGTTTTCAAAAGAATAACGCAGTTCATCATGTTTTGTTTATTTTTTATTAAAATGATCACTTTTACCAAATTTCACATGAGTAAATTCATAAACAATATTTGATTGTTTATTGAAAACATTATTTTATTTTGAATTAGTATGATTTCCTAGAAATATTTTTCATTATATTTTAGATCAAACTTACAAAAATTATCTGTGGTGTTTATAATATAAACCTTGAATCCCAAAACCATAAATCATATAAATTTTAAATTTCGATTATTCTATACCTCAGAGTTTTTTCTTTTAAATATGTCTAAGTAGAACACTATTTAGAACATAAATTTATGTATGCATAGATTAATCCCAAAAATGAGTAGGTAGGTTATATTCAAAAAACATAGTTCTAGCATAAATTTCTTCCAAATTCATATTCCTCCATTCAACAGTATCATTCTCTTAATGTGCCCTATGGGAAGAAAAGGTATACATAATATAATGTTTTGAAAAATAACCATTGATATCATGGATATAAAATTCTCTTCCAGGTTTACATATTAAATAAATAATTTTGGAATACTTCTTTTTTTGAATATATTTTCAAAGACATATAAAAGAAGAAAAAGAATATCCTTTAACACTTATATAAAAACATGGTAAATCTAGAATTACAATCAAATAAAACATAAATAAAAGAAATTCCTATTAGGATTGAAACTCTATAAGGCCCAAAAAATCAATATTAATTAGCTATATGGGATACTAATTAGAAACCACTTTAATTGTTTTAAATGATGAAATTTATTTCATGTACATTAGGCATGCATCACATAGCTTATTTTTACTCAATTTATGTTGACAAAAATCTGAAAATAAATATATTATGGGAATTTTTTTCAAAGAATACACAATATAACATAGAAATATTCTATTCAATTTCCATGAATAATTTCTTCATGCATATATAAAATTTAAAATATATCTACTCGAATAATTAAGATCAATATTACAGACATTCTCTGTTAATGGTGCCTTAAATTTTAGTGTTTTATCTATAAAAATAAAATATTTATTATTTTAAAAATTAAAAAAATAACCTTAAACATAAATTTGTATGATAATTATCAAAATTTTCATTAAACCATATATATAGAGAACTGTTTAGATAAGTACATCGTTCATATTTCAAACAGCTTCAACTACCATAATCCTTCCATTATAATTGTGTAATGTCTGGACCTGGGCGGCACACATTGATGCCCCAAGATGGTCATTCACATCTCCTCAAGCATGCCCCCTCATATTCTAGAGGATTTTTACTATTATTAAGGGTTTATTAAGTTTATTATGGGGAGGACATACCCTCTTTTATCAAATTAATACTCCAAATATAAAAAATAAAAAATATGAGAAAATTATATAACAATAACATTTCCAATATCACATGATAAAAAAATCAATAAATACAATGTCCAACTGAATCAAAAACATGATATGCTAAATTAAGTGTTTGGTGTCGAAAAATAAAACTGAAAATAAATACACCTACGACTCGCAATAGGGTCTTCAACCATGTATAGTTCCATCATCCAAGCTCCATACCCAAATCATCAATCTAACCCACAACCTTTCCCTTAATCTGTCTTATAATAATAAATTATATTCAGGGTTTGATCTTGGATCCCATATAGGGTGTGATTATAATATAGTAGGCTACAACCGTTAATGTCCAAAAAATCCAATCTAAAACATTGTATACCATTGTATAATGAAATAAGTAAAATTCTTAATTACATAGTTGTCACATTATCAATTATTATTTATTTAACAACATTAACCCTTGAGTTTCTGAGAGCACTTATTCTTCAATACCTTCTTTATCCCATGAATAAGTCTGAATCATGACTGATTTTCAAATAACAACTCAATAAACTAATAGGATTTCCTTATCCATTTCATTAAACTTATTAAAATTTTTCATTTGAAACCATAGTTCTATACCAACAATTTGGCTCATCGTCGTCATGTCTAGGGTCATGTGGGCTTTAGAAACCCTATACTATGTCCCATAAAGGTTTATCACTATGGGAATCAGAAATAGTAGACCATGAACTTCTCTTATGGGCTTTATAAATGGTAAACCATGTCCCATTATCATTCATATTTTATTTTATCACTATAGTTTTCAAAAACAAAAGACCATGTCCCTCTCATGTCGGCTTTAGAAATAGCAGACTATGACCCACTCTTGTTTATCAAACATTTATATATATAATAACAATATATATATATATATCACCAATATAAATAAATCTCCATATCACAGAAATCAAGATTAATCAACATTATTCCTCTTATTATAATAGATCTCTTTATTTATCTGAAAAACTATTAATCTTACTCATACAATTAATTAATTTAATAATTAATTAGTCACAACTGGTTTATTAATTAATTAAAAAATTAATAAAATCCAATTCAACAATTACAATATCTCATAATTAATTCTATGACTAATTATCTAATTCTCAGTATCAGTATCTCATAATTAATTCACCAAATAGTTATTTAAAAATCCAACAATTTCACAATTCCATTATTAATTGATCTACCCAAATTAATAAATTTAATAGAGAACATAAATTTGTAATCAAATCTTTAATACTACATTTTTCATAAAAATATTCAATATCACAACTATGGGATTTAATTATTAGACAGCCAACCTCGATTTCTTGATAAATGACCTCTCAATAGAAATCCCAAAAATTGAGTGGCACACCAATATAGAATGGGATTCAGATCTATAACCCTAAATCAATATTAAAAAATTCAATATATCATAGATATATATGTTGATCCATAAATGTAAATCTATATTCATTAAATATATATATAAATCTAGAAAAAATATAGGATAACTACCACCAAATGAATGATGTAACAAAGTAGGATGAATGGGAAATATATGTGGAAAGATATACTTAAAATGAGAGATATGAATCTATAATTCAGGATTCGGATCGTGAAGAAAAAAGGTCTGATGGCCATGGAATCCCTTCAAAAAAGAATTGGTATCTTGAAAAACTTATTTTATTTAATTTTGTAATGAATGGGGTATGTTTTGTGGGTTCAGGTGGATTAAAAATTAATTTTAATGCCAATTAAAATATAGTGAATAGTTTCATAGGCAGTGGTGCATATGTTTCCCTAACAATGAACTTACTAGGATCCCAATATTTTTAGGCTGCATGGTTTGAAAAACCGTACACCAACCATGTGGAACCCCACTATCCAGGGTTGTTTGTTTTCTAGGTTGGGGCACATGGTTTTCTCTAACCATGAACCAAACATTGAAAACCCATTTCTCTTACATTTGTTTCTCAATTTCCACCCAACCACACATCAAGGTATAACCAAATGAAATATAATCAACATAAGTGAAAACAACCAAAAACCTCATCCTATTCAACTCCATAAAAGTTTAGGATCTTACTATCTCCCCACCTTATAACAGATAATCTTCTAGATATACATGAATGATTCTCTAAAATTCTGAGCCAAATAGATCAGGACATTAAACCATCGTATATGCTTCCCTTTACTAAGTCTCCAATTACATATTCCCATTCTCCAACAATACATTAAATATTGTCACAGTCCTTCCCTGCAACACATTCTAATGATGATCAAACCCACATATCAGATGATCATTAAAGGACACATCTACCTCATGATCATAATAATCCACATTGATCACATGATAAGGGTCAGGATTGTGTTGTCATAGTTGTGGAACATTGAAAAAAACATACATAGAAATCTATTTCTATAATTATTCAATCGGTATGCCACTAGCCTGACACTTTCCAGAACATCAAATAGTCCAAAAAATCTGGGTGCCAACTTTCCCTATCTATCTATCCTATAGTGACCCTAACTATGAGACACTAGATGGAATACATGATCACCCTATTCAAAATCTAGGTTCGATCTCCACCTTCCAAAATATGATTTCTTCATACACTAAATCATATCCATACGTTTTTAAATCATCTGCACCTACATCAATGTCTCATACAAAATTCTTGGTACCAACAACTTTGACTCACATGCCTCCATCCAAAAGTATAGTGCCCTTCGTGCACTACCATAAAGATCCTCACATGGTGTCATCTGTATAGTTTCTTGATAACTATTTTCATAAGAAAATCCCACTAAATTCATGTTATTTTATGAATAACCACCAATGTCAAGAACACAAGCCCATAGTATATCCTCAAGCACTTGTTTAGTATGCTCTGACTACACATATATTTTTTGGTGAAAGGTAATCCTAAATAATACCTCCATATTGACTTCATTTTTAATCCCTTATATAATTATGATGTTATGTGTGAGTTATGATCTGAAACTATAGTCGGTGGCACCCTGTGTAGATAGATTATCTCCTAAATATACAAATCTCTTAACTAATCCATCGAGAATGTCTCGCATATAGGGAAGAAATGTGATTCATTCCTCAGTCAATCCAAAATAACCCAGATAGAATCATTCTTCCATGGAGTCTTTGGAGTACCCAATATATATTCCATCTTCACACTGTCCCACTTCCACTCTGGAATGGGTAACAGCTATTGAAAGCCTCTAGGACATCGATGCTTCACCTTCACTTACTGAAAGTTATAACATCATGTAATGATCTCTACTATATATATATTCATTCAAAGTCACCAAAACTGTCATCATAGGTCATAGTACATTTTTTTAAAACTTGGATATACCACCAACTTTGTGGCAAGAAATTTCTGCATAATATCCTCTTTCATTCATGTAGGAACGAAAAATTGATTCCTGAAATTGGTCATCTTTTCTACATCTATACTATAGTCTCAAGGTGTATTCCTACCATAAATGATTTACCTGAAGATAATGCTCTATGAATACTCGTACTATATATCCCCAATCTATCTCTAATGTTTAGACTCTACTGAAATTGACATGAGATTCTTTTGCTATAAACACTTCTGAACCAAAATGTGCATCTAAGCCAATAATGCCTTCATCCTTCACTCAAAACTTGACGCTTAAACTGTATGAGTCTGATTTGTCCTACTCAAATAATCTGCAACATTATCCCCCTATATAGGAATATATGCTATCTCAAAATCGAATGACTTCATATTCTACACCCATATCTGTAAGTGGATATTCAAATCTAATTGAAATGAAAAGATAATTATGCCAAAAATTTAGTGAATAAACCACTACCGCTAACTTAATTTCATAAGTAGGGTAGTATTTTTCATCTGTCCTCAAATACCTTTACAAATACACCACAACTCAATCACCATCTATCAACACTACCCCTCATCTAATCCTAACAGAATCACAATAAACTGTATACTCCTCACTTAACTCAGGTAAGATCCTGATTGGTGTTGATGTGAAAGGCTTATTTTACTTTTGGAAGGCCTTCACACATGTTTTTATCCAATTAATCATTATACCCTTTTTGGTCAATCCCAAAAGTAGTGCTTTTAGATGATAAATTCTTTGGGTGAATCATCGATAATATCTAGTTATCCCCAAAAATCCTCAAATATCTAGAATTTTCTTTATATTCTCCCAAGACACAAGTATATGAACATTATCTGGGTCTACCAACACACATTCCTTCGACACGATGTGTCCCAAAAAAATGTAACTCATCAATCCAAATCTGTCACTTAGATTTCTTGGCATACTTTCAGTTCTCTATTACTGTAATCAGGATGATTTAAAGATATTGGGCATGATCATCATGAGTCTTGGAGTACACCAAGATGTCATCTAAAAAAATCACCACAAATTGATCCGGGTACGGATGTAATATCCTATTCATCAAGACCGTAAACACTGATGGGTAATTATTTATACCAAAAGGCATTATGATGAACACATATTGGCCATACATGCTTCTAAATGCAATCCTCGATATGTTAGAGGTCTTAATATTAAGATAACGATACACTGGTCTCAATTAAATCATCAAGAACACCAAAGATCCATTAGACTAGTCAAATAGATCATCGATACAGAGAATAGGGTACCAGTTCATTACATTCATCTTCTCCAACATTATGTAATTGACAAAAAAGAAAAAATCTTGTCTGCTTTCGTTGCAAACAACACCAGTGAACCCCATGGTGATGTACTCATATAGATAAATACATTATTCTTTTTCTCTCAAAGACGATTAATATGTCTTGAAGTTATGTTAGTGTTACTCGGTATGGTGGAATATATACTAGGTCTTCCCCAAGCATGAGCTCAATAGTGAATTCCATATCTCACATATGTGGTAGTCTAAAAAATTTATCCCGAAAGACATCCTAATGTAGTTCCAGTATTTGTGGAAGTACATTTTTCTTAACACCTTCTTCATATAGTAATAAAATAGAAAGATGGGTTGTGAGTTATCCTAGTTGTTGAGTAATTCTCCCTACTCGGCCTTCTTAGATAGGTTACTCTCTAAAGTGAATATAATTTTCCACTAAAGAGATTTAAAATTCACTCTCCTCCTGTAAATATCAATTCGGGCTCAATATGTGACTATCTAATCCATACACATTGTTAGGTTGAAACCTAACTTGTAATGAATCTAGATATCCTATAGAAAAAAATACACTCTAATATCAAGAGAACATCCCTTGCACATAAATATGTCTCTAGACCGTGCTCCCAATACTGTATCTATATATATAACCCCACTCACAAACTCCACCACTAGGCTCATACCATTAAAATGTTTTTTAGATATGATGGAATAAGAGGCACCAATATCATATAGGTTACTATATAATGTAAAAGATACCAGAATATTACCTCTCATTGTCAATAGTCCAGCCGTATTATCCACAAGTGCATGTAGCACCACAGGAAACTATTTTTCCCCTCTTCCATGTGATGTCATTTGAATCCCCTGAGTTGCACTACTCCACTGATATGGGAGATCTTTCCTAGAGGAACCACATCTACTACCTCTACCACCTCTTCCTGTAGAACATCATATGACAGACTGATATGTCACAAAAGAACCCCTTCCCACACCTTGGTTCAGTGTAGCACCTCTATTACTAACCTTCAGTCATGTCTTCCTGCAGAACTTTTGTAAATGTCTCATATTTCTGAAGCCTTTTCATTCCATTGGTGGTTGTGAGAAATTTTTCAGAAGTGTCCCATCCTACCACTCTAGTGGAAAAACACATGATCATGTTCATGTGCAACTAATCCCCCTAACAATGTATTATTTTTCCCACCTCTCTCTCTAAGGATGTCATAGCGACATTTCCTTCTCTCAGAATTCATACCCCATGGCCGTGCAGATGTACCCACATTTCCTACATTGGATTCCTCCCTCAGGTTCCACTCAGCTATGAGAACATGATCTACCACATCAAAAATCTTTTTTAATCCATAAAAGGTTTACATGGAACTTAATATTACACTTAAGTCCATCAATAAATCATCTCACTATAGATATATTATCTTTATACAATGATGGATAAAAGTGTTGAATATCAATGAAGTATCCAACATAGTCCACCACATACATTCTTCACTATGTCAATCTCATAAACTCATCTTTTCTATCTTGTATCAGTGTCTCTAGGTATAAGTGATCCATGAAATTCTTTAAAATGTACTTCTATAGCGAACCACCATCCCATCTAGTTCGTGCATGAGTGTCCCAATAGTGATTCAATGATCCGTATAGAATATAAGTGGAAATCATGACCCTTGTCTCAGCAAGAGTCTCCATGTGGTCATGTATCATCTCTATGGACTCATCCCAGAACTCATCTCCCTCGGGTCCACCCTCTCTAGTGAAATTCAGAGGGTACTATAATTGAAACTCCCTCATCTGGTTAAACATGTTCTTCTCAACTCTCTCTAGGCCTATTTCAATCAAATTTAATGAAGTGATTGAATTTCTCTTGGATATTCTCCCCTATATCCTCTCCTAGAACTTTTGGTGACTCATGTTCTACCACTGGGGGATCATCCACCGCCATGTCCTCTAGTCATCCAATCAAGAAGAATCGTTATAGAGGCATGACTCTTCATTTACAAACATTAACCTTTCAAAACTACTGAAAAAATTAACACACATAATAAAAATAAAATAAAAATGGATTACAATAGAAAATTTCCCCATGTCTTTCCACGCATTAAAAACATAGGTGGTATCACTACCTTTAACCATCCTACATCTAGTTCTTGGTCAACAAGGGTAAAACTGATCTCATTATTCACATTTCATTATTCACCCATTTATTGAAAATTTTCATCATTTTACCATTATAAACGTTATATAAGGCACCATTTTCAATTTATTTTCATTGGAATGGAAAAAAAATTCATGTTTAACAACTTACATATTACTCATTTCCAGTGCGTGCAAAAAATGATGGATGTCACAATAACCATTAGTCTCAAGAATGATAAACGTAAATTCATCTCTCATTAAAAAATTGTACATGAGTCAAATCTCATAAAATCATTGAAATATTACACACATAACACTAGAAGTGTGTAACCCATTGTTAAATAATATTCAACTATATCCAAAAATAGTAATAATAACAATTCCCACCCTCAGTACTTGGGTTCTCCGCCATAAATGGGTTCACTACTCCATGCATGAACTCCAAATTCTCCAAGTCTCCTTTCTAACTTTCCCAAATAGTAATAAAAAGATAAATAAAAGAAACTAGGGCTCTAATATAACTTTGTAACATCTCATACTAGGTTCCACACAGTAATTCCCCTAGCTGTTCAATCACATGACTTAGAGCATGCCTCCACATATGTTAGAGACTTCAAACAATCAGTGTGTGTATGGTAAGTCGATCATGGGGATATTATACCCACTTTTATCAGAATAATAGACGATAACAAATAAACAATATTGAAAGCATGTATTACTATAAAAATTCCAATATCACAAGATAAACGAAGAAGAAAATACAATATCTAACTAAATCATAAAACATTCCATGCTAAAGTAAGATTGAAGTGTCTAAAATGCAAAATAAAATTAAAGACACCAAAGACTCCCAAGAGGGTCCCACACCATGTATATTTCCCACATAAAATATCCATTCCAAAACCATTAATCTATCCCAAGTCCTTTGACCTTATCCTATCATGCAAAAATAATGTCTATTCATGTACTGATTAGACAACCTTAGTAGGGTGTGAGTACAACTCATTTGGTCAACACCAATAGTTTCAAAAACAAATCTAGTCTAAAATAATGTATGTAGTTATATAATGAAATAAGTACAATGGTAAATTAAATAGTTCTCACATTATCAAATAATCTTTATATAACCAGATAAACCCCTTTGTTTCCAAGAACATCCAATCCTCAGTATATGCTTCGGCCTGTTTTAGATTCTAAAATATGTGGCATTTTCAAATCAAAATTCAATATAATAATTTACATTCATTATAATTTTCATTGAACATATTAAAATTGTTAGTTGGAAACATAGTCTAAAGCCAATAATTTTGGTCTAGGTCATTACGCCTAGGGCCCATGGGCTTCAGAAACTATAGACCCTCTCCCACATTCATAAACCTTATCCCAAAAAAGTTTTTCTCTAAGGGATTCAGAAACAGAAGACCATGCCCCTCTCTCATCGAATTAGTAAGGATAATACCATTTCCCACTCTCTTTTATAAAATAATTTATGACTACAGGCTTTAGAAATAGCAAAGAGTGTCCCACTCATGTTGTATTTAGAAAGATCAGACCATGTCCAACTCTCATTTATCAAAAATTAATATATATAACATATATATATATATATATATATGTCATCAATATCTCCAAAATCACTATATCACATCAATAAAAATTAATCAACATTAATCCTTTTATTATAAAAATTCTCATTACATAATTCGACAATAAATTAATCACGCTCATACCATTAATTAATTCTACAAGTAATTAATCACATCTATTTTATTAATTAATCCACTAATTAATAAACTCTAATTCATCAATTAAAATGTCTCATAATTAATTTGTTGATTAATTATATAATTCTCAATCTCAATATCTGATAATTAATTCATTGATTAATTATTCCCCAATCCCATAATTTCACAAATTTGTTATTAATTGATTTACCCATCTTAAATAATTTAATCAAGAACATAAATTTCTAAATAACCCAAGCAGTTCTAAAATTTGAATACCTGTAATAAAGATCAAGACAATGGGATTTTTATATTAAACCACCGAACAAAATTATTTGATGAAGGATCTATCAATTGAAATCCCTAAAATTAACCAGCACAATAACATAGAATGGTATCAAGATCTATAACCCTAACGAAAGATTAAACAAGTCAAGATATCTTAGAAATATATGTAGATCCATAAACAAATATCTAGATTCTTTGAATCTATATTTAGGTATAGATAAAATAGTATATATCTATGAAAAAATGAAGGAGAGAACAATGTAAGGTGAATAAGATAGTAATAGAGAAATATTTACTTACCGAGAGGGATGTGGATCTTAGATTTGGGATTCAAATCACAAAGAATGGAGGTTACATTGCCTTTTAATCACCCTGAATTCTCTAAAATCATCAAAAACTGATTTGGTCTGAGATTGGGATTAATGGTGGAGGTTTTTGGGGTTTGGGTGGATTAGAAACTAATTTTATTCCATTTAAAATATCATTTATAGTTTCTTGGGAAGGGGTTTGTAGTTTCACCTAATCGTGCACCAACTATGCACCCATTATTTTTTGGGTGAATGGTTTATCATTATCGGTTGTATGGTTTGACAAACCATGAGCCATCCATACAAACCCTCTCTATCAAGGGTTTCATGATTTCCTAGGCTAGGTCACATGCTTTTCCCTAACCATGCACCAACCATGCAAAACCCCTTTTACTTCCATTTTTTCTCAATTTCCACCCAACAACAACCCAAAGTAATACCTAATGAAAAGTACTTACAACAAGGAAGAAATAATTAATATATCATCTGATTCAACTCTACATGAGTTCATGATCTTAAACTAAGTCCTTAAAAGTAACATGACCTTCATATATATTTGAGGAGTGAATATTTGATAAATATCAACTCATATGCCTTGATAAAGCCATTTATATATACCAAATTTCATTATTTCTCGTTAAAATTTATATCTTAAAATAAAAATTGAACAATAAAATATTTTGATACCATATTTTCTTAGGTCTAGAATGGTTAGAAAATATATATTTTAGAACATGGTTATTTTTATGTTTCCCAAAACCATCAACATTGAATTTTGGAAAACATTTGTTGAAAAATCATTTTTAATTACATTGAACTATGAGTTTCTTGAAATAAAATAATTTTCATAGTTTCCAAACACACCACAATGAAAATAATTAATTTTTTCATGTTTTTTATTACTAGAACTAGGTAAAAAATAATTATTTTAAAACATTGTGTTCTCAAAATTATTTCCCAATCCAAATATATTTTTATGTTTTAAAATATTAATAAGAATTTGATTTAAATAGTTTTCCCATTTTCTTAAAAAATTAGAATAATATTTAAATTATCGAACATACTTTTTAAAATTTCAATTCCATTCACATTCTCAATGCATGATGAAGTATAATTTTATAATTTTTTAAAAAAAATTACAATTTTTAAGTTATTTATCCTTTTTCATTAACAAAATAATCATATGATATTTTCTGAGTTTTATTTTTTTTCAAAGTTTAATATTTAGATTCTAAGATGGAATGAAATTCATCCAGTTACGAGAATAAGAAATTTGCATTTGCTGGTTCATTTTTGTTGTTAGAAGAATAGAAATAACCACCATAGGAGTATGTACCATAAATCAAATATATTATTTCTAATTATAATTCTCATTTTATGATTCCGAATATGAAACAACACTATATTCCTTTGAATAACTCAATGTTTCCTTCTTTTATTTATTATAATTTCTCTTATAACTAACTTTCTTGAAGTAATTATTTCTTCAGTTTTTTCATATTGAAGTTGTAGACAATCAAGCTTGATGTGTACATGCTTATTACACTCATAAAATCTTACCTACTTTGAATTCCAAAATAAATTATAATATTTTTTGATTGGTTTCAAAAAAAATGTTCTCTATTTAAATAAATTATTTATTTTTTTTGGACATGTGGGAGATATCTCTATCTGAGTCAGTAAGACATGAATAATATTTATATGATCACTCATCTATTACTAATTCATTAAACAACTATTCATCTTTTTAAATTGAGACTGTTAAAGTAGCATTCACTTTATTAACTAAAATATTTCATCTCAATTCAACTTAAATAGCTAACTTATACATCATTTGAGTTCCAATAATATCTTTATTTTGATGTTTTTTATCTATGTTTTTTACATGATACCACTTAAAATACCACTCCACCTTGGTGATATTATCATGTTTACTCTCGAAGCCTGATATGGTTCATTAATACGTATCCGTAATGTAAAAAATCTATTTAAAATTTCTCTATGTCTTACAAACAATTATTTGATACTCTCACCATATATTTTTATAAAAGTGTTGAACACTATTTTAAAGGTTTTGTATCTGATATCCCACATTTCATTTATTCCATCATAATAAAATTAAATTTCATTCAAAAATCAATAAGCTATTTTATATTAAAAAAATATACTAATCTTATCCAGGCCTAATCAATAGATTATTACTTTCATATATTGGGACATTAGATCATTGTTTTCCTCAGTTTAAATATCATACATTATCTATTTTTTCTAGGTAATTTTAAAATGCCTTGCATCATTCAGATAGACCTCCATACCAAGGGTCTTTATATATATATTCATACATGCCTTCCAACAATAATAGTTCTCAGCACTGAAATATGGTGTTTAGGCCATAGTTATTCCATTATTGTTGTTAGTCATTATGTACATTACTAAATAGATCAATATATTTTATAATTTTACTAATGATAAATTGGGAATCAGTACCTTTGATACCAAATATTATTTGAGGATAACCGTAATAAGACTCAATAGGGGGAAAATTGCAGTTGTTTTATTTTTATTCAATTAGTAAAATATCCCACTCTTATTTATTAATTATTTTTTTTCTATTACCTAACAAGTTATGCAGAGGAAATAAAGAATAAAAAGAAACTAATGGAGGGATATTTATAGTGCTTTAGGGAATAGAATTCCTTAAGAACACTCCACCACCACTCTTCTTCATGGGTGTGATAACATTCACTAGACGTTTTATTTTTGTTGGGGACTTCTGATCCCTTTTCTAGGTAATTCATGAAAGCGTAAAAGTGGTCAACACATCGTAAATGCATAAGATACTTCAACAATGTTCTAGAACGAATTTACTATTTTCAACCATTAATTGGTTTTTTACTTGGAACAATTCCAAAAAAAGATAATGAAAGAAATAATTTACATATTTCAACTCATAGAATTAAGATACAAATTTAAAAAAGAAATATTTCTAAGAAAAATAATGTAAAGTGTATGAATCTCAAAAAGAGTGAAATAGACACAACAAATATTGAAAATAAACATGACCTATAAGAAGATACTTCTTCATGAATGTTTATTTAAAAAAATAACATCTTTTTTATGATTTTAGAAAAGTCTTATTTTTATTTTCTTATGCACTTCACTTCTCATTCAGAATTCTGAACTCCCATACTACTATTTCTATAATTCATTCACTTAATATTATTTAAATTCACTACACATAATCTGTATAAAATTATTATCATTGACACATCTTTATCCTTGAAATTTCACAACAATATTAGGGAAAAATAAAATATAACTTCCTTTTTTCTTTATTCATAGAAGTTGGATCTTATTATATTTTATTTTATATTTTAGAGAAAATAAAACATTTATGAATGGAATAATAGAATTATAAATATCACTGGAGTGCTTCAATGGAAATAAATTCCATCTATCTTCATGATGTATCAAATTTGAATAATTGAATCCACAAAGCCAAATTGTTGATCTCATACCACATAGCTATTTTTAGAGATATATATATGAAGATAGTTTTACTTCAAATAAAAAAAATGTATTATGCAGGAATTTTATTCATGTAGACGAATTTTATATAGATGATTTGAAATGAAATAGTTTTTTCCTTAACATATTTTATTAAATGACACTAACCTATTTGATTACTCCACATTACCATTTTATGCAGCTGAATGATAAATTAAGATACTCTTCATGTATTTGATCGTATCAACAATGGTGGTTTCTACATAGGAAATTGATAGATGTAGCCAAAACCAACACATAACCGAATTCTCCATAATTATGTAGTTTATAGTAAAAACTTCCAAAATCCATACTTAAAGAAATTAACAGCCAAATTCCTCTAATGAAAATAAAACATGATAAACACACATAGAAAAATACATTATCAATAAAGTATGAAGGGTACTTGAGATAATCAAAACATAAAGTACATGGAATATTTTTGATCAACATTAATAGTCCAAAACACATCCAAAAAATAACTTACATTTATTTAATTATAGTTATTAATTAACAAATGAGGATAAACTCAATTTATTCTGTAAAAATTCCTTATCTAAACCAATGGTTTTTATTTCATTTTGTGTGTGGATATAATAATTTATTTTCAAGATATTTATATATTTTATATTAAAAAATAGAAATAATATTTGAAATTATCAAGTCAAAATTATCTTAAATTGAATTTTTGTTAATTTTACAAAGCAGTTTATTTTTGAGTGAATATTCAAAAATTCTGATTTTTTTCAAAACTATTATTTATTTTATTTATATCAAGTTATTTAAAATTTACATTCTTTTGTTTATATGGTTTTATATTAAAATAATATTCATTTTATTAATTATAATTAAATTAATTACATATCAACCAATGTTATATTGGATTTTGGTATAAGTCTATTTTGAGTCTTAGAAATGAATTTTTCAAAAAACCATTTTTTATTGCATTTTCCATAATTATATTAAAAGTAATTTCCACCAATTATAAAAATTTAATCTTCAAAATAACATTTAATATTATGAATCTGGAGTCTAAAATTTATTAATGTGGTCAAAATCATTTTTTTTCATTATGAATAGAAATCGTGGTAAAATTTTATCACTATGTTAAAGGTAAAATTGGACCACTGTTATTAAAAATTATGAGATAATGTCTAAAAATCAATCTAACTCTCTTATTTATCACATTGAATGATTTTCTTTCAATCATACTCATATTTTATTCAATATTGAAGATATTTTGTATCATTTTTCTATGATAATGACTAATATATTATTTTAAGTAATGGATAATTATAAAATGTCAGTTTCATTATTTTAATATCACTAATATGTTTTACGTAGGATTAAAATAAGTTATGAATTATAATAAGTTTTTTATTTATAATATTAATTAATAATATTTAATTTAAAATTTTAATTTAAATTATGGAATTGGTTTAAGTATGTTTAATTCTTATGCAATATTGATATAGAAATTTTTCAAGTTGTGGAAAAAAATTATTTTTAAAAAAAATGATAATAATATTTTTTGTATAAATTATAATTATCAATTAATATATTTGATAATTATGACATATAATTTACATTTAATGAATTTAAATTCCAATTTCATTATTTTCTTAATATTTTTAAATTCATATTTTTCTAATAGTCTTGAGAATGGCATTAAATAGAATTTTATTATAAAAAATTATTTTTAAATCATTAAAAATCATAAAAATACTATCATAAATCAATTATATGAGAAATTATTAATGTAATCATTAACTATATTTTTATATTATATTTTTCATTTCTAAAATTACTTTCACCGTACTTAAATATTGAAAAATTTGATACAATTGTTATGTTTAAAAAGGGTTAATAAAGGGGTAAACCAAAATATATGGTTTTAAATTAACATTAAGTGTGACTAATTTTTATTTATTGAATATATTTAGACCTTATTATTCATATATTTTAATTTATGGAACTTTGGATCCATTTTTGATTAGTTATACACATATTATAAAAGTTTTTTTGGTATTATTAAGAGCATTCCAAAAAATAAAACTCTCCTTTATTAAATGAAAATAAGGTTACAAAATTATGACATGAGGCCTTTTATAGAAATCATGACACCAAAGTCAATAAAAGCATCAAATATCCCATTGATAAATGTCAATTCAGTGGTTGTAACCCGTTTATTTTCTATTCCATCCACTAAGAAGTTTTCTTCACTAATTGCATGTTTTATATTATAATTCATGGTTGAAAGAGATTTTATGAAATTGATCCACCTGGAAGTCAAATTCCATGATAGGTGTATAGTACCACTGATGATTTCTAGTACCACAGTGGTAGAGTCATATTCAAGCCATAAGTTGATCCATATTTTGATATTCTCCACATCAACCACATTGATCATCCCAATCATTTCAATGTCAAGAAAAGTAGTAGTACCACATGTACTAAAGAGACTTCTTGTTTCATTTCCAAATTGATTTGTAATGATAGAACAATACCATGATGGACCGATATTTCCTCTTGAGTAACCATCTCTGTAGCATTTGATGCATTCAAGAAATAGAGGAATCCATATTTCCTCAAGGGTTCTATAGAGACGGTGATATTTTCCTAAAATTAAAATATTATTAAGAATTGAATGATCATGTTTATAGTTTTAAAAAAACTAGTTTGATGATCATTTCCACCTTGCACATCAACAATGATTTGGGATATCATTGCATGAAGGTAGAATGTAATGCCCTCATGAATTTGTTTTTTATGACTGAACCAAATCACAAGTAGAGTTTCGTTACTAAACACAATGAAAATTTTTTATTGTTTTTGTGAGATTGGAAGAGACATACAATAATTTAATTGCAATTGGATTCTAATAGTTCATGGAATCTTAACTTTAAATAAATAATCTATTACCTTCCGTAATACATTAACTATAAAAAATATAATTAAATAATAATAAATATCCTCTCTATGTTGTTTACATATGACACATCTAGAGAACATATTGATTCTCAAAAAATGCAATAATCCCTCAATAGGTAGATTGTAATACATCACTCTCTAAAATAATTTATTAAAATAAGAATAAATATTATATTCAAACATTTTAAACAGTTGCAAATATGACCCATTGTGATCCCATCATAAAAAATATTTTAAGGATACCCTTCCCTTACTATCAGGTTCGAAAACCATAATATCATCACAATAAATGAAATTAATGTTCTGAATAGTTTCCTTGATAACAATAGTATGGATATCCAATGAATCCTACATTTTCATGTTAATCTATATATATGTATCAAATAGTATATCATGAGAGATTAAATTATTACGTATAGGATTAAATATTTATTTATCTAACAAAAAATTTAGAAATCAATTATTGATAACCATCCATTCAGAATTAACTGCAATAGTAGAGAAATATTATTTCAAAGCTAGCCATATAAAGGAATCAATACAGTTCTGATTTATAACTCTGATCTATCCCAAAACTCTAGAATTCATAAAATCAAGTGATTCTGAATTATTACTGATATGTATCCATATAAAATTACACTATAAATCTGGATTTAATTTATTTATATTTTTAATACCATTCCCTCCAAAATTATTATTTTAAGGGAATTTTTTCCATGAAATAGTGACATGTATTATTTGGAGGACACTTCCACTCCAATAAAATACTAATATAAGAACTGGTAATTTTAATCAGGATAATAAACAAATTTTGAAATAATAACCTATTTCACAAGGTTGATTCTTCATTTTATTGAAAACACTTTTCTTTTTTGTGGGGCTAATTTATTTCTAATCTAGCTCATAACTTGGGAATAATTCCTAACACAAGGTTTTAACCAAAACAATTGAACACCCATATAGATGAAATAGAACACATCATCATGTATTCCCAACTCATTTATGACATTCAATTCTCTTGTAGGAGGAATATTTTTCCCAAAATACATGTATGTCTTTCTCTAACTAACCATATACCCAAAAACTCTTTCATAATTAAGGAGATAATTTTTTATTTTATTGATATTTATTTTTTCAACTTGAGTGAAGAGGATGATTTCTTCATTATATAATAAATAGGTGTGAGAAAAAAGTCATTTTCCACCGCTAATTGGAGTAATTTTTCTTATATCAACCATGTTTAGAATAATCATTATTAAGTAATCCTTGGTGATAAATAAGATGATTGTTGAAAGAGGATCTCATTTCTAGGCCCTTTTTGAGAAAGTCATGTATCCTTCAATTGATCCATTAATAGGGTTTGGGATTTGGGATAATCGTAGATAGACTTTTACCCATTTAACAAAGACCACATCAAATCAAAAATCTAGTAAACAACTTATAGATAAATCCCCAATATAATGTGTCAAAATCCTTTATAACTTCAATCATGGAATCAATATTTATTTATCTGGTGGATTTCCAAAAAAGGTTACACAACCCTTTTTGTAATCTCAATAAGTCTATTTTTAAAAAATTTCCATATAATTTTTAAAATATTTTCATCCCAGGAAACATATAGGAAAAAATTAATCTCATCCACATTCAATAATTTAGTAATGAGGGGATGAAATTGAGAGTTGATGCCTTGCATTAGATGACCTCCTTCAAAAAAATTATTGACAAGTCTTCAAACATCACAGTGAATACGAATATCCTAAAGAGTGTTACCTTTATTGCGTCTAGACTATTTTGGGGACATAATCCTTTTGGTAATGTCAGTAATCCTATTTTCAATAATTTTAACAATAATTTTCAAATATTTTAAACCAAATAAACCTATATGACAAAATAAATCTCATATACATTCTCTAAATTAGGGATTATTGAATGAAATTGAAAATTGATTCCTTGTAGCAAATGACCTCCTCAGAAAAAATGATTGACAAATCATTAATCAATATAGTAAATAATATCCCAAATGTTTTGAAATAAGGAACTAGTGAAACCATTTGGACCAGGAGAGATTGAAAAGTTTAAACCAAAAAATGAATCACTAATGTCACTGTTAATAGAAACTAAAAATAAATTTTATTTGTCCTTATTAATAATAATATTTGGAATAATATATTCCATTGAATCTGTGGAATTCTATAAATAATTAAATTGGTTCTTGTAATGGGATAAAACATGAGTAGCCAATTTTTTTATTATCAAATAATATCCCATTACCACTGATAATAGATAAATACATACCTATTTTTAAGATCCCTTTAATGAGAGTTAATATCATTAGTGTTCTTGTCACTATACTTAATCCATTTAACTATATATGATTTTGTTCTTATGAATTATTTGAGGTTACGTAAAAAATTCAGGTCATGAATTACCTCATTTTCATGATCAATACCATTAAAAAATCACAAACAGTATCCTTCACTGGAATAGAGTTAAATAGACAATAAATATAAGAAATGTTTTCGTCAATGTGACTAAATATTTTCTTGCTCCAAACATTTAGATTTTCTTGATAATTATTTTTCATTAAAATACAAGCCAAGGAATCGTCCTTAAAAAATATAAGGCCAAGTTTCCTAGACCAATTTCCTATAATTGGTATGTCGGTTCCGAGAATATATGAATATGAAATGGAAGGGAGGTTTTTCATCTTATTTAAAAAATATCTTTAAAATAGTATTTTGATCAGAATTAAATTTGGAATGAATATATAATGAGAGAGAGGCCCAAGCCTTAAGGGACAAATAATTGAAAATATTTCTTTAAAATTTATTGGATACCATTATATTAAGGATATTTATATACCATATAGATTTGTAATAATGAAAATTGAACTCATAAATATTGATATTCTAAATATATGCCTTTACCTCTCTATTTGTGGTGGAGGAGTTAAACATACTTAACCATTAATCAGGATTCATAATGGTCTAGAAATTTTAAATTAGGATCCATGGATAATTAATTGAGATACTGATGTCATGAATATTCTAAAATAACATTCCTTATATCCTTTTTTGTCTTAGATAAATGATCATTCTTGTGGAATTACAATATGATTATGGTTTAAAGTGGCACTTTATTCTATATAAATATCAAAAATATTATCTTTATCATGTTAGAAAACACAAAATGTATATTTATTTCCTTGTTATAATGATTACTATTTATAATATGATTACCTAGACTGTCAATAATAGAAATACTCTATGAATAAAAAAACATTGGTTCAAAAATAAAAAAAATATAAGGATTTTTCTTATTTATCAAAAACATATAGGTTTTAATTATTTCAGTGATGTATTTCCCATGATAGTTACAGAGGTGGATCTTCATTTAAACTTTTTTAGGGATAGAATTCCATTTTTTTCAACCAAAATTAATTTTTTTTAATTTCTTATGGAAAATTATTTTTTTATCATCATTTAATAGGAATTAACCATTTTAAAATTTTCCTGGACTTGAGAAACTCAATTCATTAATATTACATGGTATACTTTAATTAATAGTGCATTGATTACCCACTAAAACTTTTTTGGTACAATCTACATTTCCTGGATCTGAAGTACTGTGTTTGTTAGTGCATTGACCCTCTACTGAAGTATCCCTGGAAGTGTTAATAGATATCAATTATTCATGTTTCTTACATTTCATTGAAAATTAATTATACAAGTCCCTATAAGAGGTTTTTTTAATCTATTCATGAGCTCTATTTCTACTGGACAAATAAACATCATTAGGTAAGTGTCCAATAAATATATAATCATTAGTAGCAACAATAATTGTGTCATTTTAATTTTCATTTCCTATTTAATATTATCTTCAATAAAATCCACCATAGTGGTATGCTGAGAAGAATTCTTATCAGGCATTTCCTATGTAGAATCCAGGTGATGGGAGTTTTCATTAGTCTCCCATATTCAAAATACAGTATGGTTAACTAAAGTTTTTTTTATAATCATATGAAATAACATCCTAGGTAGAAACACATGTAATGTTAATAAATTGAATGACTATAACCTATTTATGTCTATTAGAGTAAGGACTATAATGACTTGTAGGTAAAGGAACAACAAGGCTCATATTATCCTATGAAATTTCATGAAAATTATCTTCACCCCCATTGATTATAACTCTATTATAAACCATAATGGCAACAAAGGACCCATGTAATATATTACTTTGGGATGTACAAGGTATATTATATTTCTTATCCCCATCACCCAAAAGAGAGGCCCATCAATTTCTAATGATGTTTGAAACATCATAGGTTCTTGATTGTTTTTCAATCGTTACATAGGTTCATCTTTTCTTGGTGGATCACTTTTTTACAAGAAAGTATATTTAACATTCCTCCTACTATTAACCCCCTTCCATGTATTAGCGTCAGAAGACGGATTGTCTTTCTTCATTATGAATCTCTAGTTAGATTTATTGGGCCCTAAAATTTTGTATAAATCACAGAAAGGAGGAACATATTCAAACAAAACCATTAATTCAATCATTTATTCATTAACAATGATGTTAATAGATTCTGGTATATTTATGTCAAAATAATCATCATTAAAGATTATGTCATATAATAGTATAACTCCATGAAGGGTGAGATGATAAATATTTTTAGGAATTCCCATGCAAGAACCATGATCATATATTATTTTAGGATGCCAATACACATAGTTCAAACCATTTAATTTGACCCAAATTTGAGTTGTTGAATTAATTTTACTAAATGTATTGAAATTAATATTCTATTAATAATTAATCAGTGTTAAATTTGTTGGATTAACATTACAAATTCTCTTTAATGATTGAATATCCTTTTTACTTTTCAAAAGGATATGGAAGAAACTACATCCAATATGAATCATCTTTTAGTTTCTGCCTCCCCAACTAAGTGAGTTCCAAGATTTGAGATCTTTATATGACAATTATTTTTCTACCTTTTATTTTATAAAACTTCAATGAATCAATAATATTCAAATATTGAGTCTTTTTTAAAGGTCCTTCAGACCAGTGGTGATAGAAAACCTGCCATTATAAAAAACATAATGCATGGAGGTATGGGAAGGTCATCTTTGACGACATTTGAATCCCAAGGATCTTTCACAAAGGTGTTTAATTTTTTTTCTATTAATACCATAATTTACTTATGTTTTAGTAATAATTTTTTAGTTTATTAAGATTCATATATGATATTCTTGAATGATCATTAACATTCTTGATTAAATACTTCCATGATCCAAAGAAAATTAGTGTGAATAGGAATAATTGTTGGGATTATCCCATATTCATCACACATATTGATAAATTAATCTCCCAAGATATCTACCAAAATAAATTCCCTACCATCCTCCCCAAGTCTTATATTCTCTTTATTCACACAAAAATATCTTATAAGGCTTAATGTGTAAGTTAATTGTGGTTTCTCAACAAAAAGGTATAACCTATAACCAATTGTGTTCTTTTTTATTTCATATTCCACAACATAAAATATAATATAAATATGTTTATGTGATAAATTAATTGTAATTAATATATTTAATTTTTATTATGTTCAACACATAACCCTTTATCCTCTCATTTGTCATCCCATGGGAAATGAAATCATCGCTCAGGTGTATGTATTGACTACCACCTCCACGAAGTGACATGTTTCATTTATCATATAACCTTACAATAATAGTTATTATTATGGATTTAATTAATATTTATTATAGTAATCAAATAAATATAATTTTTCTAATATAATATATTAATTATCTTCTTACCCTTGCACTCATTAAAAATAATAATTTCACTTGTTCGTGTGTGTGGACTACCAAATCGATGAAGTGATGTGATTAAGATTTCATATAAATCATTCACAGATAATTATAAAAAATATTATACAGTTTATATAAATTATAATCATTTTTTTTAATATTCTAGATATGATGGATCCATAACCCTTAGGACTAGGGTGAACCTACTAAAGTTGGTTTTGAATTTTGAATAGAACATCCATATAATGTATAATGGAAATTTTAACTAACTTAGTAACTAAATATGACATGTTAAAAAATGAAATAAAATGAATACTTATAATTTAATTAAAATTAATATTTTTATTAAATATTTATAAATCAAATATAATTTTATTATTCTGGGTTTTGAGATCTTAAAAAATGATTCGTGTCAGTAGGTGTGATTTTTTTCATCTCAATTCCACTATGTTGAGTCTTATGTTATATAGTGAAAATTATTTACTTTAAATATTTATATACATATCCTTGGATTTATTATATCAATAATTTCTCATTATTCATGGTGTTTTACATGTCAATCCATGTTTTCACTTTATTGGGGTTTTGATTCAAACGTTATCAAAGTGGTAAGGATTTATTTCACTGTCTCATTTTCAATTGAGATTTTTTTGTTAGTTTTTATGAACTAAAATAAATAAAAAACAAATATTTTCTTCTATTCAGTTTATAAATGGAATTTCCAGGTTTACATTCAATTATTCCACACTTTGGAACTTAAAAAATCAACAATGTTTTTTTAAAAAAAATTGACCACATATACATTTTTTTTGCTAAAATATATATTCCATATAAATATTCATAAAACATTTCAAGAGTTTTCTTATATATGTTTCAAATATTATCATATGTTATTTTAAACAAATTATTAATTTTGATAAAAATGAGTGAAATGAATATTTTGAAAAATTTTATGTATGAATCACTTCTAATTTTTTTTTCAAAAGAGTGAAAATAATGTAATCTTTTAATGTATACAGAATGAAGAGATTTTATCACCATCATTAAAATTATTTAATTTGAATTTTCCTTTACAATTTAATAACATTATTTTCTAATAAATTAATTTTCTCATTATTCACAAAATTATTATTTAACATGTTATCAAAATAAAATGTATTATTCTCATGTATTCAATGAAATGTTTGAATGTTATTTTAAATATATTTTTATTTTTAAAATCATCACATAATTATTCATATATTTTAGTTTATAAATACTCTAATGATACCGTCAAAATTATTTTAATGAATGTTTTAAGATCATGTTTTTATATTATTTGGCATGGGGAATCATTAACATTTCATATACTTGATTTTTAATATGAATGTTTATGTTGATTGGTTATTGTAATTTCATTAATTTATATGATGAATTTGTTGCACGTAGTAATTTAATAGTTGGGTCTAGTTATTATTATCCCCTAGATACATTGGTAGGTTTAATTAGATAAACTATCCAATGTTATTTGGTGTATTTATACCCAATTATTTTGATTTCATGGAATGTTTCCTCGATTGTACTTTTTATGATAAATTAGAACAATTCCTATACAATATTATTATAATGTTTGCTGGTATTTATTTTTTAATTTTGAAATAGTTTCTATTATCCATGTGATTGTTTATATTCTTGTCCTTGGGTCCTATTTTGTGTTCATAATAAAATGGCATTTTATGTAAAATAATTTTTGTAATCACTAATGTGTATAAGGATTGAATCCAATGAAAATATTTTGTATTTTTTAAGAAAATATCATTGATTATGATTTTTTTCCTTTATGATTTCTTATTAAACATTTTAAGAAAAACATTTTGGAAATTAATTATTTCAATATTATGTAAGTTGTATTTTTAATAAAATGTTTATTATGATAATGGGAAGAAAATTATGGGTTTTTATGAATTTCAAATTAATTAATTAGTTCCCTTTATGTTTTATATTACACACTCTTCCATTTTTCATATCCAATATTTAAAAAAAACTATTGAACCGAATAATGTGTAAAAAATTATAATAATGTAAATGGTGAAAGGTATTGAATGAAGAATCATTATGAAAGAAAAGGGGAGTGTAATATTAAGAACCTATTTTTATAGAATCTTGAAGACCCGTGATGGAATAGAAAAATCTACTTATAATGGGAATATTCACATTTCATGGGGAATTCATGGGTTTTAATATATATTAGTTATCAAAATATTTTAAGCCTCTATACCCAAAAAGATTATTTGTGATGTAAGTGACACAGTGTTTTTTTATGAATATAAAATTATAGAAGTTAAAATTTGAGTCACTTTAGTTGATATAAAATCCAACATGTTAAAATAATTATTTAGAATTGAAACTAGGTTTATGTACGGAGGGTTCTATAGTTGGTATCAATTGAAAATATTAGATAAATATAAAGGTTATGATGATTTATATGATTATATTTTTAAGAGTTTTATATATTATTGTGGGTTAATAATTATATGATTGATTATAAGATTAAATTAATAAATAAACCCTCTAAGGATTTACCTTATAAAAGATTATTATGATTACGAATATTTTGATAGACATTTATGGGAATTAAACCATTGGGTTTAGTATGTTTTGTTTGAGAAAAAATTATTTGAAAATGAATGGTTTAATTAATTTGAACATATATTGAAATGTGTTGATAACACTTAGGGTTAAAATGATATTTGATAATGAGTTAATTATGGTTAGTTAGGATAAAATATTTATTACATTAATAACATTATATTTTTAATTTAAATGGAAATATTTTATGATAAGATAGTATATTATTTTAAAATTAGAGGTTTTTTCAACTTTTAGTAGAATAATTTTTTTATTAGGGCTTTAGAGGGATTCATGTAATTTATGGAAAAAATTATAATATTTTAGAGCATATATGATTAGGTCATATTTTTTTTGACTTTTTCAGTGATTAATGTTATTTGGAGAGAAATTCTAAATTGATCTCAGAATAATATGTGATTGAATATTTCTTTTTGTTGGGTTTTAGAATTTGTGAGGAATATTTTCAAGTGTTTTAAGAATGATTTTTTATGGAATTAATTTTTTATAACTTCGGATTTTGCTAATTAATCATTGGATATTAATTTAGTGTTTTTAAAATATGAGGTTCTATTTATATAGTTTATTTTCATAAATTGTTCTAACATTTTTAACTAATGGATAGAAACTAGATAGATAACTTTACACCCATTTTTAGATATTTAGATCAATTTGACGAGGAGTTTAGTGATTTATTCTAGTGAAATTAATCTTTAATATTATTTTATTGTAGTTATATATGTGATATAAATGTAATCAAATCAAATCAAAAATGAAGGATGAAATTTCACTTATGAATTAGAAATAAATCAATTACCTACAATTCCAAAAAATATTTATCTAAATGGTAACAATAACTCTCAAATATATTGTGAATTATGTGAGATGTAATTTATAAACTTGTCTAGAATTATGATTATAATATTGGCACATTATATTATGAAACTATGATTTCGAAAGTTTTAACATATAAATAAAATTTCGTGGATAATATCTACATTTGAATTTATTAAATGCTTTGATAAATTCATTTTTAGGGAATAATATTCTAATTTTGATGACAAAATTTTTCTAGGATGTGGATAATGTGACACACTAATATTTAATAATATGACTCTATTTTATGTAAATTCTATTTTTGAAAACATGTATCACTTGAAACATTAAGCATAAATGAACCACGATATGTTATAGAATCATTATTATTTAAATATAACTATTACAATATAGCCATTGGTTTGGAAAGTATAAATAAGAATAACTTTATTATTTAATATATTTATAATTTTTTGAATATAATAAAATGAATAATCCATCATACATTGATTATTAATTGTTCATAAATTAATATAAAATTTTTTGTGGGTAAAGGATATATTTTTCTTAAAAGTGTTTTTTGTTTGTGATGTATTTTTATCTCAATTAATTAAATTTATTACAATTTATAAATGATTATAATTAAATGAAAATATTATATATAAAATTAATTTCATTTAAATTCATTTAATTATTTTTATTATGCATGGAATGAGGAGAAAGTCATTTTATTATTCAAAAATAAATTTTCTTCAAAATTGGTCTTTATTACATTTTCTATATAAATATAATAATTAATGAATGAAAAAAAGTTATTTTAATTCAAAAACGGTATATAATTTTTGGAATTATCATTTCAAATTTATCTTAAGGTGAATGTTTCGTATTTTTCATGAAAATACTGATTTTTGAGTGAATAATGAACAATATAGAAATCTGAAAAACTAACATAAATTTTCTACATATCATGTAATTTAAAAGAATCATTATGTTTTATATATTTTTTATAGTTTCATAAGATAAATTTAATTTAAAGTAATTTAACTAATTTCATATAAATAAGAATTATATTTCTTTTCTATGTGATCATTTTTATGCTTAAAAATAATTTTTCTCAAAACTGTTTTTTATGTCATCTTCCACTCTTATATAAAAAGTAATTTCTAAAAATTTTACATATTGAATATTTAAAATTCTATTTATAATTATTTAATATTATGTTTTTTATTTTTTCATGAGGAATTTTTTTTCATTATGAATAGTTCCCATTATAAATGTTTATCACTGTGGTAAATAGTAATATAGGTTAAACATGATTAAGTATTATGGGATAAGGTCTAAAAATATATCTAACACAACACTTTATTTATAAGGATGAGTGGATTTAAACTAGCCTCATCCTAGGTTTGAAATTATTGAAATTCGCAGTCATTTTCCTTTGATCCTGGACATTATATTACACTACTAGATAAATGGGTATTAAAAGAGGTGGAAATTGGTGTCCACTTATGGTGGTTTCTAAAAAAATTAATGAGTGTCCGAAAATGGAGGCAACTAATTTTTTTAAAAAAAAAATCTAATCCCAAGCCCATTCCCACCCTCCCTCACTCCATCAAGACCCAATCCCCCACCTCCACCACTCAAGACCCATCCCCCTCTCCATTGTCTTTACTCCACCACCCACCATCCACCCCTCATGAAACATCCCCATCCCTTGTCTATCACTTATAGTCCATCCCCCTTATTCACCATCCACTTATCACACCCCATTCCCACCCCATCCCCTCTAATCTCAACCCCCCCCCCCCCCCTCACAGACACTACACATGATTCTACACCTTCCATCCCTCCCTATCTCATGAGCCTGGTGCATACTCTCCCACCCCCACCCTCACACTCACAATAGCTGACCAGTTCTATATCCACCAGACCGACATATTCTTGGTTATCCCAAGGCATTCGGGCTATATAATGGGTGTCCCACTACCTATATAAAAGAGGTATTTCCATTACTTTAATAATAAAATAATGCTTCATTTTCATAAGGACTCCCCCTTCAAAAACCATAATTCTTGTCTTAGATCCATCATGCATGATTCACATTATTACCCATCAATTGATAGATCTTCTTAAAGGACTCTTCCCATTCTAGACTGATCTCTTCATAATAGTTATTCTAAATTTCAAAATTATTAATGCAATTGATTTTTGTTTATTAAATCATATTTTCAATTGAATTTGATTTAGATGTTGACTTAGCTAATCCTTATATTTAAATTTAAAATATTTTAATTTATCTAAATTCTACACTTAAATTCAATTAATGGTTTTAAAATTTTTATTTCTTTTTGAGAAAATTATTCCTCATTATGACATAGTTGATATTAAATTTTTGAATGAAAGAACATAAAATGATATGGTATATTATTTTTTATTAATTCATACATTTTTTATGTTTCTTAAATTCATATTAGGGTTTTAATTTTGGACTAATTTTTTATTATTAGATCATATTATTGACAGAATTACATTAGTTAACTTTTAAAAATTGTTACTTTTTCTAGTTCTTAAATAAAAATTAAAAACAATTACATCTATTTGTTTATTACAATGATTTTCAATTACCGATTTAAATATTTATAAACATTATATAAGATTGTTAATTTTTCCAACAATGGTATATTGGTAATGTTTTCTTAATGGACTTCTTCAAATTATATTTTTTTCAGTAAGGTCATATCTTTTTTTTGAGATTTTTTTTTTAATTTATAGGTGATCATTATTAATGTGTGTTTTCATTTGAATATATATATATTTAATTTATGTCATAGTAAAACAACATAGTTTATTAAAAATAATATAATATTTTTAAATTACATGATTTTTTGTGTTTTATAAAATTATTTCAAATATATATTGGTCTATATTCCTAAATAACTTCTTTTAATTCTAGCAAAATCTTAACTTTTTCTAAATTTTTAACTAGTTTATTGTATTATTAGTATACAAAATTGATAGAAGTTATATATATTTTAAAATTTTGTTTTTTATAGAATAAATATATGGTATTTAATAATTAATATATTTCATGAAAGGGATGGAGAATGATTACATTGATTTTACTAACAAAAAATGTAAAAAAAATATAGAATACTTCGATTGATAAATTGAGATAGTCCATTTGATTTATAATGGGTTTATGAATAACTATAATTTATGGAAAGAAAATAAATAATTATATTATTAATTAAGTCAAGAAATAACCTCAATTAATTGTGATTTAAATAATAGTGGACCATCTCATGAAATTAGGTTACACAAAAATGGATGAAAGTTCACATATGAAGATATTGAATTGGAGATTTATAGTGTAGATGAAATAAACCCTCAATCAAGATCCGTAAAGGAATAATTAAATTATTATGGGTTTTTTTATGATTCTCAAACCAAGATAAACATACGATGTATTAATTTTATACTTTTTAAATTTATTTTGGAGTTAATGCACTTGAAAATTCTTAATCTATATGCCAACACATATTTTGATATGTTACTAAAAATATTGGGCAATATTTGACCCATTAGTATAAAGAATCCAGATTCTAGCTACTATGAAAACAATTTTACTAAAAATCATGGTTTTACATAAGATATATTTTAATTGTTTCTGAATAATTGTGTTTTTTTTTCTACAAAGAAGTAGTCTAATATTGATAGTTGAATTATTTGTAAGTCCACTAGGTGGAAGGAAGATGGAATAAAATGAACTAATCTGCATCAATCATATACATGTATAATATAAATAAACAGTATCTCAATAAATTAATGAAATATTTTACACACACAAAAATATTGAAGTTTCATTTTAAGTCTTATAACATTTCAATGATTATGTGATTGAATTAAAAGTAAAATAAGGAAATCAATAATATAACCCACTAGGAAGACTCTCTGAAACGGAAGGAGTTTGATAAGAGGAACTCTATGTTCACTCAATAAAATGACAATGTTCATCACTATTTGGAATTTTATTATTTAAATCAAGTAATATTAGTGGTTAGAGAGATCCATAACAAGTTTCAAATGGTGGTGGTTCCATACAAATTTCTATCATAGTTGTGTAAGAAGATATATTTTTTGATGTTGTCTACAGTTAATGAAAATATAAGACTACCCACTGATAATATTTATGTTTAATTACAGCCATTGATTGATTATTTCAATTAATTATAGAATGACAGTGTGATAAATTTTGACAATAATTATAATGAAATGGTTAATCTTCGAGTTTCATTGATATAGAAAATTAAAAACATTCTAGGATATGAAAATATGATATGGAGGATTATAAATAGAGAATTTTAATTCCCTTATTGTAATCAAATAAATATTTCTACATGGATAAAAAATTTAAATAAATGGGCATAATCAAGTGATGGATGCTTTCTTCATGTGCTTTATAAATTTTGAAAGGGTTGAGTTTCATTTCATGGGACTAGAGAATATGTCCAGACAACAAAAATAATTATTTGGTCTTTAATTTTTAACATAATTGACCAATGAGAAAATCTTCACCCTTTATTAATTTAGGGATTTTTTGGCCCCACAAATTTCATAAATTCTAGTTACACAAATAACACACCACAATAATTTGAAGAAGATGTGTATTTAATTTTAGTTACCATATTGGAAAGACAAATTTATAATGCAAAATATTGATTTCATGAAAATTGAAAACAATTTTTTTGTTCATGTGTTGATGAACCCTGTGAATGTCTAGGAAAAATATATTGATAATATCAATTCAAAACATTATTTGTAGGAAATGGTTTTGATAGAACTTCACTTTTATAGGTGTTTGGTAGAAATAAGAGACACATGCCTACTACAAAATTTATGGTTTCCATAGCTGAAAAAAATCATATATATTTTTAAAACAATTAAGATTCATGATGGTTACTATTAGAATATTACTAAGAATGTAAATTGTTATATAGAAACACTTCTGGGACAAAATAGCCCTAAAAATTATAGTGCACTTTAATAATTATTACCAATATCAATTCTTAATTTTTTTCAGATAATTTTGTTAAACCATTGATCAATATATTGAATTTTATAGGAATCTAAATTCATTAAATATTTGAACTAATTATTTATATGGGTATATAATATAGGACTGGGAGAATATTTTTTTCATTTAAAAAACTATTTCAACCATATTTGTTTTATGGGATAGATCTCATGACTATATCTTTAGTAAAATAAGTAAAAATTGATAGACCTATAGTGTAAAGACCTGGAAATATCAAGGAAATTTTTTTCATAAATACTTTGGAATTCTATGAGTAAACATTTTCTAACAGCACCTGAATTTGAGGCCTGGTGTGCCCAAAATCAATTTTTGAAGTTTTTTTCAGGTACGTTCAGTAAACGTACTTGTGAGTTTCTCTATCTTTTGAACCGGTGCTCAGAATTGAAATCTGAGGAAACCGATGAAATCACAGCGCCGGTATTCGCTTATGGGGACTTTTACAGCAATTGTGTTTTATGCGGATTGAAAGTTAATTTTTGGGGATATAGAATAAATTAAATAAAATTATTACACACAATTTTATTTATATTTGGTAGTTATAACCTACAAGAGGGAGTTAAGGGTGGGCCCACACCCCACATAACCTCCCATGAGATGATTTAGTGTGGTGGGGCCCACACGAACCCGCACCTTCCCACCTACCCTCAACTCCCCATTACTTCCATGATGTTTGTCTTGACAACTCCTCATATTTATTATGGTGGATCCTCTCCATATCTCGCCTATTAAATAGGCCAACCTATCTAATTAATATATGCATTATTTAATTGACACCTCTTTTTAAATAATATGAATTGCATGGAAATTCTATTAATTTGGGAGCCTTATTTCATTGCGTTGTAAAATCAGTTTTGGGGAAAGGCTCTGGAGAATTAAAGAGTGGTGATCCTTCATTGACAAAGAACATCGTTCTTCAATGAAGAACATACCTGAAAAAGAACGCGAAGGACTTCTTCCAATGAGGCTTCTTCCTCGGACGCACCTCGATGTCAAGGAGTCTATGTCGCCTACGACAATGACTCTTCTTCCATCGTTGACGGGACAACACCAGTCTACGGCGATGCTCGTCTTCTGTGGATCGACGGCGTGCAATGAGTTTTGCGAGGTATGGGTTTGTATATTCTTTTAGTGAATAAATTGTACCCCTTTTCCTTGTTAATCTTCTGAATTGACATTGGCCAATTGTTACCGCCTTACGTGGATGGCGCGGGCCGAACAAACACGGCCCGATGACCCTCCGTCATTCTTTTTTTGATTTGAATTCGTGAAGCGGCGATTATCGAAGGCGGCGGCCAGGCGCCAGCCGCTTGTGGTGGAACCGCGTCCATAAACTACGGGCCGCTCGGATGAATGAGAACCGGCCGGCTAAATCCGGTTGGACCAAAGGTGGATCGCGATGCCACAAGGGGCGCCGCAGTATGGAATACTGCGGCCCACATGCCACAGGCAATTCGGTGGGCGAACCGGCCCGAAGGCGGTCGCCCAGGCTAAGAAGAATAGATGCGCCAGGAGGGCGCCATGCTGGAGGAATTGCGGCCCGCCTGAGTGGTCTACTTGCGCCGTGAAGTCCGGCCGGCTGAAGCCGGCCGGACTGGGAGGGTGCCTCCGCTTGGCACCACCAGTTCTAGAAAGCACCCATCCCCCCCCCCCCAGACCGCTCATCCCTCCGGGACAAGCCGCTCGGTCAGCCGACCCACGCCCTGCTGGGCCCGGTTTCACCGCGCCGGACCGGGCCAGGCCGCGCCCCCTCGGGCAAGGCATCGCCGCGCCAGGCCTTTCCACACCCTTCGGGTCGGGCCGCGTGATTCATCGGGCCAGTACGACCCGCTTCCGGGATGGATTCGCCAAGACCGGGTCGACCCGACCCGTCGGCCCACTTGGCTTAATGGGTCGGGCCCGTTTCCACTTAAAGGTGAATATCTTGAAGACTGTGTGTCTTATCGATGCGTCGTCTATGACACAAGGACCCTCGTGATGTGTAGGTCCTTTCACGATACTCTAAGTTAGTTTTGGATGACTTTGGAAAACGGTTGGGTTTGGAACAAGCGTAATTCCAACCAGGCCCCTGGAACAGAAAAGCTAATAACTCTTAGACCGGATGTCCGATTGATGTGTAGTCTGTCGCGTTGGGTTTCTTTTGACAAGAAAGAACTTTGCGATACATCAAATGTTCACTTTGGGATAGTTGATGTATCGACTCCTTTGCTTGAGGAGCGGACCCTCCTGGAATTGAGCTTGTTGTGTACGAGAACCCTAGAGCTTACTACGACAGTGACGACTACTGTTCTGGAATCCTTTGTGGGTTCGACAGCAACGACTACTATACTGGAATCCTCCATGGGTTCGATAGCGATGACTACCATACTAAAATACTCCATGGGTTCGAAGGTGATGACTACTATTCTTGTATCATGTGTGGGTCCGGCAGTATTGACCTCTGTACTTATATTTTTTGTGGGTACGACAGAGTAGCTGGTCTTGTATCCTGTGTGGGTCTGACAACTTAGCTGGTCTTGTATCATGTGTGGGTCAGATAGCTTAGATGAATCATTGACTACATTTGATCATCTCTATCACTATACAAATGATATATACCTATGTGAGATGAGTCTTGATTTCCAATCATTATCATCGATATGATTGACTTCTTTCCCGTGTGGACTAGGTTGTATTTGGGCTCGAGAGTTGGAGTCGTACTGTGGTTGCTAACTTAGGTATATGTATGGTAATATACCTAAGTAGGTTGGGCTGATAATTTGTGTCTGTATCTCTCTTCTGTGGTTTATCCTTTGTGGATTCTAGGACACCTTCAGGGGTCTCGAGGTCCCTAATGAGTATCGTATACTCACCCCTGCACAAGTTTTTCCCGCACTACGTTGTCTTGGTTGCAGACAACGGACATCACTGATCAAGGCGAGGACTTGTTGAACTGGACAGTATTCGGAGGTGGACCACTTAGTGAGACGTACACTGAGTGTACGGAAGGACTTGAAGTGTTGAGTAGGCCATCTGTACCAACCCTTTAGGTGGGATTCCCAGAGGAAGACTCATTGGATCCTATTTTACCATAATGTAGTTGTGCTTTCTTTCTGTTTTACTGTACTTTCAATTGGGTTTGTATACTGGCCAATATACCTTTCAGTACATACTTTTGTACTCAGTTTACATAGTTCTTACTTCATTTGTGTACTCTATTGTGTTTATTTACATTTATAAGGGAAATTCCTTTCCTTTTTAATGGGATTTACACCTTTGGTGCTAGTCACTATCCCCTGGCCTATGGAAGGCGGGCTTGGGGTAGTCACTGCACGGGCCCCGAGGACGGGTCGTGAAAAATTGGTATCAGAGGAGTTGATTCTACCATAGAACTCAGGACTTTGATATTTCTTTCTATGAAGCAATGATGTTGAGAGTATTGAGTGTGGTTTTCAGTCTAGGGAGTCCAGTGTTGGTGAGGAGGCTGACATATTCATACACCAAGACCCTGACCTCTGATTTCCAACTCATTTCATGGAAACATAGATTGCGTGTGTGTTTCCTATGAAAATTTTTCATTGTAAATACTCTGTGTCAGCTCACCAAGTATACTGTTTGACCGTGACGCAGCTGTTTCATTTCAGGATGGCCCCACGAAGGCATCTAGCTAATGTTCCGAGTTACGTATGAGATGGTAGCCCACCGAGCAATGAGGCCATGGTGCAAGCCCCCATCACAGTGGAGGCACCAGTGGTATCACCACCCACTGAGCCACCGATACTACCATCCCTAGCAGAAGAGAGTGCATGCCGCATGAGTGCATTGCACATCTTTCAGGGATAGAGGCAGCCCAAGTTCTGCAGAGAGATGGACCCTCAGGCAGCCGAGGATTGGCTGGAGTCTATCATCAGAGTCTTTAGATTGGTAGGGAAACCAGCCGACCTTATGGTGATCCTTACCTCGAGTCTTCTGCACGCAGTAGCATGTAGATGGTGGATCTTGATGATCCAAGTGCACGACGAGGCATATCTACTTGGGACAGACTTCGAGAGTCTCTTCCGCTCGAAGTCTGTTCCATCCACCCGTCGTGCAGTGCGGATTCATGAGTAACTACATCTATATCAGGGAAGCATGAGAGTAGCTCAGTACTCAGTAAGGTTTACTGACCTCTCATGCTACTCCACAGATATGGTTTGGGACACGTTCTTCCAGGCCCAGACTATCGAGCATGGATTGAGGCACCAGATTAGGGATTCGACGATTCCCCTCAGCATTCGATTTAGTCAGGGGTGCTGGAGCGAGCCCTTCTAGTGTTGAGCTTTCTCGCAAATCAGTCACCAGCGGTGAGAGCCACCACAGGGTGACACGTAGAGGATTCTTCGGCAGCCGGCAGTAGACAAATGTCGTAGGGGTCCAAGCGGACCAGGCCAACAAGTGGGTGACCTCAGGATACAGGTTCGGTTGTGCGGGGAACACAAAAAGAGCTAGTCTTATGAGGAGTAGGCAGTGTTATGCATGTGGCGGGCATGGTCACATGGCACGTGACTACTTGACCGGCCATGCAGATGAGCAGCAGACAGTAGAGGGACCTCCCAAGAAGAGGCATAGGTTTGACCCTAGTGGTCCGCCAGGAGAGGGCGTACGAGGGAGAGGAGATGGCCGAGCAGCGGGTGGTGGACGACGTTTTGAGGCTCTACCACCACCACCACCAGGAGGTCCACCCCGACCAGAGGGAGCTGGCGGACAGAGGCAGGCGCAGATCCAGGTAGTCGAGGCCTATATCCATGGAGCACCTGAGATGATTCGAGGTACTATTTGTGTCTACTCCACCCTTGTTGCAGTTCTTATAGACACATGTGTGAGTCATTCTTTTATTGTCTTTGTCCTTTTTTGGAACTCGGAGATTCCGGAAAAGCCGTTGGCTCGATCCTTACGGATAGAGACTCCTACAGGAGAGGACTCGATGATTACGCACTCGTGCCGGTAGAGTGAGCTTACTCTTGGAGGTGATAGCTTTGGCTGGGATCTTCTTGTAGCGGTGTCGAGGACTTACAACGTCATCTTGGGTATGGACTGGTTGTCTGCAGTCCATGCTAAGATCGACTATATTAGGCTCAAGGTGCACTGTATTCGCACGGATGGGACCAGGTTAACCTACACCAGAGAGAAGGGAGCCTTTTCAGCGTAGGATGGACATATGCATAGGAGTGGGGAACCAATCACACATCAGTTGGCTAGTCTCAACCTCGGAGCGGTTGATGTACGAAGTCTGGTTTCTCCTGTGGTGTTGGATCAGTATGTGGATGTTTTCCCTGATGACGTTCCAGGACTACCTCCTCACAGAGAGGTAGACTTCTACATAGACCTGTACCCTGGGATAACACCGATATCTACCCTAGAATATCGGATGGCTCCCACTGAGCTTCGTGAGCTGCAGGTATAGCTGGACGACTTGCAGGGAAAGGGATTCATTCAACCCATTGTTTCTTCCTGGGCTTCTCTGATTTTTTTTCAAAGATGGAAGATGGGATCCTGTGACTGTGTGTCGAATACCGTTGCCTGAATCAGGTGACCATAAGGAACAAGTACCCACTTCCAAGGATTGATGACCTATTCGATTAGCTCAAGGGAGCACGATGGTTCTCAATGATAAACCTCTGGTCAGGCTATTTCCAACTCAGAGTTAGAGATGAGGATATGCAGAAGACGGCCTTCAGGTGTCGGTATGGCCACTACGAGTAATTGGATATTCCATTCAGTGTTACCAATGCTCCAGTAGTGTTCATGAGTCTCATTAATAGGATCTTCCATCCTTACTTAGATCATTTTGTCATAGTCTTCATCGATGACATACTGATATACTCGACTACTGTGGAGGAGCACGCCTACCACCTGCGGTCTGTACTGGACACACTCCGAGAGAACCAGATTTGTGGTAAGCTCTCGAAGTGCCAGTTCTGGATTCAAGAGGTTCAATTCCTGGGACACATCATATCAGAGGTGGGGGTAGCAGTGGATCCAGCGAAGATTGAGGCAGTGCTTGCCTAAGAGCCGCCAGGGAGTGTGATGGAGGTTCGGAGTTTTCTGGGCCTGGCTGGATACTATTGGATGTTTTTGCTAGACTTCTCTAGAGATTCAGAACTGCTTTCAGCTTTGATGAAGAAGGGGAAACCATTCTTGAGGACAGATAGATTATAGCAGAGCTTTCATGAGCTGAGACAGAGATTGACCAATTCACCCATCTTGAGGCTACCAGAGGAGGGCATTAGGTACGTAGTTTAGTGTGACACATTAGGTACTGGACTCGGGTGTGTCTTGATGCAGGAGTGAGCAGTGATCGCATATGGTTCGTGGTAGTTGAGATAGCACGAGAAAAACTACTCTACCCATGACCTGGAGTTAGCAGTAGTGGTATTCGCCTTGAAGATGTGGAAACACTATCTGATGGGTGAGCATGTTACAGTCTACTCTGACCACCAGAGTCTCAGGTACATCTTATCGTAGAAGGAAGTGAACCTGAGATAGCGGCGATGGTTATAGTTCCTCCAGGACTATGACTTTGAGATATTCTATACTCTTGGGAAGGGGAACGTTGTATCTAGTGCTCTCAGTAGGAGATCAGGCATTCATATGTTAGGAAAGGTGATAGAGAAGCTAGCCACATTGTAGATATCCTTTGTTGATATAGATGGAGAAGCCTTTCTTCAATCTCTCACAGTCACTCATCCACTAATTCAGTGAGTTAGTGAGGCATAGCATGGGGACGTTGACTATGAGGCGCGGCGTGATTAGATATCCACAGGGCAGGCGCCTGATGGATTTTACAGAGGAGGGAAGCACATCATCCTCTTCAGTGGACGTAAAATGGTACCAGTTTCACTATAGGAGGAGGTGTTGAGGAATTTACACACTTCCCTATAGCGGCACATCTAGGAGTGGTAAAGATGTATCAGGACCTCAGACGACATCACTGGTGGCCGGGTATGAAGAAAGTTGTAGCAGAGTTCATTTCATGATACCTCACTTGTCACCAAGTGAAGGCGGAGCACTAGTTACCAGTAGGCTTGGTACAGCCCTTAGAGGTCCCAGAGTGGAAGTGGGACGGGATATCCAGGGATTTCACGACGGGGCTTCCACGTACATCCATAGGACATGACTTTATCTGGGTGATCATAGATGGACTCACCAAGTCGGCACACTTCCTACCGATCTGATAGCAGGGCTCAGTAGATTTATTGGGACACCTCTACATATAGAAGATCGTATGGATTCATGGTGTTTCATCGACGATCGTATCTGATCGGGAAGCATGCTTTACTTCTCAGCTTTGGAAGGGGTTGTAGGAGGCATTTGGGACGTAGCTACATCTGAGTACCGCCATCCATCCTCAGACGAATGGCCAGACTTAGAGGACCATTTAGACTCTTGAGGACATGCTCTGTGCATGTGTCCTCGAATTTGGTCATAGCTGGTAGGATCACTTACCCTTTGGTGGAGTTTGCGTTCAACAATATCTACCCCTCCACCATCGGGATGGCACCATACAAGGCACTGTATGACCGACCTTGAAGATCACCTCAGTACTATACTATCCCAGGGGAGTCAGAACTTATAAGACCAGAGATGGTTCAGGCTATGACAGAGAAGGTGCAGATCATCCAGGAGTGGATAAAGACTTCACAGAGCATATAGAAGTCTTAGGCTAATAGGAGGCGCTGACCACTGGAGTTCGAGGATGGCGACCACGTTTCCTACGGGTCTCACCTCGATGAGGTCTACGAATATTTGTACGGGGCGGAAAGTTATCTCTATGATTCATCGGACCTTTCGAGGTCCTCAGTAGAGTAGGCGAGGTGGATTACCGCCTGGCCCTTCCACCACAGTTGCATCGAGTGCACGACATCTTCCACGTATCTCAGCTGAGGAGATAAGTGCATGACCTGACCCACATCATCGATCACGGGGAGCTAGAAATTGATGATGGGGAGACATTCACAGAGTTACCTATGGAGTTCAAGGATCAACAGGAGTGGGTCCTACATGGATGGTTGATTCCTCTGGCGCGCATTCGCTGGCAACACGGGAACCTCCAAGAGAGCACTTGGGAGCGGGAGGCTCAGATGCGTGCTCAGTACCCCCATTTTTTTACCTAGTGTTTGTTGAATCATTACGGGGACGTCAAGCCCTGCAATGGGGGAAATTTAAAGACCTGGAAAGTTTAAGGGAATTTTATTCATAAATATTTTGGAATTTTATGAGTACATAGTTTCTGACGGAACCTGAATCTGAGGGCTGGTGTGCCCAGAATCAATTTTCAAAGTTTTTTTGGGTACGTACTGTAAACGTATGAGTGAGTTTTTATATTTTTTGAACCAGTGCTCAGAATTTAAATCAGAGGACACCGATGAACTTGCAGCGCCAGTATTCACCTAAGGGGACCTTTACCACAATTGCGTTTTATGCGGGCTGAAAGTTAATTTTTGGTGATATAGAATAAATTAAATATAATTTTTGTACACAATTTTATTTATTTTTTGTAGTTATAACCTACAGGAGGGAGTTAAGGGTGGGCCCACACCCCACATAACCTCCCCTGATAGGATTTAGTGTCGTGGGGCCCACATGAACCTGCAACCTTCCACCCCCCTCAACTCCCCATTAATTCACTATTGTTTATCTTGATAACTCCTTATATTTATTATGGTGGAGCCTCTCCACCTCCATCCCATTAAATGGACCAACCTACCTAATTAATATCTGTGTTATTTAATTGAAAACTCTTTTGAATTAATATGAATTTTATGGAAATTATATTAATTTGGGAGCCTTATTTATTTGCATTAGAAAATCACTTTTGGGAAAGGCTCTGGAGAATTAAAGAGAGATGATCCTTCTTCAATGAAGAACATCGTTATTTAATAGAGAACATCCCCGATGAAGAACATGAAGGAATTCTTCTAATTAAGCTTCTTCCTCGGATGCATCTCAACGTCAAGAAGTCTATGTCACCTATGCCAATGACTCTTCCTCCATCATTGATGGAACGAAACTGATCTACCACGACACTCGTCTTCCTCAGATTGATGATGTGCGATGTCTATTGTGAGGTTGGGGTTTGTATATTCTTTGAGTGAATAAATCATACCCCCTTTCCTTGTTAATCTTTTGAATTGAATTTGCCTGATTGTAACCGCCTAACGTGAAGGGTGTGGGCCGAAGAAACATGGATTGATGACCCTCTGTTGTTCTTTTTTTGATTTTCGATCTGGAAGTGGCGACGATTGAAGGTGGCGGCCACGTGCTGGCCACGTGCGGAGGAACCGCGGCCTGCAACCGCAGGCCACTCGACCGATGGAGAACCGGCCTGCTAAAGTTGTTCGGGGAGAAGGAGGACCGTGGCGCTACAAGGGCATCTGCGCCGCTGAAGATTGGGGCCCACGTTCTGTGGGCCGCTCAGCGGGCAAATCGGACAGAAGGCGGCCGGCCGGGATAAGAAGAACCGTGGCACCAGGAGGGCGCCTCGCTGGAGGAAATGTGGCCCTCTCGAGCGGACCGCTTGCTCTATGAAGGTCGGATGGATTTGGATGGCCTGTTTGGGAGGGAGGCACTTCTTGGAGCCACCGGTTTGGTAAAGTGGGGGGATGACCCCCCCCCCCCCCCCCCAGACCGGTCGGGCATCAGGGCCGTGCGGCTCGGCCAGCCGGGCCGCTTCCTGCCTAGCCAGGCCATGCCCCCTCGAAATGGGCCACGTCGCACCGGGCTGGGCCATGCCCTTCGAGCCAGGCTGTGCGATTCATCGGTCCGGTCCGACCCTTTGCTGGGTTGGATCTCCGAATACCGGGTCGACCCAACCCGTCGGCCCACTGGGCTTAACGGGCCGAGCTCGTTTCCACTTAAAGGTGAATATCTTGAAGATCGAGTGTCCGATCGACACACCGTTTGTGGAACAGGGACCTTCATGACATGGAGGTCCTTTTTCTATACTCTAAGTGAGTTTTGGATGACTTTGGAAAATGGCCGGGTTTGGAACGAGCGTAATTCCAACTAGGCCCCTGGAACAGAAAAGCCAATAACTCTAAGACCAGATGTCTGATTGACGTGATGTCTATCGTGTTGGGTTTATTTTTATGAGACGGAACTTTGGGATACATCAAATCATCACTTTGTGACAGTTGATGTATCGACCCATTTTCTCGAGGAATGGGCCCTCCCGGAATCCGGCGTGCTATGTGAGAGAACCCTAGAGCTGGCTACGACTGTGATGACTACTGTGCTGGAATCCTCTATAGGTTCGACAATGATGACTACGGTACTAGAATCCTTGTGGGTTCGATAGCTATGACTACCGTACTTGAATCCTCCATGGGTTCGATGGTGATGACTACTTTTCTTGTGTCTTGTGTGGGTCATGCAGTATTGACCTCTGTAATTGTATCCTGTGTGGGTCCGGTAGAGTAGCTGGTCTTGTATCCTGTGTGGGTCGGACATCATAGCTAGTCTTGTATCATGTGTGGGTCTGATAGCTTAGATGAATCACTGACTACATCTGATCATCTCTATCTCTATACGAAAGATGTATACCTGTGTGAGCTGAGTCTTGATTTCCAATAATTATCATTGATGTGATTGACTTTTTTCCTGTGTGGACTGGGTTGTATTTCGGCTCGATAGATGGAGTCGTACTATGGTTGGTATCTTTGGTATATGTATGGTCATATACATATTTAGGGTTGTTTGTTACTTTGTGTTTGTATCTCTCTTCTATGGTTTATCCTTTGTGGATTTTTGGGAGACCTTTGTGGGTCTCGGGGTCCATACTGAGTATCGTATACTCACTCCTACATGGGATTTGCCCGCACTACGTTGTGTTGGTTGCAGAAGATAGACAGCACTGATCGAGGTGGAGACTTGTTCATCGGGATGGTATCCAGAGGTGGAACACTTGGAGAGACATACATGGAGCGGACGGAGTGACTTGAGGTGCTGAGGAGGCCATCTATACCCACCCTTCTGGTGGTATTCCTGTAGAATGACTCAATGGTTGCTATTTTACTATACTGTAGTTGTGCTAGCTTTCATTTGTACTATACTTTCAGTTGGGTTTGTATACTGGTCCATTTATCTTTCAGCACTTACTTTTGTACTTAGTTTACTTAATGCTTACTTCAGTTGTGTACTCTGTTGTGTTGTTTACTTTTATAAAGGCAGTGCCTTCGCTTTTTAATGGGATTTTCACCTTTGGTGCTAGTCACTAGCCCCTGGCCTATGGAAGGTGGGCTTAGGGTAGTCATGGAACGGGCCCTGAGGACAGGTCATGACATATCAAGATTTGGTGGATACACTAGATTCAAAGGTATAATAATACATTTAAGAGTATTGTGAGTAATAAACCATGATCGCTAGCATAAATTGAAAAGGGATATTTAAAGGATGGGCTCCTAAATTATTGTACAGAATATCATGATGATGTTAAAATGATTTTATTAATATAACATGAATTCATAGTGTCCCCATTATATAATGAACATCATTTGATCTAGAAAATTTATAGTAGACTCAATTTCACTATTTTTTGATGTTTAACACATGATTCGTTACTGCATTTTACTTCTATATTGTAATTTACTCAATAATTTAATGTTTTATATAAAATATTTTGAAAATTATATTTATTTCATGAAATTTTTGATTTAATAATCTGAAAACACATTGCAAGATTCAACATCCTTATACCACTAGTCATCATATTCTTCATTTTCTCTATGAAAAATTCAATAAGTGGTTTAAAAGTTAAATTAATATTTGTATTAAAATTTTATTTTTTGGTATTTTAATTTATTTCGTGAATAAATAATAATATATAATAGTTCATTATGTTGGTCGGCATTATAAACCAATCATGTCAGCATCTATTATTTGATGAATTAAAAAAACATGTTTTTGGAACATCGTATAGAGTACAGGGAAATATAATTTATGATGGAAATGGGTTTCTATTTTACATTTCCAATATATAGTAAAACCATTAAATTGAAAATTATGGTTTCATTTTTTCATCTATTGATTTTAGATACTGCTATGGGAAAATTGAGACACAACATTCAAGCTATATATAGTTATGGAATGAAATATTTTTTCGTAAAGTGTAATTGGGTTGATCTAATTCATGTGAAAAAAGTTTATAAATTTGACTTTAAATTTTTTTAAAATTCAAAATTATGTTTTATATATTTGACCATGTAAATAATAATCCATTAATATTGGCCTCACTAGCTGAGCTAATTTTCTTTATTACTAAGGATTCATATATTAATTAGAATGTTTTATGAAGATATCAAAAATTTGTGTGTTTATAATTGAACCTGATGAACCAGATATTAGTGGATTTCCATTTAAAAATTGTTTAGATAATATAGTGATTTTAAATAATGATTATTTCTTTTTAGTTGAGGGAAAAAATTGAAGAGAATATGATATATTTTGAATAAAAATTTAAAAAAATATGTCCCTTGCTATGATTATACTTGATTTTATACATATGAGACCTATTATCATTAAATTATAATGTATAAATTTCTTATTTTTTTACATGTATAGGTATTTCATCAAATAATATATGTGAGTGTGCAAGGATGACAGAAAATATTATTGTTAAAGAACACATCCTCTAATGTCTATAACCCCCCCCCCCATCATGCTTTTGGACCTTTATCAATTGCATCCCCTCCAACAAGTAATATGAATTTATAGTTTCACAAAAATGAATTTTTATAAAATAAAATTTATAATAAACTTTTTCAATTTAGATATTTATTCATAGAGAAAGGGAGTTATATCTTCACCTAGGGTTCCAACTCACATTTGGTGAGATTCATTTACAACATCACTATCCATAGGAGGGCTACAGATCCCGACTCTCCCTCCCACCACTAGACCACCTACTTTCATATAAATTATAAGAGGTTCATATATTATATTGTCATAAACCTCCTCATGTACATGAATTATTTAAATATTATAAAAAAAATTAACACATATGTTATGTTATTTAACTAGAATTAATATATTATACACAGTTTCAGTTTCATCATTTACATATTCAGTTGAATTTTGTGAAGCATCCAATTTTATTTCTACTTGGACTACAGGTACATTATTATAGGTGAAATTTGGTGAAACTTTTCACATAATTTTGTCACATTCCACTTATCTGATTGGTCAACTATGTAATATTGCGTGAGATCCCCATTTATTCCCCTATACCAAACTTCATTAGGATATATTCCAAAAGGAGACTCCCCACATGATATAGGATGAGATTAAGAGATAAATGAGATATAAATTATAATATTTATGGTTTAAAAAAATTATTTAAATTAAACATATTATTTATGAAAATAAAAATTTATAGACTTTTCAAAATCATATCCATCCTATATTTATAGACAAGTGTTAAAGGCTATATAAAAATCACAAATAAGAAGTAAAAAAAGATACTTTGGGTTCCCTTCATTACATCCCTTGAAATTAGGAAGCATTTCCAAAGATTCATTTATTAGATGAATGAGTTATTTTGGTTAAATAATAGTTGACTAGGAATGTGATTTATTTATTTTACCATTTAACACATTAGAATAGTTCTAGGAATATTTTGAGAGCCATGAATTGAATAGACATGATATTTTGAGGCCCATCAGTCCCATAATATATTTTTTTAAAAATATTAACCATATTAATCTCAGGCATGAACAATTTTCCTAGAAAATTGGAATATCACAAAAATATAGTATTACATCCAAAATCTAATATCAAAGATTAGTTCAAAACATGGGGTTTACCCTAGGAGAAACATAACTGTTGTCATCATTGAACATTTGGTTAAAATCCATCACAGGAACAAAAATTTAAATAAATTAATTTCATCAAATTATTTACTTCATTATAGAATACCTATATTTGACTCTATAAATATATTATTATGACTAATTGTTAGGGTTATAATCATAACCCTGATAATTGAGAGGAGATAATGGAGAAATGTTGGTTGGAATCTAGATCATGGATCAATGACTGAGGTTTTGTATGGGTCACTACAGACCAAACATATTGTAGATCTTATCAAAGATAACAATGTGTGAAAATTATTCATCAAAGACTGATCAAAATTGAGGTATTAAATTTTATTGTGGATTTAAACTCTCTTAATTATCTTATGAGTAAGGAAATTCAATCAAAAAATGGATTGATTCATGGATTTATTGTATTGAGGGTATGGGTTTCGTTATTTGGGATTTATGGGATAATGATTATTATATATGACTTATTTTCAATAGTTTTTATAATGGTGAATAATTTTTTCCCATTAGAACATGGTTGGTGTTCATTCTTAATTCTCGTTCTTTGTGTTTTTTCCACCTTTATACACATCATCATCATCAGTATTTATTTTGGTTGTCTGTTTGAAAAATATTCAAAAGGAGATTATTACATGTTAGATATTTGGAACAATGTATCATTTATGTTGATCTAGATTTAAGATTGGTGATGGGATCATGGTTCATGATGACAATAGTAACTCTTGGTTAGATTTCAGACCCTTGTTTTGAGTATGGTGTATAGAAATGGTGTGTCATTATGGTGGATGTTTTCCGAGTAGTGAATATTTCTGAAATCTTACCAATGATAGTTAGAGGGCTCAATAAACCCCAAATTTGGGATAAAAGATGATATTTTTGGATTAATCGATTTCTATGGTCGTGTAAAAGAATATAACAAATGAAATAAAATGATTGGGAAAATCCAAATGTACTTGGTGTGTATTTCAAAAACACACATCATGTATCATCCTTAGAGTCAAATCTTGGGTTTCTATAGAGAGTTAAGTATCACATGATGCATGGTTCGTAACACATGTTGTGTGGAACCAAGCTGTATATCTCAACATGATCATGGATTACACAACCATGAGTATGTGTGGAATTTCACACCATTTGGGCGATGTCACATGTTGTATGCACCTTGGTAGATGAACTAACATGTACAGGGAGTACAAGCCCATGAGAACAGGGCATCCAGAACACCATGTGTGAAGGGATACACACCATTTACTTATGAATGTACATGTGAATATTAATTCCTCACATATAGTTCTCGGATATACCTCTACATGTTGTGTACTTGGGAAGTACACAGGTAGGCAGGAGTACAAGGGAAGAGCCATGTACTCTGACATGACCAAATACATAAGCATGACTCGATGTACATAGGAAAAGGAAGAATAGAATGATGAATGATATATTGACACCTAAAAGTCATTTAACCTCAGTAGACATGATATACACTTTTTTTAATCAATACCATGTGATTGAAATACACAGGAATTTCTATGCATAAAAGGATAATTCTTGTGTACTCGTATGCACACATCAAGTACTCATTCAAGGATAAGTTGGGTACCTTTTTCATCTCACTTTGACTTCGTAGAGAGAACCCATTAGATTTATAGGAATATTATCATTCAATTTAATTCCCATAGTCCATTTAAGGGTCTTATGTATAATATTGTTTTCATCATAGAGGGTGAGCCCTCAACAACTTCATGTTGATTAGTTCAATGTTGGCATGTTCCCTTATTCTAGTATGAGTTTTCATAGACTACATTAACTACACACGTAAGAATATTGGAGCATGTATCCTTTTGAGAGTCCAAGAGAAATAATCGTGTATTTTTTACCAAGGTTAGGTTATTGGAAATGGCATTACAATTATTTACTCGGGAATCAAACCCTTATATAATAGGATGTATTCAGTATGGTCAGGTGTATCCTAGTTAGACCTAGGAATTGACCCCTTATTTTTGTATTGAGTCTTGATATTTCAGATGAGGAATAGTCTGATCATGTGTGTTTCTTGGATGAACCCTTTAGTATCCTTAATTATTCTTCTAGGATAAAACTAATGAGCATGACCACTGTGATGAGTGTCATCCAAGTATGTATAGCTCAGGGAGTGATTCTTCCTAGACATGCATTAAAATTAATCCTTATAGTGGTTCTATGGATTCTATTGGTTGTAATTTTTATTTCAATTCTATTCCCTTATAATAATTTTTTGGATACCTTTTTTTATAATTGTGACTCATGTATTGTTTGACAAACCAATGTTTCATGAGTTGGCTAATCTTAATGCTTTGTGTTTGCTATTTTCAGGGTGTCCGACTGGGTATTATTTTACTCCCCATTTTATGGGATATTGTTATGTATTCAATGTCGTATAAAGATGATATATCATTTTTTATAGTCCAAGGAATAATTTGATAATTCTAAGCTTAGTTTGGGCTAGATAGACTAAGGTTTATACTAGAGTTTTATTGAATGCAGTCGCCTCCATCTAAGAAGATCAGAATTTATTTCCCATTTTTGTGTGGTCTTATATTTTTAACCTTTTTATGATTTCTTGTACTTTATATCAAAATATGGTTCTATTATTATCAATTTATGCATTAATTTTTATCATTTGTTTTACATTTCATCACTATATGGGCTTGTATATGTTTGTGTGAAAACTGGTACATTAGGAAAAGGACTCCCATTTATGTGATATACCAACTAGGTGCTGGTCTCTAAACCCTGGTCTATTGAAATAAATATTGTGTAGTTTCATAATGATACCCTTCATGTTGGATCATGACATAGTGGTATAAAATGGGGTTTTCATCCTAGGACCTGAGTGTGGAGTTTATTCTTAATGTGAGATTTGGTTCGGGTACCAGGAAAACAATTTTAGAATGTTTTGAGTTTGGATTTAAGGATAGGGACTCTATTTTCCATTCAAGAAGAATTTGATAAATTTATTGATAACTCAATACATATATAAATTGGTTTCATGAAACTTTTTTACATGAATCACAGACGAAATAGTTGTGGTTTTCATGCCCTTCTTGAGTCAAATTAATAGATATATGCTTTGATAATGGTATGTCTTGGCTGCATTTAGGATGTATTAAAGATGATATCTAGTGAGGTTTCAATAGAATATTAAAAATTATGATATGATGAGTGATGAGGAATCCCTAAAGAGGGTAATTAATGAGCTGGACTTCCTTCAAGATGGACAGAAAGCTTTGATTTCTCCTACTGATCAGTTTTTAGACCCACTATTAGTGTTACAGGTGGATCCATCTTGTCAGACAGAGTTGTGGATGCTTCTTTTTGTGAGGATAATTATTTTTAGGGTTCGATAAAATATCATGATCTGATATGGTAGGTATATCATGGGATATATTTTTATTATAACCCATCGACAAAAGGCATGAAACATAAGTCACAAAACATTAGGTTTCATCGGTGACCTCAATGACTACTCAGTTCTCCAATTCTATGATATTTCTATGATTTTGTTGGGAGAGTAAATCTAACACAATATTTTACTACTTGTCATGATGTTGTCATAGGGTTTTTTGATGAAACACCTAGGTAGAGGGAGAATCTAAATCAAGGATGTCTGTGGGTGGAAAAAATGATGGAGGAGTTGGGTGAATAATGGGAGGTGGATGGAGATTTGGATTGATGCTAAAACCAGCACCCTTGGGTGAACACTCAATGATCTGGGAGATGGTGGTCAAAATTATAGATAACTATTAGCACTAGATGATTTTCACCAAAATTCTCTAGGTTTTTCTATAATGCCCCGACCCTAGTTACCCAGACTCAGTGCATTATTATGTAACATCGGCATGATCACAAAAGATCAAGTCTCGAAAGACTGATTAGTTTAGTATCCTTGGAAACACAAGATATATTCAAAAATGTTACATTAAATCATAAAGTGAAAAACTATAATAATATAGTCTCCATAGTCCACAACCATATCCCCTTTAGACTCTCCCTGCAGGTCAGTCATAAAATATTTCTTCAAATACTGGAAAAATTAAATCATAGAAAGGGGTGAGCTCAGATGCTTAGTAAGGATAACAATGTAGTGGAAACTATCATAAATAAACTTAAACATTTAAGGCAATGTATAACTAAAACAAAAGCCTTTTAAACTTGAACATCAAAATAATATAGAAAAAATAAAATTAAATAATGTCATTTACTTATTCACATAGATATTCTACTAGTCGAATAATCACATGCAATATCAATAACCACATTCATAATGATGGAATGCATAATTTTAGACTATCATAACCACATAGTCGAGGCCTCATGCCAAGACTACAAATAAGATTTTGTCAAGGCCTCGTTCCAAGGCACTAGTTTGTATCATGAGACCTACCGATGCATCGAGGAGCTATAGCAGGCTCCACCTGTCACTTATTAAGTCCAATGCATTCCTCATATGAACAGGTTTAAACATATCATAAACCATAACATAATCGTACCACATAAAACATGCATAAAGGAAACATAACATTTCCACATTTCAATCACAAGATATCAAAAAAACACATAGATATAATAAAAACATTATCGAAACCATTTTAAATGCCAAAATAAATCAAAATTAAAAATTGGTATATATTTTTCATTTAAAAAAAAGTTATGGCTTGTAGAGGAATCCGAAACTCAAATAATGGTCACAGCGGCGGAGATGTCATTGTCACCACATACGTAAGACAAAAGAGTCCTTTTTTCGTTTAGTAAAAACACTTCATATAAAAAGATTCATTTTGAATAAAAGTAAAAGTCATAAGGGTTTATACACCGTATAAAAGAAAGTTGTGTATAAAACAAAATATGCCTCAATGAATGGAGATTGAAACGAAGTCCCTTATCTCGTGTCAAACTTAACTCAATCGTTCTTTAACCTTCTGAATAATAAAGTAGAGTTAATTTATACTTTCTTAAGAAAACATTTCATGTTCATTATCCCTTTTATATCGATTATTACCATGTTATTAACATTATGTAATTATTTATGTTAATAATGGTCGTTTTGTCGATCTTTGGTACTTGAGTCAAAAATAAAGTTCTTATAATTACATGTTTTTCTTGTGGTAAAATATCCCTTATATCCAAAATTATATTCATGATGTAGATATCATATATATAAGACATATCCAGTATATACATTCATTTATAATATTACATAACATTTAGAGGTATGAAATGAATTGCACCATTCATGGAGACGGTAAGCCGTACGTACGCATGAACGCTACTTTCATTTCTATTTCATATTTAACGGATTTAAATCATAATTATATAAAGGAATATTATAATTCCAGTATAATATCATATATAATATCATTTAGTCTATCCTTTATACATCCAACATATGTCACTAATGATTCAAATCACATTGAGGGGGCGATAGTCCGCACTTCCTAAAATGAAATTATCGCGTTTACCCACAATGGAAATCATAAAGGTATGTCATAAATGAAAAATATAGAAGAAAAAGGGAAACATAAACATAATATATATCATATATAAATATAGTGACATCTTAATTGCCACCATGAGAGGTGTTAAAAGAATATTGAACAATCATCGTTCGTGAGGTAGTAATTCGCCACCCACAAAAACAGTATATTCTCTGACCATTAGACGAAGGTGTGTGCAAGTGTAAATAAAATAATTCTCATAAAAACATAAAATTATATTGAAGATACTAGTTTTGTTACAAAATAAAGGAATAAAAAGAGTTTATGGTGTTCGAGAAGCAAAATAAAACAAAAGAACATAAGAGAAGACATTACCTTAAAATCAGGTAACTCTTTTTGATTTGAGCCAAAGGCTTCCTTGGGAAGACTTCTGCCCAAAGTGAGGCTTCTAGGAGTAAAAGAGGGAAGTTTAGAGAGTATTTGGTAAGATTTTAGCTGATCCAAATGGATTTGAATGTGTTAATAATGTGGTAGAGGTTGGGGCCTTTTATAAGAGGAGAGGAGGGGAACTCTGGGAAAGTCGTGAAATGTTACTTTACTATGAAATGAGTTTCTGATTTTAAAGTTCCCAAAATGATATATTTTGAGGATAAGGTGACAAGGGTTCAAAATATACCCATGAAATATGTTTTAGAGAAGTGTAAGTCTTAGCTTTTACCTTATCTTTTCATTTTATTTAAATTGTTCATTAATGAGGTAATCGTTGCATCATCATGATGTCATAAGTAAATTTATTTATTTAATACCTAAAAATTATAAAAAAAAATTACCATGATGTAGGAAATGGTTTTATCTTTCCAATTAGTATTTATAGTAAAAAAATTTACTTACATAACCCCATGTAATAATTGTTTTAGTAAAACCACACATCTTTGTGAAAATTTTATTTTTACTTTAAATGAAAAGTTATTATTGAAATTTTCTTACCCAAGTTGCTCCATGGGGTCCCTAAGTTGACCCATGGATTTTCATGGTCGGACATGACTCATCAAATAATGGTAGGACAAGTTTAAAGGTTATTTCATATTATTATTACATTACATTTACCTTAAATTACACTAATTACCTTTAATCGTGATTAATAGAACTTAAAAGTTACTATTCACCAAAAATTATTTTAATCCCATTGAACCACATATTACTTTCTAATGAAAATGATGTATGTCAGATTTTTGAAATTAAATTCATAGAAGCGTTAAAGTTTCATTTAAACGAAAAATCAGTTTTTTAACTACCACTTAGCAGTTTCACTGTTCATCAAAAATTGAAGTTTTTCTGAAAAATACCAAAAATCCACCCTCAACAATAATTGGTATTCTGAATTCAAAAATGATGTATATTTTACAAAATTCAAAACATATAAGTTTCATTAATTAATTTTATAATTAATTCCCGCTGTCAAAACAAATAGCGTGTTTTTAAGAAACAATATCAATCAAAAGATTGACAATAGTTTATGTCCAATTTCAAATTGAAATTAATTATAATGGACACCATTAGATAAAATGGTAAAAATATATTCTAATTATACTTTACAACCACTAAATATTATAATTTATCACTGTAAATTATTTTGATTAAAAAACTTGTTTTTAAGTATTTTTTTCTATTCATAGAAAATTGGAAGTTCTCATAAAATTTTAAAAAACTCAACTTAGGATAATTTCGATATTCCGAATAAAAAAATGATGCCCATTTTGAAATATAAAATTTATATAATTTCAAAAGGTTGGTATTGTTATTCATAACGGCTACTTTGATTGGTTGTGGTGTGTTAGGATCTCGAACTTGCGTACAATGAAAGCTATTACATTATTGAAAGAAAAGCGTATCGTGAAAGCTTGGGGTGTTACAATTTTTTGGTATGTTATGTGTACCATATACTCCTTTTATAGAACTATTAGACACTAGTACGATCTAATATTTTTATCCTTCATTCGATTAATTTCCTAGGATACATGGTGAATTGATAGATCCCTTCGTTAGTGATGTTTAATGTGACATTTACATGAAAGTAATGGGGAAAATTCCTTCTCCAAGATTAATTCTTGAGACATGATCCAAAAAACATGCAAGAGATTCAGTGCCTCCCAAAGTATATAGTGTTGAGGTGTGGTGGATGAGTTCATCTGGTTTTTTTTAGGTTTTTTATTGATATAATGTTTCATAGTATGCCATGATTATGGTGAACTATTGGTAAAGTGTAAGAAAGAGTTCCAAGTAGTTGGATCTTTTAGAGTCTTTAATTTTGATTCATGTTATGGTGTGTATATTTACTACCCCATTTTCAGTTTTCACATAGCCTCAAGAGCCACTTATCCTTAAGCATATCCCTTGTTCATGACCTTGTAATAGTAGTGGTGATTTTTTCTTAACCTTTGTTATTGAGGATCCATCAAATATTATTAGTGAATACACAATTTTATCAATAATGTTACGTAACTCTTGGAGATAGAGATCTTTTTATGGAATCTCCTCATTACGAAAGTGAGACCCTATGATGTAATCCTCAGTATATACTATGTTTCTAGAATTAGTTCTTACTTTTTTTCACCAGTGGGTGTAGTAGAGTTTCAGATTGTTGGGTATGATTTTCCATCCTTTGGTAAAGAGTGATCCCAGGCATATCAGTATGAGATCATGTGAAAGTGGTTGCGAATGACATACTATTAGTTATCTATTATTACCATTGGAGTTGTGGATTCTATGACATTTTCCCCTATTGTGTTTTTGGATTATGATGAGGTATTTTAAAGGGAGATTTCAGGTTTATCTCCACACCAAAAGTTATACATTTTTAAGTACTAGCACCACAGATCAGCCCTTATTTTTTTAATATAATATCATATGTCACTTTTTGAGCTTTATAAGATGATGTTGTAGTAAGAGTGTATAGAGAAAGCTGTTTTTTAAGACTTGGTATTCTTAAATGGGTTGCCTAGGGTTATTCTCCTAAGAGGATAATAATTTTTTGAGGATGGGGTGAATGTGTGTCACATGAACTAGGTGACACATGGAAGAGTATCCACTCCCAATAATTGCTATGTTCTTCAACTAGTGGTTTGGGTAGATGTGTTACTCACAATTTGACCTCTATACGAGTTATCACCAACTCTATTTTTGGAGAAGTACATATCATAAGTGGATTTCCAAATCTATTTGGGATGTTTTGATTTAGTGTTGATACCATTTCGTGGTTTTTACACCATTACATATGTGTGAGACTAATATACTAAAGCTTTAACCCTTCTTGGATTAGTTCATGGAATTTGTCTTTAATGATAGTCATGTTTTCTTGGCATCCAAGTTAGAGATCAGGATACAATTTAGGTTGGTTTTATTTACCACCAGTTGATAGTAGTTACCCCTCAACTTCTTCATAGATCTAGGGAGGTACAAAGTATGAATATAAATTATGAGATTTTTTTGTGAATATATCCACTAGATATATTATTGTTTGATTTCCCAAAATGGGGTGTTCATCATCCTTGGTTGGGGATGGATGGTGACACAAGTCACACATTGGAAGGAGGTGTTGAGGAGGTGTTGAAGAGATTATTTTACCTTAGTAGTACATTTGGTGGTGGTGAGGGTGTACTAATATCTCTTGATATTGGATGGGAATCCAAAAAAATTGAAACATGCATTCAGGTTAAACTCTTCTTATATCACTTTTTATAAGTTTGATGAACATGATAGATTTTTAAAGAGTTCAAGGCACTTGGGTGTGGAGAAGGTAGTTTATAATCATGTAATTTCTTCTAAATAATTATATAAAATGGTTCTTATTTCAATAAACTATTAGGTAGATGATACAAGATGCTTTTGTGGACTCGGTTTTAGTGTATCACAGGATTTTACACCAGTCAGCTAGCTTTGTAAAGTAGACCATTCCAGTATTGGGGAATATGGTTTGGGTTCACATGTAGGTTTAACCCATATCCTAGATGACCATCTAGAATATATGGTTTTTTCGTATCATTATGACTACCACTCCACCATTAGTGTATGACCTTTTTGAGGACAGGTATGAAATACCATTCAAGTCACTATTTTACTGTTTCAAGTTAGTGGTTGAAATCATATAGTTCCCTGTTTTGGTTCTAAAAATGGTTTTAAGGGTGTAGTACATCCAGGGGTGGATGAGGACCTATAGAAGAAATTTGTAGTTATTTATGGACTAGTGAAAAGGCATTATGAGTTTTAGAGTTTTATATTTTAGCCATGGTGAGATGATATCTTTGAGAATTTTAGGACATTTCATTTTCCTATTATTGCGTTGGGTTAGCGAGGTGGTGTACCACATAACCATGTGTTCATAGTAGTTTGGGATGCCCAGTGTTCTCTACATATCCCGCCTTAGGAGCTATGTGAACTACTCTTTGAGCTATATTGACCTGGGCATGCTCTGGTATGAGAGTGTTTTTTTCATGGTGGCAGTGGTGTTGAGAACCTACATAGACGAACCCTTCATGATCATGACTTTCCTTGTCTGTATGTTTTTTGAGAGCACAAAAAACCATCACGGGAGTCTTTTAGAGTGGGAGTCCCATTTTAGAGCTCAATGTCCCCACCATTTTTTTAGATTATGTGTTTCTTGGATTAAAATCCCTAAATATGAGAATAATTTAATGTCAAAATTATTTCCATTTAAGGCTTTGGAATATTTCATGGAATATTTTTGGAGCCAATAAATATAACTGCAATATATTTTGAGTCATAGAAGTCCAAAAATATATATTTTTAAAAAAATATTAAAAATAATTGTATCACATGCATTCATTATCCCTAGAAAAGTAGAATAACTCCTAAACTAAGTTTTATCTTAGAAATCTATAACCACCATTGAGTTTACAGGAAGAGGATTCCCTAAGGTGTGACATAATCATTTTCAAAATTGTGAATTTGGGTAAATTCCATTATAGGTTAAAATAATTAAATAAATAAATTTAATTAACTTATTTATTTCATTGATGTAACGAACTAGGATTTATACTATAAATACTCATTTATAACCCATTTGTAGGGTTAGCTTCATAACCGTTATAATTGATAGGAGAGTGTGATAGAAAGCGGGTATGAATTAGGATCATGGTTCAACAATTGAGGAACCGTAAGGAATGCCAATGACAATGAAGATTATGGTTATCATCAATGAAAATTAAGTGCAATCATCCTTCCTCAAAGATTGATCAGAATCATGTTATGATGTTTTTTGTGCATTTATCCCCATTTTATTATCCTACGATGAATGTAAATCAATTAAAAAATGGATTGATTCATAGATAGATCATATTATAGGTCTAGTTTTTTTACCTGGGATTTATGGGAAAATTTTATTCTATTTGATTTATTTTTTATCATATTTCTAATTCTGATGGATCATTCCCAATCTGAACACAGTTGGGGATCATTCAAAATTATTTTGTTTTGCAGTTTTCTCCCACCACTCTATTCATGATCATCATCGACATTTATTTTGGTTGCAAGTTCTTTGAATACCCAAAAATCAATTTCTTCACATTCAATATGTGGTAAAACAGATCATTTTTTTGGATCCCATTTCTGGATCAGTGATGGGATCATGTTTTGGGATGATGGTGGGAAATTAGGATCATATTAAAAACCCTTAGGTTGAATGTGGTGTGTGCTAGTTGTGAGGCACGGTGGCCGATGTTTCCCATGTAGTGGAGATAGCCAAAAAATGGCCAACGATTGTGATAAGGTTTGATAAAGACTAGATCTAAAATTAATAGCATGAATTTTTATGACATTTGTGGTTGTGGAACCCTGACCAAAGTTGTGTGATGAAATCTGGGATTATGGAAAATCATGGTATACATGTTGTGAACCTAAAAACACACACTATGTATCATCCTCAGAGTGGGGGTTTTTGTTTCCATATAGATTTATTGATCACTTATCATGTGGCCTCTACCATACATCATGTTTTTCTACGAAGACTAGATCGGCGTGTATATGGAGTATGTGCTGAGGAGGTTGTGTGGTGTTACATTCCATGCGGTTTATGCCACATGTCATGTTCACCCTGGAAGGTGACCCAATCTATATACGAAGTACACTCCCAGGACATCATGTAGCCTCACACATTTTGTGGGGAATACTACACACCGTGTACATAGAAAATTACATTGGAATGGGAAGGCCACACACCAAGTGCTATCCCAACCCCTAAATTCTATGTACATGAAATGTTCATGGGCAGTCCAAAGTACATGGTTGGAGGCTTGTAGTTAGACATTTACTTGTACACATAAACATGCATAATAGCACATCAAGTTCCAAATATACACATACACACCGTGTACCCTTACTTGGAACATCATTTACTTTTTGAAATTTATTTCATGTTAGTGTGAGACAATATTGGTTTCAGGCTTAGAGAGACATGTTGTGTACCCATAAGGACATGTCATGAACTCCATCATGGATAGTTTACAGTCCTATTTATTAAAATTTTAGATTCTTTGATATTCTTTGTGAGATTCCTTGGACAATTATCATTTAAGAGTTTTCCCTTGGTTTATTCATATGAGGGTTTGTGATGTATCACATTCATGTCATAGAGGGTGATCCCTTTAGAAATTCTTTGGGATCACTATAGTTTTGGTGAGTACCCTTATTCTATAGTGATTTTCTCAGTCTTCCTTCACTAGAACCATTAATGTATTATATCTTGTATCCCTTTGATAGGCTCTGGGTGAAACTCATGGTATTCATTCTTACCCTAGTAATTTTTTTTTGAATAAAAGTGGCCAATATTTACCTAGTAATTTTTCTATAAGGATCATTAAATTAGTTTTTGTATTCCCCGTAGTGAGTTCTAGACATTTAGACCATATAAATGGATTGATATCTGATATATTTGATAACATGTAGTTTGATAGATTATGTTTCATGGATGAAAACTCTCAATATAATTAACAATTTTTCTTATCTAGACCTAAAAAATGTGACCTATGAGATGAGTGTTACATTGGTATTATAACATTGAGAGTGGTTCCGCTTATATTAATGTTTCCATAAAACCTCATAGTGAATCATTTTATGGTATTAATTGAGACCTTTTGTGACTCTTATTATTTTATGAGTATATCTGGGATATCCTTGGTTATTTTTAGGTCTCATATCATGATTGCAGAACTATAATTGATGAGATAACTACACTTAATATTTTATGTTTGGGGTTTTTTTAGGTTTTTGGGGTTTCCTACTCTGTATTGTTATTCTCACCCATGTATGGGATCTTACCACACAAATCTTGTCTTATGTAGATGATAGACATTTTATGAATTCCTTGGAGGACTAGGAGTAAGTGGAGATTTGTTTATAATTGACAGAAATAATTTTATACTAGTTTTTCATTGATAAAAGTCCCCTTTTGTATAGTAGGTTAGAAATTATTTTCTCGTTTGGGTTGGCAGGTTTTCCCCCTTTTATGAATTATATGACTTGATATCATACTCTGATTGTGCAATTGTAGATTTATGAATGAATTATTTTTTTACATTTTAGAATTTTATGGGCTTAGATATTTGTTTGTGCCTATAGGTATATTAGGGAATTTAATCACATGTGTGTGATCTACCAACTCAGAAATAGTCTCTAGTACTAAGCCTATTGGAAGTGGGATGGGGGTAGTTGGAGCTCAAAACCCATTAGGTCAGGTCATTCTAGATAAATACATGGTATGTAAAAAAAATATTTTTTTATTTAAATATAATATGATTGAACAATAATGTATTATAGTGAATTTTAATGCAGTAAGAGACTAAGATTAATGGAAATAATCATGCATTACATAGACCCCCTCAAAGGCTAGGATCTCGACACATGTTTTATATTTGACATTCGGTATGTTTAACTTAATTTTCAATAAAATTGATTAATTTTTAATAATTTTTTTCATAATTAAATATGTTTGTGTGTAGTTTTGTGAGGCTGGTCAACACACTGATCAAATGGTCGTATGGGTCACTGCACACCAGGGAGAATATCTTTAGGTTACAGATATGATCTTCAATATATATGATTATACTATTAATGTAATTATTGGTTGTAATTTTAAAAATATATAATTATATATTATTTGGAACATCAAATAGTCTAAATTTAATGAGGAATTATATACACATTTAGAGGAAGAATGAGATATCCTGACTAAACATGATTGGATATTTCATCACTTCAAAGGTGAATATGGCCAGGGATATATACTCACATATGGAACTGGAATCCCTTGTTGAAATATTTTTTGATCTACGGAGTAACTTGATAGGCCACATGTCTGTTATTATGGTCTTTTTAATGATATTTTGATGATTTTTATGAATCTTTATACTAACTCACAATGTTAGAAAATTGGGTGAATGGATAGGTTGGTCAAGCATAATGACCATTTATTATCCATACCACAATATTTATTAATTATAAGTACATTTCAATATATATTTTTTAAAAATATCAATAATAATTTATTCAATATAACTGTCTTTGTAGGATTTGAATGTGGGGAGTAATTCCCAGGAATAAAATCTTTCCTTTAGGGGACTAGTCACATGATTTTGGTGGAAGCTTTCTCTATCGGTATGTATTCCATAGACTTTTTAAAATATAGTGTCATTTTTTTGTACATAAATACATAATTATTATATCAACTATCTTTATGAATCAGAGTCTAGTTAAATAATTTTCAGTTGTTTTCTCATTCTGTTAAAGGATAATAGGGTTTTTAGAATATTTCTTATATAATAATTATACTGATATTTTTTTATTGATTCATTTCCCTTGTTTATTTTTAAATTTATTTATACATTATTATATGGTTTATTTTATTTTTTTAATCTCAATCTACTAATTTATTGAGATATATTGCACATTTTTTCCAATGGAATTTAGATTTTTTAGGGAATGATGTAAGTATAACTGTTCTGCTACAATTTTTTTAATTATGGCCCTTGATTATATTCCAAATTTAATCTTGAATTATTATATGTTTTTTTGTTTTAGAAAACTCTATATGTTTTTAACATATAATATTAGTGTATTTGTTTTTTAATGTTGTAATATTATGGTTGGGATGCCATTTTTTTTAAATATTGGTACATTGTTTCTTTCTCAATTTAATTACACTTTATTTTCCATGTATTAAATTATATTACAAGATTTTACAATCCCTTTTTGATTTATATTTTTTTATTGAAGCGAAATTCAGTTATATCCTGACTCAAAATTCTTGGGAGGGAGGATGTGTGTTTAGTTCATTTTTTTAATTGAGTTTGTGGTTGATTTATTGTAATATTAGATTTATAAATTGTTAACAATTATTAGTAAATTTGTGATTTTTTAATAAATTATATTTATATGTGTTGGGTTGTATGATAATGATAATGTAATTTATAATTTTCTTTATTTTTTTGAGAACTAATATGGATCAAATAACCTATCTAAATAATAATGTATAAAAAAAATAAATATTCATAATTTAAAATTAGAGAATAACCATACCGTTTTACGTATCTAATCGGTAATTTGTTGAAATAACTATGTTAGATTCCACAATCATTCTCAAAAAAGGTATTTTTTAACCCATTTTAGAATACTACCAAAAGAAATCTACCTTTTATATGGTGTTTGTTATTAGTGGTCATAAAATGGGGAATTTATGACCTCGTAAACTTTAGATTCCAAAAAAAAATCATGGATCAGTCACTTGTGTCAAAGAATACCTTTTCAAAATAACTCTTTTCTATAATGGAAGACTATTTTTCTAGTAGTGTTTTTTTAATTAAAGGATAGTTATAAAATGTCACTTTCATTCTTTTAGTATATCATATATGTTTTCATAGGTTTTAAAAGAATTTATATATGTTTATAAATGGTTATTTTTAATATTGAACCCATTTTTTGTCATTATTTTTTTTTTATTTTTTTATGATAGTATAATTACCTTGAACTCTTATACAATGTCAACGTATCCCTCGAACAAATAGTCGTAAAAGAATGTAAATAATTTAAGAAAAAATTTAAGATATAATTTTGAATAAATTATATAATTACATAAATTTATTGAATAATTATAATGTTTAAATGATAATTAAATATTTTATATTTGAATACCATTATTGTCTCTTATATGTTCACATTTAATTTTTTTGAATTGGCCCAAAATGAATTTAATTGTTTTCAATTTTTTTAAAATTAAATCATTATACAATAATAAAAATCATATAATAACTCAATTTGACATTAAATTGTTGAGGATATCATGTATTTTCATTTATTTTCTATTTTTTAAAATTTCTTTCATCATAGATAAATATTAAAAAATGTGTTACAATTATTATAGTTACAAAATGATAATGACGAGGTTAAACAAATATAAGATTTAAAATGAACCTTAAACATGTATAAATTATATTGGATGAATTTATTTAGATATTATACTCCATATATTAAAATATATTTAACTTTTTAACCATTTGTAAATGATTTATATTCATATTATATATTAATAATTCATGCATTTTCACTATTGTTACCCATTTCATTTATAAAAGGAAACCTCTTTTCCTCTCTTAATTACAGATCATTATCCATTTATATCAACCAATATATTTGTAAATACCTTAACCAAATTCCCCCATATACAATAGGTTATGTTCTCACCAAAATTCCAACCTATAACTCTTAATTATCAATCTAAATGAGGTTTCACAATTAAGTTGTATAAATCTTAACTAAGGGTTTTCATATTTATTTCTTCTCCCACCTCACTGAAATATTCTATAACCATCATTAAATGATGAAATAATTATATTAAATATAATAAAATATAATTTCATTTATGGAAGAACTCCTTATCATCTCATTTTCCATCCTTTGAGAAATGAAATCATCGCTCATGTGTATGTGTGGGCTAGCACCTTCACAAAGTTATGTGTTTTGTTTTTCATGACCACCACACAAGAATGATTTTTAAGAATTATATAGTGAATATATATATGATACTAATTAAATAATTATAATTATTGAAATATAATATATTACATACCTTCATTCCCTTCCTCTTGATAAAAAATGGTAATGGCGCTCATGTGTTTGTGTGGACTACCACCTCCATGAATCGATTTGATTATCTTATGAAGTACACGTTTCTTATATGATTATACAATTGTTTTCAATATATAAAATTTATAATTATTTTATTATTAATGTTATATAGATTATGGAACCATGAATCCGTTGACCATGGTAAACCTACTGATTTTGTTTTTGGAATTATGATGTAAACATCCTCAAAAGATATGATGTAAATATAAAAAATTTAGTAACTAAATAGTTAAGGATAATAAATAAATTAAATTGAATAATTATAATGTAATAATCATGAATTTTGTTTTTTATGTAAGTATTAAGGTAATATTAGATTATTATTAATGAGTTATAGAATGTATGACATGAGGTAAGGGATTTTACATTAAAATGTTGTTTTAAAGTTTTCCTTTAAAAATAATATTACTTTATGTACATGTTCACCAAAACATTCTAGGATGTTATTGTTTCTATTTAAAATACTATTAAATTTAATTTTTACCTAATTTTTACTTTATTTATAATTTATTAAATGAAACCATTTTAAATTTTTTCATACGACTCACTTTTTCATTTTTTTAAAAACTATCTGAAGAATTTTCTCCATTAATGTATACAACATATAGTTATTTTCCCTCCATAATGAATTTTATTTTCATTGAAGTTTACATTACATGTTTTCATTGTTATTTTTAGATAAATTCATTTTCTCATCAATTTTTTCAGTTTTGTTAAAACACTTTTCAAAAGAAAATAATAATTTTATCATGTTTTCAAAGAGAGGACTAAATTTTAATTTAAAATTATTACTCTCTATGTCAATATAATGTGATGATTCATGTGATTTACTTGGTTTTGGTTAGATTCATTATCTTAATGTGGGGGTCAATTGATTACCCAAAAAAAAATTTCTTTTAAACAATGTATAAATAAAATATGTCAATTTAATTTAAAATCCCCCATTTAATTAAAACAGCTTATTGGTAGAAGTTATGATCATTTAATATAATTGTCAAATAGTTATTATGATTTTTTAAATTAATATTTAAACTATTTTAACATTTATTATTAATTTTAATTAATCAAAATATTATATAAAAATAATTATTATTAACTATCAATGTTTTGGTACTATTTAACGTTTAAAAATATTTAGTTTAATTCTTAGAAAAGAAACAAAACAAAACACACAATATAATTAAAACAAGGGGTTCAAGATCAGACTAAGAACTAATACCATCCACTTAGAAATAACCTATTTCATAGATGATTATATAAAATAATCTTGATCCAAACCCTAGATCAACTAAACATACAATATCTAACTGGTTGTCCAGGCCACACAGGGAAGATGAAAAGATTTAGAAAATGTAATATTTTTTGATCTAATGATATCTAAAAACATGATACCCTTAAAATATATCACGGACAAGATTTTGGTTCGTTTCTCATAAAAATTTAGTAAAAAAATGTATCAAAATATCTCATTGTTTTTATTAAAGTAGGGGATTTTTATGTTCATTATTTTCCACTCATTCATAGTTAGTCGTAATAAAGATTCCCTATTTATAGTTCCATACTAAATATAACACATGATCATCCCTTCTCACTCGTCCAGTATGCATGCATTCATTCCATCATCAAACACAAGGGTGGCATCTTTGAATACATAGTACTATAAGATAGACAATACATTCAGGAAACAATCATCTGGGTATTCTTTATCCTCATTATTAGGTCTAACACAATCTTTAATATTCCTTGAAATAGTTTATGAACAATCATTAAAATAATCCACATCATTAAAATCAATAATATAGCTATTATAAACATTTTTATTCAAATATCTCAGTATAGTGAGGGCTATTTTTATGGTAATGAGACAACACTAGTGGTGACTAATCTTTTGGGGAGTCATACCAATGGTAGGTCATTCTCAATGTTGACAAATTTTAGTGGTGACTTATCTCAGTGATGAGTCTTTTCTGGTTGCAGTTTGTTTCAATACTTTCAAATTTTATGGTAGTATATAATGCTTAATGGTAGTTCATCATCGATGGTGACGCAAGTTAAATGAATTTTCATGTCTAGAGGTGACTTAATTCTAGTGGTAGGTCATCTCAATACATAGCCAGAGGTTCATTCTCATGTTGACTCAACATTGATGGTGGGTCATTCCTATTGGGGAATCATCTTCAATGGTGATTCATTTATGGTAGGATAATATTCCAACAGTAGGTCATTTCAGCACTTAGACAAAATTCCACCATACTAAATTATATTATACAATGTTATAATAAAATATAAAACTGATTAAAAACATAGTAAAAAATATTTTATATTCATTAAAACAAAGATTCCAACAATATTCCCCTTTTTTATGATCATGGATCATGTGATTTTAAGGGGTTTTTATATAGAATAAGTTTTGGTTCAAAATAAAACATCATTAAAATTTAACAAGGAATATTATTTAAAAAATATATTATAATTACATTTAAATGAAAGATATTAATTCAAAAAGGATCTTATGTTAAAATAACATAGCCCTAAGAGAAGATACCCATAATTAATGAAGATTTTTTCAAAGTAATAGATTTAAATATATATGGTATCAAAGTTATAATATAAAAAACAATATAAATGAGGGAATAAAAGGATTACATAAATATAAAATTAGTAAATTAATACATTATTCATTATCCCCCCTTTTTGATTATCAAAAGATGTAAATAAAAATAATAAAGTAAATGAGACAAAAGATAAATGGAAAGAGAAATTCCATTTCCATAAAAAATAATGAAAGTAAATTCAAAAATAAATACAACAAAAATCCATAAAAAATTTCCTTTAAAAAGTATAATTCCAATTCTATCGGAATGGGTTCTGGTAAAAATAGGTTCCTTTTCCTTTAACTTGTCAGAGGTAGAAGGAACAGTAGAATAAGCTGAGGCAACTATAGTTTGGGGTGTATGGATAATAGGTAGAGAAGGATGTTATTATATTATAATATGACTGAGATGTTGGAAATCAACTTTGTGAGACAAACATTAGTTCTTCAAAGGAGTAGGTAAATGTGCAATGGGATCTCAGGTAATTGTAGCTCCAAACATCTATGGATTAGTGGCTGGAAGAGTGAGATGATCAGTCACCAGAATGGCATTCTGATCCACTATTATGGTTATAGACATGTGAAGAAAAGTATTCATTAGATTTATGAATTCAATGAAAATATTTCCCCCTCCATCTGTGGCACTGAAAAAATCCGTTTTCTCCTCCATAAAAAATTTGAGCCATGGGTCATCACCTTCAACTGATTGACCTTTTCATTGAAGGATTGAGTAACTGGAGGCATTCTATGGTTCTTAGCAAGGAATATAATGTGCGGTTTAAGATCATTCATTTATAGATCCTGATGAGGTAATACTAGATTTACATTTTAATTGTATCTCAATTATATATGAATTAATTTAGGCATTCCCTAACAATCGTGTATATATGATCACTTTTATGCCTAATCAACCTCAAACTCTATTGAGGGATATCCGTAACTTCACCTAAAATATATTTATGTTCAATCCAAACCATTGATCTGATCAACTAAACATCATGAGGATTAGGTGGTGTATTGGAAATAAGATCCATATAATACATAATCCCCACCCTCTCAAACAAATAATCCTTACTCGTATAAAAATAAGTATCTATTCCCTCCATTATGGATCTCAAATAATTTGGATCACTGCTAAGTCTTTTATTCTGTATTTCTATTTCATTAATGTGATGCATCATCTTGGGTTAGGTATGTTGCATCACAAGATCTAACAAAATTCTGTAAGATTTCTCACTAATATTTTTTATTAGTGGATATTTAATTTTGAACAACATACCAATGATAGAGTGAATAATTTCTCTTAAAGAGTCTATGTCATCTCTAGACAAACATTCAATAGGAACAAGAGTAATGGCTGATGGAATAGAAGACATTGTTAACTCATCTATAGAAGGAACATCTGAATAACAACCCTGTAACAGCCTTCACAAATATATCAGCACAACCATTGATCCCTTATGATCAGTATCTACTTGAACGGGAATAACAGTTCACTCTTCATCAGAGTTAGTATATTCCAAATCGGGCATGAAAAAACTAGAACACTTATTTTATTCCCCAAAGGATTTAACATCCAGCTTTGCTGAACACACAATAGAATCCTTAGTAGTTGTATGATAAATAACTATATTCATTACAACTATAGGATCAATAATCATATGTGCAAAAAAGTATGAACATCACCTATCTTCTCATAAAATGTTTTCTTGTCAGATTAACTATTGACAGGTTCAATAGATAAACTAATAAGTCTTTGGGATTCATCCCCCTCAAAAGATACGTCCATCTTATATCTTTAAACATTATCCACATCTTGAAATAAGATTGGTATCCCCTCAGAACTAGAGGCAATAGATATTCCTAGATAAGAAACAACTTCCTATGGTACCTCATTATCCTCATCACTAATATGCTGATTAGGACCATTAGGATCAGAACCATCATCTTCACGGTTATTTCCATCACCATAACTCTAATTTTTTCATTTCGGTATTCCTTAACATTTCCTAACTCTTTATAATTTTTTCAACTTCAACATCATCCTATTCATCTTCTTCTTATTCATCATCTCTATTCTCACCATTTTCAATATCCTCATCATCACTTCCATTTTCATCATTTGATAACTCAACAACATTATTAAATACCTTAGTTTCCTCCACTTAACTTCCTTCAAATAAAATAATCTCTCTAATAATGATATGTCTAAGAGTACTAGGTGAACTAAAATAGGTATATGGAGGACTCTTAAGAATATCTGGGTCACTACCCTCATCAACCAAAAATACTTCCTTTTATTTTATTATATTAGTACCCTCCTCTTCCTCTTGTTGTTCCTCATTATAATATTCCACCACTTCATCCCTCTCCAAGAAAAGATCCACTAGACATTTCTTCCTTTTCATGTGATCAACTAGATTTAGATGCTTGTAAATATTGTCAGCATCAACTTATCATTACTTTTTCTAGGGGTTCTGACCAATATTCCTTCTCTTAAAAATTAATCTTATATGAAAATATCCTCCATATTTTACTTATGCTTATTCAACTTCATTTAAAAATCCCTTGGCCTTAAGCATGGAAGAAATTAATTTAGGGTAGATAATGGAGTTTTATATAGAAAAAGTTTCTCACAACTCCATAATATGAATCATTAGATATCTTTAAAAGGTATTATTTTATCATCTATTCATAATAGAAGATAGATATAAATCTTGATACATCGTTTTTCTAAAATCATAATTCCTCAGGAACATAATATGTTAAATAATCTTAAACAGCAAATGGCACTCACTATCTAATTCTATTATAGCTAGTCTTCTTAAAATTCAATCTCCATTAAGCTCATCCAAAGTATCCCCATATACGAAGGTATCACTGTCACTTGTAATATATCTTTTATAGTTATTTGAAACATTTTTGTATGGTTCTTTTGTATTTTTATCCCATTGACATGAAGAGAAAACAAATTTCTTCCAATTTCTCCTACTATGAACATAGTGCGTTTCTTCTTTAAAACTAAAACTGATATTTTGATAAAACTGATGATCAAAACTCAGATAGAAAGATGACTAAATATTTAAGAACGATTTAAACCATCCCTGATCTTTGATTACTCTATAAACCAAATATCCTCTCGACAAAATCCACTCAGAATTTACTTCCTTCTCATGTACTGCTAATCATTTCGCAAGATTTGGGTTTATCATCTCAATTATAGCTGGACAGTTTCATTCTCCTATGGATTTATTTGAAGGATGAGACTCATTTGGAGAATAAATTTCTACCCACTTCAGTCTGATCATTTTGGATGGTTCAAATGTTTCTTAAAATGATGAGTGAAGGAGAAAAGATGGGAGAGAATGTTTTTGGGATTTATAATTTGAAAATTTATGTAATAGTAAAATCTAAAAAAAATTACAATTAAACAGTAAATATAAATTATAAATGGAAATTTAAAATAATGTAAGTACCTTTCCAATGGTGTCTTGTCCAATTGATGGGTAAACTCTAATGGTGGGAAAAATACAATGGTGGGTAAACATCACATGGTGGGTACCAAGAAAATAATCTTAACCAAAATTAATGATTCCTAATTAATGGTTGATGTAGTTATTTACCTTATAATTTAATGGATTCATAAAAATATTAGTAAGCTGAAGTTTAGTACCAATGTGTTGAAGAGTAATATCACCCTTTAGAAAATGATCTCTCAAAATGTGATATATTACATAATTTTATTATTCTAGAGTGAGAAACTGGGATCTTAGAAATTTTTATATCACTTTCCTTGTCACAATTTGTAGGAAATGTCACAATTGATATCTATAGTCTAGAAAAGTGTGTTTCATCCGAAAAAATTGATAATAGTATCTACTTGCAGCTATGTATTCATCTTCAGTAGTTGATAATGAGACATAATTTTATTTCTTACTATACCAAGAAACTAGATACTTTCCAAAAAAATGAAATTTTCCAAATGATCTTTTTCTATCTAACTTACAACCACCAAAATCAATATATGAATAACTAACGTATTCAAGTTCTAGTACTCTTTGATAGAAAAAATCCTAAATTGGTTGTATACTTGATGTATTTGAAAATACTTTTTTATTAAGTAAGCATGAATCTTTTGGGTTTTCATAAAAATGATAACACATACAAACACAAAACAGAATTTCAATTTTCTAGTAGATAGGTAGAGAAGACTTACGATCTTACCTTTGTAACTCATTTGATCAATTGTTTTACCATCTTTATCATGATTCAACTCACCAGTTTTACTTATAAAATTTTTACAGCACTTAGTGTTATCCAAACTAAAATGTTTTATAAGATTGTTAATATATTTACTTTTATTAAAAATAACTCATTATTTATTTTAAAAAATATGAAAACCATGATAGAATTAATAGTACACCCATTAAAATCATTTCAAATTAATTTTGCATCATCATACAAAAATTAGTAAATAATGAGTTTTTAGAAGATTCAAAGATAATATAATCATCATATATTTGAACAACTAAAACATATTTCAAAATTGTTTTATAAAATGGATAGGATGAGCAATACATTTTGAAATTCCTTTTGAACAAAAAATTGTTGATCCTATCATACCATTCTCTATGATTTAGTTTTAAACCATATAAATCTTTTTTTAGTTTGAAAACATGATTTTGAAAATAAGGGTTTTGAAATCTTAGAGGATGTTCAACAAAAATAACATCAATTATATTACCAATAATGAATAAAATTTTAGCATCCATTTGATATAGTTTAAAATATGTATGTGTTTCCAAGGCTAGTCGTATTCTAATGGATTTATTTATAGATACAAGGGAAACAATTTCTTCTTAGTCTATACTTTCTTCTGGACTAAACCCTTGTAAAACGAGTCTAGCCTTATTTATTATTATTATTCCAGATTCATAAATTCTGTTTTTAAACACACATTTTGTGCCTATAGATAATGCCTCACTTGGTCTAAAAATAAGTTAAAAAAATTTATTTATTTCAATTGTATTATGTTATTCTTCCATATCCATTACCAATTATTCATCATTTACTACATCAATTATATTCTTAGGTTCTTATTATGAAAAGAATGAATGAAGTTGAATCTAGTTTCTATGGGAATCTATAGTCTCTATACATCTATCAAATTATTCAAATAGAGTATCTAGAGGGTGGTATTTAATATTGTAAAAACAAATCTAAAAAATTAAGGACTGGTTCACCTCAGTGTCCTCCACATGTTCAATTTTATGTTCTAGATGTTCCAAAAAACTCGATGACTTTTATAATTATTTTATAGCATTATCAAAAGGATTTTCATTTATGTTGACTGTGTAAAAATAATCCTCAATGATTCCCAAATGGGTTTTAGGATCATGTGGATCTAGATAATCAAACATAATATGGAAAAACACTTCCATAGTCTTGGTTATTTTTTAAAACACACTCTAATATTTACAAGAGGTTCTATAACAAAGTAAAATTACATCATCACTTTTAGGGGAAAACTTGTCAAAATTGTCTTTAGGGTTATGAATATATACATTTCATCCAAAAAATTTAATTAAAGTAACCTTGAGTTTTATATTATTCCAAATATCATAAGGGATTTTCTTTAAAATTGGTCTAATTAAAACTCTATTAATTATATTGATGTTTGTGTTCATAGCCTCTACCAAAAAGTAGGAAAGTAAGCCATATTCATTTTATGTTATCAAGACTATATCTAGAAGTGTTTGATTTATTATTTTAATAACCCCATTTTAAAGGGGGTCCTAGGAGTATAGATGTTATAGTTATATCCATTGTTTGAGAAAAATAAATCAAAGTATTGATTTTCAAACTCACATACATGTTTATTTATTAAGGTCTTAATTCTATGTACACTTAGTTTTTATAAAAAAATCATACGTGGTGAAGTGAGAGTAGGCTTTAATTTAATGAGATAAAAATAATACCAAATTATACATAGAAATTTTATTTAGAAAGATATAGATATTGTGCTTCCCATTTAAACTAAAAACTCTAAATGGTCCAAATATATCCACATGAACCAACATAAGAGGTTGAGAAGTTGAAACTTATTTCTTTAATTTAAAATAAAATTTATTTTGTTAATATTTTTTATAGGGGGTATAGACTTTATCATTAGGGAATTTGATTTTTGGTACATACCTAACTAACCCTTTACTATATAAATTTCTATGTGAGTGAATATTAAATTTCCCTTGTCTCCTACAGAAAATCCAAGATTCTCTATGAATCAATATTAATAGTATACACATTCTCATTTCTCTAAGTAGTAAATACTAAAGAATTTTTAAAATTAAAAACATTATAGTCAGTGTATGCAAATTTCACTAAAACCCTTCATCACATGTCTATTATATTCCAAGGCTATTGTATTTTAAACCATAAAAAAGTACAATAGAAATTATAACCGAGTTTGGGTTACCAAATTTGGTCAAGGCCAGTTATCTTTCCTTTAGAATTATCACGAAAGGTGACATGTACACCATCAAACATTATCTGGTTCATGAATCATGTGATATATCTTATAATATTTCTAAAAGAGACATTATCTAGGTTCCATTTATGTTTATAGGATCTCTTCAAGCAGTTCCCTACTAAATTTTTTTTACGAAGAATGATTTTTTAAACTAAATATTCTTCAGTCTAGAAGTTTTAGTAATTAGGGCTTTATGAACCCATATTTTCTTAATGGGTATTCAACAATAATATTTTAAAAATATTTAAATCACTATATTATTAGTTACCCTTGAATAATAACTAGTATAAAAATTTATATAATTAGACTTAGTAACAAAAGTGATATTAATGATTATTCTATATCCAAGTTGGTAACATAGACCAATAATATATATTCTAAGTGAGTGGTTTTCTCCAATCATTAAATCTCTATAAATATTTCTATAATTTCTCATTTTACAATTTTAATTTTGTATTTTCTTTCAACAGTTGAGAATTCCTCTCTTTTTATATTCTAAAATCATATTTGATATTAGCAGATAAAGAATGATATATATTTAAAATTTTGAATATATATTTCATATAATTAAAGGTATCCTCAAGAATATTAAAATTTTAAAACTTGTCAAATTTTAACGAATCCGCTTCATTTTCCTCTCTAGAGTGATTGGAATTTAGTACAGTACATATTGTAGGTATCTCAAATATAAATTTCATGAAAGAAACATTTTCTATTTCAGGATTTTATTCCTTAGTAGAGTCTATGTTACTAGAGTTTTCTATAGTGGGAATCCAGGTTTATTTCATTGCATTCTTATAATTTATATCCTTATCATTATTATTCATTTTTTACTTCAACTTGGAACCACCAGCCTTAATATATCCTTTTAATTACACTCATAATAACTAATGTCATTTTAATTGTTATCTCTTTTCAATTTTTTTCCCAATATCCTTTATTCTAATACATTCCCTTGTAACTAGGTTTCCTAAATAATTTATTTTTAATTTTTAATTTCTTAATCATTATGTCCAAATTTTCCATTTCCTTATCACTATCAACTGGTTATTCCTCATCACTAGAGCTTTCATCTTGTATTTTTCTTTATATTATTGTTTGGAAGTAGTAGACTTGAATGCTATAGATTTCCTCATTGATTCATAATAATCTACATAGTTAACCTTATGTTCTTTCTCATACATCATCATCTTCCCAATAAATTTCTGGATTATTATTTTATTGATGTTATAGGATTCTCTTATTGAAACTAATGATCCTCTCGATATCTTATAAACACATGTCAATAATATCATAATTTGATCTTTTTTTAGATTGTATTTACCCTAGAGCTCATTGTATTCAATATCTCATTGAACCTGACATACATATAAAAAATAGGCTCTTAAGGGTTAATAATAAATGTACTATATATAATTATAAAAGTATTCAATCAAATTTATTTAACATTATTAGTTACTTTAAGATAAATAAATAATGGGCCAATTTTTCATTTGTTGTTTTACTAGAAGATAACATATTAAACTCATAATCACATAAATAATAGTAAATAGAATTATTGTCTTTGAATTTTTTGTTATAATAATGTTTAGGTGCATCATCCCATGTACTCCTAGAAATTTTAGGCATTTCATATTTATCTTCTATAGAAGACCATATTTCAAAAACCGTTCTTTCAAAATTAATTTTCATCATTAATTTCTATTGAAAATAGTTATTTCCATTAATGAAAGGAGTTTTGTTGGTTGAAAAACCTTCTTGTATATTATATATTTAAAGATCTAAATTTAAAATTAATAAAAATTAATTATCATTAAAACACAACTAAAAATATTGTTGAAAATATTTTGAAAATCATATGATACAAAATGTTTATACAAAATGTTGGTATCATATGTTGGTTGAAAATCATATGATACAAAATGTTGGGTTAATAAATAATTTATATTAAATTAATTTCAAATAAAACCCCCAATTTAATTTAATACAACCCTGTTAATCAAAACAACATATAGATATATGTTATTATACTTAAATTTTTCTCAAAAAGTGATTATGTCACAACGAAAACATTATGAAAACTATTTTAACTTTTAAATCAATTTACATAATCAGAATCCTATATAAAGAATAATTAATATCGAATATCAATGTAGTAGTTTCTTTAAACTTTAAAACATATTCATTTTAATGTATTGAAAAGAAAAAAAAAGACACATAGTAGAATTAAAACAAGGGTTTCCATCTCAAGCTGATGCATAATCCCCACCACCAGTTAATCACATACTTCCAAGAAGATTATATAAAATAATATTTATCCATAACCTAGATATGGTAAACATTAAATTTCTAACAAGATATCCAGGCCATGTAGGGACCTTTTTCATAATATCCATGGGAATAAAACAAATACATTCTATACAAGGACCTCTTCCACAACACCATGAGTAAAAAATATTAAGGGAGTGTATAAGATTTATTGTATCTTCTAGATAAAGAGTAGGAGTGGTTGTGTGATTACTATATAGGTATAAACATAGACTATTCAAAATTAAATTCAATAAAAAGATAGAACAGGTGAAAAGATGAAGATGTTTTAGTGTTTCTTCATGTCATGTGCTCTGAAAACATTAGACCCCTCTAATATATCTTGAATTGTATCTCAAATATTTTCTCAAAAAATAAAAATAAACTATATTTTCATAATCTATATTTCTTTTTACTCTAGTAAATGTTTTTTATTTTCATTATGCACCACACTTTCATGTTCGGGTGTAGGAATGATTCATTGTGTAAAGTTTTCCACCAAATGGAACACTTGATCACCACTTCTCACTCGGAAAATATGAATTAATTCATTCCATCATCACACATGAGGGTGAATTATTTGAATATATAGTAATTTAGGATAGAGGAACCATTTAATGAACAATAATCTAGTTATTCTCCATCCTTGTACTTTGGTCTCACACAATCATGAATGTTCCCAACAATAGATTTAGAATAATCATTAAAATAATCATCCTTATTAAATTTGATAACATATCCATTAGAAAAAAATTAATTTAAATATCCTAGAACAATTATAGTGACACTTATATAAGTGAAAAAACACTTGTGGTGACTCATCTTGGTGGTGAGTCTGGCCAATAGTAGGTCATCTTGTGGTCGGTCATGCCCAACGATGACTCATCTAAGTGTTGAATCATCTTAGTGGTGATTATTTTTTATAGGTAGTTATATTCAACTATTTTAAAAATTTCATGGACATGTATAAAGTATAATTTTTGGTTATCATCAATGGTGACTCATGTTTAATAGAGATTCATGTTTGGAAGTGACTTATTTCTGGCAGAAGTTAATATCAACATTTACCCAAATTTTTATCTTCATGGTGACTCAACTCTAATGGTGGGATGTTATTGGTGGTGACTCATCTTCAATGGTGAGTCATTTCTGGTGGTGATGAAATTAGGATGATAGGTCTTTTTCATTACTGAGAAAAAATTTAACCAAAATTCTTATATTAAACAGAGGTATCACAAAATAAACTCATTACTAACATAGTAAATAAGATTTTTTGATCATTAAAATAAGGATTCCAACACTTGGTATAAAATTTAATGATTCCATCCACTTTATTTCTCTAGATGTATTTTTATCATGTTGTTATATTTATTTAATGAGTAAAATATTGAAATTTAATATGGTTGTTCTTTATAAATAATTTTTCAATTCATTATGTATTGTATTTTTATTCATTCATATGATGAATTAATTAGACATATTAAGTGATGTGTGGGCCTTGTTAAAGATAACCATTCGATGTATTAGTATGTATCCTATGACAAAATTCCATGGGTATATACTGTATTCCTACCATGTTATTTATGATATATTGGATGGATTTCTAGATGGCATGTTTATGATTTCCTAGAATAAGGTATTGATGTTATGATTATAAAGTCTTGGATTATGAAATCCATCATTATAAAATCATTTTTTGGTATCAATATTATTATTTATATTTTTATAATAGTAAATATTTCATATTCATACTGTTTATGGATTTTATGAAAATCATATGATTTAATAAGATCAGAAAATTAGATTGGATTTAAAACAATGTTTATTATCTCCTAGTGTTATATGGGTTGTTTTCATGGAAAATATTTCAGGTTTTTCATGAAACCCTCATGATGTATGATTTTTCATAAATATTTTCTTATGAAAAATTTTATGAATAACTTTTGTGAAAATTTTCATCTCAGGATTAAGTAAGTGATTATTTTATACTCAAATTTTATTTTGAGAATAGTTAAAAAATACTTTTCTGTTAATAGATTTCTTTTATAGTTTCTATCATTTACTAATCCTTATATTACTCATCCCTCATTTTTATATTTCATTAATAGTTCCTATGGATGGGTAATAAAAATATATTCTCTATGGTGACACATTGTGAATGAACAAAATGGTTCAAAATTTAAAATATAAGTGTAATCATCAGAAACTATTTTGTGGGAAATGTTGAAGATTTTTTATGGAATATACAAATTCTTAGTATAATAGTAAAAATTACCATTGGATGAGAAATATATGGGTTTTAATATGTATTTGTTTTCTTAATTATTTTAATATCATGACCTAAAAATTGTCTCAAAGATACATGTTACTCGGTATTTGATTTTGAATTTTGAATTATGAAAGTTACAATTTTTGTTCACTATAAATGATGTCAAATACAACCTGTCACGATTATGATTTATCACTAAATATGGGTATATGTGTCAGTGGTGGAAGAAATTTTGTATAATTTACCCATATCCACAATGAATTATTATAGATAACACAAGTAATATTAAATGGGTCACCCAAAAAGGATTGTCCAAGTAGTATTCCCAACAATGTTCCAATACATCGGAGAAACTAAAGATCCCTAAATTTCATAAAAAATTGATATTGGTCAAACTAACCCTCCTAGATTATAATCATTCAAAATTAGATATCACAATACTTTCCTCAAATGTTGTAACATAGTATACATTTTTTTGTCATTTTCTTCCACAAATAATAATGAAAATTATACTAAGATTAGCGTTTTAGTTATACTCTACTTTCTTCAGTGTGAATGAAATTGACACCTCTTTTCTGTTAGTGAACACCTTATCCTCTATTTTTATAAACCTATATTTTTATTCTATATGTATTAAAAAAATACATGATATTGTTCTCTAAATAGTGCTCTATTTTTCTACTATTTTTGGAATTACTCCTCTCTCTTTTTATTCTAGCCTTAATTTTGATGTTTCATTCATTAGTTATCATCAAAGTTAAATATCTAGTTCTTTGTCACTATGGAGAATTATTTCTTTTATCAAGTTGATATGGATATCAAATTTTTATACACTTCAAACATATCTCATTTTATTTTCATTTTTTTTGGAAAATATCTCTAGTTGTCATGTTATATTGTCTCTCTAAAACAACTCCATGTTATTTCTTCTAAATGTTAAATGCATATCACAACTAATAAAAATAATAGAATATAATCTCTCAACTAATTAATGGATACCTTTAATGTTTCATGATTTCTAATTACTTTTGAAACAGGTCTTTCATCATCTGATGTTTTTTCTCTTCACTTCATACATCAGATTCGAGAAACTCAACTCTATTCCTAGTTAATTCATTAAATATTTATATGTTTTGATGTCTTACTCTCATAATATGACTTCAAAATAATATGGTATCAAATTAATTGTCCCTATAATCCTATGATATAATAAATATGTCATATTATGAATTCATATGACCTCCAATATTTTAATTAAATGAATACACTACTACTATAATGGCATGTTCTGAATTTTTATTAATATCACTTCTCGATGTCTAATAGTGATTTCTTAATCCCAGCATGTAGAATATTTTTGGAAAATTCATAAATTCATATACTCACAAGGTCTTATTATCATAAATTATTTCAATGTGGAAATTTACAAAAAACCAATAGCATTATAAACATATATTTTCCCTAAAAAATAAAACCTTGCTTAGGATGATTTAAAGCACCTCCAACCTCCATGAAATGAACTCCACTAAAGTCCACAAGACACATTGAAGATTATTTTCACTTAATTATCAACAAAAAACCCAAGAAAAATATATATGGATATTGGATAACAATGTGTATTAAACTTCTCTAATAGTAGGAATAGAGATTTAGGAACTAGTATCACTAATACCACTTGTTATACACCCCATATTCAAGCCCCAATATTATAGTAAACATTATGTTCTATAACATGTATTAAAATTATTAACACTAAATTTTAAATATATATTGGATATAAATAGGAACCCAATAATTTTTTTTCCTAATCACAAGGACACAAAATATATAAACCAAAAATATTCATGAATGCTGAATGAAATAAAAAATCATAAGAAAACAATATATGATCTCACAAACACAAAAACAAACCATGAGGATTATATCATTGGTCATAAATTGGGAATCACTAAAAACCCACAATAATAAATAGTAGGTAGAATATCAGAATATATAAATGACTATATTAATCACTACTCCAAAAAAGTAATTATTTGTTATAATAAACAATATGAAACTACATATTTAAATAAAATCATAGAATACTATGTACAATAATTGTTTTATACATTGAATATTTATTTAAATTGTATTCATGAATATTTCTAAAATTTAACTTCATCACTAATTATTGTATCAACTGATTTCAACGAATCTATTGTAAATACTATAAACAGTGTAAGTATGCCACTCAAAAGAACTTATCCCTCAATAAATTCTTCCACCACTACAAAAAAACTCAAAAAATTGATCTTTTGGATGCTAAAGGTTTCCAATATTTATTGCCTCACTAGTACTCTTGCTAAATTTTTTGACCCCGCCAATAGCCTCACGGTGAATAAATATGCTTCACACATCTATAATCAAACAAGTTTTTAGTATCTCATATATAATGGTGAACATGATACCTTCATGGAATTATTTTTATAATTCCTAAAAAAATAATTAAAATGGTTTTTTATCCAGTATCATATCAATTTTAATGCATAAAATCTTAATTATACACATCTTGGTAGATTATAGAGTAAAAAATAGATAAATATTTATTAAGGAATAATTGTTTGTAAAACTTTTTGAATAACTATGCATCATAATTGGTGAACCTCTCCCCTCTAATCCACATATATCTGGACCTTTATGACTTTATTTTTCCCCCCATGGTCAAAATAATTATAGATATTTTAATGATAATAATTTTTCAAAATAAAATTAATAATATGGTTTTAAAATAATTATCAATAAAATCATTATATATACACATACATTTAATGAAATAACTATATATTCATGAATTTATAATTTAATTTCATCTCATATCCATAATGATGCATGAATACAATGATCATACAATTTCATAATGGGTGAACTGAATATATCATGGTAAATGAAATAAAAAATACTTTAGGGGGTCTACTAACCATTTTTTTATCCTAATGTCCTTAGTGACATGGGGTTCACTATAAATATGTTTTCATGAATTTTTATATCTATATTTTTGGTTTATACCATCCTATATCTATACTAATCAATTACTCCACAATAAACTCCTTTAATTTTTATTATTTTATACCAATATATAATTCACTTACTCAAATAACAAACCTATGACTATGATATTTATAACGACCCATACTTTACATACATTGTTAATACTTCAAAATTGAAGCACAATTATTACAACATATGACAAAACCACAAAGGACCGTATAGGTATAGTGTCTTTAGAAACTGGGAAACATAAACAACTGGTTCATAAATCTTCTACAGTGTCTCCCATTTATTTCATCATATCTAGGGTCCCTTTTAGCATATTCTACTTAATATCCATCTTCCTGACCTGGGGAAAAGAAAACATAAAAGGGTGAGCTCAAATGCTCAGCAAGGGCAAATAAAGGAAATAAAAATGATATCATATCTTTTTGAAAATCAAAACCTGCAAAAGAGATCATAATATCTTAACATGGAATAAATCATAGAAGTGAAAATGAGATCCCCAAAATCATAACATAAAACTTGAAACTTTGTGGCATGCACACATAATCATGGAAAATCATTTCTTGTTAGTCATGACTCATTGCCAAGACTATCTTAGTGGACAAAGTCCCTTTCTGAACTGAGTTCACTCCTCGTTTCAGTCCTGTATCACTGAACCGAAATAACCTTCCGTTCCAGCCATTTCTATCTCATGAGATATAAAATCTTTACCCAATGCATTGGAGGGAGATATAGGTCCCACCCATCTTATAATGAATCCTTTCTTATGTGTGCCACATAATCATAAAACATACATCATCGCATAACACATGTAACAAAAATGGGATTCTTGAAACATCATGACATCATAAATCAATTCATATAAGATAATGGAATTCATAAAAATAATTCCATCACAACATGATCAAATCAATGTAATAATAGGGATAAAAATAGAACCCTTTATTATCTTAGATGGAAAATAATTTTGATAAAACACTTGAACTTTATTCTTGAGGAAAATATCCTTTCTACTTCAAAAACATTTTTCCTTTCTTAACATGTCATACAACTTTAAACTAAAAGAATTTGATTAAAAATAAACTTGAAAACTTGTAAAGGAAGCTTCTTGGAAATAATGTTTTAAAAATCCATTCATGCCGTATAAGTTAAAAAAAACATTCTTCGTACCTTTGTCGGAAAAGTCAAAAAGTACCTCGTACGAAAAAAAAACGACAAAAGATTCCGTTCATATTCTTTACTAAAAACTCACCGAAGGGTAAAATTGGATTTAAACTATTGTAAGTGGATGGAAACAATATTACATATTGAGGGAACATGGATGTGGATGATAAAATACACCCCAGTAAATACTTACGAATAAACAATCTCGAATAAAAATGAGATTGTGGTATTTTCCCTTACCTTAGGTCCGATTAGCTTTGTACGTGTCCGAAGCTCCTGTATAATGGTTTAAATAATGTTATTGACTTATTCCAGAATCATACATATTTATATGATATCATATATGGTCATATTATTAGCTTCTTGTTAGTAATATTTCATTGTTACTTGTTACTCGGGTCTTTATAACTTTTTGTTCTTATGCGTGTTTTGTCGAATAAATTCTTATTCTTATCTTTAGGTTATAGATAATTCATTTCCAGAATGGTATTAGTGTAGTATATACCATATTAATTTATTCAATTCATTTATATAATCATTATGAAATGAAGATCATGTAGAACGAGTCGCATCACATCGTGGAGACGGTATTCTGTACGTACGCACGAGTGATGATATCGTTCCTATGATCGTGGAATTGTATTGGAGTATATATATATTATTTCAGTATCAATATTACTTCATAATAATCATATGTAGTTACTCATTACACCATTATACCCATCCTTGTAAGGTGATGGTGGAAAATAGATTACACCACGGCGTGGAGACGGTATTCCGTACGTACGCACGCGTGGTGATTTCATTTTTCCGTAGGATGGATAGAAGGTGAATTAGGGTTGTTTCATATTTATAATAACATATCAGTATGTAAGTAATACTGATGTTATTACTTTATCATGAAACAACTAAAGAAGAAGAAGTTGAAGAAGAAAGAAATTGAAAAGATCGGTAATGGATATTACCTCTTCTTTGGAACGCTTCTTTGAATCCTCCACTTAAGGAACTAAGATTGGTCTTTGGAGAAGACCAGGACCTCTAGGATTATTCTAGGGAAGTGGAGAGGAGAAAATGGCAGGGTTTGGCCGAGATTGAGTGCTCAATTTGGTGTGAGGAGGAGGGGGAGGAGGTGCCCTTTTATAAGGGAGGAGAGGGGCACCTTAGGAATATCTCAAAATATTATTTTATATTAAAGTCAAAATCGGTTTATAATGGTTCCAAAGGGTCTTATTTCGAAGATAAAGTGGGGATGGGTCGAAATCCTATCAACCAATAGGATTTAGACAAGTTTAGGGTATTATTTTAACCTTATCAATTAGATTTAACTCTAAGTTAATTATTTTAACTTTTACCGTGTCTTTTTGTTTTCCTTCACTATATGGTTAATACACTTACTATAACATGCCAAACGAACCCCAAATTGTTTATTATTAATATATATATCCTTATCTAAGTCATTTGGCCGAACCTTAGATTTTTAGGAATAAAATAACAATTAATAATATAATATTTTATTTAAAAACTATTTTGTGTCAATTTTGACACTATTTGATATATGATTTATTTTAAAGTCATAAAAGAATTATATGTTCGAACCAAGTTGATTAAATCAACACTAATATATCATAGTAACCTAGAAAATTAGTGGAATTCATAAAAAGTCTCAAATTACATTTATTTTGGTGTTTATAACATCAATTATGTCAATATTTCATTAATAAGATAATTACTGCATCATCATTATGTCATAAATAAATTAAATTATTTAATGTCTAAAAATTACAAATAAAATATCATCATGTAGGAAATCTTTTTAGATTTCTAATGAATATTTACAATTGAATTTATCTTATGTATAACCCCATATTAAAAATGATTTACTTATTAAACGTTGATTTTAACTATTTTAACCCTTCTTTAAATAAATTAATAATAAATGTCCTAATCTAATCCAAGTGGGCCTAAATGGTCATATTTTATTCCTAAGTTTGTTTTTGGTCGAATTACACTTGTCCAATAGAATTAGGACATGTGTTAGGGTAATATTAATATCATATTTACCCTTAGTTACCCTATTTACTATTAACCGCGGTAAAAATCGTAAAAAGTTACTATTCACTAAAAAATTATTTTCATCTCATTGAACCACATTTTAGTCCTTGATATTAACCGTGTCTCTCGGATTTTCGAAATTCCATTCACAGAAGCGGTAAAATTAAGTTTTATGCAAAATTCAGTTTTTAACCTACCACTTAGTGGTTTCACTATTCATCAAAAATTGAAAGTTTTCAGAAAAATACCAAAATTTCACCCTAGGCTAATTTCGATATTCTGAGTCCAAAAATGAAGTCCATTTTGAAAAATAAAATTTATAAAATTTCAAAAAGTGGTTATTACTATTCATAACGGCTAGTTTTAATAGCATATTGTTGTTTAGTGAAACTCGGTATTGCGTACGACGCAAGCTATCGAGGAAGGTCGCGATTGCGTGTAAAGCAAGTCAAGCAAGTGTTGTGTAGAAAAAGATTCCTTTGATAATTTATATAACATAAAAGTCTCGGGTGTTACATTCTACCCCCCTTAAAAAGAATTTCGCCCTCGAAATTCGTCACTTTGTAACAAACAGATGAGGATACTTCTCCCTCATCATATCCTCAAGCTCCCATGTAGCTTCTTCAAGTTGGTGGTTCCTCTATAAAACTTTCACCAAGCGAGTGGTCTTGTTTCGTAGGACTTTTTCGCTATGATCCAGAATCTCTATCGGCTGTTCTTCATAAGAAAGATCTTGCTCCAACGGTACAACTTCTGAGCTGAGTACATGTGAAGGATCTGGTATGTACTTTCTCAGGAGAGATACATGGAACACATCGTGAACTTGAGAGAGATTCGGTGGAAGCGCCAATCGGTAAGCTACCTTCCCAACACGATCCAGTATTTCGAAAGGACCGATATATCTAGGGCTCAACTTCCCCTTCTTTCCAAATCTCATAACCCTCTTCCAGGGAGATATTCGTAAGAACACTTTATCACCCACTTCAAACTCTAGGTCTTTTCTTCGGTTGTCGGTATAGCTTTTCTGTCGACTCTGAGCTTCTCTTATGTGTTGTTGAATAGATCTGACCTTTTCTGCCATTTCATCAACGAGATCAGGTCCTAATAGCTTTCTTTCCCCAACTTCATCCCAGCAAGTTAGAGTCCTGCATTTCTTTCCATAGAGAGCTTCATAAGGAGCCATCTGAATACTGGAGTGAAAGCTATTATTATAAGAAAATTCTACCAAAGGTAGGTGTTGATCCCAACCTCCTTTGAAATCCATAGAGTAAGCTCTCAACATATCTTCTAGGGTTTGAATTGTTCTCTCAGATTGACCGTCTGTCTGGGGATGATAAGCAGTGCTGAAACTCAACTCTGTATCCAGAGTATGCTGAAGACTTCGCCAGAACTTCGAGGTAAATCTCGGATCCCGATCAGATATAATAGAAAGTGGTACTCCATGTAATCTTACCACTTCCTTTACATATATCCTGGCAAGCTGATCTAGAGAGAAATCCTCTCTAATAGGAATGAAGTGTGCAGACTTTGTAAGACGATAAACTATGACCCAAATAGCATTATTGCCTTTGGATGTTTTAGGAAGTCCTGTGACAAAGTCCATAGTGATGTTTTCCCATTTCCATTCGGGTATGGGTAATGGTTGTAACATCCCCTTAGACTTCTGTCTCTCAGCTTTAACTTGTTGACAAACCAAGCATCGAGAGACAAATTCAGCAACATCTCTTTTCATTCCATCCCATCAGAAGTACTCTTTCAGGTCCCTATACATCTTTGTGCTTCCAGGATGAATAGAGAATGAAGAACTATGAGCCTCATCCAGCAGCTCCTTCTTTAATTCGGGGATGGGAGGAACACAAACCCGATTCCTGAACTTTATTATCCCATCACAATCAAGGTTGAATTCAGGAACATTTCTCACCTTCTTTTGTAACTCGACATCTTCTTTATGTGCCTCTTTAATCTTCACATGTATAGATGGTTGAACATTCATTTGAGAAAGATAAGATTTTTCCCCTTCCATTATAATTCCAAGATCCATCCTTTGTAAATCCATAAATATTGGATCTTTTGTGATCCAAATCATGGATAAACTAGCATGGTCTTGTCGACTTAATGCATCTGCCACCTTGTTTGCTTTCCCAGGGTGGTAATGGATTGAGCAGTCATAATCCTTAATCAGCTCCAACCATCTTCTTTGACGCATATTCAACTCCTTTTGTGTGAAAATATACTTTAAACTTTTATGATCAGTATAAATATCACACCTTTCACCATAAAGGTAATGCCTCCAAATCTTTAATGCAAAGATTACCGCAGCCAACTCCAAATCATGTGTTGGGTAATTTTGCTCAGGGATTTTCAACTGTCGTGAGGCATAAGCTATCACCATATCATTTTGCATAAGAACACACCCCAATCCCTTCTTGGATGCATCACTGTAGATCACAAACCTTTCTCCACTACAAGGCAGTGTGAGCACAGGTGCACTGGATAACCTTCTTTTCAACTCCTTGAAATTCTCTTCACATTCCTCTGTCCAGACAAACTTAACTCCTTTCCGAGTCAACTTGGTGAGTGGATTATATAATCGTGAAAAATATTTTAAAAAACGTCGATAATATCCAGCCAAACCAAGAAAACTTCGGATCTCAGTTACTGTGGTTGGTCTCGATCATCTTTCGATAACCTCTGTTTTTGCTGGATCCACAGATATCCCCTCTTTTGAGATTATATGACCCAAAAATGCAACTTTTTGAATCCAAAATTCACAGTTGGTAAATTTGGCATAAAGCTTCTCCTTTCTCAGGGTCTTCAATATAATTCTCAAGTGATCTTCACGCTCTTCCTTGCTCTTTGAATAGACAAGAATATCGTCTATAAAGACTACCACAAATTGATCAAGATAGTCTCTAAAGACTCTATTCATTAGATCCATGAAGATAGCAGGGGCATTAGTAAGACCAAATGGCATCACTATAAATTCATAGTGTCCATACCTTGTACGGAAAGCCGTCTTTGGTATATCCTCCCTTTTGACCCTTAATTGATGATACCCTGAACGAAGATCAATCTTGGAAAAGTATTGAGCTCCGCGTAGTTGGTCAAATAAGTCATCAATGCGTGGGAGAGGATATTTGTTCTTGATAGTGATCTTGTTAAGTTCTCGATAATCAATGCAGAGTCTCATTGATCCATCTTTCTTCTTAACAAATAGAACAGGTGCTCCCCAAGGTGACGCACTAGGGCGTATGAATCCTTTATCAAGATTCTCTTGGAGTTGCTTCTTCAATTCCTGCAACTCAATTGGGGCCATTCTATAAGGTGTCTTTGAAATAGGCAAAGCACCCGGTACGAGTTCTATTGAAAACACAACTTCACGATTTGGTGGAAGACCCGGCAATTCCTCCGGAAAGACATCATCAAACTCCCATACAATGGGCATATTCTTAATCGTGAGTTTCTCACCAACCATTTGAGATAAATAACCGTCATTTAGTGGAATCAATACCCATAAGATGGAAGAAATTTCCACTGGAAGGTTATGTTCATCCTTGCATTGATAGAAGATCGTAGATTGATCTGGAATATGAAATGTGACTTCCCTTCTTTGGCAATTGATATGAGCTCCATGTAGAGAAAGCCAATCCAGGCCAAGAATCAAATCAAATTCCACTAAAGGAAGGATTACAAGATTTGCAGGAAGCACTTTCCCACAAACTTCGATCGGAGAAGAATTATAAACATTTGATACGATTGATGTGCCATTAGGTGTTGTCACGGCTAACTCAACATCTAATTGTTGAGGTAATACGGTGATCCCTTAGAAAAGTCTTCAGAAATAAAAGAGTGGGTGGATCCAGAATCAAATAAAACATTTGCTACTTTAGAGTGGATGGTAAGTGTACCTTTCACCACATCGTTATCGTACTCCACATCGCTGATAGAAATTGCATGTGACTTTCCTTTGTCTTTAGCCTTAAGATTTTGTTGACGTCGACCATCATCATCAACCCTTGGATTTGGGCATTGATTGGCATAATGCCCCATCTCCTTGCACTTGAAACATTGAAGTGTAGTAGGTTCATTCTGTGTATCCCTTCCTTTGTTTGCATCATTAGACATCTTCTTCCCATTATCACGGCATTCAAATGCCCGATGACCTTCCTTTCCACATTTAAAACATTTAATTGTCCCTTTAAGACAACTCCCTCCATGTTTCTTTCCACACTTTGAGCATAATGGAAAGTTCATCTTCTTTTCAGTGTGCTCTTTAGAGTTTCCTTTGAATTCCATCTTCCTCTTCTTATCAAACCCATGTGACTGATGGGTTACTCCAATCTCGATCTCGACTTTGAGAGCACATCGAACGATTTCCTCGTAGCTATTGAAGTCCCTTATGGCTAATGCCCTTCGAAGACTTGGTTTTAAGCCACTAAAGAATCGATCGATCTTACTCTCATGTTGGATAATAATACCAGAAGCGTACCTTGCAAGTCTTGTAAAATTTGCTTCATAGGTACTAACAGATTCATCATCCCTTTGCTTTAGTTCAAGAAACTCTTTCTCCATCTTTGTTCGGAGAATACGAGGGAAGTACTTATTGAAAAATAAGTTCTTGAACTCGTCCCATTCTATAGACTCAATTTCATCCCTTTGCCTCGTATTCTTAACAAGATTCTACCATTGATCAGCATCTCCTTCCAAAAGGTACACTTCTAGGATGACTTTATCATGTTCAGAACATTGAAGAACTGAAAATATCTTTTCAGTAGTACTAATCCATTGTTCAGCAACTAATGGATCAGTAGACCCGCTGAAAGAAGGTGGACGCTGCCTCATGAAGGATTCAACAGAATGTTTCTCCCTCCTTTGCTCGTTTGGAAATCCTGCATGATTCATAGCTTGAGAAAGTTGTGTGAGCATGGCTACAATATTTTGCATTCCACCTCCCATATCGTTTGGTTGCTCAGGGGGACAATCATTGCATTGCCCATCGCATTCCGCATTAACACGGTTCCTTCAGGTTCCATCCATTGACTAAAACCAAGAAGAATAGTGTGAGCAACACTAATTATAATAGGAAACCACATAATTCAAGAATAAAATTTTCATGCTTACGGTCTTATCCTAGGTTATTCATGGCCATTTCTAAGATTGTGTTCTATGCATAGACTTATTCTTAGGGTTCTTACTAAGGCTTTCACATCCTAGTTTCCAAAGGTTGACTATACCTTTCCTCTGATACCAACTATAACGACCCATACTTTACATACATTGTTAATACTTCAAAATTGAAGCACACTTATTACAACATATGACAAAACCACAAAGGACCGTATAGGTATAGTGTCTTTAGAAACTGGGAAACATAAACAACTGGTTCATAAATCTTCTACAGTGTCTCCCATTTATTTCATCATATCTAGGGTCCCTTTAGCATATTCTACTTAATATCCATCTTCCTGACCTGGGGAAAAGAAAACATAAAAGGGTGAGCTCAAATTCTCAGCAAGGGCAAATAAAGGAAATAAAAATCATATCATATGTTTTTGAAAATCAAAACCTGCAAAAGAGATCATAATATCTTAACATGGAATAAATCATAGAAGTGAAAATGAGATCCCCAAAATCAAAACATAAAACTTGAAACTTTGTGGCATGCACACATAATCATGGAAAATCATTTCTTGTTAGTCATGACTCATTGCCAAGACTATCTTAGTGGACAAAGTCCCTTTCTGAACCGAGTTCACTCCTCGTTTCAGTCCTGTATCACTGAACCGAAATAACCTTCCGTTCCAGCCATGTCTATCTCATGAGATATAAAATCCTTACCCAATGCATTGGAGGGAGATATAGGTCCCACCCATCTTATAATGAATCCTTTCTTATGTGTGCCACATAATCATAAAACATACATCATCGCATAACACATGTAACAAAAATGGGATTCTTGAAACATCATGACATCACAAATCAATTCATATAAGATAATGGAATTCATAAAAATAATTCCATCACAACATGATCAAATCAATGTAATAATAGGGATAAAAACAGAAACCTTTATTATCTTAGATGGAAAATAATTTTGATAAAACACTTGAACTTTATTCTTGAGGAAAATATCCTTTCTACTTCAAAAACATTTTTCCTTTCTTAACATGTCATACAACTTTAAACTAAAAGAAGTTGATTAAAAATAAACTTGAAAACTTGTAAAGGAAGCTTCTTGGAAATAATGTTTTAAAAATCCATTCATGCCGTATAAGTTAAAAAAAACATTCTTCGTACCTTTGTCGGAAAAGTCAAAAAGTACCTCGTATGAAAAAAAAACGACAAAAGATTCCGTTCATATTCTTTACTAAAAACTCACCGAAGGGTAAAATTGGATTTAAACTATTGTAAGTGGATGGAAACAATATTACATATTGAGGGAACATGGATGTGGATGATAAAATACACCCCAGTAAATACTTACGAATAAACAATCTCGGATAAAAATGAGATTGTGGTATTTTCCCTTACCTTAGGTCCGATTAGCTTTGTACATGTCCGAAGCTCCTGTATAATGGTTTAAATAATGTTATTGACTTATTCCAGAATCATACATATTTATATGATATCATATATGGTTATATTATTAGCTTCTTGTTAGTAATATTTCATTGTTACTTGTTACTCGGATCTTTATAACTTTTTGTTCTTATGCGTGTTTTGTCGAATAAATTCTTATTCTTATCTTTAGGTTATAGATAATTCATTTCCAGAATGGTATTAGTGTAGTATATACCATATTCATTTATTCAATTCATTTATATAATCATTATGAAATGAAGATCATGTAGAACGAGTCGCATCACATCGTGGAGACGGTATTCCGTACGTACGCACGAGTGATGATATCGTTCCTATGATCGTGGAATTGTATTGGAGTATATATATATTATTTTAATATCAATATTACTTCATAATAATCATATGTAGTTACTCATTACACCATTATACCCATCCTTGTAAGGTGATGGTGGAAAATAGATTACACCACGGCGTGGAGACGGTATTCCGTACGTACGCACGCGTGGTGATTTCATTTTTCCGTAGGATGGATAGAAGGTGAATTAGGGTTGTTTCATATTTATAATAACATATAAGTATGTAAGTAATACTGATGTTATTACTTTATCATGAAACAACTAAAGAAGAAGAAGTTGAGGAAGAAAGAAATTGAAAAGATCGGTAATGGATATTACCTCTTCTTTGGAACGCTTCTTTGAATCCTCCACTTAAGGAACTAAGATTGGTCTTTGGAGAAGACCAGGACCTCTAGGATTATTCTAGGTAAGTGGAGAGGAGAAAATTTCAGGGGTTGGCAGAGCTTGAGTTCTCAATTTGGTGTGAGGAGGAGGGGGAGGAGGTGCCCTTTTATAAGGGAGGAGAGGGGCACCTTAGGAATATCTCAAAATATTATTTTATATTAAAGTCAAAATCGGTTTATAATGGTTCCAAAGGGTCTTATTTCGAATATAAAGTGGGGATGGGTCGAAATCCTATCAACCAATAGGATTTAGACAAGTTTAGGGTATTATTTTAACCTTATCAATTAGATTTAACTCTAAGTTAATTATTTTAACTTTTACCGTGTCTTTTTGTTTTCCTTCACTATATGGTCAATACACTTACTATAACATGCCAAACGAACCCCAAATTGTTTATTATTAATATATATATCCTTATCTAAGTCATTTGGCCGAACCTTATATGTTTAGGAATAAAATAACAATTAATAATATAATATTTGATTTAAAACCTATTTTGTGTCAATTTTGACACTATTTGATATATGATTTGTTTGAAAGTCATAACAGAATTATATGTTCGAACCAAGTTGATTAAATCAACACTAATATATCATAGTAAACTAGAAAATTAGTGTAATTCATAAAAAGTCTCAAATTACATTTATTTTGGTGTTTATAACATCAATTATGTCAATATTTCATTAATAAGATAATTACTGCATCATCATTATGTCATAAATAAATTAAATTATTTAATGTCTAAAAATTACAAATAAAATATCATCATGTAGGAAATCTTTTTAGATTTCTAATGAATATTTACAATTGAATTTATCTTATGTATAACCCCATATTAAAAATTATTTACTTATTAAACTTTGATTTTAACTATTTTAACCCTTCTTTAAATAAATTAATAATAAATGTCCTAATCTAATCCAAGTGGGCCTAAATGGTCATATTTTATTCCTAAGTTTGTTTTTGGTCGAATTACACTTGTCCAATAGAATTATGACATGTGTTAGGGTAATATTAATATCATATTTACCCTTAGTTACCCTATTTACTATTAACCGCGGTAAAAAATCGTAAAAAGTTACTATTCACCAAAAAATTATTTTCATCTCATTGAACCACATTTTAGTCCTTGATATTAACCGTGTCTCTCGGATTTTCAAAATTCCATTCATAGAAGCGGTAAAATTAAGTTTTATGCAAAATTCAGTTTTTAACCTACCACTTAGTGGTTTCACTATTCATCAAAAATTGAAAGTTTTCAGAAAAATACCAAAATTTCACCCTAGGCTAATTTCGATATTCTGAGTCCAAAAATGAAGTCCATTTTGAAAAATAAAATTTATAAAATTTCAAAAAGTGGTTATTACTATTCATAACGGCTAGTTTTAATAACATATTGTTGTTTAGTGAAACTCGGTATTGCGTACGACGCAAGCTATCGAGGAAGGTCGTGATTGCGTGTAAAGCAAGTCAAGCAAGTGTTGTGTAGAAAAATATTCCTTTGATAATTTATATAACATAAAAGTCTCGGGTGTTACAATATTGGATTCCACATTTCCTAAAAAACATTTTCTAATTATTAGAGGATGAAAATTAATGTCAAAACGTGAACCAAAAACCATTATAAAATGATATTTTCGAAAATAAAACAAAAAATTTATATATAATAAAATTTTAATAAAACAAAAAAAACATGAATTGAATATATCATCATAAATTAAGAAAAATATAATATTAAAAACTAACAATGTTAATTATAAAAGGTTTAGGTGACCATAAATTAAATAATAGAAGAAAATAAAAACAATATAGTTTATTATTACTCTAAGTACATCCAAAATCGTCTATGGGTTATTTGGTACATCACTTTCATAACACTCCCCTTAAATTACACTATATTTATTATTATAATCCATTATTAATAAATAGGGAATTATTTCATTTACCAATGAGATCATATATAACATCAAAATATATACTAAGTGTATGTATATAGAGGGTGAGTAAGATAATACTAATTAGAAATATCACAAAACAATTAAATACATTCACATTCATGTAAGATCTAATGATTTATTGGAAAATATCATAATAAAAAAAATATGAAAAACACTAAAAAATAATATTCTTAGAAAAAAACAACAAATCTATAAATTTATATGAAATAAAAAATGAATTATAAGGAAAAAAACTCACCCATGATTTCCATTTAATGTGTAAGAATTTCAAATCACCAAAGAGTTTCATTCTGTTAGAGATGCAACATCTAGTGAATCGATATCAAAACATAAGATAATCACCAAATAGTATTACCATTTGAATATAAGAGTGAAAATGGTTAATAATATTGGGTGACAATATTCTAATTTTATGTGGATATTTATATAAACAATCACCTTACTTTGATCCCTCCATCTAATCATAGAATCTACCATCCTCTTGGTAAGACCTTACTCCCCCCATTTAAATATAGAATCCAATAACTATATGGTATAAAATTTTCTCAATCCTATGCTCTTAAATAATATCAAAAATATATTTCTTCAAAAAAATAATTCTTAAAAGAAAAAAAGGCCACCATCATGGTTTGTTCAAAAATTCGCATTTAATCCTTTAGAAATCACCTTTCAGTTGATTTTTACAAAAAAAATAATTTAAATCTAATAAATTACCATAATTTTAAAAACAAAATTCTATTAATGTAATGTTGTTATCTAAAAAAATTATAAAAATATAATTTTATTATATGAAAATTTAATTTTTCTAAAACTAATAAAACAATAATTTAAAAATTACTTAATGATCAAACCATCAATTATTTTTAATGAAATCAACCAAATATAAAACGATTGTTCATAATAATAGTAAAAGATAAAATTAACACATAATAAATGAATTTTTGAAACAAAATATTTGTAAAATTATATCTCTTCACTTTCTAAATGACACACCATTCATATGAATCAAAATACTCAATTCAGTTTCATAAACACTAAACCACATGATCAAAATATTCATCATTGGGCTTCAAAGAAAGGTAAAAAGAAATGTAGAATAATATAATATAAATATAAGAGATAAAAAATACTTTACCATAGATTTTGAGTTCAATCACCATAATTAAGGAATAAAATCTCTTTCTTTTGATGTAAATGCTTCAAAATATCCCAGAAAATGATCTAAAAGTCAACCAAAGTGTGAGTGAGAGATGGATGGTATTTTAAAAAGGGTAGCAGGTAATTTGATATAAAATAAAATTTTATTTAAATTATTAATATTTTATTTACATTATTTATGTATTTATGAAATATAAATGTATAAATTATTTTTCCTTCCATCGAAAAAAAATTATTATTAGTAAATCATCTTTTTAAGGGATGAATGGTAACCCAAACATCCATAAAAAACAAGGATTACATCATGATATTTAACATTTATAATTATCATAAAAATAATAATTTATTGGAGTCTTTAATTCTTCAAATTTTCAATCATTAATAAATAGGTTTCATTCTAGTTCATCATGAAATAGATCCTCTAAATAGGATTCCATCTTCTTAGATATCCAAATGTATTATTCAATTCTGATCTTGCCTAGATTAAATCTTGGTATCTAAATTTAGCCCAGTCTATAAATCAATTCCATTTCATCTTTATTTACTTTTTATTTTATTTTCCTTTTATCTATTCTTCTGATGTATTTTTTAGGATCTCATGTGAGAATACATTCACACATTATCCTCCTAAGAGTGAAGAAAAAAATTCAATATGGTTTTTGGTTATACTTGTTAATTTTATTATATTCCTCTTAAATATTCATCCTCCATACTACCTATCTCAAAATATATAAATTGGTTTCTAAATACCACTACCATTTATAATCATATTTCTATATCAGGTGAATCCTCTATCATCATTCGATTAGACATCAATTTATCTAAATAGAGTCAGATTGAATTGAAGGGGAAGGTTCATGAACCTCATGTTATTAATGTACCAGAATGTCTTTTAATGACACTATTTCATATTATTTGTACACCACACATTATTTTTATTTATTTACCACTTTATCCAAAAAAATCCCTATAACAACCTGATACTTTGGTGATTTTTTTTATAATTAATTTAATCATTTAATATTTTTCACATCCGGCGACACTGAAAAAAAATTCACTAATTAAAACATTTATTTCACATGGAACTGACTTGGAACATGATATATTCAATCAAAACATGTCTTTTTTTATATGTAACACCAAGGTTATCATAGATTACATGCAAGATTGACCTTCCTTGAAGGCTTGTGCAACATGCAACACCAAGTGTTACCAAACTATAATATATTACTAAAAATTTTATTGTAATATAATATAACCAAGATTTTAAGTTTATAGATATTAATTTTATTAACTAAATTATTAAAATATGTGGTTTAAGAATCTATAAGGTGAATTCATAGATTACCAATTAATGAATATAAAAACTGATTAAATATGAAATAAAATATTATTATTGTCACAAAGCTATTTTAACCTATTAAAATTAATTGATTAAATTTTTTAAGTGATATTAATTTAATACATATGATATATATTAAATAAAATATTGTTTATATTCAACCCATAGAATCTATAGACAAAATATATGAACAAACCCAATTCTATGCTTAGAAACAAATACTGTTTAAGGAATTTTTACCACTATTTGATGGAGAACCCTTTTCAAATACTAATTTTTTAAATTTTATAGATTTATTATGTCAAAATAAACATCATATTTTAGTGTCATACTTAAAAATTTTGTTTTAATAAATATTTTATTTCTTTATATAAGGTTTCAACTTTTAATAAATAGTTAAAAATACTGGATTTTATTTCAAAACATCATGTTCATCTAATTTATATATAAGGATAAATTATATTTTTTAATGGTTTAATAGTTTATTTAGATAATAATTTTACCAATTAATCCAATTTATGTCACTTTAACCAATATCAAATTGAAATTGGATGAAAAAACATATCAAATATTTGATCATTTTTACTTTAAAAACTCGTTGTGTTGCCCCGTGAGTGGGATTAATTTAAAATTAATTTCATCCACTTATTTGATTACAATTTGGAAAATTAGATTCCATATTTTTAATCATATTAATTTATAATTTCTAATATGTTCAACATTGTTTTTAACCGAAAATATTATTGAATGTGATCAAAATTAATTACATCGGTTAAGAGAAAAAAAATAGGTTAATAATTTTCTAAACCTTAAATTTATATCTCAAAAGGGCCTATAAAGTTGTCCAAAACCCATTTTATTACCATATTTATATATTATCATCAATTATATAGACCTTTTTCCATTATTGGATCCATTTTTAACTTAAAAAACGTGCGTGAAATTCTCTCTTTAAATCTATACAAGAGTGTCACTCCTCCTCCATTATAAATGACCACCACCTCTAAAAATTAATCACACATCTCAAAACTCTTATGTTTGGACTAGATATGACCATATATCCTCCCAAAAATCATCAAATATACCCATAATCCACCCTTTTGGCAGAAATAATCTAAAGGAATCATTTTGGTACAATCCAAAAGGAGTTTTCTTGATTTAAATGTAAAGTCTTCTCTCAAGATACTTCCCTTTATTTTCCTTCTCCACTCCCCCCAATAAAATAATTCCATTATTGTGTGAAAAACCAATTATTAAATATATAATAGTATTATATTATTAATATTTTTATACCTACACATAGACAAATCTCTATCGAATGGATATCAAACCTATTGTTTCTGTGTATGGTGAACTACTACCTCACAGAACGAAGATTGTTCATTTCATCATTACCACCAATCATGGAGTCCATTATGATAGAAACTATGTTTTTATGTTTTATATATAATACATATTATGTTTTTTTGATTATTTATTCATTTTTACAACAAATAGATTTTTATTTCCACTTGGTGGTAATAGGATAATCTTGTTTCAGGATGTGCGGACTACCACCCCTCAAAGCGATGGGATTCTTTCACACACCACAAGGAATGTATTAAGGATGGGTTTGATGAAACTATATGATATATATGATATATATATATATATATATGATACATAAATAATTATATATACATATATATTCATTTATATACATATTTCATTTAGAAACTTTCTTCCATTGCGACAATAAAAAGAGAAATAGTGTTCTTGCATACGTACGGTGTACCGTCTCCATGAACGATCTATTCAATTTCGTACTTCTTTATGATATAAATTATTATAATATAAATATAATTTATATAAATGATATTTAAATCATTTTATACATTCTTTAATCAGTATACAAGTATAAGGACCAATGATATAACCAATAAGGCACATGTGAAGAACAAAGTGAATATTACCCAAAGTGAAACCTTAACATAGGATTGTTAAAAATAGGGTAATATTATATCATAATAAACCCATATATGGTAATATATATAATAATATTATTAACTAAAAGATTTATAATAAACTTATATTTATTATACCATAATTTTGTACGAGTACTAAGAGAGACAGGGCATGTGGTTAGGAGATTTCATCTCACTTTAATTTCAATGAGAGTCATGTAATGTTCACCACACTAATCCTTTTGTGTGGTTTATGTAGTTCCAATTATATAATTAAATGAATATTATAATTAAAATTAATGGTATTTACATCTCCATGTTATAATCCTTCTTTCATGGGGTTTTAGTCTCAAAATTTACCATATTAGTAAAAATGTTTTGTCTCAATATGCCTTCATTGAGACTCATTATTTTTTATGCACCTAATCACTTTTTACAGGTTTATAGGCTTCTTTTTTAAATGTTCTATCATGAATATAATTTTTTCAATTATATATTTAGCTTTATTTAATTTTATTTTCTTACATGGATAGAATGATCCCATGTTTCCATGTTATAAGAGTCAATTGAGGCAATCTCATCACCTTTCATAATTGTTGATGTTTATTATTTCTTTGATGAAATCATGTCATACATATCTCAAGAACACACATGAGTTTCTTTATAATTTATGTTTTCAATATATCCTCATGTTTTAGTACATTTTTTTACCCTTTTATACTATAGATAATATTTTTATGTAAAATATGAATGTCTCTTTCTTTGGTCAGAAATCTATTGTATTTAAAAACCATGTTTTCAAAAATGTTTTCAAAAGATCCTTGAAAATAATTTAAAAGGAGAAATATATCAAATGTTTTATTGTTTCTAAATATTTATTTATATGTTTTAAAATATATTATCAAAGAACAATGTGCTCAAAAGTTTTTCTGTTATAAAAAAAGAAGTTTTCAAAAAATAAAGGATATTTTCCTCGTAAAATTGTTTTGAAATATATTTCAAAATTATTTTCCATATAAGAAGACATCTATTGATTTTACTCATTATCTTCTAATAAATGATCTAAAGGATACATTCATATCCTTTCAATTAAAGGGTTATGCTTAATTTCAAGGTCTTTATGATGCTTGTATCCCATTCACAAGTTAAATGATTTTGAAACCCACTTCTTTTCATGGGTTATGATTTAATGAAATGGTTAGGAAACCTATCTATTTTACATAGGTTTTGATATGATGGAATATTAGTGATAACCTTTTCATTTCATGTGTTATTATTTGTTGTTTATAAAACCTATATCTTTTTATAGGTCATGATATGTTGAATCTTTTATTGTATTGTGTCACATGTATGAATGATTTTATTATTAGAATGGTGGGACCTATATCTCCCTCCCTTGAATTGGGTAATTTTGGATGAATTAGGAGTATATATGTTATGATTAATCGTAATTACATGTTCACAATGTTATACATGGACTTGGTTTCATGTCCATTATTTTATTTATGAACCTAATTAAATGATCACAATGTTATGAGTGAACCTTATTACTTGTTCACAATGTTATTCATTGATTTGATTTCAGGAATGTATGTTTATTCTTCTACCTAATTACATTTTTATAGTGTTAGGTTTGAACTTTATTACATGTACACAATGTTATGAATGGACATGGTTTCATATACATTAGGTAATGTGTAAACCTAATTACATGTTCACATTCTTTTTCATGGACATGGTTCCATATCAATAAGTTTATGTGTGAACCAGATTACATGTTCATAATGTTATTAATGGATCAAGTTTCATTTCCACAAGTTGATGTTGGGTCCTGATTTCAGGTCCTCAACTTAATCAGTAAACCTATCTATACATATACATGTTTACAGTGTTATAAACCAACATGCATACCAAAAATTCCATGTATTTTCTTATGTTAGGCTTACTTGTACTATGTTTTTTATTTCCTTATGATTTGTGTATTGTGAATTTCGATTCTTTGTTATGTTCTATAATATACATGGCATGATCTTCAAAAGTTATTCTTAAGTTCCATACCCTTTTGTTTATGTTATGCTTCTGTATTTTCCATTATTTTTCCTTACTAAGCATCTATGCTCACCCCTTTATTATATTTCATTTCCCTAGAATTTTGAGAAGGGTTTTAGGTAGAATTAATAAAGATGGATATCTTTATGGGAGATGTTTACGATCAGTCTTCATGATAGAATATTTTGTTTCTAATTATCCAATGACCCTAGACTATTTTGGTATCCATTAAAGTATTTTGGTAATGTACAGAATATTCATCTAAAATGATGTAATATCCATTTATGTCAATCCTAGTTCACTATAGTTGGTATCAGAGGAAATTTTTGGTCAACCTTTGGAAACTAGGATGAGAAAAAATGAGTGATATCCCTTGGAATATTTCTAAGGATATTTCTAGGGATAACTTTAATGATAAGTATAAGGATGAGTTAACATTTAAGAAAATGTCTTAGAATTTTGGTAAAGAATAGCATGATTATTATCCTAGAAAATAGATCCTTGAAAATATACAACAAGTGGATCTGGATCTGGAATAGATGTACATCAGGGTATTAACTCTAACAAGATGTTTTGGTCCTGACTCAGGTTAATCTGGTACATGCCAATGGGCCATGCTACATAACTGGTTTGAAACCCTTGGGGGATATGCTTTGGGAATTCAAAAACTCTTCAAAACCATAATGAAGTATTTAATTATAATGTGGATATGAATAACTATAAGTCCCCAGCCTTAAACATCACATAATCTTGAATAATGATAAAAATTAACATTAGGGAAATTTTCAGATTTCTAGTTTTAGAGAATTAGGCCCTAAATATTACATTACATCTCATATATTACAAGTAGACACTTCTACTCTATCAAAATGTTTCACAATTATTAGACTCGTTAAATAAAACAAGAGTTCTTTTCTAGATATAAATCTTCTTGCATTCTTCCATTCTCTTACCCTTCTATATATCCTATGAAAAAATATTACAAAAACATGCGATGAGCATAAAAATCTTAGTAAGGGTTATAAAACACGAAAATAAAACATTATTCCATAAATACATATCAATTAATGAAATAATACTTCACAATCTTTAACATACCACACAAAATCATAATATTTACGAATAAAACATGGAAATCATAAATCATAAAGGTAATATGTGGCATCAAAAACATAATTACGTTATAGAATTCATATGTACAAATGGAGTTACACTTGGAATACCATTCATAGAATATTCCCTAAATAACATTGGAGAGACAATAACATTTACCTCCATAAAGTTACCCAATGCATTAGAGAGCTATCTCAGGCTCCCATGCCCTAGGTTTATCACAGAACCATCCATATATGTAAATAATTTCCAATAACCCTAACATATTCATAAAACATAAAACAAAAATAAAAGAAAGATAAAATCCACACATTTCAATCACAATATTTAATTTCAAGATATTGACATAATCAATGCTTTATCAAACCATTTTCAAAACAATTTAAAAAAAGTAATAAAGAGATTTTTGAATCAAATTGTACCACACCACTTTAAAGATTTTTAGAGACATTTTAATTTCAAAACATTCAACTTTATATAAAAAAATCTATAAAAACATTTTTAAAACATGGATACTAATGATAACTATTTAGAAAAATAAATCGTTAAAACATTCAAAATGATATTTTAGTTAAAGAGTTCCTAACAAAATGAGATACGATTCAATATAAATAATTGAGTAATAATATTAATAAAATCTTATAATATCATGAGAATATGTATATTCGTGATAGAATATGTTAAAGGGAACTATATATACCACATGAATGTTAATTGGTGTATAAAAACAAATAAGTCTCAATGGAATGAAATTTTAGACAAAGTCCCTTGAAAAGATCACATCCTTAGATTAATGAAAAATCAATGAACTAATTATGTGTCACAATTAAAAATACCCACAATATAAGTGGATTTTAATTTTAAAACAATCATATTTCATTAAAACATATTCATTTCATGACATAATCAAGAATTAAAAGATTAACCCAAAGAATTTAAATTGGTTTAAGAAGTTCTCTTACAGAAAGTCGATAGCCTAATGGTGTCGCATTAAAATTCAGAAAACATATTGATGAGAGGAAAAAGGGTATCTCATCACATGGACAAAAAATTTAAATAAATAAGGATATATAATAATGTATCCCAACATAAGAAAATGGAAATTTAAAATAAATAACATAAAATAATCCTTTAACTAAATGAGAAGATTGAAAAGTTCCCTTACAATGATCGTATAAAAGACGTTAGAATTTATAAATTGCTAGATTATGTGTCTAAATATTATATCCACACAAAGGGGAGTGGATATTATAACATAATAAATAACCATTGATTCCATACATATTAATATCATGACATAATTATGAATTATATGATTAACCCAAAGAATGGAAAGTGGGTTAAAAAGTTCACTTACCGATTCGGTATCTTACGAAACAGACACCATATGAAACAAGGATTATACAATGAAGATGTAAATAACCATTAATTAAAGTATGTTACATAAAATAATACAATCATGGGTAGTAAATACACCAAACAAAAGTAAATAGTGGAAAATATAGCCTGAATATTGTGGGAATAAAAAGTGAGATGAAAACCCCGTCAGGGTTTCCTCATTCACCACCCGGCACCGCTCTCGCTAGGCACTATATTTCCTTCCCTCAAGGGTTCCCTTCATGAATGGTGGGCTTCCTATCTTCCCTCCACTCTTGCGGTGGAGTTTTTCCTCTTCCCATCTCATTTCTTCGGTTTGGGGTTGGGTTTTCACTCCTGGTTTTTCTCTACCTCTGGTTCTTCGCATCTCTTTCAGCCAGCAGATCTTCTATAGAACTCCCCCTTCTCGAGATATCTATTAATCTGGATTTCCCTTTCTTATTTGTTGCTTGTTTGATCTATGGTTGTTGAGGATGGCTTTCCATTCATCATTGGCTTCTTTGAGGGTGGTTCGTTTCGGTTTTCGGGGATTTTGGATCTCGGACAGTTGCGTCTTCGGGTGTTCTTCATCCAAGATCATGTGGCGATCTTCTGTTGGATCATGCAGAGGTCTTCCCTAGATTGAGTGTGGTGGCGTGGCCTGGGGTAGTTGCGGGTGTTGTCTTGGAAGATTTGTAATGTTGATGCACTGATATTTCTATCTGTATTTTCCATATTTTCGTTTTCTGGATCTGATTGACACTAGGAAGCAGTTGTTTTGTGGTAGATTGATGCTTGTCTCTTTGCATTTGGTTGGCATATTCTGTCTTGCAGATTGTGTCGGGTGGGTGACCTCGATGGAAGGATGGGTGTCTTGGAACCCATCATTCATAAATCTATTATTTTGGATGGATGGGTACCCTGATTTATTTTTTCACAGTGTTCTCTGACGGATGTTGCAACGCATTAGGTTGATGGTGTAGTGAGTCTCTCATTTTCACTGTCGGGGGGGTGGCTCGAAAGAGAGATAGGTGTTATGGAACCTATCGTCCAGTCATCCTATCATATTTCATTATAAGTTGTAGGAGTGCTATTCCTTGGCTTTGTTTCCAGCATGACACATTTCATCGCAGAGGGGGTTACGCAACATCTTTCCTAACTACACTTTGCATTTTCGATTAGGGGGGGCAATGAGACTTTCTGGCTAGATCCTACTATGATCTTTGTTTCCTTTTGACTTTTGGATCTCTGTATAGCCGTGTGACCTATTTTGTTTGATGTTATAAATCTATATTTGTAATGGGTTCCTCCTTATTCCCTTAAAAAGGAGTTTCTTTCTTTCAATAAATGGGGGCTTTCTCCTTTACCTTAAAAAATAAGTTAATTATTTGAGTTTATATCGATCATTTTGTTGATGTTCGGAACTTGCGTAAAAAATAAACATGTTATAATTGAAAAATTTCCATGGGGTCAAAATTCCATTATCTCCAAAATGATATTCATTATTTAATATCATATATATAATATATATCCATTACATATTTATTTATAATATTTCATATCATTTGGATATATGAAAATGAAATACACAATTCATGGAGATGGTAAGTTGTATGTACGCATGAACGCTACATTCATTTCATTTTTTCATTTTTAAAGGATTGAAAACCATATGATACATATGTATATTTTTATTCTAGTATAATATCATATTTTATATACATTATATAAGTTCATTTACACAATCCTTTATATGTTCTATGTATGATATGAACGACTCATATCACTTTGAGGGGGTGGTAGTCCGCACTTCCTCGAATGAAATTATCATATTTATATAACATATAAAGCATAATGGTATGTTCAAAATGATAATTCAAAATAATATATATATAATATAAATATCATATATATCATATATAATTATATATCCATTATAATGTCCACCATGATAGGTGGTAGGTGAAAAACAAACAATTATCATTTCATGAGGCACCAGTTCTCTGTACACAGAAATAGTATATTCTTTACCCATTAAGTGGAGGTGTGTGTAAGTGTAGTTAGAATAAATCACATAAAAACAACCTAATATATTTAGGATAATAGTTTTGTTATATAAACAAAGAATAATAAGATCGTAGGGATTGAAGAAGTAAAATAAAAGAAAATAAATTGAGGGAAGACGTTACCTTTAAATTGGGTAACTCTCTTTGGTTTGAACCCAAATGATTTTTTGAAGTGCCTTGGGCCTAAAGAATGGATTATAGGAGGAATGTTGTGATTTTGAGAGATTATTTGGTCAGATTTTGGCTCAGGAAAGGGTCTTGATAGGTGTGGGTAATGGGTTAGAGTTGATTGCCATTTATAAGGGGGGAGGGGCTCTTTATAAATGTTTGAAAATATTATTTTATTATATACATAATTTCGATATAAAAAGATCCCCAACAAATATAATTAGAATATAAGGTGATTATTGTTAGAAATACACTCATAAAATGGGTTTTAGACAATTTTATGGCATAAAAGTAACCTTATCTTTTAGCTTTAACATTTAGTTAACTAGTTTAACTTTTACCGTGACCTGTGGTATATTCAAACTATATGGTTAATATATTTATTATAGAATACCTAGAGACAAAAAATGGAGGATTAATGATAATATTAACATCATAAATGTAATTTTACAAAATAATATATTTTTTGGATTATTTTATCATTTAATAAAAAAATAATTGTTTAAAAAACACATTTACGTCAATTTGCAAACTCTTCATATCAAGATTTTAAACAAATCAATAAAAACTATATTATTTATAAAAACATTCATTAATTAAAATATAAAAAGTAATTATTATCCATAAAATTCCTTTGTGGAATAAAAAAATTTAAAATAAATTTATTTTAATATTTATAATCCCATTTATTTAATACATTAATTTTAAAGGTAATCAATACATCTTCATTGTGTCATAAATAAATTAATTTATTTGATGTCTAAAAATTATAAATAATATATCATGATATAGGAAATCATTTTATATTTCTAATTAATATTTATTTTCGAATTTATCACTTAAATAACACCATATAAAAATTGTTTTACTAAAAGATATATGTTTATGTTTTATTTTTCGTAACTTTAAATAAATTTTTTTGAAGTGTCATTTTCACTTACAAGTGGCTCCATGGGGTCCCAAAATCGACCCAAGGATACCTGTAGTCATGAATGTATCATCCATTAGTGTTAGAACACATCTTAGAGTAATTTAATATTATTATAATATTATTCTTTACCCTTATTTACTAGATTTACCCTTTAATTGTGGTAAATAAAATATTTACTAAAATTAATAACAATAATTTCTAAAAATTAAAGATAAATATTTACACAAATTGAACCTCTCTATTCGAAATATAAAATCCATTTTTCCAAATTAAAAACACAGAAGTTTGAAAAATTAATTAAAAATTAATTAATGTTGTCAAAACAAAAAATTATGTTTTTAAGAAATAATAACTATAAATAAATTGACAATTGTTTATGTTCAATTTTGAAGTGAAATTACGTCCAATGACTAAAATTTGATTAAATGGTAAAATTATATTCCAATTAAACTTTAAAACCATTAAAAAGAACTCTCTAACTATAAAATAAATTATATTAAAAGGAAGTTTTGAATTAAAATGTTGTATTTTTCACTATTCATCAAAAATGAACTTTATCAGAAAAATACCAAAACATTACCAAAAGTAAATTTTGATATACCTCTTCTAAATAATAATTATATTTTATCAAAATCAACATATAAAATTAAAAAAATGATATTTAAAATTGGGTTTGCAACAAAATGTGGTAAAACAACTTTTTTAAAAATATTAGAGTTTTTCATGCTTATAATTAGACTCATTCAAATTTTAAGACTCTAAATTTTATTGGATAAATATAGAAATATTTAAAAAATATGTGTAATAATATTTTATTTAGTTCTATTCATTCATGGTAATACAATTTCTAGGCATTAACTACCATTTAAAATTTGAATATTATTATATTATTTTTCAGTATAACTCAATGATGTGTGAAATGTAAGATTTCAATGAAATTTGTTGTTGTCTGTTGAGTACTCTATTATACATAGAATCCCCAAAAAATTTAAATTAATATTTAATTCATAAATATTATTAAATACTAAAATTTTATATTCATTATTTACCTGGGATGTTACATCATTCCCATCTTTTAGGAATTTCACCCTCACAATTTTAAAATTGGGGTAGGAAACATCACTACGTGTCCCACATTGGAAAAATATTCAATTAAAATATCACTTTAAAATAAATAAAACAGAATTAAAAAGTTCCCCTAATATAACCCATATTATGATTCCATGTAGGAAACATGGATATGGATGAGAAACTAAGTGTCAATTTTTGATGGAGAGTGAAAGAAAACATGACTAGGAGAATGTTAACAACAAGAAAACCAAAAACTTGTGATAGGTTAAACAGTATTTGATTCCCCAATAGGAAAAATAAACAGAATCTGTTTTTTTAAGGTCCATTTCATAATGTAGATTAATTTATTTATGAGATTGACTAAGGACATAAAGAAATATACAGACTTTTCATGTGTAGTTTCATACTTTAATAAGTTTATACAAAAAACTCATCTTTTCTCCAAATTATGAGTATTCAAGATGACTTTGTCACACCTAAAATTCTAAAATCAACATTTAAGGAAAAAAATAATAAAGAAAAGATAAACTATATATTTCCCTTATCTTTAGACATTAACCAAAACCAAAATGGTTAGAACAATATCATATAATCCCTAAAAGGGTAGAAAGAAATACTACTCTTAATCTCTAAAATTGATCAAAGAGTACCAAAAGTTCAACAAAAACTATTCAATAAACAATTTTCCTTAAAATAATTCAATATAATCCAAACTAAGATTGAAACCCAAACTTTAGAAGGATTTGATCACATAGACATCCACATAAATGTTAACATTTATCTCCCATTAACATCAGCTACTCTTAAAGTCTCATACTAAAAAGTAATTAACCTAATCACATATTCTCTAGCGTAGGTTAACCATTTCCATAAATAACCAAAATAGCTATATGTCCAAAACAATATAATTGATTCATCCTAAATAAAATATAAACAATTACTTCTAAAATGAAATCCCATAGTGATCTATTTTATTTATGCATATAGTTTTTCCCCAAAAGAGAGAACATCTTCCAAAATAACCTTTATCACATAATCACCATATCATTTTCCTATAATGAGGAAATTAATTTGATAAAAAATTAGATCCAAAATCAAATTATTCTTGATCTATATAATAATATAACTAAAAGTAATAATTCATACTAACCAGGGACATCACATAGGCTAGTAGTATGTGATACACCATTATTTCCCTTCAGTCATGGGTTTGATTCCCGTGGCCTTGTCGGACATGACAGGTTCTCATCCATCTTGTGTGATTTCCCTTTTTATAAAAATCAAAAAATACCTTACATGATTTAACATCAATGGTTGTATTATACCTCTCATTTTAATCCCAACTCATAATAACCTCAATATATTAATTCATGAAGTTTTATATTTATTGACATTTTTTACCTAGATAAAATTACACTACTCCCAAATAAAGAACAGTGTACCTAGATTATGGTGTCCAAATGGTTTCATCATCATATTGTTCATGTAGATAAATGTTCCATGAATTCTAACAATTATTTAGAGATCCTTCAAAGTCAACTTCTACGTTTATCCAAATACACCTCCTACAGCTTGGGTCATATGGGTGATCATAGAGAAATATTTTTGGACTATAATCATGTATGACATATAATTTCAAAACATTTGATAATTATTTCTTTTTTATAAAATAGTTAGACCAATTTTGAGTTGAAACATTTATTCAATGGTCCTTTTGAAATACCATATGTATGTGCTGAAAGACTATAATTTGAAATAAAATATAAATACGTTGCACAATGGTCTCCTTCTTCATCACCTTTTTCAGAATCATAATATGCTTCAAACTCTTGTGATATGGTAAAATATTTGAAAATTCCATTATAATATTTACCTTTCGTGAAAATATGAGAATATTGAGAAAATAGTATTTGATTAAATACAACCCATGATCCACAATGACATGGAGGTGTAGTGGAGGTGTTGGATATCTCAAAAAATTTCTTACAAGTGAGTTTTATGTTGAAAATGTTTTTGAATCATCTAGATATTAATTTTCAATAATTATTACAAGAAATTAATCAGTAAGATAAAGTAATTCCTTTTTAGATCCTCCTACTTCCATTTATAACTGTCATTCCTTGTTCTGAAAAATTCAATAATAAGGATTTAAATAAAGTAGTATACATAGATACTAACCATGTTTCTAAAAACCTCTTAATCCCTAAAGTTGTCTAAACCAACCTTTGATACCATCTATAAGGCACTGGCTTTAAACATTACAGAATATTGAATTAAGATAATAATTCACATTGAGGATATTTTCAGGTTTAGAGTTTTAGATAATTAGGACATAACTATTACATTACATCTCAAATATTACAAAGTAGACACTTCTACTCTATCCAAATTTTTCACAATAATAAAACCCCTTAAATAAAACAAGAATTATTTTCTTGATATAAATCATGTTGAATTCTTCCTTTCTCTTACCCTTCCATATACCCTATGAAAAACATTTCAAAAACTTGGGATGAGTATAAAAACCAGAGTAAGGGTTATAAAACAAAGAAATAAAAAATTAGTCCATCAATACATAAAAATTAATGAAATCATACTTTTCAATCATTAACACACCACAAAAAATCAAAAGATTTATAAATAAATCATGGAAATCATAAATAATAAAGGTAACTTGATTCATCAATGACATACTTACATTGTTTATTTCATAGTTATGTAGATAGTTACACTTCTAATGCCCATCACAGTATATTCACTAAATCTCTTAGGAGAAACATTAATGTTTACCTCTGTCAAGTCACCCAATGAATTAGAGAGCTATTATAGTCTCACCCGCCCTATGTTAATCACAGAACCACCCATATATATATAAAAATTCCTAATAAACATAACATATTCATAACACATAAAACAATAATAAAGGAAAGATAACATTTCCACATTTCAATCACAATATATCATTTTCATATATTGACATAATAAATGCTTTATCAAACTATTTTCAAAATAATTCAAAACATTTAATAAAAATATTTTTCATCAAAGTGTCCCATATCACTTTTAAGATTTTGAAAAAAGAATTAATTTCAAAACATTCATTTCCTTATAAATAAATCCTTCAAACCATTTTTAAAACATCTACATTTATGAGAATGATTTTGAAGAATAAATCTTTAAAATATTTAATAAGATATGTAAGTTAAAGAGCTCCTAGCCAAATGAGAGATGCTTGAATAAAATAATTGAGTAATAACATTAGTCAAATATTATAATATCATGAGAAGAAGAAGATTCATGATATAATATATAAAAGGGTATTATATAAGCCATATAAAATTTAATTGGTGTGTGACAACAAAAAAGTCTCAATGGAATTCAAATTGAGATAAAGTCCCTTGCAAATATAGTATCCTTAATTTAAGGTCAAATCAATGAAATAATTATGTGTGAAAAAAATAATACAACTAATACATGTGGATATTAATTCTAAAAAAATAATAGGCCATTCACAAATATTAATATCACAACATAATCTAGAAGTAAAAGTTTAACCTAATGAATTGAAATTTGGTTAAGAAGTTATCTTACAGAAATTCAATAGCCTAACGACGTCGATTTAAAATTCAGAAAATGAGTTGATGATATAGAAAATAGTCTCTGATCACATGGACATAAAATGTACAGAAATAAGTTTATATAATAATGTATCCAAACACAAGAAAATTGATATTTAAAATAAATAACATAAAATAAGCCTTTAACTAAATGAGAAGGGTTAAACGTTCCCTTATAATGATCTTATAAATGAAGTTAGAATTTATTGAGTGGGAGATTATGTATATAATCAATATATCCTAAAAAAGGGGATTTTAAATTACATCATAAATAAATAAACAATGATTCCACACAAAATTATAGCATGACATAATTATGAATTAGATGATTAACCCAAAGAATGTAAATTGGGTTAAAAAGATCCCTTACTGATTTGGTAACATACAAAACATACACGCCATGAAAGAATGATCATAAAATGAAGATATAAATACCCATATATTAAATTATATTACAAGAAATAATACAATCATGGGCAGTACATAAACCACAATCAAGTAAATAGTCACAAATATACCATGAATCTCACGGGAATAAAAATTGAGATGATACCCCTTACCTAAAGTCTGACTTGTCTTGTATGTTCCTTGTTCATCCTGAATAATTAAAATAAGTTAATTTTTACTTTATTAATACCATTTTTCAAATTTATTATTCCTTTTTTTATCAATTATTACCTTTCCATAAAAATTAGTCATTTGTTTCAGTTCATAATGAACTTTTTGTTGATGTTTGGAACTTGCGTCAAAAATGAAAATGTTATAATTACAAATTGTACATGGGGTAAAATGTATATTATCTATAGAATTATATTCATTATTTAGATATAATATATTTCATATATATCCATTATATATTTATTTGTAATATTACATATCATTTGGATATACGAACATGAAATGGACTGTACATGGAAACGGTAAGTCGTATGTACTCCTGAACGCACTTTCAAATCATTTTTTCATTTTTAAAGGAATGTAAACCAAATAATACACTAGTATATTATTATTATAGTATTATATTATATTTTATATACATTTAATATTTTAATTAACACCATCATTTATATATTTCATGTATGGTATGAACGAGTCATATCACTTTGAGGGGCAGTAGTCTGCACTTCCTCAAATGAAATTATCATATTTATACATCATGAAAAGAATAAAGGTATCTTATAAAATATAATTTCTGAATAATAGATATAAAATAATTATCATATATATCATATATAATTACAGCTCCATAATAATGGCCACCATGAGAGGTGGTAGGTGAAAACAAACAATCATCATTTTGTAAGGCAAAAGTTCTCCGTACACAGAAACAATATGTTCTTTACCCATTAGACGGAGGTGTGTGTAAGTTTTGTTGGAATAATTCTCATAAAAACTAACTAATATATTTAGGATACTATTTTTTATATGTAAAAAATAATATCAAGAGCTTAGAGATTGAATAAGTAAAATAAAAGAAGAGAACTTGAGGGAAGACGTTACCTTCAAATCAGGTAACTACCTTTGGTTTCGACCAAAAGGCAATCTTGAAGTTCCTTCTACCTAATTTAAGGCTTATAGTAGGAATATAGAGATGTTGGGTGCTTATTTGGTCAGATTTTGGTTGAGACAAGGGGCTTGATTGGTGTGATTAATGGGTTATAGGTGATGACCTTTTATAATGGGAGGAGGGGAACTTTAGGAATGTTTGAAAATATTATTTTATTATAAACTGAATTTATATTTAAAAAGGTACCCAGCTCATTTAATTTGAATATAAGGTGAGGATATTTCGAAATAATCTCATCCAATTTGTTTTAGACGTGTTTAGGGCATAAAATTAACCTTATTTCTTAGCTTTAACACTTAGTTAACTAATTTAACTTTTACCGTGTCCTCTAATATATTCAATCTATTTGGTTAATATATTTATTATAAAAGTAAAAGAGACCCAAAATGGGGAATTAATGACATTGGTATCATCTTTTATGTTAGTTCTCCTAATAATAAATTTTTTGGATTATTGTATCATTTAATAAAATATTAATTGTTTTAAAAACTCATTTATGTCATTTTGTAAACTATTCATATCAAGACTTTTAAAAAACTATAACAACATGATTATTTAAAAAACCATCATTAATTAAAATAAAACATGTCACTATTATCCCTAAAATTCGTGGATGGAATAAAAAATTTGAAATAAATTTATTTTAATATTTATAATTTCATTTATTTAATAAATTTACTAAAAGGTAATCACTACATCTTCATTGTGACATGAATAAATTGCTTCAATTGATGTATAAATATTATAAATAAACAACCATTAAATAGGAAATTGTTTTTTATTTCTAATGAATATTTATTGTTGAAAATATTCTTTATAAAATCCTATATAATTTTTTTTACAAAAAAATATATATGTTAATGTTTCATTTTCCTTGACTTTAAATTAATTTTTATAAAGTGTCATTTTCACATACAAGGGGATCCATGGGGTCCCAAAGTAGACCCAATGATTCACATGGATGAAAATGTATCATATAATTGGTTTAAAACACATATTGTGGTAATTTAATATTATTATAATATTATGTTTATCCTAATTTACCATATTTACCCTTTAACCATGGTAAATAAAATATTGAATGAAGTTAATATACATAATTTATAAAAATAAAAGTTACCTATTTGCATAATTTGGACCTTCAGATTCCAAATATGGAATCCATTTTCCAAATTTTAAACACATAAGTTTCATAAATCAATTTAAAATTAATTTCTGTTGTCAAAACCAAAAAACTTGTTTTTAGGAAATAATAACTATCAAAAGATTGACACCTGTTTATGTTCAATTTCATAGTGAAATTAATTCCAATGACCAACATTGGATTAAATGGTGAAAATATAATCCAATCAAACTTTATAACAATTATAAATAACTATCTAAATATGTAAATAAATTAGATTAAAATGCGGTTTTGAATTAAAATGCCGTATTTTTCACTATTCATTAAAAATGAACTTTATCGGGAAAATACCAAAATGTTACCCAAAATATATTTTGAGGTCCTTATTCTAATAAATATGTTTATTTTTCCAAAATAAACATATAGAAGTTACTAAAACTAGATTTAAAATTGGTTTTTCATCAAAAGTAGTAAAATGACTTTTTTAAAGATATTTGAGTTTTTCAAGCTTAAAATTGGATTCAATCTTATTTTAAGCCTCTAAATTTTATTGTATAAATGTAAATATATTTAAGAAAAATGTGTAATAATATTTTAGTTAGTTTTATTTATTCCTTCCAATTCAATGGTTGGGTGTTAACTACCATTTAAAATAACAATATTATTATATTATTTTTGGTATAACTCAATATTGTTTGAAACGTGTGATTTCAAAGAAACTTATTATTGTGTGTTGAGTACTCTATTAGACAATAAATCTAATTAAAATTAATATTAATATTAAATTACCAAATGTTAATAAATATTAACATTCCATATTCTTTATTTACATAGGATGTTACAATAACCTAGAATAAAACCAAGGTGTCATATATTAAGGAAGGTTTCATACTTTAGAAATCCTATAAGTGAATTTTAATGATAATGTGGTTCATCATTAAGATAATAGTTTGTTACTCTATAATTTTGGTTTTATTAAATTTTTGTAACACAAAATAACCATATTAAAAGTTATTGCGACAGATAATGAAATGAATGTCCTGCTGAAGGTTTGAATTCAATGGGGGCTGGAATACAAAACCTCATTGTTATACTCTCACAGATTTCTCAATACATGAATTATGTTGAGTTTCCAAATGATCAATGGGGGGAACAAAGTTCTATTTAATCCATCATGAGGCATTTTCTACCATAATTCAGTGGATCATCTAAACCATTTGTTTTTTAAACACTAGATCTATACCATTGAAAATATATCTGTTGTTCTCAAGTGTTCAGATCATGAAAAGGTCATTCTAGAAATTTATCACATATAAGTTGAAGTAGACTAGATTCGGAATCTGATCATGTCACATACATGAAATATTTTAATGTTATTTTTCATTTATTTTCAATTCATACTTTGTTTTGGGGGTTTCACAAGGTTTTATGGAGGAATAGATGAGTTTTCATGAATTCAACCAAACTCTGAGCCCAACTCTAGATTTAAAAATAAATTTTGTTTCGTTTATAACTTTTTATTTTTTCAACATTTTTCATACATTCTAATTCCTAAATGGCCTCCTTTGACATTTTAACATCAAAATTGAACTTTGGAGCCTTTATAAATCCCTAACAAATATGTATTGGGGTTTTTATTTAAGGGATTGGGCCTTCCTGGAAGCCCAATTCCAATTTTAAAAATAAAATTTATTTAATTAATTATTTATTCACTTTTATTGATTTTTTGGTGATTTCAAGTCTAACCTAATACCATTAAACCCAAAAGCTCTCTCAACCTCCCTCCACCCTCTTTGGAGATCTTCTTCATCACGATTTAGTGCCAAACCACTATGGTTTCTAAAATCATCCAGATTTGAGGAGGTAAGTTCTTCCCATCACAACTCTCTCAATTCTTACTCTTTTCATCCATTCTAGTTCCTAAATGACCTCCTCATCCTTCTTCGAACCTCCCTTGAAGTTTCTACTGTATTAGATTTCAACTACTGATGTATTTGGGGAGATTATTCAAGATACCTCAATTAAGTAAGTCTCTTCCATTCCTCATTCAAATTGCTTAGGGTTTCATTCTATTTGATTGGGGTTTTATACCTTTTACATGAAGTACCAAATTACCAGGAGGTAGTGTTTTGAACCTAGGGTTTAACATTGGATTTCATTGGTCCAATTCTGTGGTTTTAGGTTTGTTCTAAGTCCCACTTGGTGCGTTGGTGGTGCGACTTGATTTTTGCACGTTGATTCAAGGGTTTTCATTACTTTGGTAGGTGATTCCACTAAGTAATAAATCCTTGTAAAATAGATATTATGATTATTATTTTTTCATGTTTAACCCATTTATTTGGTGCTGCAAAAATTGGTTTTAGTTGTGTTTGTAATGAAAGGGAATTTTAAGGGCCAATCTCATCTCAAATTTGTGTTTTTTCATATTAATATTTTATTGGTTGATTAAGCGATGCCTTTTAATTATTTATATATCTTTATTGAACTATATTAGGGATAAAAATAATGTATTAAATGTTATTATTATTTGGTTATTTCTGCAAAATTGGTTTTGGGTGATGTTTGTTAAGAATATGGTTTTTGAGTACCAATTTGGTTTTGAATTTGGTTTTTTACATGGGTATTCTATGCGATTGTTATCTAGATTTTTTATAACTCATGTAATGAGTTTAAAGAAATTTTTAGGGTGTGTTGGATTATGTCTTGTTAAATATGAGTATGAACATGGTGTTCAAGTGGGGTTTTCAATGAGTTTTGGGTGCAAAATAAGGAATGATTTGGAGAAGTTGTTTTATTGAATCTCCAAGTGTTTTGTGGTATGTTTTAAATGGTATAAAATGAGTGTAGCTACTGTACTGATTGTATGTTACCAGTAGTGGTGTTTTATATGAAAATGGATATATGTATCATTTGTAAATTGTTTGATCACAAAGGGGGAAGCCCGGGTACCTAGGTGGGGCGGATGTGTACAAGTATAGCTGGTGGACAGGATGAGTATTGTGCATGTTTCACCTAGAATTTGGATAATGAAAACTCTAAAAAAAACTATTTGGATGATTATTGGGTACCACTAGGTTATGGGTATGGTCCCTACTAGTGGCTCGTGTATGAGAAAAGATTTTACTATGGTTACATTACACCGAGGTATGTGGTACATGGGGCCCAAAACTACCCGGTACCTAGGGAAGTTCCCTATTGGTATTTTACCATGTATTGTGGTGGTTTTGGAAGTAATTTAAAATAGATAACATTTATATTTAAATGTGTCATGAGTATGAAAACATTATCTTGATAACTATTTTCAATTGAATGTTCCATTTCTTGGATTTTATCACTGATTTTCATTGCATATTAAAACTGCTTGATTTTTCACATTTTATTGAATTTTATTTGGAATAATTGGGTGGTATAATATTGATCTTAGTCTCACACCATACTTACACCCCTTGGGTGTAATTATAATTGGTTATGTTCAACTCGTGTAAATGAAAGGCTAAGGGTGATGGTGGTTCAGGGTGTTAGTCCCCATCCTTAGGGCGGAGTTATGGAGACGGCTTAGGTGTGATGAACCTTAATCATGTGGAGTCCATGGGGATGCATTGATTCTATTTAATTGTGTATTTGGACCTTTTTTATTTAATTTGAACTTATGTATTTAGTTCTTGATTTTTGTATAAACCTTGCTTATAACGACCCATACTTTACATACATTGTTAATACTTCAAAATTGAAGCACACTTATTACAACATATGACAAAACCACAAAGGACCGTATAGGTATAGTGTCTTTAGAAACTGGGAAACATAAACAACTGGTTCATAAATCTTCTACAGTGTCTCCCATTTATTTCATCATATCTAGGGTCCCTTTTAGCATATTCTACTTAATATTCATCTCCCTAACCTGGGGAAAAGAAAACATAAAAGGGTGAGCTCAAATGCTCAGCAAGGGAAAATAAAGGAAATAAAAATCATATCATATCTTTTTGAAAATCAAAACCTGCAAAAGAGATCATAATATCTTAACATGGAATATATCATAGAAGTGAAAATGAGATCCCCAAAATCATAACATAAAACTTGAAACTTTGTGGAATGCACACATAATCATGGAAAATCATTTCTTGTTAGTCATGACTCATTTCCAAGACTATCTTAGTGGACAAAGTCCCTTTCTGAACCGAGTTCACTCCTCGTTTCAGTCCTGTATCACTGAACCGAAATAACCTTCCGTTCCAGCCATGTCTATCTCATGAGATATAAAATCTTTACCCAATTCATTGGAGGGAGATATAGGTCCCACCCATCTTATAATTAATCCTTTCTTATGTGTGCCACATAATCATAAAACATACATCATCGCATAACACATGTAACAAAAATGGGATTCTTGAAACATCATGACATCATAAATCAATTCATATAAGATAATGGAATTCATAAAAATAATTCCATCACAACATGATCAAATCAATGTAATAATAGGGATAAAAACAGAACCCTTTATTATCTTAGATGGAAAATAATTTTGATAAAACACTTGAACTTTATTCTTGAGGAAAATATCCTTTCTACTTCAAAAACATTTTTCCTTTCATAACATGTCATACAACTTTAAACTAAAAGAAGTTGATTAAAAATAAACTTGAAAACTTGTAAAGGAAGCTTCTTGGAAATAATGTTTTAAAAATCCATTCATGCCGTATAAGTTAAAAAAACATTCTTCGTACCTTTGTCGGAAAAGTCAAAAAGTACCTCGTACGAAAAAAAAACGACAAAAGATTCCGTTCATATTCTTTACTAAAAACTCACCGAAGGGTAAAATTGGATTTAAACTATTTTAAGTGGATGGAAACAATATTACATATTGAGGGAACATGGATGTGGATGATAAAATACACCCCAGTAAATACTTACGAATAAAAAATCTCGGATAAAAATGAGATTGTGGTATTTTCCCTTACCTTAGGTCCGATTATCTTTGTACGTGTCCGAAGCTCCTGTATAATGGTTTAAATAATGTTATTGACTTATTCCAGAATCATACATATTTATATGATATCATATATGGTCATATTATTAGCTTCTTGTTAGTAATATTTCATTGTTACTTGTTACTCGGGTCTTTATAACTTTTTGTTCTTATGCGTGTTTTGTCGAATAAATTCTTATTCTTATCTTTAGGTTATAGATAATTAATTTCCAGAATGGTATTAGTGTAGTATATACCATATTAATTTATTCAATTCATTTATATAATCATTATGAAATGAAGATCATGTACAACGAGTCGCATCACATCGTGGAGACGGTATTCCGTACGTACGCACGAGTGATGATATCGTTCCTATGATCGTGGAATTGTATTGGAGTATATATATATTATTTCAGTATCAATATTACTTCATAATAATCATATATAGTAACTCATTACACCATTATACCCATCCTTGTAAGGTGATGGTGGAAAATAGATTACACCACGGCGTGGAGACGGTATTCCGTACGTACGCACGCGTGGTGATTTCATTTTTCCGTAGGATGGATAGAAGGTGAATTAGGGTTGTTTCATATTTATAATAACATATCAGTATGTAATTAATACTGATGTTATTACTTTATCATGAAACAACTAAAGAAGAAGAAGTTGAAGAAGAAAGAAATTGAAAAGATCGGTAATGGATATTACCTCTTCTTTGGAACGCTTCTTTGAATCCTCCACTTAAGGAACTAAGATTGGTCTTTGGAGAAGACCAGGACCTCTAGGATTATTCTAGGGAAGTGGAGAGGAGAAAATGGCAGGGGTTGGCCGTGCTTGAGTGCTCAATTTGGTGTGAGGAGGAGGGGGAGGAGGTGCCCTTTTATAAGGGAGGAGAGGGGCACCTTAGGAATATCTCAAAATATTATTTTATATTAAAGTAAAAATCGGTTTATAATGGTTCCAAAGGGTCTTATTTCGAAGCTAAAGTGGGGATGGGTCGAAATCCTATCAACCAATAGGATTTAGACAAGTTTAAGGTATTATTTTAACCTTATCAATTAGATTTAACTCTAAGTTAATTATTTTAACTTTTACCGTGTCTTTTTGTTTTCCTTCACTATATGGTTAATACACTTACTATAACATGCCAAACGAACCCCAAATTGTTTATTATTAATATATATATCCTTATCTAAGTAATTTGGCCGAACCTTAGATTTTTAGGAATAAAATAACAATTAAGAATATAATATTTGATTTAAAAACTATTTTGTGTCAATTTTGACACTATTTGATATATGATTTTTTTGAAACTCATAACAGAATTATATGTTCGAACCAAGTTGATTAAATCAACACTAATATATCATAGTAACCTAGAAAATTAGTGTAATTCATAAAAAGTCTCAAATTACATTTATTTTGGTGTTTATAACATCAATTATGTCAATATTTCATTAATAAGATAATTACTGCATCATCATTATGTCATAAATAAATTAAATTATTTAATGTCTAAAAATTACAAATAAAATATCATCATGTAGGAAATCTTTTTAGCTTTCTAATTAATATTTACAATTGAATTTAGCTTATGTATAACCCCATATTAAAAATGATTTACTTATTAAACTTTGATTTTAACTATTTTAACCCTTCTTTAAATAAATTAATAATAAATGTCCTAATCTAATCCAAGTGGGCCTAAATGGTCATATTTTATTCCTAAGTTTGTTTTTGGTCGATTTACACTTGTCCAATAGAATTAGGACATGTGTTAGGGTAATATTAATATCATATTTACCCTTAGTTACCCTATTTACTATTAATCGCGGTAAAAATCGTAAAAAGTTACTATTAACCAAAAAATTATTTTCATCTCATTGAACCACATTTTAGTCCTTGATATTAACCGTGTCTCTCGGATTTTCGAAATTCCATTCACAGAAGCGGTAAAATTAAGTTTTATGCAAAATTCAGTTTTTAACCTACCACTTAGTGGTTTCACTATTCATCAAAAATTGAAAGTTTTCAGAAAAATACCAAAATTTCACCCTAGGCTAATTTCGAAATTCTGAGTCCAAAAATGAAGTCCATTTTGAAAAATAAAATTTATAAAATTTCAAAAAGTGGTTATTACTATTCATAACGGCTAGTTTTAATAGCATATTGTTGTTTAGTGAAACTCGGTATTGCGTACGACGCAAGCTATTGAGGAAGGTCGCGATTGCGTGTAAAGCAAGTCAAGCATGTGTTGCGTAGAAAAAGATTCCTTTGATAATTTATATAACATAAAAGTCTCGGGTGTTACATTTTACCCCCCTTAAAAAGAATTTCGCCCTCGAAATTCGTCACTTTGTAACAAACAGATGAGGATACTTCTCCCTCATCATATCCTCAAGCTCCCATGTAGCTTCTTCAAGTTGGTGGTTCCTCCATAAAACTTTCACCAAGCGAGTGGTCTTGTTTCGTAGGACTTTTTCGCTACGATCCAGAATCTCTATCGGCTGTTCTTCATAAGAAAGATCTTGCTCCAGCGGTACAACTTCTGAGCTGAGTACATGTGAAGGATCTGGTATGTACATTCTCAGGAGAGATACATGGAACACATCGTGAACTTGAGAGAGATTCGGTGGAAGCGCCAATCGGTAAGCTACCTTCCCAACACGATCCAGTATTTCGAAAGGACCGATATATCTAGGGCTCAACTTCCCCTTCTTTCCAAATCTCATAACCCTCTTCCAGGGAGATATTCGTAAGAACACTTTATCACCCACTTCAAACTCTAGGTCTTTTCTTCGGTTGTCAGTATAGCTTTTCTGTCGACTCTGAGCTGCTCTTATGTGTTGTTGAATAGATCTGACCTTTTCTGCCATTTCATCAACGAGATCAGGTCCTAATAGCTTTCTTTCCCCAACTTCATCCCAGAAAGTTGGAGTCCTGCATTTCTTTCCATAGAGAGCTTCATAAGGAGCCATCTGAATACTGGAGTGAAAGCTATTATTATAAGAAAATTCTACCAAAGGTAGGTGTTGATCCCAACCTCCTTTGAAATCCATAGAGCAAGCTCTCAACATATCTTCTAGGGTTTGAATTGTTCTCTCAGATTGATCGTCTGTCTGGGGATGATAAGCAGTGCTAAAACTCAACTCTGTATCCAGAGTATGCTGAAGACTTCGCCAGAACTTCGAGGTAAATCTCGGATCCCGATCAGATATAATAGAAAGTGGTACTCCATGTAATCTTACCACTTCCTTTACATATATCCTGGCAAGCTGATCTAGAGAGAAATCCTCTCTAATAGGAATGAAGTGTGCAGACTTTGTAAGACGATCAACTATGACCCAAATAGCATTATTGCCTTTGGATGTTTTAGGAAGTCCTGTGACAAAGTCCATAGTGATGTTTTCCCATTTCCATTCGGGTATGGGTAATGGTTGTAACATCCCCTTAGACTTCTGTCTCTCAGCTTTAACTTGTTGACAAACCAAGCATCGAGAGACAAATTCAGCAACATCTCTTTTCATGCCATCCCACCAGAAGTACTCTTTCAGTTCCCTATACATCTTCGTGCTTCCAGGATGAATAGAGAATGAAGAACTATGAGCCTCATCCAGCAGCTCCTTCTTTAATTCGGGGATGGGAGGAACACAAACCTGATTCCTGAACTTTATTATCCCATCACAATCAAGGTTGAATTCAGGAACATTTCTCACCTTCTTTTGTAACTCGACATCTTCTTTCTGTGCCTCTTTAATCTTCACATGTATAGATGGTTGAACATTCATTTGAGAAAGATAAGATTTTTCCCCTTCCATTATAATTCCAAGATCCATCCTTTGTAAATCCATAAATATTGGATCTTTTGTGATCCTCATCATGGATAAACTAGCATGGTCTTGTCGACTTAATGCATCTGCCACCTTGTTTGCTTTCCCAGGGTGGTAATGGATTGAGCAGTCATAATCCTTAATCATCTCCAACCATCTTCTTTGACGCATATTCAACTCCTTTTGTGTGAAAATATACTTTAAACTTTTATGATCAGTATAAATATCACACCTTTCACCATAAAGGTAATGCCTCCAAATCTTTAATGCAAAGATTACCGCAACAAACTCCAAATCATGTGTTGGGTAATTTTGCTCATGGATTTTCAACTGTCGTGAGGCATAAGCTATCACCATATCATTTTGCATAAGAACACACCCCAATCCCTTCTTGGATGCATCACTGTAGATCACAAACCTTTCTCCACTACAAGGCAGTGTGAGCACAGGTGCACTGGATAACCTTCTTTTCAACTCCTTGAAATTCTCTTCACATTCCTCTGTCCAGACAAACTTAACTCCTTTCCGAGTCAACTTGGTGAGTGGATTAGATAATCGTGAAAAATCGTTTACAAAACGTCGATAATATCCAGCTAAACCAAGAAAACTTCGGATCTCAGTTACTGTGGTTGGTCTCGACCATCTTTCGATAACCTCTGTTTTTGCTGGATCCACAGATATCCCCTCTTTTGAGATTATATGACCCAAAAATGCAACTTTTTGAAGCCAAAATTCACACTTGGTAAATTTGGCATAAATCTTCTCCTTTCTCAGGGTCTTCAATATAATTCTCAAGTGATCTTCATGCTCTTCCTTGCTCTTTGAATAGACAAGAATATCGTCTATAAACACTACCACAAATTGATCATGATAGTCTCTAAAGACTCTATTCATTAGATCCATGAAGATAGCAGGGGCATTAGTAAGACCAAATGGCATCACTATAAATTCATAGTGTCCATACCTTGTACGGAAAGCCGTCTTTGGTATATCCTCTCTTTTGACCCTTAATTGATGATACCCTGAACGAAGATCAATCTTGGAAAAGTATTGAGCTCCGCGTAGTTGGTCAAATAAGTCATCAATGCGTGGGAGAGGATATTTGTTCTTGATAGTGATCTTGTTAAGTTCTCGATAATCAATGCAAAGTCTCATTGATCCATCTTTCTTCTTAACAAATAGAACAGGTGCTCCCCAAGGTGACGCACTAGGGTGTATGAATCCCTTATCAAGATTCTCTTGGAGTTTCTTCTTCAATTCCTGCAACTCAATTGGGGCCATTCTATAAGGTGTCTTTGAAATAGGAAAAGCACCCGGTACGAGTTCTATTGAAAACTCAACTTCACGATTTGGTGGAAGACCCGGCAATTCCTCCGGAAAGACATCATCAAACTCCCGTACAATGGGAATATTCTTAATCGTGAGTTTCTCACCAACCATTTGAGATAAATAACCATCATTTAGTGGAATCAATACCCATAAGATGGAAGAAATTTCCACTGGAAGGTTATGTTCATCCTTGCATTGATAGACGATCGTAGATTGATCTGGAATATGAAATGTGACTTCCCTTCTTTGGAAATTGATATGAGCTCCATGTAGATAAAGCCAATCCATGCCAAGAATCACATCAAATTCCACTAAAGGAAGGATCACAAGATTTGCAGGAAGCACTTTCCCACAAACTTCGATCGGAGAAGAATTATAAACTTTTGATGCGATTGATGTTCCATTAGGTGTTGTCACGGCTAACTCAACATCTAATTGTTGAGGTAATACGGTGATACCCTTAGAAAAGTCTTCAGAAATAAAAGAGTGGGTGGATCCAGAATCAAATAAAACATTTGCTACTTTAGATTGGATGGTAAGTGTACCTTTCACCACATCGTTATCGTACTCCACATCGCTGATAGAAATTTCATGTGACTTTCCTTTGTCTTTAGCCTTAAGATTTTGTTGACGTCGACCATCATCATCAACCCTTGGATTTGGGCATTGATTGGCATAATGCCCCATCTCCTTGCACATGAAACATTGAAGTGTAGTAGGTTCATTCTGTGTATCCCTTCCTTTGTTTGCATCATTAGACATCTTCTTCCCATTATCACGGCATTCAAATGCCCGATGACCTTCCTTTCCACATTTAAAACATTTACTTGTCCCTTTAAGACAACTCCCTCAATGTTTCTTTCCACACTTTGAGCATAATGGAAAGTTCATCTTCTTTTCAGTGTTCTCTTTAGAGTTTCCTTTGAATTCCATCTTCCTCTTCTTATCAAACCCATGTGACTGATGGGTTACTCCAATCTCCATCTCGACTTTGAGAGCACATCGAACGATTTCCTCGTAGCTATTGAAGTCCCTTATGGCTAACGCCCTTCGAAGACTTGGTTTTAAGCCACTAAAGAATCGATCGATCTTACTCTCAGGTTGGATAATAATACCAGAAGCGTACCTTGAAAGTCTTGTAAAATTTGCTTCATAGGTACTAACAGATTCATCATCCCTTTGCTTCAGTTCAAGAAACTCTTTCTCCATCTTTGTTCGGAGAATACGAGGGAAGTACTTATTGAAAAATAAGTTCTTGAACTCGTCCCATTCCATAGACTCAATTTCATCCCTTTGCCTCGTATTCTTAACAAGATTCCACCATTGATCAGCATCTCCTTCCAAACGGTACACTGCTAGGATGACTTTATCATGTTCAGAACATTGAAGAACTGAAAATATCTTTTCAGTAGTACTAATCCATTGTTCAGCAACTAATGGATCAGTAGACCCGCTGAAAGAAGGTGGATGCTGCCTCATGAAGGATTCAACAGAATGTTGCTCCCTCCTTTGCTCGTTTGGAAATCCTGCATGATTCATAGCTTGAGAAAGTTGTGTGAGCATGGCTACAAGATTTTGCATTCCAGCTCCCATATCGTTTGGTTGCTCAGGGGGACAATCATTGCATTGCCCATCGCATTCCGCATTAACACGGTTCCTTCGGGTTCCAGCCATTGACTAAAACCAAGAAGAATAGTGTGAGCAACACTAATTATAATAGGAAACCACATAATTCAAGAATAAAATTTTCATGATTATGGTCTTATCCTAGGTTATTCATGGCCATTTCTAAGATTGTGTTCTATGCTTAGACTTATTCTTAGGGTTCTTACTAAGGCTTTCACATCCTAGTTTCCAAAGGTTGACTATACCTTTCCTCTGATACCAACTATAACGACCCATACTTTACATACATTGTTAATACTTCAAAATTGAAGCACACTTATTACAACATATGACAAAACCACAAAGGACCGTATAGGTATAGTGTCTTTAGAAACTGGGAAACATAAACAACTGGTTCATAAATCTTCTACAGTTTCTCCCATTTATTTCATCATATCTAGGGTCCCTTTTAGCATATTCTACTTAATATCCATCTTCCTGACCTGGGGAAAAGAAAACATAATAGGGTGAGCTCAAATGCTCAGCAAGGGCAAATAAAGGAAATAAAAATCATATCATATCTTTTTGAAAATCAAAACCTGCAAAAGAGATCATAATATCTTAACATGGAATAAATCATAGAAGTGAAAATGAGATCCCCAAAATCATAACATAAAACTTGAAACTTTTTGGCATGCACACATAATCATGGAAAATCATTTCTTGTTAGTCATGACTCATTGCCAAGACTATCTTAGTGGACAAAGTCCCTTTCTGAACCGAGTTCACTCCTCGTTTCAGTCCTGTATCACTGAACCGAAATAACCTTCCGTTCCAGCCATGTCTATCTCATGAGATATAAAATCTTTACCCAATGCATTGGAGGGAGATATAGGTCCCACCCATCTTATAATGAATCCTTTCTTATGTGTGCCACATAATCATAAAACATACATCATCGCATAACACATGTAACAAAAATGGGATTCTTGAAACATCATGACATCATAAATCAATTCATATAAGATAATGGAATTCATAAAAATAATTCCATCACAACATGATCAAATCAATGTAATAATAGGGATAAAAACAGAACCCTTTATTATCTTAGATGGAAAATAATTTTGATAAAACACTTGAACTTTATTCTTGAGGAAAATATCCTTTCTACTTCAAAAACATTTTTCCTTTCTTAACATGTCATACAACTTTAAACTAAAAGAAGTTGATTAAAAATAAACTTGAAAACTTGTAAAGGAAGCTTCTTGGAAATAATTTTTTAAAAATCCATTCATTCCGTATAAGTTAAAAAAAACATTCTTCGTACCTTTGTCGGAAAAGTCAAAAAGTACCTCGTACGAAAAAAAAACGACAAAAGATTCCGTTCATATTTTTTACTAAAAACTCACCGAAGGGTAAAATTGGATTTAAACTATTGTAAGTGGATGGAAACAATATTACATATTGAGGTAACATGGATGTGGATGATAAAATACACCCCAGTAAATACTTACGAATAAACAATCTCGGATAAAAATGAGATTGTGGTATTTTCCCTTACCTTAGGTCCGATTAGCTTTGTACGTGTCCGAAGCTCCTGTATAATGGTTTCAATAATATTATTGAATTATTCCAGAATCATACATATTTATATGATATCATATATGGTAATATTATTAGCTTCTTGTTAGTAATATTTCATTGTTACTTGTTACTCGGGTCTTTATAACTTTTTGTTCTTATGCGTGTTTTGTCGAATAAATTCTTATTCTTATATTTAGGTTATAGATAATTCATTTCCATAATGGTATTAGTGTAGTATATACAATATTCATTTATTCAATTCATTTATATAATCATTATGAAATGAAGATCATGTAGAACGAGTCGCATCACATCGTGGAGACGGTATTCCGTACGTACGCACGAGTGATGATATCGTTCCTATGATCATGGAATTGTATTGGAGTATATATATATTATTTCAGTATCAATATTACTTCATAATAATCATATGTAGTTACTCATTACACCATTATACCCATCCGTGTAAGGTGATGGTGGAAAATAGATTACACCACGGCGTGGAGACGGTATTCCGTACGTACGCACGCGTGGTGATTTCATTTTTCCGTAGGATGGATAGAAGGTGAATTAGGGTTGTTTCATATTTATAATAACATATCAGTATGTAAGTAATACTTATGTTATTACTTTATCATGAAACAACTAAAGAAGAAGAAGTTGAAGAAGAAAGAAATTGAAAAGATCGGTAATGGATATTACCTCTTCTTTGGAACGCTTCTTTGAATCCTCCACTTAAGGAACTAAGATTGGTCTTTGGAGAAGACCAGGACCTCTAGGATTATTCTAGGGAAGTGGAGAGGAGAAAATGGCAGGGGTTGGCCGAGCTTGAGTGCTCAATTTGGTGTGAGGAGGAGGGGGAGGAGGTGCCCTTTTATAAGGGAGGAGAGGGGCACCTTAGGAATATCTCAAAATATTATTTTATATTAAAGTCAAAATCGGTTTATAATGGTTCCAAAGGGTCTTATTTAGAAGATAAAGTGGGGATGGGTCGAAATCCTATCAACCAATAGGATTTAGACAAGTTTAGGGTATTATTTTAACCTTATCAATTAGATTTAACTCTAAGTTAATTATTTTAACTTTTACCGTGTCTTTTTGTTTTCCTTCACTATATGGTTAATACACTTACTATAACATGCCAAACGAACCCCAAATTGTTTATTATTAATATATATATCCTTATCTAAGTCATTTGGACGAACCTTAGATTTTTAGGAATAAAATAACAATTAATAATATAATATTTGATTTAAAAACTATTTTGTGTCAATTTTGACACTATTTGATATATGATTTGTTTGAAAGTCATAACAGAATTATATGTTCAAACCAAGTTGATTAAATCAACACTAATATATCATAGTAACCTAGAAAATTAGTGGAATTCATAAAAAGTCTCAAATTACATTTATTTTGGTGTTTATAACATCAATTATGTTAATATTTCATTAATAAGATAATTACTGCATCATCATTATGTCATAAATAAATTAAATTATTTAATGTCTAAAAATTACAAATAAAATATCATAATATAGGAAATGTTTTTATCTTTCTAATGAATATTTACAATTGAATTTATCTTATGTATAACCCCATATTAAAAATGATTTACTTATTAAACTTTGATTTTAACTATTTTAACCCTTCTTTAAATAAATTAATAATAAATGTCCTAATCTAATCCAAGTGGGCCTAAATGGTCATATTTTATTCCTAAGTTTGTTTTTGGTCGAATTACACTTGTCCAATAGAATTAGGACATGTGTTAGGGTAATATTAATATCATATTTACCCTTAGTTACCCTATTTACTATTAACCGCGGTAAAAATCGTAAAAAGTTACTATTCACCAAAAAATTATTTTCATCTCATTGAACCACATTTTAGTCCTTGATATTAACCGTGTCTCTCGGATTTTCGAAATTCCATTCACAGAAGCGGTAAAATTAAGTTTTATGCAAAATTCAGTTTTTAACCTACCACTTAGTGGTTTCACTATTCATCAAAAATTGAAAGTTTTCAGAAAAATACCAAAATTTCACCCTAGGCTAATTTCGATATTCTGAGTCCAAAAATGAAGTCCATTTTGAAAAATAAAATTTATAAAATTTCAAAAAGTGTTTATTACTATTCATAACGGCTAGTTTTAATAGCATATTGTTGTTTAGTGAAACTCGGTATTGCGTACGACGCAAGCTATCGAGGAAGGTCGCGATTGCGTGTAAAGAAAGTGAAGCAAGTGTTGCGTAGAAAAAGATTCCTTTGATAATTTATATAACATAAAAGTCTCGGGTGTTACATTGCTGGTATAAATTTTTCAGATTCATTTTATCAAATATTTTTTATGTTTTATGTATACATATTCGGGTAAATCTACCCAAACCAAGATAAATGGTACCCAATAACTTTTTCTAGCCCATGGGGATAGGGAACGGCCTTCGGGCCTAGTCACGGGCTGAGTTTGGTGCCGGTATTGGTGGTGACCAGATTCGATTTGTTACAAAATGGTTTCATAGGGGGTTAATGTATTTGGGTTATATTGCTATTTTGGGATGAGTTGGAATATACAATAGTTTGGACTGTTAGGTCTCATGGTTTGGGTTGTGAGTAGGGTTCTTGGAAAAAACCTCTCATGGTAGACCTTGAGTCACTATGGGAGGTTGGAATTTACATATTTACTTCACTTCCAGGTGAGATGTGTGGGCTGCAGACCACACGTGGACATCTGGCGATGGTGGAGTTGTTGTTTCTTTTATGACTAGAATGTGTTTAGATTATTTGTACTTGATTTATTTGATAAATCTTTTAAACATTGTTGTATTGATTATTGTTTTGTGAGTGTTGAATTTTTAGCAACGTGCATCCACAGAAATCTCCCACGCACCCACAAGAGGAAGCTGGAGAGAGTTCTCCCACACTGATTGATCAGAGGCTAGTAGAGGTTGTGGTCTGAGCTATCTATGCTCTGGGACAGTGACCAAATCCTGCTCGAATTCCCTCTAGGGTAGAAGAGATGGGTCCTAGAAAAGATAAATCTCATGAGTTTCTGAAAAACAAGCGTCCTACCTTCTGAGGCATCTCAAAACCCCAAGAAGCAGGGGAATGGATCGAGAAGATAGAGCGTGTGTTTGAGTTCCTGGAAACACACGAGGAGATCAGGGTGAAGTGTGCCTCATTTCTATTAGAGGTTCCTAGCAGTAAGTGGTGGGAGTCGGTGATTAGGACTGGGAAGAATGAGCATATGTGCTGGGGATATTTCAAGGCTGTCTTCAATGAACAAAACTGCCCTGAGGTGTTGGATTATGCTAGGTCAAGAGATTTCATGGAACATGTTCAGGGGAATCTATCTGTGATGGAGTATGCCATCTGTTTCACTGAGTTGGTTCGGTATACTCCATAAATTGTCTCTAATGAGCAGGTGAAGGCCCCGAGGTTTGAGAAAGGCTTGCAACCACATATATACTCCCAGGTGTTCATGTATAAGCTGAGGACCTATGCTGAGGTCATTGATTGGGTGTGTATGGTGGAGATTGATAGGAAAGGTATGGATGGTTTATATGGTTAAGTATCAGCAGTGAGAAGTGGTAGCTAATCAGAGAAGAAAAGGAAGCAGGAGGATCATGTGAACAAAGGAGGAGGCAGTTCAGGGCACTCATCCATGCAGTTTTGGTATGTGGCATCTGATGCGAGATCAGTTGTGTGCCACCAGTGTGGGATGCCCGGGAACATCTGACCAGCACATCCACTTCCTCTGAAGCCTTCTTACCAGTGTGGAGGTATGGGTCATTTGCATTGTTTCTGCGGTGTGGCATGTCCACTTCTGTGTGGGTCAGGGTGAATGGATTTAAGAGGAGTGCCAAAATAGTCCAAGATAACGAGGAATGGGTGATCTTTATTTGGAATTCCTGTTGGTTGGGATGGGACTTCTTCTAGGAAAAGCTAGATGCTGGACATCTTCATGTTTTGGATCAGGAACTAGCAGGATCTGATGTGGGACCATCGACAGTTCGAGTTACTATTCTGATCACATCTTCTATAGCTACTACCCTTATTGATATTGGAACCTCTGTTTCATTTATTTCTTCCCGTTTTGTGTACATGGTGAATTTTCCAACTGAGTTGTTTTCTTTCGCAATGGAGTTGGTGACACCGCTGGGAAAGAAAGAGCAGGGTCTGAGGTGCCCGTCATGTGTGATTTTTGTGTCAGGGGTCGAGATGGAGTGGGTCATCTTCGAATTTGATATGGACCCTTTTGACGTCATTCTTGGCATGGATTGGCTAGTACACTTCTAGGCACATATCAATTTCTACAGGCAGCCAGTGAGTTTCAAAACACCTGATTGGAATTGTCAGTTTTTTCGGGGAGAATGTGATCCTCGTTTAGGTCACACATGACCTCCACACCCAGAGTAGGGATGTCTAAACTTCTAGATATAATTTTTCATGCTAGAGGATGTTGTTATTTCCCCTGGAGGTGCACTACCTCATATAGTGAATGAGTTTCCAGAGGTATTTCTGGATGATTTCTCAGGTTTTCCCCAGAGTGGGATGTGGAATTTTCAATAGATCTGGTTCCAGGAAAACAACTCATATCTCTTCCCTCTTATCGCATGTCCCCCACCGAGCTTAGAGAAATTACGATATAGCTGGATGACTTAGAATCAAAATGATTCATTCGCCTGAGAATCTCTACTTGGGTTGCTCCTGTGTTGTTCGCAAAAAGGATAACAGATCCCTCCGGTTGAGCATTAACTACTGGAAGTTGAATAAGGTAACAATTAAGAACAAATACCCTTTTCCTTGAATAGATGATTTGTTCGATCAGCTGAAGGTGTAAAAGTGGTTCTCAAAAATATACTTATGTTCAGGTTATCACCAGCTTAGGGTGAAGGAGTCAGATATCCCTAAAACAGCCTTCTGAAGCAAGTATGACCACTTTGAGTATTTGTTCATGCCCATTGGATTGGTAAATTCTCTAGTGGTATTTATGGATCTCATGAACATGGTGTTTCATAAGTATCTCTATTCCTTCGTTGTGGTGTTCGTGGATGACAGTCTGGTATACTCTGGCTCTGAGGAGGAACACGAACATCACTTGGGGATCATTTTGGGAACATTACAGGATCCCCTCCTCTATGAAAAGTTGTCAAAGAGAACTTTTTGGATCAGAAAAGTGATATTTCTAGGGCATGTGATCTCTAAGATGGGTGTTTCAGTGGACCCCGAAAAGATTAGTGTGGTTATGTGATGGGACCAACCGAATAATGTGTTTGATATCAGAAGTTTTGTTGTCTTTTCTAGTTATTATAGGTGATTCGTTCGGGATTTCTCTCAGCTTTCTTCACCGATGACTGCACTCACCTGAAAAGGTGTGAAGTTTTTATGGGTTCCAGAATGTCAGGAATCATTCGAGGAGATGAAGAGGTGGTTTAATACCACCCCTGTGATGATTTTTCATGATGCCGCGAAGGGTTATGTGATCAATTGTGATGCTTTAGGTATGGGTCTTGGGTGTGTGCTTATACAGGATGATCAGTTGGTGGTGTATGGCTCTCGCCAACTCCGACCACATGAAAATAATTACCCTACCCATGACTTGGAGTTAGCAGAAGTGATTCATTCTTTGAAGATTTGGAATTACTACCTCTTTGAGGAGAAGTTTGTGGTCTACTATGATCACAAAATCTTAGCCTATATATTCTCACAGAAGGAGCTCAACTTGAGGCAGTGTTGTGGGATTTAGTACTTGTAGTATTTTGAATTTTACATTGTGTATACCCCAGGAATGGGTAATGCAGTGGCCGACACTTTGAGAAGAATTGTTCCAGTGCAAGATTTGAGGAAGTCCAATGATGAGTGGACTTTGATGGGGCTCATTTTTCATATGCATGTGGAGACTAGAGAACATAGGGAAGGGGAATTCTTGGAAAGCATCCAGTTGACTCCTTCTCTATTGGAGTTTATTCAGCGGGAACAACCCAATGATGATATTTGTCAGCAGTCGAAGCAGTTTCTTCATGGTGGGAAGACAACCTCTGATTGGTCGTCATCTCCGGAGGGAATCTTGTGCTTCAAGGGCTGTTTAGTAGTGTCGTTATCTTTACGGAAGGTGTTGATTCAGGATAGCCACCAGTCTCAGTGGGTTGTCCATCCAGATGCCACTAAGATGTATTATGATGTCTGTCGGCAGTTTTGGTGGCCTGGTATGAGAAGAGACATAGCAGACTTTATATAGAGATGCTACACATGCCAGTAGGTGAAAAAAGAGCACCAAAGGCCCTCTGGTTTCCTCCAAACACTACCCATTCCTACCCGGAAGTGGGAAGATGCTGCCATGGAATTCATTGTTGTCTTACGTCATACACCTCGGGGTAATAATTCCATTTGGGTGGTGATTGATATTCGAACCAAATCAGCCCACATAATTCCGATAAAAGATACAAATAAAGTGAATGAGTTGGACCATTTTAATCTTCAGGAAGTGGTGAGACTTCATGGATTACCATCAGTAGTTTTCTAATATAGAGACCCCCACTTCACTTCTCAATTTTGGGAAGGCCTTCATAAGGCCTTTTGGTCTCAGATTATGATAAGCATGGCATACCACCCTCAGTAGGATGGTCAGACAGAGCGGGTTATCAGATTTTGGAGGACATGATTCGTGCATGTATCCTAGACTTTGGAGGTTCATGGGATAGCCATTTGCGATTGGTTGAGTTTTATTATAATAATAGTTACCATCCTCGATTCTAATGGCCCCTTTTGAGGCACTCTATATTAGGCCATTTCGGTCCCCCCTATGTTAGGCTCAGGTAGGAGAGACTTCATTGTTGGGGTTGAGCCCTGTGCAGGACAATTCTGAGAAGGTCAAGTTAATCAGCCATCACTTGTTGACTACTCAGAGTCGTCACAAATCTTATGCTGACTGGAGGTATCGAGACCTATAGTTTTTTATGGGTGACTGGGTTTCTTTGAAAGTGTCCCCTTGTGTGGGCCATCGTTGATTGGGGAAGCAAGGTAAGCTGATGTCATGGTATGTCGAGCCCTTTGAGATCACCGAGCGTATTTTCAAGGTGGCATACATGTTTTCTTTACCTTCTAATTTTACATCCATCTATGATGTCTTCCATGTCTCCCAGTTAAAGAAATACAACCCGGATCCATCCCATTTGCTGAGTTGGGAAGAACTGGAGCTAGATCCTGACATGTCTATTATTGAGTGGCTGGTGAAAATAGTGGACTCCCAAGAGAAGTTTCTTTGAGGAATGTCCATTATATTGGTCTAGGTTCGTTGGCATCATGGTAATGATACACATGAGACATAGGAGTGGATGTTAAGGGTGGAGGAAGAGTATTCGTTCCTGTTTTCTAAACAAGTTTCAGGTTGACATTCCATGACAAAAAGTTTTCATGGGGGAAATAATTATCACATACATGAAATATTTTAATGTTATTTTTTATTTATTTTCAATTCATGCTTTGTTTTGGGGGTATCCTATGGTTTTATGGAGGAATAGATGAGTTTTTCATGAATTGGGCCAAACAGTGATCCCAATTCTAGATTTAAAAATAAATTTTGTTTCTTCTATAAAATTTTTACTTTTCATCATTTTTAACCCATTCCAATTCCTAAATGTCCTCCCCTGACATTTTAACATCAACATTGAAATTTAGAGCCTTTATAAATCCATAAAAAAATGTGTATATGGGTTTTTATTTAAGGGATTGTGCCTTCCCAAAATCCCAATTCCAGTTTTAAATATAAAATTTGATTCATTAATAACCTATTCAATTTTAATGATTTTTTTGGTGATTCTAAGTCTCACAAAATACCATTGAACCAAGACGTGCGCCCAACCTCTCTTCCCCCTCTTTGGATATCTTCTTCACCGCGATTGAGTGCAGAACATCTTAGGGTTTTGAAAATCATCCATATTTGAGGAGGTAAGTTATTTCCATCATAACTCTCTCAATTATTACTATTTTCCCCAATTCCCTTTCTTAAATGACATCCTAATCCTTATTCAAACCTCCCTTAATGTTTTACTGTTTTAAATTTCAGATAATGGTGTGTTTGGGGGGATTCTTCAAGATTCCTCAAGTAAGTGAGTCTCTTCCATTCCTCTTTCAAATTTCTTAGGGTTTCATTCTATTTGATTGGGGATTCTTCAATTTTCCTTGAAGTACCAAATGACCATAAGGAAGGTTTTTGAACCTATGTTTTAACCTTAGGTTTAAGTTTTCCAATTTTTTGGTTATTGGTTTGTTCTAAGTCCCTCTAGGTGCGTTGGTGGTGTGACTTGATTTTCGCATGTTGATTCAAGGTTTTTCATTACATTAGTAGGTGGTTCCAATTTATATGAAATCCTTGTGACATATTTACAGGGTTTATTATGTTTTCATGTTTAAATAATTTATTTGTTTCTGCAAAAATTGGGTTTAGTGGTGTTTGTAATTCAAGTGAATTTTAAGGGCCAATTTCATGTGAAATTGTTTTTCATATAAATCATTTTTTGGTTGATTAAGGGATACCTTTTAATTATTTATATGACCTTTTTGAACTTTATTAAGGCTAAAAATAAATTTTTAAATGTTATTATTCTTTTTTTGTTGCTGAGAAATTGGATTTGGGTTACATTTGTTAAGAAAATGGTTTTTGAGTACCAATTTGGTGCTGAATCGGGTGTTTTACATGGGTATTCTATGTGATGCTTATTGGGATTGTTTTATAACAAATTTAATGAGTTTAAATAAATTTTTATGGTGTGTTAGATTCTATTATGATAAATATGAGTATGAACATGGTGTTCAAGTGGGTTTCTCAAAGAGTTTTGAGTGCAAAACAAGGAATAATTTGGAGAAGTTGTTTTATTGAAACTCAAAGTGTTTTGTTGTTTGTTTTAAATGGTATAAAATGTGTGTAGATACTATACTGATTGTATGCGACCAGTAGTGTTGTTTTATATGAAAATGGATATATGTATCATTCTTAAATTGTTTGAGCACATAGGGGGATGCCCGGGTACCTAGGTGGGGCGGATGTGTACAAGTACGGCTAGTGGACCGGATGGGTTTTGTCCATGTTTCAACTAGAATTTGGATACTGACAACTCTAACTAAACTATGTGGGTGATGATTCAGGACCACTAGGTTATGGGTATGTTCCCTACTAGTGGCTCATAAACGAGAATAGATTTCACTATGGTAACATTACACTGAGGTATGAGGTACATGGGGCCCGAGACCATCTAGTGCCTAGGGGTGTTACCGATTTTGTTGCTAATTGTGTTTGTGGTATTTTACCATGTATTGGGGTGTTTTTGGAAGTAATTTAATGTTTATAACATTTATATTTAATTTCATGAACATTTGGAAAACTTTATCTTGAAAACTGTTTTCAATTGAAAGTTGCATTTCTTGGATTTTACCACTGCTTTTCTTTGCGTATTAAAACTGCTTGATTTCTCACATTGTATTGCATGATCTTTGGAATTGTTGGGTGGTATAATATTGATCATAGTATCACACTCTAATTACACCCATTATGTGTAAGAAGACTTGGTTATGTTTGACTCAGGTAAAGGAAAGGATAAGGGTGATGGTGGTACAGGGTTTTTGTCCCCATCCTTGGGGCGGAGTTCTGGAGACGGCTTGGGGGTGATGACCCCTTGTAATGTGGAGTTTATGGGGATATTTTTTTTCTGTTTCATTGTGTCTTTGGACCTTTTTTATTTCATTTGAACTTATTTATTCAGTTCTGTAGTTTTTTATAATCCTTGCTGGTAAGAATTTTTCAGATTCATTTTATCAAATATTTTTTATGTTTTATGTATACATATTCAGGTAAATCTTTCCCAAACCAAGATAAGTGATACACGGACACTTGTTCCAACCCGTGGAGATATGGAATGTCCTTCAGGACTTGTCATGGGCTCGTTTTGGTGCTGGTATTCATGGAGACCAGATTCAGTTTATCACAAATCATAAATATGAGGAAGAAAGATGAACTAGAATCCATGGATTGGGATGAGTTCAAGAACTTATTCTTCAATAAGTACATTCCTAGTTTTCTTTATATGAATATGGAAAAGTAGATACTTGTGTTTAAGTAAAATGATGATTAATCTATCAGTACCTATGAAGATAATTTCACAATAATTTCAAGTTATGCCTCTAGTATTATCATCTAACCCAAATGTAAAGTTGATAGTTTTTTCAGTGGCTTAAATCCACGTCTCAAAATGGAGTTAGCCATTATAGTCTTTAGTACCTTCAAAGATATTGTGTGTGGTGAGATAAAATCTCAAATATATGTTGTATCTATCAATCTCATAGTTTTAACAAGAAGGAAAATATGGTGTTCAAAGGGGAACCTAAATACCATTGAGATAAGAAAATGTTTCAAGAACCTACTTGCCAAAACTGTGGGAAAGAGAACATATGAGATTTACTAAAAGGAATAAGAATTTGTTTCGTGTGCAGGAAGATTGGCCACCATGAAACAAAATTTATAATTGATTAGAAGAGGGAATTCAATAAATTGATTGGAGATAAATCTCAGTAGGATTAACCACCATCAATTTAGTGTTTCATGTGCACAGAGTTTAGGCGTTATGCAAATAATTTCCTTAATTTAAGATCTAATATGGATGATAATACATTACAACCTCTAAGGAAAAATGAAAAAGGTAAATCTTATGAAATCACAATGGTTGAAGTGATAATGAAAAATAGGAGAAAAATCATACTTTCCCCCAAGTCAGGAAGTTCATGTTTTATTTTGTATGAATAATCCATGTGACAATCTTGTTGTTCATTCCTTACTAATGTTTTACCCCTCTACAAAAATTTTGGAATAAAAAAATAACATTTAATGTTCTATCACATAATTTATGAACCCAATTATCTAATAAAATTTTTTTGGTATAAAATAAGAGCATATGTAAAGAAGGAAGGATGAATTATATTTTAAAAGGGTTATAATGATAACCATTTATAGAAAGTTTAAAAAAATATTCAAATAATATTTTTGATATAAATGTATTATCTCACCACATGAAGAATTATTAGTATTATATAACCAATTTGTGTCAATGTTAACTGAAGATAGTTGGGTTGACTTATCATAGATCTCATGATCTGTTAGTACTTCAAAAAAAGAGAATTCATATTTATTTCTTAGGGTAAGAGATGAAGTGGGAATCTATCAAGGCATAACTCAATATTTCAACTCTGTATAAGGAAGAGGATAACACCAAGTAAGTATATTTTATTATATTCATGTTCATTAAATATAATTACTCAATTATAATATAATGATAATAGGTTTTGTCCTAATACCTTAAATTCTATTAAACCAACGGCTTCTGGGCTCATCAGAGATTCATGACTACAAGTCCATCATATTTCTTTTGATAATTCATATATTTTTGATTGATAACCTCAATAACTCCCTATTAATACTATTTTTTTTCATCTATGTCCAATATACCCCCCATCGTATGTTCTCCTATGTGGAATCCCAGTAATATGTTACTTTGGGTAACTATTATGCATCCAACATTCCATTTTAAGGGATTTTTTAATATTCATTTTTACGATGTGAGTTTTTATGAATGAAAATTTAATGTATTAAACCATTGATAACCTAGATTAATTTCTAGGGAGAAATTCATTTCAATGGGGTAGAATGTATCACCATGAGATTTTGGTTATTTTTTTGAAATAATTTAATCTTTCAATATTTTTCAGTTTACGCAACACTGAAAATAGATTTTCTATAATTCAAACATTCCTTTTACATAGAAATAAATCAATTTATGTTACACACAATCCCATCATTGCATAATTTATACAAAACAACATGGTTAGAATACATTACACACAAGATTTACCTTCCTCAATGGCCTATGTAACATGTAGGATCAACTGTTACCTAACTATAATATATTATTAATAATATTATTATAATTAAATATAACCTAGTCGTTATGTTTATAAACATTAATTTTATTAAATGGATTATGAAGATATGTGGTGTACACAAATATAAGGTGAATTCATAGATTGCTAATTAATGAATATCAAACCTTATTGAATATAAAAGAAAATATTATTATAGTTACAAAGCTATTTTAACCTATTAAATTTTATAAATGACAATTGGTAAGCGGGATTAATTTAATACATATGTTATAAATTCCATAAAATATTTTGGATATTCATCCCATAGATTCTATAGATATAAGATAAGAACAAACCCAATTTTATGCTTAGAAACATATATTTTTTTAGAATATTTAACACATTTTGTTGGAAAAACATTTTTAAATCCACTGTTAAAAATTGTATATATTTAAGATGATAAAATAAACTTATTATTTTTAATTGATACATAAAAATTAGGTTAGGATAAATTTTAGGTATTTTTATATAAGGTTTCATTTTTTAATGAATAGTTAAAAACACATGTTTTTATTTCAAAACTTATTTTTCATATAATTTATTTATAAGGTTAAATTATATTTTTAATATGGATTAATAGATAATATAGATAATATATTTACTAATTAATAAAAATTTGGTTCATTGGAACTAATTTCACATTGAAATTTGATGTAATAAATTATTAAACTTTTCGTCCTTTTTATTTTAAAAACTCGTTGTGTCATCCCGTCAGCATGATTAATTTTAATTTAATTTCTAACACATAAATGATTAGAATTTTTAAAAATGGATTCCATATTTATAATTAGAATAATTTATAATGTATCACTTCAACTATGTTTTTTACAAAATGATTTGGGAACATAACTATAATTTATTATATCATTTAAGATAAAAATTACATTAATAAAGTATTAAACATTAAATTTAAAGACAAAAAACAACTTAGAAACTTGTCCATATCGAATTTTTTTTCCATATTTAGGCATTTTCATAAATGTTCTAGAACATGGTCTATTATTTGATCCACTTTCAACATGAAAAACGTGGGTAGAAATCTCTCTTCAAATATTTACAAGTGTGAAACTCCTCCCCCACTATAAAAGGCCACCACCTCTGCCCATTACTCACACCTCTCAAACCTCTTAAGTTCAGCCATGATCTTCCCAAATAGCCTCAAAAAAATCCATTGTACCTTTAAGCCTTAATTTGGAAAGATAGCCTCTCATTGAATATTTTTGGCACAAACCAAAACAATTATTCGATTTAGAGGTAAAACCTTCTCTCAAACTCATTCCCTTTATTTGTCTTCCCTATCCCTAAACATTATTTATTCCATTATTGTGTGAAAAACCATTATCCTCCATATACTAGTATTTTTTTATGAAAAGGGTTATAATTACCCTTACACACACCTTCATCTAATGGATATCGAACATATTGTTTTTGTGTATGGTGAACAACTATCTCACAAAATGATGATTGTTCATTTCTTATTTACCACTAGTCATGGAGTCCATTATGATGTAAACTCTACTCATATGTTTTATATATAATAATTATTATTTATTTATTATTCATTATTATTTTACATCAAATACCTTTTTATTTCCATTTGGTGGTAATATGATAGTCTCATTTGAGGATGTTTGGACAACCGCCCCCTAAAAACGATGTGATTTGTTCACACACCACATGGAATGTATTAAAGATGATTTTGATGAAAATTTAAGATATATATGATATATTAATTATAATTGAATAATTAAATTATATATATATATTTATATACATAATTTCTTTACATAATTTCTTTCAATACAACAATAAAAACAGAAACAAAATTCTTGCATACATACAGTTTACCATCTCCATGAATGATGTATTATATATCATTCTTATTTATGCGATGAATTATTATAATATAAATATACTATATATACCTGATATTGATGTCATTTTATAAATCAATTTATCATGACATAAGTATAAGGACCAACAATATAACAAATTAGGACACATTCGATGAATAAAGAGAATATTTTTTGAAGTGAATCCTCAACATAGGATGGTAAAGAAGAAAGTACGAAGAGATACCAGGAACAAGGTAAGGAGATTTCATGGCACTTTTAATTTCTGTGAGATTCATGTTATGTTCAACACCCTTTTTTTCTTTCTGTGGAGTTTGTACTAACTATGTTTTAATTATTTTTATCTTGTACACAAAAATATGGGTATTTAAATTTCCATTTTAAAATCCTTCTTTCATGGGGTTTTAGTTTCAAAAGTTACTAAATCGGTAAAAAAAAATTTCTAAATTTTCCTTCATTGAGACTCATGCTTTATTATGCACTTAAACTCTTTTTTGAGGTGTATACAGTTCCATTTTACATTTTATATCATGAGTATCCTTATTTTAATGATATATTAAGTTTCTTGTATTATCTTTCCTTACATGGAGAGTATGATCCCATGTTACCAAGTTATGTGATTCAATTGAGGAAATATCATTGCTTTTCAATATTTCTTATGTTTATGCTTCCTTTGATAAAATATTATGATCTATATCTCAAAACAATTCATAGGTTTCCTTATCCTTTTTTTCAATATATCCTCATCTGTGTTTACCATTTTTCCAACCCTTTGGTACTTAAGTTAATTTTTTACATAATATCTAATTTTCACCCTCTTTGGTCGGAAATCTACTGTATTCAAAAAATAGGTTTTCAAATATGTTTTCAAAAGATCCTTGAAGATCATTTTCAATGAAAAATTATTTTATAGGATTTATTGTATTAAAATATTACTTTATATGTTTTTATGCTGTTTTCAAAGGATATTTTTTTTCACATGGTTTTATGTTATAAAAAACAGGTTGCAAAGAAGAAAGGATATTTTCCTCAAGAAATTTTTTTGAAAGACAGTTCAAAATTATTTTCCATATAAGATTAAATATATTGATGTTACTCATTCCCTTCTTGTAAATGATCTAAATTTTACATTTTTTTCATTTCTATGAATGGGTTATTGTTAACTTCATGGTCTTTGGGAATCATGTTTCTCTTTCATAGGATACATTTTTATAAAACATGCTTCTTTTCATGGGTTATAATTTGACGAAATGGTTATGAAACTTATCTCTTTTCCATAATTTTTGATGTGCTGGATGTTAATAATATCTATTTCATTTCATAGATTATTATTTTATGTTTATAAAACCTATGTCTTTTTATAGGATATGATATTATGATTGTTTTATTATTTTGTGGCACATGTATGAATGATTTTATTATGATATGAGTGGGAAATATATCTCCCTACAATGAATTGGTTAATGATGGATGACTCATTAATATAAATGGTATTTTTGAACCTGAATATATGTTCCCAATGTTATGCATGGACTTGTTTCATGTCCATAAGTTAATGTTTAAACCTAATTAAAAGTTCCAAAATTTATGAGTGAACCTTATAACATGTTAATAATTCTAGTCATGGACCCAGTTGCATGTCCATAATTTAATGTATGAACCTGATTACATGTTCACATTGTAATGAATGTACTTGATTAAATGTTCAATTTTTTGGCAATGACCTTTTCCCATGTCCATTAGGTAATGCATGAACCTCATTACACATTCACAATTTTATTAAAGGACTTGGTTTCACATCCTTATGGTTATTCGTGGACCTAATTACATGTTCACAATGTTATGCATTGACATGGTTTCATGTCCCAAAGTTGATGTTGGGGCTGGATTTCATGCCATTAACTGAATGAGTTAACCTATCTATATATATGTATGTATGTTCACAACAATATAAAACTACGTACATGCCAAAAATTATATGTATTTTACAATATTATTCTTCCTTGGACTATATTCTTTTTTTCCTTTTGATTCCTGTCATATGAAATTCTATTCATTATTATTCTCTATAATATGATATGTATGATCTTAAAATGTTATTCTCAATTCATATACCCTTTTTTAGGTTACGGTTATGCATTACCTTTATTTAACCTTAATGAGAATCTTAGGTCACCCCTTTCTTTTGTTTCCTTTCCCCATGGTATGAAGAAGTGTTTTAGGTAAAATTACTAAAGGTGGATATATTTATAGGAGATGTTGAATATATTTCATCAGGATATAAGATTTTTATTCCATGTTTCCAAAGACACTACACTATTATGTTCCGTGAGTATTTATTTTAGTAATGCCCTGAATATTCATATAAAATGATATAATATCTATATATTCCAATTATGGGTCACTATATTCCCTCCCTATATTCCGATATTAGTTTTAAAAAACCAGATAATACAAGTATGTTATTTTAGAAATTTTAATAATTTGAGTGGATATTTCTTTATCCTATATTAGGGATCATTACATTCAAATTTTTTTAGAATTTTCCTCAGAAGCTAATAATTTTCCTACCTCCTTGAATAATTTTTTATTTTTCTTTAATTTTAATGACTATACTATTTGGGTATATGGTGTAATAAATCATTCATGAAGATATATATAACTATATAATGTTATGGAATGTGAAATATTGAGCTCACACATTACATATTCCATATATATTAACCTACTTCATTTCATATTACCTCCAATATTCCATTTTTTTCTTGATCTTCATTAAAACTCAAAAATAATTACTTCCAAACCAAAGTGAGTGTGTCAAAATAATTACATTCAAATGAATAAGTAGTATCCATGTAATTATATATATAATATAAAATATTTATTTAATTTAAATGTTGGTAAAAGGAATATACACTCCATAATAATTAAATTCATTCTTAGATCTTTGCAAACCTTAGTATTGGTCTTTGAGGATCTCTATTTAGAGGCTTTAAAATGAGAACATTTAAAAATAATAATATAACAATATAATTACATATATTTTTCAAAATAAATATCACTAATTCAAGTATGAATATTAATACATATCATCTTTTTAGATCATATGTTTTCTAATAGAATAACCCATCACCAAACATTGTTTATAGGTATGGTATAGAGCATAGTCAAGAGGGTGACTAAAGGTCAATATTTTTTGGCAAATTTCTGTTATTTTGTTATACCATAATATTATTGTCTATAATTATAATTAAATTAAATTAAATTTATATAAATTTAGTTACATTTATACATCAACGTACTAATCATAGTCATAATGGTTACATGGGGCCAACTCACTCAAATCATAAAACAATAAATCTTGCACACCACCACCCTAAAGTAAACATATTCCAATAGAATCGTTTCATGATTACTCTATATTATTTACCATTATTAATGAATTTTTTTTATATTCTTATTACTTAATTGACTCATCGAAATATCCTGATCGTTATCCTTCATCAAAGTGAATGACTCCACCCATCCCTTACAGTCATGATATAGTACAAATCTTTATTAGAATAAATTTAAACATTTTAGGTATCTATGTTTTTTCAAAATAAGATCTTGATGTGTATGATTCATCAAATAAAAATAAAAAATGGGACATCATTGTTCTAATTGGACCCTTACACACCCATGCATGTGACTATGATTTTTGGGGGGGAATTGGAGGATTCTAGATGGCACCCTAATTTCCCAGGGGTGTGTGAGTAAAGCTATCATATTATGGAGTTGATCTAGTTTTAATATCCCATTCTAATCATATTAAGAAATATTAGATGGCCTCCAGTCAGGAAACTATATTTGATTGAGAAACCAAGATAATACAATGTTTCATGGATTATCATGACCATCTGAATGTGATCAAATGAATCAGATCTCACCACATGTTGGATCCATATTTCAAAATTCAAGGGTACTAATTTCAAATTATAATGTGATCAGGTAGTATCAATTGATCATGTGTGAAATCCATGATATTTTTTATAATCAAATTAGAAGATAACTTGTATCCCTTGACAAAACACACATGGTAACCATGATATAGTTTGTAATAGATAACCCATATTTTATATGAGTTTTAACTAGAAAAGATACAGAATTCTCAAGATAGTCTCAAAATTTAGTGGTTCTAAATAGGTCAAATGGATGATCCAATAACCATGTGCTTGTATTCATGAAATAGGGGTAGAAATTTGAGACATTGTGGGACACTACTTTTGATGGGACTCCCGACATCATTAACCTCTTCCATTGACTGTTTTGACCTCAGTGTGATCATATATACCCAATAAACATATTTAAATGTTTATTTTAGATTGAAACCACTAAAAAATAATATCTAAATGAAAAAACACCATCCTTCAAGTCTCTTTCCTCCTATATCTACATTTTTACTAGTTTATACCTATTAACAGTAACAAAAGTGAATTCTATTCATCCTAGTGATAATCTGGATAACCTTTTTGTTATATGTGTGAAGAAGGAATGTCCATTATTTTAATTAGAGAATGTTGTATAGAAATATTATTTCTGGTCACAATCTTAAAATTATCATTATTTTCAAAAAAAAAATTAGAAATTAATTAAAACTATATATATTAGGAATTTAGTCCATATTGAAAATTAATAAATAAATCAGAGTATATGAATGTTGATAATTTTACATTAATGGTCACTTTATCTAAATAAGCACCGGGAGAATCCTTATCACCATAGGAAACATGTTAATAAAGAATATTTGTGTCTTAATTTGGAATTATAGATAATAATTGGTCTCTAGTGGAGTATAAAAAAAATTAAATGTTAATAAAAGAATTATGTTTCCCTAGGATATAATATAGTAATGGTTTTCTGACCCTAAGTTCATTTTTATATCAATTTTATTTTTTTATCTAGAACCTTTTTCATGTAATTACTAATTAATTAATATTAATTAAATTTTTTTACACAGTTTTATTTTAATTAATAATGTTTAACATCTGGTTTCAATGAACACCTATGCCATCATGTAAATATTATATTGATCACAAATCATATATAAAATAGACATATTATAAATTCAATAAAACATTTTGTTTCACATAAAACCAAAAAAGACCACACCATAGAGGATTATTTGCAATTGATACGTGGAAATGAAATATATGGGCCTCAACCAATTTACACCACTCTAGAAACATAACAACGTTCTATAATCTAAAAAAATAGTGAGGGTATAATTACTTACATTTAAGTCGTTGCTATTAATAATTCACCAAACAATTAAAAATGCCTAGATATATGTATTAATAATGAAAGGGAATAATAATGGTCGAAAAAATTCATTCCAAAACAATAATAATCATGCATGAATTTCCAAAATTATGTAAATAAGAACATATTATAATCCCACCAATAGTATAAAAAATAGAATAATAAAATCAACCTCCACCCCAATAAAACTATAAATATACCATTTTCAATAATTTATTGAATCCTTATAAGAAATCCACAACCATGCCACTTCTTTTTAATCTTACATTACCCAAACCCATGACCAATTCTCCCACATATATCAGTAGAGACACAAGATGTGTACAAGTAGAAGTGTGTATAATTACTTGGTAAGAGTATCTTCAACAACCCTATCACATTTTCTTTTAAATAATGTATACTAATAAATTAGTGATCGAAATCATCAATTCAAGAAAATTAATCCTACACCAAGGGCAAGGCCCATAAAAACTAGACCTATTACATAATTCACTATAATTAAAATTCCTTAAACACATTATAATGTTATACCTACACAAACTCATATGTATATGTATATATAAATAATCATATATAAACAAGTATAAATGCATAAAAATTTATAGATATATTGATAGTATACTCACCAGTTAAAAAATTATGTTGAAAAAATTCCTCCAAATACTCATTCACATTTTCTAGTCATGTTATGTCACATCATCTAACATATTACTATAAACATTATACAACATGAGTGTTGGAAAGGGTCATGATACAGAACCTATTGAATACTCCAACTACCATATGAGTGTTATGTTAATACCATAATCTAAAATTGGATGGTGATCATATAGTGAATGACATTATCCCTTAATTATCAAATAAAAATAGAAATTTTTGTACATAAACATCTGATTAATAACTCAATGTTCAACATCATTATCTCCATCATCATCACTAGAAACAATCTCATGTTCATAATTAATCATATGGTACTCCCACAATAAACAAATATGTCATTGTGGTCACAAAAAAAATTAAATTACATTACAAGAAAATAATTCTAGATTTATTTCAATACATCCTAGAAAAAAAATATTCCCTTCACATACGAACACAACATATAAAAAAATCATGAGAGAAACTCATCACATATTTAGATTCATATCTAAATATCCATGGTAATTATAATTATAATAACATCAAAGTATTCATCACAAATGTATCATCACCATTAAAATTTATAAAATAAAAAATACTAAGAAAACTTCATAATTCACATGACTCTAAAATATATAAATGTTTATAATCTACCAGAAATCCACTAGTTAAACATCCACCCTCGAGAAACAGGGAAATTAAATTTATAACAAAGAAAATATTTGTTTAAAAACATGAGAAAAATTATCCTTCCAGTTTATCAAATCCATTGAAACGTTGTAATTATCATAAGGAAAGAGGGAAAAAGGTAACATATTTATCAATAAAAAATCCATGTGATACCATTTAAAATTACACCATCCACACATTACCCTCTAGAAACCATCATCCACATGTGACCAGACAAAATGACACCATATTGAACACCAAGAACCATAAAACAGTGTGAATAATTGCATATGTAACACCTCAAGCTTCCATAGTATGCTTCTCTTTGAATAATACAATAGCGTGTGTTGTACGCAACTTTGAGTTCTGACATGCCACAACCAATCAAACTAGTCGTTAAGAATAGTAATAACCACTTTTTGAAATTTTATAAATTTATATATCAAAATGGAATTCAATTTTTGATTCGGAGTATCGAAATTATCTTAGGGTGAGTTTTTAGTATTTTTCAAAAAAACATTTAGTTTTTGATGAATAGTGAAAAATACTAAATTTTAATTAAAAACAACTTTTTTAATCAAAATAATTTATAGGGATAAATTACACTATTGAGTGGTTTTAAAGTATAAATAGATTATATTTTTACCATTTAATCCAATGTTGGACATTCGACATAATTTCAGATTTAAACTGGACATAAGCATGTGTCAATCTTTTGATAGTTATTATTTCTTAAAAACACACTTTTTGTTTCGACAATGGGAATTAATTTTAAATTAATTTATTCCACCTTTGTGTTCTGAATTTAGAAAAATTGACTCTATATTTAGAAAAATAAGGTCCAAATTGTGTAAATAGGCAACTTTTATTTTTATACATTTTGAATAATTACTTTGGTAAGTAATTTATTTACCATGGTTAAAGGGTAAATCTAGAAAATAAGGGTTAAAAATAATATAATAATAATATAAAATTACCCTGAAACGTGTCCTAACCCTATTGGATAATACATTCCTGAAAATTTGAATATTTGTGTCGATTTTGGGACCCAATAGAGCCACTTGTAAGTGATAATGACACTTTATATTAATTAAGTTAATGTAAACACAAAAATGACATAAGCATATATCTTTTAGTAAAACAATTTTTACATAAAGTTATACATGTTATATCTAATAATATTAATATTAAATATAAATTTAAACATATTTCCTACATAATGGTATTTTATTTATAATTTTTAAATATTGAATAATAAAATTTATTTATGATACAATGATGATGGAGTATTTTCCATATTAATGAAATAATCAAATAAATGATATTATAAATACTACAATAAAAATAATTTGAAAGTTTTGAGGCCATACACAAATTATATAGGTGAATATGAAATGTTAGGGTTAATTAAATGTATTTAATTTTATGTAATAATTTTTTTAGGACTTTATAAAAAATCAATTATTAAATTATCTCAAAATTGACATAAATTAGTTTTTAAAACAAATACAATATTATTGGTTGATGTAATATTCCATTAAGTTTAAGGTTCATAAAAAGGGCCTAAATAATATTACATGTGTCATTATTGAACCTATTTGGGTTCTATTGGAAGTTTATGGTATGTCTATTAACCATATAATATAAAAATACAAAGAGACATGGTAAAAGTCAAACTATTTAACTAAGAGTTAAATATAAAAGATAATGTTAATATAGTGACCAATACTTGTCTAAAACATATTGGTTGAGTGGTTTTCGACCCATCATCATCTTATACTTTAAATAATTCATTTTGGATCCATTAGAACGAAAATTATTTTATTATAAAATAATATTTCTAGCTTTTCCTATAGTGCCCCTCACCCATCTTATAAATGGGAACTCCCCCCTCTCTCTAATTCACACCTTCAAAGCCTCTTGGATCGGTAAAAACCTTACCAAATACCCTATAAACTGTCATAACATCATCTTAGAGGACTTACATTAGTCATAAATCCATCTTAAGGAGCAATTTTGATCAAATAAAAATGAAAAACCTGAAGAAGAGGTAAATATTTCATCATCTCTTTCAAGTTCCTTTCTTCTTCCACTTCCTCTTTATTTGTTATTTTCATTATAAAATAATAACTGAAGTATCTTATATATACTTTGATGTTATTATAAATATGTTACAGCCATATTCATTATTTTATCCATCCTTTTAATGACATTTTACCATACGTGTTTATATACGACATACTATCTCCACGTCATGGTGTAATTGTTATTCAATACATTATTATTTGGATGGATATAATAATTGTGTGTAATTGATGTTAATAATAAATATAACATGATAATTATTACTTATATATTATATACCATCCAGTTATATATTATTTTAATATCTAGATAATGGTATTGTCGCTTGTGCGTACGTAAGGATTACCGTCTTCACGAACGCGATGAGATTCATTCACCATCGTATCCATTCAAGATTAATTTTCATTAGATGATTGAAAATAATGTTTAAGGACTTAATATCATTATGAATATTCATAAGATACATCTTATCTATAACAAACATTACTTATGTAACAAAGCATACAAAGGAAAAGGAATCAGCTAACACCTGAAAAGACCATAATACTAAGATATTATTAACAAAGCAATGTTAAAGCATCATATATGATATCTTATTAATGTATATGATTCTTGTATTTAATAACAATTATTTCACCATTATACATGATTTTAACCTACCCTTGACTATGGAAAAGTACAAGGTAAGGGTTAATTTCACAATCTTTTTATTATACGAGGTTGTTTTTACGTAAGTATCTACTGGGACCTTTTTATCAACCACATCCATGTTTCTTAAAACTGTACTCCAAAACATTTTTACTATTTAATATACTATTGGTTAAATTAATTTATACCCTTGATTGACTTTTTATAAAATGGTTTAAAAGGAATATTTCTGTCGTTTTCCAAATAAGGTACGCTTTAACCTTTTCGACAAAATTAAGGTAAGAATGTATTTTTTAACTTATACGGCAGGGGCTTCTATTTTCTACTATTATAACATCATAAAAGTTTCCCTTAAATTTTTATTAGAATACTTTCAAAATAAATTTTTTCTTAAATGATTTCAAAATAGATTGAGGTGTTTCTCTAAAAAAAATTATTTCATCTCTGTCAACATCTTTTGATGGATTTTAAGATTATTGAAGTTGATTTATTATGATACAAAACTTCGATATTGTATTGATGTTTTTGTGATATGTTTTACTATTTATGTGTTATTTTTACACCATTAATGGTTTATGGATAAATTATTGACATTTTTTATGCAATTTTTAATACGAATGATTATGTAATGTTTAAACCTTTTAATATGAGGAATGCATTGGACATAGTAAGTGACGGGTGGAGCCCGCTATTGCTCCTAGATGCATCGGTAGGTCTCATGAGAAAAACTAGTGTCTTGGAACTAGGCCATGAGAAAATCATATTTATAGTCTTGGAAGAAGGCCTTGAATTTTTTGTTATGAAATTCCGGTATTATGTATTCTGTCATTATGAAAGTGGTTGTTGATATTGAATGGGATTATTTTACTAGTAGAATATCCATGTGAGTAAGTATATGTAATTATTTTGATTTATTTTTTCTATATTATGATGAATATTATGTTGAAAAGGCTTTTGTTTTAGTTCTATACGTTTCATTAAATGTTTATGCTTATTTATGAATGTTTCCGCTATATTTATATCCTTACTGAGCATCTGAGCTCACACCTTTCTATGTTTTATTTTTACCATGATGTGAAGAAGTATATTATGACTGACCTGCAAGGATAGTCTATGGGATCTCAGTGTTGTCTATAGAAACAATGTTTTTGTAGTTTTATATTTTATGATGTAATGTAAACCTTATTAATGTATCTAGTACTTCCAAGTCTACTAAACTAATAGGTCTTTCGAGACTTGATCATTTGTGATCATTCCAATGATACGTAATAATGCACCAACTCTGGGCTTTTTGGATTGAAGCGTTACAGTTGGTATTAGAAGAAGTTTAGTACAAACCTTGGAATCTAGATTTAGTAAAACTCTGATTAGAGCACATTACTGTAGATAAACTTTGAGGATTAATAAAGAAGAACTACCTAGAATTTTAGTATTGAATAGATTTTGTGAGTACTCCAAGAAATACATACCTATCTAGATATGAGCAGGTTGAGGTGTCTCTAGAACAAATGTACCTTGAGTTAAAACCTAAAAACACTGCTTTGATCTAGAATCAAATGGGAACTGGTGTACAACAACGGTCCTTGCTGCACTCTTGGTTACGACACTCCCAGGGGATATGCTTAGGATAATTATCATTTTCTTTACAAACCATTATAAAGGGTTTATGAGTATATAATTACTCAAAGAAAACAATTTTTATGATTATGGATTATGTCCATAAACTTTTCAATTTATGTTAAGTGTTTTACAAGTTTGGATTTATGTATTGTGTTTTTTTAGAAATTGATGGGTGAACCCCTTTTATTGAACAAAAAAAGACTCCTTTTAGAGATTGGGAAAAGGAGGATCCCATTACAAGAACCATTGTTTAGAAATGGTTCCTAGTGGAAGGGATGGAAACTGTATTAATACAAGCACTCCATGTAGGGATTTCCCTCCTACTCAATATAATTATAGTGGAGCTGGTGATACAACTGGTGTTGATCATCTTATCACTATATTGGGAAAACTCACTCATGTTTTTAATAATAACCATACCCATATGGATCACCCTTATCCGCAGTTTGAAAGATCAATGATAGATAGATTCATGAGGAAACAACCACCAATATTCAATGGGGGTATAAATCCACTAGTTGCTGAGTAATGGATAAATTCCTTAAAGAAAATATTCCACCCCTGGGGGAGTAGTGAAACCGAAAAAGTTGTCATGGCAGTTTACCACCTCACTGGAGATGTTGATCAATGGTAGTCATTGATTAAAAATAAAAAAGAACATGTTAAAGTATCATGTATGTAATGGAGGGTGTTTAAAGAAATTTTCTTAGAAAAATAATTTACTCATGACTATTCAGTGGATATGGAAAGACAATTTTTGAGTCTGAGGCAAAATGAGGATGAGAATGTCGCAAAGTATAAAGCTAACCTTACAAGGTTAGCGAGCCATGCGGATGATTATATATGTAACCCAATAAGTAAGATTGATCGTTTCTTTAATGGGTTAAAACCATTTCTTTTTCGAGCATTAGTCTCATACTCCTTCTCACCGTACGAATATATTTCCTCGTGTGCTATCAATATAGAAAAAGAATTCTCTAAGTATTACGAATTTAAAGCAACTCAAGAGAAGAAGACATCTGCTGAGCACTCAAGAAATGGAAATAACAGGATGAAGGGAAAAGTTGAATATTTATCATATATTAATTATTGGAAGAAACACCATGGTACTTGCCTGAAGGGAATGTGTGTCTCTTACAAGTGTGGTGAAAAAGGCCACCTATCTCGTGGTTACAAGGTGAAGAAAGTGGATTTAAATGTTGAATGATACAATTGTAGAGAAAGGGGGAATTATGCGAATGAATGTCCTAAGCGTCAGGGGAACATACCTAAAAAAGGTCCAAGGGATCAAATCCAAGATTGTTCTATCACTGCTGCTGAGGTTGAATCTTCAAAAGACACAGTGGAGGGTAATTTAATGGTTTTCACAAGTTTAGAAAATGATTTATTTCATTCTGCATCATCACATTGGTTTACATCTTATCAGTTTTCTAAGAAAATTAGATATTTCCAATTTGATTTAACAAGGGAGTTGTCAGTCCAAACTCATAAGGGAAGTATCATTGCAACAATGTTTTGTGAATCATTTCCCATTAAGCAATATAAATGTTATTTATCGTAAGATCTCATCATCATACCCTTGATTGAATATGATATAATCCTCGGTATAGATTGGCTTTCGGATTATGATGAAAAAATTTACTATAAGATAAAGGAGGTTACAATTTCTGATAATGATAACGAGCCCCTTATCTTTAGAGAAGAAACTTCACCCCCTAATTCTTATCTAGATTAACCCCCAATAGCTCAACTAAATTAAATTATAGGGGAGGAAGAGAATGAAAAAACATTGGGTGATGAAAGGAATGTTCAAATAGAGGATGTACCTATTGTGCAAGAATATGTTGATGTGTTTCCCAAGGATTTACCTAGATATCCTCCCGAATGAGAAATTGATTTTTCCTTTGATTTAATTCCTGGTCTAAGGCCCATATCAAAGACCCCTTATAGAATGGCCACTGTGGAATTAGTGTAACTAACGAAACAGCTAGAGGAATTGAGTAATAAGGGATTTATTCCCCCTAGTGTTTCTCCATGGAGAGCCCCAATTCTTTTTATTAAGAAGAATGATGGATCTATGAGGTTGTGCATTGAATATCGGGAGATCAATTCTATAACAATAAAGAGCAAGTATCCCCTACCTCACATTGATGATTTATTTGACCAACTTCATGGAGATCAATACATTTCAAAGATTGACCTTTGATCTGGATATCATCAGTTGTGTGTGAAGAACAAAGGCATTCCAAAAACAACATTTCGAACTAGGTATCACTACTGGAAAAAATACCTATACCCAAAGTTCAAAACCGTGGGTATAGCCCCAAAAACCGTGGGTATAGGCTATACCCACAGTTTTTGGAACCATGGGGCTGTGTGGCGTCGGTATAGGGGTCGTACCCTATCCCCACGATTTGACAAACCATGGAGATATCTTTTTTTCCACCGTGTCAAACCATCCTCCCCGCTTTCAAACTATTCTTCCCACGATTTAAAAACCGTGGGTAAAAAATATTGATAATATAAAGCCTCTAGGTCTTGAACCAGCGCCAACTCGCAACCTGAGGGATTAATCCAACGGACTTCGCCACTTCATCCAACATATTTATATGAATATATATCTATATTTCTAAATATATATTAATCTTTGACCATATTGTGAAAAAATGAAGCTGGCAGGTTTCAAACCCGCGTCTGACACATCATACTTCCAGTGATCCAGCGCTAAACCAACTAAGCAGACTAGACTATGCGTTAACCAATCTGTATTTTTAATAATATACTAATTCCCATGTTTGTATTAAAAAAATGTAGCCAGCGGGATTCAATACCACAACCACTGCAACAAATACACAACACATAACCAACAAAGCCACAGATTTTATATGTTTATAAATTTCTATCAACTTATATATATTAGTTCAAATCATGGGTATAAATTTTCCCGCTAAATCGTTTTGGTTTTCCTGCACCTTTTTTTTCTGCCATAATCTGGGTAACCTATCCCCATGGTTCTACAAAACCGTGGGTATAGGGTCTTCGATTTTTTCTATCCCCATGGTTTTTGAAAAACTGTGGGGATAGGCCTTGAAATAAATACATACACCGATGGTTTTACAAAACTGTGGGTATAGGCCTTCGAAAAAAACTCTGTCCCCACGGTTTTAGAAAAACCGTGGGTATATGTGACCAATACCCATAGTTTTCCAGAACTGTGGTTACAGGTTACCCCACTATATATATACCCACGGTTTTCTTAAACCGTGGGTATAGGGAACCCCTATACCCACAGTTTTTCCCAAAACCGTGGGTATGTGTCTATTTTACAGTACTGTATGGGCATTACGAGTTTACAGTAATTCCTTTTGGATTGACTAATGCACCCTCTGTCTTCATGGATCCAATGAATAGTGTTTTCAAGGAATATATTGATGACTTTGTAGTGGTATTTATTTATGATATCTTAGTACATTCAAAAAGCTACAAAGATCATGAAAATCACCTGTGCATTATCCTGAAGAATCTTTGAAGACACGAATTATATGGGGAGTTTAGAAAGTGTGAATTCTAGCTTCAGGAGACTTCTTTTCTTGGCCATATTTTCTCTAAGGATGGAATCTCTGTTGATCCTTCTAAGACCATGTCAATCCAATAATTGCCAGCAACAATAATTATAACTAAGGTATGCAGTTTTATTGGTTTAGAAGGTTATTATCGACATTTCGTCCATAATTTTGCCTGGTTGGATAACCCATTAATAAATCTCACACAAAAAGGGGTTAAATTTTTTTGGACAAAAGAGTGTGAAGAATGTTTTGAAGAACTGAAGATAAGATTAGTCAATGCTCCTATATAGTGTCTACCATCAAAGAATGATGGGTTTGTTTTTTATAGTGATGCATCAAAGAAAGGAATTGGTTTTTTCCTTATGTAGAATGATAGGGTTTTTTCTTATCCATCACGATAGCTAAAAATTCATGAGCAAAACTATCATACTCTTGTTCTTGAGTTAGCATCTCTAATCATTGCTTTGTTGATATAGATACATTATCTCTATGGTTAAAATTTTGAGATATATACTTATCATAAGAGTTTGAAGTATATTTTCTCACAGAAATAACTCAATATGAGGCAAACGAGATGGCTTGAACTACTCAAGGATTATAATTTCACAGTACACTACCACTCATGGAAGGAAAATAAAGATGATGATCCTTTGAGCAGAAAAGATCATGGATTTTTGAACCCTATGATAGTTGAAAGGAATCCTATTTTCATGGATATAGTAAATATAGATATGGAAATAACCATGGAAGGTGAAACATTAATTCTTTTACAAATGGTTTCCAAAACATCATTACTAGAAAGGATAAAAAGTTATCAGGATGATGATGAGGAATTTCAAAAGATTATTAAATATGTGAACGATGGGAGATTGATCGACTTCGTATATGAAGATGGAATATTGAAATTTGGGAATAGTTATTGTGTAACTAATATAACTGATCTGAAAAGGGAATTTTTAGATGATTCTCATAGCTCCAATTTCTCTACACATCCTGGTAGCACCGAATTGTATAGAGATTTGAAGGAACATTTTTGGCAAGACAACATGAAGAGGGAGATTGTTGATTTTTTGTCAAAATGTAAGGTTTTAAACAAGTGAATGTTGGATGGAAACAACCTGAAGGAGTCTTAAAATATCATCCCATACATGTGTGTAAATGGGATAATATCACAATGGACTTTTTCATGGGACTACCAAAGACTCCTACAAGAAATGATACAATATTGGTCATTGTTGACCGTCTTACCAAGTCAGCACATCTTCTTGCTATAATATAAGATTTACTAATTGAACGTATAGAAGTACTATATATTAATGAAGTTGTGCGTCTTTATAGATTAACCCTATTGATTTTTTCTAATCGTGATCCACATTTAACATCAGGATTCTGGAAAAGTCTTCAAAAATCCATGGATACTGAACATCGTTTAAGCACTTCCTACCACCCCCAAACTGATGGACAATCAGAACGAACTATTCAAACCCTAGAAGACATGTTGAGATCATGCTCACTTTACTTTTAAGGCATGTGGGATCAATATTTACCTATAGTATAATTTTCCTATAACAATATCTTCTATTAAAGTATTCAGATGGCACCATATGAAGAGTTATATGGACAGAGATGTCTCACACCAACATGTTGGGACGATGTTGGTGAATGAATACACTTAGGCCTAGAACTTTTAGAGGAAATGATGGAAAAGTTGATGGTCATATAAACCCACATCAAAGTATCTTAAAGTAGGCTGAAGAGCAATGCCGATAACTGAATGAAGGATTTAGAATTTCAGGTAAAAGATCATGTTTTCTTGAAGGTATCTCCATGGAAGGGTGTATATGTTTTGGTAAGAAGGGTAAATTGAGTCCCAGGTACATCGGACCATTCAAATTTCTAGAACTAATTGGGGTTGTAGCTTACCATTTGAAAATTCCGCCATGTCTCTCCAAAGTTCATGATGTATTCCACATATCACTGTTGAGAAAATACATGCCTGACCCAATGCATGTACTCACCTATGAGGATTTGAACTGGAACCTGATCTATATTATTTTGAAGAGCCTGTCAGTATTCTTGATACAAGAGAACAGGTGGGGAGAAAACGGATGACTCATCTGGTAAAAGTTCTATAGAGAAACCATAAGATGGAAGATGCAACGTGGTATCCTGAGGAACTTATGATGAAGAACAACCCAAGTCCTTTTATGTAGTAATTTTCTAAAAATTTTGAGGATGAAATTATTTGAAGGTGGGGAGAATATAACACCCCAATCTTTCATGGTATGCTTCTCTTTGAATAATACAATAGCATGTGTTGTACGCAACTTCGAGTTCTAACATAACACAACCAATCAAACTAGCAGTTATGAATAGTAAAAACCACTTTTTGAAATTTTATAGATTTTATCTTTCAAAATGAAATTAATCTTTGGATTCAGAGAATCAAAATTAGCTTAGGGTGAATTTATGGTATTTTTCTAAAAACATTCAGTTTATTGATGAATAGTGAAAAATACAAAATTTTAATTAAAAACAACATTTTTAATCAAAACAATTTATTGTAAAAAATTGTACTATTTATTGGTTTTAAAGTATAATTAGATTATATTTTTACCATTTAATCCAATTTTGGTCACTGGACATAATTTCACATTTAAACTGCACATAAGCAAATGTCAATCTTTGGATAGTTATTATTTCGTAAAAACACGGTTTTTTTTCCAACGAAAATTAATTTTAAATTAATTTCAGAAAATTTGGTGTTTTGTATTTATAAAAATATATTCCACATTTAGAATCAGTATGTCCAAATTGAGTAAATATGAACTTTTATTTTTAGACATTTTGAATAATTACTTCGATAAATATTTTATTTACCATGGTTAAAGGGTAAATACGGTGAATAAGGGTAAAAAATAATATTATAATAATATTAAATCACCCTAACATGTTTTCTAACCATATTATATGACACATGACCAACCATGGGAATATTTTGGTCGATATTGGGACCCCATAGAGCCACTTTTATGTGATAAAGACACTTCATATTAATTATGTTAAAGTAAACACAAAAATGACATAAGCATATATCTTTTAGTAAAACAATTTTTACATATGGTTATACATGTTATATATTCTACTAACCACATTAATTAGAAATATAAAATGATTTCCTACATAATGGTATTTTATTAATAATTTTGAGACATTATTTAATTAAATTTATTTATGACACAATAATGATGCAGTATTTTCCATATTAATGAAAGAATCAAATAAATGATATTATAAATACTAAAATAAATATAATTTGAATGTTTTGATGCAATCCAAAAAATTTATAGGTTACTATGACATGTTAGGGTTTATTAAATGTATTTAGTTCGAAGTAATAATGTTTTTATGACTTTAACAAAAATAAATTATTAAATAATCTAAAAATAGACATAAATGATTTTTTAAAACAAATACAATAATATTGGTTGATATAATATTCCTAAAAGTCGAAGGATCAGCCAAATGGCCTAAATAATATTATATGTGTCATTAATTAACCTATTTTTGTTCTCTTTTTAGTTTATGAAATGTTTATTTATCCTATAATATAAAAATACAAAGAGACATGGTTAAAGTCAGACTATTTAACTAAGAGTTAAATCTAAACAATATGGTTAATATAGTGACCCAAACTTGTCTAAAACCTATTGGTTGAGTTTTTTTCGACCCATACCCACTTTATCCTTTAAATAATTCATTTTTGAGATATTTTATACCAAAAATAATTTTATTATAAAATAATATTTCAGGATTTTCCTAAGGCGCCTCTCACCACTTTTATAAAAGGAAACTCCACCTTCTCTCCAATTCACACCTTCAAAGCCTTTTGGCTCCACTAAACCCTGCCCAAATACCCTATAAACAGTCCACCCTTCGTTCGAAAGGACTTCCATTAGTCATAAATCCAACCATAGGATCCCTTTTTATCAAATCAAAAGAAATAACCCGATGAAGAGGTAAATAATTCATCATCTCTTCCAAGTTCCATTATTCTTCCACTTCCTCTTTATTTGTTATTTCCATTATAAAATAATAACTTCATTATCTTCTATATACTTTGATGTTATTATAAATATGGTACAACCATATTCACTATTCTATCCATCCTTCGAATGACATATCACCATATGTGCGTATGTACGGGTTACCGTCTCCACGTCGTGCTGTAATTATTATTCCATACATTATTATTTGGATGGGTATAATAATGATGTGTAATAAATGTAAATAATAAATATAACATGATAATGATTCTGTATATATTATATACCATCAAATTATATATTATTTTAATATCAAAAAAATGATATTGTCGCTCGTGCGTACGTACGGATTACCGTCTCCACGAACGCTATGAGATTCATTCCCCGTCGTATCCATTCAAGATTAATTTTCATTAGATGATTAAAAATAATGTTTATAAACTTAATATCATTCTGAATATGAATAATATATATCCTATCCATAAAAAACATTACTTATATAACAAATCAAAAAAAGTAAAACGAATCAGCTAACACCCAAAAAGACGATAATACTAAGATATTATTAACAAAGAAATGTAAAAAGATCATATATGATATCATATTAATGTATATTATTCTTGTATAATTTAATAAAAATTATTTCACCATTAAAAAGGAGTTTAACCTACCCTTGACAAAAGAAATGTACAAATTATGGGTTTATTTTACAATCTCATTATTTTCCAAGGTTGTTTTTATGTAAGTATCTACTGGGACCTCTTTATCATCCACATCCATGTTTATTAAAAATATATTCCAAAACATTTTTACTATTTACTATACTATCAGTTAAATTCATTTATACACTTTTTTATTTTATAAAATTGTCTGAAAGGAAACTTTCTGTCATTTTCCAAACAAGGTACTTTTTAACATTTTTGACAAAATTAAGTTACGAATGTCTTTTTTTTAACTTATACGGTGGGTGTGGCTATTTTATGTCATTATAACATCGTTGAATATTCCCTTAAAAGTTTATAATAATATTTTCAAAATGAATGTTTTCTTAAATTATTTCAAAATATAAGGAGATATTTCTCTAAATAATTGTTTTTGATTTCATCTATGTCAACATCCTTTGATGTATTTTAAGCTTATTGAGGTTGATTTATTATGATACAAAACTTCCATGTTGTATTGAAGTTTTGGTGATATTTTTGACTATGGATGTGTTATTTTTACACTAGTCATGGTTTATAGATAATGTATTTACATTTCGTATGCTAGTTTTAATATGAATTTTTATGTTATGTTTAAACATTTTCATATGGGGAATCCATTGGACATACTAAGTGATGGGTGGAGCCCGTTATAGCTCCTCGATGCATCGGTAGGTCTCATGTGAAAAACTACTGTCTTGGTAAAAGACCTTGACAAAATATTATTTGTAGTCTTGGAACATGGCCTTGACTACGTGGTTATGAATGTCTGGAATTATGTATTCCATCATTATGAAAGTGGCTATTGATATTTCACGTGACTATTCGACTAGTAGAATATCCATGTGAGTAAGTAAATGGCATTATTTTGATTAATATTTTCCATATTATCATGATTTTTATGTTGAAAAGACTATTGTTTTAGTTCTATACATTTCCTTATATGTTTATGCTTAGTTATGATAGTTTCTGCAATATTGTTATCCTTACTAAGCATCTGAGTTCACCCCTTTCTATGTTTTCTTTTTCTCAGGATGTGAAGATATATATTATGACGGACCTGCAGTGATAGTATCTGGGATCTCAGTGTTTTATATGGAAATAATGTTGTTGTAGTTATCTATTTCATGATGTAATGTAAACCTTATGAATGTATCTAGTACTTCCAATGATACTAAACTAATCGGCCTTTTGAGAGTTGATCTTTTGTGATCATGGCAATGATATGTAATAATGCCCCAACTCTGGGCTTCTGGGGTTTGGGTGTTACAGTGTATAAAGGATGGATAAATTAAAACATAATTAAAACACTAATAAAACACTATACATAAGACAAAATATTACACTTAGGGGAAAAATCCAATATCATGGATTAGCGATTACTACTAAGAATAAAAAAATTATTGAGGAACTCTCTACAAAATAAAAAATAAAACCAATAAAAAATAAAATCTATATTTTAGAATCCAATGATAATTTTTGGAACATTTATGTTTTTATAACCAACTTACCTTAAAATTCAAATGAAAATCAGGGATAAAATATTAATAATTTTTTGTTAAAACATCATAAACAATATAGTTCAATATGAATAATAGTAAAATCTCAACTATCACATATTACCAATTATTACTATTAAAATTTTACCGATTATAACTTTTGTTCCAACCATATTTTCCATATCAAAAAAAATTAAAATAAAATGAAAAACGTTACTGAAGAGGTTAATGCAAACTTTACATTAAATAAAATAAAAAATCAAAAGAATCTACTAGATGGTCCATGATTGTGACTATCACTATTTAAAAAACATGAATTATTCACTATTAAATGGATAATGATACTCAACGAAACCTAACACATGAACGTTTCATATATTATAGCTCTAGAAATAAGAATAAAATAATTACTTATTGCCCACACTTAAACACTAGTAGGAATGAATTTGGAATGGACCATACATTCCCCAAAAATGGAAGAATAAATCATGATTTTGGGTTTTCTAATTACACCAATAATGGTTCCTAATGCCAATATTTATACTTTGGGTTTCTTGATTTCTCCCACAATGTTATGGAACTACTAGAAACCCAAAATAATTAATCTATTTGAAATTAAATGAGAATCAAGATCCAAGATAATCCCATGATATTTATATTAATAGAAAACTATATTTTCCTACCAGATATCACATATCTTGCAAACCAAATCTCTATTTTATACTCTTTGTGAAAAAAAACTAAAATAACTTGGAAATTACTTAATATACCAATAAATAGAAATATAATTATCTATATAACCTATATGGTTAGTTAATAATAATATATATAATTCCATGTCAAATAATTGACACGGTTAAAACAACTAATCCCTAGAAAGAATAAGAAATCAAAAACAAATTTGATAACTTATGACTCATAGAATACATCTTATTTATTAATATAGAAAAAACTATAGCATCCTAATATCATTGAAAAACTAATTTACAAATTTAATTAAATAACACATCCCAATTAAATAATTAAAAAATATTGGTAATCCTATCTTGAGAATTTATCTAAACACATGTAATTAGAAAATCATAAATTTCCATCCATAAATTCTTTTATTTTTTGAAACTATAATTTTAAACTTTTATTGAGATAGAAAATTCAATGGAAAATTACAAAAATACATATAAGATAAATTCCATTTAATTTTCATAATTTAGTTTATTAAGAAAGAAAGTAAATAAATTTTTTTAGAACATTCAATGAGGATTTAATCTTATAAAACCATGAATACCCTATTCTTTCATCCCTAAAACTAAAAATCTATACAAAAAATAATGATGGTATTAATAGAAAATAAATCAAATTTAATCAAAAATAATAGTGTATATAATATTATAAGATGAATTTTGTTTTATTTAGGAAATTTCTATTTATCTCACATTGTGGGTTGTATTTATTATCAATAATAAAAGGTATTTGGTGATGTCAACATATTAAAGAATAAATTGTATTGAAGAACAAGATTGGAAATTTAGGAAAGATCTAAGTTATTTTATGATTTATAATTAAAATGATGCTTGAACTAGTTTTTTTTGTTATTAGATTTCATGGAATAATATCATGATTGATATATATTAAAATCGATTTGGAAGCAATTATTATGTTATGAGATATATACCACATTTTATGAATGATTTCTAAAGAGACTTACACAATACCATATTGTTTACACAATGGAGGTGTTATTATGGATGTGGGTTGAAAAACAGTCTATATTACCTTACATATTATTGTATGATACCATATTTTCTAGGATAATATATATGAGATCTTCACACCATAGTGAAATCTGTTATGTTTCAAGAAGAGTAAGAATGAGGTGTTACACTATTGGAGCACACTGCAATGTAGTGGAGAATTGGGTTGAATTTTATGGCCCTATAAATTTGAGGAACAACACACAAAAAAGGATAATCTATTAAATGGTGGATGATTTGTAAATTTTCTACAAAATAGATATATGGTCCATTCTATAAATTCTAGTTGAATTATTGGTCTTTCCACTAGACACTTCAAGACCCCCATGCCATAGCCTATAGAACATGTCACAAAGGCCCATGAATGTTGATAATAAACCATATATATATTCCAAAATTAAATTCATCATATTACAATACCACGCCTCATGTCATAGAATATCTATCCACACTATAGAAGTGGAATTCTAGGAAAATATTGGATATTCAAAATAGTTATGGTTTCTTGGATTTGTTAAAATAGATTTAGTGGTTATTACATATTATTATAAATACCATTTTCAATGCGATGGGGAGGATGAATTGTGTGATAATAATTTAGAAGTTAAATAATTGATCGAAGGATGTTTAGGCTATTTTATTTGTTAACTTTAAATTCAAGTTTGAAGAATTATTTTAAATCAATTTCACATATTTTTATGAATTGAGGAATTGTGTGAAGTGAAAAACCCCTAATAATATTAGAAGTTATAAAAGAGGAACTAGTGAGATGAGAATAAGGAATACGCAACCGGGATATCATTCCCAAAAGGAGAAGATCTATTAAAAGAGTATTCAGAATATTGAAGATCTAGATCATTCGTAATCTAGTTAAAGTTTCAAGACTAATATTTTTATGATTATCATCAATTATTAAGGATATTGAAGTTGTACATGTGTAGGGTTTTTTATCCATATTCTCATAGAGGAATATTATATTCTAATTTGGTGCATGTGAAATCTTGGAGAAGAGTAATATCTTTCATTATTAGATATAATTTTTTTAGAGAGTTGTATATTCTAGTGTAATCTATATATGGAATAACACAATGCATTATCTATTATAAATTATTCATTATAGAGTTTCTGGAATCCATGTTACTGGTAATATCCAATATATAAGGGAGTAGGATATAGAGTCCCACCATTAAAATTTCTATATGCTTCCATGTCATCATATTTCTATATAGTGTGAGTCAATGAGTATATATTTAGTGTATCCTGAACATTAACAGGTTTTAGAGGATATATTAAGAATATGAATTCATTAAAATATTCTAGTACTAATTCACCCATCCCCCACCCTATGTAGTTAAATATCAGATCTAAGGGAACTTTAATTTGTATTTGAGTGAACATTACGTCGCATTTCTCAAAATCAAGGAAAATATTTACTCTATGAAGGTAAAATTATTTCCTACCTTTTATGGTAAAAATGGTCATATTTAGATGAATATTATTTTTTCCCAACCTTGTTTCATTTATTCTTACATTGGGAGATACGGATTTAATGGTATTTCATCCCATTCATAATAATAATAATCATATAAAACTTAATAAAAAAATAAACATAGAGATGGATGTAAATGAAAAAAAAAATTAATTAACTGTATTTATCAAAAAAACCACCAAGTTCATGGGTATTATAATTGTAAAACATATATATGAAAATTGTGAAGAATTTTTTTAGAAAATATCAATGTGAAGGAATCTAAGCTACAAGAATGGGGGAGTGTATTCGATAATATAAAAATGGATTATATCGTGAATATTGATGGCTATATCACTAGGGTGAATAATATATTCAATAATATTTTTTTTGTTTTGGTTAAAATATAGATAACTACACTATTTTAAAAATTATTATGGTAAAATTTTCAAAATTATTTATTCCCAAAGTATCATAATTAGAATAAAGAGAGGATTTTTTATTGGATGAGATTCGCAACAATCTCATATATTGTGAAATGAAAACATCTCTGGTTTTCATGAAATATTATAGAAAGATAATATAGGATATGATTCCAGGATAAAAGGAAAATGAAAATTGGATGATGAGTTCAATGATTTAGATGTTTAGAATGAGGAATTTCTCAATCATGTTGTTAATATCATGTTAAAGATATTACTAAAGGTAAATTGAAAGGGAAAGGAAATAAAGGTCATAAATTTATGAATGAAAAATATTTTGGTAATATTTAATTTTTCTCCAAAAAAACATGTTATGGAATATAAATCAAATAAAGAAGAAAAAATTCATCTAATAAAGAAGAAATATAAGAAGAAGAAGCAACACATCAGCTACAAAAAAAGAATATTTTAGTGAAAACATAAACAAGAATTATTATAAATTAAATTTTAGGATGGTGAAGATTGTTTATTTTATAATGGAAAGATAAACTCAGAATCATCATATAGTTATGAAGATGGAGAAGAGAGAACAAAACAAAAGTGTGAACTAAAAAACAAATTACAATAATGAATGGGATAGACATAATACCTAAATAAAGAAAATAATAATCTTGAGAAAGAAATCAAAAATATGTTTATTTAGAAAAAATATTAAGACATCAAGTATTTCATATATATTAATGAGTTAAATGCAGAAAAGTTGAATATTTTTTAATTAAAAAAACATATGATGATAAAGAGGATTTGGATGCAACATAATATGAGTAGTTTGAAACACAATCCAACTTTGTTTTGGTAAAAAATTGGTTGAATATGTCTATAAAATAAATTAATAAATTGAAGGATGTTAACAGAGAATCATCTCAATGATGTGATATAAAGAGTTCCAAATATCATGTAAATTATGGTACTTTTAATTCTCAATAAATATCTATAATAAATAATAATTCATGCCTCAAACAAAAAATTTTATATTGTTGGACTATAAAGTCATTGAGAGACACTCATACCCATAAAAGGAAGAGGTGAAATCGAGAAACCATTATCCCTCAAGAAAAAAACGAAAAACATTAATGCATGAATACATTAATATATGTCTAGATAAAAATAAAATAAACTTATAAGATCTTAGTTTAGAGGTTTTTGTTGGTGTGGTGGAATTTATGGATATAAATACTCTATTTAGTTTATTCAAAATTTCATTTCCTAGAAATAGGAATAACAAAAATGGGGTATTTGGTGAGTAATAGAGGATTAAATATCCAAGAATTAATGTAGTGGTCAGATCTATAGAAAATATTTGAACGTGAAATAGATTTAAATATCTAGGGGAGCTCTGCGGAAGATGAATACCAGAGACAAACTGGGATGTGATTTTCATGAATACAATTCAAAAAGAGATTCCATATGGTGTAAGAAGGGAAAAAGTTTAAAATATAAAGGATGAAAAAGAAAACTCATTCAATAATAAAAATGTTTATAATACAAATAAAAAGTACTATAACTTTTTAAACAATTCTTGCTTGATTATCCATTAATATTAGCTATAAATGGTTGAGAATATGTAAATTAATGAGGTTAATGGAAATAAAAAGGTTTAAGAATATTAATTCATGGTTCATGAGAAGTTATTTGAAGTGGATCAATATTCTCTACAAGTGAAAGAATTTTCAATGAAGTAATTGAGAAAAAAATACAATTGAGACTATTATAAAAAGAAATGTGATGATACTGAAAATAATAAGAAGTCATGTTTGAGAGATAAAACTCATATTGAGTGTTACTTATAAGGAATAAATAATTTTCCTCCTTATTCCTATAGTATTTTATATATATTATGATGACATTCAAGGAATTTATAGAGAAATTTTAGGATTTTATAACTGGATAATAAATAAGTAGAGTTTTACATGGTGTAATACTTTGAAATTTATAATAAGGAAAAAACCCTAGAGGAGTATTTATATTTATGATGAAGATTTTATAAAAAATTTTTGCAAATTTGGATATCTCCATGAATTCTAGAATTGCAGTATATGAATCACACAAACACTCCATTGTTATGGAATATTATACATATTTATCATGGGGGGTTTGTATATAGGTTGATTAAAAGGGGATTTATATGAATTGAACCTAAATTGTTTCGATGCATTTGTTGAAGTGGGTGTGGGATCATTTTTTATAAATATTTTTTTACTAGAAACAATTTTAATATTCAAAAAGTTTTATCACAATATAATTTTTCCTGAACTACTTAGATAACACTTATGAATTAACTTTTTTTATATCATGATTTACCACATAGACATAGAGTATATTAGTTAAAGGATCTTTTATAAGGAACCATGTAATATAATACATATCTATCTAAAATGAAAAAATGGGGAGAAAGGTGTGTGTGGTAATTACGCCTACCTTCCATCGCTTTTATTATCAATAAGGGTCAGAATAATTTATCTTTCATGTATACATATTTACATATCTTTTATAAGTGTATTTCCAAAAAATATAAATGGGGTGTTTGTATCTCTATTGTTTTTTTTCAATAAGAGAATGACTTTAATAATAGAAATGGTAAATAATAACATGAATTAAAGAACAATATTGGTTACTGAATGAGGAATATGAATTATTTGGTATTTCTTATAATTTATATGATTCTTAAACATATTTTTGAAGATTAAATATCATGGAAAAATTTCTTGATTTCAGTAGATTAAAAGGACGCTAGAGACATAGATCATGTTACAGGACATATATCATGTCATAGAAATAAAGTGTAATATGGCTTATGATTTAGAATATTGTCTATTCATTGTAGTTGATTTACTTGGTAGTGGGTTGAAAAATGGGCCACAAGACCTAAAATTGTATAGTGAGAGACAATTCAATATGGAAGACTTAATAAAAGATCTTCATGCCATAGTGATTACACTTGTTTTGCAATAATAATAAACATGAGGTGTTACGCTATAGGATCATGCAACATATTAGTAGAGAACTGTGATGAATTTTATGGTCGTGAAATATGAGGACCTCCACACAATAAAATGTGAGTTACACTTTAGTAAATTATGTAGTGAGGTGTTATTCCATAGAGTGATATTCTACACCAAAAATCCTAATCAAATGATTTTTTGTCTCACTATAGATTTTTAGACCTCCACGTTATATCTTATTGAGCCTTCCACAAATTCATATGATAGTTGATAAGAAACCATTGAAAAAAATGGATAATCAACTAAGATATAGATCATGATGCAGTGAAACACATTATGCCAACAAATAATTGGACATGTCATAGAAGTGTATTTCTAGTTTTATTTTGGATAGTATAAATGGTAATGTTAACATGGATTCAATAAAATATATTTAGTTGTTATTACATATTTTTCAAATTTCCATTTCATATATGATGGTCAAGATCATTTTATATAGGATTTGAGGTCTATTAAATTAGAGGTTGAAGGAAGCTGAATATTTCAATTTTAATTTTAACAACAAAATAAAACATTATTAAGAATTTTAAATTTAATATAGATATTTATAACATGGGAAAAATTTTGTGATTGTCAAAATCTTGAGAAGAACTTAATTTATAAAATAAGAACTTCTGAGAAGAGATGATAGAGTCTGAAGCTAGGATGTCATTCATCAAAGAAGAAGATATTTTGTTTGGTTATTCAGGATGTTGATGATTAACATCATTCAGAATCTTGGTAGAGTTTCAATACTAGTAGGTTAAACATCTTTATGAACTTTCAGAGATCATTAAGTATTACACATATACATATTTTTGATCCATATGATCATAGAAGAAGATTATATTATCAAGTGGTGCAATTGAGACCTTAGATAAGAAGAATATATTTATTTGTGGGATCTTATTTATAATTGAGAGTTATATCTTCCTGTTTATTCTAAAATTGATTGAACTTAGGGGGTTATATGTTGTAAAATGTTCATTGGAGATAGTGTAGAATCCATATTATATGGAATAACTAACATATAAAAGAGTGATATTTGGAGCTGAACCATGTATATATATTTTTGTTCTTCCCTTTCATCATATATCTTCACATGGATTGGTTATTTGTCATTATTGAGTGGACTGTCAACATTAATTGATTTCGGGGGACATATTAAGAAGGGTAATTCATGAAAATAGTTCACCATTAATTTACCCCCCCCCCCATCTTAGTGGTACCAAATCAAATCCTCGGGAACTCTAATTATCCTGATCAATAGTTTAACACCACATTTTCCAAAGTCTTAATAAATATTATTATTATTAAATATTTGAAATAGAATAATAAAAAACTAAAATTTTCAAATTATTCGTGGTTTATATGTGGTTATACAGACTATTCAATGTAATTTTACATCATCGGAATATTGTGATAGTATGTAATGCATTGTTAGTGAATATTTGTATGAACTATTAATAGTAATTGTGCATATATCCAAGTTCCAATAAAACCATTATTTCATATCACTACATTCTAGGACCCTTCATAATTTATTTTTGGATTATGAAAATTTACTTATTAAATATTTATTAGGAGTATATGATTTATAAAATCTTTTATACAATATTTTTTGGGTATTTTTAAATAAATATGTATAAATTTAATTACACATGAATTTTTTTATTTTTTTATTAATAATATTTCAATTTTCCATATTGATGTGGAATTAAAATGGTTGTTTTAATTTTAAATACCATGAGAACAATATAGGTGATTATGTGTTTCTATGAAACTATATCTGGATTCTTTTTGAAGAATAAAATAAAAATAGTAATTTATTTTTATTAATTTTATCATTTTGTTTTGTGGAAAGTTGATTTACCAACTCCCCATTTCTCCACTCATATTTAGATAAGAAAAATATATGGGGATAATGTTTTCCCTTTCACAATCTTGGTTATTTCTTTGTGTTATATTACCAAAGAGTATATCATGTATTTTCTTTTTTTTTCTATTCTGGTATATTTCTTCTTCTTTATCTTTCTCTCTTTCTCAATTTTTTTCATAGTTAGGGTTTGTGGGATAATGGGATTTTTTATTTCAAGGAACATCCCCTGGTTTCCATAGTGAATTTAATTTCAAATGGATTATCACCTCCCTTCATAGCCTAAACCACACTTGGTTTTTAATTTTATCATGGTCACATTAATTATATTAAGGTGATTCAATTATTCTCTCTTTCTTTGTTAAATTCATTGGTTCATGAGTGTTATAAATTGGTATTTTACTTTTAAAATACCACATTGTATTATATATTATTGTTTTTAAAGTGTTTTCCATGGTTTTATTATAAATTTTTTATGATTTCATGGGAGTACTTATGGAATTTGTATGTGAGATCACCCTAACCAATATTCATGTGCATAATCTATTTGATAAAAGGTTGATGGTACATATTTATATCAAAATAGAATTTATGTTGATTATTTTACATATAGTTTATTTAAAAGGTATTAATCAATATATTTTATTCAATGATTGTGTTTTCAATCATATATTTTCACTATTCCAATTATAAATGATTTTGATAATTTTATTACACCCCAAGTGTTTATAAAATTTTCACTATGGTTTAGAGTGGATATAATAGAAATTATTTTCTAGTAATGTTTTGATATGAGTTATAAGAAATTGATAAAATGTTTTTAGAATAACAAAAAAAGGGTATAATAGTGGTTTCCAAATTCAATTAGTTTTTTAGAGATGATGTATTTATTTTTTGTGTTTTAAACTATTTTATATAATATTTACTTATATGAAATAATTTTACCAATAAATATTCAGTAAATATGTGTGGTAATTTATTGTAACTTATATTTGTATTAAAAATGCTTTTAATATTTAAAAATATTAACAAAAAATTACTAGGTTATTAAGAGGTTCACTAGGTAAACTAACTAATTGAGGTTATAACGAAAAAATCCCTATATTTCACTATACTAGTTAGTATGAGACTTTTTCTTGGGTATAATAGTCATAACAGTACTCTAATTAGTTATATTATAGAAATTTTACTAGTTTATATTGCTATTATAACTAGTTTCTTGTACATATTTTACATTGTATTTGGATATTGTTATAGATATATCCACAGATACTTATCCTGATATGAATTTGGTCATAATAATGGTAGAAGTTATGATTATGAATGTTATATGTGTGAGTTCCTTTGTTTTCTCTTACATGTATCATTTTATACTCTCCTATAATGAATTTTCATCATTTTCATTATAATTTTTTTTATTTATATATTCACTTATATATTCACATATACACATTTAAATATTTATACACTAGAACACTGTATATTTACTTGTCTGAACTGTTTAGTTATGAAGAATTATGATTAAAAATTTCATTTATATGTCACATTTTTTCTCAAATAATATAAGTATTGAATTTAATAATTTTCATTTCAGACTAAAATATTTGTATTTTCTATGAATGGCAACGTATAGAATATGGTGTGAAATACCAATAAGCTTTAAATCACACACAACATACACACCTTGGAATATATATAAGGTTTTATTCTATTAATTTTCCTTATAGGTATAATCATTGATTTTATTATTAGGAGTGGAGTATTAGCTTAGTTATAGAGAAATAGAGGTAATTGAATATAAAGGATCATGTTTCTTATAGAGATATTTCGGATCATTATCTATTTTTCTAGTAATTTATCTAAGAAATGTAAGTGATTTAATTTTATTTTGATTAGTATTTTTTAGCTTATATTTAATTCGAGGGAATATAGTTTTTTTACATAATTTATGATAGTATCTCTTATTATTCATTATATATATAAATGGTAAATCATTTTCATTTCATAGTTAATACCCTTGGTACCTTTTTCAAAATCATAGATAATATGATCACACATTATGCTTTATAGAATCTCATTATTAGTGCAATTGTACGGTATCTAGATCAGTATGTTAAAAAATGGCATTGAATCATAAACAAGTAGTTGAGTTGTAAATTGAAGTTAAGTCTTTATAATTTGGGATTTAATCCCAGAATAGACATAATAATCCCATTTATGGTAGGAACTCATGTTTTCATTGGTATTCTAGGGATGAATGGTGTTATTTTACCCTCCAATGGGTTGTATTTTAAATTTTTTAACTATAGTGATGTGTTTTTAGATTTATTGATCAAGAAATTATACTAACATTTGTAGTTCATAAATCATGAATTATTTCAAATTTTTTATATATCCCTTGTAAGAATTTGGTTTTTCCTAAATGGTTTTGGGTGTTAATCTAATTTTTTAAAATATTTAATTATATATTTTTGGAAATATTTTGTTTCTTTATCTTTGTTATGTGTAGAAACTACATTATGGATTACGTGTTGTATATATATAAGGATATGTCTAATTATGTTTATTATTTTTATAAAATCGATATTTAATCATTTTATTTATATATTATTTACTAAGATCCCAAAATAAATGGCATTATAATGAAAATGAATAACAATAACTAGATATAAAATCAGATGAATGCATTATGAATGATTATTCTAAAAATATTATTGTCAAAATACCATGATTTTTAAATTTTTATAAAAGTGAATATACAAGTGGAATGTGTAGTCACTTGAAAGTGGATATGAATTAGGGGTGACCTTTTTATAAAATTATATTCCATTTTTGAACCCTAGTATCAATATTCAATCATTTATATAAACAAAATTAAATCAATACCTAGGTTTTTTACCAGATTTGATCCCAACATGGGAATCTAATTCTTATTGTATTTGACTATCGTAGAGTCACAAATTTTCTCTATTTTACTATAGTGATTAAAAATTGTATGTTAATGTATTATCTGATCTAAAATACATTGAAAATTAGTGGTCATCATCTAGTTCCCCTCAGGTAGGCATCCGACCCATCAATAATAAATTTATCTATAGTATCTTCCACATGAAATCCCTTCATCCTCTAAACTAGAATAGTGGTGTTGTTTATTCCGGAACCACTAGTTTCCAATGGTTATCCCCAAACTCACTAAATCAGATATTTCTTTAATTTTGGATGTCAAAACATCACTATAATAAGATCTTCTTCCTTAATGAAAATGTGTTCAGTCATTGGAATATAAATATCAACACTACATAAAAGTTGACAATAGTGATACATCTTTTAAATATAAGATATTTTAACATTGTTCCTTAATAAAATGTTTCAATAGTTACAACAAAGGACCTTTTTATGTATAGTGTCTTGAAAACAAGGTATATACTACATAAAGTTCATAAGTAAATGATAAACATAAACATTATTTAATACTATTTAAATAACTCATTATTATTCTTTCCTAGTTCACCTCAATTTAATTTCTTCCAAGGTAATATACCTTATTAAAAAATGGTAAGCATAAAGACTATTGGGTGAAAAAATGTAAACGAAACATGATCGATTATCATGGATAAATATTAAGGCCTAACATGAGAGTGTAATCATAAATATTTTTGAAACAACCCCAGTTTTCCCTCTTTAAATAAGTAATGTGTTTGATGACTTTCTCTAAAGGAAACACTAATGAAAAATAAATATAGACTATTCTAAGGTAACTATAGAATTTTATGGTATAAACAAAGGTAACAGAATTTTAAAAATGTGTGTTTATACATATAAACATAAACAAATTCTATATAAATACCAATTTAACTATTGAAGTTAAGAAAATCATGAAATGCTTGTCCTAAAATTAAATTCTTTACAATAATAATATATTTTTTATATGAATAATTGATTAACACTAGATTAATTAGTAATTAATATATAAAAATATTTCTCCTATAAAATAAGTATTTCACTTAATTTTATATTTTGAATTAAAAATGAAATATATAAATATTTTTATGTGAGTTTGAAAAAGACAAAATGTTTTTTGGATTTATAATTGTATTATTAGCTTCAGATTTATTTTTTTATTTACCTAATAAAAAATATTTGTAGCTGAATTTGTTCAACTAACATTTTTTAAAATAAAATTAATTTATAACCTTAGTAGTATATATTCTTTAATTTTAAATTTATGAAACCATTTTATAAGACCAAATACGTATTTTATAAGTGAATTTATAATTTTAAAATTATTTATTTAAATAAATAAATGCAGATTTTATATTGTATAATTTAAGTAGAATTGTTCGAAAAAAATATCTAATAAATTTTATTTTTATTTTATAATTAATTTTTATCAATTTAATAAATTTAATAAAACAATTGATTTCAAATTTTTAATTATTAGGTAATAATTATATAAAATGAACCACTTGATTTTTTTGCTTAAAGGATATAATACATAGGTAAAAATTAGTTACCATAGTGAAACAAATTGTAAAATTGATAATCCTTAGAGTTAAGGGGTCCAACAAGTACAAAACATGTATCTATATGAATTTTTGAGGTTTTTATTGACATTATATTCTATACTACTCGTTATGAAATAACTTTTGAGACACTTTTTTTTATATTGACCTCCCTTTGTTGAAACTTTTAGGTTATTTAAAAAACCTCTCAATTTTACATATAAAAAGGGAACTCATATCCTCACATCTCCTCCTAAAAAAACTCTTAGTTTAGGATATAAATATTCATAAAACTATCCTTCACATTATTATAATCCTTAATAATAATTTTTTATTATCAAAATTCAATCCCTCATGTTTTTTACCCCATTTTCAAAGAAGATAATCCAAGAAGTGTGGTATAAGTTCTAAATAAAATCTATCCTGTTATATTTGACTATATTATTTTCTTTCTACATAAGTTTCATTTCACCATCCTAAAATGATAACATCAGTAAAAAATTTATATGTATAGATTATATAATTATGGAATAATATTTAACTGACCTCTCCTCTTACATTAAGAAAAATGAAAATGTGAGTCATTAGTGGTGCAAACTAACACATCCACGAATAAAGATGTTTTCTTTCATTAACATACTAAAATATATGGTTTTTGTTAATATATGAAAACTTTATATGACATATATAAGTAATAAGTGACATTAATATGGTTATTTTTTATACTATAAAAATTAATTATCATTATGACTTAATCCATCGATATCGGTAAATAACCAAAAATAGATCATCACCATTTCAATTTTCCAAAAACATTATTAAAAATAGAATGAATTGGGACTATAACATTATAAGAACTTATAAAACATAAATTATAAAACCATTAGATATTTTTAGATGATGATTTTTGTGAGAAAAATGGAATTTCAACACCTCTTTTACAATCTTTGTATAAACAATTATGATTATTAGCACTTGGTATTAAAAATATATTCCAAAAATCTTATACATGAATATAATTGTTATTAATGAAGTGTATAAATATAAATATATTATAATAATGTTACTAATTAGGTAATTCAAATTTTTATCTTTATGATTTATCAAGTAAAATTATTTATGTACAAATAAAAGGTAATGTTAAGGGACTTGGTAACCCAAACTGCTTTCTTTGAGTTATACAAATTATTATTAAACTATGTTTTATAGGACTTTCCATTTAAATTATTTCCTATTTTTATTTCGAGGGGAAAATAGTTTTTAGTTCAAATATACTTTTATAAATTGTTTTTTTTCAATTTTTTAGTAAAACAAAAAAAGATTTTTTAAAATAAACTCTTAAATTTATATTTTATAATAAAAATTTCAAAGTTATTTGAGGTAATAAATTTAGTTAATTGGATTTCATTATAAAATATACAAATAAAAAGATATATCTCTAATAAATTTATGTTTCATTTTTTACCATACATTATTTTATTAATAAGTGAAAAATTTTCGGGATCATGTTTTTAATGTCAATAAATTTACTTCTTGTTGAAAATTTATTGTTCCAAAACCCATATTTATTTTTTTGGGTTATTTATGTAAAGTTAATGATTTAAATTTTGATGTTTCATTAAATCCATTATATTTCAGAAGTTTCTTTATGAAAATTGACGTACTGAAATTTAAATTTTTAATGAACACAGACATTGTAAATGGGTTTATTATGATATGTTTATGATTGATTTAAAGTGGCCTACAAATGTATGGATGATGAAGGGTGGGGTTATATATCTCCCTCCAATGCATTGGTTTATGTTTATATATCATTATATATTTATGCATGAACATAATTATTTTTTTATATAAGAGTTGTAATTATGGGTTTGATCCAAATTTCATGTTTGTACATAATGAGTTTTTTGCATAAGTATGGGCATAATGATTCTTCTCAGATATATTTTCCTATAATTATGGTTGTGAAACATTTCCAATTTGATTATAAAGTTATTAAAAAATTTCTTGATTCATTTTTTTTCCAAAAATTCAATGTTCTCAATATTATTCTTTATTTTTATATTATTATACACTTTAATTTTATTTTAAATTGTTATATAAATATTGAGACGTTTTTTGAGCTATTACATATTTAAATGTTTCCTTAATGATCAATTTAGGGACTAATGTTATTGTATCATGTTTTATGATTATGTTTTAAGTTATTTTGATAATTTATTATGATATTTATGTCTTACTCAATTGTTTCCTTCATGTTATGATATTTTATTACCTTATTGAGTATTTTAGATCAACCATTTCTTATGTTTCGAATATCTAAGTTACAAAGATGATTTTATCATGTGAGATATCTTGTAAAATGGTCAATAAGGGATTTATTATGGAGAAATGATCACAATTTTAATAAATTAATATGATTATGTAGCTAATTTATAAGATACAAAACCTTTAGGTCCAAGAGTTATGACACTATTAGTGAAATATAATTTTTAAATCATATGACTAATGTATTATATAATATAATTTTTGGTTGAAAAACATTATTTGGTTTAAGAATATGATTTAGTAAATTTTAGATATTTTTTTTAAATAACCATAGAAAAAACACAAATGATATGTTTAAGATATCTATTTTGGTAATGTATGGATTATAAGGATTTCCCAAAAATATATATCTGTATAAATACTATTAGTGGATGTGTTTTTTTCACAAATGAATCAATGGGTAATAAACCTAAAAAAGATTTCCAGCTTTCTCCCCACCATCATTCTAGTGCACGATGATTAGGAATTTAATCCATACCTATTTTTACACTTTAGAGATAGATTTTTAGGTTAATCACATTTCTTTTTAAATAAATACTAATTATTTTATTATACATAACTAGTTAAATTTGAAATTAAATCACGGATAAAATGTTTTTAAATGTATATATTTATAGGCTAACATATTTGTGTTATTTATGGAATGATTCTTCTAATTTTATAGTTTTATTTTATATATAATTATTAATTTTGGCATACTCATCCCATTTTTTCCATTAGTTAAGGTAATGGAAGGAACCCAAAAGAACCAAATATAACAATGGGTGCAATGGATAGTGTATATTTGTTCCCAATGGCCAACCAAATGAGATTTGGGAAGGATTGAAAAATTTAAATTTAATGCTCAGTCAACTATATCATGATTTATATAGAACCAAAAATCAATTTAAACCCTTAAATTCACCAAGGATTGATCAACTCACTATCAATTCATTTATTATAAATCATATACCCTCTTGTAACAGGTCATCTAATCCACTAGTTGATGAGTAGTGGGTTAGTGAAATGAAAAATTATTTTCCATTCCATAATGATCAAACCAAAATAAGGATGTTTTGGTATTCTACCATTTATTTTATGGTCCTGTGGTTCTTAACCATAGAATTTTCCAAAGAAAATTTAGCTTTTAATTTAATAGATGGGGAAAATTCTAAAAAATATTGACAATGTAAATATAAACATTATAATAATTTAATGTATTGTTTCTAAATGGATTTTAAGGCCGAGGTTGTGTATTAGGTGTTCCACTGAGGTTCGATACATCGATATTTGGAAGCCCTTATTTTGGAAATTTATAGAGAGGTGCATGGTTTGTGCACGATCAATGCTAACTATTCCCCTCAACCATAGAGGGCATAGAGGTACTTGCAAGGTTTCTCATGGTTTGTCAAACCATTCACCAATGGTCTCAGGATTCTGTAAGGGGTTATACAAAAACAAATATTTAGAACACATGGGATATGTATGGTTAGAAAAATTATTCACCTATCCCATATGGAAAGTGTCACTTTGGGAGTGAGACCCCAGGGTTGACACACGGTTTTTCCAAACCATGTAGCAAAATTGTGCACATCAATTAAAGGGGTAAAATTACCCTTATACCAGTATTTACTTTTAAGCTTTCACCCCTTTATTCTCCTATCATCCATGTGAAATGGACCCTTTCATTAGGATATCTATTCATATCCAATAGTTATGGAGAGATCCCATTTGTTTAGACATTGATTCAGGCATATTCAAGTTCATTGGAGGCATAGTGTGGTTATTCTATGATTCATCTTTCCTCTTTTTGGTGTTTATCTTGAAATATTAAATGATATTTAAATGGAATATCATATTCCATATTTTCTTGTATTTTTTCAATTTAAACTATTTCTCTCAAACAATCTTGAATCAAAGCCTGGTATTGGATGCATGGATCATTTTAGGAACAAGGTAGGTGTTCTATGGATTTTTTCCTTAATGTGTCATTGTTTATAAATTACTCCATTGTTCCACATGTTGGATCCTCTATTTGTTTCTCCTAAAATGTGAAAAAATATAAACTAATTATCTAATTTATGACCTAGAGACTTTGTTAGACCCTTTGACATTGATGGAGGTTGTTGACATCAACTTAATCCTACCCTATGGGTGTGGCCAATTAATTTATATTATTGTCCATTGTTTGTAATATTCCATTGAGTGATAATTGATTAATTAATGATTAAGTAATTATTTAAATTAGAAATGATAATTTATATTTTTTTAGCCTGTGACAATATAGAAATATTATCTTGGTTGGAAAGGGGTAATCGAAGGAGTTATTTGGAATGAAAAATGGCATGGACTTTCTCATGGCCTTATTAATTACTTATAGATGGTGTAGCGCAAACTATATACCCGAAAAATTATAAATAATTCTTATTCTTATGGAATATTTATTAATCATACTTGAACTATAATAATCCATGATTACATATATATCCTTATTAATTATTTATGATTGAATCGAGTTGAATTTTCAATATGATTTGTGATTTTTGGCTTGCATATATCTCATGTCTTATGAATAAACTTTTATGAATGATGCCTTATTTTTGTGACCAAAACAGGTTGTTAGTCATTTTGGGTTTCATTTATAAATTTCATAGTGTGAACACAAACATGGCCTTAAAATCAATTTATTTATTAGATTTTATACTCATGAATGGAATTCTTTATGGTGATACTCGAGCATGGCATAACATATTATAATAGTCAAGCATGGAATCCCTTATTGTGACACTATAGTATAGAATACCCTATTATGATACTTGTTAATTTTATCTTCTATTGTGATACTCATCTATGACATCCCTTATTGGGATACATGGGCATGACATCCCGTATTGTGATACTCAGGCATGGAGTGCCTTATAAATTGTGACACCCGGGCATGGTTCCCCATTTTTTGATACAAAGGAATGGATTCATTTATAAACTATGATACACATACATGGAATCCCTTACTACCTTATGGGACTCTTGTGACTATGCATGGATTATAAATTCACCTCTCGAGTCCTGGCTAACACTACTCATGTGTGTTTGTGTGTGTGTGTGAGTGTGGCTATGTATATTACTATGTACATTGTTCATATATATACATACATATCTATATAAATATACGTATATATATATTGTTAACAATCCTTATATATATTATAGATCAGGCTGAAGTAGTTATTTTCGATCGGGTGTCCTTTGAGAAATCCAATATCAATATGTTTATATTCATTTATTCACTATCTTATTTGATATACCTACACACTGTTTTTTTCTGTTGAATTCTTAGATAGAATCAGTCACTGTTAATGGTAGCATATTGATTTTATATGTCATCTTAATTGGGATGTTGTTTGGTACCCATATGGACCTAATGGTTATAGATTCATGATAATGAATTATGATTGTACTACTAGTCTTATACATGGGTTCTTAGGAGTACAAGACTCATCCATACCATAAGATGCTTTTAGAGATTTCTTTTGGGGCCTTATCCACTTCACTTTATATTAGTAATGAATTTACTACTTTATATCAATTTATTTTATATTGTAGATTCATATAGAAATATTTTATTTTATATTTGGTGTTCACCAATTTTTTATTTATAATTTCTTATCATTTATTATTATCCTTGAGTGCTCTTTTTTCATCATCTTCATTTATTTTTTTTATTTCTCTAATTATTCCATTGTGCTAATATAATCAAGACATTATAGTCTCCCCAACATACCATCATCATAACCTCACTCCTAGTCAACATCCTCGGGCATATGGGGAGGTGATCATGGGGTTATGTGGTCGACCGACTTGGGGAATCATTTTAGTGGATCCCATGTAGGGAAATTAAAAAGTGGTTTCAGATATTATTTTATATTCTATTACTATTTTGGGTTCGTATACATGATATTGTGAGTGTTTTGTCACTTATTAAATTTTTTTTGAGTGATCAACCCATGAAAGGGGAAAAGACAAATTGTTTAGGGATGAGACTACTGGTCATGTTATTCATTATTACATTTGATTATTATTTCACATTGAGTTATTAGTGTACTTAATGATACATGATGGATTTTGATATTATGGTATTTTATCCTTGGCTTAGTATGGAAAGGAATTATTATTTCATGCATCATTATAGGCACAAATAAATTCACATTGCATTCATATTGCATGCTATGTAGGTTTTATTTCTTGACTTCCATATACATGTTGTATTTTCATTATGTTTTTTAGTATCATGAATATTTGTATTCCATGTATGGAATAATATTTTTCACCCTCTTGTTATATACCATGCTTCATTGGTTTCATATATATATTTGTTTATTCTTTACTACAATATGATATCATGATTTTTTAATATGATGATAAAATAATTGGTTATTAATGTGTCTTCTTCAACATAAATGGTGTTTCTTGTATGTCTTGATGGTGTAACCTTAACTAAAAAAATAATCCATGTTTTATCTATAGACCTTTGATCACATTGGATAAAATTTTACTAGTTGAAATTAAATGGGGGATAATTTTTTAGTTTATAGAGTTTATTGTCCATTATAAATTGGATAACGGTGACCCGTATAATTGAAAATTCATGTATGAACATTATATATTCTGAAATCAAAGATAATGAATCTGTTAAAACTACATGAAAGGAATATAACTTTATAAATTAGGAATGGAAATGAGTTTAACATAACCATGGTATTTGATAAATTGAAATCCTTACAGGAAATGGTTTCATTTAGTATGGTAAGTTCCATTATAATTTGGTTATGATAACCCATAAGATTAAATCCCAAAATGCACCACAAGACCCATGTAGGTTATTTGGGGAATGCTGTTATCTATTAAACCCATTAAAGATTTCATAAAATCTAAAATAATATAACAACACCCTCATATATTTCCTTATTTGTTTTATTCCATAGTACTTAACCCCATGGGGTATGATATGGGTATGAGGGATGGTTATTTTAAGTTTCATGGGTAACTTATCTAGGTTTCATTTAAATGTATGAAATATATTTCTGATATAATCCCCTTTAAATAATAATTACCTATTAAATTCTTTTGATATGTACATATACGAGTTTTAGTTAACTAAATTTCCAATTAAAATTTAAAGGGTGTTTTCCTCTATAAGTTGGAATTAATATTTTCCTTATCTATGCTCAATTTTGATAACATTATAGATAAATAAAATTGTGAAAAGGAATTTATAAAAATAAATTGTTAAATTGTTAAATTATTTCATCTAAAAAATAGATCTTTAAAGGAATTTTGATATAATATGTTTATGGTTCCTTGGGGCCTTAGTTAAATAATGCACCAATTACATTGTCTTATAACTGGTACTTGATGTTCTTAGTACTGAGCCTTGGAAATTTTTAAAAATTAAATTTAAATTAGTATAATTGAACAAATGAATCCTTAATGTGTTTTTTATAGCTTGAACCCTCATTTATGGGTTGTTAAAAAAATTCCCGAAGTTCTTCCTTCAAGGGGAATGTATATGTTTATCATAGGTCAGTGTTGAACTTTTTTTACATTGGTATTTAAGGTAAGGCCAATAATCCTAGTAACCTTTTGGAGTGACATGTTTGTAGGATCGATGCATTATGTTTAATTAGGGGATAGTTCATGGTATATATCATGATTAGAAATTTAACCTTTTCTCAATGTTGATAAATTTTTTAAATGTGAGGTATCATTTCACACTATCATTCTTGAGTGGGACAGATAGTTTTTAGAATGATTTCTACATTAGGAAGGATTTCATGTTACAATTAACCCTTGATAAAGTATTAAACATCATGAAATGATTTGTTTCAGTGGGTTGGACATTCCAATGGGATAGTTAGCTTCTTATTATGTTTTTTAATCTATCACATTTTTTTAGATTCATGATATCTTTGGGACAAAAAATTAAAGAAATATAAAAACATATGTTGTACTATTGCGAAATCGGGGTAACATGTGTTATTAAAAACCTTCTATAAATTAATATGTGGTATAGTGAATCATGTAAGGTGGTTGGAAATATTTAAAGCCTTGAGTTATTATGCTACATTTTGGGGTCATTTCACGAGTAGAATGGCCTAGTTGTATACAAAAGTTTTACTTTTTCTGGTGATTGGGATGACGTTGTAATTGGATCGGGTGTCATAATACTAAAGATCAGTTTAGCCTTGGATTATATGGTAAAATCATGTTGTCTATATAAGTAAACATTGTTTGGTGGTGGATGGACCGTGTTTCATCGACTGAATTCCCATTCTCCGTAAATGATGTCTTTTTTTGACAAAATAAGACGAATCCATTAATGATGGAGATCAGCAAAAATACAGTTGCATAACCATGATTGAAAATGATTAAACCAGAGAAAATCCTCGTAAGGAGGGCCAACGGCTGCCATCTTGTGATCGGCTTCATTCGGTTCCCTTTTAATAAATGAGAAATTGTAGGATGTGAAGCCTTGTCTCAGAGAGTGAATACACCGAGTAATGGAGCTGAAAGGATGAAGCCCGCCGTCAGTGAGATTGATGGCATTGATAACGGTGAGACAATCAGATTCGATGTTAATGGAATCCCAACCACGGTCTTTTGCGAAGTTTAACCTAGCGAGGATGGCGGCGGCCTCCGCGACTGAGGACTCCCAAAGTGCGTAGCGTGCTTCGTATTTGGCTGCGATAAGATTTCACTGGTTGTCTCGGGCCAGCAAACCTAGTCCAACTGGGCCATCCTTAGGGAGAGAGGAATCCACATTGATCTTAAAAATCCCTTCCGGTGGGGGGCACCAATGTTGGGAATGAAGAGAGGGGGTGAAAAGTCATTACTACTCAGGGTGGTTCTGCCAAACCGCAATCCATGATGATGCCCGGTCAATCCAAAATCTGGGGGGCCTCCGAAAAAGATTGAAAATGGCCTCGTTCCGCCTATCCCAGATAATCCAAGACAGAATTCACAGGGCGCCTACTTTAGCCGGTGAAAAGGAGGAGCAACATCGCATCAGGAGAGAGGTAAGATCCGAGGCGACGTCCAGGGACAGCTCCGTAGTAGATCCCCAGCCATTCCAAACCTCATGAGCCCCGGGGAATTGAATGAGAGCATGGAGAGGGGATTCAGGCACAGAAGGGTAGAAGGGGCATGAGTTGTCATTTGAAAAGGGTCTGTAGGCTAGGAGGCTCTTTGTAGGAAGGATACCGGTGCACACCTTCCACCAGAAAAAGCCGACTTTAGGGGGAAAATTAAGCTTCCAAATTGATGTCCAGGGCCTCGCATCTCCTTCTGTAATTTGACCAGTGAGAGCTCGCCGGTAGCCAGCTTTCACCGTGTACTCTCCTGAGGTGTCGTTTGTCCTGTAGAGATGATCTGGCCTTGCGTCTGGCACACAGGGGATACTCAGAATAATTCTCCTTTCCCTCTCATTAAACCACGAATAGAGTTTTTCCCGACATCATCCTGCCCCTTGATTATCAAATAGACAACAGACTATGTCGTGTTCGGAGCCTGGATAAATAGGGGACGATACCTTCGCGCCTGCCTGATCAATAAGCCAGGGATCAGACCAAATCTTGACCGTTAAACCATTCCCAATCCTCCAGCATAATCCTTTCCTCAGAAGATTGTGAGCACCCCAAATGCTTCTCCAGAGAAAACTGGGTCGATAGACAAGATGGGAATCCAAGAAATCCTTATGTGGGAAATATTTAGCTCAGAGATCTCGCGTGCATAGGGATGATGGGTTATTAATCATACGCCAACCTTGTTTAGCCAGCAAAGCCTCATTAAAAAGAGAAAGGTCCCGGAAGCCCATTCTGCCTTCAGATTTTGGTTGGCAGAGAGCATAACAGGCGATCCAATGGACTTTATTTTTGTCGTCCTTTCGACCCCACTGGAAGTTAGATGTGCTGGATTGAATCTGTGAAAGCACCATGTCAAGAAGTTTAAAAATATACATCAAATAGTTGGGGACAGATTGAAGTTCCGCCTTGATGAGGGTTTCCTTCCTGGCCTTGGATATTTTTTTGGGGGTCCAACCTTGTATTTTTCTTTCAATTAGATCCACAATAGGTGAACAGATTTCTTTCTTTGACCATCCAACCACTATCGGGATCCCAAGATACTTCTGGGGCTTATCGACCCCAGGGATGCTTGCTATAGAGCAGAGTTCTTCTCTTTTCAGCTGAGGGACTCCAGAGCTGAAATAAATTTCTGATTTACTCTGGTTGATCATTTGTCCTGAAGCCCGTTCATACTGTTGAATCACCTGGCAGATTGCAATACACTCATTAGGGGAAGCTCGGGAAAATAGAAGGCAATCATCGGCAAAGAAGAGGTGGGAGATCGGAGGGCCCTTGCGGCACACTTTTGCCCCATTAATTCTGGAAGACGAAGCTGCCCTGAAAAGGAGGTTAGAAAACACATCAGCCACTAAAATAAAGAGGAAAGGGGAAAGAGGATCTCCCTGGAGAAGCCCACGGGATGGGGAAAAGACTCAGGTGAGCACCCCATTGACATTAATACAGAAGTACACTGTCGAGACGCATTGCATGATCATGTCAATCCATTTGGTGCAGAAACCCATCTTGAGCATCACAAATCTGAGGAAGTTCCATTCCACTCTATCATAGGCCTTAGCCATATCCAATTTCCAAGCCATGATCCCTCTCTTTGCTCGTGTTCGTGTTTTCATGAAATGAAAAATTTCATGAGCAATAATGGCATTATCAGTGATTAACCTTTTTGCCACAAAAGCACTTTGGTTCTCTAAAATGACGTCGGGTAACCATGGACGCAACTGATTCGCCAGGATCTTCGAAAAGATCTTATACGAAACATTGCACAGACTGATAGGTCGAAAGTCCGAAACCCCTTGCGAATTTTTCATCTTGGGAATGAGGGTAAGAATAGTTTCATTAATAGTAGATAGGTCCGTTTTCCCTGCCCAAATATCCCTCATCAGATTATAGATGTCTGGACCAATGATGTGCCAGTAATTCTTGAAAAAGAGGGCATGAAAACCGTCTAGTCCCGGGGCCTTCGTAGAGTGGATTTGCTTTGAAGCCTTGAGAGTCTTGTCATTCGTCACATCTTTAGAAAGCTGTCTATTCATATCGTCAGATATCACAGGTGTGATGCAGTCCTCAATCTCAGGAGAAATGTAAGATTGGCCTATAGAGAAGAGCTTCTGAAAATAGCTCAATAATACTTCTTGTATTCCCCCTGTGTCAGACACTTTACTACCATCTGATTTTAAAATGCCAGAAATAATGTTTTTTCGGCGTCTTGCTGAAGCCTTCTGGTGGAAATAACGGTTATTAGAATCCCTTTCTGCAATATGAATATCACGCGCTCGCATAGCCCATAAACCTTCCTTATTGCGTAGAGCAACATCCAGCTCTCGTTGGGTTTCACTAATTTTGGAGAGAATGCTGCTAGAAGGGGGTTTGCTAAGAAGATATCCAAGCTTCCTTTCAAGAAAATTGCAGTGCCGATCCGAGTGACGGAATTTAGAGTAACTCTATGTCTTCGGATCAGACGCCACTCGGTGAAGGTTGGTTCTCAGATCAGCTTTCCCATTCTTCGAGCATGAACGGATAACCTCCTCGCACTCGGGATCTTTTGACCAGAAGCTTTCGAATCTGAATGGTTTTCTGAAACTAGTAGCGTGCTCATGATGGGTACAGTTAATGACAATTGGGCAGTGATCTAAGCAGTTGAGTGTGAGGTGTCTGATATGGTACATTTTGAAGAGTTTCATCCAATCCATTGAGCCAAGGAATCTATCCAGACGTTCAGCGATTCGGTTCCCATCTGAACTGCCTCGGAACCATGTGAAAGGATTACCCGTTTAACCCAGGTCCATCAGCTCTTCCTTAAGGATAGCTTCATTAAAATCAGACATAGATGTGGAGGAGCACACAGCTACACCTTTTTTCTCCTTCTAAAAAAGGATCTCGTTAAAATCCCCTCCAAACAGAATGGGGCTTGGCAGATCATGATGGAGTTTACAAAGAAGATCCCAAGATTTCCACTTTTCAGACTGGGAGGGCCAGCCATAGAAGCCCACAAAAGTCCAGGGGGGGTTGTAGGAATCATAAATGGCTGCTACCACATGGCTTTGGGAAAAAGATAGGAGCCTGAAATCAACATTATCCTTCCAAAGGAGACATAATCCCCCTGAATGACCCAGTCGGGGAACCGGGAAACAACCCTGGAAACCGCATTTTAGAGCAAGATTTGTGTTGTCCTTATTTTCCAATATGGTTTCAGACAAGAAAACCATATCAGGGCAACTTTGAGCACAATGTTTCTGAAACATACGAACCATTCGTGGGTTGCCAAGCCCACGGCAGTCCCAGCATAAAGCAATCATTGCTCTAGGTGGGGTCGGGCCTGACCCGCCTCCGCCTTTGACTCTTGTGTGTTTAATGATGTACCTGATGCTTTCGTCATTTTGGGAGGACTGGTGAGCAAAACACTGGACTCGCTTTGTCGTTTAAGATCTCCTGGCTTAGGATCCCCTGAGCAATCGCCTCTACCCACCGCCACATGCCCTTTTCCATGTTCTACGAGTAATATGTCATGAAGGTGAGGCTTCAGTCATCCCAGAATCATCTTGCAGAAGGGCATCAGTTGGGATCATATTTGGATTCGGCTCAGCATCAGGCGGATCCAAGGAAACATGTTTCTGCATCGGAAATTTCTCTGGAGGTTATTTCGGTTTAGGTAGCGGCCCAGTTGAAGTAAAGATCGTTAAATTCGGTGTAGTTGAAACGAAGTCGGAGTTGTTGTTACCCTGAATCAGGTGACTGTCCTGCCGAGCCCCATCATTGCATCTGACGATAATATCTTGGGAGGCGTTTCCTGTTCCCCTAAGATCATTTGGGTAATCTTTAGGGAAGACAGGTGGTCCCATCGTTATAACAGAAGGTTGTCCAAATTCTGGTCGCCTTAGATGGGCTGCAATGAGACGGTCCTGATCCATTTGTCTCTCCGCCTCAGGGATATATGCCTCTCTATGTGATTTGGCCCGGATCCACGGACCATATTGAAGGATAATATTTTCAGTGGTATTATCTGACTTTGAATCGCACGCTTTCTCAATGTGGCCGATACGTCCGCAAAGGAAGCAGAAGATTGAGAGTTTTTCGAATTCGAACGAGATCCAGGTGTTGGAGTCATCAATTTTTAGGAACATACCTCGCATTAGGGGTTCTGACACATCGATCTCAGAATTTATTCGAACCCAGGGGCCCCATTAGATTGGGTCTGAGCAATCCCACTCTAGGAAAAGACCGATCTGGTCTCCAATTTCTTTCATCACACGTGTTGATCTCCCATGAAACGGTATTCTTTAATTCTTACCCAGAACGGGGATCGGGTAAGTGTGCAATTCTGGATCTCGTCTACCCCTTTAATTTCCTCCATCAGTATGAGATGATTGTCAAAGGACCAAGGTCGTCCTCTGAGGACTTTATCTTTGTCTTTATCACAGAAGAATTCAAAAACTAGCAGTTTGTTCTCAATTTCCCGGATGGCTACTCCAGCTTCCAATTTCCAATGATTTTGAAGGGTGGTCCTGAGGGCCTTTAGATTAATTGGTGCCTTGGTCGCCAGTCTTCCGATAACCAATAGAGCCAAATGTTTTGTCAAATTGTTGTCTTCATTTCTACAGGTTGCAAGTGGAACTTTTTCTTTGTCTATCAAGGTGAGGTTCTTCCATTGATTCAGCAAATCTGCCTCCATGTTGAGAGCCATGAAATCTCCAAGGGGGTGATTGGCCCAACAGGGGTCCCCTATCCAGGGGGTGTCCAGCCCAACAGGGGTCCCCGACCCAGGGGCTCCGGCCCAATACGAGAAAGCACAAGCTGGTTCTTTACAACCAGTGTGAGCACTCGCGGCCTCGCGACCAGGAGAATCACGGCTTGAAGCTTCGCGGCCAGTGCGATGCGGCCGTTTCTGAACGGCCTGGAGCTTCGCGACCAAGAGCTTGGTGACACGGATCTTCGCGTCCAGGAGCCTTGCGAACAGTGAATTGCGGCCTCTGCTTTGCAATCAGAGGCTTCGCGACCAGGCGCTTCGCGACCAGGCGCTTCATGGCCAGTTGCTTTGCGGCCGAGTGGTTCGCGACCAGGCGCTTTGCGACCATGCCTCTGTGACCAGGTGCTTCGCGACCAGGAGCTTCACGACCAAGCGCTTCGCGGCCGAGCGTTACGCGACCAGGCGCTTCGTGACCATGCCTTCGCGTGCGAAACTTCACAATCGTGACTTCGCGGCCGGTGAAATGAAACCACAGCTTTGAGCCCAATGCAATGTGATCGGTAATTTGCGATCGTGTCTTTGCGACCGAATCAATGCAATCATGGTGTCGTGACAGGAGGTTTGCGACCGGATTCTCACGCCTTGACAAACCCAGCTAGTCAACTGCGTGGAGTCCGCAACCAGAACCCAGAACGATGGAGTGGCGAACCAAATACCGAGCGAGTAATGGGATCTCAGTATTCAACAACAAGAAACGGGGCTCCACTCCCTTAAAACAGATCTGAAAACAAGCCTAGAGAAAAAAAAGCAGAAGTAAAGGCAGGTCTGTAAAAAAAACAGATGTAAAACCAGATCTGGAGATCCAGATCTAAGAGTGCCGGTCTGAAAATGAAGATCTGGGACCAGATCTGGAGATCCAGATCTAGGAACGCCTGTCTGAAAATGAAGATCTGGAACCAGCAACTTCTCAAGAAAGATCTGGACGTGCAAAAATTCCTCCCGATGGCCAGCAGTTCTCTGAATGTCGAGAAGGAGGGCCGGAACCCTGTGGAAACCCGGACGGGGAGACCTTCGTCTCCGTGATGGATGCGAGGAGCACTGTTCCAGCTCTTGTAGAGATGTCGTAGAAGCGGGGGGGGGGAGAAACTCCAACTCCGAGAGGAAAGTCGGTCGGAGATCGGAACCTAGGAGAAATCCTAGGAGAAAACGCTCTCAGTGGGAGAGAAAACGCTCTCAGCGGGAGAGACTTTTCGTAAATGATGACTTTGACACCCTTAATGTGGTGAGTTTCCTTCCAAACATGGTTTAGTGTATCCTTCTTAGTATAGGGATGGAAACTAAAAAATTTCCATTTGTACATGGTCATAACATATTTTGGAAGTACGTGAGGATAGTAATATAGGGTTCTATCCCTTGAAACTACAATCATTAAAAAACATAGTTATGGGTTTGGATAGTGTCAAGACACTAGATTCAGGATGAGGTGCATAATTGACCCTAGAATATAATGATTTTGAGGTATCTCGGTGCCTGGAAGATATCACGATAATGAAATGGTTTTATTTTTACATGACCTTTGAGGACACCATGACTCGATGTTAGACTATGGTGTGGTTTTTTGAATAAATAAAGAAATGACTCAGTATTGATGGAATCATGGTCAGTAAATGTTGACACATCCATAGATCCATCTGAGATCATTCAAAAGAAATCACGAAAAAGTGGTTCAACTATTCTTCTTATGTATATTTTCTTACGGTGGATGGAAACCACGATAAGAAAATCATTTTGATATGGAATGTGTGTCTAATGTCATATTGGTAATCATTGATATCCTCTAAGTATACTATTTTCTTAAAAATTATTATACCCCTTATATTGACATCATCCAATTTATGTTGACAGTTCATCAATTGTCATTGAGATAAAAAATTTAAATTACCTAATTTTTTTGGATAAATAGACCCATTTTCAGAGTTATTCTCTATGAGTTGGCACATTTTTAGAGGTGTGGGTAGTAATGAGTGATACTTGGGTTCATGAGTAAGAAAAAATTATATGGAATCATGGATGAAATCTTGTTCTTTATCTCAATCACCAAGGGAGATACTATCATTGAAAATAGTTATTGTTTTGATATGTATATGCTTCAGGTATGTAACAACATCTCACTTGTAAACTCTATAGAATATAATACCTTGTATTACCTCTTTTTAATATTTTAGTTGATTATGAGGTTACCCTAAACTATGTTTAGGATTGAATGACATGTTTATAGTGTGATGAACTAAGTATGTTGGATTAGCATACACATATATTTGTGTTGTAACATGATGAAATTAATGAACAGATTCGTTAAAAATGTCACCAGAATCCCATTATGGGATTCGATAAGAATACATGAAATGAACTTGGTATATCATGGAATAAGGGTCTTATAATCTGGTTCTAGGTACTTCAGCTACTAATGTTAATAATTTTCAGATATAGTTAGCTTATAGTGGCTTGAATCTATTTTCACTTGATGTTTGTATGTGATTGTTGAGGAACCACTTTTTACATGTCTTCAAGATTAGTTGATTGTATTGAAAAAGTTAGATGAGGTTTTTTCAGGGCTTCACTAGGATCAATATAGCCAAATTGGGAATCATCTATTTTATCAAATTGAGAAACATTCAATTAGCATCATTGGAATTCTAATTAAGTGATAATGTTGTGAATTCTGAGGTGGGAGTACCACGACATAGAATTGGTCTTTTAGGTTAGAACCTATTATGGTGATCACCATAGACTGTTTGATAAAATAGATGATGAAATCATCATGTCTTGAGTTATATAAGTTTAAATAAGGTTAATCTCAATGTATTCTCTTTTGAAACATGTTTTGGATTAAGTATTAATGTCTTGTGTACCAAGTAATAAAAGTAATGATTATAGACATGTTAGGCATTTGAAATTCAATGCATCCATTTTAGCTAAAATTTAATGACCCGGGTAGGTCAGTTGTTGTTTCCATATTCACCAAGGATTCTCAAGGATGAGAATTTATATGTTTTATAGATTTTATGGTCCAATGATTTTTGAATTAAAAAGTTTTCTAAAGGAATTTGTGCTTTTCATTTGGTAGACATGTTGAATTCTTAACCAATTTTTGGAAGGTAAATCTATGTGTTAAAATCCTTAAATTTTTTTATTAGATGGTTTTAAGTCTTGAGAGGCTTCTTGGGTGTTTGTTGAGGTTTGGTGGATTCTAACTTCAATTATTTGGATTTTGTAAAGATAAATGGAGGTGTATAGTTAGCACATAGTTAGTGATAAACATTACACTCAACCATGTAGGGAATGGAGGGTTCCTGGAGTGTGTCACATGGTTTCTCAAACCATAAATCCAAGGATGCATGAAATTTTGAATAGTTCTAAAACAAATTGCATATAATGACACATTTGACACACAAGGTTATATAAATCATACACCTATCCTTCATGGTTAGTGCCGCATAGGCAATAATCCCACATGGTTTGTGCATGATTTTTCCAAACTATGCTCCCAAACCATGGAACATATTTAGAGAGGTAAAAATAATATTTTTCCATGTTTTATTTTATGAGTATACCTCTATTTTATCCTCCCATATGAATGTAAAATCCCCTATCATTAGTGGATGTGTTCCAATCTTCTAGACATGGATAAATCCCCTTTGTTTCGTTTATGATTCAAGTTTTTTCATGTTTGTTAGAAGTGTAACAGTTATTCTATGATTCCTCCTACACATTTTATCAATTTATCCTACTATATTGAATGAAATCTCAATATGAGATAATATGCCCTGTTCTTATGGAATTTTTCTATTTAATTTATTTCTCTCAAACCATATTTATTCAAGGACCAATATTTGATGATTGGAGTGTCTTAAAAATGAGGTAGATGTTCTATAGTTTTTTTCATTATCATGTAATTTTTTATAAATTGTTTCATTGTTCCGCCTATAGGATTCACTATTTTTTCGCTTAAAATGTGAGGATAACCTAAATTATTTTTCAAAAACATATCTTAGACCCTTTTTTAGGCTTGTTTACATGGTTTAAATTTTGTTAAACTAAACTTTTTCCACCCCTTTGGGGGAAAACACTAAGATATATCAGCTTCTAAATCCCAAGCTATAGCCACCGTAAACGGTCTAGAGTACTAGGTATCCCTAAGAATCTCTGAATTCAATGTCAACATGAGTGTTTTCTTCATAATACCCAACACGTGTTGGAAAATCCCATGTAGGGGTGAGAATATACATACCTAGTTGGATGCCCTGAAAGCTGTAGGGGGAGATGTTAGAGACACAACATGAGTATTAAGATACTAGATGAAAGATATATTCAAATAGAACATATCAACCCAACTGAGAGTAAAAGTACACTTATCCAAGAAAAAGGGGATAAATAAGGTGGGTAGATGAACTACACATCAAATATTCTCCATATATAGAATAATATTAGACTCATCCAACCCTGAGAATCTAAACACAGAAATAACGTGGTATACTCCACGCGTCTTCCCCTCTCCTGGAAGAAGAGTATAAAAATCCAATGTGTGGATATAGAATATTGAATATATATATATATATATATATAAGTGTGTGTGTGTGTGTGTGTTTAGTGAAAGAGTTCCAAACAAGAGAGTAAGGAGATGTCTATCTCAAAGCTCATCCTAAGTAGGAGTGTAGCAAATAGTTCCAAAATTCCATCAATGATTCCCAACATCTCACGCATCTACCCAGAAGTAATTGTACAAGTATAATCATACCTCGTCACAATGATATACAGCTGAGTGGGAACAAACCTAAAATTTAGGACCTACTCCCTTGTACATCATAGGGGTCCACTCTATAATTCATTAAGGATACCAATGCCCAGCTCTACTAGATGGTCAACTCGGTATCCATTAGAGATGCAACTAAGATGTCTCTACTGGAGGGTAAAATCGGTATCTGATGAGCATACCACTACCTAGTCTCTATTGGAGATTCAACTCGATATATGTTAAGGACACCACTTCCACGTCTCTACCACAGGGTCAACTCTGCATCTGTCGAGGACTCCACTGCCTAGTCTCTACTGGGGGGTCTACTCAAAATGTATTTGGGGATTCTGTGTAATCATTGTCATCATAGGTTGTCTACAAAAAAGTTTTGTGCCCAGAAAATTCAACATAATATATAAAAATACAAAAATTATGGAATCATTACGTTATAGCATAGAAACACCTATGATAGTTTACTTTTGGGTGAAAATCCATGTTCAAACAAAGGATATATAGTAGGTTTAAGATCCATAAATGTGTACATGGTCAGTAAGGGACCCACACAGTGTGGGGATCAACTCTGCTATCTGGCTATTTCCTTGATAGCCCAAGGATTTTTGTACATGTAGTACTACATAATCTGTTAGGGTAATACACGAAATTTTATTCCTAAATCCTGACAAAAACCCAAGGATCGTCATTGGTATGAAGGAAAAAAGATATAATTTCACTCATATGGCTTAGAAAATGGCCCCGAATGGAGAAACAGATCACACAATAATGAACCTTCATGGACGAATGCTCGAGATTGGTTATCCATATTCCCAAATAGGACACTCAATGAAAAATTCACATTTTAACACATAACGCACAAATATTGCTTTATGGTCCTAAGACATGAATCTAAATTAAATACCTGATATATGCCTCAAGAATCTTACCTCAATATCAAGGTCACAATATTATAGACAGTTCATTATTCAAAAAATGTATAAAGAATATACATCAGAAACATGATTCCATAATAATAATAATAATAATAATATTGGTTATTGGGTGGACTTGGGGAATGAATCGGAAAAAGTTATTCAACAGTTGTTTTAAAATGATCTTATCGATGTTAGGGCCATGCTACCACTGACGGTTCATCAATATGATGTTGTACGGAGGAGTTATGTCTAAATCAAAATTTTGAAAATTATTCAAATAATAATATTATTAAAATTTATTTTATTAATAATATATTTAAATATGAATAGTGAAACCCATGGCGGCCTCCCCCTTTCCTTCACATGTGTTGTGTGCAGACCATTTTGATTTCCCTTTTTCATTTTCTAACCAATATCATTATTATTATCATTTATAATAACAATGATAATATGGAATATTTATTCTAACTTTCTATCTCATATCCCCTTCTTCTTCCATAATTTTCCAAATGCATCCCCAATTGCATTCCACCCTCGCACTCAGTACTTACCCACACCAACAACCAACCTTGACCACATGAACTCAATGTAGTGCAACACCTCCCATCACATGCAGGTTCCCATAATCATGCCTCCTCCACTAATACCTATGTCTGAAGTCTTATATCATAGATCTAGGGTGACTAAGTCTCACTATCAACCATGGTCGAATTCCATTTTTGTGTCATCCTTACACATGAGCTTCCCTTGAAACGTAGCATACATGTGCCTCTTTGTTACATCCCAAACCACCGCATGACACTAAGGGTCACTTCATCTCCCTTTTCATCAAACCATAGCCATATCTTGATCCTCCATTGGTGGCTGTATCCTGACCACCTAATCATATCATGAAATTCTATAAATCCATCACACCACTACCTCACTAAATCGCATTTGGAAACACTCGATTTAGCCTTCGATCCATTTCTGATCTCCCTCCAAACTATATTTCACCTTGATCATTCTCTTAATCCTAAAATTCTATCCATATGAATGATCCACTATGCTAAGGATCGGTTGAATGATGATTTATCGTTGGGTATTTTTATAAACTATCAGCTAAATGATTATTCGGAAATGAACAGGTAAATAATATAGAAAAAAGCACAATTAAAACATTTTAGAAAAAAACATAGTAATTTTTTCATATTATCTTCAATTCATTACCATTTGAAAGATGAACTAAGAATAATGGTTATAATTAATAAATTTTGGTGCTCATGTGAAGAACAATTTTCATAGATAAAAATTTTATAATTATATGTTCTTTAAAGATTTAAAAAAAGGGAAGAAAACAAAAATTCATGAGTCTTACCCCAATTATGGACTGATCATTAGTGAAGAACGCAACCACTACAGATGAAGGTGATCTGATGTTCCCATTGTATGTTGATTCATATCAATCTAATCATTGGTCACCATCTAGTATCAATCCACTAATGAAAATGGGGTGGGATTTCCTCTCAAATCTCATAATTAGGCAACTAATACTAGGATTTTTCCATAACCATATATTTATATAAAAATATTTAGGTTAGGATCCTTAATAAAAAAATTATTTAATTATTTTGACCATAATGATGATCAAGAATAACATCCAATGTCAGTCGTGGTTAGGCCACGCCTAGGTAAAACATCACATTTTAAACTTAATGGTGTTCTCAAATTCTTTATCTAAGTATCCTTCTTTTATTTATTTGGGATAAGGTTATTAAATAAATTAATTAATTTAATTAATTTATCCAATGCATCCTCTGATGGCGACCCCATCTGAACAACCCACACCGACCTACTTTTGGTCATGCCTACAGTAAACTCCATGCTTCAGATTCAACAACAGTCATAGAATTATATCCAGATACTTCATTTATGATATATTACCCTTTTTCATGATAAATTTGTGTGTTCAATAAAAATATTTTTTATATTTTCTTAAATTTAATTCTAGGCTCATCGGGCCTCGAATCACTCAACGTCCCAATGCCTAACTCAGAAAATATTCCAAGAAAATTCCCAAGTCTAGCATGGAAAAATGAGTCTATAAATTATTCCCTTTTTCAAATAATTTCATCCCCAAAAAGAAAAAACTGAGGAAAATGTGGTGATACTAAGGTTTTATTTGACTCTCTCATACATCTCACCTATACTGGGATGTACAACCAAAAGAGAAGTTTGAAACTCCCACATCACCTCCTCTCACAATGTGACTGAAATCACTATCCATCCATGAAAAAAGAATACATGATTCCCTTCTTCAAAAAATCTATCAGGTGAAAATATTAAGGATATATGTTCATGCATGATCTCTTCTTCAATATCCCCAAATTTTTCATCCCTAACTCACTGTGGAAGTGGAGAGGTAACAACCGTCAACTGTGGGTATGCTGCACCATTCTCTCCCACAACAGTCTACTATAAAGAGTTCAACAACACTTCAAAATTTCTCAATAACAAAGTATGGAAATCCTCAGTGTGAGAATCTTCTAAAATTTCCACACCCACGGTGTCCCTCAATCTCTTGTCTCATCAACCTCTGCAAGGTCTACTATCCCTCTTATATCTGAGAAGTCATATATAAATAAGTGTAAATTGGAATCTAGAACTGACTCCACGTGAGCTATCAAACAAATAACACTCTATGAGAATGTATATAATAATCTTGTGGTGTCTCTTGTGATCTAACTCTGACTCATAAGACATGAGGGTCCCATAACATGAGACTATAACATACTTATCCAATAAAGGTTACGGATCCAGATCATAAGTCTAGAGAACTCTATTGTGTCATTCAACACACCAAAGGATATCACCATGAACTCTAGCGACCATGGTGTCTCTATGAATTCAGGCTCTCTACATCCACCACTGGAACCTAAAGTTAGTGATAACCCAATTTGGGGTCAACATCTAAGATCCACTACACCCCAAACCACTTGTTAAAAAAATCAAAATTTTGTGAGGGTAGATACTCTTCCTCGTATCACTGAGATCAGGTGACTCTAACCCACACATGACCTCAAGATCTTATCAGCCTCTTAAGAAAACAATACATGGGTGATTAGGTTTACACAGTGGCTCTTCTGAACCCCCTAATCTACAGACACCTCCAAATACACATCTAACTCTCATAGGTACCTGGGATCATCTGATATACTAGTGTAATCATTGGGTCATTCTTTTTAGAAGTCCATGAAGAAATAAATTCTTTATGGTGTGGTAAACCTGACACATCTTCAGAAAGGATTCCCTCATACACCTCCACCATCGTAGGAAACATAGATCTCATATAATCTGTTGTTCATGTGGTAATACTATCCAACTGATAAGGAGGTGGTTATAACCTCATGTGAATTAGCACATCCTACCCTTTCCATGTATCATTCTTAATTAAGGGGAAACTCTATCCCAAAACCCGGAATAACTACTATAATCACTGGTATAAATAATCTAATCATGGATGGTACATGAATAATCCATGCTAAGGAAAACATTGTAGGGTCCCACCGCCACTAAAAAAAGATTTCAAGTGAGGCTATCTCTCTCTCCATACTGAGTGAAGTCACACTATCAGCAAAAAATGTGTGATCATTGATCCTCTATGAATAAACCTCGAGAATAAGGGTCGATAATAAAGTTTACCACTAGTATATCTAAGTATCAAATTGTGGATATTTCTAATTAAATGTGGTTTACCACTCTATGCTATAACTGCAGCTCTAGAAGTGAAGACGCATATCATACCCCAAACCACATTCGAAGACAATTATTCACAAGATCTTACAACTGGAATCTATCCATTCCCTTTCACACCAATTCACATTAACCATGGTCTACTCTGACACCTTCTCACACTAAAAAGACCTCAAATGCACAATACAATAGAATTTGTCCCCCACAACTTGATTTTATCTTCTTTAGGATAGAACTAAATAACTCACACATTATTAGATCACAACACAAGAACATGTCTTGGTGGGGAAGTTTCCCTCTTTCTTTCATGTTGGAAGCACATCAAACATCAACAACACGTGGCTCAACCAACACCCTATTTCACCCTAGAGAAGTATCAAAATGAGGACCACCATCGAAAGGGGTCCCATCCAAGAGGGAAATCCAAACCATAGAATTGGGCCTGACCTCAACCACCTGAGAAGTGAGTTATGATAAATATGAAATCTTGGGGATCTCTTTTATTGGAACTCGCAATGCACACTCATTATCAGTTCATCATGTTTTGGTATAACTGAAACCAACTACTATTGTATGCATATTACTAGTTGTGTGTATGAAAATATGATTATTTAGGATCTTTTAAAGTTTGATAAATATGAATATAAACTCAATCCAATCCTCTTATGCCTATGGATTTGGCTCATCATGGAACTATAGTGGCCTATTACAATGCGACTCATGGAGTTTTCAATTTTGTTACGCATATTTGCCCTATTATTCTGGTACTAAATTTTTCTTGACATGTGGTGATGATGCTACCTTCCCTCTAGGAGGAAAAAGTATTACATGGCGGAGCCTAAACAGTATCCTCATTACTCATTGGATCATTTTAAGGAACTGAAAGTCGCTAACATTGATGGATTTCTTCACAGAGGCATCTTGAAAATTATTGAGACATACCATGGTCAAATGAACATATATATATATATATAATAATAATAATGGTGATATTACTTGAGAAGGATAGTCAAAGACTAAATCCTATATGACACATGTACCATTTATCTCTGTTGAAAATGTATCGGCATTCTAAGTCGACATGATATTAGTCTGGGTCTTGCATAATGGATACGAAGGTAGCCTACCCCATCACTAGATTCCCTACCCTCAGAGTCACAATAAATACCCTTAAACATTATTTCACTAACCCAAAAAAATCCCTACAATATGAATAGTCTGAATAACAACTCAAGGAATGAACAAGCTCTGATACCAATCTATCATGACCCAACCCAATCCAGGGCTCATACCACATATACCTAAAGACCTCCCCCATATGTCAGGTGGTGGCGATAGGCACCAAATGCATAAATAACAAGGGAAGTAATTTTAATAAATACAAGTATGCACACACACAACCATCTTGATGAAGAAGTAAAGAGGAAGTACCTGTAAAAGAAATAATAACTGTATGGAAAACCCATGAATATAAAACATATGGATATTACAAGGTTATGGTAGTGTAAAATGAAAAGTATTGTGGATAAATACACACCAAATTAGAATGTTTTCCCAACCCAAAAAAACTAGAATGTAAAATACTGAGAGATCTCAGATCTTAAATCTGAAGTTGTGACCACCGTATGTGGTCTAAAGTACTATGTATTCCTAAGATCCTCTAAAGTAAACACTGACCTATCGATCATCTTCATAATACACAACACGTATGGGAAAATACCATGTAGGGGTGAATATATACATACCTATTATGACACCCCAAAAGCTGAAGGGGGAGTAATAACAGATATAACAAGAATATATTGACATTATTTGAAAGGGGATCATTCAACCAAGAGAATAGCTCAACCCAACCAAGAGTGAATGTAATATCATCCAAGAAAAAGAGGATAAACAAGGTTAGTATTTGTACTTTTAATTTAATCTTCAACACCTATATCAGGATAGTAGAATCATCCATCCATAAGAATCTAAATACGGAAAGCATGTGGTATACACATCACGTCTTTGCCTCTCTAGAAAGAAGTGTATCAAAATTCAGGTTGTGGATATAGAAGAATGTATATGTGTGTGTGTATATATATATATTGAATCTTAGTGAAAGAATCTTAGATGAGAGAGTAAGGGTATCTCTATATCATAACTCAGCCCAAAAAGGATAGTATCTAAATGTTTCAAATGTTCATAAACAATGCCCAACATCCCATGTGTCTTCCCAGAAGTAATAATACAAGTCTTACCATGCCTTATCACTATAACGTGCTGCCATGTTGTCACAAACTCAAATTAGAGGAACTAGGATATAGTATGTATGGGGGTTCGACTCTTTAATCCAACGAGGATACCATTTCCTTGGTCTATAATAGGGATTACTCATTATCTATCAAGAATTCTAGTACCTAGTATCTACTAGCGAATTAACTCAAAATCCTTCTAGGATACTAACTCTCTAGTCTCTACTGGAGGTTCAACATGATATCCTTCAAGCAAGACACTACCCAGTATTTTTTGGAGGCTCAACTTAGTAACAATTGAGTACTCCATTACCCAGTCTCTACTGGAGGGTCAACTCAAAAATTGTAAAGTCTTAGATTTGGGTGCCGCCTAGATGTGCCCCGTAGTCAGTTGGTCACATGGCCTCAAGCGTGTTTCCCCAAACTCCAATTGTTACCAACTAGAAGTGAGGTCCTTTGGTGTGATAGTGGGGAAGAAATTCCCTCATTGGTAGAGTAACGAAGAGGAAAGAAACATATAATAATAGCAGAAGTAATAATAATAATGCAATAAGTAAATAGTGGAAGACTGAATGTAATAAACAACTAAGGCACATATATAAATGATGCATGATACATATGTCTATGAAAACAGCCAAACAAGTCACAATATTGGAATATATTACTAAACCAAAGTATAAATAAAAAATAAACTCCAACATCATCACAAACCTCAGCTTGGTCACATCCTCTCATGCTCCACAGTAGTCAAGTACCTCACGTAAAAGGGTGTTTTCCCTCATCTATACCTAAAGCAATATAATCTATTTGGTTCCAAAAGTATGACCCAAACAGGGTGTGTGATGAATCTCACTAGTAATCCACCCAATGATATATGCCTAATAGTTAGTGAATATATATGGTAGGAAATAAGAAAAATGAAGCAGTAAACAAGGAAGTAACCAAAAGTAAACAAACCTACATTTTCAATTTCATTTATTTTCATATATCAATCAAGAAGCTAGTAAAATAAAAGTAACCCTCTGGGAAGTACTCACAGCCTAACCAATTTGGTTCAACCAATCAATCACAAGAAACCCTATGGGAAGTACTCATAGTCTAACCCCTCTGGTTCAGTTTTAGAAAAGACTCTATGAGGAAGCACTCACCATCAATTCCCCTTGTGGTTTTCTATCAGTAAACTACAGACACTATAGGGAATCACTAAACATCCAATTCCCCATTTGGTCTTGTAATGTGGATCTACAGAAACTTTAAAAGAGCAATCACGTCCATCCCCCAAATGTTCTCGCAATATGTGAAGTAAACAGACACTCTGGGGAATCCCTCGACATTTATTCCCTCTATGGTCTACTACACCAGGTTCCCACAGCCCTATGTAAGTCAATCATGCACAACAATGTTCCATAGCCAAATTAAACCTTAAGAAATACTTGTCTAATAGCTTTCAAGAACTTATTGGCTAAATAGCTACTAGCATATAACAACATCAGATAATATCACTCTATCATAACAACACTAGGCATGGAAAACAAGCAGCCTAACCAGAAAAGCTATATCGAATGGAAAATTTCAAACAAAACATGGGAAACTCGTCCATAGAATGGAAAATAACCCTTTTCACAATTAAACAACCTATACTCAGGAACACAAGTCATAATAAGAATTAATTGGGCTGAAATCCCTAAACATGCAATACCCCGTTCTAGTGTATTGGGTCCTTTTTCTTATAATATTTAATGACTAACTACATAAAGGAATAGAACACCTACCTCAGCATTGTATGAATAACACTATTGAATTATATCCCATGAATCAGACAACAACTATGTAGATGTGTAAAAATGTCTAAAATTTTCATCCAAGTATATCTCACGAATGAGGAGAAATCAAGAGATGACTCTCTTGTAGATGGAAGAGCTCGTCATGTCGATTCCAACGCAATAGATGATGGTTGAATCATAGAATAGATGATCAATCAGGGGCTTAGGGAAGTATTGTGTTCCTCAGTCTCTCTTGGAAGAGGCATCGTTTGAAGAATGGGTTTATTTGAATGAGACGTGACCCCTATCCATTTAATGAAATAAAAGAAAAAGTACACTATGTGCCCTTTAAAAGTACAATGCATGTGTATGCCTTTACCATATCCTGCTTTAGGCGATCTCCATGTCACCCCACACGGCCATGTACTCGGCTGTTACACATCTAGTACATGGTCACCAGCGGAAACCGGGTACACAGTGTGTACTTCTAAGTACATGGCATGTACTCCTTAAATTTCTAGAAACTCCTCTTTTTCGAAAAAACTCCATAAATCAAGATCTGTATCTGAGATAAAAATCCAGGTTCTTAAAAACTTCTCCCCTTAAATAAATTCATCCTTGAATTTCCCTAATAAGGAAGAATAGAAGAAGAATCCTCGAATAGCCCCGACCATTGCGATTGTGCATCAGCCTCCCTCTCCCAAGTCTCGTCCTATACTCACCAGTGCTGCCATATCACCCGTACCAGAGGAACAGACTAGCCACCTAAAAATTTTGTGCTTCGATCGACAATCCAAATAGGATTCTCCTAGAATGAGGTGTCCACCTCCAACTCAACCTCCTAGAGTTGATAAATATGAGACGGTTTTCAAAATTAATGTCGTAGTTGAGAAACGTGGAAGACATCGTGTATAGCCCAGTACTTATAAGGTAACATCAACAAATAGGAAACCTGCCTGACTCTCTCCAAAACCTCAAATATTCCAACATATCTCAGCGAATGATTTTCCTTTCTCTTAATCCTCCTATGTTCCAAACTCAGTGTGACACATAGGAAAACCTGAACTCGGACCTTAAACTCTAGAGGTTATCTTTGTCGATCATCATAAGACTTCCATCATGACTGTGTAGTATCCATCCTCTTCTGAATCAACTCTATCTATTTCATGGTTTTCTAGACAAGATGAGGTCCCTTCATAGCTGCCTCTCCAACCTCCAACTGACATAGGGGTGATCGACCTAGCCTACCGTACAAATCCTCATAAGGTGTCATATGAATAGTTGATTGAAAAATATTATTGTAAGAAAACTCAACAAGAGGTATGTGCTTCTTTCAGGGACCTCCAAAATCTAAGACGCATGCTGGAAGCATTTCTTCTAGCACCTGTATAGTAAGATCAGACTAGCCATCTATCTGTGGATGGTAAGATGTACTCAGAAATAACTATATACCCAAATAACTATTGGAATTGTGCATCGATGCCTGTATCTGGGATAACGGTTGGTGCCAAGACGGGCACGGCTGTAGGATCTATTGTAGGTTCTTGAACATCTATATTTAGTGTCAGGTCACTGCCCTATAACTAGCAAACACTTGGAGGACGTCTCAGTGGCATGACTCGACATTGTCAAGCGTGCACCTTAGATCAAGATTAACAAGTACTGAAACATAGAACTCCAAGAAGGGAATAAGATAAATAAAACATTCAATATTTCTAAATGGTGGATACACAATGTGTTCAGCTCCTATACGACATGTTACATTATTCTTTCACATGGTCATGAACGGCTACCAACCCAAGTTATGTAATACCCAATACACATGGCGTGTTCTCCCAATATGTTGTGTGTACTTGAATTGTTTCCCCTACCTGAGATCTTCTACATGACTAACCCACATGGTTCTCCTAAAATGGTACTAAACGGTGAGTTCGTGCAAAACACAGTGTGTACTAGAAGGATTTCACCTAACCGTGTCTTTAGTCACACGACCGGTTACACAGTTGACTCTACACGGTTTGTTTGTTCCAGAAACGGTGTGTACTAACTACCCATAATCCACCCATGTCGTTAGTCACACGGCCAGACCCATGTCTCATATGAAATGGTGTGCACATATGGTGAATCGTGTGTCCCACTAAAAATTTCCCATCCTCGTGTCTCTACCCACACAGCCACTAACACGGTAGAAACGACATGGCATGTACATAAAGTACACGACGTGTACTTAAGAGAAACCGTTCCTTCCCCAATAGAAAGACACACAAAGTTTATTCTGCAATACACACTGTGTATTTAGTGTTGTTCAAGAATGTAATCCTCGTAAAATACTATAAAACAAATAAACACTAAAAAGAAAATTAAAGTTCCAAATTCCGATCGGTGAGGGCCTATACTCCCCACGAATCATTTTTTGGAATCTTATACATGTCATATACAATCATAATAGTGCAATGATCCAAAAAATTCTGATCCATGAGGGCCCATAACACCTCAAGAACCAAATTTTGGCATTCATTCAAATGAAACCTTAAAAAATTCAATACCCTATAAAATAGAATGTATTTTATCAATGCATCTGTCACAACATCATGCATATCTTGCACAACATCTATCACAACAACATGCAATCAGTAATTCTCCCTAAATGGCATGGCAAGAATGTATGACACGTGATATCATGAAAATTTCTATATGATGCATGAGATGGAATACACTCATCTCATCAGGTTTCAACAGAAATAGATCGTCAATAACTTCAAGAATAATAGCATGATACAAGTGAATCACCCAATGGTGAAATTAAATCAACTGTAATAATTGAAAAACCCGAAAAAATGAGATATATGAGGTAAAATGGATTTTCCCTATACACGCGTTAGCTACTCCCGGTCAGAGCTTATTAACAACTACATATTCCTTCTAATCCTAGGAAATAGGCTCCACACAGTAAGTCATGACAAAAATAATTCCTCTGATACCACTTTGTAACATCTTGGTTCTCAATGCCACCAAGAGGTGTCTCGTACCCAATCGGTCACATGGCCTTAAGCGCATTTCTCCAAATTCCAGAGGATGCAGACTAGTAGAAAGGTCCATGGGTGGGACAGTGAGAAAACTATGAATTCATTGGTAGAGTAACCTAGCAGAAAGAAAGAGATAAAAATATTGAAAGTAGAAATAATCATGCAATACGTAATCAACAGAAAAATGAAAGTAATAAAAAACTATAGCACATATATAAATGATGCTTGATACATATGTCTAGGAAAACAACCAAACAAGTCACAATAATTGAATAATTTACTAAACCAAAGTAAAATGAAAACAAATAAAATCTAGTAGTATCACAAGCCTCATCTTGGTCTCATGCTCTCCAGCTCCACAGCATTCAAGTACATGATGTACGAGGGTGCTTACCCTATATCTATAGTAATATAATCTATATGGTCCCAAAACCATGACCTAAATAGGGTGTGAGATGAATCTCAGCAGTCAACCACCCAATGATCTTTTCCTAATAGTTAGTGGATATATATGGTCGGTAGTAAGAAAAATGAAGTAATAAACAAGGTAGTACTCAAAAGTAAAAAACCTACAGTTTCAATTGCATTAATTTTCATATATCAAGAAAGTAGTTAATCAAATACAAATAACCCTCTAGGATGTACTCACAACCTCACCCCTCTGGTTCAACTAACCAAACATAAGCATCCCTCTAGGAAGTAATCACAGTCTAACCCCTCTGGTTTAGCTTTATCAAAGAATCTATGAGGAAGCACTCGCCGTAAATTCCCCTTGTGGTATTTTATTAGTAAACTATAGACACTCTAGGGAACCACACAATATAAAATTCCCCATGTGGTCTCACAATTTGGATCTATAGGCACTCTGAGGGAGCACTCATTTCCATCCCCCCAGTGGTCTTGCAACGTGAAATGTAAATATACACTATGGGAAAGCCCTCAACGTCCATTCCCCCTATGGTCTACTGCATCTTGTTCCCATAGACCTATGTATGTCAATCGTGCACAACGATGTTCAAAAATGAAATTAAACCTTAATAATTACAAGGATAATATCATTAAAGAACTTCTTGGCTAAACGGGTACAAGCATATAACAATATCAGATAATATCACCCCATATTAACAACACTAGGCATGGAAAACAAGAAGCCTGAGCTATAAAGATATACCAAATGGTCAATATCAAAACAAACATGGGAAATGCATCCATAGCATTGAAAATAACCCAATTTACAATCAAAAAACCTCTACTCAGAAACACAAGGTAGAGCAGGAATTAACTAAGCTAAAATCTTTAAACACACAACACCCCGTTCTAGGTTATTGGGCACTTTTGAATATAATATTCAATGACTAACTACATAAATGCAAAAACCACCTACCTCATCATTTTATGAAGAAAACACTCGAACATTGGCCATTGAATCGGCCTAGAATGATGTAGATCTACAAAAACATCTATATCTTTCTACCAAGTTGATATCTCATGGAAGAGGAGAAATCCAGAAATCAAGCTCTAAAATAAAGAAGAGCTCATCATACCAATTCTAATTCAATCAAAAGTGGTTAATCAGAGAATGGATGATCGATCAAGGTCTTTGAGAAGAATCACACTCCATGGTCTCTCCTAGACGGGACATCGTTAGAAAAGGGGGTTTCAGTGAATGACATGTGACCCTGTTATATTTAATGAAATAAAATAAAAAGTACATGGAATGTCTTTTAAAAGTACACGAAATGTATATACCTTTATCGGACCATAATTTAGGCAGTCTATAGGTCACCCCACACAGCCATGTACTCGGCCATTACATGGCTAGTACATGGTCACTCCTGAAAACCAGGTACATGGTGTGTACTTCTATTAACATGAAGTGTACTCCTTAAATTTCCAGAAAATCTTATTTTTCTCAAAAACTATATAAATAAAGATCCATACCTGATATGAAAATATAGGTTATTAAAAAAAGTATTCAGTGATCCTTTGTCATTATTGTCATCTCTGAGCATTTCTAAACAAAGAATTGTGCCCAAAAAATTCCACACTATCTATTTAAAACCACAAGTAATGGAACAATAGAATTGTATGTGAAAAAACACATAAGATTTGGCTACTTGTTTGCCAAAATTCAAGTTCAAAAAATCAATATATGGGAGTTATAAGATTCAAAAGTTGTACAAGATATGAAAGTGACCCACATGACATGTGGTCCCACTCTACCGATGGTCCAAGTACATCCCATCTCATGGAATTCTGGTGATTTACTACTACAAATCATGTAAGGATACTACATGAGATGTCTTAGCCAAAAGAATAACAAATTCATGATGATCATCATCGATCTGAAGGGAAAATGTAATTTAATAATATTGCTTAGAAAATGGCCCCTTATGGCCAAACAGATCACACCATTACAATATTCATGGAAAAATGCTCGATATAGGCTATTAAATTTCCCAAATCAAAGACCTGATGAAAAGGTCATATTTCACCACAGAACACATGAAAAATGTTTCATGGGCCTGATCCATGGATCCAAATTAAGCAATCAATATTTCTCTCAAGACGTTTTTCTCAATATCACGGTCACAATGTTGCAGACAGTTGTTTCCCTCAGAATTCGGGTATGACCTCCTGGATGGGAGATTCAAATGTTCCGATCAGTTTCTAATGGGTTTGTTCGTAGAACCGGAAACATCCAATGATTCCACATCCGTTTGGACCAACTTTCCAATGGTAGGCGCTCATTAGCTTGTGTATTGATGAGGCTTAGGAATTTGCATTGGTCGAGAGGATGGGAGGTTGGACTCATCACACCTTTTTGAGGGGAATTATTGTCTATTCCAGGACTCTCTTTATAGATTTAAGTTATGTTCATGAATCCTTATTACATTACCAAGTATAAAATGATATTTCCTTCAGTTTTGACAATCAATGATTAAATATGTAAGAAATTTAGAGAATATTTTATATGTATTTGAGGTTCTTCATCAATAGAGAATCATCTATATCTATTTTGAGATTCTTGGTCAATGGAATCCTTCAAAACATTTATATAAAAGTCTCTTGGTCATTATGATGATCATACTGGTTTTAAATCCACTCAGTGGGGCACTTAAAGTTTATTGTTATTCAGAAGGACATTAATTATTTCAGAGTTGGGATCGAACCCGTAGATGGGATACCTACGTATCCTTTGTTTTGGAAAAGGATTCATAACCCACGTAGTTCGATTAAGGGAGTATAATATTCATGATTGATGGATCAAATAAGGATGTCATAATTACTTTTACTCTCTAAGCACACGTGAGTCATGCTCGGTGTGAGAAACAAGAGGTATTGGTAATAAAATAGACAATTGGGCCATGAAAAATGTAATCATAAGAAATGGTTTGGGGCTTATGTATGTATGACTGCCCAGCTAAATGAAGGTTAGGATTTAATTTAGGGAGAAAATCCAGGAACAGGGTCCATAAAGGTATATGTGCTTCATTGAGATTTGAATACTCTTACTTGGGACTTATTCCTGAAAAGGAAACCCAAATTAGGAGAGGATTGATAACTGGGTTTTACTCCTGAGAAGAAATCCCAGATCAAACGTAAATTAGGAATGGTTAAAGAGAAATTAAGGGACTTGGGGCTTACTCCTGAAAAGGAAGCCCAAAATTATGATTGGGGCTTACTCCTGAAAAGGAGGCCCAGGTTAAGGATTATGACTAGGACGTACTCCTGAAAAGGAGGCCCAGGTTATGGATTGAGGTTTGGGGCTTACTTATGAAGAGAATTCCCAAATTAAAGGACTTATAACTGGGTATTATTCCTGAAAAGGAGACCCAGGTTAAGGATTCTCTCATCTTAAAGGATGAGGTTGAATTAATGAACTCTCAATCTTTAGTGTATAAATCACTATGTTTTGAGAGATATTCCACGGAATTCCTTTCAGATAAGAAATTCAAATCAAGAAATCATGCCATAAATGGCTTTGAAGAGTGTCTTGAAGACTGAATCTTGAATAGGAATGGTGTAATGGCATAAGAGGGGTAAAAATGGGCAAGATGGGCACCCAAAAAGGAAGGGGCGCACAAGTCTTATAAGGCGCGCAAGTACTGCGTGGGCGCGCAAGTATTGGTCGCGCAGGTATACCTGCACGACATGTGTGGGGTACGTGCGCGATTTTCAACCAGCATTCAAATACTTGAGCGACTCTTTATTAAAGCCTTTAGAATCTTCTTGAGGTTCTTCCAGAAAAGGGACGCGCAATTTCTATCGAAGGAGTAAAGCGGCGCGCAAGTGTGGCCACTTCCCTTAACGGCTGGCCACTCAGGCATGCAAGTGTTGATGAGTTTCAACACTTAGGCATTCCTCCCTCTCTTTAGATCTTTTGTTCTAGGTAAGAAATTACCTTAGAACAGTTCTGGAAGCTTTGACAAGAGACTTGGGCATCGGTAGCTTCAATCCGAGTTTATGGAAAAAAAGATCCTCTCGAGTGGGGGGCCCACAGGGTCTATTTATAGGCAGGAGAAGACCCCGGGCGGTTACCGGGCGGTTATCACTTAGGTCACACAAGTTACTTCCACAACCATAAGGCGTCACGCAAGTAGACTTGCACGACCACTAGGCGGCGCGCAAGTGTACTTGCGCGACCATGAGCGAACTTGCGCGACCTATGGCCAATGTTCTCCTTGTTCATCCCTTTGTCGATTTTTGATGTTTCTTCAAAGGATGAATCACTTTGGACTAAGGTATTTCCCTTTTTTCAGTCGTTAGACTCTATGACGGAAAGGAGCGTCAACAAAAGTCCCCCCTCAGAGTTGGATCCGGAGAGAAAAGAGGATTTGACTCTGAGGTGAAAAGAAAAAACAATAAATCTGGCAGTTTAAAGTCATGCATGTCGGATATACAAAGGCTAATGTTTAAGGTCGAAATAGCTTTGACCGAAATGGATTATAATTGACTTAATTCCTTGACAACTCATCTGACAACATAGTACCATACTCAAGTATGAGGGAAAATATGTAAGCTATAACTTAAGAATATTTTAATCTAAGGAATGATATGAAAAAGAGCTAAAAGAAATTAGAAGAAGTAGGTTCCAAGAATGATGTTACCATTATTTAACAAACCCGTTAGGGGGTTGAATTATGCAGGGCCACCTAAGGGCATTGGATGAATAGTTAAATAAAATAGTATCTTTTGGCTAACAAGTCTGTTATGTAGACGGTTTATGCAAGGCCACCTATGGGCACGTGCTGCATAGTCAGGAAAAAAGAATTCTTAGAAATTTACTTTCCGAGTGCTAAAAGCCAGTGAAAGTTTATGGAGATTCAAATTTTCTAAAGTATAGAGTTTGCTGTATGGAAAGAGGTACTTGAATATGGAGAAGATATTTCCAGACAAGATTATCGAAGAACTGGATGAATATCACTCCTACGAAGGTCTGAGCCAAAAGTAGGGAAGAAGAATAAACCATAGACTTGAATACTTTCAGATCATGAAAAAGGATATGGGACAAATATGTTAAGGATGTCTATTTTTTTGCGGATCCCTACATACTGTCATTTAAAACAAATAAGGACAAAAGAGGCATTCTTTCCAAGAATGAAGTTACCATCATTTAACAAACCCGTTAGGGGGTTGAATTATGCAGGGCCACCTAAGGGCATTGGCTGCATAGTTAAATAAAATAGTATCTTTTGGCTAACAAGTCTGTTATGTGGACTGTTTATGGAAGGTCACCTATGGGCACGTACTGCATAGTCAGGCAAAAGAATTCTCATAAGTTTGACATTTTTGTGACTAAAAGTCATGAAAAGGGTTATGAAGATCTGAAAATATTTAAGGTTAGGATTATAAAACATAAAGATGGGTATTGTCCAATGTATATAGAGATACATAGGTCAATGATAACCATAATCATGTTGTGGATGGGTCCTGAATTGAAATTTTGGACTTCACTACGTATCTCATAAAAATGAGATTCAAGCCGTACATAGTACTTGAAATGAAGTTTAATGTCATGTAGGACGAAAGTATGAGAGATCTTAGTTTAGGGTCATTGAGTTCGGACCATAATAATGAATACACAGTGTGTGTTTTCATGAGGACTTTTCAGCCAAGGGGCTGAAAGTTAAAATTGGGGTTAGGCCCAAAAGACTTGGGGCTGGATTCGAGGGATACTCGAACGTTCCTACGTATCCCATAAGGATGGGAATCAAGCCTACGTAGTTCTAGAACTACCCTTTGTAAAAATTTGGTTCGTACATGTAAAGGGTGAAAGGGGAATTTATTGCAATGATGGTTTAACCCGAGATAAAAAGTTTAGGCATTACCATGTATGCACGTAGTCTTTTGAAATGAAACATGATTGAAAAATCAATGTAAATAATGGTTCCCTCTCAAATGAGGAAATCAAAGTGTATTTTAGTTTATTGTCGTACCGGACAAAAGTGTTTTATAGTTTAACGTCATATAACATGGAAGAATGTGAACCAATGTAAAGATATTGATTCTAGGGTCGGTTTCACGAATCAACATCATATGAGATGGCGGTGAACCGATGTGAAGAGTTTGGTTTTGGGATTGAACCTTGGGAGGTTGCCTACATACCCAGCCTGGAAGGCAAGGATCAAAGTCCGTGTAGTTCAATTAAAGAATGAATTAATTATCAAGTTGTTCTTGGGGACAATGAACTAAAAAATGTTGTTGGGACTTACACATAATTAGCAGCCCAAAGAGAGTGTTATGGTTGAGGTTTTCTCTAAGCTCACGTGAGTCATACTCATTGTGAGAAACAAGAGGTAGAAAAAACCTTAACGATGCACAGTTTAATGTCATGTAGCAGGAACAATATAAAGGGACTATGCAATTTAATGTCTTGTAGTTAGGACTATTGGTACTGCACAGTTTAGTGTCATGTAGCAGGGACAAAGTACAGTTTAATGTCATTTTGGACGTATCACGAACTTTCTGTATAGTTTAGCGTCATGTAGTTAGGACGATGGGGACAATACAGTTTAACGTCATGTTGGACAAAAAGGGGGACTGCGCGGTTTAATGTCAGGCAGTAAGGACAAAATAACACACCATTTACGTCATGTTGGACACATTGGGGATTTTTATACACAGTTTAACGTCATGTTGGACAAAAAAGGGCGAATAGTTTAAGGTCATATATATGGACCGTGGATGGTGAAGTTTAATGTCATGTTAGACATAAGTACAGTTTAAGGTCTTACACAACCTTTGATGATTATGTAGTTTAATGTATTTCCAGACGTAAGGGACTTCCAAATAGTTTAGGGTCATATGCATGGACCATGGATAGTGCAGTTTAATGTCATACAGGACCATGGTGTAGTTTAAAGTGATACATGACTTTTTAGGGAACTTTTTCATAGTTTAATGTCATGTGGGACGAAGATGCAGTTTAAGGTCATACTGGACCATTGCTGTATAATTTAACATCATATAGCAAGGATGAACTGGTGCTGCACAGTATAGTGTCATGTTGCAGGGACATTTTAGTGAATAGTTTAAGGTCATACTGGACCATGGAGGAGTTTAAGGTCATACTGGACCATTGCTGTATAGTTTAACGTTATATAGCAAGGACGAACTGGTGCCGCACAGTTTAGTGTCATGTTGCGGGGAAATTTTAGTGAATAGTTTAAGGCCATACTGGACCAAGGAGGAGTTTAAGGTCATACTGGACCATTGCTGTATAGTTTAACGTAATATAGCAAGGATGAACTGGTGTCGCACAGTTTAGTGTCATGTTGCAGGGACATTACAGTTTAGCGTCATGTAGAACGAAAGGGACTTTTATACATTTTAGTTTCATGTAGTTAGGACGTCATAGTTTAACGTCTTGCTGGACGTAAGGGACTTGGAAATAGTTTAGGGTCATATTCATGGACCAGGGAAAGGTTTAAGGTCATACTGGACCATTGCTATATAGTTTAACGTCATATAGCAAGGACGAACTGGTGCTGCACAGTTTAGTGTCATGTTGCAAGGACATAGTGTGAATATTTTGTTGTTTATACAAAATATTTCTTCAAAAATATGGCATTAGTTGGAGTAGTAATGAGTTCTCCATCCATCGAGATTAATGAATAAGCTCCATTGGAGTAGACACTATGTATTGAATAAGGTCCTTCCCATTTTGGCTCAATCTTGGGAGGTTTCTTTCCTGGTATCATTGGATTTCTGAGAACTAATACCAATTCTCCCTGAATGAATGAATGAAGAAGTACTTTTTGTTAAAAGCTCATGCTATTCGATTCTGATAGATTTCCAAGTGGTGCAAAGTGCACAATCTTTTCTCATCTAACCATTCCAATTCATTCAATCGCTTTTGGGATTGCTCATCTGTAGATAACTGATCACAAATGGCTACTTTGAGTGAGGGCAATTGAACTTCAATTGGAAAGACTGCTTCTATTCCATATACCAATGGAGTTGACCGCGTTGCATTGCGGGTCGTAGTCCGATAAGACCATAAAGCATGAAAGAGTTTATCAGGCCACGACCTCTTATCTTTATCCACCATCTTTTGCAATATATTTTAAGGAGTCTTATTAAAGGCTTCTTTTTGGCCATTGGCTGCCGCATGATACCGAGATGAATGGTTGGATTTAATGTTGTATTCTTGATACAATTTCTTCACCTCAGAAGAACAGAAGTTGGTGTCGTTGTCCGTCAATATGGTATGAGGGACGCCAAATCTAGTAATGATGTTAGACTTGATGAAGCTAACAATGCATTTAGAACTGACTTCTTTGAGAGGTACTACCTCTGCCCATTTGGAAAATAAATTAGTAGCAGTAAGAATATACTTAAACTACTTGGCCGTAGCTAAAGGGTAAGGTCCCACCACATCCATTCCCCATGTGGAAAATGGCCACGAGTATTTAGCTGTATGAAGCAACTCTGGAGGTTGATGAATGAAGTTGGCATGTACTTGACATGAATGACACCTCTTTGTGAAATTAACACAATCTTGTATCATTGAAGGCCAAAAGTATCCAATCCTTCGAATTTGATCAGACAATCTATGTCCAGACTGGTGGGCACCACAAACTCCAGCATGCACTTCTTTCATGACAGCCATTGTCTCTTCACCATCAATTCATCTGAAGAGAACTCCATCAAAACCACGTTTGTAGAGAATTTTCTCTAGGTGGTTTGGGCTATCATAAAGAGTAAAATTGACCACACGTCGCCGTATTTGTTCTTTTTCGGCTCTATCAGGTGGAAGTGTTCCATTTTGAAGGTATTCCCTGATAGGTGACATCTATCCTGTAGTATGACCATATGGTTCAGGAATGGGACTAATTTCATTATTTTCCTCTGTTCTGGCTTGAACATAAGGTGAAATTGCACGACAGTGGGAAATACTGATGGTTGTCTCGTCCCGATTTGGATCTTCTAGAGCTGTGGCTATATTAGCCAGCGCATCAGCTTGAGCATTTTGTGATCTTGGGACATAAGAAAATGTCGGTTATGAAGGGAATTTCACCATTAACTCTCTGATGTAATCATACAAAGGGATTAATTCTTCTTTTCTGATGGCATAATCTCCATTGACTTGTTTGATTACCAGGTCTGAATCACCTTTCACCTTTAAGTGATTCACTTGTGCTTGAAGCGCTAACTCCAAGCATGTGATAAGAGCTTGGTATTCAGCTTCATTATTGGTACCACCTTCCCATAATAAAAAGGAATAAGGTAACAATGCCTTATCTGGAGAAATGAGTACAATTCCTAAACCAACTTTGTTGAATTTAGGATTTTCCATTTTCTTCCCTGTTGGACTTCTGGAAGAACCATCAAAATACATTTCCCATGTTTGAGGACTCTCTTGAATAGAGAAAACTTCCTCATCAGGGAGTTCAATATCTGAAGACGTGTCTTCCACTGAAGGATGTTCAGGCAAGAAATCAGCCAGAGCTTGGCCCTTTATTTCCTTTTGAGATACATACTGAATGCCGAACTGCTACAAAATAACTTCCCACCTTGCTAGACATCCTGTAAGCATTGGATGACTAAGGATGAATTTGAGCGGATTATTGCGAGATACCAATTGGACCTCGTGATGTTGCAGGTAGTGTCTCAGTTTCTGAACTGCAAAGATTAATGCCAGGCAGCACTTCTCAATACTTGAGTACTGGGTTTCTGCTTCAAACATAGTTCTACTAAGATAGTAGAGGCTATTTTCATTCCCAGCATCATTTTTTTGAGCAAGAAAGGCACCCAATGATCGCTCTAGAGCTGTCACATAGAGGATAAGTGGTCTTCCTTCAACAGGTGGCATGAGTACTGGTGGACTCAAGAGGTATTTCCTGAGAACATCAAATGCTTCTTGACATTCTTCAATCCACTGGTAAGTGACTCTTTTTTCAATAATTTGGTAAAGGGTAAACTTTTTCCTGCCAAATTGGCGATGAAATGCCGAATATAGGCTAAGTGTCCTTGAAGTCTTCTTAATTCGTTCAAATTCTGAGGAGGTGAAATACCATGGATTGACTTGGTTTTCTCAGAATCGACATCAATACCACGATGGCGTACAAAAAAGCCGAGGAATTTTCCTGAGGTTACCCCAAAAGCACATTTTAAGGGGTTCATCTTCAAATTATGTTGTCGAAGCTTGTGGAATATGACTTCCAAATCAGCCAAGTGATTAGAACGTTGTTTGGATTTAACCACCAAATCGTCTACATAGCATTCAACAAACTTCCCTAAGAAAGGTTTGAAGATATGATGCATGGCGCGTTGATATGTTGCACCTGCATTCTTTAAACCAAGGGGCATCACCCGGTAACAAAACACACCTTGAGGGGCTCTGAAAGCTGTAGATTCCTCGTCTTCTGGGGCCATTTAGATCTGATTATATCCGGAATATCCATCCATGAAGGAAAGTACTTCATAGCCAGCCGTCACATCAATTAAGAGTTCTGTAATCGGAGCTGGGAAATCATCTTTAGGACAATACCGATTAAGATCTCTGAAATCGATGAAAACCCTAATTTGTCCATTCTTCTTCTTTACAGGGAAAATATTAGCCAACCACTTGGGATACTGAACTTCTCTGATGAAGTTATAATTGATCAGCTTATCCACTTCAGCTTAAATTTTAGAAGCATAAGTTGGGTGTGTTCTTCTAGCGGCTTGCTTAAATCCTCGATGTTCTTTTGGTAAACCCAAATGATGAATAGCAACATCAGGATCAAGCCCAGGCATTTCTGTATAGTTCCAAGAAAAAATATCTTTATTTTTCTTTAGAAAAGAAATGTACATATCTTTCTCTTCAAGGGTCATGGCCGCACTAATTAAAGTGGAGCGTGGATCTTTTTCTGTACCCAAATTTATTTCTCTGAGTTCATCCACAGTGGTAGAGATACCCTCTTCCAATGCTGGAGAAGCATCTCCAAGATCTTCCTCTTCCTCTTCATCATGTTCTAGTTCTTCCATTTCTACATTCATAGTAGATGACAAAATGAAATTTTCATGATCAGTAGAGATGTCAAAATTTGCACATTTTTAAGAAGAAGCTTCCATTTCCGATCCTATTGATGACAAAAGGGCCTTCTTTGGGAAATAAAGAGGAGATGATGGAATGAGAATTGACATCATTATTCACCTCTGATGTTGCTATAACTTCTTCTGGCATGATTGGAAAAGTATAGACCTATTGGATTTCAGAAGATGAAATAAAAATGTCACTACTTGTGTTTTCATCACTGTTTGGTAGGTTACCAATTTCTCCCATGTTGTCTAGCTCAATTGTCGTAATTGAAATTGTGGATCTTTCCATAAGATTATTTTGATTTGGGCCTATTTTGTCAATTTGACTGATAGATAACACATAACTTGTACTCACATGTGTAAATGGATTTATTGGAATCTTCTCCAAACCATATGGAGCATTAACGTTGGTAATTTCCTTTATTGTAGATTTCTCTCTTCCCTCCATGTGATAAAATTCTGCCTCAATGTATTGAGACTCACATGTCTTGAATGGGGCCTTATCACCATACAATGTTCCAACTTGACCATTGAAACAGTATTTGAGACATTGATGATATGATGAAGGGATAGTCGCATGCTGATGTAGCCAGGGTCTTTCAAGAAAGACGTTGAAAGCTGAGTCTTGATCAATAATCATGAAATCTGAATTGGATACAAGATCTCCAATCTATGTTCTAAGTGTAACTTCGCCCAGTGGTTCTTGTTCATTTTTATCATAACCTTGTAACATCATGGTAGAAGGAGATAAATCAGATTCCGTGAGGCCCAATCGACGAAGTGTACGAATGGGCATGAGGTTGACTTCTGAACCATTGTCAATGAAAACTCTTCGGATATCTACACCATTAACTTTTCTAGATATGTACAGAGGTTTTATGTTCCCATTCACAACATCATCTTCATCTTTATCAGTAAAAGATATCACTGCATGGCATTTTGCAGGATTATTCTCTATGTGATAGACTTCAGCTGCAGCTATTTTAGCTCCAAATTCCTGAGGACTTGACAAAGCTTCGATGAGTGCTTCCCGAAGATATTTTGACATATTCAAAGCATCCAAAATTGATAACTTGGCTGGTACTTGGGCCAAGTGTTTCAATATATCATACTTTTGATCAAGAGGTCGGCATTTCCCAACAGGAATATGCGGTTTAGCAGGTACCTTGGAAGCAGATGCTTTGGAAGCTGATGTATCTTGTATTGGGATAGAAGTTGGCAACATCCTTGGTTTTGGAAGATTATACCGATTAGATCCATTTACTTGCTGAGATAAAGAATATGGAATCTTCAATCGGTCTTCCAAAATAACTGTTCCAAGACTAAGTTGACTATTGGAAGAAGAACTTTCTTGTTCTTTTTGAGCTCACAAAAGGGCTCTACCATGAGTTTCTGCTGCATACACAGTGCTAGAAGGGGTAGAATTGGAGTAGTGGCTTCGGAGAGATCCACATCTTCCCATGTAACCTGAACCTCTGGAACATCCTCGGATTCCCTTATTTGATACAAGGAATTCAGGCTCATCAAAATTGAAATTACGACTGGAATACGGATCTATTAATTGAATCATATTAACAGAACCGAAGATTAACTCTTCATCTAATAAAGACTTTGCCTGACTATCCTGTTTAGGCTATGCCGTTTGATGGGGCGGTGCCCGTGGCTTTGAAGTGGATGGCATAAAGTCTTCCAGAGTCAAAGACAAATTAGGCTGTCACACATACTCATCTTTTTCTGATTCTTTATTCTTCTTTGATTCAAACCGTTTCTTTGAGGACTTTCCCTCTGACGAAGAGGGTTTTACCGCAATATTCATGGAAGAAGACACAATTGGTTTCTTTAATTGTGTTTGTAAAATAGCATGATTCTGATTGATTGTCTTTCTGACCATACAATCATCATACTTCTGTGCATTTCTGATTTTGACTTCTTGCCATTCACCTTCCTCCACTAGAACTGTAGCAGTAACACATGCTACCTGAGTCGAAGAACCTTTCAACTTGACTTGTCCCAAGTCGACCATCTTTTGCAGGAGGTCTTTGAAGACAAAACACTCCTGGATGGGATGCCCCAACATTTGATGAAAGGGACAATAATTGGGACGGTCTTCATCTCCTTCTTTGTTTGGCCTCTTGGGCACTGGTAATTGAACCAAATTATTTTCCAGAGCTGAAATGAAGTAACCAAGAACTTTCTCATTTTGGAAAGAGTATGTTTTACTCTTCAAATCCTTAAATTGTTTTCGTCATTGATCTCTTTTATTAATTGGACGAAACGGCCTTTGTTGTTGGCATTCAGGAGGTGGAGACCTTTGAGAGGATGAAGGTTTTGAAGTAGAAATAGGTACAGGTTCTTGTTTAAGCATAACTGTAGCAGTTTCCGCTTTACCCATTCTCCTTCCTGGAGCTGACGGAATTACACGAGATTTAGCCTTAGCCTGTATAAGGGACTCTTCAATCTGTTGAGCGATTGAAGTAAGGTCTCGAAACCCTCCTGTGTATTTCACAGGGATCAATGGCGTACATAATTCATCACGCAAATTTGCCACACAGATTGGCAATAGCTCTTCCTGAGGGAGTGCTAAACTCAGGGAATATGTTAATCCCTTCCAGCGAGCAATGAAATCAGAGACTCTTTCATTCTCCCTTTGCTTGCAGTTTGTACGATAGAAAACTATCGTTTTTGGAAAAGTTGAGATAAACTGAAGAAGGAATTTTTGGCGAAGATCCTCCCATCTGATAATTGACCGGGATTGCAAGCTTGTATACCAGACAAAAGCTAGTCCTTGCAAGGTTCGCATAAAGCATCTGAGTTTCACTGCTTCTCGCTGCTCTGGAGTTCCCATCATAAGATCACAACAAGACACGTAATGCGTCAAATGTTGTTCAGGGTCGCCTGATCCATTGAATGTAGGGAAAACAGGGTTTCCAAAACTAGATGGAGGAGTAATTGAATCTACCCATTCAGGATAAACTTTCTTTTCTAGTTGAACTTGCGCTCATTTCCCTTCCATAGTTTCTAACCAAGCTGTTAATGACTCAATATTAGTTATTAACTTTTGAGAAATATCAGGTTGAATTTGGTCTTGGGTAGGTGCAATGAATGGAGCTTGGACAAATGTGGTGATTGGTGTTGCAACTGATGGTAGCACTGCCAACCGTTGTTGCGTTTGACCCGTAGGATTAGACCTCTGAGGGTGTACTGATAAAGGAGGATATTCCTGATCCATCTTAGTAGCTGCAACAAATTCCTTCGGCTGTCGGACTTCAGCATTCTTAAGAAGAATACTACTCTGAAGTAGTTCTACATTAAACCATCTTAATTCTTTCATTTCTTCCTCCTGTTTTGCAAACCTTTGCTCTAACGAGAGCGATTGACCTTCTCCAGAGGAAGGATATGTAACCTGATTCTTTTCCCTCCCTTTTTTGGATACTTTTTGGAGATAAGGAAGTGGATTACCTAGGTTCTGAGTAATCCTTTGACTTTGTGTATGCACACCTTCTTCATTTGTATCAGTGCATACATTTTCTTGATCCGGACGCTCTTCATCTGAGTCCCCTGAGTGAGTCTCCCCTGGGGGATTAGAAACAACGGCATTGATGATATTTATTGATGCATAATTCATCACGTCCCTTCTATCAACATTTCTGTGATATTGTCTTCTTTCATTTCTTTGACGAGACATTTCCTTTTGTTGATTTAATCCTTAGGAACTTCTTGACAAGCTATAACTTTGATGGAATCTCCTGATAATTTGGATCTTCGTTCCCCTTGGAGCTTCTTCCCCAATCGAGAAAAGACCGATATTCTCTGAGAAGGGGATTGATGATTTGAAAGAGTCCCCAGTCTCGTAAACTGGGGATGTTCCTGCTTCTTCCGCTCAACTCCTCGAATCCCATTTGTTGACTCTGAGGGTTGGGTTAAAGGAGTCCCCCGTCTGGAAAGCTAGGGTGGCTCTTAACATGCTATGTCTGAGACCTTCTTAAAATCTCTCTTGATCTTGCGAATCTTAGTTCGGAAATTAGCTGGATGCATTAACCTGTATCCACTTTTATCACCTGGTTTAACAGACCATTGGATGATTTCCGAAACTTCTGTCATTTGATGATGTGTTTCCTCCATATGAGAGGCTTGTGCAATATTCTCGCCTGCTTGATGTAGAAGCAATTCAAAAACATGTTCTCTATATGCTTGATTTTGAGAGGAACTAGTTGAAGCCTGTTCTTGAGCAAGCTTTTGATTACGAACAAATCCCATTGACTGTGGCCGACAATGGGCAATAACATTGCATGAGACCATTTTCGGCGGGCTTTGCTGACTGGAAAGCACTGTGAAATATAGTGCTCCGTGAACACCCCATCCTCTGATATGAACACCAGATGGAGCATTGGAAATTAACTGACACAATTTTCTTAGTGCGCCAAGGCATGAACATTGAAGGGTTCTCTGTTGCTTTTCAGCCTTCGGATACCGAGAGACTGATAGAGATGCCAAATCAATCTGACATTGTAGCCCTTCTATTATCTTAAGATGATTTTCATATTCATCATAAGATAATACCTTCTTCTTCAATAGACAAAGAGTTTTCCATATGTTGAGACAAATATCATGGATTCCATCTTCCATCAACATCTTTGGAACGTCATACTGGGAGTCAGCCAAAGGCCAAAACATGACTGGTACCTCACCTTTTGCCAGTTCTTTCCTCATGTTCAGAATTTCCCCTTCATCATTAAATGAAGATTCTTATACCTGTTTTCACCAGAGTTGGTATTTTCTTATTGCTTCATCAGATTCAACAAGATTGGTAGAGAGATCATTGATCAAACTAGAAGATGCATGACTGGGGGTGGTTCGGAGAATGACCTACACCCTGAGCTATCTTCTGATTGAGAAAGTATTTCACTTTCTAGTGATAAAGCATCAGACATGACTGGTTTCACATTTGCAAGTGCCTCAATATAAGAGGGATTTCTCGGAACTACATTGTCCACTGGAGTATTTTCCAGGCAATGTGAATCACTACTGCAAGGAGGACTTTCACATCGAAATTCATCATCATGGGGAGGACCACCATAATGGGTTACAACAAAAGATGAGATCTCTTGCTCCTTAGTCTTCTGACCACACAGAGGGTTCCTGTGGCTCTCATATGAAGACAAAACTTCAATATTGACCGAATTTTCACGAAGAAAGCCTTCATTAGGAAGTTTCTGTTGAAGACCTTCAGAATTAATGTTCCCATTATTGGGAACTGAGGGAGTAGAATATTGAATTCCAACAGATAAATGTCTGAGGGCTTCAATAACTCCAGCATCGAGCAAGGCCTTGTTACAGATTGGCCTTTGATCTTCTGACTGTGCTGGGCGGATCTTTTTCTTAGATGCCTTCTTACTCACTTTGGAAACCACTTGTTGACGAAAGTGGTTGCTCTGAGCAGGTGTATGTGCCTGATCAAGAATGACGGTCAGGTTCGGCTGACGATCTTCACTCAAATCAGGTGTATGTGCCTAACTTGGTTGTCCGTATGATATGGGGGAGTATGCCCCATAACCCCCTTGGACTGGAACAGATGTGTGTGTCTGTTCCGGAATGAATCGTTGATGTGTCACTCCACTTCTAGGGATAGATTTATGTGTCTTTCCCTGAGATGATGCTGAAGCTGTTATGATATCCTGGAAAGCATCCAGAATATGAGCAGGAATTTGCTTCTGCTCTTTCACCATTGACAAAATATGTTTGGTGACTTCAGCTGCCGGAACAGGGATATACGTCCATCCCGGGCTTGGAGTAGGTGTATGTGCCTTCTCATGTCCTCCTTTTCCTGTCAGTGAATCCTGACAGTACTCAAGTGTGGAGGTAGAGAGTTGAGTCTGCCTCCTGTTTGTCATCGGAGCTTTCCGACTGACTTCTCCATGCGCTACCAAGATAGACTGTTGGTAGGCTTGATTATTACTAGCAGGTGTATGTGCCTGCTGATTACACTTCGCCAAACACGGTTGACAAGATCCATCATATGTAGTTAGGGGAGCCTGCTGACTAACTGATGATGTATAAGCAGATGTATGTTTCTGCCTATAGTACTTAGCCGGAATTGCCTGGCCGAATTGGCGTGATGCTGCCAGACGAGTCTGCTGGACAGCGGAATTAAAACGGACAGGTGTGTGTGCATTCTCGTTTTTATCCACCAAGTTAGGTTGGTGGACTTATCCGGAGATGGCAGGGATGAAAACCTTCCCATTGTTAACCGGATTCCGTCTCTGGCGGTTCGTCTTGCCTGCTCGGGTTCGAGGAACCTGAACTGAATGCTTGGAGTCGGTACCCTCATCATGTTGAGGGCGCACTGCCGCACGAGTCTGGCGGCGATTGTTGATGGGATCCCTTGGGAAGGACTCTAGTCTTTTTGAATTAAGGCCCTCAGGGACCTGCTCATTCACTTCCTCAGAGTAAGGGAGCTAATGGAAATTGCGTTCCAGGGATAACGACCCGAAACGGTTGGAGACGGTAGTCATCACCGCCTGCCTCTTGATCACTGGTTGTCATTGTCCGGACGACCTGTGTGAGTTGTTCACTTGGAGGGCCTGTTGGGCAGCCTCCAGAGTTGGGATGGTACCGTGTTGACGGTACTCCTTAACCAGCGCATTTGATACCCAGCGTTGAAGACGCTGAGTAGGTGATGTCATCCTTATATCGGATGATGATCCAGTAGGAATAGCAGCAGTGGTATTTGCAGCAGCAGTATTCACAGGTGTGATTTTGAGAGCAGCCATTATGGAAATACAAAAGATCTTGGAAAAGAGTGCATGTTTGATATAACAGACATAATTAAGATAAATTCAGCTACTTCATCCTTTGGATGAGCACACATGTCAATGATTGTTTTTGATAGCCCTCTTATTGAGTTTTAAATAGGGTCTTAACAAATAGGTAAAATATCATTTTAACTTGGTTAAGGATTCACATTGGGTTCACCATTTTTGGTTTCCCTTGGAATTCGGGTATGACCTCCTGGATGGGAGATTCAAACGTTCCGATCGGTTTCTAACGGGTTTGTTCGTAGAACTGGAAACATCCAATGATTCCACATCCATTTGGACCTACTTTCCAAAGGTAGGCGCTCATTAGCTTGTGAACTGATGAGGCTTAGGAATTTGCATTGGTCGAGAGGATGGGAGGTCGGACTCTTCACACCTTTTTTAGGGGAATTATTGTCTATTCCGGGACTCTCTTTATAGATTTAAGTTATGTTCGTGAATCCTTATTACATTACCAAGTATAAAATGAGCTTTCCTTCAGTTTTGACAATCAATGATTAAATATGTAAGAAATTTAGAGAATATTTTATATGTATTTGAGGTTCTTCATCAATAGAGAATTATCTATATCTATTTAGAGATTCTTGGTCAATGGTATCCTTCAAAACATTTATATAAAAGTCTCTTGGTCATTATGATGACCAGAATGGTTTTAAATCCACTCAGTGGGGAACTTGAAGTTTATTGTTATTCAGAAGGACATGAATTATTTCAGAGCTGGGATCGAACCCGTAGATGGGCTACCTACGTATCCTTTTTTTGGAAAAGGAATCAGAACCCACGTAGTTCGAGTAAGGAAGTATAATGTTTATTTTTGATGGATCAAAGAAGGATGTCATAATTACTTTTACTCTCTAAGATCACGTGAGTCATGCTCGGTGTGAGAAACAAGAGGTATTGGTAATAAAATAGACAATTAGTCCATGAAAAATGTAATCATAAGAAATGGTTTGGGGCTTATGTATGTATGAATGCCCAGCTAAATGAAGGTTAGGATTTACTTTAGAGAGAAAATCCAGGAACAGGGTCCATAAAGGTATATGTGCTTCATAGAGATTTGAATACTCTAACTTGGGACTTATTCCTGAAAAGGAAAAACAAATTATGAGAGGATTGATAACTGGGTTTTACTCCTCAGAAGAAATCCCAAATCAAACGTAAATTAGGACTGGTTAAAGAGAAATTAAGGGACATGGGGCTTACTCCGGAAAAGGAAGCCCAAAATTATGACTAGGGCTTACTTCTGAAAAGGAGGCCTGGGTTAGGGATTATGACTAGGACTTACTCCTAAAAAGGAGGCCCAAGTTATGGATTGAGGTTTGGGGCTTAATTCTGAGGAGAATGCCCAAATTAAAGGACTTATAACAGGGGATTATTCCTAAAAAGGATACCCAGGTTAAGGATTCTCTCATCTTAAAGGATGAGGTTGAATGAATGAACTCTCAATCTTTAGTGTATAAATCACTATGTTTTGAGAGATATTCCATAGAATTCCTTTCAGATAAGGAAGTCAAATCAAGAAATCATGCCATAAATGGATTTGAAGAGTGTCTTGAAGACTGAATCTTGAATAAGAAAGGTGTAATGGCTTAAGAGGGGTAAAAATGGGCAAGATGGGCACCCAAAAAGGAAGGGGCGCGCATGTCTTGGAAGTCACACAAGTACTGCGTGGGTGCGCAAGTATTGGTCGCGCAGGTATACCTGCGCGACATGTGTGGGGTACTTGCGCGATGTTTAACCAGCATTGAAATACTTGAGCGACTCTTTATTAAAGCCTTTATAATCTTCTTGAGGTTCTTCCAGAAAAGGGACGCTCAATTTCTATCGAAGGAGTAAGGCGGCGCACAAGTGTGGCGACTTCCCTTAAGGGCTGGCCACTCAGGCGCGCAAGTGTTGATGAGTTTCAACACTTAGGCCTTCCTCCCACTCTTTATATCTTCCGTTCTAGGTAGGAAATTACCTTAGAAGTGTTTCGAAAGCTTTGAGAAGAGACTTGGACGTCGGGAGCTTCAATCCGAGTTTCTTAAAAAAAAGATCCTCTCATGTGGGGGGTTCACAGGGTCTATTTATAGGCAGGAGAAGACCCCGGGCGATTACCAGGCGGTTATCACTTAGGTCACTCAAGTTACTTGCACAACCATAAGGCGTCGCGGAAGTAGACTTACACGACCACTAGGCGGCGCGCAAGTGTACTTGCGTGACCATGAGGGAACTTGCGCGACCTATAGGAAATGTTCTCCTTGTTCATCCCTTTGTCGATTTTTGATGTTTCTTCAAAGGATGAATCACTTTGGACTAAGGTATTTCCCTTTTTTCAGTCGTTAGACTCTGTGACGGAAAGGAACGTCAACAACAGTTTTTTATTATGACTCTGTAAGAATAATACACTCCATAGACAATATTCCACAATGATATTATTATTATTATTATTGGGTGTTTTTTTGACCTAGGGCATGATTCCAAAAAAGGTATCCAACATCTGTCTTAAAACGATCATCTCGATGTCAATGTCACACTGTCACTAATGGTTTGTTAATCCAATGTCATATGGAGGGATTATTTCCAAATCAATATTTTCATATTAATAATAATATTATTATTATTATATTTTTATTAATAATATATATTCATTTAAATAAGAAAACACATAGTGTCCCCACCCTTTCCCTCATATATATAGCACATGGCCCCTTTTTTCCATTTTTTTCAATTTTTTAACTGATATCATTTCTATTGTCATTTATAATAATAATAATATATCATTTTTATTCAACTATTCTCTATTATATCCCCTTATTCTTCCATGTTTTTCCAACTACAACATTAATTTCATGCCTCCCCCACACTTAGTGCCTCCATCTCACCAGAAGCACCTCACCACACCAGCGACCAGCCTCGACCACTTGCCCCATCATAGTGTTGAACCACCCATCAGACATGGATCTCCATAATCATGACTCCCCACTAAAACTGTTATCCATGACTTTATATCATAGATCTATGGTGACCAATTCTCATCATTGAACATTGTTAGATTCCCTATATTCGAAGACCTTCCACACCGGCCACCCCTAACACACAGCTCACTTGAACCTCATTGTTACTTCCCAAACCCCCAAATGACACCAAGGGTTGCTGCCAATAAATTATCACTGAACCTTAGACTTCTCTCGATTTATCATCAGTGGTCATATTCTTACCACCTGATATTACTGAGAAACACTATCTGAGCATCGCACCTCAACCTCGCCAAACTACATTTGGAAACCCTCAATCCATCGTTCGATCCCTTTCTGATCTCCCTACAAACTGTATCATAGATCAATCATTCTCTCAATACCAAATTAGTGTTTATAGGAATGAACCACAATGTCAATGATCAATTTCATGATGATTTATTCTGTTTTATTTGGTAGAACCTCCAATGAAAAGAAAACCAGGTGAATAACAAAGAACAAAATCTTAATTAAAAAACATGAGGAATGACCATCAGCAATTGTTTATGATATCCCTGATTCATCATTTTTCTAATTATGCACTAAGAATAATCGATGTAATTAATAAATTTTGGGGATCATGCGAAGAATAAATATCGCAGATCAAAAGATGACAATAACCTATGCTTAAATGATTTAATCAAAAGGGGAAGAAACCATAATTGATGTGTCCTACCATTATTATGGATAGATTATTGGTGAATAACACATCCACTAGTGATGAATGTGATCTGATGTTCCCACGGTATATCGATTCACCTTGATCTGATCACTGGTCGTCATCTGGTCTCTATTTTCCAATAAAGAGGTTGTGGAAGCTCCTCTAAAATCATATAATTATGTGGGTAACCCTTTTACTTGTCCATTACCATATATTAAATTATTTTTTCAATGATGGCAGTCAAGCCAAACACCCAGTGTTGATCAATGTTAGTTCGTTCCTAGAGTAAACATATCATTCCAAACTCATTGGTGGTCTCATATTTTCCATATGAGTCTCCATATATGATTTATTTAGGGTTGGTTTATTAAATAAATTAATGAAATTAATTTATTTATCCAATTCACCCACCAATGGATTCCCCATGAAAACATCCTACATCGACCAACTTTATGTCACACCTATGGTAAAATCCACATTTTAGATTGTACTCGAGTCTCAGATTTCTGATCAGATTCTCTATTTATCTGGTATTCCACTTTTTCAGGAAAAATGTGCTTGTTCAATAAAAATATGTCCAGTATTTTTATAAAATTAATTCTGGACTCATCAGGTCTCTGAACCATGCATCATTTAAGAGTCTATCTTTGAAAATATTCTTAAGAATATTACAAAGCCTTAAATAAAAAAATGAGAGTATCTATAACTCCTCTCCTTATATCCCCTCATAAAAAACCCTCTTAATTTTAGTGAAAACTATACGCAAACCACTCTTTAAAATAACAATAAACCATAAGGTGGATATTTTCTTCTGAGATGTTTATACCATCCTATTTTAATCCCCTTCACAAATTATATAATCTAATAAGTGAGGTATAAGTTCTTAAAACTCACTTTCTTTTCAAATTCATTATATAATTTATTCATCCAAAATTTTCATTTCACAAATATAAAATGATAAAATCTATATCATTATTATAATATCATGTTATTATATGAATTTTAAAATCAATAACCACCCTCCCCTTTTCTATTAAAAAAATAAAAACCTGAATAATGTGTTGTGGGGACTACAACCTCTATGAATAAACCTGTTACATTTTCATATCATCAATGATTATACTGTGTTAGTTTATTTTATATAATTATATATTATATATATAAATAATATATACCATTAAGATTATTATTTTTGGATAACTCAAAAATTAGTGATATTTATGAGTCAATCCATCGATGTTGGTAAATAACTCAAAACTAGTTTACCACCATATTCATTTTCACAATACATGACTACAAAACCCATGTAATAAAATTATAAAAATATATTTCTTTATAAAACATATATTATATAATCTTCAATTATTTTTAATTTATGATTCTTTTGAGAAAAAGGATAACCAATTCCACTTTTATGAAACTAGTTAAAAACGATTAAGATTATTAATATCTGATGTTGAAAAGAGATTAAAACAATTTTATAAATGAATAGAATTATTATTACTAAAGAGTATAAATTGAAATATATAAGAATATGGTTATAAAAAAGGTAATTAATATATTAATGTTTATGATATTAGAGGTTATATCATTTCTATTTAAGTAAATTGTAAAGATAAGTGACATGTTAACTGAAACTCCTTTCATAATGTTATACAATTTGTTACTGAATTTTATTTGACATGAAATTAATTGTATGTGATTTATTATTTTTAATTTGGTGGAAAAAGTTTATAATTTAAAACCAACAGAATGAATTATTTTATTTTCACTTGTTTAAAAAATAGTCTTTTATAAATGAAACATAAAATTATGGCTTTTACATCGATGATTTCAAAATGATTTCAATAAATATATTAGTGATTTAGTTTTCACTTCATTCACTATATAAAGAAATATATATATATATATATATATATTATATGCTTCATATTTTACCCTCCATTCATCAATTAATAAGAGACTATTTTTTGGGATCAAGTATTCGATTTCAATCAATGTACCTCTTATTGTTATTTAATGTTATGATCCCCATTTATATTTATAATTTTTCTTTATTAAAAGTGAATGATTTCCATTTATATGTATTATAAAACCCTTTTACATAAAATTATTATTTATTAAAAGATAATGAATTTCATTTGTATGTTTAATAAACTCAGTATTTTCTATGGGTAATTAAAATATATTTATGATTGATCTTAAGTGGAATGAATATATAAGTATGATAGATAGTGTTGTCTTATATCAGCCTCAAATACGTTGTTTTATGTTTATATATCATGAGATAGTCATACATGGAAATATTTTGTTTGTTCACATAGTTAAGTGCATGATGGGTTTTCTCACATTTTTAGGTGTGGACATAATGAGTTTGTTTATATAAGTATGGGAATAATGTGTTTACTCAATCATGTTTTCCTTTTATTATGGTCGTGACACATTTCCAAGATTATCATAATGTTATTATAAATTATAAATTGGAATTTCGTTTCCTGTATTCCACAATTTTATGTCATGCTCACACGTTATATGACTATTAAGATGTGTTTTGAGCGAGTTAATAAATTTTATTCTTCTGTAATGATGTATTTAAGATATTATGTTACCCTAACATGTTTTATGAGAACCATGTAAGGTATTTTCATCATTTATTATGATATTTCTTTCTTCCTCGTGTTTTCATTCATTTTATGATGCTTTCTTCCCTTACTAAGTGTTTGAGATCACTTATTTATTATGTTTCTCAACCCTAGGTAATAAAGAATATAATATCATGTGACGTGTCTATAGAAATTATATATATGAGAATTATTATTTATAAATTTCCTCAAGTATAATAAAATAATATTTTAATGTAGCTAATTTCCAAGATATTAAACCTTTAGGTCCTTTGGTTAAGAAACTTTTTATGATATATAATATTTAAATCATTATATTGATGTATTATTTATGTTAATTTTATATTGGGTTCCATTAATATGGTACATAACATTGAAATATAGATAAAACATACAATTCATTCATTCATAATCATGTCACCAAGGTTCTTAACTAAGGTGTTGTGAAACATATTTCCAAGCTTATTAACCAAGGTATCATAAATATGCCATATTTATAGATTAATTATTTACCCAAATATTTGAAGCACTATATGGGTGTACCATTCATAATAATTAATTAACATGTTCCAAATATTTTATAATAAATAATTTCAACAGTAAACTATAGAGAATAAGGGGTGAGCTTTATAAAAATCATTGAGTACAGAAGTGTTAAAAGATGTGACATTTTAATCATTTTTAAAACATTATAAGGGAGTGCGGGTTTCAAGAATGGTTATCCAAAATCATATATATATATATATATATTATTACGCTTGAATAAACCTATTTTTGGGTGTTCACAACATGAAAATGGAGATACTAAATATCAAAATATGATTTGGATGGAAAAAAATAAATAGATTGGTTTATTGAATCGGATTAATGAGAGATAATTGAGGTATATAATGGATATAAAAATATTTTTGTATTAATTTAATAATCTTAAGATCATGATAAAATAATATAACTTTGAAATTAGAGGAATATCTATAAAGTAAGTACGTGGATTAAAAGGGTGAAGAAGTGAATCCCTTACCTAGTGAGAGAGATTATTAAATCCTGAGGAGAGTTCCTTGGAACCATATAAACTATATGTAAAAGTTTTAGAAAGAAACAATATGTGGAAATCATGATAAATGTATTATAAATTAATTAAATTTGGTTAATAGGTGGTTATTTATTGAAAAATGAATGTAATTTTTTAATAATTACTAAAAATATGATTTGGAATTTTAGGTATCAAAAAATGTCAAATGATTATATTACCTATGGTTTTAGATCATGGTTTTTAGGAAATTTAGGCATTTAGATATTTTTAATTTTTCCATGATATAATTGATATCTAATTTTTAATATTACTTTGGTAATGATAAAGTAATTTCTCCATAAAATATTATTTTAAGAAGCTGTATTTCCATTTTATACATTGGAATGTTTTTTATAGGTTTTTAAAATCATTAAAATACATAATATTAGCAAAATAAATTATTTTTTTATAAATTCAATTATTTTAATTATTATAAAATTAATACAAAATTATAAAGTCATAGAACATTTTAAAATATAAAATTATAATTTTACAATGCACTAAAGAACAAAGTATTTTTAGAAATTGTAATAATTTCTCCCAAACCAAATTTAGAAGTGTTTATTTAAAATATGGCTTTTAGTTTGTCAAAATAAATTTATAAATATGATATTTTAAAATTTTACTGATAATTTATTATTTTTCGAAAAATGACAATTTTCATGAAATATTTAACTTTCTAACCACTATAAATATTACATGTGACTTTATGAAATTATATAATCATATATATTTAAATAAATAGTGTTTTATAAGGTTATTTCATAAAAAAAAATTATTTAAAATCCAAATAAAAATTATATAATTTCTAGAAAATAATATTATTTTATTTCTTATCTAAAAAATTATTTATCATATTCATCTTGAAATCATGTGTATTATGTTAAATATATAATAACGAAGATTGAGTTGAAGAAAACTATACTTATTTTATAAAAAGAAAATAACATTTTTAAAATACTAAGGTATAGATTCATAACCCCTTACTACACCGGCTCATTCCCTAGGGGTAAGATATGTGATGGTGTTACATTCAGGGGGTGGTTCAACTAACATTAATATAGTGGTGATCTCCAATAACATGGAATTATTTTTCATTTGATTTCACTCTTGACTTACTTGTTGGATCTACATTGGTTAATTAACAGAGAACCTTAGTGACAATACCAACCTCCCATGTTATAATGAATGGGATTCAAAAGGCCTTGTTCTACTAGTTGAGGACATCATTTCTCCACCATTTTTCAATTATCTATTATCATTAACCTTTATATACACCAATTATAAAGGTAAAATTATTCCAAATAGTCATAATTCCCAATGATAAAATGTAACCAACAATCAGAATAACTTGTTGTAATATTGACTAATGGACATATTGACTAGGGGTAAGGTAACACTCAGGTCCTAGTAGTCCCTTTTCCATTTATAAATTATATATACTCCACTGAACTAATACGTCATCAATCACTACATCAATTAAAAATTTTGAACACTTCCAGTGATTATTTCAAATTTATTCCTAAATATTCTGTTTCTCTTTAATGTTTATAGAAAGAGAAATCCTCATTTGAGAATTCAAGCCGTTGGAGATTCAATATTGTGTTCATTATTATTTTCCATTTATCTCCCTATATTATTTATAGATGTTGTATTCAATATTAATTCAGGATATGTAAATAAAGTTAAACATCCTTCTATGTGAGTCAATTTCATATCATAATAAACTAGTCATTTTGTAACATGTTTAGTTTTAATGAAAGAAATTTTTCGGTTGTTACCCACCCATTCAAAAATATCATCCCCTATATTGGTGTAAATCCTTAAATAAGTTGTGGAATTTATATTTTAATGATTCCTCTTTATATGAGGTTTCCTATTCAGACATATGATTGCTCCATGATAATTCACACATCAATTTATCTTATTACTCAACACATATTAAATTTAATCCTAAATCTAGATCAACACTTCATTATATGATAGTTCAGATTCTAATATCAAATCATTTGTGTCTAGTTAATGTTGGGAATGATGTATATATTCTTAATAGGGGAATATGGAAGATGTTGTGGACATTGGAATGATTTGGAGGAAGTGATAACTAATTGGAAACTTTTCAAAAGTGGTCCAAAATATAAAATGTTTTAATTCACATTTCAATAAGTTTTCCCATCTTCCCAAACATCATGACCCCTATATATAGTTATATTTTATGGAATAAGTAATCCCCAACCCATATATCCTTCCATAGATTGTTAGTACAAATATTACAACGAATCTAAGAATATGTGATATGTTTTTAGATTACTTATATTATCTTTATAGTATCTTTCATAATGTACAGTCTGAATAGGTTTCCTTCTCCAACTTCATCCCATCATATTAGAGTTATGCACCTCTTACCATAGTGTTCTTCTTAAGGATCTATTTGAATACTCGTGTTAAAACTATTGTTATGGTAGAATTCAATAAGTGGAATATGTTGATCCCAACACCCTTGAGAATCATGTGAGATACTCCTTAAAATATATTCAAATGTTTAAATAGTAATCTTAGACTGCCCATAAATTTACTGATGATTTTATTTGGTAAGGTTTATTTATATATATGTAGCCTTTTAATGGGTCCTCGAAAATATAGAAGTTAATATTGAATAACAATATGGAAAAAAAGATTGTAGTGCCTCAATAATTTTCATTACTTCTTGAATATATATATGGGAAAGTTGATCAAGGGATAAATCCTCTCATATAATGTTAAATTTGGTAGACTTTGTTGGTATATCAATGATTTCCCATGTAGAATTATTTTCCTTGGATGACTTAAAGAGGATATTAAAAAGTTTATAAGGATTTTATGCACTTTCAAATTGGTATGTGTAGTGCTTTCAGCACCCCATTGGGTTTCATTACTCTACCTTCACTTATTGACATACCAAATATCTTTTAGTATAATCTTCAATATAATTTTTCATAGATCTATATACAATTTTTTGATTCTTGGATGTATAGATAATAAAAATTTGTGAGATTCTGCCATCATATCGTAATTTAACATTATGATATATGGGATATGTGTCCTTTTACCAAACCCTAGTTTTCCTTGATTTACATCAAAATCAAAAGGCTACCCATTTTCAAAGGTTCAATATTATTTTGTAACTTATGATCATCTCTTTGTGATTTACTTATCTTCTCTTGTATTGATGGATGGGAAATCATTTGGGATAGGATTAATGATGTCCCTTACCTTATGAATTTTATGCCCTAATTTTAAAATTTCGTGATCTATAGATCTATTTTAATCTCCACCATTCAATAAAATATAGGGTTTTTAGAATCAATGAATAAGATACTTTTTTTTCTCTTCTATGGTGATAATGGATAGAAAAAAATATCACTTAATAATTTTCAATAAGATCCTTTATATAATGTTTTGTTCCTTTTATGTTAACATATACTTTATACTCTAGTGGTCAGTCTACCAATAAAGATAGTGTCTTAGTATCATTAATGAATATATAACTATAGTAAACTATAAATAATGGGTAATATAATTATGTTCATGTGGAATTAGGTTTTAAGATTCATAGGCAATCACATTTTCATTTTTTAGGTGTTCACATGAAAGTCCTTTCAAGTATGCATCACTATAAATTTAAAATCATCTGTGATTATGGAAATGTAAGAATAGTTTCATGAATCATTATCTTCCCCAGTTCTTGGAAAATTTATTCACACTCTTTCATTCTAGTAAACATCACATCCATTTTATTTAACATTTTTATTATATTAGAAATCCATGAAAATATTTTCACAAACCTTTTATAGTATCATTCTTGTCCAAGGAAATTATGAATCATAGTTACTTTTTTGGTCAAGGATATACTTCTACAGAATTTGCATTTACTTGATCTATATTGATTCCTTAACTAATCAAAATGTGTCAAAATAATATTACCTATTTTAACTAGAACCCACCTTTATCTAATTTACCAAAAAATATTCTCCTTCCTATTATCTTTTAATATAACCCTTAGATAATCCTCATTATCTTAATTCATTTTGAAATATATCATTATATAATCAATAAAGACCACTACAAATTTTTAATGGTAGTCACTAAATAATTTATTCACAAAATACGTAAATATGAGATTATAATTATTAAACACAAATGTTATTACAATAAACATGTAATGTTCATATCTTTTTCATAAGTATTCCCTTAGGATATATTTTTTCATCACCCTTAGTTGATGATACCCTAATTATATTTCTATCTTGGAGAAGAATTGAAATTCGTGTTGCTAGTTGAACAAATCATTAATAATTGGAAGTGGGTATTTAATTTTTACTATGATTACCTTATGATAACAATAATAAGTTAATAACTTCATTGATTCATACTTCTTCATCACGAAGATAAAAGGTACTCCCCCAAGAGACATAGTTGGTTGAATAAAACTCTTCTCTAAAGGATCTTGAAGTTGCTTCCTCAGTTATTATAACTCCACATATTCCATTATATATGGAGTATTTAATATTGTCTTGGTTATAATAATGTGTTAAATTTTAATCTCTACCTCTATTTATATTGGTTGTCCTTATAATTCTTTGATAAATACATAAATGTATTCCAATGAAATAAATATATCTACTATATTTATACATTCTCTTTCTTCTCCTTATTCACCAATAATATCCATAAAAAGGAAATAATAGTTGGGTCTTGATAGTAATTAGTCTATGAATATCTCCTTTAAATAAAATTATATGTTACCCCTTGAAGATAAAACAAAATTCCTTAGTTCTAATGTTTCTATTGGAATTATACTTTTAAAACCAATTGATCCCTAGTACAAGGTAGAATTACACCATTGGAATAACCACTTGGGTTGCAGATAGATTATACTCACCAAATTTAATATATAAATCCTTATATATATTTATTTCTTGAATAGTTCCTCTTTGATTTTTAAACAAAAAATCTACCATGAGTTGTTTGGGGATCAACATTATGTTTTTTACTTACTTTATTGAAATAAAAGAATATTTAGAACTAGAATCAAATGATGTGCCTTCAATATGTGAGTATAAGATGAGTGTAACACCCCAATATTCCATGGTACACATCTCTTTGAATAATACAGTAGTGTGTGTTGTACGCAACTTCGAGTTCTAACACACACCACAACCAATCAAAGTACCTCTTATGAATAGTAATACCCACTTTTTAAAATTTTATAAAATTTATCTCTCAAAATGGGATTCATTTTTGGATTTCGAATATCGAAATTAGCCTAGGGTGATATTTTGGTACTTTTAGGATAACTTTTATTTTTTGATGAATAGTGAAAATTACTAAATTTTAATTAAAAACAACTTTTTTAATCAAAATAATTAATAGTGATAAATTATGAATTTTAATGGTTTTAAAGTATATTTAGAATATATTTTTACCATGTAATACAATTTTGTTCATTGGACATAATTTCACACTTAAACCGGACATAAACAAGTGTCAATCTTTTGATAGTTATTATCTCTTAAAAACACACTTTTTGTTTTAACAATGGGAATTAATTTTAAATTAATTTTTGCCACTTCTGTGTTTTGAATTTGAAAAAATGGATTCCATATTTGGAATCAGGATGTCCAAATTTTGTAAATAGGTAAATTTTATTTTTATACATTTTGAATAATTACTTCGGTAAATATTTTATTTATCATGGTTAAAGGGTAAATCCGGTAAATAATGGTAAAAATATAATATTATAATAATAACAAATTACCCTAAAATGTGTCCTAACCTTACTGGTTGATACATGTCCGACCATGGGTATCTTTGGGTCGATTTTGGGACCCCATGGATCCACTTGTAAGTGATAAGGACATGTTATATTAATTAAGTTAAAATAAATACAAAAATGGCATAAGCATATATCTTTTAGAAAAAAAATTTTAAAATAGGGTTATATATGTTGTAATATCGACTATAAATATTCATTAGAAATATAAAAATATTTTCTACACAATGGTATTTTATTTATAATTTTTAGACATTTAATAATTAAACTTATTTATGACACAATAATGATACAATATTTTCTTTATTAATGAAAGAACCAAATAATTGATATTCTAAATATGAAAATAAATGTAATTTATACATTTTAGGAAGTCCACTAATTTAAATGGTTAATATGACATATTAGTACTGGTTATATTAATTTTTTTAAAGTAATAATGTTGTTATGAATTTATCAAAAATAAAATACCCAATAGTGTCAAAATAGACATAAAAGAGTTTTTAAAACAAATATTATATTATTAATTGATATTGTTTTCCTAAAAATATAAGGATTGGCCAAAGGAATTATATCATGATAGGTGTATTATTAATGGACCACTTGGGTATTACAGTTGGTATTAGAGTAATTTTAGCAATAACCTTGGAAACAAGATTTAGATAAACTCTGATTAGAGCACATAGCCCTAAGATAGGCTTTGAGGATTAGTATAGAAAAACTTCATATAATTTTGGTATTTTAGAGATTTTGTGAGTTTCCCGAGCAATACATCCCTGTCTGGATACGAGTAGGTAGAGGTGGCTCTGGCACAGATGTACCTAGGGGTAAAACCCAAAAACACCGCATTGAGGTAGACTCAAACGGGAACTGGTCCACGACAACGGGCCTTGCTGCACTCTTGGTTATGACACTCCTGGGGGATATGCTTAGGAGAATTATCATTTTCCTTACAAACCACTATAAAGGTTTTATGAGTATATACCTCTTTAAAGAAAACATTTTTGTGATTATGGATTATATCCATAAAATATTCAATTTACGTTAGGTATTTTACATGTTTGGAATTATGAATTGTGATTCATAAATTAAGCTAGTGTATGCCATTGTATAGAAATGGAACCCAGTAGAAGGAATGTGAACTACAGTAATACGCATGATCCAAAGAGTAAGAAGGATCATATCTTTCACGGTATTAAACCAAAATTTAGAATGGAAATAGTGTCACGACCCGTCCTCAGGGCCCGTGTCGTGACTACCCCAGGCCCGCCTTCCATAGGCCAGGGGCTAGCGACTAGCACCAAGGCGTAAATCCCGGTAAAGGGAAGGCATTGCCTTTGTAAAGTAAACAAGCGGAAAGTAAACACTAAGTAAAAACTGGAACAAGCTGTGCTGAAAGTAAAGGGGGCCGGAAATAGAAGCCCAACTGTAAAGTACAACTGAAAGGGGAAAACAGCAACTAAAAGGAAAAGCCGCAGCGTCGAGCCGTCCTCTGGAAATCTCACCTGAAGGGTGGGTACAGGAAGCCTCCACTGCTCCTCGGGTCCTGCCGACCGCTCCGAGTAAATCCCGTCCAATGGTCCACCTCCAGGTACAGTCCTGCTTCGCAAGCCTCCACCAGGATCAGCGTTGTCCGTCATCTGCAACCAACACAACGTAGTGCGGGCATAGCTCGTGCAGGGGTGAGTATAAGATACTCAGTTGGGACCACGAGACCCCTGAAGGTCTCCCAGAATCCACAAATGATAAACCACAAAGGAAAGATACAATCATGAAGTAAAATCCGACACTGTTTAGGTATATTCCCATACATATACCTAAGTCATCAATTCTCATTCGGCTCCAACATCCGAGCCCAAGAACAACCCAGTCCACACAGGAAAGAAAACGTAAATCCACACAGGATAGCACAACACAATCCACAAAGGAAAACAAACATAAATCCACACAGGATAGCACAACACAATCCACGAAGGAATGTAGAACAGGATTCAGCTCACACAGGTATACATTGTCGAAAAGGTGAAAGGGGTGATCAGATATAGATACTGAATCATCTAAGCTGGGACCCACTTGGGAAACAAGACCAGCTGTCTTCATTGATTCATCTATGTTGGGACCCACATAGGATACAAGACCAACACTCTTCATTGATTCATCTATGCTGGGACCCACATAGGATACAAGCCCAGCACTGAATCATCTAACCTGGGACCCACATAGGATACAAGACCAGCACTCTTCATTGATTTATCTATGCTTGGACACACATAGGATACAAGACGAGCACTGACTCATCTAAGCTAGGACCCACATAGGATACAAGACCAGCACAGCTGGGACCCACATAGGATACAAGACCAGCACTCTTTATTGATTCATCTATGTTGGGACCCACATAGGATACAAGACCAGCACGGAATCATCTAAGCTGGGACCCACATAGGATACAAGACCAGCACAGCTAGGACCCACAAAGGATACAAGACCAGCACTCTTCATCGTTGCAGTCGTAGCCAGCACTAGGGTTCCCGCACACTGCAAGCTCGTTCGGGAGGGTCCGCTCCACGAGCCAAGAGGCTGATACATCAACTGACACGAAGTCCAAAGTTGATGTATCCAAAAGCTTTGTATCGTCAATAGGAACTCAACGCAACAGACGGCGCGTCAATCGGACGCCCGGTCTGAGAGATATTGGCTTTTTCGTCCCAGGGGCCCGGTTGGTTTTTAAGGAAAAACCAACCTGAACATACTCCACCTACGTCCAAACCTTGGGCGGAGTGAGCCAAAATATTTGTCTCACTAAGAGGAATCCACCAAAGTCGACGGCACGTCAATCGGACGTCCGGAGCTCAAGATATGAGAGTTTTCGCTCCGAGGGCCCGGTTGGTTTCGTAGACAAACCAACCCGGCCGAACCCAAAGTATTCTGAAACCTTGAGTGTGATATACCAAAACGACCGTCTCGATCCAAGGATCGCGTTTCCGCTTACGGCGAGTCGTTTGGGGGCCCATAGCTCATGTTATGAGAAAAATACCGAAAAGGTCCGGAAAAGGGGGTCTGGGCCCGGCCCGACACCCCCCCCCCCCTGGGTCAGCCCGAACCGGGTCAACCCGACCCGGGTCCGACCTGGCTGGACCCAGTCCGGCCCGGCCAGGGCGCGGCACGGCCCGGCCGGCCCGGCTCGGCTCGGCCGAGCGGCCAAGCAACGCGGGGGGCGCGTTGCCCCCGCGTGACAACACCGCGGCCCCCGCGGGGGGCCTCCCTGAATCACCCAGACGCGGTCGGGCTGCCGCGTCACTGAATCGCGGTTCTGCACGGCCGCGGAACTGCCTTGCCGCCGTGGCTTCAGCCGCGGTGAGGTTTTCCCGGCGGCGCGCTGGGCGCCGCCGCCGTGCCGGCGTGGCGCACCGGTGGAAGCTTCCGCGGGCCACCGGAGTTTCTCCGGTGGTCCGTTTTCATTTCCGTCCTTTCTGAGGTTCATCCTGGGTCCCGAACTTCACTGCAAGGCCCTCAAATCGCCCTTGTGGCCCCGTTTGTCGTCGCCCGTCAATCTGCACGTCAAAAACGAACGCGCCGTCTTTGTGGTTTTTTCAGCGTGGCGCGACGGTGCTGCGCTCCTTTGCCGCGATTTTCCAAACTCCCTCACAGTCTTTCTTGGTCGACATTCGCCGTTTCCCACACCAAGAACGAAAGGGGCGGTGGGTTAGGACTTGTTCATTGGTCCGCACCCACCGCGTTAGCAGTTTGAAACAAAACCATAATTTCTGTGTTCATGCCTTGGAGGAAAACAACATGGAGTATTAAAATTTCAAAACAACCCCTACCTTGTCAACTTGTCACACGCGCGTTCTTCACGGAATTGATCGTCGCGGAAAGAGAGGGTCGTCACGTCACGGAAGGGCGTCGCTTTGTCGTAGTACTTGGCGTCGCATCGACGAAATCCGAGGATCAAAACAAAAAGATTTAATTATATCGATTAAATCCATGTGTTGTTAAAATCCACAATGAAGATTAGAAAGAAAACCAAAATCTCCTACCTCAAGCAGTTGATGATCGGAGATTTGTTGCGATGAATAACGACTCGGAAGAAGGGTCGTCAATTTCCGAGGGTGTCGGCGTTCTTCGCGTTCTTCGCGTTCTTCGTGGAGGGAAAAGAAGGCACAAAATTCTGTCAAATCCTCTCAACGAACAATCTCAACAAGCCATGCGTTGGTCTTATTTTATTATTACACCAACGATTTGTAAATAGGTTAAGAAACGATTAAATTAATTCATAAAATTAATTTTAACGAAGTTAACCGCCCAATTAAATGGTGCGTTTAGAATTTAAGAAAACGTGTTAGTTGACTTTCATAAAAACGGGTTTTTGCGGGTGCGTTACTTAGGGGAAAAGAAACGGTGGGGCTCGTGTGGGCCCCACCTCACAAATATCCTACCAAGTGGGTAGGATATTTTGGATTTGCACCCTATCTGTTTCAACTGAGCTTTAAGCAGCTTAAAGTGGTCTTTAAGCGGCCTTAAGTGAAATAAAAATAAAATTGTCGAATAACATTATTTTATTTCATATCTTAAAACCCAAAAATTAAAAACCATAACCGAGAAAACACAACTCCGGAAGAGGTGTTTCTAAGAAAATACCGGCGTTGCGATTCCATCGGTGCCCTCGGAATTCGATTTCGGGCACCGGTTCAAAAGTTAGAAAAACCCGCTCGTCCGTTCACTGAACGTACCCGAGCCAAACTTCGGAAGGTGATTCCGGGCACACCGGGCCTCGGAATCAGGTGCCGTCATAAGTTGCGTTCTTGTAAAATTCCAAAGAAAATTAACAAAAATATTTCCTTGAAATTTACGGGTCTTTACATTACTCCCACCACAGGCCTTTACATCCCCGTAAAGCTTCACCACAAACATAAGGATACAAAGGCGGTACTAAGCACTCATTTGAGCCTCCCGCTCCCAAGTGCTCTCCTGGAGGTTCCCGAGCTGCCATCTGAAGCGCACTAGAGGAATCGATCGTCCACGTAGGACCCGCTCCTGTCGATCCTCGATCTCCACTGGGACCTCCGCAAAAGTCGCCCAATCATCAAAGACCAGCTCTCCATGGTCAAATATTTGCATCGGGTCATGCACGTATCTCCTCTGCTGAGATACGTGGAAGACGTCGTGCACCTGGCGCAACTGTGGTGGTAGAGCCATGCGATAATCCACCTTGCAAATCCTGCTGAGGACCTGGAAGGGTCCGATGAAGCGTGGAGACAACTCGCCCCTTCGGCCAAACCTCTATAATCCACGTCGAGGTGAGACCCACATGAAGACGTGGTCGTCATCCTCGAACTAAAGTGGCCTCCGCCTCTTGTCAGCATAGGACTTCTGTCGACTCTGAGCTATACTCATCCGCTCCTGGATGACCTGGACCATCTCTGATCCCACAAGAACTACTAAGATTTATTCTTTTCTGATAAGAGAAATATGGTCTCATCCCCTGGATGAACCACTTCCTTTGCCTAATACAGTCAATCCCGACATGGATGTTACTAATACATACTAAGGGTGACGTCGTAAGGCCTCTACGCTACTACCAAGAGATCAACCGTTACTCTCACCTCCAAGGGTTGAGTCACACTGTCGGCATTAGTGTGTGGTAACTGGGTCTCCTCCTGTAGATGTCTCACAAGTGAGGGTCAAGTAAACAGTCTAAACTGGAACCTCTTAGTAATAACACAAAAGAGGACAGGAATGAAAACATCACAAAGGTAAGCATTTTTTACTATTGCAGCACATAATACAAAGACACTACACAACAGCAACAAGGAACTAGAAGTAAAAAAGGACGTATCCACTAGTTCCGCTCCTGTCCATCTGCTCCCAGAGCTCCATGATGGAAGGCCTCAGCTGCCTGAAGCTGAGCTCTCGCATGTCCACCAACACCCTCCGGTTGGGGTTGACCTCCTGGTGGTGGTGGTGGAAACATCGCGAAGTCTCTCCCACCATCTGCTACTCGGCCAGGTCCTCTGCCTTGTCCGCCTGCACCCTGCAGACCACCGTGGCCGAACCTCTGTCTGGGAGGTCCCTCTACCACTTGATGCTCATCTGTAAGACGAGTCAGGCAGTCTCGAGCCATTTGACCTCGCCCAATGCATGCGTAAAAATGCTTACCCCTTGAGTAGATGGCTCTCCTTCGTGTGCCCCGCACAACCGAATCATCACCCTGAGATTTCCCATCTGAAGGTCTGGCCCGCTTGGACCTCTGTGTCACCTGTCGACTGCCAGCTGCAGAGGACTTCGCTACGGGTCCTCCTGCAGAGGGTTCTACCACTGGTGCCTGCTCGGCGAGGAAACTCTCTACTAAAAGGGCTCTCTACAACACCTCTGCCTGCGTCGGAATGTTGAGGGAGATCATCAAGGCCATGATCTCATGTCTCAATCCCTGCTTGAAGGTCCGGGCCCAGAAGAATGGTTCCCGTACCATGTCGGTCGAGTAGCGCGAGAGATCGGTAAATCTCGCCGAGTACTGGGCCACTGTCATGTTGCCCTGCCGTAGTTGTAGTAGCTCTTGGATGCGCACCGCACGGAGGGTGGCTGGGACGAACTTAGAGCGGAAGATGCTCTCAAAGTCCGTCCAGAGGAGAGATGTCTCGTCATGCACCTGGAGCATCAAGCTCCACCATCGGCCTGCTTCCGCGTGCAGGAGGCTCGCTGCGAGGATCACCATGAGGTCTGCTGATGTCCTCACTAATCGGAAAACCCATACAACTGCCTCCAGTCAGTCCTCCGCTGCCTGGGGGTTCGTCTCCCCACGGAACCTAGGCGGTCGCTGACGCTGAAACTCGTGCAGCGCGCTAATGCGAAGTGCATCATCAGCGGCTGGGGCTGGTAGCATCGGTGGCTCGGCGGGTAAAGGTACCGCCTGTGCCTCTGCTGACAAGGAGCCCGGCATCGAGGCCTCGTCGCTCGATGGGTTGTCATCACACTCCACTCTCGGAACCCTAGATTGCTGACGTCATGGGGCTATCCTGAAAAGAAACAGGTGTGCCACGGTCAGAACAGTATACTTGGTGAGCTGACACAAGTAATCAGAAAGAAAACTTGAACACACATGAAATCAATGTTTTCGTGCATTAAGTCAGAAATTAGAAGTTAGGGTCCTTGTGTACGGATACGTCAGCCGTCGCACCAACACTGGACTCCCTAGACTAATAACCACATCCAATATGCTAAACACTATTGCTTCACATAGAAGAAAGATCAGATTCTGTGGTAGAACCGAACTCCTCTGATACCAATTTGTCACGACCCGTCCTTGGGGCCCGTGCCGTGACTACCCCAGGCCCGCCTTCCATAGGCCAGGGGCTGGCGACTCGCACCAAGGTGTAAATATCGGTAAATGGAAGGCATTGCCTTTGTAAAGTAAACAAGCGGAAAGTAAACACTATGAAAAAATTGGAAGAAGATGTGTTGAAAGTAAAGGGGGCCGGAAATACAAGCCCAACTGTAAAGTACAACTGAAAGGGGAAAAACAGCAACTGAAAGGAAAAGCCGCAGCGTCGAGCCGTCCTCTGGAAATCCCACCTGAAGGGTGGGTACAGGAAGGCTCCACTACTCCTCGGGTCCTACCGACCGCTCTGAGTACGTCCCTCCCAGTGGTCCACCTCCAGGTACTGTCCTGCTCCGCAAGCCTCCACCACTATCAACGTTGTCCGTCGTCTGCAACCAACACAACGTAGTGCGGGCATAGCCCGTGCAGGGGTGAGTATAAGATACTCAGTAGGGACCCCAAGACCCCCGAAGGTCTCCCAGAATCCACAAAGGATAAACCACAAAGGAAAGATACAATCATGAAGTAACATCCGACACTGCTTATGTATATGCCCATACATATACCTAAGTCATCAATTCCCGTTCGGCTCCAACATCCGAGCCCAAGAACAACCCAGTCCACACAGGAAAGCAAACGTAAATCCACACAGGATAGCAAAACACAATCCACAAAGGAAAGAAAACGTAAATCCACACAGGATAACACAACACAATCCACGAAGGAATGTAGAACCGGATTCAGCTCACACAGGTATACATTGTCGAAAAGGTGAAAGGGATGATTAGATATAGACTCTGAATCATCTAAGCTTGGACCCACTTAGGATACAAGACCAGCTGTCTTCATTGATTCATCTATGCTGGGACGCACATAGGATACAAGACCAACACTCTTCATTGATTCATCTATGCTGGGACCCACATAGGATACAAGACCAGCACTGAATCATCTAAGTTGGTACCCACATAGGATACAAGACCAGCACTCTTCATTGATTCATCTATGTTGGGACCCACATGGGATACAAGACCAGCACCGAATCATCTAAGCTGGGACCCACATAGGATACAAGACCAGCACAGCTAGGACCCACAAAGGATAGAAGACCATCACTCTTTATTGATTCATCTATGCTGGGACCCATATAGGATACAAGACCAGCACTAAATCATCTAAGCTGGGACCCACATAGAATACAAGACCAGCACAGCTGGGACCCATATAGGATACAAGACCAGCACTCTTTATTGATTCATCTATGCAGGGACCCATATAGGATACAAGACCAGCACTGAATCATCTAAGCTGGGACCCACATAGGATACAAGACCAGCACAGCTGGGACCCACATAGGATACAAGACCAACACTCTTTATTGATTCATCTATGCTGGGACCCACATAGGATACAAGACCAGCACTGAATCATCTATGCTGGGACCCACATAGGATACAAGACCAGCACAGTTTGGACCCACATAGGATACAAGACCAGCACTCTTCATCATCGCAGTCGCAGCCAGCACTAGGGTTCCCGCACACAGCAAGCTCGTTCGGGAGGGTCCTCTCCACGAGCCGAGAGGCTGATACATCAACTGACACGAAGTCCGAAGTTGATGTATCCAAAAGCTCCGTATCGTCAACAGGAACTCAATGCAACAGACGGCGCGTCAATCGGACGCCCGGTCTGAGAGATATTGGCTTTTTCGTCCCAGGGGCCCGGTTGGTTTTTAAGGCAAAACCATCCCGACCATACTCCACCTATGGCCAAACTTCAGACAGAGTGAGCCAAAATATCCGTCTCACTTAGATGAATCCACCAAAGTCGACGGCACGTCAATCGGACGTCCGGAGCTCAAGATATGAGCGTTTCCGCTCTGAGGGCCCGATTGGTTTCGTGGACGAACCAACCCGGCCGAACCCAAAGTATTCTGAAACCTTGATTGTGATATACTTAAACGACCGTCTCTATCCAAGGATCGCGTTGCCGCTGACGGCGAGTCGTTTGGAGGCTCGTAGCTCAAGTTATGAGCAAAAGACCGAAAAGGTCCGGAAACGGGGGTCTGGGCCCGGGCCGACCCGGCTCGACCCCCCCTTGGTCGGCCCGAACCGGGTCCGACCTGGCTGGACCCGGTCCGGCCCGGCCGGCCGGCTCGGCTTGGCTGAGCGGCCGAGCAACGCGGGGGGCGCGATTCCCCCGTGTGACAACATCGCGGCCCCCGCGGGGGGCCACCCTGAATCACCCGGATGCGGCCGGGCCGCCACGTCCCTGAAATGCGGTTCCGCGCGGCCACAGAACCGCCTCGCCGCCACGGCGAGGTTTTCCCGGTGGCGCATTGGGCACCGCCGCCGTGCCGGCGCGGCGCGCCGGCAGAAGCCTCCGCGGGCCACCGGAGTTGCTCCAGTGGTCCGTTTTCATTTCCGTCTGCGCTGAGGTTTATCCCGGGTCCCGACCTTCAATGCAATGCCCTCAAATCGCCCTTGCGACCCCGTTTTTCATTGCCTGTCAATCCGCACGTCAAAAACGAACGCGCCATCTTTGGGGTTTTTTCGGCGTGGCGCGACGGTTCCGCGCTCCTTCGCCGAGATTTTCCAAACTCCCGCGCGGTCTTGCTTGGTCAGCGTTAACCATTTCACACACCAAGAACGAAAGGGGTGGTGGGTTCGGACTTGTTCATTGGTCCGCACCCACCGCGTTAGCAGTGTGAAACAAAACCATAATTTCTGTGTTCATGCCTTGGAGGAAAAAAACATGGAGTATTAACATTTCAAAACAACCCCTACCTCGTCAGGTTGTCGCATGCGCGTTCTTCGCGGAATTGATCATCGCAGAAAGAGAGGGTCGTCACGTCGCGGAAGGGCGTCGTGTCGTCGCAGCACTCGGTGTCGTGTCGACGAACTCTGAGGATCAAAACAAACAGATTTAATTATATCGATTAAATCCATGTGTTGTTAAAATCCACAAAGAAGATTAGAAAGAAAACCGAAATCTCCTAAGTCAAGAAATTGATGATCGGAGATTTGTTGCGGGGAAGAACGTCTCGGAAGAAGAGTCGTCAATTTCCGAGGGTGTCGGCGTTCTTCGCGTTCTTCGCGTTCTTTATGGAGGGAAAAGAAGACACAGAATTCTGTCAAATCCTCTCAGCAAACAATCTCAACAAGCCATGCGTTGGTCTTATTTTATTATTACGCCAACGGTTTGTAAACAGGTTAAGAAATGATTAAATTAATTCATAGAATTAATTTTAACAAAGTTAACCGCCCAATTAAATGGTGCGTTAAGAATTTAAGAAAACATGTCAGCTGACTTTCATAAAAACGGGTTTTTTCAGGTGCGTTACTTAGGGGAAAAGAAACAGTGGGGATTGTGCGGGCCCCACCTCACAAATATCCTACCATGTGGGTAGGATATTTTGGATTTGCACCCTATCCGTTTCAACTGAGCTTAAGTAGCTTAAAGTGGTCTTTAAGCGGCTTTAAGTGAAATAAAAATAAAATTGTCGAATAACATTATATTATTTCATAACTTAAAACCCAAAAATTAAAAACCACAACCGAGAAAACGCAACTCTGGAAGAGGTGTTTCTAAGCAAATACCGGCACTGCGATTCCATCAGTGCCCTTGGAATTCGATTCTGGGCATCGGTTCAAAAGATAGAAAAACCCGCTCGTCCGTTCACTGAACAAAAATGTTGTCCTAGATGGTACCTTAGATCATCACAAATTTATGGATTTGGGATTATTGGCCTTTTCATAGCCACGTTATCTACCACTCTCCATCAGATATTTATGGTTATATTTCTCTTCCATATCCATATTTTCATACATGGAACCCTAGTATGTGTTATTTTTGGTAACCTTTATACTTACCACTATTTATTTTAAATAGAGGCCTCATTAATCCATTTTTTGATGTGGGATTTCAACTAAGATATTTTGAAATGCCAACCACAAGTTTCCAATACCAAAGCATAAATTGCGAGGATTCAATTTATTAAAGTAGTGGAGAATGTAACACCCCAATATTCCACAGAACACATCTCTTTAAATAATACAGTAGAGTGTGTTGTACGCAACTTCGAGTTCTAACACACACGACAACCAATCAAAGTAGCTGTTATGAATAGTAATACCCACTGTTTAAAATTTTATAACTTTTATCTCTCAAAATGGAATTCATTTTTGGATTCGGAATATTGAAATTAGCCTTGGGTGAAATTTTGGTACTTTTCATATAACTTTTATATTTTGATGAATAGTGAAAGTTACTAAATTTTAATTAAAAACAACTTTTTTAATCAAAATAATTAATAGTGATAAATTATGAATTTGAATGGTTTTATAGTATATTTAAATTATATTTTTACCATTTAATACAATTTTGGTCATTGTACATAATTTCACATTTAAACCGAACATAAACAAGTGTCAATCTTTTGATAGTTATTATCTCTTAAAAACACGCTTTTTGTTTTAACAACAGGAATTAATTTTAAATTAATTTATGCCACTTCTATGTTTTCAATTTGGAAAAATGGATTCCATATTTGGAATCAGGATTTCCAAATTGTGTAAATACTTAACTTTTATTTTTAGACATTTTGAATAATTACTTTGGTAAATATTTTATTTACCATGGTTAAAGGGTAAATCCGGTAAATAAGGGTAAACAAATATTATTATAATAATAATAAATTACCCTAAAACGTGTCCTAACCTTATTAGTTGATACATTTCCGACCATGGTCATTTTTGGGTTGATTTTGGGACCCCATGGATCCACTTGTAAGTGATAAGGACACTTTATATTAATTAAGTTAAAATAAATACAAAAATGACATAAGGATATATCTTTTAGAAAAACAATTTCTAAATAAGGTTATATATGTTGGAATTTAGACTATAAATATTCATTATAAATCTAAAAATATTTTCTACATAATGGTATTTTATTTATAATTTTTATACATTTAATAATTAAACTTATAATGACACAATAATGACGTAGTATTTTCTTTATTAATGAATGAACCAAATAATTGATATTGTAAATATCAAAATAAATGTAATTTAAACTTTTTATGAATTACACTATTTTTATTTGTTAATATGACAAATTATTACTGGCTATATGAATTTGGTTCTAAGTAATAATGTTTTTATGAATTTATCAAAAACAAAATACCCAATAGTGTCAAAATTGACTTAAAAGAGTTTTTAAGAAAAATATTATATTATTAATTGATATTCTATTTTTAAAATTCTAAGGTTTGGCCAAAGGACTTATATAATGATAGGTTTATTATTAATGGACCACTTGGGGGTCTCTTTTATGTATATAGTAAGTTTATTAACTAGATAATATAAAAATACAAAGTGACATGGAAAATGTTAAACTAATTAACTAAGTGTTAAAACTAAAAGATAAGGTTAATATAATGACCCAAACCTGTGTAAATTATATTTGTTGAAATTATTTCTACCCATATCCAAATTATACTTTTAATAATCCACTTTGGAGCCATTAGAAACTGAATATGAATTTATTATAAATTAATATTATTAGTTTTTTCTGAAGAGCCCCTCCTCCCCCTTATAAAAGGACACCACTTCTACCCAATTCTTCACACCTTCAAAGCCTTTTTGATAGGCCAAACCCTACCAAAATATTCTCTCTACTTCTCTCAATTAAACCTATATGCTTTAGTTTGATCAGAAATCTATACTAAGGATCCATTTTCATAAAATCAAAAGGAAGAACCCGAGGAAGAGGTAATGATTTCACCACCATCTTTCAAGTTCCTTTCATCTTCCACTTCCTTTTTCATTGTTGTTTCCATTATAAAATAATAAATCCCGTATATTCTATATAATGTGATGTTATTATAATTATGGTAAAACCAAATTCATTATTCTATCAACACTCTGAATGACATGTCGCCATACGTGCGTACGTACGGCTTACCGTCTCCACGTTGTGGTGTAATTGTTATTCATTACATTATTATTTGAATGGGTATAATAATGATGTGTATTTGATGTAAATAATAAATATAATATGATAAGGATTCTGTATATATTATATACCATCCAATTATATATTATATTAATATCAAAATAATGATATTTTCGCTCATGCGTACGTACGGATTATCGTCGCCACGACGCGATGAGATTCATTTCCAAGTTCACCATTCATCGACAATTATAAAAATATATATTACTAATAAGTATGTAATATATGAAATAATAATAATACTGGAGATATATATATTTATATATATAAGTATTTATGTACTTACATATATCTTATTCACTTACTTCCATTCAATACTATATGAAAATAGAAACAATGTTTATGCGTACGTACGGACTACCGTCTCCATAAACGGTGTTTTCCATTTCATATATACGTCTAATATAAATTTTTTATATTATAAATATATATGATAAATAAATAATGTTTTATGTTCTGGAAGTATTTAAATCATGATCTAAGTGATACAATCCAGAGTAACATGTTAAAACACATACGATAAAGAAAGCGATTATTACCCGAAATAATAATATAACATGGAAATTATTATTAAATGGGTAGTATAAAGTCATAAATGAATAATATATGATATCATAAATATTAATATGGTTCAGTTATAATTTAATAACATACTATAGTCTTCATACAAGAGGATAAACATACCATTGACTAAAGGAAAGTTCAAGGTAAGCGGTTTTCATCTCACTCCTTATTCCCGTGAGATTCGTGCCATATTGCAACTATTACCTTTTGTGTGGTGTTTGTATTGCCCATAATTTTATTATTTGTGTAATAAACTTTAATTTATGTGTATTTACATATTCATTGTATGATACCTCTTTCATGGGGTGTATGTTTCGTAAGTTACCAAATTCCTAAGGGTTAATTTCACAGTATCATTATTATCTGAGGTTGTTTTGCGTAAGTATCTACTGGGACATATTGATTATCCATGTCCATGTTTTATGAAAGAGTTTTAAAAGGGATTAATTTAAGGGACTTTTTTAATAAAACGTAATTTCAAATGTTTTAAATATTTATTCTTCTAAATCTTTCTCATTAATGTCCATGTCTTCAAAATGGATTTTAAGGATTTATTTATATGAACATGAATGTTTTTAAAATGTTAATTCCTTTCAAAAAATTTAAAGTGCTATGGGACACTTTGATTCAAAAATTTCATTAAATGACTTCTTTTCTAAATTGTGTGACTTATAATTTTTTTTTCATGAAAAAGGGGTATTTCTCTCAGTGATTTTTACAAATCATTTTCATCTATGTCAACATCCTTTGATAAAATTTAAATTTGTTTGAAGTTGATTTATTATGATACAAATCATCCATATTGTATTTAAGGTTTTGTGATATTTTTGATTATGGATGACTTATTTTTATGCCATTAATGGTTTATTATTAATGTTTTGGAATTTCGTATTCTAGTTTTAATACGTATGTTTATGTTATATTTCATCCTCTTCTTAAGATGAATGTGTTGGACTAGTATGTTTTGGGTTGTGGTCCGGTTACAGCAGACCCTCCAGGTTGGTGTTCGGTTATTAGAGGCACTCTAGGTTGGTTTCCGGTTATAAGAGTCACTCCGGGTTGGTGTCCAGTTTTTAGAGGCACTTTGGGTTGGTGTCTGATTATTAGAGGCACTCTGGGTTGAAGTCCAGTTACAGAGGATCTCCGGGTTGGGTTCTGGTTACAGATATCCCTTAGGTCTTGGCACGAATCCTTGACACAGAAATTAAAGTTCAGCATTATGCATTCCATCATTATGAAAGTGTTTAGTGATATTGCATGTGATTATTTGACTAGTAGAATATCCTTGTGAATTAGTAAATTGAATTACTTCATTTTATTTTTTTCCCATATTATGTTAAAGTTCAATTTTAAAAGGCATTTGTTTTAGTTATACATTGCCTTAAATTTTTATGCTCATTTATGAATTTTTCAGCTGTATTGTTATCCTTACTGAGCATTTGAGCTCAGCCCTTTCTTTGTTTTCTTTTTCCCAGGATTCCAAGAAGTGTATTGTGATTGATATGCATGGTTAATCCAAGGGAATAATGGCATTCATAAAAAGTTATTTAAGTTGTTTTATATGTTAAAAATGTAATGTAACATTCTTGTATGTAATATATTTTCCAAGGCTGCTAAACTAATAGGTCCTTCGGGACATGATTTATTGTAATCATGCCAATGTATTAAAATAAAAAACCGACTCTGGGTAACTGGGGTCGAGGCATTACAATGAGTGTGCCTACAACAAAATTATTTGGATCCTTGACTTAAACCATCATAATTTTAAAGTAATGGAATGTATCTCATTGCCAGTACAGGGTTTGATGGCTGATTCCATCTATTATATTCTAATTTGAACATTTACTAGTGAAACATTCATTCTTCCCTCCCTTGATTCATCATACTTTAGGTTTTACTTACATCATCTTTTATTTTTCATTGGAATTCATATGTTCACGTTCTAAATCACCTTGATAGTTGTTATATAATTGGAAATCAACTCCACACTTTTAACACATTCCACTTCCATTCAAATAAATCCCCAAATGCTTCACCCATATTTTTTGAACACAGGTTCTTGTTGTTCCTTTCATTATCTTTCATGGTTTAAATTATTTATGAAAATTTTTTCTATACTCATATTCTTATAATTAATTCAAAAAAACATTATCTCAAACCCCCATTTAAACTTTTATTTCACATAACTTTACCATCTCATAAATCCCAAATTTTCATATTTCATAATCTTTTCGGGGATGAGGTCATTGACCACCAAATTTTTGATCAATATTCCTATCCAAATCAATAAAAAAGATTGATTCACATCACAAAATAATTGAAATTTTCATCTCATAACTCCACACCAATTCATTCTCCTTTTGTTAAAATTCAATTAATTTCCTTTCCATTATTTTCTTAAGGGTGAAATGAAAATTTATATTGAAAAATATATATTTTTTAAATTATTTCCCCACCATAGCATCCACATCATCCTTTGAATTTGTTTTCTTTTGTCATTGTCCACCATTGATCATATTCACCCAAAAATTGATATATTTCCAACATAACATAAGTCTCTATCATTAAATATTGCATAATATTGAGTTAAATCAATAATTAACATTGAGGATCCTTTTTGGTTTATTGTTTTAGAGAATTAGGCCATAACTATTTCATAAAAACACAAATATGACATTATAGAGAAGTTTACTTAGTATCCATTTTTTCATAATCTAAAACATTTCCAAAATTTTATGTTTTATTTTTCATGTTAAAAATATTCACAACATTCATCGTGACTTATTCTTTTATCTTACCCATCCTTATACACTGTGGGAAAACATTTCAAAAACTAGGGATGAACATAAAAACTCAGTAGGTTATATAAAATAAGTAATGAAACTATTATCCCATGAATTATTTAAACTCATGAAAACAATTTCCCAAAATCCTAATTTTCACCTATAATACACAAACTGTTTACTATACAACATAAAGTCACAATATTACCGAAATAAGTCATAGAATTCATAATTAGTAAATTTAACTTGTGGCATCCATCTCATACTAAAATTTTACATTTCAGAACTATATAGGGAATAATCTTCATAGTTAAATTTGGAATACCCATACTAGTATATTCCCAATATTTTTTAGGATAAAATTTATTGTTTAACACTATGTAATTAACTAATGAATTAGAGAGACATCATAGGCTCACCCTCCCTTATCATATCATGGAACCTCCTATATACATAAGCAATTACCAAGAACCATAACATAATCATAACACATTAACAAACAAAATGGAAAAAATAACATTTCTACATTTCAACCCTAAGATAAAATTTTAGGATATTGAATTAATAAATCCATCATCAAAACCATTTTTAATACCAAAATATATGAAAAGGAAATAGGGAATTTATTTTCCTATTAAAAACATTATGTTTAATAGAGGAATCCAAATATCAAATAATGGTCACGACGGTAGAAAAGTCATTATTTCCATGTGTGTTAAATAAACATTCCTTTTTTCATTTAGTGAAAATATTTGTAGAAAAAGATACCTTTTGAAAACATTTTCATTAAATTAAAAGTCAAATGGGTTATTTATACACCATATAAAATAATGTGGTGTATATTATCTAAATATTTTTCAATGAAAGAAGATTGTGACAAAGTCACTTACTATGAGTCTGACTCGTCACCTACAATATTTATATTCCTAAATAACAATCTTAGGATAATTTATAATTTATTGAGAACATTTTTCATGTTTATTATTCATTTTATATCACTTATTATTATTTTATAAAAATTAAAAAGTTATTTAAGTTCATATCGAATGTTCAGTCGATATACAGAACTTTAGTTGGAAATGAACTATTATTGACGTCAATAGTCCATGTGGTAATAAGTCTATCATATTTAGAATAACATCAATGAAATAATAATAAATTTTATACATATATTATATTTTTTAAATCAAACCATTTATTAATGATATGAATAATTTACAACCTTATAATCAAAGGAAGGTTAAGTCGTACGTATGCATTAGTGACTTTTCCATTTTTCATTGATCATTATACCAATAAGGTAATTATTATAATTTTCATTAAATAATTATGATCATATTATAAAAATCATTATAATAATTTAAATATATATATATATCATACACGTGATATAATGAATAAAAATGAGTCAAATTGCTTCATGGAGGTGATATTTCACACGTACCCACGAACGACGTTATCATTTGTATGTGTATGGAAAGTGAGAGGATAATTGATATATTATTATCCTAAAATTATTAATATGTAATTATTATTAAGTATTAATATTAATTTTATTATTATTACTGGTCATGATTGATGGTTATTAAAAACAAATTAGATCGGTTCGTAGAGGTGATAGTTCGCATGTACGCATGAACAATTATTTCTTTTCCTGTTAAATGGAAGTGGAGACAGATTTAGGTGATTATATTAATATAATAACATATAATTTTATTTGGTATATTATTTTTATTAGTTTATCAAGAATTAAATATATTTAAAGGAAGTTTAAGAAGAAATAAAATAGAAACACTTAAATAAAGACATTATCTTTCTTCCGAATGACCACATTTCTTATCACCATAAAACCTCTAAGAAGGGTGTTATGCCGAAAATAAGGCCAAAATAATATGGGTATGGATTAAATGAAGGTTTTTGGTTAGATATTGTCAAAAACAAATGGTTTTTATGTTTTGTTAATAGATATGAATGGGTGCCTTTTTATATGAGAGGGGAGGGGCACCCTTGGGATTATTAAAAGTGTAAAATTAATATAAATTCAATTTTGATTCCAAATTTGAATAATTTTATATAGCTAAAATATAGGATGCATATTGGTGGATATATAATTTTCAAATTAGAAGCATATAAGTTTTGAATAATTTTAAATCTTTATCTTTTTAATTTATCTTTTTCAACTCTTATTGTTTTATCAAGTAATTTACACGTTAAGAGTTAAAATAATTACCAAATCATGGCAAACGACCATTGAATGAGTCATTAATAACATCTATAGAGTTAAATAAAAATATTTGTCAATTATTTTCTTTTTATAAAGTTTATATCATTTTATTAATTATTTTATATTACAAAATATGAATAATGTTAATTTTGACACTATTCACTACATGAATTTTTAAAAATATCATAACAACTCGATTACTTTGAAAACAATTCCATAACTCAATATTAATATTTCATATTCACCCATAAAATTCATTTATGGAATCAAATATTTCAATTACATTTATTTTTATATTATTAAAATAATTTATTTGATTCCTTCTTAACTAAATCTACTACTGCTTCTTCATTGTGTCTTAATTAAATTTTGTTATTTAATTACTAAAAATTATAAATCAATTTTTGTAATATAGGTAATATTTTAATATTTATAATTATTTTTCATAGTCTAAGAAATCACTTATATAACCCCTTATTAAAAAATTTTTCCTAAGAATATACATATTTATGACATATTTGCATTTACTTTAAATTAAATGTTATAAATTTCATAATCACTCCCAAGTGGCCTCCAAAGGTCATAATTTCAGCCCATGGATGGTAATGGTAGATAATAACTCATACAGAAATATGAGTACAAGTGTTTGGGTAATTTTATAATTTTATAATATTAATTTTACCATCAATTTCTCTATTAACCTTTGACTGTGGTAAATAAAATACTAATATTACTATTCACAAAAAAATTATCTTGATCCAATTGGACGAAATTTTTCATACTAAGTAAAAATATTTATGTCCCTTTTGGAAAATTCATTTCATATAAGTGGATAAATTATGTTTTACACTAGTCACGTTGACATATTGAAAAAACAGGGTTTTTAATGTATAATGTTCAAAAGTTAAATTATTTTTCTATTTTATTTTTATATTAAATTGAATCCATGAACCACATTGGAATAAATGATAAAAAATTAATTTAATTATAACTTAAACTCATATTAAAGGATAATATAATAATATAAATAAATTATGTGAAAATTTAGATTTGAATTAAAATGCTGTATTTTTTAGTATTCATTAAATAATGAATATTATGAGAAAAATACCAAAAAGTCCACCAAAGAAAATTTGTATGTCCCTCTTCCAAATACGATTTTTTTTTCAACTAGACCATATAAAAGTAAAAAAACTATATTTAAAAATTGTTCATTATCAAAAGACGGTAAAACTACCTTTTCAAAATATTAGAGTATTTTATGCTTAAAATTGTATTTATTCTCATTTTAAGAATCTAAAATTTATGTAAAAGACATAAAAAATTTAATAAACATGTGTAAACATGATATAGTAAGTTCTATATATTCTTTCCAATACAATTGTTAGGTGTTAACTACCATTTAGAATAATAAATATTATTAATATATTATTTTTCATTATAACTCGGTCTTATGTCAAACATAAGATTTTGGAGAAACACATTGTTGTGTTACGGGTACACTATCAGACATAGCATCCCCTTTAAAGTAAAATTAATATCTAATTAATAAATAATAAAGGATTTGAAAAATTATTATTCTATTATTACCTGGGATGTTACATCCTTCCCCCTTTTGGAAATTGCATCCTCACAATTTTATTTATATATAAAAAAAGTGGGGTATTTCTCTCTATTTTCTTTTTTATATTTTAATGTTGACTCTTAAACCAATTTTTTTTTACAAAACCTAAACTTAAATAATCAACTTATTCCACAACACATTCTCTCTATGGTCAAGAATTTGGACTGGTTGTTCTTTGTAATAATGAATATCTTCCAATGGAACTACTTCAAGACTCAAAAAATGGGATATATCTGTCATATAATTTCATAAAATACAAACATGAAAAATATTATGCACCTGGGATAAACTCAAAGGTAAATCAACACAATATGAAAATGTTCCAAATTTCTCTAGGATTTCATAGGGTCCAATTAACGATGTACTCAACATCCCTTTCATAGCAAAATGAATCAGCCTTTCCCATAGGGAAACTTTGAGAAAGACATGATCACCATGCTCAAAAATAAATATCCTTCCCCTAGTTATCTACATAACTCTTCTTCCTTCTTTGAGATATCCTCTTGAGTTTTTGAATTAACCAAAAAATTTCTTCCATCACTTCTGCCAATTATACTCCCATCAACTTCCTTCAACCTACCTTGTACCAAAAAGCTAGAGTTCAACACCACTTTTCAGATAATACCCCAAATGGTTCCATCTGTATACTGGAATGAAAACTACTATTATAATAAAATAAACCAAGGATTGATGTTGATACAAAATTCCCTGGTAATTTATTGGACAAGCATGTATAATATCCTCCAAGGTTGGCATTATTCATTTTGTCTTCCCATCTGATTGTGGATGAAAAGTTGTACTAAAATTTAAATCTGTACACAACAAAATTTGAAGACCTTTCCAAAAGTTAGAAGTGAAACAAGGATCACAATAAGATACAATAGAGATGGGAACTCTAGTTAACATGGGTATCTATTTAATATAAAACCTAAAAAGATGATCTAAAGATAGAGTATGTCCACTGGGAGGAAAATTAGCATATTTAGTCAATCAATCAATAATAACATAGATTGTGTTGTTACCTCTATATGTATTTGGTAATCCTACTATGACATTCATGGATATATTTTTCCCATTTCCACTCTAGCACAGTAAATGGTTAAAGAATCCCCTTTGGAAAATTCCTCTCTTCTTTAACCTACTGAAAATTAGTACAATTCATAGTAGACTCATAAATATATCTCTTCATTCCATCCCACTAGTAATTATCTTGAAGGTTTCTATATATCTTAATTTTGTAAGGACGAAGCGAAAATGGAGAACTATGAGCTGCACATATTCACTCTTTCATCAATTATGAATCACAATTCATACATAATCTCTTCTCAAATATCCAAACAAAATCTTTATCTATGATATGTTCAAGAAACATTCCCTTCAAAACCAATTCTACCTTTTTCTACATTTCACTTTCTTTATTTTGTGATTTATTAATTTTTTCTACTAGTGTTGATGGCATAGACACCTAAAAAATAGAATAATTTCCTGTACTAAAAACTTCCAGGCCAAATTTTGTCAAATGATTAATCAAAGGATCATGTTCTAAATGTAACATGGTTAATTTAGTATTAAATTTCAAACATAAAGAATTGGACACCTTATTTTCTTTACTTGGATGGTAATAAATTGTGATATCATAATCCTTGATTATTTTAGTCCATCTTCTTTATATTAGGTTAAATTCTTTGTAAGTGACCTTATTCTTAAAAGTTTTGTGATAAGTGTATATTTCAAACTTTATGTCATATAAATGATGCCTCAAAATCATTAATGGAAACAAAATTGCAGCTAATTCCAAATCATGTGTAGGGTAATTTATCTCATGAGGATTCAATTAACCTGAAGCATAAGAAATTATCTGATCATTCTGCATTAGGAACAAACCATGTCATTTAAATAATGTATAACTATAGATAATAAAATCATCATTCATGGAAGGTAGGGACAAAACTAGATAATTTACCAATCTTTTTGTTAGTTCTTAAAACCAATCAGCAAATTTTTTTTCGAGATGAAATTAACACCTTTTTTAATTAACTTAGTAAGTGGATTGAATAACCTTGAAAATAATATAGAAAAAATCTGGTAATGCACTACTAAACCCAGAAAACTGTGAATATTAGTTATATTTGTGGTATTTTCCATTCATCGACCACTTTAATTTTAGAAGGATCAATGGTTATTCAATATTTAGAAATAATGTGACATGTGGAAGAAATTTTTTAGCAACAAAAATTCACTTTTTCTAATTTTCTCATACAATTTTTTTTAAGGATTGAAAAATAACCCTTATAGAACATTCATGATACTCTTAAATTTTATACTATACCGGTATTTAATAAATAAACACAACCAAAATATTATTCAAGAACTCATGAAATATTCTATTCGTTAGATCCATGAATATAATAGGTGCATTAGTTAGTCTAGATGGCATAACTAAAAATTTATAATGGCTATATCTAGTTTGAAAAACAGTCATTGGAATGTCTTCTTCCTTTACTTTCAACTAATGGTACCCTAACCACAAGTTAACCTTCTAAAAATATTGTGATCCCTGGAGATGATCCAAAAATTCATCGATATGAGGTAATTGATACTTGTTCTTAATAGTGATTTCATTCAACGATATATAATCATTGAAAAGTATCACTGAAGCATATTTATATTTAAAAAACAAGACTGGAGCACCCCATGGTGAAGTACTAGATTGAATGAAATATTTATCTCATAACTCCTACAATTTATACTTCATTTCAAAATGTTTGATTTGATCAATTTGATATGGGGGTTTTTAAATTGTCTTATTATCAAGAACTAATTCAATATAAAATTTAACTTCTCGATCAAGTATAATACTATGAAACTCATCAGGAAAAACATCAAGATACTCATTTACCACTGGAACATCATAAATATGAACAGTTTATTTTCTTTAAAAAGTATCTACAAGGTAACATTAATTTATATCTTTTAATTTTTTCTCAACATCCTGATATGTTATCAATGGTAAGTTATTTTTCATTGTACACAAAACAAAATTCTTTCTAAAAATAAACCTATATAGCCGTACAGTCAATCTTAGAATGGTAAACAGAAAGATAATTCATACCCATAATAAAATAAAAATCTATTAGTTGAAAAAATAGTCAGGTTTGTATGTAAATTATTTCCATAGATAAGGATAAGAAGATTCTAATAATTTCTTTTTCTTTCAACATTTCCCCTCACTGTTTTTACCATAAGTTCTGGATTCATTTATTGAGGTAGAATTTCCAATTTACTATAAAATTTATTAGAAATGAAGGAATGTGTAGACCCTGGATCAAAAAACATGTTGGATTAATTTGAATAAGAAAATTTATCTGATACCAATTCATTTGACTGAAAGACATCTGATGAAGTAGTTTCAAAGGATTTCACCCTATCTTTCTGCTTATAGTTCAGTTGCTTCCCATCATTCAAGTTCTTCATCAGACACTCATTTTCATAATAACCCATCTCATTGCACTTATAATTTTTTTACTTACTATACATTATATTTTGAATTACCACTACCATGATCTTTTTTAGTGCAGTTACGAGCCTTATGTCCCATTTTACCACATCGAAAGCACATACCAAAATTCAAAAGTCATTCTCTAGTGTGTTTTTTACAAACAATTTCACAAATTATAATCAAACATTTCTTGATAATTCTTCTCTTTCTCTTTCCAGCTTAACCTCTTATATTTATATTTTTTTCAAGAACACGTGATCATTAAATAACTCCTTTTTCACCTTATCCTCACTTCAAACAAGTTTTTCCTAACTTTTTAACTCACAAGAATCTAACTCCTTTCAATACATTGTCATTAATCCTGAGTAAAAATTATTGATTTTAATTTCAAAATCCCGGATGAAATTGGGAGCGTACCTTTCTAGTTGAGAGAATTTTTCTTTGTAATTCGCCACTAAGTCATCCTCCTACCTCAATTCCATGAATTTTTTTTTCCATCCTAAGTAGAATTGACATAGGAAAATATTTCTCAAGAACCATATTTTTGAATTCATCCTGCTCAATATGATCAATATCTTCACTATCCCTGATATTATTAACCATATACCACCATTTTCCAACTTCACCTTCAAAATGGAAACCAATAAGACTAACCTTTTGATTTTATAAAACCTAGATGACATAAAAAATCATTTCTTGTTCGTTAATCCACCCTTCAACAATCGCGGGGTTATATGATTATCTGAATGATGTGGGATGTTGGCTCATTAAATGCTACACTACTAACATATTACTTTTCAATTGATATGGTCAATCTTGTGCATAGACACCACCACTATTTATCTCTTGACTCAACTGATCCATCATGATAATAAATTTTTCAGTTCTAATTCCGAAAATCATAGGATGCTGATTTGGAAGGTTGTTTTCCTTTGAATGTCATCCCAGCACGTCTTCCATTTTTCCTCTATGGAAAACCATTCTAAAAAAATATATCTTATATGAAAAAATGGTAATCTTAAAATTGTATACCATTCCAATTTGACCATAAAGAAAAAAATCATTTATGGATAATCTATTAACAATATCCTAACCTTCAAAGTTATCTAAGATGACCTCTGATACCAACTATAAGTCCCCATCCTTAAACCTTGAATAATATTTACTTAAATCGTGAATTTAAAATGAGGATATTTTTAGGTTTCAAATTATAGAGAATTAGGCCATAACTATTTTATAACAACACAAATATTAAAAATTATAGAAGTCTACTCAATATCCATTTATCATAATCTAAAATATTTCAAGATAAATCCTGATTTATTTTTACTGATAAAAATATTCAAAAAAAAATTCTTGAATTATTCCTTTCTCTTACACATAATTATGACCTATGGAAAAACTTTTGAAAAACGTGGTATGAGCACAAAAATCTCATTTAGGGATATAAAATAAGGAATGAAACAATTAGTCCATAAATACTTTAAACTCATGAAAATATTTTCATAGAAGAATAATTTTCACCTATAAAATATAAACTCATTAAAATACCTCATGAAGCCATAATATTCATGAAAAATGTCTTAGAAATCACAAATCATAAATCTAACTTGTTTCATCCATATCATACTTAGATTGTAGTTTTCATATCTATATATGGAGAAACCTTCATGGTTACATTTGGAATACCCATAACAGTATAATCCTTAAATCTCTTAGGTGAAAAATTATCATTTAACTTTTTCATATTACCCAATACATTGGAGAGATATCATAGGCTCACCCACCATTGTTTTATCATGGAACCTCCCATATACATAAGTAATTCCCATGAACTATAACATAATCATAACACATTAACAAGCATAAATAAAAAATAACAAACCCCCATTTAAACCATAAGATATCATTTCAGTATATTGACATATTCAATTCATCCTAAAAACCGTTTTCAATACCAAAATACATTAAAATGAAATATGGTATCAATTTTACTATTAAAAACATTTTTCCTTATATAGGAAGAAGAATATAAAATAATGGTCACGACGATGGAAATGTCGTTGTCAACACATTCGATAAAAAAATAACTTCTATCAATTAGTAAAATTATTCATAAAAAAATCATTTTGAAAACCTTTGAATGATATGAATAGTAAAATGGGTTAATTATACAATTTCTAACAGAAGGTGTTGTATATTATTGAAATATGCCTTAATGAAAGGAGATTGAGACGAAGTCCCTTGCATTGAGTCTAACTCATCATGTACAATATTTATATTCCTTAATACTAAAATTAGTTTAATTTATACTTTCATTAGATCCTTTTTCATGTTTATTAATCCTTTTATATCAAATATTACCATTTTATAAAAATTATATAATTATTTAAGTTCATATCGGATATTTAGTCAATATTGAGTACTTGAGTTGAAAATGGACTTGTCTTGATGTCAATAGTCCATGTGGTCATAAGTACATCATCTATAGAGTAACATTCATGATATAATAGTCATTTATATACATAAATTATATTTCTAAATCAAACCAATTATTTATAATATGAAAAATAAACAATGTTATAATCATAGAGATGGTAGGTTGTATGTACGCATGTGTAATGTTCCCATTTTCATTGACCATTATGGAAATAAGGTAATTATTATTTTATATTTAAATAAAAATATTATTATTATTAACATAATTTTAATCATTAAAATATACTTATATATATCATATAAGTGATATAATGAATAAAAAAGAGTCACATCACTTTGTGGAGGTGATAATTCACACGTATGCATGAATGATGTTATTAGTTTTATGTACACGGATTGTATGAATTTAATTCATATATTATTATCATAGAATGATTAATGTTTAATGAATTTAAAATATTAACATTAATTAAATTATTATATCCATTAATGATAAATGTTCATGAAAAACAAATTAGATCGATTCGTGGGGGTGATAGTTCACATGTACGCACGAATGATTAATTCATTTCCCATTTAATGAAAATGGAGATGGATTTTGGTGATGCTATTAATATAATAAAATATATTTATATTGAGGATACTATAGTTATTAGTTCCTCATGGATGAAGGATATTTAATGGATGTGGAATAATAAATAAAATATAAACACTTAAATAAAAACATTACATTTCCTTCGAATGATCACCTTTATTAACTACTTAACACATCTAAAAAGTGTGATCCTCTTAAAATAAGGCCTCAAATATGTTGGTAGGGATTATAGTAAGGTTTTGGGATGATCTTGTCTAAAAATATGGTTTTTATTTGTTATTAATAAGGAGGAATATATTCCTTCTTATAAGAGAGAGGAGGGACACCCTTGGAATAATTAAAAGTATTAAATTTATATAAATTCAATTTTGATTTAGAATGGGTAAAAGTTTATTTATTGAGAATATAAGAAGTTTAGGGGTATAAATATAGTTATCTAATTATAAATAGATAAGTTTTGAATAATTTTAATCATTATCTTATTTATTTATCCTCTTAAACACTTATCATTTTATCATGTAATTTTCAAATTTGAGAGTTAAAATAATTAAGAAATCATACCAAACAACCAATGAATAGGTCATTAATGAAATTTTTTTATTTATATATACTTTATTTTTCCAATATTTTTTTATAAATTCCATATCATTTTATTAAATATTTTATTTTTAAAAATATGAATTATGTTAATTATTACACTATTAATTACATGGCTTTTTTAAATATTATAACAACTTGGTTCCTTAAAAAAAATACATTAAATATGTTTTAACATGTCATATGGATGAATAAAATTCATTTATGGAATAAAATACTTTAAATTATATTTATTTTAATATTATTTATATCATTTATTTGATTCTTTCTTTAATAAATCTATTATTGCATCATCATTGTGCCCCTATTAAATTAAATTATTTAATTCCTAAAAATTATAAATAAATTACCATGATGTAAGTTATCTATTTAAATATATATGAAATATTTATAGTTTAATATATAACTTATATAACCCCATATTAAAAAATTTTAGGAAGAGATATATTTATGACATATCTGTCTTTACTTAGATTAAATGTTATAAATGTCATAATCACAATCAAGTGGCTTCCAAAGGTCACAATTTTAGCCTAAGGATGTTAATGGTCCATAAAAACTCATAAAATAAGATTAATAAATGTTTTAGGGTAAGTGTATAATTTTATAATATTATTTTTACCTTTTATTACCATATTTACCTTTAACCATGGTAAATAAAATCCTAATGTCACTATTCAGAAAAAATTATTTTGATCTTATTGGACCACATATTTTAAACTGAGTACAATTATTTATATCAATTTTTTAAAATTCAATTCATAGAAGTGGTTAAATTAGGTGTAACACTAATCTAGTTGAGATATTAAGAAAATCGGTTTTTTAACATACAATGTTCAAAAGTTCACATTGTATTTCTATTTAATTTTAATTTGAAATTTCATCCAATGAAATAAATTGGATTAAATTCTAAAAACATCATCTAATTATACCTTAAAACCATGTAAATGTATAATATAAAATTGTAAATAAATTATATGAAAAGGTGGTTTTGAATTAAAATGTAGTATTTTCACTATTCATTAAAAAATGAATATTATTAGAAAAATAAAAAAAAGTCAACCAAAGTAAATTTTCATTTCCTCCAAAAAAGGAATATTTTCTTTTCAAATATAACATATAAAAGTTACAAAAACTAGATTTAAAAGGGGTTCTCCATTCAAAAGCGTTAAAACTACCTTTTAAAAATATTACTGAATTATATGCTTAAAATTGGATTTACTATAATTTTAAGCCTTTACAATTTATTGGAAGAAAGTAAAAATATTTATTAAACATGTCTAAAATAATATAGTCAGCTTTTTTTATTCCCTCAAATGAAACTTCAAGGTGATAACTACCATTTATAATAATAATATTAATATTATTATTTATTTTCTGTATAACTTCATCTTCTGTGCACATAATATTTTGTAGAAACTCATTGTTGCATGTTGGGTAGTCTATCGAACATAGCATAACCTTTAATTTAAAATTAATATCTAATTCATAAATATTAATTGATGTGAAAAATTATTATTCTATAATTACCGGGGATGTGACACATAACATTCTCTTTCTCAAAACAATGGAGTATAGAAAATATATTTTCAATAGTATTGGACAATTTTTTTTCTATTATTGGATCAAACATTCCTATAAAAGAGGTTGATGTTAACTCATAAGGGATTCATCTTCAGGTTGTTCATTACTTTGTGAATCCCAACACTCCCCATGGTTTACTTGGTTATTCCAAACCTTATTAAATAATTCATCATCATCATAAAGTTTTCAACTCAAGATTCTATCATATTAGGAAGACTATCATTGTATTCTATATAATATTGGTTATTTAGATGAGTACTACATTCTATAGTTATCTTAATGAAAAAAAATCATAAATGGGAAATTGTTTACTATTATAAATCTTATAATAATTGTTATAAAGGAAATTTAATGCAAATGTTTTATAATATCATGACTCTAGGATGTTATACATAAATATTAAAAAATTATATTATCTATAAATCCTTAATGATGATTTATAAAAATAATTTAATTATTCAGACCATTTCCCCTTATATTTTAAAACTAGATGAGCAGTAGGGCCCCTTTTTTATGCACGAGGTATAATTTGTTTAATACCCAATCATCCCTTTAATTGTTATTTCCCCTATATAAATCTATGTCAAATCCACATCTGCTTGTAATATATAGGAAAAAATTTCATTTAATGAAACCACATGATTTATAGTTTACTAAAATTATAGTATAAATTTTTATAATTGTAGTTTTCCCTAGAGTTCTTAATAATGTTTTCTTGTTTGAATTCTCCCAAATTGCAAAACCTTCCCTCTAATACCATATATGGTGACATTCTTTTTTAATATGTTTTTTTTGTCATAATTCCTTAAAAAATATTAAATTAATATCTTTTTAGAGATTATTTTTGTTTAATGACTTGAAAACTAGTTACATAATTTATTATATAGATAACTAAAACTTATACATAAATGTTTTTTAATCATCCTAAAAGTCTCATTTTTCAATCCATCTATGTTCACCTCACTACAGGTGATTTCATGGTGATATAAATCAATATAAGAGAGTGATCATAAATCCATGTATTGGATAAAAATGAAATAGAACAATTGTGATTATCATAGATAAAACATGAGATCATATTATAAAGTATATGATACATTACTTGGAAAATTTTATACAACATAAAAATAAAACATTCTAAATCATATCACTAAGGGTTATAAAAAATGATTCATAAATCATATTACCCAAGATAGTCACGAAGGAATCAAAAACATGTAATCTCTAAATATTAATTCATTACCTATTTCATTCGATCACTATAAAGATTCAACCTTCATATTTATTAATTCATGTGTTCCATATTGGTTATAATAAATCATTTCATCAATAACCCATGGATAATAAGGAAACAGTTTCATAAAAATCATTGTGTATGTACGTGTATAAAGGCATAAACTTTTCATCATTTTTAACAAATGGCCAGGGGATGTGGGTTTAATGAATGGAAATATGAAGTCAATGAACTATAAATACATTTATATGAATACACTTGAATAATACTTGGGTTGGGTATTCACCACATAAAAAGGGAGGCCAGAAAAAGAAAAGGATGATTTCAGAAGCATTATAGGAATAAAAATTTGTTCATGGTATGGATTTAATGAGTGATAAAAGAAGTATCTAATTGAGAAAAGAAATTAATGCAGTGATCATAAGTATATAAGATCATATTAACATTTAAATTAGAGGAATAACTATAAAAAAATTACATGGGAAAAAGTAATTTAATATAATCCCTTACCTTATAAGAAAACCTCATAAAGCATGATAAGAGTTACTTTTGACCTTATAAACTCATTAAAATCGAACAATTGTGAAAACATGTTGGGGAATTAATTATTAATGGATTATAAATAAATTTAATGAGGTGGTTTGGTATGTATTTATAACAAAATAAGAAGAATCGATTATGAATTTCTAAACATGGGCCTCAGAATTGTAGGTTTTATAAAATGAAACAATACTAGCATTCCCAAAGTTTTACCTCCACTTTTTAGAAATTTAAGACACGGTTTTCGAAATTTATCCGTGAGAGACCAAAATAAATTTTTGAAAATTACTTTTAGAATTTTATATTAATATTTCCATAAATAATTGTTTTAGAACATTTAATTTCCATTTTAGTCTTTTAAGGTTGTTTATAGGTTAGTAATCCCACAACAATTAATTATACTAATAAAATATTATATTTTTTTAGTTTTTTATTGACATATTATAATTTTTATATCATTATAACATATTTATTAAGTCATAATACATACCGAAAACATTAATATATATTTAAACTATTCACTGGAAAAAAATATTTTATAAAATTATCAAATTTTAGTTCTGACTTAATTTTTCTATGATTATTTAAAATATATGTTTATTTTATCAAAATAAAATTCTAAATATTGAAATTTTTACATTTATATATAAATACTTAAATATTTAAAAATAAAAGTTTTTATAGTGTAATTAATGTTTTAACCCTTATACAAATTACCTATGACATTATAAAATTATATTTTTGTTAATAATTAATTAAATTGTGTATTTTATTTCTTTTTCCAGAAAATGGATTTATTTAAAATCTTACTTGAAATTATATATTTTTAAAAATAATAAGTATGTTTGGTTTGTGTCCAAAAATCACTTCATCATATTCATCTTATATTAATGCATATTTTTTTAAATAATAAAATAATAATAATGAGATTGAAGAAACATGAATTTCATTTATAAGGAGAAATTTATAGTTTTATAAGTGAGGAATAGATACATACCCAATTATTGTAATTGAATATTCCAAAATAGTAAGGTGTGCAATAGTGGTATTTTAATGGGGTAGTTCAACTAACATTTATCTAGTGGTTATCTCTACAAACATGAAATTATCTCTTATTCAATTACACTAATTCTTTACTTATTAATGATCTTATTTTCCATATTCAAGGTAGAACCAAAAAATGTTACCTTCCTTCTATGTTTATTTAATGGGATTCCAAAGGCAGGATCATACTAGTTTTGGTCAACGTTTCGCCCTTTGGTTTAAATTATATCTTTTCATTACCCTTTTTATGCATTAATTAAAATTGTAACGTTATTTAAAATGTACTTAATTCCAAATATTCTACTAACCAATGATCATATTGACCAATGGACCTGTAACAATCAAATTAAAATGGACACTTTTCCCTTTATACCCCATATTTACTCCACCATTATCATACCTCAACATTCACTACCTCACATAGAAAGGATCTATACTTCCCTTGATTATTTCATTAATATTCCTAAATATTATTTTTTATTATATTTTTTATAGTATAAATAATATTAATTAGAAAAAACAATTCTATGGAGTTTATATTACTATATGTATTGCTCTTTTTCATTTATCTCCTTGTGTTATTGTTTACTTTTATTGCCAATATTTATTCACGGTATGTAAAAAATGTAAACATATTTTTATGTGATTATATTATAAAATATAATAACATAATCATTTTCATAGATAATTTATTTTATTAAAATTATTTTTATTCCATTAAATCATTTGTTTTCTTTAACTCAATATCAAAATTATCTTTTACTACACCCATTCAATCATTAAAAAGACTATACAAATCATACAAGTAGTTGTAGTTGAAATTTTTATTGATATATCCCTTAATAATATTATATAGTTTAAGAATATTATAGTTATTCTTCTTCTTATCTTTAATATTATTTTATGAAAATAATATTGTTACAAAGAATTATATTTGTATTCAATATTTTATAATTATATAATCTGCTTTTTTACACTTTATTCAATATACAAATGATCTCCAGAAATTGTTCTATTCCATCCTATCATACATTTTCAACTTCTTATACTTCTATTTAATATTAATATAATACCATGAATATTTCATCCAAATTTTTAATATGGAAACTCTCTTTAATCATTGGAAGTGTTATCTCCTCATTCATGTAAATACCCACACCCTATTAGCCTAAATCCAGTAGTTACTTCATTATATTGATACTAGATAAACTAAATTACATCCCAAAGGACAGAATTGATAATTTTTCATGGTAATGATGATACATACTTGAAAATACACTTTACATTTTAAAATAATAAAATACATAAAGTGTTTTCTTTTAGAATTCCATTGTTCCCCTTAGTGTATCACTAGATTTCAATTTTAAAACACTTCCTGGTATCTTGGTGAAAATAAAACATAAGAAATGGGTGAGAACAGATGCTCAGTAAGAGTATCAATACAGAATAATGTACCATTAATAAATAAGTATAATCAATAAATAAACCAATGTAACTGAAAGACATTCTATTTAAACATATACTTGATCATAATATATAAGTAATAAATGATGATCAAATAAAGAAATATAAATAATCTCATGAGCTTCAAAATCATACATGGATATTGAAAATAATAGAATAATCACATGGACATCAATAAATAATATTATAATGGGGTAATGTATAATTTTGAACACTATAAACATATTTTCAATACCTTTCACAGGAAATATAAAAACTATGGATAAAAAATCCATTTAATTTGAGAAACTTATTTTTCTCATGAGACTTACTAATAAATCAAGAGGGTATGCATTTCATATCCCCTTCCATCACATAATAAGTATAATTCATTCCTCATATTAATGGGGTGAATCATATTAAACATAAACATTAATATTATAAAACAAACATATTAATTTTCAATACTTACCCCAGTAAATAATAATAATCATAAATCTTCTATAGTAACATTATCACAACCCTCCTTCTACAAGATGAGGGATGGGATGGAAAAGGGTCATGACCTTCCTAATTTAAGATGAAAAGGAGATAATGACCCCTGATTCCCACCTATAATAGGCCTTGGGGTGGAAACTAACACCAAGAGTATTAAATCTCACAAAATGGGTGGCATTACCCTTTTTACAGTAACCATGATTGGGAGATAAGATAGATCGACCTAAGAAAATCAGAGAATTATATATATAAAAGAAGCAAAAATATACCCCACATTCATGTTTAAATTAAAACATCTACAAATACAATTAAAATATCCAAATTAAATACAAAAATAGTCTATGAAATGACAAAACAACTGTCCCCAATGTCTGGGCTTGTAACGTCCAGAACGCTCTGTGTAATCTCCCTAAAACCCTGAAAATAGTTTTATATACATAGTGTGAGAATACAAGTATACTCATTAGGAAAATCAAAAGTCTCTCGTTCACAAGTGGGTAATCATAATAATTCCCCCATGAGAAAATACAAAACCTAAAGAACCAAAAAAGTATACTATCCACCCCAACCTAACCATGTCATGCTCACCAAATAACACAAGTCAAGTAATGTATTAATCACGTTGATATTTAGGTACCCCATAACACTTCCTATTGGATAACTTCCCATCTCTAATGGAGAACAACCTGACACTGCCACACTATTCCACAAGCCCTGATTTCATAACCTACCCTCACAGTCCTGGTCCATATACCACATCCAACCAACAAACACTGCGACCAATATAACATCACATCCTACCCACACACACCTGGGCTGCAAAACCACAACCTCATCCTAAAGACACCTAAGAAATTACCACATATCGCATCCCAAATATACATGGGAATTACACCTCGCCCGTAGACACCTTGGCCTCACAACCACACCACAACCTACCCAAAGTGTTTAAGGATAACAATTCCTAGAAGAGCGAGTAGAGAAGATCCAATAACCATCCATACTTTATACCACTTGGATTTTTTAAAAAACACCCTCTCCCATGAATTGGCGGTGTTCGGAACATAGTGATCAACTTGGGTGGGGTGCACATAGAAATCACAAGGAACTACAAGTATATATATGTATATATAGGTACCAAACACTCAACCCAACCTATGGTTTGTCAAACAAACAGTCATCCCACAAAACACTACCCTTGCTACCTCCTCTAATGCATAACCACAGCTAGACACAGACTTAATTCATAACCCTAGCCAAATAATTCGACCAATTATAACTCTAAATTAAACAATTCATTTATTTATTTTTTCTAATCCTACTCTGGAAACAACCATTCACAACACACCAGAAGTGGCGTCATAACCCAGACGCACTTCATAAAAGTCTTTGGAAACTCCAATTAGAATGCCCATGTAAGGTAAAAACATCCATCTTCAATATTATCCCCCCAAAACAATCCTTGGTATCCCTACTACATGAAAACACCAAATGTGGGAATAAAAAAACAACTAGGTTTTAGTCCAACTGTATGAACAGACTATTCCCAACAACCATAACACAACCCAGATAAAAACCCATTTTTCAAAAAGTTTATACATTCCACAATCAATCAATATTTTAACCTAACATACTATTACACCACCTGTACAGCCCCATACACACAGCCACACCCCCATCCACAGTACCATATAATTTTTACAAGACACAAGGCCGAATAGAACCATACATAGCACAGAGCCACACCTAGAAATCAAAGTGTACTCTGATTTTGTAGTACTCGTTCTTTAATTTTACTTTCATTATTCTAGATTGATCCCAGAAAATAGTTAAATACTAGGGTGTCTCTTTATTTAACTGAATATACATGATTAATCAAGTTTTTATGTTCACGTCTGTTCAATAGAAGGTAAAAACATATATTCATGAGTCTGGTGGACAAACAGAGAACACCAATGACCATAATATCCAAAATGCATATGGCCAACACAATCCAAAACATTGATCCAAAATAATACATAAAACAACATGAGCATAATCATCATCTTCCCTACCCCTTATTTAATACAATGATAGCCAAACATGTTATTATAATAGGTCTATTCATCTTCACAATACCCGCAATTTAGATTTGGATTTGACCATATTCTCAAGGAAGCATGAGTTTACTCACCCTGCATGATACAAAATTTAATGAGAGGAGAAAGAATTCCAATCTCGAAGAATAGATGATCAGTAACACTTCCTTTTGCAAAAAATAAGGGGTTCACACATGTAGTAGGAGACTCCAAGGGAAAACACGACTGATGTCTATAGAAAAGATTCGACTCTTCATTGAAGAATAGTTTCAGGGGCACCAAGATGAAACAAAAACACACTAGGAAGAGGAGATCACGACTTGAAGATCCTTATCCTATATCAATAGAAGGAAACTGTCTCAAGTTCTATTAAAGTCGTATCATGATAAAGTTTGTTTATTTTAACCATTTCAAGTACCCAAGAGAATTAGAATATTAAATATATAATTAATATCCTTTGAAATTTCTTTAGAAATTATCAAACAAGGTTTTAAACTCGATTTTCATCAAATAAAATATAAGAGGGGCGAAACTGGAAAAACTAGAAAAAGGTAGAAATGACTCACTAATGGGTGAGTCACTGACATGAGTCACTAATAAAAATTAATTTATGCCTAACTTTCCAATGTGAGTTACTGACGTGACCCAATGACACAACTCACCAACGTGACCCACTGATAGTGAGTCACAGATGCCACTCACTAACGTCACTCACCGACGCCCGACCTATCGATGCACTGACCTACAGACACCCTGACATATCGAAACCCCGCCCTACTGATTCCCTGACCTACTCACACACTAACATACAGACTCCTGTACTTATCAATTCCCCGACCTACAGACTCCATGACCTACCGATGCCTTGAGATATTGACGCCTAGACCTACAGATGGAAAAACATTATTTTTGGTAAACTCTTGAAATGAGCTATCATTGCCTCCCATAACACTCCAAACACTAGATTCTGAAAAATTAATGGATTTGGGAGGTCTGTAACATTACATAAGATACCTATCAAATGATTATCTCCCTCAAAAATTTAAAACCAAACCCAAAATATAGAGGGGTCCAAACAACCACCCCGTAAGATACCTTTGAAGGATAAATCACCATATATTATTCGAAAGGTGGAGTGAAACCTCAACATCCAACAACAGATCCTCCCATATATGCTAACCCAAATATCCAAAAGATACCTCATGTAATTTCCAACTATCCAGACACATGGTTTAAGAAATTCCTTCCTCCATGTTATTTTTTTATCCCCTATATGTGGCACTAATTCACTTGTAAGATATTAGTCCCATCACAATTAATGCATCTTGATTTGGATTTTAGTACTCCCCTCGTCATGGCCAGGACCTGATCACACATTTCAGAAAAAAGGAACAACTCATCTCATATCAAACAAGGTTTAACCATTAAATCCCAAAGCAAGGCACACAAGAATAACTCAAAACAACTTTGGGTATTAGGCACACATATGTTTCTCCCTTTCCGAAGTAATATTGTATGGGAAATAATGCCTCTACCACACACAAACCAAAGGAATAATCCATCTATGCATAACCATCATTTGAGTATCCTAGATATCCATCGGTCGCTCCATGAATGTTGTGTTGTCCTTGTTATCCAACTCTCTCCGGTCAATGACATGGGAGTCATAGTGAAGATATTAAAAAATATGTGAGACTTGAAAGATGCCATGGATTCTCTCCAACTATGATTCCAATACCAAAGTTTATACAACCTCTTTAAATCTCCACAACACCTTGAAGGGTCTGATGAACTTGGTAGAAATTTTTATCTCTCAGCCAAACCTTTGTTGCCCACAATGAGGTGATATCTTTAAGAACACGTGGTCTCCAACCTCAAACACCAAGGGCCTCCTTCTGTGATCAGCATATGACTTCATTCAGTCATTTTTTGCCTTCATCATTTCATAAACAATTTTCACTATCTCGGTCATACTTTGCACCAATTTCTAAAGAAGAACTGCTTCCTCCCCAATTTTCATCCAATACAAAGGTGAACAACACAACCATTCATATAAAAATACAATCAAAGTTGTGATAATGGAAGAGTTATATATATTATTTTAAGAAAACGGCATCAAGGGAATGATTCATACACAGGATCCTCCAAAATCCAAGATTAATGCTCACAGTATGTCTTCCAATGTCTGCATGGTCCTCTTTATATGCTCATCTATCTGAGGGTGGAAAGAAATGTTGAGGCATAACTGTGTTCTAAAATCATTCTAAAATCCCCTATAGACTCTCGAGGTAAAGCATGAATGATGATATAAGATAATCGGTCTCATAACCCAATTCATCAGCACCACATCATCCAGATACCATTGTTCTAATGAATCCACTACACCCAACTCCTTGACCACTATGAGGTGAGTCGATTTTGTCAACTAATCCACCACTACCCATATTGTATCATAGCCTCCATAAGCCCTAGGTAGCCCTGTGATGAAATCCATCGAGATTTCATCTCACTTCCACTCTGGGACATCTAAGGGCTGCAACAAACCACAGAGAACATGGTTCTCAGCCTTCACCTACTAGATAACTAAGAACTTTTCCACAAACTTTTCAACATCCTATTTCATCTCAGTCCACCAAAACAGATCCCTTAAGCCACTTTACATATTATAAAATCATGGGTGTACCACTAAATGTGAGCTATGAAACACACAGAGAACTGCCTCATGCATCTCCACTAGAACAAACATGTTCCCATTAAACAACATCTGATTATATCCATCCTCCTACCATCCCTTCGGAGCTTCACCATGGTCTGTGCAATCACATATCACCTCCGCCTCTGAGCCTCCCCATTGAGACTCCTCCACCTAAATCCCTATTAATGACTTCACCATCATCTGAAACAAACATGCTTTGACGATATCTATTCCTACATTTAAGTTCAAGTCAACAAACACCTCCATCGCTCTCTAAGCATCTTCATATTCCAGACCAACCTCCTTCTGTGATTTCATATTCAAATAATAAGCCACAAAATTCTCCTTTCCTGATGTTTATGAGATCTAGAATTTGTATCCTGGAAGAAAATACATCCCTGACTGTTGTCACAAGATTATATCTAAATAAGATAAGACATACCTCAAACTCTTATAATCTGAGAAGACCACAAAGTTCTCCCCAATAAAGTAATGTTTCCACATATTCAATGAAAACATAACCATAAATAACTCTAGATCATGGGTGGCATAATTATGTTAATGGGGATGTAACTTCCTAGACCCATAAGAGATCACTCCCCATTACTACATTAGCACGCACCCGAAGACTAGACGAGAAATATCCCAAAACACCTCAAACATCATCCCTTTCAATGGAAACTGAAGCACCAGATCACTGACCAAATTCCCCTTCAGATAGTGGAATGATACCTGACACTGCTCACTCTACATGAAGGCCAAGCCCTTTCTGGTTAGATCTATCAGTGAAGCTGCAACTTGAGAGAAATATTATACAAGCCTCCAGTCATAGCCTTCCAGATTGGGAAAACTGTGAACCTCTACCACATTCTTGAGTGATTCCCAAGAAACAACTACCTCGACCATCAACTGATCTACTGCTACACCCTGTCGAGACACCACATGTCTAAGGAAGTGGACCACCCATGTCCAAAACATATACTTGGAAAAGTCCCTATAGAGCTGGTGTTGTCTAAGAACCTCCAAGACAATTCTAAGATTCTTGATATGGTCCTACTCAGACTTTGAGTAGATTGGGATTTCATCGATGAAAATGAATACCAAACAGTCGAGGAACTCAAAAAAGACAGAGTTCATAAGTCCCATGAACATGACTTGTGCATTTGTAACACTGAATTACATAACCACGAACATTATGTCCCAATAACTACATCTGAATGTTGTCTTTCGGATGTCAACCTCCTTCAACCTCAACTGGTGATACCCAAACCGCATATCAATCATAGAAAAATCACTTAATCCATTCATCTAGTTGAAAAGATCATATATCCTCAAGAAATGATAATGGTTATTAAAATTTACCTAATTCAACCTCTGGTAGTCTAAGAATATCCTCAGACCACCATATTCCTTATTCAGAAGCAAGACTAGAGCACCCCATGGAGACATACTGGTCTAGATAAATCCATTCGTCATCATATCTTCAATATAAATTCTTATCTCCTGCTGCTCAGAAGGTTCTATCTGATAATGATCCATCAAAATTGGATTATTACCAGGTTGTAAGTGTATTCCAAACTCAAAATCACTTCAAGGGGGCATAGTCACAACCACCTCAGGGAAAATATCCAATAACTCCCTAATAACTCTCGAAACCTCCACCGTCTCAGCATCCACTAATTTTACTAAAACCTCGAACAACACAGAAAGAAGAGGCTTCACACAACATCTTCCAATCATAAAACTTCACTTGATAACCAAAACAACATGTTATCAATCCAGGTTTGAAAACATGATTCTCCTCTAGAAGTATTCAATGAAACCATGAATGGAAAACAACCCATCGATTCCAAGGATATCACTGTATGGTTGTATTTGTAGAAAGAAGAGATCCCCATAGTACTGATGCGGTCCCATCGTCAATCTACATCCCTAGCACACATCAAATAAGATGGTCTAACCTCTGGCCAATTTACTCAACACCATGGGCACAAAAGGTCTCTATATGTCTAACCCCTAAACATGAGCTAGACCGGTTGAAACAAAGGATGTGAAGATCATAAATCAAACATAGAGTAAACATGATTACTAAATAATTTGATCATACCTCGAACGATCTATATCCCACTAGAACTGTTGCCTCTATAGCATGTAGCTGACTACACATAGCTTCTCTTCCCCTCAATTTTCAACCACCTCCCCGACCATGCTCGAGTCAAGGTCCTGAGGAATTCCCTAAGGCTAGACTCTACCTACTCTGTCCTCCCTCTATGTATCAAGAGCCTACTATCCTAGATGCTAAAATGGAATGGCTGAAAACTACTACTGAGGCAGGCACTAAAAATTCCCACCTCCACCATAATAACCTCGAAATGTGCACTAAATATATTGGTTCTCACGACCTCCACAAGAGAAACACCTCGGTCCCATGCATATGGGAAAATCTTGAGGAATGGAAGGTCGAAACAAGAACTTTTTAGGTTGACCCCCCGCTAGCCAAAACCACAAAGGTCTTGGTGACTAAGACCTTCTTCCATAAGCCTTTCCCTTCATAGAACCCTTTTGGATCCCCTCTCATGGTTGAAATTCTATTTAATACATCCTATCAACCACTTGCGCTTTATTCTAGACCTCTAGGTATACTGGAACGGTTAAGGGAGTAACTACATGATAGAGGGAAGGATGGAGTGCCTCATCTAAGCATCTCTCCCAAAAATCCTCATCTTGAAAGATGTCCTGATCAATGTAAAGGAGATCCTTGATCTTGATCCCCACCTTCCGAACTGGCATGATCCCCAACTAGAGGAAATGTAACTCGTACCTCTTCATGACCTTCATGGTCAATCAAAGGAATTACACTAGGAACTTATTCTCAAAATCATCCAACAAAACAACAGTCTTCTTTATCGCCCCTAGTTACGACATCCACCATTAACGATCATCTCCTCTCATCTGGATAACTACCAATGGAACCCATTACTCCATCAGAGCCTAGAACAAGGTAAAAGTGATCACTACCTACTCAAGCTGACTCTCCATATCTATATCTAAAATTAAGTCTTCGTACTTTCCTGGAGTCTATCACTAGAAATAAAAAGTTATATTCTCCCATTGATTATCCTCTCCCACTAAGTCATCCATTTGTTAGTCAATCGGTTCAGCCTGTTGAGCCTCCATTGCTCATATCACGTACAAATGATGACAGGGTTCCATAGCTAAAAATTCAACAAGGAACTCCTAACACCGAGTAGTATTGAATTTATTTAGTAATCATTTAAACTCATTGAAAATTTTAATTCTCTGAAAACACCAAAAACAAACAAGAATAGAAATCATTATGATGATTGTACCTTCCCTTGGTTCTCTACCATCCAAAGGGTGTAGCCACACTTGTTCTCCCAGTAATCTCAGAGTCCTTGAATCAGATCATAGGGGGGATAAAATCATGTGTCCTAGCCAGTCTTCCTTGGCCTATGTCACACATCAAGGTCACCTAACACTACTCCTATACCATCCCATGCAATACTCATTGTACCTAACTCAAAACTATATATTACCTCTCAACCATTAGATCCTCTAATACCATTATTTCCTGACCCTCCTTATTCAACATGAGGTAAGGGATGGAAAAGTGTCATGGACTTCATTCTTCAAGATTAAAAATATATAATTACCACCAAGTCGCACCTCCAATGGGACCTGGGGTAGCGACTAGAATAAAGGGAATTCAATTTCACAAAATTAGAGGCATTACCCATTTATAGTAACAAATATCAGGCAAAATGATATATCAACCTCAAAACAACTCTGATAGTTATATATATAGAAGAATAAAAAATACATCCCACTTACATGTTTATTGTAAAATTTTTATAAATACAATAAAAAGATCCAAAGTAAATACCAAATAAAACTAATCAGCGACACAGTTAGTGTCCCCAATTTCTGAGCTAATAAAGCCTATAGCAGTCTGTGTAATCTCTGTAGAAACAAGAAAATTGTTTTATATATGTAGGGAGAGAATACAAGTATACTAAGTATGAAAATCCAAATTATCTCATGAAAAATTGTAGAAGCATACTAATTCCCCTATGAGAATACAATAAACCTAGAAGAACCTAACAAGGTATGTTATCCACACCAAACTTACCATGTCACACTCATCGAATAATGCAAGTATATTAATTTAAAGTAGTAAGCACATCTAAATTTGGGTACCCAACACCGGTTCCCATAGTTTAACTGCTCATCCCTAAAGTTTAATGTCGTAACGCTACCACACTCTTCCACAAGCCCCGCTATCATAACCTTCCCACACACACCTGGGACACAAACAAAATCCCAATCACAAACACCTGGGCCACAAATAAATAGCATCCTTCTTGCAGACACCTGGTCCAAAAAACCAAAACCTAAATCTGAATACACATGGGAAAGGAAAACATATCTCATCCCAAAGACACATGCGAAGTATACCTCACCAGCAGACACCTAGTCCTCACAACCACACCAGAACCTAACCGAAGAGTCTATGGCTACCAATGCCTAGAAGAAGGAGTATAGAATATCAAATAACCATCCATACATCCTCCTATCATGATTTTGGTAAAAACACCCTCCCCATGAATTGGGGGTTTTGACATATAGTGATCAAATAGTGTGGTGTGCACATAAAAATAATATGGAACTATAAGTTTGATTATATATATAAGCACCAAACACTCAGCCAAACCTATGGGTTCCCAAATAAACAACTATCCCAAACAAAATAGTCTTTTCTGCCACCTCTAATGCATAACCATTTCCAGCCATAGACTGAATTCATAATCACAGCCAAATTATCTGACCAATTATCACTCTACATTAAACAAATAATTTATATATTTTTTGCATCCCTACATGGGAAACTATAATTCACAGCACACCACAAGTGACATCATAACCCACACGCACTATACAAAACTCTCTGGAAACTATGGGAGAAATACCCACACTATGTAATGGAATTATTATTCAAAATAATCCCTCTAAAACCATCCATGGAATCCTCGTTACAAGAAAACTCCACATACAGTAGGAAAAAAACACAACTAGGTTTTAGTCCCACTATACAAATAGACCATTCCCAACAACTATAACATTACCATGTTTCAAACCCATTGTTCAACAAGTTCATATATTCCACAATAAATCAATATATCAACATGATATACCATCACACTACTATTAAAACCCCATACACATATCCATAACCCCATCCACAACACAATACGGTCAGCAAAAGTCACAAGGCTGAACAGAACCACACACCGAACACAACCATATGAAACACTCAATGTGTATTTAGATTTAACAACCCTTTTTCTTTAATTTCACATTAATTATTCAGGGTTGGTCATAGAAACAAGTTCAATCCTAGGTAATCCATTTAATTAACTGAATATATGTGGTTAATCCTATTTTAATGTTCACATCAATTCAAAAAAAGTATTACCACAAGTATTCATGAGTCTGGGGAACAAAAAGTGACCACCAATGGCCATGATTTCTAGAAGGCATATAGACAAAAAAATTCACAGCCTAAATCAAAGATAATTGATAAAACAACATGAACATCATAATCATTTTCCCCGCCCCTTATTTATAAAAATGGTTTCTAAACCCGTTATAGTAACAAGGATGTTCATCTTAACAATACTCATAATTTAGATTTTTTATTTGATCATATTCTCACATAATCATGAGTTTACCCATACCACATGATAAAAAATTAAAAGGGAGGTGAATAAGTTCCTACCTCAAATAATAGATGATCAACAACTCTTCCTTTCACCAAGAAAAGGGTTCAGGAAAGTTGTATTAGACTCCAAGGGAAAAGATGACTCATTTCTACAGTACACATGCGACTCCACTAGGAAGAATGTTTTTAGGCTCACCAAGAATATATGGAAACAAAACAGGAAGAGAATATCCCATCCTAGAAGATCCAGATTCTATGTCAATATAAGGATACATTTTCAAGGGCCATTAATGTTGGATCACAATCAAGATTATGTAGTTTGACAATTTCAAGTTCCCAAGAGAATTATGATATCAAATATATAATTAATATCCTTTTAAACACCTTTAGAAACACTCAAATGATGTTTTAAACTCAATTTTTGTCAAATAAAACATAAGAGGGGAGAAACAAGAAAAAACGGAAAAAGCTGAAAAAGACTCACTGATGGCTGAGTCACCGACATGATTCACCGATAGTGAGTCACCGACACCTTAATCACCGAGGATATTGTCAGACACGACTCAATAACATGAGTCTATGATGCCACTAACCAACACCACTCAATAATGCCAGACCTACGGATGCCCTGACCTACTAAGGCTCCAACCTACTGACGCCCCAACCTACCAATGCCCAGACCTACAGACACTCAGACCTACCGACGCCCTGACCTACCAACACTATAACATACCGATGCCCATACCTACTGATGGAAAAATTGGAATTTTTTCAAACTATTGAAATGATCTATAGTTTCTTCCTAGACACCCAAAACATAGGATTTTAATAGAGTAATGAACCGGGTAGGTCTAAGCTATTACAAATATAATGAATTGTAATCAATAATACATAACTTATCAATATGATAATTAAATATCTACATAAATAAAAAAAATATACTATTACAACATATCCCTAGTGAATAAAATGTAAAATAAAGTGTTCATTTTTTTGATGAATTGAAATACCATAAAGGTGTAACTAAATACATTCTTGAATAAAATAACCTTTTAAATTTGAAAATATTTTTAAAAATAATGTTTTACAATTTTTTTTGAAAATAACCACTTATAAACTAAAATTTTAAATTTATAAATGAATATTTAAAACATTTAGTGACCATAATGGTGGGAAATTCTTTATATGTTGTATAAGTAAAAAACATTCTTTAATATTGTTGTAAGAATAATAAAAAATGATTTATTGAAAAAAATTAAAAGAATATTACTTTCAAAGAGTTTTTTAAAAATTAATAAATGGGTTAAATTTTAATTAATAAATCATTTAGATAAATATAAAATAATTTTTGAAAATAATTTAGAAACCATGGATTTGGATAAAAATGGATTTTTTACTAAAGATAGAAATAATGATAGATTATCTTTAAAAATCCCAATCATTTTCAGTATCAAGGAGAAGAAAAATGATAATGTTATATGAAAAAAGTTCATAAATAAAAATATGAAAGAATATTTATTTATTTTCAGATAGTAATATCAAATAATTTTTATAGGTAGTACTAAAAGGTAAATAGTATCAAATAATGATGATGTTATAAAATTAACCCTTACCAATTTGGAAATGATTGAGTTTTAAGGACCATGAAACAATAACATAAAATTAAATTATATATAGCTCTAATATAAATATATTCATGATATAACACATCCATGTGGTATTATATACAACACACAATTTAATATGTGTTGAACATGGAAAATGTATCACGAAAGTAAAAGTTAGAATATAAACCCTTACCTAAGGTTCCCCTTCTATGGTATGTGTCTGAACCTCCCCTATTAAAAAATATAGGTATATTATACATCTATTAAAGAACCATAATAATATATATAATGAAATATATTATATACTTATGGTCTTTTATCATCATTTTATTAACAATTATTTGTTAATGTAATTGTTTCAAGTAATAATTACTTCATTTTTTCAGGTTTCTTTTGATTTAGTAATTTAATTACATTTACTTTGATCATGGTTTCACCATATATAGAAAATTAAAAATTACATTAATATAATATATATTCATTATATATGTATTTATATTAATCGATAAAAGTTATTGATGGATTAGACTATTCAAGGAGACGGTTGGTTGAATGTACGCATGAACATTGTTTCTCTTTTTCTAGGTGGATGGAATGAATAAAAGGAGAATAATATAACACATTTTAAAAATACATTTTGATTTATTATATATCAAATATATTTATTAAATTTATCCTTATTTTATTCCATTTAAATCATTACTAGAAAAATATACACATAGCTTCATGAGGTGGTAGTCCCTCATACAAATGAGCGACATTGTCATATTCCCCATAGAATGGAGAGAAAGAAGTTATATATGATACCATAATTACATAGGTATATTTTGAAAAAAATATCATATACATATTTATTTGTGTTAAATCCATTTTTATATTTAACCATGAAATGTGGTCATGAAAAATTGATTACCTCGGTTTGTGTGGTGGTAGTTTTCCATACACAAGCTCGATGGTTTTATTATCAATTGGATATAAGAGAATAGGGATATATTTAATTAAATTTAGATAATAAAATATAAGTATGTGGGATATATTTTTTATTATATGATCATATTTTATGAATATTTTAAGGATGTGGAGGAAGAAATAAAAGGAAAATTCACAGTTATGGATTATACCTCTTCCTTAGAGAGCCTATTTTGGTTTAACCATAAATCCATCATAGGAGGGATTACTACTAAATATAATTCCTATAGGTTTTGTTGAGGGATTTATGGAATATATTTTTATATATATTTACAACTATATTTCTTAGGGAGTGTGAATAACGGATGATAGGGGAGGCCTTTTATATGTTGGGGTGAGGACACACTTGGAATATTTGAAAAGAAAACGTGATACCCATGTTTTTAACATGCCATTAGGATACAAAATGGGACATTATAGAACCATTTAAGGGATAGTGTCAAAATATGGACATAAACTAGGACATAGAATTGTTTTTGGTCAATTTTAACCCTTATAATTTTAGTTTAACCCCTATAAACTATTTTTACCCAAACCGTGAAAAATAATTTTTACTATTTTTACAATTAATTATGTTAAAAAATTAAGTTGAAATTATTACATAATATAAATTATTATTATTAAAAATATGTAATATATTTTTCCAAATTCAATTCACAGAATTGGCAGAACTCAATTAAAAATTAAACCGACAGATGTGACGAAAAATCTTCTTTCCAAAGAAAATCATTCTAAAGGTTAAAAAGTTTTTATATCAAAATTAAATATTAAATTGATTAAAAATACTTAAATAATATTAATTATATTATAATTTGACAAATTTTACTTCTAAACTATTTTAAATCGAAATAAAAGTTCTACATTCTTTAAATTAAAAGGTGTTTTTACGTAAAAATCATTTTTTGACTATTCATTTTAAATTAAAACATTTCAGAAAATTCTCAAAAATTAACTCTAAGTTAATTTTGAAATTATTAATTAAAAAATAAATTTCATTTTTTAAAATAAATTTCATATAAGTAGTAAAAAATAATTTTAAAATATGTGGTCAAACAGTGATGAAGCCACCATTTATAAAAATACATCTTTTTATAAAACATTAATTTTCTTTTATATGATTTTAATTTATTTATAATAAATATATTACCATTTAATTTATTTTATAAATGTTTAAACCCCATAATTTTCATAATTTAGTTAGTATTATTCATACCATCCAATTAAAAAACTAGTTTATCACGGTATATTATATTATAGTTCATTTGGACTTGTGGTTACTGGTTCTGCAAACTATTGAAGAGACTAAGTTACATTGAAAAAAAACATATAGTAAAGTCTTAGGGTGTTAGATCCTTTTTTTTTTTGATATATTTTATCGATCATGATAATACTATTTTATAATCTTAGGGTGTTACATTCTACCCCCTTAAATAAATTACATCCTCGTAATTTCATCATAAAATTGGTAATAAAGTTTTTGACATTTGAAAATACCTTTTTTAGAAACATGCATCCTAAAATGGGATAATAAATCATATTATTATTAAGAGATAAACGGATGTATGGAGGTCATAAATAATAAGACATTAATGGGTTTTCATATAGGAAAAAATTTCTGGGAAGTACATATATGGACATGCAAGAAAATACAAGAAAATTATTGGGAGTGATAGTGGTCATTGACCACATGAAGGATAATTATCTATAAAATTTAAGGAAACAAATCAATAAATCTATAATGAGTGAAAATTCCATTGCTTCATCTGAAATAATTTTAATAGGATAATATTTTTGTTTCAAGATCCTTTTCTTAGAGTTGAGGAATTCTCTTACCATATAGACTATGAGAATAAGGATATATACATACCAAATAGGTATAATTTCATCCTTTAATGAAATTCCACTATAATATTATATTTTTTCCAAATAATGGGTAATAAAGATGAATTTTTCATGCCTAAAGCACAAATATTTACATTTAATAGGTCTTAAGATACATAATAGAATAAAAAGTCCTTCCTCTGATATTTTACAAAACCAAAATGGTTAGTATTAGTTACCCAACAACACCTAAATTATAACAAAATCCATTCCTTAAATAGTTAACCTTAATTAAATTATGAATAGGTATATAAAAATTCAATGTCAAAAAATTTAGAATGTATTTTATGAAATTTTGAAAATTTAAAAAATATTATGTTACACTAAGGAAATAATATATCATTTAGTGTCACATAAAAAATATATTAATACTATGGTCACTGAAAAAATTTATTAAAAACATGAACACATATAAAAAAATTCTTATTATTCCATAAATTAAATATCAAATTATAAAATTTATTCCATAATTCCAAATCAAATATGTAAACTCTGGAAAATATAATAGAAACCATCAAATCACTAACCAATTTAAATGTCACTAATTTTATCCCATAAACATATCTTTTCAATTATTATCATAAAGTTCATATTAAGGGTTATCTTTACCCAATCATGTTTTTCCCAAAAATATTAACATTCCAATGAATAACTATTCACAGTCATCAGCACCATTCGATATAAAAATCCTTATAGAAAACTACTATAGTACAATCATTATACATTCCAATAGTATACTTGATGAAATTATTCTATAAAAAATTATGAATAAAAAAATACAATAAATTTAATCTTTTAACTTAATATTTATTTATAGAACATTCTTCACCTTAATCTAATAGATTCTGCTAAGTAATATTCCCTTCACGCTTAGGGTATTCATTTGTGAAGTGAACCATATCCTTATATTAGAACCATTGAAAATTAAAAACATATTTCATTCCCTTGTAACCATGATCATGGTGTAATTTCTATCAACACATTTAGAAAACTTCATCTTCTTTCAAAAAAGTAACAGGGGGTTTCTTTCCACAATTAACACATCTAGGAAAGTTCTTATCTCCCTTATTCCCTTTATTTTTATTTTTCTCTATCATCCTTATATTCTGTTTCTTCAATTAAAATCCATAAGACTTATAGAATTATTTTAATATCTTGATATACCATTATACTATTTTATCTTGAAATGGGAAATTTGGGGACACTAGTTTTGTTTAAATATTTTTCTTAATCCGGTCAAATAAAAAGTAAACCCTGTAATTTGAATTGCGTATATAGTCTATAGCATGACTTTAAAACCTTGTAAATATTTATTTATACATAGAAACATTTTCATTTTCTTATTTTCTTAAACTCAATAATTTTATCTCCAGATCCACTTATTTCTCACAAGGAATATAATTTTCCAATAGGAGTACCTTAAAATCATCCAATTTAATGTTTTTTACGTCTTCATCAGCCTTAGTGCATTGAATAAAAGACACCCATTGATATACATATTTGGAGATATCATAAACCACCCTTAAAACATTTTTTATTTAATTACTATATAGAGTAAGAAATATATTGTTAATAGAACTTATCGATTTCTTAGCTACAAATGTATAATTAGTTCCATTAAATGATAGAGTTTTCTGATGTATGAATTGTTATAACATTTTTTCCCCATGTTCTGGATCAAATATATACTCTATATAGGCAAGATTATTACTCATTACCTAAGTCAGTATACCCAATATGATTATAATTTGGTCGTCTACAGTTGTACCTCTAACTCTACCTTCATTATATTTCTGAGGAGTTAAATCCCTACTTGGAGTATGTGTGATGATATGATTCACATTACTTCCATTAGTATCCATTTATAAATAATGTATTACATTATATTAGATCAAAAAATTATTAAACATAAGTCACCATCTAAAAACAAGTAAAACAATTAACATAAGTTGAAAAAATAATGCCTAGAAAATATCAAAATCATAAACATGGTTAATTTGTAATATTTTTAAGATCCTGAAAATATTTACAAATAATTCTTAATATTTTGGGAATAAATTATGAATTAACCCAAGAATATCCTTGAGTATTGTCATACTAGGTGTGTAGTAATGTCTATTTTCATGTACTAGGTAATGCTTATGTCAAGATCTATATTCTTTTTCAGATATATTTTTCTAGGTACATTAATTCATAAACTAGATCCACTTATTATACCTAAACATGGATATATTTCGAGGTAAACTTCATAATCTATAATATAAAAATATGTTAGGATGTTATCTTACACTTAAACTGCAATTCCATGACCTAAGTGCCACACATCGGTGCCCCAAGATGGTCGATCTCATGACATCAAGTGCCCATCCATGTATGATAGAGGCTGCTGATAGTAGCAAAGGTATAATATCAATCATAGGGAGACTATAACAACTTTTATTAGAGTAATACACAAACAGAAAAAAAAAGAAAAAATAACAAAATATCATATAACCAATCCAATATCACAATAACAAACATGTAAATACAATACCAAAACTAAATAGTAGATATGTTATGTCAAAGTACATGTCAAGTGTCAAAATTAATCTGAAAGGTAAATACATTGACAACTCCCAAGAGGGTCCTGAACCATGTCTAGTTCCCTCAACCATGATCCATCATGACTTAACCACCTAACAACTGGTATTTTCCTTTAACCTATCATACAAACATGAAATCAATTAGGGTACTAATTAGGCAGTCCAAGTAGGTTGTTAGTACAACTCAGTAGTCCACCACCAAAGACTTCTAAAACATTATACAATAATAACTATGTATGTAGTTTTACAATGAAATTATAACAGAAATAAAGTAAATAATTTACATTTATTAATTTACTCTCTATTTAACCACATAATCCAATGGGTTTTTAGGACACCTAAACCAAATCATATATTTGAATTTCATTATTACCATTCATAAATCACAACTACATTCCATTATTACCATTCATATTTGTAATATATGACTGAATTCCAATGTTACCATTCATAATTTAATAATTTAATACCATTGTTACCATTCATATTTCATAATTTAGGGCTGAATTCCACTATTACAATTCATTATTTCATGATTTAATTCCATTGTTACCATTCATATTTCATATTACATGACTGAATTCCACTATTACCATTCATCATTTCATAATTGAATTTCATTGTTATGATTCATATTTTATAACACTTGACTGAATGCCACTATTAAAAATAATCATTTAATAATTGAACATATCACAAAATCATACTGATTATTTAACTATTTAATAAATCAAGCTTAAAAATAGCATATTGACATCATTACATTACTAATAAAATAATTATTTCATCACACCAATCCCCTTAATTAATTCCCCAATTAATTAAACACATTAATTCCATTAATTAGTCCACCAATTAATTAATAAAAGTTCACAATACCAATATCACATAATTAATTCAGCAATTAACTATCACATTCAAACATCTCAATATCTCTATAATTAATTCAAAAATTAATTATCTCAATCAAAAAACTCAATATCTCTATAATTAATTCAAAAATTAATTATATAAATTCAATTAATCTCAATTATTCTTCAAATCCCACAATTCAATATTCTAATAATTATTTTAACAATTAATTATTCTTGTTTCACAAAGCATTAATTATGTTATTCACCAAATTAATTAATCCAATCTAAAAAACTCTATTGCTAATCATATAATAGAATTTATACAATCATATACACATAATTGAAATCATGATTATGGTATTTGAAAAATAGAACACATAACTCAAATTATTGATGATCGGTCTCCCAACAGAAATCCACAATTTTAATGGAATAATTACATAAAACAAGATATGGATTTTAAACCCTAAAAAAATATAGAATAATTAAGATCAACTAATTATTGATCTAGATCTAAAATCCTAGATCTATATCCAACCAAAAATAGTGGATAACAATCCTGAAATGAATAGAAGGAGAATGAGAAGAAAAATGACACCACATGGTATGAGATACTATTACTAGGAGGGTTGAAGATCTTCAATTTGGGCTATGAGTCATGAAGAACATAGGTTGGAAAAGGATGGAATTTATTAGAGAGGCTCTAGAATCATTAAATAATGTTATGGGTTGAGTTAGGGAAGAATAGGATTTAAATGGGGGCTCCAGAAATTTTATAGCTGATGATTGAGGGATTATAATCTCATATGCATGGTTTTCTTCTCAGGGTCCTTGGTTTCTACTAATTGTACACCTTAACCACATGCCTATTCTAGTGGGGTGCACAGTTTGACAATATATGTGTCAGCTATATGAATCCCTTGGGTTTGGGTTCATGTTGTTTGGGAAAACCGCATGCCCACCATGCACTTCTCATTTTTTTCTCAAAATTCAAAAAAATGCACCCTAGTTACAACCCAAACTAAAGGTACTGAAAACATGGAAAATATTACATAAAATTAAACCCTTAACATATCTAGAAAAGGTAAAGATATTATAATCTCTCCACCTTATAGTATCTCGTCCTCAAGATGTAATCCCAAGAATCTCTAACATACTGAGTTAAAAATATCAGGCCAATGAGCCCATATATCTGCTTCTCGCTCCTATGTTTCTACCTTTACATGTCCATGTTACCATAATACATGAACTATCAGCATTTTCTTTCCTCGCAACACTTTCCCATTGTGAAACAACACACATATCAAATTCTCCTCAAAGGAAGCATTTATCTCAAGCTAAACATCAACCACATCGATCACATGACAAGGGACAGGGTGACACCACTGAAGTTGTGTCACATAGAAGAAATCATTCATAGCATTGTATCTCTATGTAAGATTAAATCGATATGCCACCATCCTGATTATCTCTACAACCTCAAACGGTCCAACAAACATGTGTTCCAGCTCACCCTGCCTCTATATCCTATAGTGACCCAACCTAGGCGACACTCTAAGGAATAAATAATCACCCTCTGTAAAATATAGGGCTCATAGATGTCTGTTAGAATATGACTTATTTCTAATCTGATTCATATCCATACACATCGAAGTAAGATAAACTAGATCTGACGTATTCTGCACGAGACTCAGCCCCATCAACTCTAACTCACATGCCTCTATCCAGCATAGAGGATATTTTCATAGCCTACTATAAAGAGGCACATATGGCGGCATACGTATAGTTTTCATATAAATTTTATAATAGGTAAACTACACAAGATCCAGGTGATTCTCCTAAGATCCACTGAAGTCTACGACACACGCCTGAAGAATACCCTCTAGAACATGTATCATATTCTACGAGTGCCAATCTATCTAAGGGTGGAAATCCATACTCAAAAAATCATGCATACCAATATCCTTCTACAATCCCTTCAAGAAGCTCAAAGTAAATCATGATTCATGTTCTGAAACAATAGTTTGTGGTAACCTGTGAAGATGGACTATCTCATAAGCAAAAATTTATCCAAATTGTTCCACTAAAAAAGTCTATCATATTGGAAATAAATATGCTACCTTTGTGAAACAGTCTACATCCACCCTAATAGATTCATTCTCATGATTAATCCTTAGGAGTCCCTCCCTAAAATCTGTAGTCATGTCATCCCACTTTCATTCTGGAATTATATACGACTATATTAAACCACCAAGTCATTGATTCTTAGCATTCACCTACAGATAGGTGTTCAATCATGTCACAAACCCTATTTTATCATTTTTCTTTCTTTTCCACAAAAACTATTTTCATATTTCACAGTTCATTTTGGTATCGCCTAGATTTACTTCCCACTTAGAGGAATGAAACTCATGCGTCAGATTATCTCTCATTATCATTAGAAAAATAACCCAATTCCCAACATAGATTATCACATCCTCATATATGCTACAATCAAAAGATGACTCCCTAACTTCAAGGATTTCCCTCAAAGTCAATAACTATGGATCCTAATACTTTATATCTCTAATTCAGATAAAAATTATAGACTCAACTAAAACCAATATGAGATTCATCTGCACTTGTCTCTCCTAAACCATAATAGATATCTTAGCTCGCAAAGTCATCATCTTCAAAACAACACTAGGTTCTTGAACAGCCTGAGTCTGTGTTTTCTTTCTCAATATGTTATCCATGTTGTTTCCACTCCTATCATATATGTTATCTCAAAATAAAATTCCAGTATATACTCAACCCATCTTCACTATCATAGATTCAAATCGCACTGCAAAAATATATTCCTTAATCTTTTATGATCTGTATATACAATAGAATTTTTGGACAACAGATAATTTCTCCATCACTTCAACTCATAAACAAATATTACTAACTTGAGGTTGTTAATCGGGTTGTTTAATTCATGTGGCCTAAAATTACGAGACCCATATACAACAATTCGATCCCGCCAACATCAATACTACACTAAGACCTATCCCAGAAGCATCATATTAAAATGTATACTCCTCAGCAGCCTCAAGTAAGATCTAGTATAGTGTCGATGTCAACTACTTATTTAGATCCTAGAAGGGATTTTCACATGACATTAACCATTAAAACATTATCCCCTTCTTGGTAAAGCCCAAAAGTAATGTTGTTAAATGGGAAAAGTTTTGAATGAACCTCCACTAATATCCCTCTAACCCTAAAATGCTATGTATATCGAATAAATTATTGGATTCTATGAAGAAATTGCTACTTAAACCTTAACTAGGTCCAATAACATATGATATTCTAAGATGATGTGACATAATAAGTGAACTTCATAAATCCATAACTGACACTTAGATATATTGATGTATGGTTGATGCTCTCTTAGTGTACTCAGGATGATGTTTGTATATTGGGAATGATTGTCATGAGTCTTCGACTACCCCAATATTTCATCCAAAAAAATATCAAATAATGATCTAGGTATGGATGATAGACTTTGTTCATCAATTCCATAAACACTATTGGTGTATTAATCAACCCAAATTTCATTACGATGAACTCGTATAGGCCATACATACAACTAAAAGATGTCCTTGATATATAATAAGTAGGATCACTAAACTAATGATACTCTGGTCTAACTTCTATCTTGGAAATGAAACATTTCACTCTCAAATAGTCAAAAAATGATCAACAAGAATAATATGATACCAATTATTCATTTTCATCCAGTTAAACTTATGGTAATCGACACACAAGCATAGTGACTTGTCACCCTTCTTAGAAAAAAAATTGGTGAACCCCAATGTGACGTACTCAGATGGATAAACCCCTTATCCTCCAACTCCTCCAGCTGAGTCTTAAGATCTTGAAGCTCTATTGATTCCATTCTGTATGGTGGAATAGAAACAATATCATACCCCATCATGATATCAATAGAAAATTATGCATCTCACTCAAGTAGAAGTCCTAAGAAATATTTAGGAAAAACATCCTGAAATCCATCAACAATAGGTGTAAATATACCATGATTAACTCCTTCATTGTCTAGTAATAAACTAGAAACCTAGGCAATGATATCACTCAGTTTTTATGTAATTGGCCTGGCTCAGTCTACCCGAATATCCCACTCTCCAAGGTAGATATCATTATCAACATTATGAGATGTAAAAGTCGCTCTTCTATGTTAACAATCAATGTGGTCTTGGAATTATACATAACATTTCATACCCATAATCAAGTTAAATCATGACATGTATAGGATTTAAAGATTCTATAAAAAATACTCCCCAACCTCGAGAGAACACCCCTTTCATAAATAGATGTCTCTAGATCTTACTTTCAACAATGTATCTATAAGCAATAACCCACTCACAAACTCCACCACCATGATCAAACCATTCAAAAGTTGTTTAGATATAATTAAATTTGAGGAACCAGTATAAAATAAGGCACTAGATAATGTAGAAGCTACAAGAATAGAACCTCTCACTAATGGTCGTTCATCCAATCTATCAACAGGTGTAGGATTAATGGCATGAAAATATCCTTTCCATATTCCCTATGATGTAACCTAAGTTTCATGTGTTGCAACACTTTACTGGTATGGGAGCCCTTTCCCAGATGCATCATTCTCACCTACTCTACTACCACAGCTAGTAGAACTCCTACTTCCAAACTGATTTGATGTAGAAGATCTCCTTCTCACAATATGATTCTATCTATCTCCTCCATCACTACCTGTCTATCATGGGTTTTTATAGAACCTCTGTAGATGTCCCATCATTCTGCAAGATCAACACTCCACAGATGGTCAACTGAAGTGTCTATGATAGTGGCCCTCCCCAACGCACTGGTGAATAATAATCTATGTAAGGACCAATGTAATTGTTCATTCCCTCTTTCCATTCATTCTACTATCCCCCGCATAACATTATCATAGTGATTTTTCCTTCTCTCGAAATACATAACTCTTGTTCATCTAGAAATAGCCATTTGTCATGTGTTATAACCATATCTTAGGTTCCCCTTAGTTATTAGTTCCTAATATGCCACCTCATCAAACATATTTAAACAAAATATGTTTAATTGGGACATAATATCACATTTAAGTATGTCTTATAAAAGCCTCGTAGTACCTATTTCATCCTCAACCAATACTGGAGAAAAACACTACATATTTTTATAGAATCTAGTATATTCTATCATAGACACACTCCCATGATTTAACCTCATGAACATAGATTCTCTCTCTTACCTCAACATCTCTAGATAGAAGTGCTATATGAACTTCTCTAAGATTTATTTCCATAACATACCCTCAACCTGTCCAAACCAAGCATGAATGTCCCACCAGCACTTCACTAATTCTCATAGCATGTAAGAATCCAATTTCACCCTCTTCTCAGTCAGAATCACCAAATGGTTAAGGATAGTCTAGATAGAATCGATCCATAAATCTAGTCCTTTATGTTCACCATATCCAATAAAATTAAGAGGGTGCTTAAATAGGAACTCATGCATCATGTTATACATGCTCCTCACAGCCGGCATTGTCTCTCTTTCCATAAACCTCATGATGTGAGTGAAGTTATTACATAACTTCTCTCATGCTTCCTCACCCAACACTATTGGTGCCTTAAGTTCTACTACTGGTAAATCATCTTTATCCATAACCTTCTGTTATCCTCTCAACAAGCATTGGTGTGGAGGAATATCTCCAAAATTCATAAAACAAACTTTAGTAAACAAAACATAGGTCAAAAAAAATAATGGGAAACACAATATTCCATGACAATCATTTTCCCTAAACCCAGTACATGGTCAAAACTGAGGTGTTATCACTAACCTTAACCATAAAACACCTAGCTTGTGGTTAGTAAGGGTAATAATTTTCCCACTATTCAAGTTTCTCATTTAGATTCTCATTTATTCTCATATTTCATTATTTTATATTGTTTATCATATTCATGATTGAAACCATTTTTTTCAATTTCATAAGAATGGAAAAATATTTCATGTTCAAAAAAATTCCCATAACTTTTTTTCTTGTGCGTGCCTAAAATGATGCATGTCACAATAATTATGAGTTCTATGAATGACGAATTCAAACACAACTATCATTACATACATGTACATGATTCAAATATCATTAAATACCTTAAATAATAATCACATATCATAAAAATTTCATCACCTAATATGAAATAATATTCAACTATAACAGAGAACCACAAAAACAATAATCCCACCCTGGGTACTTTGGTTTTACCCCATAAATGGGTTACCTAATACCATGCTTTTCCTCATAACTGAGTTTTTTACTCCTCCAAGTCTCCTTTATATATCTCCCCAATATTAAAACAAAAGAAAATAGAATAAAATTGGGCTCTGATGCCACATTTTAATGTCCTGAACCAAGTTCCAAAAACAGGTTCCCTAAGCCAGTCAGCCCCATGAACTTTATTATGAATAATCAGGCTCCAATAATTATAGATCTAGATCCAAAATCCATGATCTTTATCCAACCAAAAATATTAAGAACAATAATTTTACAGAAGTAAGAATAATGGAAAAATAAAGTAAAACACACTACATGAGATCCTCTCATTGGGAGGTGTGAAGATTTTAAATTTGGGCTTCGATTAGCAAAGAATAGAGGTTGTAATTTCATATAATCTATTCAGTAGGCTCCAAAATAATGAAGAAATATTAGGGATCAAGTTAGGTCATAATAGGGGTTATAATGGGGGCTCATTAAATTTTAAAACTAATTTTTTTGGGGATTAAAATCCCATAGGAACGGTTTGCTGCTCGGGAGCAATGATTCCCCTAACCATGTGTCTTAACTGTTCGCCTCTTATTGGGTGACACATAGTTTTTACTAAGAAGGAACGCGATTTTAAAACCTATTATACAACCATGTGAATCCCCTCAATTTTGGTTCACATATTTTAATGGGGTTTCCCCCTCATTTGGGAATACCATGCGCCAACCATGCACTACCCATTATTCTTCAAAATTTCCCAAAATTTTACTCAAACACACCCAATATACAACCCACACAAATGGAAATAAAAACAATGAATAATAATACCTATAATCATGCATGATACATCTCTATAAATGTTTGTGATCTTACTAATAATTATCCTCAAGGTTAGTGATAGTGTTATATTGCCTAATATAGTTTATCCTATATCTAGTTCCCATATTTTCTTCTAAACTTCCTATGATACCAAATATAAAGTCCATGGAACCAATATCATATAGTAGTTGATTACTTTTTTAAATTGGCACTATATACAAGAAAGTGTGTGCCAATAGACCAAATAATTTAGTAGTATTGGTAAACTATATACATACTTGAAAGTCAATGTTACATTTTTAAAACATACAACACATATAGTTTTTTATTTGAGAAACTATTATTACCCTTATCATATACCTTTAAACACTACCTAGTATCCTAAGGAAAATAAAACAAAATAATGTGTAATATCATATTCTCAAAAGGGGTATTTGTGTAAAGGAAACTATCATGAATAAACAATGATAATTAATATGGAAAGGTAAATAACTGAAACACATTACATTTAAACCGTAACATGGACATAATATGGATTGAATAAATGATGATAAAAAATCCACATAAATAATCTAATTATCTTGAAACTCATCTATGGATATTTTAACAAATAAAATAATCACATAGATATCAACAACTAATCTCAAGATAAGTTAATGTATAACGCAGAACATCATAAATTTATAATCAAGACATTTTCAAGGTAATTTAAAACTATGGGTTGAAACCCATTTAATTTATCAAACTAATATTTATCATAATACCAATATATGAATTTGAGGTATTTATAATTATAGGACCCACCCAAAACTTGATGATTACATTTCATTCCTCATATAAAAGGGGTGAAACATAATAAAAATAAAAATTCATATTGAAAAACTAACATACTAATTGATAATACTTATCTAAATAAATAAACATAATCATAAACCATCCAGACTAATATGGTGAGTCATAATAAAATAGTACATCCCTAATAAAATTTATCATAAATAATCTATAAAATAATAAGGATATTATCATTTAAACATATATTTATTGGATCATAAGTGAAATAATTTTTTTAGGTCATTCAGAAATAGAAATACCATAAAAAGTTCACTAAAATTATTCTTATGCGAAATATCAATTTCACATTGAAAATATTATAAAAACTAAAATTTCACAATATATTTTGGAAATAATTTTCATTAAAAATGAACTTTGAAACTTATAACTAAAAATTTATAATATTTATTGGTATTAATGGTAGGAAAGTCTGTATTTTCTATATATGTAAAAAATATTTCTTTCAAAATTCTTTAATATAATTAAAAAGTGTTTAGTTTAGAAAATGATAAGAATATTCCTTTAAAAAAATTTGAAAAATCCAAAAATGGGTAAAATTTTCTATTTTAAATCATTTTCATAATGTTAAAAATGTCTTTGAAATTATTTTTATAATACAGTTATTTTTATGAAAAATGATTTTCGACAGAAGGCATAAGTAAAGTAAAATTTTCTTTAAAACAATTATAAAAATATTAAGTACCAAATAGGCTAATAATTGAACTATTACTTGAAAAATTTAATGAATATATAAAGTATAATAAAATATATTGTGTTTAATATATAAATACAAAATAATATCCCTAAGTAATATTTAATCATAAATAATACAAAATAGTAATGAAATTTAAAAAAAATAAACCCTTACTACTTTGGAAAAGTTTAAATCATAATACCCATGAAATAATAAAATAAAATGAAACATAAAATACCATTAATAAAAATAGATTAATGATATAATATATAAAATGAGTCATATATGCACCACATAAAGGAATAATTGGTGAATATAGTATATGTATCATAGAAGTAAAAGTGAGATGATAAACCCTTACCTTATATTCAAATTCCTTAATATGTGTCCAAAAATATTATATAATAAAAATAATTTTATCATAAATCTTATAAAAAAATATAATAATATATAACATTTTGTATATTATTTAATTATTTTATTCTATCACCCATTTATTAACAATTTTTTGTCAAAATAGAAATTTTAGGTGATAATTTCTTCTTTTATCATGTATGTTTTCATTCTGTAATTTCAGAACTTTTTCATTGATAATTGTTAAATAATATACATAATTTTAAAAGTGGTAAAAATATCATGTATATTTATAATATATTCAATTATAATTATCAATAAATGTTTGATATGTATTACACGATTCATGGATATGGTAGATCATACGTATGAAAGAAAATTGTTTCCATTTTTTTCAATAGATGGAATGAAAGGAAGATAAATAATACATAACCTTTTACATAGTAATTATGATTTATTATATATCATATATAATAATAAAATTTATCCTTTTTTACCTTCCACTAAGAGTTCCTAAAAAACGGTTCACATCGATTCATGAGGTGGTAGTCTGTTGTACACATAAGAGATGTTATTGTATCCCCCATAGAATGTAATTAAGAATATTTATGTGATAAACTAATTATGTATGTTTAATTATGTAAAACATATAATATATATTTATATATGTGTGTGTAATCCATCTTTGTGTATAACTATGAGAGGCTATTATGGAAAATGAATTACATTTTTTCGTGAGGCAGTATACTGCCATACACAAGATCGATGGTTTCATTTTACATTTTATAGAAGAATAGAATGATATATTTTATTACATAAACATAATAACATTGCATTTTATTTAATATAATTATGTTAATATTTTATCATAGTTTAAGAATATTTGATGGAGGTGGATGAAGAGATAAAATGAAAACACCTGGTTTGACTATATTGTGTCCTTAGAGAACCTCTTTAGGTTTATACCTAATGCATTTTTTGGAGGGATTAATAATAAAAATTTAGCCTCTATGATGTGGGTATAAATTTATATAATATATTTGTAAGTGTATTTCCCAAACAAAAGTTCTTGGGGAGTGTGAAAAAAAGAGGATAGTGGGTGTCCATTTATAAGTAGTGGAGAGGACACACTTGGAATTTTTTAAAAGAAAAGGTGATAACCATTTTTTCTCTATCCAAAAGGCACTAAAATGGGTTATTATCATACCAGGGAAAATATAGGTTCTCTATATAGACATAATATAGTTTTAAAAAAGAATTTATACATTTTAAACCCTTGTAGCTTTAGTTTAACCCATGAAAAACCAATTTTGACCCTAACTTTGGTAAATAAATTATTCTATTTAAACTATTAATTATTAAAAAAATTAAAATCGCCTTAATATATAATATAATTTAAGGTTAGTTTATGTATATAATTCATTTTTTCAAATTCAATTCATATAATATTGATAATTCAATTCAAAATTATACCCACATTCGTGATAAAAAAGTGGTTTTCCAAAGAAAAAACATTCTATTGTTTAAAAAAATTACATAAAAATTCAATATGAAATGTATTATAATGAAATAAATTGGATTATAAATATTTTAATTTAAATAATTTTTCTTCTAATAAAAATTAAATCAAAATCTAACATTTAAATACTTTAAATGAAAATGTATTTTTTAGTAAAATTTTGTATTTTCACTAGTTATCGAAAAATTTATCATTTCAGAAAATTCTAAAAACATCACACTATGTTAATTTGGAAATTATTATTTAAAATTATATTTGGTTAAAAAATTATAATGGAGGTGAAAATTAATTTCCAAATTTTTCTGCAGGGGATGATGACGCCTTCGAGAAAAATTCATTTTTGCAAAAAAAAATATTTGTTTGAAAAGATTGTTATTTTATTTATAATAAATATATAATCATTGAATTTATTTTATAAGATGTTAAACCATGTAATTTTAAAAGAAATCACAGGTTATATTCATACCAACCAATTTAATAGTTATTCTATTATAGTATATTATATTATAGTTCATTTCAACTCGATGAGGTGTGTTCTACAAGTTATCAAGGTGATTGAATTTAATTAAAAATAATATATCATAATGTCTCATGGTGTTAAATTATATTCTAATCTTGGTTTTTTGAATTTATATACATTATCAAACATTATGTTCCTCTTTTAAAATCATACGTTGTTATAACTCAAATATGGTAAATGTTTCTATATTTTATTCCCATATAAAATCAATCAAATAAATCACTATTTAATATAAAGAAGGACTCACTATTTTTTCTTCATCATTATCACTAAACAATCTAAATATATTTTTATTCCAAATTGTTACTCATGAAAATATATTCCCTATATGGATTATCTTTTGCGTCACAACTACCTTTTTTTATAGAGTAAGATTGACATATTCTTTAAATTTTAACATCATCATTAATCATAATTCCCTAGTTTTTTTATGATGTTCATTACATTGAAAAAAATTTCTTTTATCATTTGATTTAAATTATTCTATGTCAGAATTAATAATTTGAAATGTCTACAAATATTTTCTTGGTAACTCAACATTATAAAATCTAGGAATGGCCCTAACAATTTCAAGGAATGATCCTTTCAAGCGCATTTTTTTAACATTATGAAATTTTATATTACCCTTTTGAAATCAATAATAATGGTAAACTAGGTTAATCAATCATAATTTATATAAATATAATATCATTTAAGATGAATATTTATTAAGCATCAGAATAATAAATTCATGATAATCAGAAAGGTGTATTGTATATGGAGACTAGTTTAGTAATAAACTTATTTCATGAAATATCTTTTAAAAAATTATGAATTTATTCTCACATAATACCTGTATTAAACATATTATTCTTAAAACCATTCTTATTTTCTTTGGGAAATTGATACATTATAAAAGGTGAGATTAAAAGTACAATGATTGTAAACATGGGAGATATCAATTGATGTTCATAAATGAATATAAGAAAAACAAATGGTTATGAGAACATGATCATAAAATATATAAAAATACCAAACAAGTCATGATCTATATATCAGAGTAATGGCATGATGATTTTTTATAACAAAATACATGAGTTATAAGAGTGTGAAATTATTAATAAATAATCATGTTTCATGGGGGAATATCATAAGTATAAGATGTATGTTTTTGGAACACATATAATCAAAAAAATAATTTACATAGTTTTTGGTGACTACTAAGACTATCATTGTGAAAAATGTCTTATAGTTGATTAGGCTCACTCTCTATTCCAATTAATATAGTAGTCAAAGTTCCATAGTTTATTGGGTTCACTCCCAATTCCATATCATATTATCTCGTGAGATATCAATATTAAACCAAAAATTTAGAGGGATATAAAATTTCAAAACCACTTATCAAATAACTAAATCCATATATATGTGTTCCAAAATATGAAAAAAAAAATTATTTCAAGATAAGTTAATTAGAACGGGGGGGAAATTAATGAGTTCCATAAAAACCTCAATAAAACATCCTTATCAAAATCCATCCAAAGAAAGTGAGTAAACAGAACCATAATATGATATTCCCAATGAATAATAATAATATTTTTGTTATTTATATATAGATAAAAAGTACTTTTATATAATCTTTGTAAATATTATTTTCAAAATAAGGGATAAAATCTTTTTATTTAAAAAACATATAAAAAACTATAACTTTCTAGAAAAATAGGAATATTATTTTCTTTGTAAAACTATGGAAACTTCAAAAATAATATCAGTAATAAATAATTTTCATGATAGGGATAAAATATGGTTAAACCATATAAGTTAATAAAATTAATTTTTTTTACATTAGTGAAATTTCAAATGTGATTTATACAGAAAACATCTGAAAATTTTCCTTTCAGTAATTTCAAAATATATTAAATAGTAGTTTATAATTCCAATATAAAATATTTATATATGAGTAAAAACTTCAATAAAACTATTTTAAGAACATGGTAATGTAATGGAATGTGCTTGAACAAAATAATAAAAACAAAGTAAAATTTTCATAAAAATTGATTTCGTATTTTTTTTATTAAAAAAATATATATGGAAAGAATACTGGGAAAATAAGGAATAATAAATTTAGAATATAATATATGGTTTTAAATAAATAATAAACATATAATATTTTTTAATCTAAATTGAATTTTAAAAATCTCAATAAAAGTTAAATTGTAACATAAACCCTTAAAACAAGTCCTAACATACTTTTTATGAACTATAATAACAGGTTTACTAAATTTAAACATATTAATAAACCATATTAGAATAATATTCATACATATACTACAATATATCATTCCATTATGATTTCTATTTAACTATTTATTAACAATTCGTCCATAAAATATATATATATGTGTAAACTATTTTGTTTTTACATTTGTTTTGGTTCATATATTATAAAATTTCCAACTTTTTAAGGTTATATAATATTAATAATATCATAAATATCATAATTATTAACTATATACACTTTTATAACCAAACATGTATGGTGGTTATGATAAATTAATTACATCTCCTCGAGGAGGTGGTCGTCCAAACATCCCTATGAGTAATGATTTTATTTTGAAATGAATGGAAATAAAGAAAGTTAAATAATAATATAAAATTTAAAAACAATAATTATAACATATATATTGATTAAATACATCAATATTACTATCCTTGAGATGTGGTGATGAAAAATTAATTTTATCACATTATAGAGGTGATAGTCTGCACGTATGCATGAGTAACGGTTTGATTTTACATTGGATTAATAGAAGATATAAAATCATTATTACATTAATATAGAATATTTTATATATAGTAAATATACTTATTCCATTATTTTATTATAGTTATGGAATATTTTGAGGAGTTTTATAATGAATGGAATCTGAAATAAGTCAATAAGAACATGTACCACTTCCTTGGATGATCACCTTTGAAAAAATTCTTAAGGTTTCTTAGATGGGTATTTTAGGAATACCAGAACATTTAGGTTAGTTATAGGGGTATTTTAAGGTATTTGGGAAGATTTTTGGAGAGGTAAAGTGCTCAAGTGGTGTGGAGTAGTTAGAAACGGAGGTTCAATTTTATAGGTGATGGGAGGGTCACCCTTATTAATACCCTTAATTACAAAATAATATAAAGTAATTTTCATTATTATGTGATCCTAAATAGTAAAATAATATATTACAGTATAATTTAATGTATAAATACAATCATCCATCTATATGGAGAGAAAATCTAGGTATATTTGAGGCTTTATCTCTCAGTTTAACTCTCTTGTTAACCATTTTAACTCTTACTGTGAGGATATGATTTTTTCAATGGTAACTTTTCATTATATAAAAAATTTAAATTAATATAAATAACCAATATTTTTTTTCATTATATAATATATTTTTTCAATTTTACAAGGTTAAATTACTATAGTAGGGAAAAGTTATTCTAATATATGTACACAAAATGTGTAAAAAAATTAGAAATAATGCATCTTTAATAATAAAAATGATTTTGTTGACATTACATGACTAGTAATAAAAACTAGATAAATTTAAATTTTTTATTTAATATATCATATAAACATTTATTTAACGTCATTTATTAATAGTAATTAACTAAATTTATTAAGATAAAAATTTGTTGTGTACATAAAAATATCTTTTTAAAAAGTATCTTTTTTTACAATAAAATAATTTAATTTTTTTTCCAACTAATTCATAATCAATGTATGAATGATATTTATTTTTATATATGTATGAAAAATTATATTTATTAATAATAATAATATTTATTGTGTTTTAAATAAAAAATAACTAAATAAAATAATGTTCGTAAAAAATTCCATTTAACCATGGATTATTGTAATATTATTCATCGTCACGACATAAACATTTCATTGAAATTATAAATTAATTTTAGTAATTATTACATAAAATTATTTAATATGATTTATAAATTTAATTCTCAAAATTGTTAAATCTAAAAAATTACATAATTTAACAAAATAGTTCAAAACTGTTTCTTGATAATTAATAGTATTTCCTTAGGTGAACATGACCCCTTTCAAAAAATAATTTATTTATCAATTTCATTTAACTATATAGTAATGTATTCCATTTGTATATTTTAATAAATCTATATTTACATAATTTCTGTGTGATTTTCATCACAACAAATAAAACATTTTGAATTTATTAGGGAAAAATATATTCTAAAATCTTGTGGTGTTGCATTCTACCACCTTATAAGAATTTGTCCCACAAAATTTCATCATTATAATGGAAAAAGGTGAGGGTAATTTTTCCTCATTAAAATACTAGGTTTCAATGTTGCTTTATGAAATTCATAGTTTCACTAAAAAACATTAACCTAGTGGTAGGTCTCATTCAAAGATACATTATCTCTTCGAGCTGGAATCTCTACCAGTTGTTTCTCATAAAAAATAAAATACTTCATCTATACATCCTATGAGTTTAATAAATATGAACTAATTTGTAAGTACTAAATAAAAATAGATATATGGAATACATCATAAACATTATAGAGGTTTATTAATGTATAATAATATAGGATAACTTCCTAATATGATTAAGAATCTCATAGGGAATGATATGTTGTAGGCCCAACTTCCCATTATTTCTAAATATCGAATCATTCTAGCAAGGTGATATGAATAGAAGTAACATATCACCATTGATAAGATATATAAATCTCTTCCAATTTTCAACATAACTATTCTAATAACCTTTTGTTTCTCTAATTTGTTATTCAATATATCTAACCTGAATTGTCATTTCCTTATCTATCTCAGGTCACAATTGATTTCATTATCCAACATCATTCCAGTATGTATGAAATCTAGACTCTTTTCTGTATATGACTTTATAATTAGCAATATTAATAATCAATTGTAAGATATTTTCTAATAAAATTATACTCGAGTAAGGTGTTGATCCCAAAAACCATTTAATTCCATAGCACAAGAACTTTAAATATCTTCCCAGGTTTGAATAGTCCTCTCAAAATTTCAACCTGTTAACAGCTGATATGAAGTGATAAATCTCAACTCTATATTCAATTATTGTTGAATAATTCTCTATAAAGATGAGGTAAACCTCATATCTTGATAATTTCAATATTTTATTGGAGATATATTTAATCTTAACACATTCTAAATTTATATCCTATCAAGTTGTTCAAATGAGAATGTTTATCAAATGGCAATGAAATGTGTTATTTTATAAGGATATCACTATAACCCAAATGGGATTATAGACTTTAGATATATTAGGGAGTATTATATTTAAATCATCAGTGATATTTTCCCATTTACATATTGGTAAGGACAATGTTTGCATCATACCCTTAGAATTTTGACATTCTTCTTTAACTTATTGGCATACCAGGAGCATAGACACATACTCTAAAATATCAATTTTCTTATTGTACCACAAAAAATTCACTTTTATATCTATATAAATATATGTCATTATTATATGTATATATATTATTAATCTATTTTCTTCATCCAATATCACATTATTTTATTTTGCTATTGATATGACACACATCTAGATCATAACCCATATCATCTAGTCAGAGTCATGGATAAACTCTATAACATTCCTTAACTTCTTATGTGTCTCCACATCTTTTATTTGTTCTTATTTAATATTAAAATGGATTTATGGATTAAGAGTTATATAATATAGGATTTATTGGATTTTAATATTATTTCAAGGTTCATAGCCTTTAAATCCATAAGTATAGGATCTTTTTATGTCCTTATCTTAGACAATCTGGTATGATCCTTTTAACTCGTTTCATCGTCCACATTGTTCTCCTACACGTTGGGTTAATGTATTTAGTTTCCATTTTCATTAATTAACTCCAACTATCTCCCCTATCACAAATTCAAATCTTTCTTTATGAATATATACTTAATGATTTTATGATCAGTATATATATCAGACCTTTCAATGTAACGATAATGCCTACCAATTTTGAAATCAAAAATTATTATGGGTATCTAATGAGTTAGGTAATTTTTATCATGAATCTTAAATATTAATGATGAATGCACTAATACCCATGATAACACATCCCAGTCCTTTTGTTAATTCATCATTGTATATTATAATCCCCTCTTTATTCAAGGGTAGTTTAATAAAGGGTTCACTACCAAATATTCTCCCCAATTCCTTAATATTTTCTTAATATTAATCTTCCCAAATGAACTTACACACAATACACAATAACATGGTTAGTGGATTTTAAGTCCATGAGAAATTTATCAAAAAATGTCAGTAAAATCCATAAAATAAAAGAATACTGTAGATCTTGGTCATTGTGGTTGTTCTAAGCCATTTCTTAATAACCTATTTATTTTAGGTATCCACTGATATACCCTAACTTTTAATTACACTATCTAGGAATGATAATTTCTATATCCTGAATTCACACCAGAAAAACATTTCATACACATTTTCCATTCTTAATTTCTTCATCATAACCCTTAAATACTCTCCATACCCATCCTTTCTCTTAAACAATATGATAATATCATCTATACAGACTATGAAAAACTGAACAAGGTAGTCTCTAAATGAATTATTCTTTAGATAAATGAATATTTAAAGGTTATTGGTAAGTTTAATTAGTTTCACTATAAATTTATAGTGTCCATGCCTTATATAAAAGGATTTATTTGGTATATCCTCCTTATTATCCCTTAACTACTGATATTCAGATCTAGGATCAATCTCGAGAATGTATTGATCTTTGTGAAGTTGATCAAACAATTCATAAATATGTGGTAAAGTATGCATATTCATGATGGTGATTCTATTAAGTTCTCTATAATGTATGAAAATAAAAAAATTGACCCATATTTATTATTAATACAAAGAATATGTAAACCCTGGGGTGATACACTATGGCACATGAATCCATTTTATAGATTATCCTAGAGATAATTCTTAAATTATTATAACTTAATTGTCTCCATTCAATAAAGAGTATTTTAAATAGGTGTGTCACCATGTATGAGTTATATTTACAAATAATTTTATTTTTTAGCTGAAGATTATGAAAATATTTTCAAAATACATCAGTATATTTCTGAACAACAGAAATACGCACAAGTTTGGTTTTTTCCCAAACATTTTAGATAATTTCTCCCCATGAATAGGTAATCAAACACATAAATGAAAGTAATTTATATTTTAATTTAATGTTTATCTTAACTCAAATAGATGATGACATGTTGATTTAGAATATCAAATGTGACTTACCTTGTACATAACATTATATTGCCTTTATATTAGGAGGTCCAATTAATTCCAAAAATCACAACAATTTATACTACAGGGGGGATAAAAAATCAGGAAGCACATTCCCACAGACATATATAGAAGATTAGTTAAATAAAATATATGAAATCATTATACCATTTGGAGTTTTCACTGATAAAACAATATATAACCGCTGAGGTGCTAGCGTGATACACTTAGAAAAAAATTAAGATATAAAGTTGTGGGTAAAACATAAATCAAATAAAATATTTTCATTTTTATAGTGGATTAAAATAGTTACTTTTCAAATTTCATTCTCATTTACCACTTCAGTAGTTATGATTACATAAGTCTTCCTTATTTCCATTATTATGGGAGGTTGTTGATACTAATTATTTTCATTAACTATTGGATTCATGTTCTTATTGGTGTAATTCCTATACAAATTATAGTTATATAATTTTACTATGGGTCATGTATCCTAGATGGACTCATTTTCTAGTCTTTATATAAATATATATTACCCTATATAAATTCACCTCATGCTTCCTTCCACATTTTAAGCATGAAGGGGGATTAATTTTATTTTCTCTCTGTGGGTTTGTAATTAGTATTTCCTCAAAATTAAATTTTTCTCATTTTTATCCCCAAAACAAAGAGGATAATGGGATCCTCTAGAAATAATTTCTATATTAATGGCACATCAAAAAATTTCTTCATAGCTATAAAATTATCTTATATACAATGTCAGTTAGAGATTTTTTCATAGGTTTCTAAAGATTAGATAAATTTTTATTTTAGTATTGATGTTAAATTCAGAAATATACCATAAAAGTCTTATGAAATATGCCTCATAAGTACTAATGGATTCATCATCCTTATTTTTATATTATAGTATTTAACACTCTAATTTTGTAAGAATATTTCTAGGAAAATACATATAAAAAATTATGTATTAAAATTTCCTATTTTTAGAGTCAATTTCTTCCTCTTAACTCGTATTCTTGATAAGATTCCATCATTATTTATATTCACCATGTAAAATATAAACAACCAAAGAAACGTTTTCATGGTATGAGCATTAGAGAATATAAAATATTTTCTCTATTGTATTGATCAATTTCTCTTTAATAATTGCATCATAAAGTCTATTAAAGCAAGGTTAATGTTATCACACAAAGGACTCAATAACAAGTTTCTCCTTAAATAGTATTATTAGGAGATAAATATTTTTTGAATTATTATTCTTATCTTGAGAAAGTTATATGAGGAATATCAAGTTGGTTTTCGATACAGATCTTATCCTGTTTGGTTCCTCATTGGGACATTCATTGTATTATCCTTCACCCCCATTATTATCTTGGTTGTTATTAGTTCAAACCATTTTCTAAAAGAATAAAAACCTTAGTATCTGTATTAAGAATAAATAATCAGAGTGATCATTATTATAATAATAGAAATAATTCCATTTTTGACCTCATTTTTTACACCATCTTATCAACACATGAAATTAAATGTTGCAATCTATGTCGGTTATGGTCATTTATTCTTAGGAATTATAACATAAATATATTCAAATCCCTCGTAATCATTCATAAATAGAATCTGAATTAACCAAATTATATACCCTAACTGTTTCAGACTACGTGTGAAGATAGGAATTTTTTCGTGCACTAGGTGAAGATCGAGTTAATGCCCACACCATCATTTTTTTCTTGTCATAAAATGTTCCATCTATTCCTAATCCTACATTGAATTTTTTATATCTACATAGGGATGTTATTACAAGGAAACCACACAATATCTAATTTATAAAAATTTCACAATTTTATCCTATACATTGACTAATCCTTAATTCTGACATCCCAACCCGGGTGTAACACACTGATTCTCCAAGATGGTTGGTTACATGACATTATATGTGCCTCCCCATACACTAGAGGTTGCTGACTAACAAAAACGGTCTAATATATCAACATTAGGGAAATATACCATATTTATCAAAGTATCACAACTGTAGAAAATAGTAAACAATAACCAAAGGATAATAACCAACAAAAAAAATATAATACAATAACTAGAACAAAATAGTATCACATGATAAACCAAAACAAAAAAAAAATCCAAAACTAAAAGTATATATTTCATGCCATAATAAGTTTCAATTTTTTAATGAAATTCCAAAATAAATACACTAACCCCCCACCCCCACCCCCCAATCAGGTCCTAATACCATATTTGGTTCCCTGGTCCATGGTCCACCCCAACTCAGCCATCTTATATAGGGCTCTTTTCCTTACAATGTCCTGAAAACATTATATCTATTTGGTTATTAATCATGTATCCCATGTAGGGTTTGAGTACAACTCACTAAACCACAAAAAACAATGGTTAAAACAATATATGGTCAATAATACTGTATCTAGTTGTATAAATAATAAGGTACAATCAATTTTTTAAACAAATTACATATTCAATTATTCTTTGTTTAACCACATCATTTTCATTGGGTTTGTGATGACAACCAAACCATAAATATGTGATTTATCTCGTTCTAGAGTCTGAACCATATCACATAGGTAAACACAATTCATTAAAACAAGGGATTCCATTATCAATTTCATTTCAATTAATTTCTAGACCACTTCGCACCATAGTATAATCCAATCACATGGTAGTAGAAAATCATGTGTCTCATCCCCAAGGTTTTTAGATAATTAGTCCCCATACCACACCTCATGGGTATTTGGAGCCTTATTCTCTGTCTAATATAATAATTTATACATGAATTCATTTGGAACTCTTTTGTTATTTAGAGAATCAGAATGTGTCCCATACTCCTATATCAACCAATAATATATTTTACATTTATCACATTTATCACATATATCATATTTAATCATCATTAACTCCCTTATCATCAATTTACATCATGGTATACCATTTAAATTATCAAATCTAACCTTGTTCAACCTTTTAATCACATTTAATAATATGAACAATTCACCATTAAATATTTATAACAACTAATAATTTAATCCATTAAAACTTTAAGTTTAATCCAAACATACCTTTTTCCATTATAAATCAATTCCTTATATTGATAATTAACAAATTACACAATCCCATCAATTGACTATATCTGTAATAAATAATTATCTCATTAATTTATTTGACACAAAATTCCCATAATTAACCAAATATTTAATTAATCCGATTCAATATGTGATTTAAAAACATGAGAAGTTATACTTTTCAATAACTTACACAAAATTAAAATCAATATATCAGGATTTCAATTTATACCACCTTCCTCAGGGTTGCTAACAATCATTTTCTAAACTAAAAATCATCATAATTGATATGGAATGTTAAATTGAATAAAGAAGATTGAGATCTAGAACCAAAACATAGATACAATAAAAAATGGAACAATAACCATAAAAATATTTATATAATCCCTTTTCAATGACTAAAAAAATTCTTATTCATCCAAGAAGACAGATATGGGAGAGGGTAAACCACATGGTAAGAGATTTCATGCTAGGAGTGGTGCATATTCATCAATCGGACTTTTGATTCAACCAGAACAAAGTTCATAAGGCCTCTTAATCTATCTAGGAGCCTCCAAATTCAAACAAAACGAGTTAGGGTTGATTTGGGGAGTTTAGGTATATAAATTTGGGGTTCGTTGATTTTTTAACAATTTTTTGTGGGTTTAATTTTCCATGTGAATATTTTCTTGCAAGAGGAAAATAGTTTACCCTAACCATGTGTCTTATTATGATCTTCATTTTAGGGGTTTCATGGATACTACTAATAGGTCACATAGTTTGAAAACCCGTGAACCAAATATGCAATCCACCTTTTTCTAGGGTTTCATGTTTTTTCGGGTCAAGCGCAATGTTTGGGAAAAACGTAAACAAACTTTGCACTGCCCGTTTTTATTCCAAAATTCTCCAAATAAACCTAAAATATTCCTAAGGTAAAAAAAATCAAAACCAAAACAAGGTAAAATTGTACCTAAAAATGAACGATACATCTCCAAGAAAATGACAGGATCATACAGTCTCCCCATCTTAGAGAAACTCATCCTCGAGATATACATCCAAGAATATATAAGATACTGAGGTAAAAGGATCAGGCCTTTAAGCCTTCATATCATCTTCCCTCTCCCATGTTTCCTCCTAAACACATCCATGTTTCCACAAAATAAAAACTATCAGCATGTTCATTCTACGAAACACATTTTTATTGTGATCCAACAGATGTATCAGATTATCCACAAAGTAAGTATTGGTTTCTAGCTCAACATCATCAACATTGATCACATTAGAAGGGTTGGGGTGATCCTACTAAAACTATGACACATGGAAAAAACTATTCATATCACTATGCCTCTATATAATATCCAATCACAATGTCACTAATATGGTTCCCTCCTTGATGTCCAATGTTCTGACAAACCTGGGTGACAATCGTCCATGTCTCTAAATCCTATGTTGACCCAATCTATGTGTCACCTAAAGGAATAAATGGTTACCCTCGTTAAACTCTAGGGGTATTCGACATAAATCAACATCTAAATTATGCTTACTCTAAGTTGTATCCATATGTTTTGGAATTAGATGCACCTTCTATGAAATATCTTTCATGAGACTCAGTCCCAAAATATCTGACTCACTTTCCTTCGTCTAACATAGATGTGATCTATATAGCCTACCATAAAGTACCCCATATGGTTTCATCTAAATAATTTCCTAATAACTTTTTTTATAAGAGAACTCTAAAAGTTCTAGGTGATTCTCCCAAGACCCTCCAAAGACATAAACACATGCTTGTATCATATCCTTAAGTACGTGTATAGTACATTCTGACTACCCATCTATCTATGGGTGGAATTTCGTACTCAATAATAACTTTTTACCAAGAACCTTCTGTAAGACATGACAGAAGTTCGAATTGAAATGTTATTCTCAGTCAAAAACTATACTTGGTGGCACCCCATGTAGATACACTATCTCCCAGACATACATATCCCCAAACCGATCCACTGAGAAATTCTCCTATAAAATAAGTAAATGTGCTACATTCATCAATATGTCCACAATCACCAAAATAGAATCATTCTTCTAATGCGTCCTTAGGGGACCCACCATGATGTCCATGTTAACAATATCTCACTTCAATTTTGGAATAGGCAAAGACTATAGTAAACCACCCATTCATTGATTCTTGGCCTCCACCTGTTGAAAGGTGTAGCATAATGTCAAAATCCCTACAATCCCCTTTTTATGATTTTCCACCAACATTATCCACATAGGTCACATTACATTTTTGTCAAGCCCTATTACACTACCCACTTTGAGGACTAATATTCATGCATTAGATCCTATCATATACACGTATGTACAAAAATCCTATTCCTAACATAGATGATCTAGTCCTCGTCTATATTTAAATAATATGGTGTCTCCCCAACTTCAAGGTATTCCCTCAAGGATAAAAACACTAGATCCTCATGACTTATTTGTTTGATCCAAAACAAAAGTGAAGAGTCTATTAAAGTGGATACAATGTTCATCTGATACTAGACCTCCTAAATCACAACATTCATTTTAGCAAGAAAACTCATCATCTTTTACTCATAAATAGACTCTTTAATTTCTGAATTCCCATGTTTTCTTTATAAAATAATATGAAACACTTTTTACCTTTTTGGGTGTACATGATAGATCAAAATAAAATTACTTCATATACAGAACCCATCTTCACTTTAAGAGATTATGATCACCCTATGGAAAGATATACCATAATCTATTTTGATTAGTATGCATATTAAACTTTTTTCCCAATAGATAATGTTTGTAACACTTCTAGAAATAAACAAATACATCCAAATCGAGGTTGTACATAGGGTAATTTTGTTCTTGGGGCCTCAACATATTTGAACCTTACACCACAAATTGATCTCCATGTATCAACACTTCTCTATGTCCTACTACTGAATCATTACAAAACATTGTATAGTCTTCCCCTATCTTGGGTATGATCAAGATAATTTGGGTTTTCAAGAACTTCTTCTACTCTTGGAAATCATTCTCACATGCTCTGGGCCAATCAAACTTTACTCTCTTCTAGGTTAGTCCTAAAAGATGTGTTTTTAAATGGTAAATTCCTAGATGAACTTCTAATTGTATCCCAATAACCCAATAAATCTATAGATATGATAAACATTCCTAGGCTTCTCCCTTGAAACAACAGTCTGAGTATACTCTAGTTCCATTGGAACACCTTCCTCTGAGATGATGTGGCCAATAAGTGTACTTGATCAATCCAAAATTGAAACTTATATAGCTTATAATATAGTTGATGCTCTCTTAGTGTACTCAATGAAATGTCACGAGTTTTTTCATGATCATCATGAGTCTTGGAGTACACCAAGATGTCATCCACAAAACAACCACAAACCAACCTAGGTACAAGTTGAAGATTTTGTTCATTGGGTCCATAAACATTTTTAGAGAATTCATTAGCCTGAACAAAATCATGAAGAACTCATAAATTCAATAAATTATTTTGAAATTAAATCCTCATTATATCAAAAGGTTTAAATCTTAACTGATGATACCATGATATCAATTTAATCTTGGAGAAAAAAAATCTCTCCTCAACTAGTGAAATAGATAATTGATACACATAAGTGGATGTTGGTTCGTCACTATCATCTACTTAAACTTCTGGTAAACAACAAATAAGTGTAATATTATGTCATCCTTATTAGAAAACATGACTAGATAACCCCCATGGATATATACTCAAATGAATATATCTCTCATTATTCAACTCTTCCAGTTGAGTCTTAAGCTCTTAAAGGTATTTTGGTTCAATTCTATATGGTGGAATAAATATTGGCTTAGCTGTAGGAATTTTCTCAACTATAAATTTTATATATCTCTCAGGTGGAAATTCTGTAATGTATTCAAGAAAAATATTCCTAAAATGGTCCATTGTGAGTGGAAATATATCATTAATCTCACCCCATTATCCATTAAAATATATAAACATTGGTGGTGAGCTCCTTGAGTTTCTGATGAACTGGACCAACATGTCCTCCCTTGATATCCCACCCTCATCGATGTACATAACTATCACCTTTGGGAGACTTAAATGTCACTATAATATTGTAAAAATCTATGTGGGTGCGGTATGCTGCTAACCATTCCATACCCAAAATTATGTTAAAACCTGACATATCAATAATGTAGTGATATAATAAAAATGATACTCACCAAACTCAGAAGAACACCTCTTTACCAAATTGATGTCTCTAAACCATATCCCCAATACTTTATCAATTATCCAAACCCCCTTCACAAAATCCATAGTTAGACTCAACCCATTCACATGTTTCATAGGAATAAATGAATGAGAGGAACCAGTATCAAATAATGGACTAGAAAGCATAAAAACAACATGAATAGTTCCTATAACTATTGATGGTTCATCCTTTCTATACACAAGTGTTTTTTGAACATTGTGCAACTATACAACCCATATTCCCTTGTATATACTGTAATAAAAGGATGAAATCTGTAAAGAGACCAACATATTCCATCACAGACACACTCCCCTGAGTAAACCTCAAGAACTTATCTACCCTATCCTTCTTGAGCATCCTAGCATAAAATTTCTTAATAAGAATATCTTGAAAATAATTCCATTACATACTATACAACTATCTATCCAGAGTATATATGTTTCACCAATTTTTTTCTTGACCACATAACATATAACCATACATCATGACTCTCTTATTAACAAGAGTTTTAGATGGTCAAGAATCATTAGGATATACTCAATCGAGAACTCATATACCTCTAGTCCACCCTCTCTATTGAAAGAGAAAGGGTTCTTCAATAGAAACTCCCTTATCAGATTAGACATACTTTATACAAACCACCCTAGGTCTCTTCCCATAAACTACATAAATAGATCAATTTTTTTCCTAAACGTTTCCCCAACATCCTCACCCGAAGCTATTTATGCCTCAACTTCCACCTCTAGAGGCATGTTTCTAGACATTCTCTATGGTCGTCTTATCAACAAGAATTATCATGGAGGAATATCTTTACAATGTCTATTATACTCCTTAGGAAAAAATTTGCAACATTTTAACATTTTCACAAGAGGGATTCACATAAATTCAAAAAATATCATCTCCTATTGTCTGTCATATGGTCAAAATGGGGCACTCTCACTACCCTTAACCATCCTACAACTAGTCTATAGTTAAAATAGGGTAAAACACTTTTAAAACTCAATTTTCTCATTAGACGCCCATTTTAAACATTTTTCATCATTTCTAAATTTTCTATTCCTTAATGGGACCCATTTTACTATCAAATAATCAAGAAATAAAAACATTTTAATTTCAATAACATACCCAAAACAAGCCTATTTTTGTATGACTATAATGATTAATGTTATAATAACTCTTGAGTACCTAGAATGATGCATGAATACTCAACTCTTATGTTATCCCAACCCACAAGTAAAATCTTAGAAAAAATAAAATAAGACAACAAGTTCATCACACTTGACTAAATAACATTAAACTATAATAATGCACGTTAATCACAATAATCCAACCCAAGGTACGTGGATTTTAACCCCTTACATGGGTTAGCTACTCCAGTTAATGAGCTCTTAACCAAGGCCCAACTCATCCTAATCTCTTTTATACCATTCCTAAGTTGCATAAAAAGGTAAAATAAAATAAAAACATATGATTTCACTTTTTGATGTCCTAGACTAGGTACCAGACACAGGTTCTCCAAACCAGTCGGTTACATGACCACGTGCAAACCTCCCTGTATGCCAAAGACTATTGACTAGCAGTGAGGCTTTAATATTTCATCATGGGAAGACTATACCCACTTTTTCACAGTAGTACAATAAAAGATATTGATAAATAATAACTAATAGACAATAATCAACAATCACAATAATACAATAACCAGAACAAACTAGTATCACATGATGAACCAAAATATGATATAATATCCAAAACAAAACGGGGGATATGTCATACCATAATAAGTTTCTAATCAAAAAACAAAATAAATACAATTAAAACTCCCCAAGTGGGTTCGGATACCATGTATAATTCACTCATCCATTATTTTTCCCAACTCACACATCTAACATTGGACTCTTTCCCTTATCCTATCATGCAAACATGATGTGTATTCAGGTACTGAGAAGACACCCTGAGTAGGGTGTGCATAAAATTCAGTAGTCCACCACCAATAGAATCTAAAATAATATATAGTCTATAACAACATATATAGTTGTATAAATAATAAGATACAGTCAATAAAGTAATCGTATTACATATTCAATTATTCTTTATTTAAACGCATACATTTCCTTGTGTTCATGATGAAACCCGAACAATCAATACTAGTTTTAGAGAATTTAGGAGTATGGACTATATCACATAGGTAAACACAATTCCTTATAACATGGGATTTTATTTTCCATTTCATTTCAATTCATTTCATGAACCCTTAGAACCATACTCCAAGAAAATATCATGGAAATAGAATTTAATGTATTGCACCTTGTGGGTATTTGGAGCATCAATCCCTATCCCACACCCCATGGGTATTTAGATCATCAGTCTATGTCCTATATAATAATATTTAGATGCATGCATTCTTCACTCTATGGGTATTTGGAGTGTCATTCCATGTCCCACACTCATATATAAATCAATCACATATTCAATATTTATCACATCTATCACAAATATTGAGGTTCATCATCATTGACCCTCTTATCAACATTTCACATCATGTTATACCATTTAAATTTTCCGAAAAAATATGGTTAAACACTTTATTCACGTGGAATAATATCATCAATTCATCATTAACCATTTATCAACATTTAATAATTTAAGCTATTAACCCATTAAGGTTAATCCAGACATCCCTTTCTTCTCATTATCAATCAATATCTTATATTTACAATTAAACAATTACAGAATCCCGTCAATTGTTAAATTAAATAACTTCAATTATCCCATCAATTTCTTAATTATATCATTCCATTAATTAATTAATTATTTCATTAATCTAATTACAGATACATTTTAAAAACATGGAAATTTATACATCATAAATCCATACACATGATTTTAATCAAGACTATGGTAATTTCAATTTACAACACCTACATTAATGTATTTAACGAGTGCTCCCCAAAATGAAAATCCCCAAATTGATGAGGAATGTTCAATTGTACAACAAAGAAAGAGATCTATAATAAAAACCTAGATCCTAGATCAAATGGAAAAAACCCATCAAAACCAAGATCTATTCTCGTTATAAAGGAAAAAACACATTCCACTTTATCTAAGAAAATATATTGGAGAGAGAGGAAACCACACGAGATCATATTTCATACTGAAATAGGTGCAGATTCTCAATGGGGAATGTCAAATCATTAAGAATATATTTCAGAAAGTCTTGTAATGCATCTATGAGCCTCTAAATTCAATGGATAGAACTTATGGTCAATCTAAGATGTTTGTGGATATAAAAATAAGGTTTGTTAGATTTTAACAAGTTTTGGGGTTTTAATTTCTTGTGTTCATGGTTTCCTGTATGGGAATGCAGTTGACCATAACTGTGTTCCTAACTAGGCCCCTCATATTAGGGGTCACAGGATTTCTACTAAGGCCAAGTTTTTGGCTAATGATACGGGTCATTGGATCTATGGGAAATATTTTAAGTAGAGGATAAATTCATATATTAGGGTTTAGGGAGATTAAAAAATTATGTTTATCAATAACTAGTTACAATATTTAATTTGAAAAAGAATAAATTAAAGGGATTAAATTATATCTTGATCTTATATTTTCTATATCGACTATAGCTCATGTATACTTAGAGTTATAGAATATTAATTCTAAAAATCACTATATTTAAAATAACTTAAGGGATTTTAATTTCACTTAATATATATTGTATTTCCAAAAAACCCAAATGATAATAATATAAGAACCCAGGTTGTTGTTCTCAAATGATATTACTATAATTAGAGATGATTAAAGTTATGGTTTTTTATTAAAAAAAACAGATCAATAAATAAGTTCCTTATATTAATTTTTTATTTATAGAAGTATACAGATGATTAGAGATATATTTATTATGTTTGAGAGTTGTTTTTGTTATGTATGATTTCACCATTCCATAGATTTATCATATATTCTACAATGAATCTTGAAAAAATAAATTTTACTCTCTGTGGGAATTTTATATCTCTATGTGTGAGGTTAAATAACCTAACTAAAATAGAATGTCAAACATGTCATAGAATAAGATATTTTAAATAATTAAAAAAAAGTAAAACATATTTTAATATTAGTATAAGATATCATGGTGTTAAATAAGTAAACATAAATGGAGATTTGGTTCTATAAACTTCATGGGGTAGGGGTTTTAACTCCTAAAAACTTATATAACAAACATGGTGGTATGAAATGGAAAAAAACGTTTTAGTGGAATTAACATACAAAAAATCAAAATGATGGGTTGTAGATACCTGAAATGTTGTCACAACCCGTCCCTCAGGGCTCGTACCACGACTACCCCACGCCCACCTTCCATAGGCCTGTGGTTGGCGACTTGCACCTGGAAAGGAATATCCCAAAAAGGGAAGGCATTTCCTTTAATCATATACACACAAGGAATAGGTACACAACAAAGAAAACCACAATGTAGAACTTCTAATAGTAAAAATATGAACCGAAAGTAAAAAAGGGCTAGTATACAAACTCAACTGAAAAGAAAGTACAGAAAAAAGGAAAAAACTGTGCTCCGAAGGTCGTCCACCAATTATCCTACATGAAGGGTAGGTACATCTCATCATATTCAGTCAGTGCCGATCACCACATCTATCAAGCACCTCTTAGAACCATCCAGCCCCAGTTCCCCAAGTCAATGTCATGTTGTTCAACATTTTCACAAGAAACAACAAGGTGCGGGTGAAGCCTGTGTAGGGGTCAGTATACAAATACCCATTAAGGACCTCAAGACCCTTGAAGGTCTCCCAAAATTACACAAATTAATAACCACAAAGAAAGATCTCAATTATTGAGCATAATGTGGAAGACATCTCACACGAGGTATACAACTTAGAGAACAAAAATAAAGATGATTAGTCTTAACATAGATCATTTTATTAACCTAGGTAGCTCAGATACTGAACTGAGAATGGTTTCTCTATTTTCAATCCACAAAGGGTCGCTCTATTGCTGATCCTCGACAGGTTTGTTTATGACCAGTGCAGGTCGGGTCACGCTACTACTTATCCAAAAAGGGTTTCAGTACTACTGATCCATGGATGGGCATACTGCTTCCAATCTATGTTGTTTCGTTCTCATTTCAATACATGAAGGTTCATTCAAATTCCGATCCACATAGGGTTTCACTACTTCAATCCATGGAGGGTCTCTCTCGTGCATATCCACAGAGGGTCACTTTTCACTTGACAGCCAGAAAATGGATTCCCTCACCATGTGTGATTAAGTTTCATAGGTTATTTTCCTCAGGATACCAGTCATACCTCAACTACCATGAAGTCTCGTGATGAAGTAACCCAAAGGGTTGTCTTGTCATGAGGGTTCCAATGCGATAGAGAGTGCGTCAATCGGACGCCCGGTCTGTACGATATAAGCAAAAAGGTAGAAAGGGCTCGGTAGGATTAAAGACCGATCAAACCCGGTCATCCTCCAACTTATACCAAAAACCAAGTGGATTATATAAAAATGACCTCATTGTCGTGAGGTTCCTCATGCCATAAACGTCCTGTCAAATGGATTCCCAGTTTGTGAGTTATGTTAGATTTAGTGAAATAGGACTGGTTAGGTCTGAGTCCAGCTCAGTCGGCTCATTGGGCCCACAGATCGGGCTCGACACACGGGTCATGCCTGGCCGGAGGGTCCGGTCCTATAGGCGGGTCTGGTCTAGTTGGTAGGTCTGGTCTGCCTGGAAAACCGATCCTACATGCGGACCCATTGTGCTGGACCGAACACAATGCGTCCGGTTTCTCCCAGTAGGCAGCGCCAACGGGGCACCGCCCCTCCTCCCAAAACAGCCGGCATGAGCCAGCCGTTGTGCCAGCCGAGCAGCCTGAGCAGGCAACTCTGTCTCCCGCGTGGCACATCATCTCTATGCCTTCCACCCACCCCGGCCATTTGGTCATAGCTCCGGCCACCGCGGCGCCTACGGGCGCCACTTCTCCACATATCCATGACAGGCCGGCCACCACCACCGATCTCTGGTGCTACCATTTCGGTGGTTATGCACTGGTGGCACCTTCCATGGCCCACCAAAGATGCCCTAGTATTCTTTTTTCCTTCTTGTCTATGCCTACGGCCCTCCCTAGTTCCTGCCTTCACTGCGAAGCCCTTGGAATCATCTTTCCACCATGTTTCTCAGTCTCCCACAAAAAATGCACAAAACTCAAGTATGGCAGACGGTACAGGCCCTGTTCGGATTGGAGCATTCACTCTATGTTAGCGTTTTATCATAGGGGTGGAATAGTAATCATTATAAGATTACGAAAAACCCCAAAGTGTAACCCCAAAACATCTTCCCACAATTAAGAATGGATTTTGGATCAACCTGACTGTCGGTTGATCGGTGTTATTTATATTATTAAATAACGGTAAAAGATGGATATAAAACATATAAATCCCATACTTTTATTAGGTGGAATCCATTGTGGATGATTGAAGGAATACATGTTCGAATTCATTCTTTGTTATTTGTCGATGTCTAGTTATAGTTCTCCAATGGTCATCGATCGATCATCGTTATTCATTGGAGGGTGACAACATCATCGTTTCTTCATAGATTTCTTTTATAGGTTGTCCATTCTATTTCCAATTGTTTGATTAATAATGAATTAATACCCATGTTATTTTCATTATTATGGTTCATTAATTAATCTTAATTAATTAACCTATTAAACACATAGGCATTTTAGTTACACAAAAAATGTAGCAAGTCATTTATTGATCTTCATTTAATGATCATCGTTACACTATGGTCCCACCAACCATCGCTTAATAGTTGAAGTAGAATATAATAACACAAAGGGTTATTTTATTATTTTTCCAAAAAGTCCAAAAATTACCTTTTTCATCCGACCCTTTTCGTTCGAAGTTATTCTTTTCCTAAGTGAAAATCGGCACTGCGAATTCAATAGTGCCCTCAAATTTTCAATCAGATCACCATTTCAAAAGATATAACATCCCGCTCTCAGGCTTACTGATCATACCTTGAAAAATTTCCAAATTATATTTTGGGATTTATGGGCATCATATTTACATTTCGTAGAATTTAGAAGTGTCTCATTAATTCCATATAATTAAAAAGAAATTATATTGAATTTTTGGGCCTTTACATTCTACCAATCTTAGGGATTTATATACCCAAAAGTCACAATAAAATCCAAGGAAATAAATGGGGGTATTGAGCACAAATTTGAGCCTTCAACTCCCATGTTCTCTCCTGGAGGTTCTCGTGCTGCCACAGAACTCACAATAGTGGGATAGACCATCCACAATGAACCTGCTCCTGTCGATCCTCATTCTTCACCGAGAACTCCGTAAAAGTCACCCCATCATCAATGTCCAGCACTCCCCAGTTGATGATGTGAGATGGAACATGCACATATATTCTCAACTGAAAAATATTGAAAACATTATGCACCCGAGACATCTATGGGGTAAGATATGGTTAGTACGCTAGTTCACCAACTTTTCTCAAGATCTAGAAAGGTCTGATGAACCTCAAAGATAGCTTTTCAGCCCAGCCAAATCTCTGCAATCCTTGTTGAGGTTACACTTGAAAGAAAACATGGTCTGTATCCTTGAACTCTGAGGGTCTCTATCTTCTATCAGCATAAGACTTATGTCAGCTCTATGCAGTCTTCATCCACTCTTGGATGATACGCACCTTTTTAGTGGTATCTTGTACTAACTCTAGACTCATAAGTGCTAAATCTCTTAGGTCTCTCTAGTATAGAGGTGATATGCATGGTCTCTCATGAAAAGATTAAAATAGAGCCTTTCCAATGGTGGATTAATAACTATTTTTGTATGAGAATTCCACCATTGGTAGGTGGTCCTCCCAAATACAGCCAAAATTGAGGACACAAGCATGAAGCATGTCCTCAATTGTCGGTATGGTCTCCTCTGTCTGACAATATGCATGAGGTTGAAAGGTGGTGCTTAAGAATTGATGAGTCCCAAACACCTCATGTAATACCTTCAACAACTGGGATGTAAAACAAGACTTACTATCTGACATGATCATCAATTTTACACCTATATGTCAAATTAACACCTAAACATAGAGGCATCTCAATCCCTCTACTAATCGCTACTTTTGGATAGGTAGGAAGTGATCTAACTTGGTGAGTCAGTCAACAATCACCCAGATAGATTTGTGGCCCCTGGATATACGTGGTAACCCCATCACGAAGTCCATCAAGATACCATTCCATTTCCACTCTAGTACCTCAAGTGTTTGAGTCAACCCTACTGGAATCTGGTTCTCAACCATCACTTGCTAACAAGTGAGGAATCATTAAATGAACTTCACCATTGGTTTCTTCATCCATGTCCACCAGTACTAACATTGGAGGTCCTAGTACATCTTCTCCACTCTAGGATGTTTCTCCAAAGGGGATGTATGAAACTCCTTCAATACTTCCTCTCGATACGTCACTTGTACCATGATGTATCCTCTAAAAAGAATGATGTGCTCCATACCAAACAAAAGTATATCAAGAGCCTATCCTGAGGATATTTGAGCACATTGGGCCTCGTAGTCAACCTCCCCAAGCTATTACTCCTAAACTCACTGAAGGAGTGGGGGAGTGACCATCATATACTAGAGGTAATATGCTTCATCACTGTCCATGAAGGATATCTGCGACACGCTTAGATTCTCTTTCACCTTTCTCAGCAGTTGTATACCCAACCTACTGCTGAGTATGTATACTACTACATTTCCATTACCAAGAGTGTAGGCTATCTCAAAGTCATAGTCTTGGTTGAACACCATCCATAATCAATGTCTCAGGTTCAGGACCTTCTATGAGAATATATACCTGGGACTCTTGTGAGCAGAGTAGACAGTAAAATGTTCACCTATCAAGTAGTTTCTCCACATTCTCAAAGGAAAGAACACTATTTCTAAATCCAAGATAAGGGTCATGTAGTTCTTCTCATGTTTCCTCAGATATCATGAGCCATAGGAGATCAATTCTCACTACTACATCAAGACAACCCAATTTGGTCCCTAAAGCATCATAGTAGTCTATATACCCAACTCCCTCTTTTGGTAGCCTCACGACGGGGGCACTCTTCAGTCACTTCCTCATCTCCTGGAAACTCTGTTGGCATCTCTCCATCCATAAGGAGAATTTTCCCTTCTTTTTCAAAGATGAGAAGGGTGCTTCTACCCTGGAAAAGTTGGGTATAAATCTTGGGTAGTACCCAGCCACCCCCAAGAAAATATGCACCTCATTCACACTCCTGGGTGGCTCCTAAGAAATCAATGCCTCTATCTTCTCTGGATCCACTTCAAATACAACTTCTGAGATAACATGTCCTAAGAATTGGACTTCCCATATCCAAAATTGGAACTTCGAGAGATTTCTATAATGTTCGTTCTCTCAAAGTGTATCAAGTATTGTTCACAGATGTGTGTCGTGCTCCTCCACCAACTCTGAGTACACCAAGATGTTTTCAATTAAGACCACCATGAAGTGATCGAGGTAAGGCTAGAAGATAATGTTCATGAGTCCCATGAACACTTCTGGGGCATTGGTCACGCCTAAAGGAATCACCAGGAACTCATAGTGTCTATACCGTCATCTGAAGGCTATCTTCGGTACTTCCACATCTTGTACCTTGAGTTAATGATAGCCTGATATGAGGCCTATATTTGAAAACCATCATGATCCCTTCAGCTTTTTGAATAGATAATAAATCATCAGAAGAAGATACTTGTTATTCATAGTCATATGGTTCAGGTGCCGATAGTCCACGCAAAGCCTCAAACTCACATCTTATTTCTTGGCTAACAAAATTGGGGCTGCCTAAGGAGAAGAACTGGGCCTTACGAAACCCTTTCTATGCATGTCATCCAATTGTACCCTAAACTCCCAAAGATCCATGAGAGACATCTGATATGATGGTGTAGATATCAGTGACATCCCAGGGTAGTGGTTGGTGTATATTTCTACCACTCTGTGAGAAGGTAGCCCCGAAACATCCTTAGGAAAAACATTTTTATACTAGCCCAGTAAAATAGGATAGCTTGGAGTCCTCTCGTCCACTACATCGAGGGTGAGGCCATCCAATTGATGAGTGATCGGCTTCACCTTCCTCCGAGAAATTCCATCCTATGCTGTAAAGGTTCCCTACTCATCGGTGAAGGAAAACCTAGTCCCATCCTCAGGGACACAAAGATCTTTCCACCTAAAACAGTCAATCCGATCATGGATAATGGATACCGGTGTATACCAAATATGACATCGTAAGGCCTCGACACTGCAACTAGAAGATCCCAAATGAAGAACATTCCACCTAGATTAATCTCACACTACTTTCACTAGTGTGTAATCATCTAATCCTCTCCTGTAGGAGTTTTTAATCATAAGGATCGATCCAAAGTCTCCACAAAAATATTTGATCTCTGAATGAGAGCCAAGGAAATAAAGGAGTTACTGGAACCAGTTTCTCTAGGAACTATATCTAGGGTGGAGTAGACACAGATCGATACTTGAATCATCTCTGGACCACCTTTGTCATAAGCCTCTACCACTTGATTCATAGCTCATCCCTATCCACATGCTCCCTAAGGTCGGGGTGGACTGCCTGGGGGTGGTTGAGGTAGTACCTCAAACTATCGCCCACCACCTATTGCATGACCTAATCCTCTTCCACCTATGCTACCTTGTGGACCTCTTCACTTGAACCTATGAATCTTCCTCGATGGTCCTTCTACCATCTTCTGATCATTAATACGTCAGTTTGAGAAATTTAAAGCCATTGGACCCTATCAGTTGCGTGAGTAGAATAGTCTACTCCTCTATAGACCTGCTCTACCTTATGAGCTCCGCACCTCCAACCCTATATCCTAGAGCCACCTTCCAGAAGGCATGGCATACTTGGTCCTCAATTTCAGCTACCTACTGACTGTTGTAGATGACTCAGCTACCTGTCGTTTGGTGGTGCTCTCACCGTCGTCGCCTAGTCATCTAGGAGGCTCCCCACCAATAGTTCTCACTCTATCACTCTATCCTACATCGAGATGTAGAGTGATATCATCGATGCTCTGCTCTTCTATCAGAGTCCCTACTCAAAGGTTAGGGACCTAAAGAATGGGTTTTGTATCATGTTGGTGGAGTAGCGAGATAGGTCAGTGAATCTCACCGAGTACCGGGCCACTATCAGGCTTCCCTACTGTATATTCAGTAGTTCCTGAATACATACTGAGCAAAAAGTTGCAGGAACGACCTCTACCCTGAAGAGGCAATCAAAGTACAACCAGGAAAGATTTTCCTCCTCATACTTCTAGAGCATCAGGCTCCCAAATATCCATATTATTCCCCAAAAATACTAGTAACTAAGATCTCAATTTGGTATGTTGGTGTCTCAACCAAGCGGAAAAATCATGCCACAACCTCTAGCTAGTCCCCAGCTGCCTGTTGATCTATCTTACCTTGAAACCATAGAGTCCTATAACTCTGCAACTCACGTAATGCACTCATTCAGCGTGCATTATCCGCTAGTGGGGCTAGGGGAAACAGCTTCCCTACGGGTGGTGGTGCTGCTGGTACACCACCCGAAGGTGTTATAACTATAAGAGGGACCTACACTGATGCCTAATCACTCGGTGGTCTATCATCATGATATATCACTAGAATCGTAGCTAGCTGTCTATGTGGTGGCATCCTGTGAAGAATCATATGCACCATGGTCAATAAGTTAAACCTGTTGAGCTAACTCAAAAGATATTAAAATAAAAAAATTTCAAAAGACATGAAAATAGTGTTTTCATGTATCGAGTCAGAAATCAAAACTCAGGGTCCTGCTGTATGGATATGTTGGTCGCCGCACCAACACTAGATTCCCTAAAATGTAATTCAAACTCAAAACACTTAACATTATCGCTCCATTGAAAACATAGAATCATAGTTCTTCTATTATAACCGAACACTTTCATACCACTTTGTCATGACCCGTCCCCTGGGGCCCGTGTCGTGACTACCCCAAGCCCATCATCCATGGTCCAGGGGTTGGCGACTAGCACCAGGAAGGCATATCACAAAAAGGAATGGAATTTCCTTTAAACCTGTACATACACAGACTAGGTACACAACAAAGGAACCCACAAAATAGAATTGTGGATAGTAGTATTTTGAACTGAAAGTAGAAAGGGCCAGTATACAAACCAAACTGAAAAGAAAGTACAATAAAAAGGGAAAAACATGCTTTAAAGGTCATCCGCCAAGGATCCAACCTAAAGGGTAGGTATAGATCGTCATCTATTGTCACTATCACTCACCACGTCTATCAATTACCTTTAAGCACCATCTATCCCTAGCTCCCCAAGTCTCTGTCAAGTTATCAATCGTCTGCACAAGACACAACAAGGTACATGTGAAGCCCGTGCAGGGGTGAGTATAACAATACATAGTAGGGACCTCAAGACCCCTGAATGTATCCCAGAATTCCACAAAGTAAAAAACCACAAAGCACAATCTCAATCACAAATCATAAAGTAAAATACAGCTCACACCATGTATAAAACTTAGAGAATAAAAATAAAAATGATTATCCTTAACCTAGATCATTTTATTCTATAGGGTAGCCCAGCTACTCAACCAAGAATGGTTTCTCTATTTTCAATCCATAAAGGTTCTCTTTGCTGTTTATCATTGACAGGTTTCTCTACGGCTGATCCACTTTGGGTCACACTACTACCGATCTACAAAGGCTCGCACTATTGCTAATGCACAGAGGGTCTCACTACTATTGATCCATGGAGGGTTGTACTCATGTCTATCCACAAAGGGTCATGCAATTTCCAATCCATAGAGGTTATCACTACTGTCGATCCATATAGGGTCACTCTAATGTGGATCCACAGAGGGTCTCTCTTTACTTTATAGGCAGCCACTGGATTCCCGAACATAGTGCGCTTGAGTTCTGTAGGTTCTGCTCCTCAAGATATCGATCGTACCTCAACCTCCAAAAAGTCCCATGAAGATCTAACCCAAAGGAACATATTTTCATAGGTTTTACAATCTGACATATGGCATGAGTCTATTGGATTCTCACTTTGTAAGATATATGAAAAAGGGTAAAAAGAGATCAGTTGGATTTGAGTCTGATCCAACCCATCAATACATCAAATTCATCCAAACCCAAAGTTGAGTATCTCAAAAGGACTGACTCGTCATAAGGGTCCTCACACCATAGATGGCACATTAAACAGATGCCCAATTTTTGAGTTATGTTAGATTTAGTGAAACGAGATTGGTCGGGTCTGGGTCCGACAGGGGTACAGCCCACCTGGAAAACTCTGCCTGAATGTGGGCCGGTTTTGCTAGATAGGATGAAACATCTCTAGTTTCTCCCAGTTGGCAGTGCCAGCAGGGCACCGCACCTCCTCCCAAAATGGTTGAAATGAGCCTACTATTGCGCCATCTGAGTGGACCGAATGTGCCACTCCATCTCCCGCGTAGTGCATCGGCACCATGCCTTCCACCCACCACGGTGCCTATAGGCACCACTTCTCCATACAGCTGGAAAGGGTCATCCATTTTATCACTAATGGTGTCGCACTGATGGCACCTTCCACGGGCCACTGAAGATGCTTTGGTGGTCTGTTTTCTTTCCTATCTACGCCTATAGCCTTCCTGGGTTGCTGCCTTCCCTGCAAATCCCAAATAATCACCTTTCGGCCACATTTCTTAGTCACCCATGAATAATACACAAAACTCAAGAGTGGTGGAGGGTCATAGTCTTGTATGGATTGGCCCATTCCCTCCTTGTTAACGTTTTATAGTAGGGGTGGAATAATAATCATTATATGATAAAGAAAAACCCCAATGTGTACCCATTCAACAACCTCCCACAATTAATAATGAATCACAGATCAACATGATGGTCAGTTGATACACATTCTTCATATTATTCATGAAAGGGAAAAGAGGGATATAAAACACATAAATCCTTTACATGGATTCAGTGGAATATGTTGCAGACGAATGAAGTAATTTTCATTCAAAGTCGTTCTCCATTGTTCGTTGATGTCTCGTTTGAGTTCTCCAAGGGTGGTCAATTGATCATCGTTCTTCATTGGAGGGTGACGTCTTCGGAATTTCTTAAGATCATTCTCCCGTGGTATGTGAATTCTCTTTCCAATGGTTTTATTAATAAAAAAAATTAATCCCCATGTTATGTTTATTATTATGATTCATTAATGAATCTTAATTAATGAGAATATTAAACACATGGGTTTTGCAATTACACAAAAAAAGTAACAGGTCATTTATTGATCTTTATTTATTGATCATCATTACACTGAATTACCTCCAACCATCACTCAATGGTTGAAGAAAAATCAAATAACTCCAAGAGTTATTTTATTATTTTTTTAAAATTCCCAAAAATTATATTTTTCATCCAACCCATGTCGGATGAAGTTAAGTATCACCTAATAGAATCACAACACTATGAATTCAATGGTTCCCTTGGATTTTCAATCCGATCACTGGTCCAAAATATAGAAAATCCTGCTTGCACGCTTACTGAACATACCTTAAAAAAGTTCAGAATTCGATTTCCGGCTCTCCAGGCCTCAGAATCACTTTCCATCAAATTTTACTGTCTTGCACTAATTCCATATAATTAGAAAAATTATAAATAATTTCTATGACAATAAAAATGTGGCATAATTTGTGATAGATATCATGATATAATAGAATAAACCATAATTGGAAGTATGTTATAGTAGAATCCATAGGGTAAGGTTCTTTGATTGGAGATGTATTATTCTACGGTTAGGGATGAACCATGCTGCAGGTGTTAAAAATATAGTTAATTTTAAATATCAAAATTATCGATTTCATCGGGTGATAAAGGTGGATGTATAAAAGACCTTGAAGGTCGACGTCTATAGTTGACCAATTTATAGGGAATTTCAATGATTTGGATGATCTATATATAAGAATTCAAGAGTTAAAATTTTGGATTTAAATCATTTATTTTGGATAAATATATGTTATAATAAATAGGTGACACTTTTTAATATATATGATGGAATGTTTATAATTCACAAGAGAGTTTTTTTCAAGAGTAAATGTGGATAATGAAAAAAATGAATAATAATGGATGAATTTCTTATCTTGTTTTATTGGAGAGGGGAGAGATATGTTTTTCTTCATATAATAATTCTGCAATAATGTTAAATAAGACTTGAGTACAATTATAATTCCATCATATTTTGGTGTTGATCATTTTGTAAAGATTCTCAATGAGTGATTGTTGGGTTTTTTATATTCTTGAATCTCTTCCTTAATAAAACTAGTGAATAATGAGAAAGTGGAAGTGACCCTTTGATTAGTAGTGATCCATTACTAAATGTTTAATCACATATAGTGGGTTTTGATATCCCTTGGTATGTTGAAACATCATTGGACCATGTTCCTTTGATTAGCCTTTAATAGTGAACCAAATAAAATCTTAGTTTTTCTGTGATTATCATTAATAAATTGAATTAATGGATGGAAACTTTCTTATGATGGGTATATATCTTTCATCTTATCTCAATAAAAATATTTGATTGAAGTTAATAAGAATTTGATTCCCTAATTCAACCCCACCCCCACCCCCCACAGACACATCTGGTTTTTATGGTTGTAATAGAATAGTAATCCAATTGTCTGGTCAAATTAATCATGAAACCACCATGCTATTTTAATTAAAATTTCCTCCTAATAATAAGATTCCATATTGATATCTGATTCCAAGGTATATTTGAAATGTGATTTAATTGTGTATCGCCAATATATTACACTAGAGTGATGATCCTATCATTATTATGTTTACAATGTATCACAAACTATTGGTCAGAGTGAGTATCTCAAGAGAGGGTGAATTGAGTACCCAATATTTTTTTTGTTTAAAATGGATATATTTAAAATCATACAAATATTTAAATTTAACCAAGTTTATCAATATATATATTATGATATAGATCTAAATATTTCTGAATATTTCTCAAAATTTTGATTAGTTCTGAGATGAATAATATGCAATATTATTGGATCCTTGAAAATCAATTTACTTGATCAAAATACTATATGAACACAAATTAAGATAAAATATCAAAATATTTATTTTTTATAGTTATAGCATTTTTTAATTTTAATGAAGAAATAAAGTAAAACAAAATTAAAGTATATAATGGAAAGAATAAATAAAAGACGTTTAGTTTTAAAAAGAGACTTAGTCCTCTCCACTTGGTGGTCACCCACCACCAAGTAGTTTATATAAAATAAAAAAGATGATAAATAACTTGGATCAGGTTTTAAAAAAGATTACATATTATCTGGGTCACACACTACCTATTCCATAGTTATATGAAGGAATATATATAAACAATACATGAAAGGACCTCTACCACTCCTATCCATGGGAGAAACATATATGAAAATAGTTTGAGTAGATATCAAGTATCTTCTATTTTAGCAGAGGAGATAATGTGTCTGTGATAAAATAGAGTATCCCCACAGACTGTTAGAAATTTAGTAAAGACAAATAGAAAAGATAAATATAAATGTTTATTGTTTATAAATGTTCATTCTATTCCAATGCCACTTGTGAATCTTGATTTTATTTTGTAGAGAATATTGAGTCAGGTTCTCTTGAAAACTTCAAGAAAATAGAGTGTCACATACTCTTTTTCTTTGACTAGAGGAAAGCAGCAAATTCGGATTTGTAGTTTAGCTTACAGTCAAATTGTTTTAGTAGGTGAGCTCTTCTTGTCTTCAATTAGGTTATAATCTGTGTATATTCAGTATTCAAGAACTCTCATCTTTTTATCGGTCCACATCATCCCCTATTTCATCTAATATTTCATTAGGGAGTGTGATGATCTTTTTTATCATCAGTAGCAAGGAAAATATCTAGACCATTCGCTTCCTCGTACTACACATTCTGACACTCTCTTCAATTCATTCTGTTGAGAATTTCAGATACAATCGTTAAAATAATAAAAGGAATTAACATCAATAAATATAGACGTTAGAATAATGTAATTCAAAAAGATAAGTTAATAAAATAGTATTGGTATCTTAGACTGACAGTAACTCAAGGTCTAACGGTATCTCACTCTTCCAGTATGTTGTTTTGGCAGCATTATACTAGCCGTGTCTTAGACTAAGTCAAATTTACACTATGTTGGTCGCGTCTCAATTAGAAGTGTTTGGTCTAGCAGTGCATTAGTTTTAGCAAAAATATCATGTCGGTGGTATGACATTGATGGTGTATCATATGGCTATATCTCAGACTTGAAGAGATGTTTATGCTGGAGGCGACTCATGGACAATGGTGTCTCAAGTTGATGGTGTTAATCTCAATGGTGTCTCATATGTAGATAATTTTTTTCACCTAGCTCATAATACAAATTACTTACAAAGAAACATTAAATTCATTAATATCATTTGAATCGTGATTCTATGTTCATTAAAACTATGGGGTCAACAATCTCACCCTTTTTAATGATAAAAAATCATAACCTCAAAATAATTGAAAATGTTTAAACATGATATCCAAGTTAGTATAAATCAGAATATATCATTCCCAGTAAACGTGGATGGTATCTAGGGGAAACAAAAAATGTGTAAGTATCAATGGTATTTATTGGGAATAGAAAAATTAAAATAGATAGTATTAAAGATGATGGAAAAAAAATAATTTAATAAATTAGAGATTCCATTAAGTTATAAATATTCCATATGAATTATACCCATTTTCAGATTATCAAAAAGATAAATATTAGCAGAGTAAATATAGAAAAGTTACTAAAAGTACATACCTATAATTAGATTTAAAAAATACATTTAACATGATTATAAAAAACTATTTATAATCCATGTCCCATCAAATATATATATTCTAATCTAAAAAATAATTTTTATGATTTGGAAGAGGGGTTTATTGGTTATTATCCTTTATCCTTGAATTTATCTTTCTCTTTATCTAATGAAGAAGGACCAGCTCTAGGAAAAATAGAGGGAACACCAAAGGAGTGTCTAGCTATAGTTTCAGGATGATCTTCAACAATAAAAACGGGCCATAGGTTTCTCAGGGCTTGAGCAAGAGACATTTAAAAATAATGCAATTGGGCTGGAAAAGGTGCTAAAGGATCTCAGGTAGTTCATGGTCTGGAAGATAGATAAGGAGTAATTGGGGTAGGTTTTTAAGAAACAATTACTTGTCTATGAACATTAAAAATATCCTTCATAAGATTGAAAAAATCCTTTATGATTTGGCCAAATTTTTTCATTTCACTAAAAAAATCATTCTTATCTTCCATAAATTGGTTCAAAACTGGAGTCATCTCTGGGAGTTTTCTTAATTTTTCTTTTAAATCCTAAGTCACAAGAAGAATACTCAAATTTTTATCCAAGAAATTAAAATTTTCATCAATTTCATGCTTAGTATATATTAGAGTGAGATATAACTTGATGTAATTAGTTATAGGTTCCTTGTAAGCTTTCATGTCATGGGAATAGCTAGTAATCAACTTGAAAACATGATAATAATTATAACAAATTCTACTCAATATCTCTTGTGGATGACCAGTGACACTTCCAAAAGTAATGTCTAAAGAAAATCTCAAATCATCTCAGAGAACTATCTATAAAAGATCAACATTAAACATTAGAGGAAGCCGAGCATTAATATAAGTATCTGAAGATTCATCCTCAACAATTTTTAGGATATCATTCATGGAATATTTAAAATTAGATATCATTTATTTAATCAGATACTTGAAGGATTCTAGTTCACCATTTATATTCTAATTTTCAATCTCTATCTCATAAATGTGATTCATCATCTTTGGTTGGATATATTTTATAAAAAATTAGAAAATATATCTTTCATATTTATCCTAGATGAATTTCTCTTGAGGAGGTAGATTATTTAACTTCAAAGAAAAATTAGATATCAATATTTTACTAAATTAATCTAAGTTAATTTTAGTGAATAAATCAACTAAAATAGAAAAATGTGCTAGAATAGGTTTAGATGTAAGAGTTATATCAGAAGAAAACTTTTCTAATAGTCCATTATAATATAATTGAGCTATCAATGATCCCATGGTATCTACTTTAATTTGAGCCTTAGGTCCACCGTTCATTGGTAGAATCCTTCATACATTGTAGTACTTTCCCATTATTATTCTATATAGAAAACCCATCAATTTGAAAAGAAAACTAAAATAGATTTAGTGATAGAAGGTACTTAACGAACAGGTACAACTGATACATCAAAATATTTCAAATAATCTAAAATCTAATTAGCTACATGTTATTCTACAATAGCTATAAATCTGTTTTCCAGATCCATATTATAATTAGATATTGTTTGACAAGTGGAAAAATCATAGGCCCAAACCTCATCAACAGTTGGAAATTCATGAAATATTTCAATAGATGGAGATTACTCCCCCTTGATAAGAGCATCCGGATGATTTAGAGGAATATCCACTTCCTTAATATTAATTAGGCCTCTATCCCTGTTTGGGACAAAATTTTGATCATCACATTCATCATATACATCACTTTTATCTTCATTATCATATTCTGCTTCCTTTTCTTCCTTCTTGTTATTATCATCATCTGTTTCGATTGATTTGGAACTCTTATACTTCTCCTATCCAGACACCTAAATCTCTTCTTCATTAATTTTAAGAATGTTTTCTCTTTTTGAAACATTATAAGTGGACTAGGTTATCCATAAATAAGGGGAGACACTTTAGGGGAAATATTAGGATCAATCCCTACATCAAAATATGGTTCATTTTCCTAATCATCTGAAACAACTTCTTCTTTATCCTCATTATATTATTCAACTACTTCATTATGCTCCAAGACTGGATCAACTTATTCCCTTGATCTGTTTGGCTGGTCAACCAAATTATAATCAATATATAACTTCTCAATATCACTAACCCATTATATTTTTTGGGGTTTTAGCTAATTTCATCCTTGAACAAGTAGAAATCATAAGATAGAAACCAGCATAGTCTAACTAGATTCTTCATCCTCAATAAATTTGCCCTTGGCCATCAACATGAAAGAAATCATCTTTGGGTAGATCAAATAATAAGACTTTGAAGATGTCATGGTAATCTCACGCATACACACCATGAGATATCAACAAAGATTTATCTTGTGACCTTCTATAATAAGAGATAGATTATATCCATCTTGATTCCTTAATTTTTAGAAATCACTCTTTCTTGGGAAAATTGTGTGCTGCACAATGTTATAGAGCACATAGCAAGAGCATCCTGGTTGTGCCATCTCCTTTCAACATAGAAAGAGCATCCTTAAATAAAAACAAATCATTGGATTCTAGAATCCTACCTTGTTAGTCATTATAAATTCCATCATGGGGAACACATAAACATTTATCCCATTTCATTGATAAAAACCAAAAATCATGTCCTTTCACACAACATCGTGCCCAATCAGCACCATCTTCATCAAATAAAAACTCTACACACTGATAAAACTCATATACGTGATTAGGGTAGAAAGTATTATTTTTGAAGAAAATCACTCAAATAATCCCTGATTCTAGAGTAATTTGAGTACTAGAGACTTACTAGACAACAACCACTTTAATTCAACTTCCTTTTTTGGTACAACAATTCAATTTCCAAGCTCAGGATTAAGTGGTGAAACTGGGGAAACTAGATTATGTTCACTCAACTCTTTCTTCTTCTTCTTCTTAGAAGATCTAGACATAGAAGGAGAAAACTCAAAATCATGATTCATTCTCAGAATTTATATTGGTATGGAAATATTGATTAATGGAGAATAGAAGGTTTGAAATTTGAGATACAATGGGTTGCACTAGGCTTGAGAGATAAAGATATGGGAGTATCTCACTGGGATCAAGGGGTGTTGGGAATAGAAATTATGACATTTTGATACCATTTGGGTTTTTAGGTATTCTAAAACTGAAATAATACATGAAATAATGTTCAAAATAAAGTAAAAACACACATTGAGTTATAGGAAATAACGTAAACTGGAATACAAACTAGTGTGTCAAAATATCAAGAAATGGAGAAAATTTGAAAAGGCATGAAAAGAAACTGCATGACAAGACAATTCCATGACAATCCAATGGCATGACAAGCCAAAAACATAACAATCCAATGGAATGAAAAGCCATCAGCATGACAAGCCAAAGACATGTCACTATAATGATGTGACAACCACAATGATGTGTCGATAGAAGAATAAAATTAACAAAAATTAACATTTCCTAACTCATGTTTGATATAATTCTTTCCATCAGAATCCAAAGTCTTGGTAAATATATTAGCTAAATGATGTTTTATGACAATAAATTCAAGAGTGATATCTCCTTTTTGAAAATGGTCTCTCAAAAAGAGATGTATTATATCAATGTGCTTTGTTCTAGAATACGACACATGATTCTTAGAAATATTTTTTAAAATTGTATCGTCACAGTTTATAGGGACATATTAGAATTGATATCCATAGTCTTGTTGAGTGTATTTCACCTATAAAAATTTTTACACAAAAACAACCAGTGGTTATATACTCATATTTTGCAGTAAACAATGCAATATAATTGTTCCATTTAATACACCATGAAACTAGAGACTTTCCTAAAAAGTGATATGTTCTAGAGATTCTTTTTCAATCTAAATTACATCCACCAAAATTAGCATTAAGATGACTTATAAAATCAAATTCTTCTCTTATTGAGTAGAACAATCTTATGTTGGTTGTATATTTGAGGTATTTGAAAATTCTTTTCACTACAACAAGGTGTGACTCTTATATTTTCATTAAAATGTGAAAACATACATAACCTAAACATTATATCAGGTTGTCTAGTAGTCATGTAGAGAAGAATTCCAATAACATCTCTGTAATAGATTTGATCAAGTGGTTTCCCAGCTTCATCAAGATCTAATTTACAAATGGTACTCATATGAGTATCACTACTTTTAGTGAAAACTAAGTTAAATTTTTTTAAAAGATATTTTTTTTTATTTAAATTGATTTAAAATAATGCCTTATTTGTTTTTAAAAATATAAAATCTAAAAAAGAATTTGATTTCACCAATTAATCTCATTTCAAATTTATTTTTTATTATTTTTGAAAAATTAGTACATATATAATTTCTTGAAGATCCAAAAATAATATCATCAACATATATTTCAACTACTAAGATATCTTTTGAAATTTTCTTTATAAAAAGAGTGGGATCAGCATATCCTTTTGAAAATACTTTTTTAATATTAAAATTGTTGATCCTATCATATAAAAATATAGGATATTGTTTTAAACTATATAAATCTTTGGTTAATTTAAAAAAATTATTTAGAAAATGTTGATTTTGAAAACCATGGGTTGTTCTAAAAAAACATCCCCAACTATAAAACTATTAAAGAAAGCACTCTATATATTAATTTGATTAATCTTAAGATCTAGGTGTGTTGAATAAGAAAGAAGGATTATTATGGATTCAAGTTTGGATACAGGTGAAAAGTCTTACTCATAATCTTTCACTTCTTCTTGAATATAACCTTGTGCAACAAGTATATCCTTGTTTATAACAATAATGACTCATTCATCAAATTTATTCATAAACACCCATTTAGTGCCAGTAGTCAAGGTATCCTTGGGTCTATCTATATGTTCCCATAATTTGTTTCTTTCAAACTGATTTAATTCTTCTTGAATACCTATTACCTATATTTCATCATTAATAGATTCATTGATGTTATTTAGTTAAAGCCCATATAAGAAATCTTGATATTCAACCTGATTTCTAAGAGAATATCTAGTTTTTGTTCCTCTATTTAAATCTCCTACAAGACCATATAATGTATGGTGCTTAATGTTTCTAATAGTTCTTTAGAAAAAGGGACAGGTTGCATCTAGATTTTTAGGTTTAGGTTCTGGAGGTTCTAGAAATTCTTCATAACTAGATGATTTTTATTCTTCTTTTACAATAGAGTATAAAGATTTCTAATTTAATTTTAGGGACGATAAATCATACTCATGGTTTTATAAGTATTAAAAAAGATCATGTGGATACTTTTTATCAAATTTGACATGGATTGATTCTTCCACAATTCTGGACTTCTTATTGAAAACTCTATAGGATTCTATTGAGATTGAATAACCAAGAAACATTCCTTCATCATGATTAGATGAAATTTTTTCAATATTTTCCTTAGTGTAATGAATAAATGTAACACCCAAAGCTTCCATGGTAGGTTTCTCTTTGAATAATACAATATCTTGTGCGGTACACAACTTCAAGTTCTAACACACCACGACTAATCAAACTCGCAGTTATGAATAGTAATACACACTTTTTGAAATTTTATATAGTTTAATTTCAAAACGGATTTATTTTTTGGATATGAAAAATCAAAATTAGCATAGGGTGAATTTTATGTATTTTTCTGATAACGTTCATATTTTGATGAATAGTAAAAAATACAAAATTTTAATTAAAAACAACTTTTTTAATAGAAATAATTAGTTCTGTTAAATTATAAATGAGAGTTGTTTTAAAGAATAATTTTATTATATTTTTATAATTTAATATAATGTAGGTCATTGGAGTTAATTTTAAATTTAAATGGTACATAAACATATGTCAATATTTTTATAGTTTTAACAGCTTAAAAAACTGCTTTTTAGTTTCGACAACAGGAATTAATTTTAAATTAATTTTTGCAACTTCGATATTATAAATTTGGAACAATGGATTTCATATTTGGAATAAGTAGATACAAATTGTGTAAATATACAACTTTTATTTTAGACATTATGAATAATTACTTCAGTAAATATTTTATTTACCATGTTTAAATGGTAAAGTATGTAAATAAGGGTAAAATATAATATTATAATAATATTAAATTACTATAACACGTGTCCTAAACCTATTTTCTGATACATGTATAACCATGGGCATCCTTGGTTCGATTTTATGACCCCATTAAGACACTTGGGAGTGATAATGACATTTTATATTAAATAATCTAAAGTATAGACAAAAATAACAAAAGCATGTATCTTTTAGTAAAACAATTTTTATATGCGGTTATATAATTAATATATTCGACTATAAATTGTCATTAGAAAGATACAAATATTTCCTAAATCATGATATTTTATTTATAATTTATATACACAAAATGAATATATTTATATATGACACAATAATGATGCAGTATTTTCATTACTAATGAAAGAATCAAATACATGATATTATAAATATTATAAATAAATATAATTTAATCACTAAAATATAATCGTCGTTTAGAGGTATTTTTTTTGCGTTTAGAGGCGGTTTAAACCGACGCTACATTGTTTGGCGGCGGTTTACAGAAACCTTCGTCTAATAGGGAGTCAGAAATCTATTAGTAGCGGTTATTTACATTTAGCGGCGGTTTCAGGAAAGCATCGTGGCTGCCTCATTCTGCGGCGGTTTCCTTGAATTTAGCAGCGGTTTTACGATCCCTGGATGTCACTTTATTCACGGCAGTTATAACCGCTGTGAATAAACTCAAATTCCAGCGGCCGTAAAACCACCGCTAAATTCAGGGAAACCGCCATAGAATGAGGCATCCACGATGGTTCTATTTAGCGGCGGTTATAACCGCCGATAAAAGTAAATTTTATTTTATGATTAGTGGAGGTTTAAACCGCCACCAGTATACATTTCGCAGTGGTTAAAACTTCCGCGAAAAGCTGCCCAGAATAAAAAATAATAATTCTTGGATTCTGCTGCACCACTGCCCTGAAAAACAAATAAAACCAGAAAACACAATCCCTGGCCACCCACCAATGACCAAGAGCTGAATATCCAGAATAAATCACAACATCCAAAAAACATGTTTTTCTCTCAAGGAGAAATAATATACAACTTTAATATTTAAAAATAAAACAAAAATCTGAAACTCTGGAAAATAAGACTTCCTATTAGAGAAAGTATTATTAACGCAACAGTCCAATATCCATCAAAGGTTCCAACACATTACTCATACTCATGTATACAATATCCTAAATAGTAAATACTAGGAAGATAAAACACCATTGATACAATATTGTAACATCCCAAACTGGATTCCACTAAATCATATAACTTAACTTTCTTAGGATAGATCATCCATATTGATTCCACTCTACTTAAAAAAATTGATAATTGATGAATTAGTAGTTATATTAGTACCAACCAATTTATATAATGATTTTTTTTTGGTTTTGTGGCCTAGAAACCATCCTTAATACTTATAATAAATTTTAACTGATGAAATAGCTTATATAACACATTAAAAATATATTGTATTAAAAAATCCTATTGTGGGAATAGTTTTAGAGTTACATTGGGATATAGCTTTTATAGGAATGTGGATATTTCCAGTGAGTGTTAGTTGACATCTTTCTATGTTGGAATATAGGATAGGTGGGAGATTATAGTGACCTTTTAGGAATAAACCTAGAATTAGAGTTGATTCCTCGTGTTATGTGAGAGGTTAACCTAGTTTTTCTAGAATCCTTGGAGATATTAAGAATCATTGGATGCATCTTTTTAGTTTTTGGTCATAGAATGTGTTTTTTATGTATTTTGGGATTGAGTAGGACTCTAGTTGTGGAATGATTCCCCAAGTTGGTAGGTGATCATGAGATAAGTAAAACTTCTAGGTGTTATGAGCATCTTTAATTCTTTAGATTAGTGGGACTGACATGCCAATCTAATTTTATTTATTTTAGTTAGTTGTGTGAGTTTAATTTCAAAGGTGTATGGCTCAAGAATTCATCATCCATGTTTAATGGTTATGTAGGATAATGTGACCCTTGGGCTTGATTTTTTGAGTAGGCTAAAAAATACCAAGAATGCACAGTGTCATTGGTCCTATGAGTTATATGAAATGGGTGTTCCCATTTCATTGATGTAACATCAATTTAGTATTCATTATCATATAAATTTCCTATTTAACTAAGGTTTGGTGGAGAGAGTTTTGTGGTGTTCTGTGAAAAAATTTCTAGTCTCTGAGAGTTTGAGGGATGAAATCACAGGTAACACCTTGAGGGGTATTATCACATAAATACTTGGTTTAGGGTTATGGGATCTAAAAAGGTTGTGTTAACCGATCACTCCCTGAGTGAGGTTACCTAGGTATTAACTATATTGTGGTGAGTGATGTAGACCAGAGTTTTTATTAGAAAAGCTATGTTATCCTTGTTCTATGGATGACTGTAGATGCCGAAAAAGTCCGTTGTTCCCAAACGAAGCTCCGGATGCAGAAAGCGAGGTCCTATTTGGAGTCGGAAGCATGTTTCGGAGGGCCCGAAGGCCTTGCGTAGAATTTTGGAGACCCACGCGCAAAGTTGTCGAGCCGCGCGCAAACCTCCCGGGATGCGCGCAATGCGCTGGGCCGGCGCGCAATTTTGCGCGCCCGTGGCCCGCGCGGCTCCCTTGCGCGCCGGGCCCGATTCCGCGCCCGAGAAGGAAATTCCGCGCCCGCGAACCGGATTCCGCGCCCGGGGTTGCCTATAAATATAAGGCGACCCCCGACGTTTTGAAGGTTGCCGGAATTCGAAGAGTCGCTCGTTCGCGCAATCCAACCCCTTCCGCGCGCAATGCCGATCTTCAGGTAACCTCTTTTCTTTCGCGCAAGAAAGCCTTGGGGTTCGCCTTCGCGCGCAATCCCTTTGGCTCCTTTCCTTTGAATAAATCTTCACCCAAAGGCATTCGCGCGCAATTGCCCCCGGGGTGCGCGCAATCCGGCCCGATTGCGCGCACCCCCCCCCTTTTCAAAGTGGCCGTTCAGTAAAGAATGAGCCGTTGCCCCCGCGCGCTATCCGAAGCCCGGTGCGTGCAATCTCTATCTCCCGCGCGCAAAGTGCTGGCCCAATTGTGCGCCAGCCCGCCCATTTGCATGCCGACCCGCGGTATTGCGCGCAAAGCTCCTCTTTTGCGCGCAAACTGCCAGGGTCGCCCCCTTTGACCCCCTTTGGGTACCCGCCTGCGTGGCGCCCGATGACCCTCATCCCGGGTGCCCGCACCGTGCGTTGTCTTCCCGTGCGGCCCTCCAGGCTCGCGCGAAGTGACACGGGCCTATCGGCGGCTAATACGTCCCGCACGACGTTAAACTGCACTTCGTCCGAGCTACAAGACGTTAAACTGTTCAGCATACGTCCAAGCTGCACGACGCTAAACTGCCTAGCCTCCATCGTCCGTGCGAAAAGACGTTAAACTGCCAAGCATCTACGTCCGAGCTGCAAGTCGTTAAACTGCCAAGCACCTTCGTCCTCAACACACGACGTTAAACTTTACTTCGTCCGGCAAGACGTTAAACCGTCCGCATCACCCGATCCCGTGCCTCGCACGCAGGGTCCTCCCGGTTTGGATGTGGCCCCCACCCGCTCGTCTCTGCAGGGATGTCGGGATTGGAGTGGCCTTCGCCCACGGGGGTAGAGTGTTTCAAACCGAAAGAACTACGTCGACTTTTATCTCTGTCTCCTAAACAGGGTACGTAGGAAGCCTCTCCGAGGTTCAAGCCCGCCACCTGGTCGTCCCGGTCGTATTCGCGCCGGTTCGTCCATCAGTGGACCCCTCCTGGGTTCACACTTGCGTCGATTCACCTATGAATCCGCACTTGTGGGAGACTGCACGTGTGTATCTCCATTGTGCTTCCCCACTGCCGAAGCCAGTAAAGGGCGTGACAGGGATCGAGGTCTCTCACCTTCGGCCCAAGTCCCTCTCCAACTGAGCTTTGCCGCATCCGGGCTGCCTCAGTGCGTAAGTCCTGACCGAAGGAACTACGTGGACTTTGATCCATGTCTCCTAAACAGGGTACGTAGGAAGCCTCCCTGAGGTTCAAGCCCACCACCTGGTCGTCCCGATCGTATTCACGTCGGTTCGACCATCAGTGGACCCCTCCTGGGTTCGCACTCGCGTCGATTCACCTATGAATCCGCCCCTGTGGGAGACTGCACATGTGTATCTCCATTGTGCTTCCCCACTGCCTTTCTCTCCTTTCAGCGTCCAGCATGACGTGAAACTGTGATCCACCCGGCCGTTCCATCCCCCTCTGTGCGAGGTGGTTCGGTTCAATCCTCTGCCCGGCAGCCTCGACCTCTTCGTGAGTCGGCTTGCCGACGTCCAGCATGACGTTAAACTGTATATCCGAACTACGTTGACTTTGATCCGCGCTAACACACGGTACGTAGGAAGCCCCTATGGGGTCCAAGCTCTTCACTCCATCATCCACCCTGATCCTTACCCGGGCCACCACATCCCGGTGGGGTCATGCCACTTCATTCCACTCCACTACACTCGGAAAGCCGCCCATGTGCTAGCCCCAGCGTCGGAGGTTCCCCGCAAGGGGTTCTGTCATCTGATCCACTTCTCGTGTTGATCAGTCCGATGCCGTCCCCACTGGACGTTAAACTCGCGGCATACCCCGTGTTAAACATGGGAAGATGAGGAAATCCTCAGGTAGCGCAGTTCCCTGCACCCAGCGGGGGATGCCTCAGGCCATCACGCCTTCGAGAAGCCCTATTAGGGACGGAAGGCAGACATGTAGAGTTGCAGTGTTAAGACACGCCCCCAACACCCGGAGTCACCCGGTCTCCTCACCGCAGGTTGCTGCCCCGACCAGACCCCTTGGAGCGTCCGGGCGGAAGCAGCGTAATTAAACGGTGTCCATGGAGACATGGCGCCGGGAACGAGATTCACGAACATTCTTAAATCTATGAGGGAGACCCGGATTAGGAGACGAGTTCCGAGGAGACGTCCACGGAAGGAGGAGCCGACGTCCCATCATCCCGGTTTCGATCAAGGATCATACGCCCTTGAATAAGGGGCAGATGCCGCCCGCCTTTGGAAAGCGGGACTGCGGGACCACAAGCCGCGCGCGCCCACCCTCTCGGGTCGACGGGTGCACGCACGAACGCGTCCTGGCGGAACAGCGTCGGAACAGAAACCCGGCGCACATCCGCACCGAAACAGAAAAATGGTGAACCCAACGTGAATCTCTTCTCCTCAATACGAAGACCGATGGCTTTCAGAGGTGTTGGAAGACCAGCATGCTGCTCGACCGAGCATTCAACACCGGGGCACGGAACCCGCCAGGGGCTGGGGAAGGGAAATCGGGCACTCTGTCTCACGACGTCGATGGCCTGGGTTCCCCCCATGGAAGGCGTCGTGGAACTAATGGTTGGTTGTCGATTCCTTTTCCTATCAGTGTTAATGGGTTTTTCTCCCTGCTTTCAGGAATCAAGTCGCCCAATCTAGTGCCTGATCGCCACCCGCCCACTGGCGCAGGGGTAGGGGAAACACCGACGCGGCTACTCCGCGCAGTCCCGCCCGTTCCACAGCCGTCCCAGCAGCCGCAGCTACGGGGCAACCATGCCCTCTCTCCCCCTCGGAGGTCATCCAGAGAAGGGTGATCAACCATTTGGTGCGGAGATATGAGGAAGAGGGAGTCATCCCCACCCGGGACATGGCTCGCCTAGTCCTCGAGGAAGCTGCGCCTCGCCACCAACGCCGCCCCCGAGGGCCGCACAGGGAGGCACCGCTGCCTACCTCGACGTTCAATCGCTTCGGGAGCTTATCCCCGGAGCGCTCCAACAACTCCTTCCCCTATGCGGATGAGGTGGAAGATGCCCGGGACCACCCTATCCGGGATTCGCTCCAGGGATCCGCGATAAGGGCTCCTGTCAGGCCACGGTGACATCGCCGCCAGGCCTCTCAAGTCGAGGAACAGGCTCTCCACCTGCCCACGCCGCTCATCCCGACTTGTCTGTCCCGACGCCAACGTCGGGCACGAGCGGAAGAGGATTCCCACCTTGGGGCCCAAGCGGCAGCGGCCGCGTTGGCTCAAGCCACTGCTGGCTCCAGTCACCAGACCCCTGCGCATCCTGAGCAGGGGCACTTCTATGCCCGACCTGGATCGAGGCCCCGACCGCCCCAAAGGCAGGTTGGGTTGAATCTCCCGGTTGCTGGCACAGACAATAGCCACCGCGGACCACCTCGCGGTAGCGCTATTCGCCAGCAGGGTCTACTCCGTGTGGCCGATCCAAGAGGCATGGGTCATCCCACCTCCCGATCCCGGCCCGGAGGCCTGCCCGGAAGCATCTCTCCCCGCGTCCCCTTTGATATCTGTCCCGGTGCTCCTCGCACCTTGGTTTCCAGTCCTCTTGGCCCCAACACCGGTGCGGCCGGAGGACGCCAGGACAGAGATCAGCCATGCCCCGAAGAACCACTCAGGGGCAGGAAGGCGAGGCGTCGACGTCGAGGGAAGAATGTCACGGAATTTCGGACAGAGATCCGACCGGTTCGTTTCTCTGATACAGAGGCGGAGTACGATTCGGCGACAGAGCCCTTCCCCCGATCCCGCCAGTCAGGGGCAGGGGTAGGAATGCGGCACGTTAGCCTCGTACTTCCCGAGAGCGAGATTGATACGATCCCCGCTTCTCTCCGAAGGTATATCCGGAGTAGTGAGGGCCTGGTAGACCCCCAAGGATCAAGCTTGCGGTTGGTACTGGCCCCTCTAGAAGCGCCTTCTGCCTCGATCGGAGAAGCCGGAGACCTTTTCTGGGGACCGACGGTCGAACCACGATATAGTGCACCCTCGGCGAGCACCGACGCTACGGCAGGATGTTCGCTCGCCGGCCCGTCCTATCGTGATGTGGTAGCCGGGGCACCGCCACCCTCAGAGGGCGGCCCGGGATATGGAGGCCGATCGGCCTGCTCGCCGTATTCACCGCCGGCCAGCCCGTCGGCCCGGCGGCCCGCCTCGGCACCACTGCCGGTTTCCCGTCCATTCCCAGTCGTTGAAGAGGACCGAGGAGACCTGGTTCCCGAGTTTGAGTCGTGGAGCTTCTGGACCGTCCTTGCAGAGGGCCACTTCCCTGAGAAGTTTTGGCCAGTCGTAGGACCAGACTTTGATGCACCCGAATCACTCACCCCGGATGAGTTCGAATGCTTCCGCCGAACTCTCCGGGAGACTCACTCCCTTCTTCACCGCCTACAAATGCCATATCCCGGGAGTCAAGCACACCTAGAGGATATTGGTGAGCAGTGCCGTCAAATTGACCTGGCCACGCTCCCCGCGGTTCGGCACCCCGGGTCATTTGGGCACCACGAGGCCCTCCAACAACGATGCGTTGAGTGTTTTCAAGTACTCCGCAAGGTTATCGAGGAAGCCACTCCCCACGTGTATATCCGTGGATGGGGGCAGTACGCTGCCCTACGCTTCAGTGCGATTCGCCGACAGCCCGATTCACTGGGTGGCCCTGAGGGTATATCCCCAGGGACGGAAACGGTCAATATGGCTGATCTGTCGGGGGAGGGGAACGGCTTGGAACTTCTCGACGGGGGCTCTCCCCCCGAAGACAAGCCGTTGTTGGATCCATCGGTGAGAGTTACTCGTCACCAGAGGAACCTCCTGGGTCTCCCCACACCCACTGAAGCACTGACGTTGAGCCGAAACATCAGCAAAGGTAAAGAGCACGGCGGGGCTGTAAAGCCCGCCGACCCATCTGCCTCCATGCAGAGGGTGGATGAGGATCTCGAGAAGGCTATGCTACATCAACAGCTCGCCGAGCAGAAGAATCTAGTTGACCAGCTCCTTGCCGAGCGCGTTGCAGAACAGCGGCCTGACTACGGTGATCCTAGGCCAGGACAGCAGGGACAGGAACAACCACCCCTCGATGAGACTCTCCCGGGCAACCGTGATTACATCGTGTTTGCCGACAGGGGAGAGGCCATCGCCTATGGCAAGAGGGTGCGGTATGTTTCACCACACCCTCCCGAGCGGCGTGACTACCTGAGAGACCCCGCTCGGATTCCTCCCGCTGCCCCAAGGGTCGCTACGCCCGCCATCCCACGAGCTGCCGAGTTCGACGACCCGGTCGACGACCCGATTGAAGGGCCATGCAATGCGCTCGTTGTTAGAGATCCTCGCCAGGACTGGAACCCATGTCCGGACGATCCGATGGCGGCACTCATCGCCCGCTTGGAAGCCTTGGAGACTCGGCAAGTGGCAATCCCACCGGAAGGCAAGCCATACCCAACACGGGTGGATGACATGCCGGCGCCTCCGGGATTCGGGAATCCCACTTTCGCCCCCTTCAACGGAACTGGAGATCCTCCACAGCATTTGGCCCATTTCAACTCGAGGTGCGGGCCTATGTTGGGAACTCCGGCGCAGCAAGAGGCCGCTAAGCTTCACTGCTTTTTCCAGACACTGGAAGGGCCAGTATTTGTCTGGTACAGCCAGCTCCCCGTCGGGTCGATAACTAGCTGGAAGGACCTTCGTAGACAATTCCTCTACCAGTTCAGTTCCACGACCCGGAAGACGAGTATTGCAGACCTCTTCAAGTGCAAGCAGAGGCCTGATGAGCTAGTCACGGACTTCGTCGCCCGATGGAAGGGTCTCACGTATTCCCTTGACATGCCATTGACTCAGGAGCAGTTGCTGACAATGTGCATCGGGAACGTCAAGACCGAGATGGTCCCTTCCTTGATCACTCAGAATTACCCCGGAGGGTTCAGGGACATCTCAGACAAAGCTCAACGTCTTGAGGAAGCCCTGCAACAGGCCAGCCAGGCACACCCGCTGCCTCTTATGATTCCTGCAAGGAGAGTCAGCAGGGCTGAGCCCGCTGCTGTTGCCCAGATAGAGGCCCCCAGGCCATTGGAGCTACTGCCGGCGAGGCCAGCTCCACAGCCTCACAAGAATCCGCCTCCACGGGCTCAGTTCCCGGCCCAGCAGCGGCAACCTCAGAACCGGCCGGCCCCTCCGCGTAATGCACCGCCGCAACCCAGGTGAGATAATCAGGGTCCACCTCCTCGGCAGGCCCCTCCATCCCCTCGTCAAGACCACGCTCCCAGGGGCCCGCGATACCTGACTTACTCATTTCATGAGGATCAGGTCCCCGGTTATTTCCGGAGCGCCCTGGAGCAGAGGATTGTGCGACTGCCTGAGTGTTGGAGGCCAGAGGAGGCACACCTCACGGATAACCCCCGCTACTGCCCTTACCATCGGGCCCTGGGGCACACCATCCAGCGGTGCTACGTGTTTAAGGATTGGCTCCAAGACCAGATTAACAACAATGTAATCAGGTTGGGCCCAGCTCCAGCACAAGTGGCGGGCATGTTCGTGGGATCAGATGACGATAGTGGCAATGAGGATGAATGGCAGCTGGTCTCCGACCGCGGATCCCAGAAGTATAGTAACTGGATGGCCCGCAAGATGATCATTCGCGCCCATGGAATCATCCGTGCGCGCTTGAATCAGCCTGAGCCCCCAGAATCTGCGGGTGCTGCTTCGGCATCGTCGTCCCAGCCTGCCTCGTCCGAGAAGAGCAAACGGCGGCGGCGCAAGAAGGAAGAGCGCGCCCCGCCAGTTCCACCACTATCTCGCACTCTCGGCGATTTCATGCCCCCGGAGATGGGGGTCCCTCCTCAGATACGCCCGGTGATGGATGATTCGTCCGATGACAGTGTAGGGTACGCTTCGGTTAATACCGTCGAGCTGTTAAACCCCTTTTCGGTTCCCGACGCTGAGGAGCACCAGGTGGACCTCCCTAGTGTCCCCGGTCGTCGCCACCATCGGAGGAACTGCAACAACAGGAGTCGTCGGGGCACAGCAGTTGGTACCTCCAGCCAGGCCGTGCACGCCACTGAGACCAGGCAGCAGGCTCAAAATCGAGCTCAGCGTGCGCAGCCCCCCCCCCCATCCGGGGATGACGGATTCGCCTCCGCCACTGTTTGTGGTGTGGGACCAGGCAGAACCACCTCAGCCGCGCCGCGATCAGCTCCGCCCTGCCACGAGTCCATCCCGGCCTTCTAACCCCGATACAGTGACTACTTCCCGGGCATCAACCAATGAACAGCGAGATTCTCCAAGGACCAGTCGGCCGCCGGTCCAACCGGCAAGGCCCGTCATGCCTCCAACCGCAGAGCAACCTCCTGCAACCAGGGGCTCGCGTTTGGAAAAAACGTATGATGTCCTGAAGCACTTGGCCGACATCCCAGCGAGACTCTCCATCCTTGAGCCTCTGCGCATGTCATCTGAGATGCGCGAGGCACTCGCTGAAGCCCTAAAAAGCCCCCTCCAGTTTGAGACAGAGGTTGCGGCTGCAGAGGCCTTTCACGCCGAAACGATTGAGGACGCCGAATGTCAGGCAGTTATCTCGTTCTCTGGTAAGGATGAAGACCCTCCTATACAGGGGCACATTCGTCCGCTGTATGTCACTGGCCAGTTCAATGGCCTTGAAGTCCGGTGCTGTCTTGTCGACACGGGGTCTGGGATTAACCTGATTCCCACTCAGACGCTCCGGAGATTGGGGTTGTCTGAGGATGACTTGATTCCCTCCGACCTCAGAATCCAGGGGTACGACCGCACCGAGCAAACTCCGGTCGGCAAGATACCCTTGAAGACCCAGTTCGGTGACTTGGTTGCCAACACCGAATTCATAGTGGTCTCTCAGGACACTGTGTATAACGCATTGATGGGCAGGCCATGGCTCCACCTTCATGCGGCGGTTCCCTCATCATACCACTAATGCCTCAAATACTCCCTTAACGGTCGAGTAGGCGTGCTTCAGGGATATGCCTCTCCTTTTTCCTCATGTGAAGCCCGTTATCTGGACGCGGACTATTACAAGAGCAAGGATAAGCAGATCCTGGCAGGTGAGGTTGAGCTTGTCGCTGTTGTGAGTGATCCCTGGGCAAGTTTGGATGACGCTTACATCCTCCCGATTCAACGGTTGGACGTGGCCATGGTCTCAACGGCCTGTGAGTCTCCTGATGAGATGACCGCGACCGCTCGTGCCAGCACCAGCGGCCCAGCAGGATCCGGTAGCCCCAATGCAGTTTCCAGCGTAGTCTCTCCCGTGGACGATCCCTCCCCGAGTGGAGAGGATGTGGAAGATGCACCCCCAGCCTTTGAGGAGGGCGTCTCCGCCACGGTCGATGAGTTAGTACAGGTGAACCTTGGAACCGAAGCAGATCCAAGACCCACATTGGTCAGTGCCGCCATGCCCTCTGAGGAGCGGCAGCAGTACGTGGACTTCCTCAGGCAGCACCGTGATGTGTTCGCTTGGGGCTATGACGAGATGCCGGGGCTAGATCCTCAGGTAGCCGTCCACCGCCTTGGTCTCCCGGCGAACCATCGCGGGTTCAAGCAGCCTCCCAGGAAGATGCACCCATTCCACGGTGCCATGGTTGAGGCCTAAGTTGACAAGCTTATCAAAGCCAACCTTGTGAGGGAAGTCCAGTACCCCAAATGGCTGGCCAACATTGTGCCGGTCAGGAAGAAGAACGGGCAGATCAGGGTCTGCATCGACTTCTGTGATCTCAACCGCCACTGTCCGAAGGATGATTTTCCCCTTCCAGTGACAGAGCTGTTGATTGACGCCACAGCAGGGTTCCAAGCCCTCTCCTTCATGGATGGATACTCCGGATACAACCAAATCCGGATGGCCCCTGAGGATGAGGAGTTCACTGCCATTAGGGCCCCCCAAGGTATCTTTTGTTACCAGGTCATGCCCTTCGGCCTGAAGAATGCAGGTTCCACCTATCAACGGGCGATGCACCGCATATTCAAGCCAATCCTCGGCACACTGGTGGAATGCTACATCGACGACTTGGTGGTTAAATCGCGCCAGCGTCAGGACCATCTCAAAGATCTTGAGAAAGTGTTCGGCTTCCTCCGGTCTCGCTGCCTGAAGATGAACCCGTTGAAGTGTGCCTTTGGGGTCACCTCCGGGAAGTTTCTTGGCTTTGTGGTAAGGTATCAGGGTATTGAGATCGACCTGGAGAAGATCAGGGCGATTAGCCAGATGCCTCCCCCAGGTAACCTCCGGGAACTGCAAGGGTTCCAAGGCCACTTAGCCTATATACGCCGATTCATCGCGAATCTGGCCGGCAAGTGTAAGCCCTTTTCTCAGCTCATGAAGAAAGGTGCCACCTATGTATGGGATAAAGAGTGTCAGACCGCTTTCGAGGAAATCAATCAGTACCTGCTTCAACCACCGGTTCTGATGCCGCCTGTATCCGGGAAGTCGCTGGTCCTCTATGTGACCGCCCTGGAACGGTCCCTGGGTGCCCTTCTCGCCCAGAAGAACAACGAGGGAACAGAGAATAGCCTCTATTACCTCAGTCGCATGCTCCTCGATGCGGAAGTTAGGTATTCCCCCATCGAGAAGAGCTACCTGGCGCTCGTATTTTCCGTACAGAAATTACGACACTACTTGCAGCACCATGAGGTACAGTTGGTTTCTCGGGTAGACCCGTTGAAATATATCCTGAGCCGGCCTATGTTGACTGGCCGTCTAGCGCGGTGGGCTGTGATTCTCCAACAGTTCGACATCAGGTATGTGTCTTAGAAGGCCATCAAAGGGCAAGCATTGGCAAACTTTCTGGCTGCTCACCCGACCTCCGCGGATCATCCGCTGGATCTAGGCTTTCCTGATAAGGCCATTCTCTCGGTCGATCATGTCGATCCGTGCTGGCAGATGCACTTTGACGGTGCCTCCCGGAGCCCCACTGGTAGAAGGCTCGATAATCCTAAGCTCAACAGAGTGGGCTTGGGTATCGTCTTCATTACCCCGGAGCGAGTCGTGCTGCCATACTCTTTCCTGTTGTCAGAGGGCTGTACCAACAATGAGGGGGAATACCATGCCCTCATCACGGGCCTCGAGTTAGCTATCGAGATCGACGTGCCCCATCTGTGTGTGAAAGGGGACTCCGAGATGGTCGTTAAGCAGATCAATGGCGACTATGTTGTCAGGAAGCCGGAACTTGTGCCATTGCTGGAGTGCACCCTCCTTCTGATGGCCCAGTTCCCTTCTCGGCCAGAAATTTTCCACATTCCCCGGTCGCAGAACGGTCGAGCAGATGCTTTGGCCAGCCTTGCTGTGTCACTTGCAGAGCCTGAACAGGACAACCTGATCGTCCGCGTGACGCACCGCAGGCTCATCGCCCCCGTTACCCCGGAGGGAGATCGCGACCCATCGGTAAGTAATCTCACCACGGTTTCCCCTGTGCCCGGAGCCCCGAGTACCCCAGACATGGCAGTCGAATCAGCCCCTGATTGGAGGACGCCTTTGGTTGAGTACCTCCAACATGGGATTCTCCCGTCATATCGGGCCGAGCGCGAGTGAGTTCGACGTCGCGCATCGTAGTTTGTACTCCAGAGCAGTCCCGTCCTGGAGCAGATCCTCTATAGGCGCAGATTTGATGGTGTTCTCCTCCGTTGCCTTCAAGGAGTTGAGATCCCACGAGTCATGCAAGAGGTTCATGCCGGTTCATGTGGTGCCCACCAGACTGGGCCGAAGCTGTCCCACCAGATTCGGAGGTTGGGATACTTCTGGCCCTCCATGATCCATGACTGCATCGAGTATGCCAGGAGGTGCCATGCGTTCCAGGTTCATGCGAACTTTGTGCATCGGCCGTCGGAGCCTCTCCATACCACCAGGTATTCTTGGCCCTTTGCAGTCTGGGGGATGGACGTTGTGGGACCTTACCCGCCGGCAACGGCTCGCCAGTGCTGGTTCATTCTGACCGCCACGGACTTCTTCTCAAAATGGGCAGAGGCGATTCCGCTCAGAGAGGTCAAATCCTGTTCGATCGCTGACTTCGTGACCTCCAACATCATTCATCGATTTGGAGTGCCTCACACTATCCTCACAGATAACGGAGCCAATTTCCGAGCAGCCGAGTTGAAGAAGTTGTACGCCAAGTACAACATTCACTGGAACCATACATCTCGCTATCATGCGCAGGCGAATGGACAGATCGAGGCGTTTAACAAGACCCTCTCTAACATTCTGCAAAAGATGGTTGGTCAGAACAAGAAGAGTTGGTCAGACAAGCTCCCCAACGCCCTCTGGGCTTATCGGACGACGACTCGAAATTCCACCCAGATGACCCCTTATTCCCTGGTGTATGGAGCTGAGGCCGTCCTGCCCATCGAGATCCAGTTACCGTCCTTACGCACTGCGGTCTACGACCAGCAAGCGCCGGACAGAGCTACTGAAGCCCGTCTAGTCGAGTTGGAAGCACTGGATGAGAATAGACTTCGCGCCTTGCACAACTTGGAGAGGCATCAGAGCAGGATGGCTCGAGCTTTCAATAAGAAAGTTCGCCTCCACTCCTTCCTGCGGGGTGACCTGGTATTAGCCCTAAGAGCACCGATGGTCCCCGGCAGGAAGCCGCCCAAGTTGGAGCCCAAGTGGGAGGGACCTTTTGTCGTCCACAAGGTCTATCCCAATAACACGTACTCCCTAGTGACTATGGATGGTGAGCGTGTCACTCCTCCCACAAACGCTAGGTTCCTCAAGCAGTACTTTGCCTGACTGTACCACGTCCAAGCTGCACGACGTTAAACTGCCTAGCATGTCGTCCAAGCTACAAGACGTTAAACTGTTCAGCATTCGTCCAACATGACGTTAAACTGTACTACGTCCAAGCTGCACGACGTTAAACTTCCTAGCATGTCGTCCAAGCTACAAGACGTTAAACTGTTCAGCATTAGTCCAACATGACGTTAAACTGTACCATGTCCAAGCTGCACGACGTTAAACTGCCTAGCATATCGTCCGCGCTGCAAGAAGTTAAACTGCCAAGTGTTTCGTCCAACACGATGTTAAACTGTACTTCGTCCAAGCTACAAGACGTTAAACTGTTCAGCATTCGTCCAACATGACGTTAAACTGTACCACGTCCGCGCTGCAAGACATTAAACTGCCAAGTGTCATCGTCCTGCATGACGCTAAACTGCACCTCAAGAACTACGTGCGGCTTGATTCCCATCCTTATGGGATACGTAGGACCGCCTGAACATTCATGTTTCAGGCCCAGCCCCATCCTTCGGGAATTTCCATCCCATCTCGGGCCCTTGGCCCAGTTGCCTTTGGGTATGCGGCGTATGGTGTGAATGTGCGGCTATGCCCTCATTCACGTCGGTTTGCTCGCCACGCTGTACGCCCCCCACGGTTGGGGATGCCTTCCGCTCCCCCTTTCCTTTTTCGTCCTGCATGACGTTAAACTGTACTTCAGGAACTACGTGCGGCTTGATTCCCATCCTAATGGGATACATAGGACCGCCTGGACATTCATGTTTCAGGCCCAGCCCCATTTCCCGAGAATCTCTATCCCGCGTTGGGCCTCTGGCCCAAGTTCCCCTCCTTTTTGTGCGAGGCGTATGGCGTGAGCGGGGGATTATGTCCTCATTCACGCCGGTCTACTGGCCGCGCTATACGCCTCCCCCGTGTGTGGGACTACCTCGCACCCCTCATCGTCCTGCATGACGTTAAACTGCCTCTCAAGAACTACGTACGGCTTGATTCCCATCATTATGGGATACGTAGGACCGCCTGGACGCTTGTGTTTCAGGTCCAGCCCTGTCTCTTGGTTGATCACGGGGATCTGCCGTCTTTTGGTTGCTCTCAGGGTGAGTCCTCCGACCCTTTCCGGTGATCTGTTAACAGGTTTTGAGTACTTCGGTCTATGACCCGTAGTGTCGGATTCAATCCCGACAAGTCCTGTATTGCTTGTCGGGCCTCGCGCTTCCTCTTGTTCAAGCCTTCACTCAAAGGGATCCTCGTTAGCGGTTTGGGTACGATGCCTCAGTGCTCTCCTACCGCTCCGGGTCGATTTACCGGCGGGTCCTGGGCCGCAAATCGATATGAATCCTGCGCTTGAGCGGTTGATGCTCGTTTTCTTGCCCCATTCTAGGCTGACACGATCGGATGTTATGTTGCGAATATGGTCAGCGACATCCTTGATCGCCATGTCGGCTTTTTCAGGCTCTGAACATTGGTTGCGAAATCCTCATCACACTCCGCCTCTGTGCGTTGTAGTGGAATCTCGACACTCTCTTCATACTGACCTTCAGTACACCTTTACATGTTAGGCAGGCCAACCAGGGTAATGGTGTCTGTCGAGGCTCCCACGATCTGAGCACCAAGGATATATGCTGATGTCCTCCCTAAGGGCCATGCGTAGCTGGACCCTCGTCCCCATAAGGAGGAAGGAGTCGCCCGAACAATCGCGTTCTGGGCCCAGTATAACTGGAGGCCAGCATCTCTGCCCCTCGGGTGATGGACATACGCAGGCCCCTATCCCGGGAACCGTCTCCTGGAATCGTGCGTGACCGCAGGGCTGGGTATATTCCCACCTCTGCTGAGTCTTCCATATCGCGATAAGCGGATTCCTCCATGGTCCGAACCATACGACCTTAAACTGTGTTGTCTGGTCCTACCACACGACCGTAAACTGTGATCGTCTTGGCCGCCCGACGAGAAACGGCACTGCATCGTGATGTTCTCCTCAGGGGACACTCACATTGGGCGCTGGTTAATAACCACGCCATTTATCAATGCCTCTCATGGCTTGATTATTGTGGCGACGCCAGGGATTTCTTAATCACAGGCATGTCGCTGCACAAAGAAAAACCATCCACCTTTAAGGACAAACAAGAAATATCAAATGCCGCTTCTTCTGTGTGCGAGGGTCAGACCCGCACCCTTCCCCGTGCTGGTGCCCGATTGTGTTGCGCCGCGCTTCAAGAACTACGTGTGGCTTGATTCCCATCCTTATGGGATACGTAGGAACGCCCGGATGTTTGAAACTTTGGGTCCAGCCCCCCACCTCTTTGAGATTCCCCCTTCTCTGGGGAATCTGCCGCCTTCGGGTCACCCTCAAGGCGTGTCCCTCGACCCCTTGCAGTGGTCCACCGGTGTCAAGAGTACTCTGGTTTATTGCCAGGAGGGTCAGGTTCAGCTTGGTCAGGTTTCTTCCACTTTCCAGGCTTCGTTCTCCCTTTCATTCGGACCCATTGCCTACGCCCTGGGTGGAGCCCCCGTGAGCGGTCTGGACACAATGCCTTAGTGCTCTCCCACCGACTCGGGCTGGTGCCCCCAAGGGCCTCGGGCAGCAAATCGATATGAATCCTGCGCTTGAGCGGTTGATGCTCGTTTGCTGCCTCATTCCATCAACGGTCAGTACGATGTTGATGCTGCTTTTCCGCCACGGTCGGCAGTACTCCCATATCGTTACGCCGGTGCCCCCAGTCCTTGAGTGAATGGCCGCATGATTCACATTACGTTTTCCACCTCCCATTCTGACCAGGCAAAATCTTGACACTCTTGACACTATCCCTCAGTGCATCTTCACATATCCAGGGGATAGGACCACGATGTGGCGTACTTTGAGGTTCCTATGGTCCGAGCTCTAAGACCTTAAACTAAGATCTACCCCTATGGTCTGAGCTCTAAGACCTTAAACTAAGATCTACCCCTATGGTCCGAGCTCTAAGACCTTAAACTAAGATCTCCCCAAACGGGGTTCTGCGTCCTGCATGACGTTAAACTGAACTTTCAGAACTACGTGTGGCTTGATCTCCAGCCTGATGGAGTACGTAGGAACGCTCGGGCATCTCGACTCGGGTCCAGCCTCAGGGATTGCTAAGTCCCGCCCCTCCTCGTCTCCGGCCGTCTGGCCTGACTTCGGGTAGAGTGGTGCAGTTGTGATATTCTCCCCGATTCAGTTCGGGATGCCCCATCGCAATGATGGGAAGCGACAGTTTCCTCGTCAAAGATGTTCTGTCTGAGAATTGGGGTGATTCACGGCCAGATTAGTGCATCCTCCTAATACGCTTTCCCCACGGTGGCGCAATTTTGGGTGCGTTGGATTCTGTCCGAACAAATCGTCACTTCGTCCCACGCTTCGCATGCCCTGTTGATCTGGATTTCCACCCTTGTGCCTGAAGGAACCCCCAAAGCGGCATTGATGATGACATGTGATCCGCCTCGTGAAATATGAATGATGACCTTCGGTCCGTCTATTGCAGTAGTATGGTCGATTGATCCATAGTCCGCTTGCCGTCTTGGGAATTTCCTGGAAGGCCGACCGTTGTGGATTTCTGAATTCGGGACACGCGATTCACCCTTTCTCATTTCCATATGTTCGGGTAAAATCTCAACGCCCCTAGCGTTGTCCCGCTCGTGTGTCGGAACAAGTTGGGGGGATGGTACGTTGATTAGGCTTGAGGTCTCCTTTCCTAGGAATGACCTCCCTCTTTTCTTTAGAAATCCAGGCCCAATTGTGGATGCCTGAAGCTTGGTTAACGCTCCCGCGAGACAATGAATTGTGGTTGAGCATGTTAAGCCAAAAGATGCAGATAAATATATTGGTTCATACAAATGGATCGAAATATTGAGTAGCGGAAGCAAATGTTCTGGGAATGACAAAACAAAGCCCCTAGGGATTAGTGTGCTGGATAAGTCTTTCTAACGCCGCTACCCTTTGGCTGGCGGCCTCCAGAGCTGCTTCTCGCTCTTTGCGTGCCCTCTCCTCGTCGGCGGTCGCAGCACACAGTTCGTCGATTTTGGCCTGTGCACGCTCCCGCTCGACTTGAATTGTGACCATCTGTTGGCCCGCCTCCGTCAGCTGTACCTGGGCGTCAACCAGCTGGGCTGCTAGTTGCTCCACAAGCTCAGTGCACGTTGCGACGAAGGCCTCCTTCTCTGCCGCCTGCCCTTCGAGGCGCCGGACTTCCTGCTCCGCCACGAGGAGCGCTCGTGTGTTCTCCGACATGTCCCGACTTTGTGCGACGTCGGCACGCCGGCGGCTCTCGTGCATCTTTTCGGCCATGAAATCACGGACCGTCAGATGGAGGCGTTGAGCATCAGCTCCCCCGGCACACAGGAAGCGCAGCCAGGTTTGAAGCGATCCCATGCGCCCCAGCCACTCCGATGAGGGTCGCTTGAGGAAGCGCTGGATGCACTTCCACCCCCTGCGGCGCGTTATCCGGCTCTCCTCGACCGCCTCCGCGTCCGAGTCGTCCATCTCCTCGGGGTCGGTAGGCCGGTAGGCAGGGAAGGCAGCCAGCAGGTCTACTGCAGGGTCCGCCCCTGGGATGTCCTCATGGGGGATAGGTTCCCCAACATATGGGCGACCTTCTTCTCTCACCCCAGCAGCGTTGGCACCCTCGTCAGCCCCCGACCTCTCTCCGATGGCAGCACCGCCGGCATCCGTATCCCCCTGATCAGCAGTTGGTGGGGCCGGCTCGGTTTGGGAAGTGTGTTCCGGAGCAGGCGGCAGGTCTGCCACTGGTCCACTCATGGATGGCCCGGGTTCGACAACCCGACGAGCCTCCAGTGTTGAGATCACTGCGCAGGGCATGCCATGGTTAGTCACGGATCGTCAACAGCAAGCACCAGCAGTAAAGTAAGGAGACTTACGGGAGTTCAGAGCGTCATCTTCCGCTGTCCCGGCCGCCGCAGTAACAGTTGCAGCAGGGGACCCTTCAGCGCTTGTCAGTTCAATGATGGGTGTCTGGCCCCCGCCCTGTCCTGCTGGCGCCTCTCCTACTCCTGCTGAGGACGCCTGACCAACATCCGTGTGCTCCTGAGAAAGGTGGAGAAATGGGTTAGAAGTTGCATAAGAGAATGGATGAAGCAGGTTGAGTAGGGATAGAAGCGGACCTCAAGGAGCTCAGTGACATCAACATTGTCAGAGTCGGCCACCTCACCGCTCTCCCGCGGGCTCCCCTGATGGGACCTTCCCTCGGAGCCTTCGTCCTCCCCCGTCTCCTCCTCTTCCTCGGAGTCGTTGCTACTGTCATCTTCCTCCGGCGGCATCTGTTCTGGAGCGGGCTCTAGACCGAGCATCACCTTCACCAGAAGGGATGGCTCCGCACGCTGACCACGTTGGCGCGCGTACTCGTCCATGGCCGTCAGATACGCATAATGCCGGTTGAAGTTCACCCTGTCGGCGATCTGGAGGTGCCCGACCTCTGGCAGATGGATTCCTTCTCTGAGTATCTTTCGCCAGATGGCTTCGGTCCTCAGTGACTGCTGCAGGGTCATCCAGGCCGACCACAGCGCCGGAAAGACTGCGTCATGGGAGGGTTCGAGCAGACGCCTTACCTGCTTCCAGGGCCGCTCCCCGACCGCCGCATGTGCCCCCTCTCTGGGCACTGAAGTCGTGGAGGCAGCTTGCGATGTGCCCGCCGCCGAAGTCCCTGCCCGCGCCGGCTCCGCTGCTTGGCTTGCCTCCGTTCTCCCCCGTGTGGTGGCGCCTCGCCTCCTTCCTTGACGCCCGGTCTCCGCACGGGTGACCTCGAGCCGCCGAACTGGCTTCCGTAGAAGCCCCTCAGGGTACGCGATGGCCCAGTGTTCGGCGTACTCGGTTACCAAGCCTGCGTCGACCCCGGTAGGAGGGAGAGTGATGACCTCGCCAGAGCCGAAAGCGACAAACATCAGCCACATCTGGCGAAGGACGCAAGGGTTCGTCTCCTCCCGGATAGCAGTGAATACCCTCTTCGGCATCCGTTGAAGGCACCCGAACTGCCTGGCGAACCGGGTTGGCACGTAGGGCTCGCAGATCACCTTCCCGTTGATCCGAGCCACGAGCACCCCGCCCCGCATGTTCAGGAAGTACTCGTGCTGCTCCAGCGGACCCTGCCCGTTGTCGATCATTTGGCCAACGGGAGTGGGGAATGGGCTGAAGTTGAAATTGGCATGATTTCCAATCCGAATCCTCACGCCCTCCTCATTTAGGGTCATCGGAGCGACCCCCGCAATGTTCAGCAGGGAGGGTCGCAGGCCGTTGCTCGGAGGAATGATGGCGTTCGGAAACGTGTACCCACCAAGGTGAGCAGCCACCCAGCCGTGGAAGAATTGAAAGGGCCCACAGATCCTTCGTGGCGACCCCCCTCGTGAGATACTTCCCAGGATGGCATACAGCTTCGCCAGTACTGGGACCCCGAGGTTGTATCTTTTATTGGCAGCCATGGCGCCCGCCATCGCTAGTGTCGCCGGGCGGACGCCCATTCTCGCGTCCCGCACTGGCAGGAGCCACCACCTCAGAAAGGCGGCCAGGAACGCCGCGTACCGGACATTTGGGTCCCAGGCCTCGATGACGCGGTACCCCCATGAGCGGTAGTCGCCCGTCTCCAGGACCCGCCAGTACGACCCGTTCCGGCTCCTCTGAGCCGCAGTCAGGCACCGCTTCCCCCTGCCTGACATCTTGACCACCGGGTCATGCTCCAAGAACTGGCCGAACCACTCCTTGTAGACTATGTCCTTGTGGAAGTCCTTGATCCCGAGCCGCTGCGTAGCCAGGTCAAGTTGATGCAATGTCAGAATGGGAGTCCGTGACCTGTCCTCCCAGATGTTCTTCGGTGGCAGGAACTCATCGTATTGGTAACCCTCCAGCGGGATACCTCCGATGCAGTGGATGTCCCAGAGACCGATGCTAACCTCCCCATGGTAAAGATGGAAGGTGTTGGTATCCGGGGACCAGCGGGTGAACAGCTCCGGCCCGAGCTCGGACTGCTGGTAGAAGTGGAACTGCGACGTCCACACCGCCTCAAACAGGCCGATGTACCGCAGCTCTTCCGCGAAGTGATCGCAGGTGTGGCGTACCCAGAACGCCCAGGCCCACTCACTGGTGAAGTTGCCCCCAGACCGCAAGTCCCAGTCCTTCATCCAGCCCTTGGTGTCGTCAGTGACACTCTGGCGATATGTGCTCGATTAGAGGGCTGGAGAGTTCTCTGCAGTAGGCTCACTCCCGACGATGGTTCGCGTCCTCGGGTTCAGGACATAGACATCTAAGTGCCTCGTCTCCCTGGCAGGATGCCCATTTTTGGTGATGTTATAGCGGGGAAGCTCGTCCTCCCGAGTCACCCAGGTCCGCGGCGCATCAACCTCGAACCCTGGCACCGGAACCTCATCTAGGATGCCAAAGTTCCAGATCGGCAGGTTTTCCGACAGAGGATATGTCTTCTGGGCCGGCGTCAGCAAGTCGAACAAGGATTGATTGCTGGAAACAATCTCCTTGGCTCCGTAGACCTCCTCGTTCATCGCCATCTCAGCTCTGCGAGTGGCGGCATCCCCCACATTTCCTTGATTCGCGGCGATCTCAGAAGCTCCGAGAGTCGTGCAGGTTAAGGGATGAAGCGTGCAGAATCGGAAGAGGCTGGTAGAAAAGTTTGAGAGTTGGCGCGCAATCCTGGTGGACGGCGCGCAATTGGGAAGTCTGTCGCGTAAAACCCCGGGTGTTCGCGCAAAAACAGGCCGAAATCCGGAAGTTTTGCGCGACGAGCGGGTGAATTCCGCGCCGGAAAGGGCAATTTCGCGCACGAGAGCTCGAATGCTTATCACACGGAAGGCCGGTGTACGGTACGGGGGGACCCAGGGCCCCTATTTATAGGCGAGGCCGGGTGTCCGCGCTGCGCGGAAAGCGCTTTGCGCGACCGCGACAGTGGATTTCGCGCCCGACGTCCTTTTTTGCGCGCCACAGTCCCGCGCCACCCAGGACTTCAGCATTCCGGCGTCTCCCTCGGAACCCGATCGTTGCGACCTCTCGCCGATCAGATTCCGAGGGGGGGCTTTTGTAGACGCTGGAAAAGTCCGTTGTTCCCAAACGAAGCTCCGGATGCAGAAAGCGAGGTCATATTTGGAGTCGGAAGCATGTCTCGGAGGGCCCGGAGGCCTTGCGCGGAATTTTGGAGACCCGCGCGCAAAGTTGTCGAGCCGCGCGCAAACCTCCTAGGATGCGCGCAATGCGCTGGGCCGGCGCGCAATTTTGCGCGCCCGTGGCCCGCGCGGCTCCCTTGCGCGCCGAGCCCGATTCCGCGCCTGAGAAAGAAATTCCGCGCCCGCGAACCGGATTCCGCGCCCGGGGTTGCCTATAAATATAAGGCGACCCCCGACGTTTTGAAGGTTGCCGGAATTCGAAGAGTCGCTCGTTCGCGCAATCCAACCCCTTCCGCGCGCAATGCCGATCTTCAGGTAACCTCCTTTCTTTCGCGCATGAAAGCCTTGGGGTTCGCCTTCGCGCGCAATCCCTTTGGCTCCTTTCCTTTGAATAAATCTTCACCCAAAGGCATTCGCGCGCAAAAGAAGCCTCTTGCGCGCAATTGCCCCCGGGGTGCGCGCAATCCGGCCCGATTGCGCGCACCCCCCCCCCCCTTTTTCAAAGTGGCCGTTCAGTAAAGAATGAGCCGTTGCCCCCGCGCGCTATCTGAAGCCCGGTGCGTGCAATCTCTATCTCCCGCACGCAAAGTGTTGGCCCAATTGTGCGCCAGCCCGCCCATTTGCGCGCCGACCCGCGGTATTGCGCGCAAAGCTCTTCTTTTGCGCGCAAACCGCCAGGGTCGCCCCCTTTGACCCCCTTTGGGTACCCACCTGCGTGGCGCCCGATGACCCTCATCCCGGGTACCCGCACCGTGCGTTGTCTTCCTGTGCGGCCCTCCAGGCTCGCGCGAAGTGACACGGGCCTATCGGCGGCTAATACGCCCCGCACGATGTTAAACTGCACTTCGTCCGAGCTACAAGACGTTAAACTGTTCAGCATACGCCCAAGCTGCACGACGCTAAACTGCCTAGCCTCCATCGTCCGTGCGACAAGATGTTAAACTGCCAAGCATCTACGTCCGAGCTACAAGACGTTAAACTGCCAAGCACCTTCGTCCTCAACACACGACGTTAAACTGTACTTCGTCCGGCAAGACGTTAAACCGTCCGCATCACCCGATCCCGTGCCTCGCACGCAGGCTCCTCCCGGTTTGGATGTGGCCCCCACCCGCTCGTCTCTGCAGGGATGTCGGGATTGGAGTGGCCTTCGCCCACGGGGGTAGAGTGTTACAAACCGAACGAACTACGTGTACTTTGATCTCTGTCTCCTAAACAGGGTACATAGGAAGCCTCTCCGAGGTTCAAGCCCGCCACCTGGTCGTCCCGGTCATATTTGCGCTGGTTCGTCCATCAGTGGACCCCTCCTGGGTTCACACTTGCGTCGATTCACCTATGAATCCTCCCTTGTGGGAGACTGCACGTGTTTATCTCCATTGTGCTTCCCCACTGCCGAAGCCAGTAAAGGGCGTGACAGGGATCGAGGTCTCTCACCTTCGGCCCAAGTCCCTCTCCAACTGAGCTTTGCCGCATCCGGGCTGCCTCAGTGCGTAAGTCCTGACCGAAGGAACTATGTGGACTTTGATCCCTGTCTCCTAAACAGGGTACGTAGGAAGCCTCCCTGAGGTTCAAGCCCACCACCTGGTCGTCCCGATCGTATTCACGTCGGTTCGACCATCAGTGGACCCCTCATGGGTTCGCACTCACGTCGATTCACCTATGAATCTACCCCTGTGGGAGACTGCACATGTGTATCTCCATTGTGCTTCCCCACTGCCTTTCTCTCCTTTAAGCGTCCAGCATGACGTGAAACTGTGATCCACCCGGCCGTTCCATCCCCCTCTGTGCGAGGTGGTTCGGTTCAATCCTCCGCCCGGCAGCCTCGGCCTCTTCGTGAGTCGGCTTGCCGACGTCCAGCATGACGTTAAACTGTATATCCGAACTACGTTGACTTTGATCCGCGCTAACGCACGGTACGTAGGAAGCCCCTACGGGGTCCAAGCTCTTCACTCCATCATCCACCCTGATCCTTACCCGGGCCGCCACATCCCGGTGGGGTCATGCCACTTCATTCCACTCCACTTCACTCGGGAAGCCACCCATGTGCTGGCCCCAGCGTCGGAGGTTCCCCGCAAGGGGTTCTGTCATCTGATCCACTTCTCGTGTTGATCAGTCTGATGCCGTCCCCGCTGGACGTTAAACTCGCGGCATACCCCGTGTTAAACATGGGAAGCTGAGGCAAACCTCAGGTAGCGCAGTTCCCTGCACCCAGCGCGGGATGCCTCAGGCCATCACGCCTTCGAGAAGCCCTATTAGGGACGGAAGGCAGACATGCAGAGTTGCAGTGTTAAGACACGCCCCCAACACCCGGAGTCACCCGGTCTCCTCACCGCAGGTTGCTGCCCCGACCAGACCCCTTGGAGCGTCCGGGCGGAAGCAGCGTAATTAATCAATGTCCATGGAGACCTGGCATCAGGAACGAGATTCACGAACATTCTTAAATCTATGAGGGAGACCCGGATTAGGTGACGAGTTCCGAGGAGACGTCCACGGAAGGAGGAGCCGACGTCCCATCATCCCGGTTTCGATCAAGGAGCAGACGCCCTTGAATAAGGGGCAGATGCCGCCCGCCTTTGGAAAGCGGGACTGCGGGACCACAAGCCGCGCGCGCCCATCCCCTCGGGTCGACGGGTGCACGCGCGAACGCGTCCTGGCGGAACAGTGTCGGAACAGAAACCCGGCGCACATCCGCACCGAAACAATGACTATGTAAGAGGATCGAGTTTTATAACATCATCAATCTGGGTTAATGTTCAAGATGTAGTGATTGATGTTGATTGAATGTGTGCGCATGGAATGAGGATTTCATAATGCATGTGATTATGAATAGACCATTTCTATATATTATTAATTAGATGATGTAAATCTATGTGGTAGGAAGTGAACCACAGGTTGTTCAAGGATGGAATATTAGTTCCAGATGAGGCTTCAGTGTATTCCAAGGATGGATTTTCATGATGGAACATGGTATAATTATGTTGACTCACATTGAGAAACCATGTTTAGTGGTGGACAGAGTTTTTTTCATGGGAATTAGATTCCAATTTTTATTAAAATGATGAATATTAAAATCCTATGGTGTGGAGAATCACACAGGTCATGGAAAATGTAACCTTTGGGAGAGTGGTTGTAGAAATAATAGTCATGAATGGTCAAAATCACTTTCAGAAGTCTGTGAGCTATAAAATTCCTGTTTTCCAGACATAGAGGAGTTGTTGAATTTAAGACTTAGGTATGAGTTTGAATCATGTTTGGAAATTATATTCAGACTCGGACTGCATGTGAAATCTAGGAAATGTGATTGATTGATATCACATATTTTCTTATAATGTAGCATGATGTTGAAATGGTTGGTTGAGTATGCACCCATTAAATCACACCACGAGTCAATTTTGGAATTCAGTGGGTTCATCTCAAGTATCATGATATAACTTTTCAATTCATGTTAATATGATTTAGTTTTCAAATAAAGGCATTGGCCATCAATTTGGATATCCTCTAAGTAGGTCAACCTAAACCGTTCTAACAGGAATTTCAGTAAACTAGTGGATGTTGTGAGATAATATTTCTTTGTGTAAGATGTATTAATAATGAAGAGTGTGTTTTTGTTACGACCCTTTAGTTTAAATTTTTAGGACTATATTAACAGTGATGGTTGATTTGTAAATGGGGGTAGCGGTTTTCATGTGGCACCGCTTCATAAGGATTTTTCAAGTGAGCTCAAGTGAGATCTGTCTTAAATAAAGCAAGCAAAGCTTGAACATGTCAATATGAAACTAGAAGTGATGTATAGTAGTATAGTGATCATGGTTTAGTGGTTTGAGGATTACTATGGTGGGAAGACACCATGGACATATAAATCATGTGGTGCTTGATTTAAGTAGTTTGCATTGTTAATGTGTCTGAGTGGTGTCACTTGGTTTAATGTTTCTGGATTAAATTCAGATGGCAAAGAAACCTAGGGATAGGTGATGAGAGGTGGTTTGGGGGGTCTTATTAAATTGGACATCCTTTAGATGTGGGTTTTGGTCAAATTCAATACGATCATTACACAAAGTCGTGGTAGTATAACTATGGTTTCTTATGAGTATGTTTGGATAAAAGTGTTTTGTACCAGACCTATGACATCTCCCTATAAGGCCTAGTGTTGGTAAAGAAGAAAGTTCTGGAATTTCAGTAATTAATGTTTCATGATCGTATAGCTTGTACTGAATCAAAAAATGGAATTAAGAATCATAATATAAATAATTCAGGGATATAATGATAGGTAACAATTACCAGACAGACCATGATTATGTGGAAATTGTGTTGGGAATGTAGTTCAAGTCATGCAGTAACAGTTCAGTGATCAAAACAGTTATGGTTAGAAATGGTCCATTGTAACCAGTCAGTTTTATTTTGTGTTTCTAGTAAGTGGAGGTACGTATCGTCAAACAATTCCAATAAAAAACTAAATACTCCTCCATTTATTCATCCATTTGATGAAGAGGAAGTATAGGGGTTTGGATTCTGCTCCATTTACCTCTTTTTATCCTTATTTCTCTAAGTGTTATCATTGTGAAATCTTATATGCCCTATTTTTAGTTCTTTTTTCAGGTTATCCATTTTCATATATTTTTTATTGAATCGAGAGACATAAATATATGAGTTAACCATCCTAATATTGAAGTATTTGGTAGAATTTATTTTCTTAAAATTCAGGTTTTTATAAGACATACCAATTGTGCATCAAGTCGACATCCATCTTCTAGATATGTTTGTTCGCACACAGTTATTTTTCTTTAGTGAACCACCCTTGATTTAGAACATTCTCATGACATTTTAGAAGAGCTAGAGCTTGTTTTGATACTTTTGACGCTTAAATCAGACATTTTCAACAATGGTCCTCACCAAAGTGTCCACAACACTTTCCCCTTGATCACTATGAAATGTCCCAATTTGTTCAACACATCAACAATGGGTTTAACACCTAGTCATCCAAAATCTCGACTACCAATTCAAACACAAACCTAAATGGAATGATTTATACCACACTCGAGAAATGAAGACATAAAAAGAAACAACAGAAATCAATAAAATGCATAAAAAGAAACATTATAAATCAAAGAAATTTTAGGACATGAAAATGTGTGGTGGCAACTACATGCCACAATTGTTACATATACAAACCAACTATTTCCATTTTTGTTCAACACATCAACAATACAACTACTAAGGGTATGATGATGCATCATCACCCTCTCCACCTTCATTTCCACTTTGTGTTGTCACCTGTAAGAACATTATATTGAAAATTAAATACAGTTACATATTTTTATTAAAACATTAAACAAATGAAAGTTAGAAAACTAAATGATTTTGATTTTTTGTGATTTACATGCATACCACCAATCGATGCACTCCCACCGGGGGTATATTTTCCGATCTACTAATGTAGTTCAGTCAACTCTTTCTGCAATGCAGATATCTGATCCCCCTGCTGGTGAACTGTGTTTTGTAAAGAAACAATCTCTTTATTAGCATCTCTGGTTATGGGCTGACTAAGGTCAGGAGTAGATGCAGCAGCTATCCTTAGTGGCCTGCTAAAAACCTCAGATGGCACAGGTCCCAAACCCATCCCGCGCACTCTCCCAGGATGCTCCTTCCCAAGGACTTTAGCAACCGGGTCATCCTGTGAGAAAGAGTAGTAATGCGTAGGATTGGCATCCCATAGTTCTTTAATTTTAACCTATGAATCAAATATCAATATATATTAACACAGAAAAAATTGATAATAAGTTATTATGATAAAAAATTGACATCATACCCCAACTTCTTTAGCAGGCTCATTAACAAAACATCCATCTGATTTCTTGTGAACATCCAACCACAGTTCAGTTCTGGATGCTTCATGGCCTAAACTCTGTGACTTCATTAATAAAAGATAAATCAACATTTAAATATATTAAATAGATAATATTGTATTATAAATATTTAAACTAATTAAAAGATTACCAATGTACTTCGATTTCTATAAAAAAATTTGAGCCCGCAGTGTGTGGGATGACTTGATTCGCTCGGTTTGATGCATTCTGTCTTGATAAATCATGAAATAAATAAAATTCAATTTAATACTAATGTATTGAATGTCATGTCCTTTTCATATACATGTTTAAATGTAAAATGAGGATAATATAATAATATATATACTTCAATACCATCCGCTTCTGATCCCGATGCCTGTCAACAAACACTTTCCACTACTCTTTCGGTACCCCACTGGGTAGCTTCTCATACATTTGCAGCGCGGTCAACGAATCATCATTGACATCACACCACAATCTCCATTTAAAATATTTCCACTTCTTACCTATATTTTTCAATGTCCACTTCCGTGCTATCACATCAGCAACGGTAAAGTAGAAGAACATCTGTATATAGAAATTCATTTTGAACATATTAGTAACATGACATTCAATTAAAACATAATGTAATAAATTTAACTTGATTTGAGAATAAAACACTTCATTTTTCCATCTCAGAGGCATATGTCACCAATTGTCTTATGAAATGGTAAGGGAAATGGGCTCCGCTGCCAGCTGGCCTAGAATTTGCCCAAGCAACCCCACGGAATCATCCGTAGGGACCCCGTAAGAATCAAATGGCACAACAATCTTCTCACCATTCAGATTCCAAACATCTGAAATTTTTAGTTTTTTCTCCACGGTTTCATTTTTTTCTTCTTCAATGAGAAAAAAATTAGTATAAACAAAATGCAATAAATTTATTTAATTAAAATTTTTACCTATGATAGTGACACTCCAGTTTGTCTGGGATGAACTGGAAGGGGCACACCGCTGCCCCACTGATGAGGCTCCAAAAGGGGGAGTCGATGACTCAGCCTCTACTGGGGAATCCACAGATGGTGTGAGATATGGTGTAGGGGGAGATGGTGCAGTGGTGTCAGTAGCTGGTGCATCAGATGTCATGGGGAGGGAGCCAGATGGATAGTCATCTGTCGCAGAACTGGATAAAATAATGTAACACTTTTTCCATGGAATTCCTGTCAATTAATCAACTAAAATTAAGTTCAAGATATATATTTCAAAAAAATTATGCAGAAAAAAAAATTATAAATGATAATAGATGGAGTAATAACAGACAAAATATATATAACAATGATAATGAATGACTGAAGAAATGAAAAAAGTGGTTGCTGAATAAATAAATAATTGTATATAAAATCATTTTCCCCTTCAATCATGTCGGTTTCATTCTCCATTTCTTCATCCTCTTCATTCATCCTTGCTAGACTAATATTTTCAATATCATGATGGGCAAATAATTCTGCTTCCTGTTGCTGATTAAATTCAATTTCAGAGGTCAAATTTTCCACTTCATCACCCATATCATACAAATCTCTTTGTATTACGTGAGCAACTACACTCCACCATTCAACGGCAACATCATTCACATAATATACCATTTTTTCTTGCGATGCTAAGATATATGGATCATGCATTTCATGATCACCAACATCCATCAAGCGAGAGAAGTTTATAGAATTAAATTTCAAGGAATCTCTTTTAACGCCTCTGATAATATCAACCCATTTGCATTTGAATAAAACAACCACAAAATTTCCACAGTAGTTTAATTCAATAATATCATGTAGCTTTCCATAGTATTCCACTTCAGAAAATGTAAATATACCACTATTCTGTGTTCTCAAACCCACTTCTCGATCGACTGTACGAAATCTAAATCCATTCACATTATAAGCGTCGAACTTTCTAACTTATTTTAGATGACCTCTAGCAAGAAACATAAAATATTCTGACACCTCTACTCGAGTATCAGTATTCATGATCTGAAAAAAGAAATATACTTTATTTGATTTACAAAATGTATGTGTCAAACTAATATTCATGTTTATTGCAATATTTATGAACTTACACGTCATGAAAACCATTCTACAAGCTCTTTATTAACAACTTTCGTTATATCTTTCTCATTTCGTGTTTGGCCTCTCATTCATCTCTTTGTTTGTATCCCCAAATCTTCAATAAATGGATATGAAATTTCACTATTCAGTAGCACATATCTATGTGCCTGTAATAATTCCAATTCAGTCAGTTTCACATTTGAGGTCCTCCCAACTGATCGGCCAATTGCAGGAAATATTTTGGATTTCTGATGTATTTGAGATTGAGTCGATGTGTCATCAACACATCCAACTCGATTAAATCTTGTCTCAATATCATCCAAGTATTGAAAACAAAAGGTAAGACACTCCTCAACCACATAGCCTTCATCAATTGAGCCTTCTGGTTTAGCTTTATTTCTCACGTATGATTTCAAATTCCCTAGATATCTGTGAAATAAAATAAACATAATTATTCATTTAATTAAGTACCAAAAATTGTTTACTTAAAGAGAAAACATATAAATAAAGTACCTCTCAATTGGATACATCCATCGATAATGAACGTGGCCTCCTAATTTAGCTTCCTCAACCAAATTCACAGTTAAATGCATCATTATAGTAAAAAAGGATGAAGGAAAGATCATCTCCATTGCACAAAGGGTCAATACAAACCTCTACTGGAGGTTGTCAAGCTGAAATGGATGTAGAGATTTCTCACATAGTTTTCTGAAAAATGTGTAGAACTGGAGTACAACAGCAGGTATTTTTTCAGGTAATTATGTACGTAATTCCAATGGTAGTAACTGTTGTAACAAAATATGTGAATAGTGGCTTTTCAATCCATGTAACTTATGATTCTTCAAGTTAACATGCCTCGAGATGTTACTTGAATACCCATCAGATACCTTAACATTCTTTAACATTTGAAGGAATGTATCTTTATCTGTATTTTTCATTGCAAAAATTGCTGGAGGATACATTCCATTCTCATCTATCCAGAGATCATGTTTTATGTTCATTGCTTGTAAGTCTTTGCGAGCATTGATATGATCCTTCGACTTTCCATGCTCATTAAGTAATGTGAAAATCAAATTGTCATAAAAATTCTTCTCAATATGCATCACATCAAGATTATGCCGCAACAAATTAAATTCCCAATATGGATGTTTGGAGAATATACTTTTTTTCTTCCATTGTTTCGTTCTGGTTTTGCTTGACGATGCACTTCGGACCTGTTTTCCGCTATCATTCAAATTATGAACCCTCCCAAATTCTGTTTCAATATTTTCAAGCTGTACCAATATTCCAAAACCATTTAACAACTTTGGAGGTGGTCTGCGATCAATGGAACCATTAAATTTTGATCTGTTCAACCGAAATCTATGAGATGCATCGCGAAATCTTCAATGACACAAGAAGCACCATTTTCTACTGTGAGGTAGCCATTTGGGATCAAAATCAAATTTACAAATAGGACAATCCAAACCTGTGTATGTATTCCGTGTAGATAAATTCCCAAGACCAGGGAAGTCACTAATGGTCCACATTAAAGCAGCAAGCATTTTGAACATTGTTTTAGAAGAAGCATCAAAAGTCTCAACACCGTTGCTCCATAACTCCTGCAATTCGTAAATAAAAGGCTGCAAGTATACATCAATATCATTTACAGGCATTTTTTTCTAGGAATAATCATCGGAAGGATAAAAGATTTTTGTTGCATACACATCCACAGAGGCATATTATAAGGGATCAAAACAACTAGCCAAATGCTATAATTAGTACTCAAAGTCCCAAATGGGTTGAATCCATCAGCAGCCAATCCCAATCAAACATTCCTAGGATCAGCTGAGAAATCGAGATATAATGAATCAAATGTCTTCCATGATTGGGAATCTCATGGATGTCACATTAAACCATCATTGTTATAATCTACAGAATGGCACTTCTTGTGTTCGGCGGTTTTCAATGACATGAATAATCTTTGCTATCGAGGCTTAAAAGGAATGTAATGCAAACCTTTGTAGGTGTGATCATTTTCTTATTCTCTATGAAATTACGTTCATTCGGACTTCCAACATCACCCTTTGCCTACCATCTAGAAGAAGAGCATTTCTTGCAATTCTGTCTACTTGAATCCTCTCCCCAATAAAGCATACAATCATTGGGACACGCATGTATTTTTGTATAATTCAGACCAATCTAGTTAACAACTTTTTCCATATCATAAAAAGATTCTGATATTTTTGCTTCAGGAAATGCATCACGAACCAATTCCAATATCATAGACATTGCCTTATTTGTAATTCAACATAGACATTTGATATGGTACAACTTCAGAAAAAATGAAATCTTTGAATATTTCAAACACCCACTATACAACTCTTGATTTCCATCATCAACTAAATCATGAAACACATTTTCCTCAGTGAATTTTTCTCTTACATTTGGATCCACAAAAGAAAGAGGAAGATCCAATGATATGTGAAAATCTTGATCTACCTGTGTTACAGTCTCAAAAACATCACTTGTCATGTTGTAATTTGTAGCACCCTCTTCTGGTTGTTCTGATATGTTTTGATGCTGATAGTGGTGTCTGGCAGTGCCAAATGCATCATTTATTAGGTTTTTCATTTCATTTTCCATTTTCTATGAACTTGGGACCTCATTATGTGAATTAACATCAGTTCTCAATCTTTCTGTAACGTTTGATTCTCCATGCCAAATCCAACACAAATTTTGAGCAGGGAATTGCTTCAGTATTAAATGTTCATAAACCTCATCTCTCTTCAACCATGTTATAAATTTACATTTAGGACATGCACATTTTATTCTCCTATCAACGGATCGATTAGAAATTGCAAAATCTAAAAACTCATTCAAACCCTTAACATACTGAGGTTTGTTCCTCGGTAATTTGATCCAGCTTTTATCCATGTATATCACAATGTGCCTACACAAAAAACAAGGAATAAAACATGAGACATCTTCTATAACCCCATCATCAAAAACAAATAATGATGAACAAAATTTCCATAATAGAGAAAAATTCAAGGATATATCAAGAAATGGGTCTCAAAATTCCTCAAAGTCCCTAAAATAGAAGCACAAAATGGATGAACTCTTTCTATAAGAATGGTCCTTTTCATCATGTTATGGTTCATCCTGCCTCTACTCCTTGTACATTGGATTCTCTTCATTCCCAATATTAATTTATTGCATACCTGATAAAACTAAGGAATGAACGACCATCAATTTCCATGAATATTTATCTTCTATTCACATGTCCCTAGCGACAACGTCCAAAATGGATGTTATGACCAAAGAAAGTAGAGATGTACCAAGGTCTGGGTGAAGACCATCACCAAAGAAATGATCTTTCTCATAATTGATGACCCCTATATTTGGAGAATATATAACAAACATTGAAAGGTTATTGACATACTCCCATACTAATCTGTCACCAATAAAAAGTCTCATGAGTGGTTTATGTTATCAAATATTGGTTTTATCTTTCTTTGGGTAATGTTATTTCTGATTTTGTGGAATTATATGAGCTAGTACTATCAAGATTGAGGATATTGTGGCGATTGGGATGTCTATAAACACATCATCGATAATTTATATTCAAATCATTGAAGATGTAAATGTTGTCCAAGCTCTAATGATATGAGTAAACCATGATTTTATATTCAAATATATAGTGACATCGTTTCTTCGGCATTTTCATCACCACTAATAGTTTTAATTTTTTACATGGGTAGTTTATTTCAAGTGGTTGATGTTAGGGAGAGCCAAATGACACTACATGATCTTCAAACTTCAACACACACCCAATATTCAAACATAATTGAACACATTATTCCACTTATACTTTTCTAGATTTAGGTTAGATATATATATGGGGAGTGTTCAATCATAACATGAGCCCCACAATGTATTCCTAACATAACAGGCTATATTTAACCCTTAACCCATTATAGGTAAGATTTTTCATGGGTGAAGAACTCCAAGATAAATCTATGACAACACTCTTGTAGTATCCTTCCATTCCAAATAAATTCTCAATCTTTAATATGATCTTATGGTTCACCCATTAAATAACTACTCTTGTTTTATTGGTTTCCACTAAAACTCCATGCTATGATATTACATGTCCTAGAAACTTTTCTTATCAAAATGAGAAGCTACACTCTAAGGGATTAACATAAATGTAGTGATCATTAAGAGTGCCAAGATTATTCCCCCAGTACTTCCCACACTCTTCTTCACTCCCAAAGTAGAAAAATATTTCACATATAAACACCATGATAATATAATATACATATAGGTGAAACACCTGGTTTATAATATCCATGAAAAATAATTATAAAATTTATTAGTCCAAATTGTAGGAAAAATTTCTCAAAGTCCCCATCCCTACATCAAATGTCAATCTTGGATATTTTTTCCTCTATATCATTAACCATTTTTATAATTAATTCCTTCAACTAAGTGGGGTCTATATGATATAAGAGAAGAGATATCAACTGAGTTCCCAAAAATAATCCAATGGTGAACTCTGCATTGAATTCTGGAGGTAACATATTCTCAAAACCTGCACCACTATCCTCTATAAAAATAGAAGATACTTAGAAAATATGATATCTTAAATCTGGAGGGAGATTTCTAGTTCAGCCTAATTAAGGATAACATTCTCCTTAAAAAACATGTTTACACCCATCAGGTTCCACAAGGATCACTCAACAATGATAACAATAAAAATTTTACTTTAAACGAACCATAAAATCTACATTGAGGATCACAACAATAATATCTATTTCTAAAACATTAACTTACCACTCAAATTTTAATCCTAATATAGTGAGAATGTAGAACTGACATTTAAACCACTATTCCAAATTCTTTCCTATAAGAACAATCAAAATAAATGAATAATGCATAATCATGGTCTGTCACATGAATAATTCTACAATATGGGAAGAAGTAAAATAGTTATATGCAATTACATAAAATAAATTATTGTCGATTAATTAAGAAATAAAAATTTAAAATTGTACTATTACATGCCAGGAATAAGATTTAACTGCTGTATATTTCATGTAGTAGGAGTGCATTGAATTATGTAATACATGTGGTTGATTACTGACTTGTGGATCTACCATGAGATGACTTTGTCTATAAGGGGAATCATCATTACCACCACAACCAATAAAATGATAACCAATAATATTTAATGTACTAGATTGAGATGGAAATTCTCTGTGCATTGAGGATCTTGCAGCACTTTAATTCATCATAATACCCTTACAGAACTACTTCAAGTGGACCATACATTTGCACTAATGGCATGGTGTAGGTAGAATTATATATTCTAACCAAACATTCACTAGTATTCCACATTTATAGCACAGTAATAACCAACCCCTAGTGGGTTGCAGTTGAATGTTGTTGGGATGTGTGGCCAGATCTAAAACCTCCCTTATCCTCATACTCTTCACACTTCTTTTTCTTTTCCCAGTTTAAATGATCACCTTAAACCTCTACTAGAACTTCTTTATAGAATCTAGATTTTCCAACATGTTAAATTTCCACAATCCAAGATCGTGCAACCACTTCATCTTATATATTAAACATAATAAAAAATACTAGGGGGAAAATATATTTTCTGGAATCACATTTAAAAGTAGTGGACTTTATTTTCTCATAAGAAATCACATCTAGTGAGAAATGAACTAGTTTCATTGAATGGTTATCATTCTCCAACATTTTATGATCCCCCTAATGCAAATAACAAAATTCACGGGACATAGAAATAGGCGCGTTAATAAGAAAATATTGTTCATTAAAGAGAACCTTTAATTACTCCTAACACATGTGCTCATGTTTCTTAACCTGGTCGACTAATTCCCACTATTTGTGACTAGGAACTTCCAAGATTAATAAAGAACACATTAACTTGACCGCTTTATGACTATGAAAAAATATGAAAATACTCTCAACATTTTCAAACCACTCAAAATAATTCTAGGCATATGTACTACCTAAAAATTAGGGATCCATTTCCTGGATGAACTTTTGGGCCTTATCTTTTTATAGACCAGAATCAGATTCATTAGAATGATCAGGACTGCTGGCCAATCTATGATCTAATTCTTTAACATCCAAAAACATGTCTTATATTAATATTTGATCAACTAGTGAGGGATAATTTTCTATGATGACTTTCCCGATATTCGCATGAATCCTTTAAGAATTCATGTTGCAACATCAATTAGAAACCGCAATAGAAACCATTAATACATTTTCCAAATAAATTTACAAAAACACTATCTTCCAATATTTTCATAGGATAAAAAACACCATAAAACAGTAGGAGCAACAAAACCATACCTAGAGGTAAAGATGATGTAGCTTCCAGGGTCACGGGGGGCCAGGGGTCGCGGGGTCGCCAGGTTCGGGGTCACGGGGTCGCCGGGGTCGCGGGGGGCCGAGGTCGTGGGGGAAGCGGGGGATGGGGGAAGCGGGGGAAGGAGGGTCGGGGGGGGGGGGGGGGGCGAAGTGTCGGGTGTTAAAAAAACCAATGTTTCACGGCGGATTATTATAAATTGATGCGAAACCTTTTTTACAAAATGTTTAGCGGCGGTTCCTAGAACCGCCGCTAAACAGCGGTTTTGTTGTAGTGCATGTTTTGATGATATCCACGAATTTTATTGGAATATATGACATTTTAGGATTTATTCAATGTATTTTGTTCTAAGTAATAAAGTTGTTATGAATTTCATAAAAAAAAATACTAAATAATGTAAAAATTTACATAAATGAGTTTTTAAAACAAATACTATATTATTAAATGATATAATAGTTCTAAAAATCTAATGTTCAAACAAAATAATTATATAATAATAGATATGTCATTAATGATAGAATTAGGGTATTATTATAATAAATGGTTAATAATAGATATTTCATTAATGAATCACTTGGGGTTATCATGGCATTTTATAGTAAGTTTATTAACCATTTATTATAATAATACAAGAATACATGGTAAAAGTTAAACTATTTAACTTTGAGTTAAATCTAAAAGATAAGTTTAATATGGTGACATAACCCTATCTAAAACCTATTTTTTGAGATTTTTTCAACCTATACCCACCTTAGCCTCTAAATAAATCATTTTAGAGCCATTATAAAATGAATATGACTGTATAATAAAATAATATTTCAATCTTTTCCTAAAGTGACCCTCACCTCTCTTAAAAAAGGGTATTTACCCTTATCTCAAAATCACACCTCCAAGGCCATTTGGCTCAGACCAATCCTGCTCAAATATCATCCCAACAACCCACACATCGACCTATAGGACTTAATTTTATTATAAAGGAAACGTAAAGATCCCTTTTGATCAACTCAAAAAGAAACACCCAAAGAAGAGGTAATAATTTCACCACCTCTTTCAATGTTCTTTTCATCTTCCACTTCCTCTTTCTTTTTTTTCCATACCAAATTAATAACTCTTATACCTTATACATACTTTGATACTATTTTAAATATGATACAATCATATTCATTATTCTATCCATCCTATGAATGACAATTCGTCATACGTGTGTACGTACAGCTTACCGTATCCACGTCGTGGTGTAGTTTGTTATTCAAACACTTCATTTTTTTGATGGGTATAATAATGAGTATAACTGGTCTAAATAATAAATATAAAATATTAAGGATTATTTATATATGATATACCATAAAATTACAGATGATTTCACCATCAATGGAATGATATTTCCGCTCATGCGTATGTATGGATTACCGTCTCCACAAACGCAATGAAATTCATTCCCCATCATAACCATTCAAGAATAATTTTTATTTTATGATTAAAAATAATTTTTTGAACTTAATATAATTTTGGGTATGAATAAAATACATCTTATCCATATAAAACATGACTTATGTAATAAAACATATAAAGGAAAACAAATCAGTTAACACCCAAAACAGTGATACTGCTGAAATTTTATTAACAAAGCAATATTAGAAGATCATATATGATATCATATTTATGTATGTGCTTATTTTATAATTTAATATCATTGATTTAACAATTATAAATGAGGTTAACTTACCCTCAAACAAGGAAAAGTACAAGGTACGGGTTAATTCTACAATCTCTTCCTTATATGAGGTTGTTTATATGCGAGTATCAACTAGGACCTCTTTATCATCCACATATGTGTTTCTTAAAAATGTATTTCAAAAAAAATACTATTTTTTAGACTATGGTTTAAATTAATTTATACCATTTTTTGAGTTTTTCTATAATTTTTATAAAGTAATATTTCCATCCTTTTCCAAATAAGGTCATTTACAACCTTTTCAACAAAATTAAGGAAAGAATGTTTTTTTAACTTATACAGCGAGTGCAGATGTTTTATGCCATTATAAAATATTAGAATCTTCCCTTAAAATCTTATAAGAATATTTTCAAAATAAATGTTTTCTTTTTTAATTATGTGACTTTTAAATGATTTCAAAATAGAAAGAGATATTTCTCTCAAATATTTTTGATTTCATCTATGTCAAAATCCTTTGAAGTATTTTACACATGTTTGAACTTGATTTATTATGATACAATCTTTCATATTGTATTAAAGGTTTTGGGATATGTTTGATAGTGTATGTTTTATTTTTATACCATTCAAGGTTTACAGTTAAAGTATTAACATTTTATATGCTAGTTTTAATAAGAATTTTTATGTTATGTATCAACCTTTTCATATGAGGAATGCATTGGACATAGTAAGTGACGGGTGGAGCCTGTTATAGTTCCTTGATGCATCAGACAGTCTAATGAGACATACTAGTTTCTTTGAACAAGGCCTTGACAAAATTGTATTCGTAGTCTTGGCACGTGTCCTTGACTATGTGGTTAAGATGTCCGACATTATGAAATCAATCAAAATAAAATTCTCTATTGATATTACATGTTATTATTCAACTTGTATAGTATCCTTGTGAATAATTAAATATAATTATTTGATTAATCTTCACCAAATTATGATGAATTTTATGTTTAAAAGGATTCTATTTTAGTCTTATACATCGCCTTAAATGTTTATGCTCATTTATGAAAATATTCTGCTATATTGTTATCCTTACTGAGCACCTCAACTCATGCATCTCTATGTTTTATTTTTTCTAGGATGTTAAGAAGTGTATTATAAATGACCTGCAGGTACTGTCTTAGGGATATGAATGTGTTCAAAGGAGAAAATTTTGTTGTTATTTTTCATTTCATAATGTAATGTAAAACTTTTGTTTGTATCTAGTACTTCCAAGGATACTAAACTGGTCAGTCTTTCGGGGAATGATTCCTTCAATCATGCCAATGTTATGTAATAATTCACCAACTCTGGGTAACTAGGGTCAGGGCGTTATAGTTAGTATTAGAAGAATTTTAGTACAAACCATGGAAGCAATATTTAGAAAAACTCTGATTAGAGAACATTACCCTAAGATAGACTTTGAGGATTAGTATAGAAGAACTTCCTAAAATTTTGGTAATGTAGAGATTTTGTGTATTTTCCAAGAAATAAATCTTTGACTATATACGAGCAGGTAGAGGTGGATCTAGCATAGATGTACCTGGGAGTGAAAACTCCGTCAAGGAGTTTTAGACTTGACTCGGGGTATCCCGGTACACGACAATGGGCCTTGTTGCACTCGTGGATACGACACTCTCAAGGGATATTCTTAGAATAATTCACATTTTATTTAAAAACAATTATGGAGGATTTATGAGTATATACATCCTCAAAAAAATTATGATTATGGATTATATCCATAAACTGTTCAATTTATGTTAAGTGTTTTACAAGTTTTTAATTATGTATTTCGATTCATAAACTAATCTACTGTATGAAATTGTTTAGAAATGGAACCTAGTGGAATGAATGGAAAACGTATCAACATAGGTAATCCATATAGGGATTTACCTCCTACTCAAGATAATTATAGTGGAGTCGGTTATGCAACTAGTTTTTATCAGCTTATCACCATACTGGGACAACTCACTCAGGATATGAATAATAACCATACTAGTATAGAGCACCTTGATCCACAATATGGAGTATCAATGTTAGACTGATTCATGAGGATACAACCACCAACATTCAATGGGGCTACATATCCATTTGTATATAAGCAGTACATAATTTCCTTAGATAAAATATTTCTTGCTTTGGGGTGTAGTGAAAGGGAAAAAGTTGTCATAATGTTTATCACCTCACGAGAGATGCAGATCAATGGGGGTCATTAATTCAAAACAAAAAGGAGGATGAAGAATTATCAAATATTAAATGGAGGGAGTTTAAAGAGATTTTATTAGAAAAATTAATTTCTCATGACCATCGAGTTGATATGAAAATAAAATTTTAGAGTCTGATGAAGAAGGAGGATGAGAATGTCGCAAAGTATGAGGCTAAACTTACAAGGTTAGCAAGGCATGCAGAAGATTATATACATAACCCAAGGATTAAGATTGGTCGATTATTTTATGGGTTATAACTATTTCTCCGTCGAGAATTAGTCTCAAAATCCTTCTCACAATACAAAGAAATTGCCTCATGTGCTATCAATATTGAAAAGTAAATCTCTAAGTCATACTAATTTAAATTAAATCAAGAGAATAAGAGATCTGTTGAACACTCTAAAAATGTAAATAAAGGGAAGAAGGGAAAATTTGAATTTCCATCCTATGATAAATGTGGGAAGAAACACCCTGGTACTTTCATGAAGGGAATGGGAGTCTGTTACAAGTGTGGTGAAAAAGGCCATCATGCTCATGACTGCAAGGGAAAAAAAGAGGATTTCAATGTTGAATTCTAAAATTGTAGAGAAATGGGGCATTATGAAAATTAATATCCTAATTACTGATGAAACATACCTCCAAAAAGGACAAGGGAGAAAGGACAAGCTTATGCAATCACTACTACTGAGGTTGAAGCTCCGAAAGACATTTTGGTAGGTAATTTAATGGTTTCCTAAGGTTTATCCCATGATATATTTGATTTTGGATCATAGCATTGTATCATATCTTCCTATTTTTCTAAAAAATTAGATATTTCCAATTTTATTTAACAAGGGAGTTGTCTATCAAAAATCCTAAGGGAAGTATCATTGTAATAATTTTTTGTAAATCAGTCCCTATTAGGGCATTTAAATGTTCTTTATTCAATGATATCATCGTCATACCCATGATTTAATTTTATATAATCATCAGTATGGATTGGATTTCAAAACATGATGTGAAAATTTATAGCAAGGAGTTTTAAATTTTCGATGATGATAATGAGTACCTTATCTTTAGAGAATAAATATCACCACCAGATTCTTATCTAGATCCACCCCCTGTAGCTCTACTAAATTAAATTATTGGGGAGGAAGAGAATGAAATAACTATGGGTGAGGAAAATAATTTTCATATATAGGATGTACCTATTGTGCAAGAATATGTTGATGTGTTTCTAAAGGATTTACCTAGACATCCTCAAGAACAATAAATTCAATTTTATATTTATAGAATTCTTGGTCCGATACCCATATCGAAGACCCCTTATATAATGGAAACATTGAAATTAGTGGAACTAAATAAACAACTAGGGGAATTGAGTAATAAGGGATTTATTCTCCCTACTATTTCTCCATTGGGATCCCCTATTCTTTTTGTTAAGAAGAAAGATGGATCTATGAGGTTGTGCGTTGAATATTGGGAGATCAATGCTATAACAATAAATAAAAAGTATCCCCTACCTCGCATTGATGATTTATTAGACCAAATTCATAGAGCTAAATATTGTTCAAAGATTGACCTTCGATTTTGATATCATCAGTTGTGTGTTAAGAAGGAAGAAATTCCAAAAACAACATTTTGAACTAGGTACAGGCATTGTGAGTTTATAGTAATTCCTTTTGGACTGACTAATGCACCCTCTCTTTTCATGGATCTAATTAATAGAGTTTTCAAGGAATATTTTGATTAATTTATAGTATTATTTAATGATGATATCTTGGTATACTCAAAAAGCTATAAAGATCAAGAAAATCACTTGACCGCTATTCTAAAAACCCTGTGAAGAATTGAATTATATGGGAAGTTTGGAAAGTGTTAATTCTGGCATCAAAAAATTTCTTTTCCTGGCCATATTGTCTCTATGGATTGAATCTCTATTGATCCTTCTAAGATAAGAGAAATAAAATGATGTCCAACACCGACGTGTATAATTTAGGTATGCATCTATATTGGTTTAGCAGGTTATTTTTTGTGCTTCGCCCAGAATTTTTCCTAATTTTCAAACCCATTTACCAATCTCACACGTAAAGGGGTTAAATTTGTTTGGAAAAAAGAGTGTGAAGAATGTTTTGAAGAACTGAAGAGAAGATTATTCAACTCTCCTATCATGACTCTACGGTCAGGGAATGATGGGTATGTTATTTATAGTGATGCTTCAAAGAAATAACTTGGTTGTGTCCTTATGCAGAATTATAGAGTTATTGCCTATGCATCACGACAGCTAAAAATTCATGAACAAAACTATCCCACTCATGATATTGAGTAAGCAGTTGTAATATTTTCTTTAAATATTTGAAGACACTTTCTCTATGGTGAAAAATGTGAGGCATATACTCATCACAAGATATTGAAGTATATTCTCTCACAAAAAGAACTCAACACGAGGAAAAGGAGATAGATCAAACTACTGAAGGATTATGATTTCACTATACACTACCACCTGGGGAAGGAAAATAAGGTATTTGATGCTTTGATCAGAAAGGATCATGGATTTTTGAACAAGATGAGAGTTAAAAGGGATCATATGTTCATGGATCTGGTAAAAATGGATATGGGAATAATCATGGAAGTTGGAACATCAATACTTCTTCAAATGGCTTCTAACCCATCTTTACTAGAAAGGATAAAAAGTTCTCACACTGATGATGAGGAGTTTCAAAAGAAAATTAAAGATATGAATGATGGGAGAATGATTGACATCGTATATAGGGATGGAATTTTGAAATTTGGGAGGAGACTTTTTGTTCCTGATATACATGATCTAAAAAGGGAAAGGTTGGATAATTCTCATAGCTCCAGTTTCTCTTTACACCCTGGTAGCACTAAGATGTATATATATTTTAAGGTACATTTTTTGTGGGACAACATAAAGAGGGAGATTTCTAATTTTATGTCAATATGTATGGCTTTTCAATAGGTTAAGTCTGGAATAAAACATCCCGGAGGAGTCATGCAACCTCTTCCCATACCTGAGTGGAAATGGGATGATAGTATGATGAACATTGTAATGAGGCTACCTAATACTCCTAGAAGGAATGATGTAATATGGTTCATTATTGATATTCTTACCAAGTCAGCACATTTTCTTCCTATAAGATAAGATTTACCACATAAAATTTAAGCAAGACTATATATTATTGAAGTTTTTAGACTTTACGGAGTACCCCTATTTATTGTTTATGGTTGTGATCCCCATCCTACATCGAGATTCTGGAAAATTCTTCATAAGGACTTAGATAATAAACATTGTTTGGGCACTACCTACCACCCTCAAAATGATGGACAATCAGAACGGACTATTCAAACCATAGAAGAAATGTTGATATCTTTCTCACTTTACTTTCAAGGTATGTGGGTTCAATATTTTCCTCTGGTATATTTTTCCTATAACAATATTTTCCATTGAAGTATTTAGATGGAACCATATAAAGCGTTATATGGAAAGAGATATTGCACACCAACTTGTTGGGATGATGTTGTTGAAAGAAAACTCATAGGCCTAGAACTTATGGAGGAAACAATGGAAAAGGTGAAGGTTATCCAAACCCACATCAAAGCAGCTCAAAGTAGGAAAAAGAGCTACGCCGATAACCGAAGGATTTGCAATTTCAAGTCGAAGATCATGTTTACTTGAAGTTATCTCTATTGAAGAGTGTTATACGTTTCAATATGAAAGTAAAATTATGTCCTAGGTACATCAGAACTTTATAAATTCTAGAACAAAATGGATTTTTAGCTTATTTCTTGGAAATTCTGCCATGTCTCTCCAATGTTCATGATGTGTTCCACGTATCACTGTTGAGAAAATACATGTATAACCTAACGCATGTACTCTACAATGAAAATATGGAACTAGAACATGATCTATCTTATTTTTAAGAGCCTTTCAAGATTCTTGATACTATATAACAAGTGCTGAGAAACCAGACAACTCATCAGGTGAAAGTTCTATGGAGAAACCATAAGATGGAAGAGGCAATGTGGGAACCTGAGGAACTTATGCTGAATAACCACCCGACTCTTTTTATGCTGTAATATTATAGAAATTTCAAGGATGAAATTATTTTAAGGAGGGAAGAACGTAACACCACAAGCTTCCAAGGTACACTTCTTTTTGAATAATAAAATAGCCTTCACTATACGCAATTTCGAGTTCTAACACACCTCAACTAATCAAACTAGTTGTTAATAATAGCAATACCCACTTTTTGAAATTTTATAAATTTTATTTTTCGAAATGGACTTCATTTTTTTATTTTTAATATCAAAATTACATTAGAGTGAATTTTTGGTATTTTTATAATACATTTCATATTTTGATGAATAGTAAAAAATACTAAATTTTAATTAAAAACAACATTTTTAATCAAAATAATTTAAAGTGTAAAATTATAAATTTGAGTTCTTTAAAAGTATCATTAGATTATATTTTTATCATTTAATATAATTTATGTCATTGTAAGTAATTTTACATTTAAATCGTACATAAACATATGTCAATCTTTTGATAGTTTTTTCTTCTTAAAAACCAGATTTTTGGTTTTGACTACAGGAATTAATTTTAAATTAATTTCTGAAACTTATATGTTTTGAATTTAGAAAAATTTATTTCATATTTGGAATCATATGGTCAAAATTTTTTAATTAGATAACTTTTCGTTTCATACATTATGAATAATTACTTCGGTAAATATTTTATTTACCATGGTTAAAGGGTAAATCCGATAAATTGGGTAAAAAATAATATTATAATAATATTAAATTACCCTAACACATGTACTAACCATATTTTATGATACATGTCCAACCTTGGTAATCCTTAGGTTGATTTTGGGAACCAATGGTTCCACTTGGGAGTGATAAGGATATTTTATATTAAATAATCTAAAGTAATGACCAAAATATGAAAAGCATGTATATTTAGGTAAAACAATTTTTATATAAAGTTATATAATAGTTATATTAGACTATAAATAGTAATTAGAAATCTAATAATATTTCATACAACATGATATTTTATTTATAATTTTTATACATAAAATAAATATATTTATATATGACACAATAATGATGCATTATTTCCCTTATTAAAGAAGAATCAAATAAATGATATTATAAATATTAAATTAAATATAATTTGAATGTTTTGATGACATCCAAAAAAAATTAAATGAATATGACATGTTAGTATTTATTCAAGGTATTTTCCCTGAAGTAATAATCTTTCTATGACTTTTACAAATACCAAATACTAAATAATGTCAAAATTGACATAAATGAGTTTTTAAAACCAATACTATATTATTAAATGATATAATAGTCTTGAAAATATAAGGTTCACAAAAAAGACATACATAATAATATATATTTTATTAATTAAATATTTTTTGTTCTCTTGGTATTATACAGTAATTTTATTAACAATTTATTATAATAATACAAGAATACATGGTAAAAGTTAAACTATTTAACAAAGAGTTAAATAAAAATGATAAGGTTAATATGGTGACCTAATCCTGCCTAAAACCTATTCGATGAGAGTTTTTCAACCAATAACCACCTTATCCTCAAAATAAATCATTTTTTATCCATTATAAACTTAATATGATTGTATAATAAAATAATTTTTCAATCTTCTCCAAAAATGACCCTCAAATCTCTTATAAAAGGGTACTTCCCCTTCTCTCAAAATCACACCTCCAATGTCATTTGACTCGTCCAAAACCTACTCAAATATCATCCCAACTATCCTCACATATACCTAGAGAAATTTATATTATCATAAAGCCAACCTAAGTATCCATTTTGATCAAATCAAAAGGAAACACTCGAAGAAGAGGTAATAATTTCACCACCTCTTTCAAAGTTATTTTCCTCTTCCACTTATTCTTTCCTTATTATTTCCATACCAAAATAATAACTCATGTACTGTATATATACTATGATGTTATTATAAATATAGTACAACTATATTCATTATTCTATCCATCCTATGAATGAGAAGTCAGCATACATGGGTAGGTTCGGCTTACCGTCTCCACATCGTGGTCTAGTTTGTTATTCAAACCCTTAATTATTTGGATGGGTATAATAATGAGCATAACTGATGTAGATAATAAATATAAAATTTAAAGGTTTCTTTATATATGATATACTATCTATTTAAATAATACTTCACCATCAAAATAATGATATTGTCACTCGTGCATACGTACATATTACCGTCTCCACAAACGCGATGAAATTAATTCCCCATCATAACCATTCAAGAATAATATTCCTTTTATGATTAAAAATAATGTTTATGAACTTAATATTATTCTGGATATGAATAAAATACATCCTATCCATATCAAACATGACTTACATAACAAAACATATAAAGGAAAATGAATCAGTTAACACCCGAAATAGTGATAATACTAAAATATTATTAACAAAGCAGTATTAGATGATCATATATGATATAATATTTTTATATATGGTTATTTTATAATTTAATAAAAATTATTTAACTTTTATTTAGAATTTTAACATAACCTATACCAAGTAAAAGTACAAGGTAAGGATTAATTCTACAATCTCTTCATTATCTGAGGTTGTCAATACGTGAGTATCTACTAGGACCACTTTATCATCCACATCTGTGTTTCATAAAAATGTATTTCAAAAAAATTTACAATTTCCTAGACTATGGGTTAAATTAATTTATACCCTTGTTTGAATTTTTATTTAATGTTTATAAAGGAATCTTTCCATCGTTTTCCAAACAAGTTCATTTGCGACCATTTCGACAAAATTAAGGAAATAATGTTTTTTAACTTATACGGTGAGTGCAGCTATTTTCCGCCATTATAACATCTTTGAATATTCCCTTACAAGATTATAAGAATATTTTCAATATAAATTTTTTATTTTATAATTATGTGACTTATAAATGATTTCAAAATAGAAATATATATTTCTCTCAAATAAGTTTTATTTCATCTATGTCAACATCCTTTGATGAATTTTACACTTTTTTTAAGTTGATTTAATATGATACAAACATCCATATTATATTAAAGGTGTTATAATATGTTTGATTGTGAATATTTTATTTTTTTAACATTCATGGTTTATTTTTAAAGTATTAACATTTCATATTCTAGTTTTAAGATGATTTTTTATATTATGTTTCAACCTTTTCATATGAGAAATGCCTTGGACTTAGTAATTGATGGGTGAAGCCCAATATAGCTTCTAGATTCATTTGTAGGTCTCATGGGACAAACTATTGTCTTGGAACAAGGCCTTTTCAAAATCTTACTTGTATTCTTGGCACGAGTCCTTGACTATGTGGTTATGATGTCCGACATTATGCATTTCATCATTATAAAATTGGCTATTGATATTAATTGTGATTATTAGACTAGTAGAGTATCAATATAAATAAGTAAATGGAATTGTTTGATTTATCTTTTCCATATTATGTTGATGATTAATTTTAAAAGGATTGTGTTTTAGTCACATACATCGCCTAAATATTTTATGATTATTTATAAAAAGTTTCCAATATATTTTTATCCTTACTTAGCACCTGATCTCACCCCTTTCTTTGTTTTATTTTTTCCAGGATGTGAAGAAGTATATTATGACAAACCTATAGGGATAGTATAAGATATATAAATGTGTTCAAAGGATAAAATAAAGTTATTGTTTTTCATTTTATATTGTAATGTAAAACTTATCTTTGTATCTAGTACTTCCAAGGATACTAAACTGATAGGTCTTTCGGGACATGATTCCTTGTATCTTGCCAATGTTATGTAATAATGCACTGACTCTGGGTAACTAGGGTTGGGGCATTATATTTGGTATCAAAGAAAGTTTAGTACAAACCTTAGAATCTAGATTTAGAAAAACTCTGATTAGAGAACATTACCCGAATATAGACTTTGAGATTTGTATAGAAGAACTTCCGAAAATTTTGGTAATGTAGAGATATTTTATATTTTCCAAGAAATACGTCCCTATCTAGATACAAGTAGGTAGTGACAGCTCTGGAAAAAATGTACCTTGAAGTTAAAACTTCGACAAAGAATTTTAGGATTGACCCAGGGTATCCCAGTACACGATAACAGTCCTAGATGCACTCTGGGTTACGACAATCTCGGGGGATATGCTTAGGATAATTAAAATTTTCATTACAATCCATTATTAAGGATTTATGATTATTTACCTCTTCAAAGAAAACATTTTTTATGATTATGGATTATATCCCTAAACTACTTAATTTATGTTAAGTGTTTTATAGGTTTGGAATTATGTATTGTGATTCATAAACTAATCTAGTGTATGACATTGTTTATAATTGGTGCCTAGAGGAAAAAATGGAAACTATATCAACACACATAATCCATGTAGTGATTTCCCTCCTACTCAAGATAATTATAGTGAGCTATTGATTCAAATGGTGTTGATCATCTTATCACCACACTGGGAAAACTCACTTAGGTTATGAATAATAACCTTACTCGTATGGAGCACCCTTCTCCACAACGCAAAGGATCAATGTCAGACCACTTCATGAGGAAAAGGCCATGAATATTCAATGGGACTAAAAATAAATTTGTAGCTGAACAATGGATAAGTTCATTTGAAAAAATATTTAATGTTTTGGGGACTAGTGAAAGGGAAAAAGTTTTCATGGAAGTTTATCGCCTCATGGGTGATGCAGATCAATGGTGGTCTTTAATTCAAAACATAGAGGAGAATGAATAAGTATCAAATATGGAATAGATGGAGTTTAAAGAGATTTTATTAGAAAAATACATTCTTTATGACCGTCAAGTTGATATGGAAATACGATTTCTGAGTCCGAGGCAAAAGGAGGATGACAATGTCGCAATGTATGAGGCTAACTTTACAAGGTTAGTAAGGCATGCAATAAATTATATATATAACCAAAGGAGTAAGATTGATATATTATTTGATAGGTTAAAACAATTTATTCATCCAGTATTATTCTCACAATCCTTCACATCATACAATGATATTGTCTCATGTGATATCAAGATAGAAAAGGAATTCTATAAGTCTTACAACTTTAAGGAAAAGAAAGGGAAGAATATATCTATTGAACACTATGGAAATGGAAATAAGGGGAATAAGGGAGAAGTTGAATTTCCATCCTGCGGTAAATGTGAGAAGAAACACCCCAGTACTTTCCTGATGGGAATGATAGTATGTTACAAGTGTGGTGAAAAAGGCCACCAACCTCCTGATTGCATGGGAACAAAAGAGGATATCAATATTGAATGCTATAATTGTAGAGAAATGGGGCATTATTCAATTTATTTTCCTATGCACCAAGGAAAATTACCTCAGAAAATGCCAAGGGAGAAAGGCCTAGCTTTTGCGATCACTACTACTAAGGTTGAAGCTCCGAAAGAAGTGGTGGATGGTAATTTAATGGTTTTCTTGTGTTTATCCAATGCTTTATTTGATTCTGTATCATCATATTTCGTCATATCTTCGTAGTTTTCTAAGAAAATTAGATATTTTCAGTTTTATTTAACAAGGGTGTGTTCAGTGAAAACTCTTAAAGAAAGTATCATTGCAACAAAGTTTTTTGAATCAGTCCATATTAGGGCATATTAATGTTCTTTATCCGCCGATCTCATCGCCATACCCATGATTGAATTTGATATAATCCTTAGTATATATTGGATTTTGGACCATGAAGTGAAAATTTATTTTAATAATAAGGATGTTACAATTTTCTATGATGATAAAGAGTAACTAATCATTAGAGCAGAAATGTCACCACATGATTCTTATCTAGATCCACTCCCAGTAGCTCTACTAAATACAATTGTTGGAGGGGAAGAGAATGAAATCACTATGGGTGAGGAAAAGAATTCTTAAATAGAGTATGTACCTATTGTACAAGAATATGTTGATTTGTTTCTAGAGGATTTACCAGGACATCCTCCAGAATGAGAAAATGAGTTTTCCATTGATTTATTTCTTGGATCAAGGCCCATATCGAAGACCCCTTATAGAATTTCCATAGTGGATTTAGTGGAATAAACAAAACAACTAGAGGAATTGAGTAATAAGGGATTTATTTTCTCTAGAGTTTCTCTATGGGGAGACCTTGTTATTTTTGTTAAAAAGAAAGATGGATCTATGAGGTTGTACATTGACTACAGGGATATCAATTCTATAACAATAAAGATCAGGTATCCCATACCTCTTATTGATGATTTATTTGACCAACTTTATGGAGCTACATATTTTTCAAATATTGACCTTCGATCTGGATATCATTTTTTGTGTGTAAAGAAATAAGGAATTCCGAAAATAGCTTTTAACTAGGTACGGGCATTACAAGTTTACAGTAATGCCTTTCTGACTGACTAATGCACCCTATGTTTTTATGGATATAATGAATATAGATTTAAAGTAATATCTTGATGACATCTTAGTAGTATTTATTGATGATATCTTGGTATACTAAAAAATATATGATTATCATGATAATCACTTCTACACTATTCTGAAAACCCTCAGAAGAAATGAATTATATGAGAAGTTTAGTAAGTGTGAATTCTGGATTTAGTAAATTTCATTTTTTGGCCATATATTCTATAAGGATGTAATATCTATTGATCCTTCTAAGATGAGAACAGTACAATAATGGCCATTACTGATGACTATAACTGAGTTATGCAGTTTTATTGGTTTGGCAGGTTACTATCAGAACTTCTTCTAGAATTTTTCCTGATTGGAAAACCCATTAGACAGGATTGCACGTATAGGGGTCAAACATGTTTAGAAAAAATAGTGTGAAGAATGTTTTGAATAGCTAGAGAGAAGATTAGTAAATGCTTATATCTTGACTCTACTATCGGAGAATGATGGGTTGATTATTTATAGTGATGCTTCAAATAAAGGACATGGTATTTTCTATATTCATAATGGTAGAGTTGTTTCTTATGCATCATGACAGCTAAAAATTCATGAACAAAACTATCCCACTGATGATATTGAGTTAGAAGCTGTAATATTTTATTTAAAGATATGGAGATACAATCTCCATGGTGAAAAATGTGATATATATATTGATCACAAGATCTTAAATTATATTTTCTCACAAAAAGAACTCAACATGAGACAAAGGAGATGGATTTAACTACTCAAGGATTATGATTGCACTACACACTACCACCCGGGGAATGAAAAATATAGTGGCAGATGCTTTGAGCAGAAAGGATCATGGTGTTATGAACAAGATGGGAGTTGAATGGGATCCTATGTTCATGGATCTAGTAAAAATGAATATAGGAATAATCATTAAAGGTAAAACATCAATACTTTTTCAAATTGTTTCCAACCCATATTTACTAGAAAGGAAAAAAAGTTCACATACTTATAATGATGAGTTTCAAAATAATATTGAAGCTATGAATTATTGGAGATTTTTGACTTCGTATATGAAGATGGAATTTTGATATTTGGGATGATAAATTGTGTTCCTGATATACCATATCTAAAAATGGAATTGTTGGATCATTCTCATAGCTCCAATTTCTCTATACACCATAGTAGAACTAAGATGTATAGATATTTGATGGAACATTTTTGGTGGTACTAAATGAAGAGGGATATTTCTGATTATGTGTCAAGATGTATGGTTTGTCAACAGGTTAAGTCTGGAAGCCAACATCCTGGTGGAGTCATGCAACATCTTCCCATACCTGAGTTGAAATGGGATGATATTATGATGGGATTTATCATGGGGCTACCAAACACTCCTAGAATGAATGATGAAATATAGGGAGCTGTTGATCATCTTACCAAGTCATAACATTTTCCTGCTATAAGAGAAGATTTACCACATGAATGTTTAGAATGATTATAAATTAATGAAGTTGTAAGTCTTCATGGAGTACCCATGTCAATTGTTTCTGATCGTCATACCTGTTTTACCTCAGGATTCTAGAAAAATCTTTAGTAGGACTTTGATACTAAACTTCATTTGAGAACTACCTACCACCCTCAAACTGATAGACAATCAGAATAGACTACTCAAACCTTAGAAGACATGTTGAGATCTTTCTCACTTGACTTTCAAGGTATGTGGGATCAATTTTTAACTTTGGTGGAATTTTCATATAACAATAGTCTCCATTCAAGTATTCATATGGAACCATATGAAGCGTTATATGGAAAGATATGTCACCCACCAACTTGTTAGGATGATGTTGTTGAAAGAAAACTCGTAGGCCCAGAACTTGTTGAGGAAACAATGGAAAAAGTGAAGGTTATCCAAACTCACATCAAAGCATCTCAAAGTAGGCAAAAGAGCTATGCCGATAACCAAAGGAAATATTTGGAATTTCAGGTAGGAAATAATGTTTTCTTGAAGGTATCTCCATGGAAGGGTGTTATATGATTTGGTACGAAAGGAAAATTAGGTCCTAGGAAAATCGTGCTTTTCGAAATTATATAACGAATTGGAGTTGTAGCTTATTTTTTTGGCAATGCCACAAAGTCTCCCCAAAGATCATGATCTGTTCTATGTATCACAGTTGGGAAAATGCATGTTTGGCCCAATGCATGTACCCACCAATGATGAAATAGAACATGAACCTGATCTGTCTACTTATGAAGAGTCTTCCAAGATTATTGATGCCAGAGAAAAAGTGTTGAGAACCTTGAAGACTCATTTGGGGAAAGTTCTATGGAGAAACCAAAAGATAGAAGAGGCAATGTGGGAACCCAAGGAACTTATGATGAAGAACCACCTGAATATTTTTATGTTGTAATATTATATAAATTTAGAAGACAAAATTATTTGAAGGATGGAATAATGTAACTCCCCAAGATTCCATGGTATGCTTCTCTTTGAGTAATACAATATCTTTCATTGTACGCAACTTCGAGTTCTAACACAGCACGAATAATCAAATTAGTAGTTATGAATAGTAATACTCCCTTTTTAAAATTTTATAAATTTTATTTTTCAAAATAAAATACATTTTTGGATTTTTAATATAAAAATTAGTTTAGGGAGAATTTTTGGTATTTTTATGATAACTTTCATATTTTTATGAATAGTAAAAAATACTAAATTTTAATTAAAAACAACTTTTTTAATAGAAATAATTTATAATGTTAAATTATAAATTTGAGTTCTTTTAATGTACCATTATATTATATTTATATCATTTAATATAATGTAGAAGTAATTTTACATTTAAATAGTACATAAACATATGTCAATCTTTTGAATGTTTTTACTACTTAAAACCCTGCTTTTTGGTTTCGACGACATGAATTAATTTCAAATTAATTTTATAAACTTACGTGTTTTGAATTGGAAAAAATGGATATCATATTTTGAATTAGGAGTTCCAAATTTTTTAAATAGGTAACTTTTATTATTAGACATTATGAATAATTAC